>OZ014532.1:19143138-20601319 GCA_963966105.1 Volucella zonaria | reverse complement strand
TTTTCTTTTGGCTTTTCTGTTATAATCGGCTCTATTGCAGCAAATGATTTCTCTTTGTGAACAACATCTAGTTTAAATAAACCATCCACCAAACTCTCAGTTGCAATCACTTGCCAACTTGGATCAAAGATTTTACAACCTTCTTTTGTAAACAACACTGAATTGTCATTTTTCACCATTTGGCTTATTGATAGAAAATTCGCACAAATATCCGGCACATAATCAACTTCGCCAATTGTGATATTTTTGTTTTTACCATTGGCTTTCACAATTTGTTTCACAGTATCGACGCAAACGATTTTCATTATTTCTTTGTTTGCACAAAGCACTTCTTTCTGGATCGGCTCAGAAATTTTGTCAACATTAGATTTGTGTTTTGTCATGAATGCTGTTCCACCGCTGTCGACGTACCAATCATTTGCTTCATTTTGCTGCACTAAAAATTATGTATATAGCACTGTCTCTTTCTTTTCGTTCTTTTGTTGTTGTTTTTTTCTTTCTTTCGCCGCATGACAATTTTTCACAACCAAAACAATGTTTTATATTTTTATTTCTAGTTTTATTTTTTGCATAAGGGCCGATTCATATAGTACATGTCACTCAACTCATTGTCTAATAAAGGCCCTGCAACAGTTAATTTTTCACATGAGAAAAAAAAACCAATTTTAATACACTCTAGCTCAAAAATGCGGGAAAATATTTACGATAGCAAATAACACGCTTTTTTATTTCTTATTTCTGACCGAAATAGGCTGCGGATGGCCCACAGCCTATTTAAATTTATAAGATTCCCAGAGAACTTGCCGTATCAGCAGAGATAAAAGAAAAACGTGTCTTGTTTCAATGGCAGTATAAAAGAGAAGAAGTTTATTTAGACAGTTCAAAAGTCTCGACTGTTATGTTCCATATGTTTCATATGAACATAGAGTTTACATTGGATATATTGGTAATCTAAATTTGCTTTTTTAATAAAACGGACAGTTGTTGAGATACCTCTAAAACTTTTATTGCTTTATGAAGTAGACACATGGCGATAATTTATGGAACACAATATTTTCCACAATTCCGTGCGTTCTGGGATTGAGTCCTGGAAAACATGCATGCCGACATTGATTTTGGAGAAAAAAATCGTATTTTCAGACGAAGCCCATTTCCATATTGGCAATAGGCAGAATTGCTGCATTTGGAGCACCAAAAATGCACGAGTCATTTAGGAGATGCTATTGCACTCAGAACTAGTAACTGTTTAGTGCAGTTTAGGGACCAGCGGGGTAGTAGGGTACACTTTTCGGAAATGAGGCCGCAATAGCCATTACGGTTAATGGAGTGCGCTACTGAGTCATGATAAACAATGTTTTGTGACCGGAGCTCTAGGATGCGGGCACGGACTACCCCCACTTTCACCAGGATGATGCTACATCCTAAGCAAGTCAGCAAGCAGCTAAGTTATTTTGGAAGAAGTTTCATTGACCGCCAAAATCATGCGATTTAACACCGTCAGACTTCTTTCTTTGGCTCTATGTCAAAAGCAAGGTCTACGCTAACTATCCGCAAACAATTCCAACTCTGAAAGCGAACATTGAGGCCACCATTGCCAAGAAGAGCTAGAATTATCTGAAAGAGTAATTAAAAATTTCGAGAAAAGGACGAGGGTTTACAAGCCAAGGCAATCGTTTGAATGATATTGTATTTCATAAATAATGCCCATATGTCTACTTTATAAAGCAATAAACATTTTAGGAATACCTCAGCAATTGTGCGTTTTATTCAAAAAACAACTCCTATACCCCTTGTTGAAGCACACTTTACAGGGTGTTCTGGATCATGTGTCGAAGACTTTGAGGGAAGATTTCTGGACATATTTTGAGAAAAATATCGTATGAGTGAGCACAAGCGCATTCCCTTCGAAATACAGAGATTTTAAACAAAGCTTTACGCTGCCCTATTTTGTCTCCTATTGAAAATAATATCTTTCAAATTTATGCGTTTGGGTATAGTTGAATTAACTCCACAAAACTGTTTTGATGTAACTACTATATTTATTATATCATGAGTACTTTAATTGTATCAAAAAAATATTTCCCTAAAAGTAATGTGTCTAAAGTTATTAATGGTGTATCTAGTATTATACAAATAAAATCGTCCGATTCATTGTTTCCAAATTTTCTCGGCCTCATCAATTCTACGGTTCAAACTATCCAATGTTATTATTTCTGATGAGTAAACCATGTCTTTAATTCTTCCCCATAAATAATAGTCCATTAGGTTAAAGTCCGGAGACCTTGGAGGCCACAGAATGGGTCCATCTTGCCCTATAGACGAATGTTTATGTACGCGATCTAACCAACTACATGGCCACAGTTTGTAGCAGCGCCCTCATGCTGGCACACAATTGCTGTTCTTTGTTTCGGTGGTATATCACCTGATAGTTCTGATAATTCTATTAGCAAAATTTCCAGGTGGAGATTCGATTTAAGCCTTGGAGGAAGCCGATAGAACCCAATCAGCTTGCTCCTCAATCAGTCTGCCCACACATTGATGTTGAACTTATGCTGAAAAGCTCGGTTTGTCATAGAGTGCGGGTTGCTTTTTGCCGAGGTATGTACATAAATTGTGGAAATGAGTGATTTCATCCCCGGTGAATTGGGGCTCATCCATCCATAGAATGGACGTGGTGAATTGGGACGAATACTCGATTTGGTCCCTTTTTCTCCTATTATGAGTCATAAATTTAATTTTTTCAAAAAAAATTGTTGGATTTATCATACTCGTACATTGCGTAGTAATAAACTTAATTTGCGGGAAAAAAGATCGAAAGTATTTTTGAAACCACTGACTTGAGATGAAATGACCTGATATTTTGGGTTTAAAAAAAATATCACTTTTTATGTTCAATAACTTTTGACAGATTAATTATAGGACAACATTTACTTTAAAACAATATTAAAGCGCTCATAATTATGAGTTCAACGATACCCCATTTGTTACCATAAACGCATAACTTTGAAAGATATTATTTTCAATAGGAGTCAAAACAGGGGAGCCTGATTTTATTTAAGCCCTCTCTTTTTTTTCTCAAAATATGTCAAGGATGTTGTATTGCGTGCCTGTCATCTAAATGCACAGAGTCTACTGCCAAAAATAGATGCATTTAGAGAATTTTTTGTAGATTCACAACTCGATGCAATCTGTGTGGTTGATTTTTTCCAGTTGTTAAGTGTACAGTATATGCTTTAAGTCGTTACAAATTTTTCGTTCTGATAGGATTGATCGCATTAGTTGCAATGTAGCTCTTTATTTAAGAAAGATCTGACTGGTAAAGAGAAAGTCCAATTATCCAATTGACTATCTTTTTATAAACAAAGTCTGTGGAAAAAATATTTTGACAATTTGGTTTAGAGTCACGTTTTAGTTGGAAACCATCTTGCCGAAAATATGAATGCATTCGATCTACATCCTGTTAATTCTCAGATCCGTACTCATTTCAAGAATGCCTCCAGTACCTTGATAGAATTGTTCTTTGTAAACAATATTCATAAGATACTCCTGTACGATCAGATTTCTGCAACCGCGTTTTCAAAGCATAACCTCACCTTTCTAATATTTGATTTTGCAACTGTTAGCCTAATTATGAATTTATAGATTATGTAGACGGATCTGCTCTTGAACACAACATGCTCGTACATTGTGTTCCATGGGATCTCGTTTACGGTATGCTTTCGCAGGATGATGATACCCACATACTAATAAGAACTGGAACGGCAAGGGAAAAAACAAGGGCTTAGTTAACGAACGAAATTTGGCTTTTAATGGCACAACATTTAAGAAATAGTGCTGTTCGTGAAATAAGAATTGCAAAAAACACAGTTTTTCTCCAACCGACTGACTACCAACTTCAGATAAACAAACATTTGTCTGTTCTTAGGACAGGGATTGTAATGAACTTAATCGCCTAACCTTATCAATTCTACATCCTATAACCTCAGAAGTAAATGAAGGTTATACTTACCGGAGCCTTGCTGTCTCAATAGACACACCATTTTTCTTTAAAAGAATAGAAAACACAGATCTAGTAGAAAGTTTCTTGTCCATAAAATAAAATTCGGTAATAGTCGATGGAGTTTAACCAGTTTTTATTAAAGCCATATTACAATTACTGTTTTCGTATATTATCTACACATGTCATAAATACCATTTTTACTACCGGAATCTTTCTCCGACAGTGGAAAATGGCTAAAATAATGCCAATTACTAAAAATTCTTTAGGTGATGAATTCAGGCCTATATCAATTCTACCTTTCCTTGCCAAAGTACTCGTAAGCAAGTAAATGAGTATCTCATACGTAATAATCTACTGGAAAAACTGGATAAAGACCAATTTACTTTCTTGATCCATCTAGATCACTCCAAAGCCTGTGATATGCTCGACCACTCTATTCCCATTTATAAGTTGTGTACGTCATTGCTTGAATGTCTCCATTTGCCGTAAAGTTAATCTCATCTTATCTAAGGGAAAGAAAGCAAGCTGTGTTGCTCTAGGGCGTTCTATTAGAACTTCTTCCTTTGCCGCGAGGTGTTCTCTTGGGTCGATTTTGTTGTTCTCACTGTATATCAATGATATACAACCCGTAATTTTGAATTCACCAACCACTTTTACGGGTACGATATTCGAATTTATAAGAGTTATGTGCTAATGATTTGGATGAAGATCTCCGAAGATCTCGAACTGGTCGTTGGAAAATAGCCTGGCACTTAATCCAAGCAAGTGTACATATCTAATTATTTTCAAAATAAAGGCAGAGCTATCCTATTTTCCATCATTCACATTAAACAGTGCGATAGTGGGCACGACATATGGCGGTCCTCGAAATCTATGGGGTACTCGAAAGTTAACACCACCGAAGATAAGGTTAACTTCCGCTAAAGCACTGGTTATACCTGTACTTATTTATTGCTGCGAAACGTTCGGTAACTGTGATGTTGACAGTAAAAGAAAGCTTCAAGTGGAAATTAACAGCACTATCCGGTATGTCCACGGCCTTAGAAAACTTGAACACGTATCACATTTAACTAATAATCTATTTTGTCTATATGTCTTTTCATAACTACATCAAATTTCGTGCTCTATAACATTATAAAAACAGTGCAGCCGATGTATCTATACAATAAAATTCAGTTTTCGGCATCCAACAAGCAAATCTGTTTAATTCTCCTCCAATTCTCCTGTCCAACATCTGAAACATAATTTTTCATTACTGCCATAAGGTGTTACAGCGTTGCAAAAAATCAAAGCAACTGGAAACCCTTTTTCAAGCAAAATCAATTCGCAAAAAGTTTAGCTATGCAATTTGGAATATGCAAGTAGGTATGAATCCAGAAATGATCATTCATCATCATTTGATATTCTTTGTAATGCTCTGCACTCTATTATTATTATTATTTGAGTACGTTAAATCTTTGATTTTATCCCTTGTTTTTAAATTTATAACTGCTGTTTATTTCTCACGGACTTAAAAATGTATTCTTACTGTGTTAGAAGTACTTGCATAAATAAATATATTGTTTTTATTTTTATTATTATTATTATTAATCTCCCCTTAAAATCTTCGACACGTATATAATACACCTTGTATAATACAATTTGTGATAAATAAATTATTGTAATTAACAGTCGAAAAACTTTCAAAACCCTCACTTTCAGCATTTAATGATTGGTGGCAAGTAAATGGCTGCGACAAAGAAAATATAAATATAACGGCAACACTGTCATCAGGCTCACGTTTTGAGTTCCTAATTTGAAACGATGGTACGCGTAGTTGCGAACAACTCTTAGGTGAACAAGGGGACAATATTTTCCCCTAATTCGTTTTAGGAAAAAAAAACCTTATTCGGCGGTTTCCTTTTTTTTCTGATCTAAATTGTCGTGGCTTTGTGCCAATGGATAAAACTCGTATTAACTCACGCATACTTAAGCAGTTCCAACGAGTGCACAAGAACGTGCTATCTGGGAGCAATAGAACCAATTTTTCAGTGGAAACTGATTGTGAGGGAGCCTGTGATGAAATGAAAAGCACGAGAGGAAGCATCGCTATTAAGAGGTTTTATCAAATGAACAATAAGTAAAGGGATCTTTTCTAGCAACCTAATTTCGATTATTGTATACAAGCACTTTACGAGTATATGTATATCCAAGTAGATCCATAGATAATTTGAGGGTGGTCCACAACGTCTGAACACCTATATGTATCTGCTTACATCGATGGAGGTTACGGTTCAGAGGACGTGAATTAATGTTGTACGAAATCCAAATGGATTTTTCATTGAAATTAATGTGGCAAACATTTTTCGAAGCATTCATCAGGGAGTAAATTTTTTTTAACTGCTAATATGATATATGTGTTATATTATACGGTTATATGAACTTTGAAGGTTTCTTCGCGCGCTGAGTTGTTTTTCCTGTCGGAAACTATTTTAAAGTAAAATATGAAGAAAAGATGACTGTAGTTAGTAAATGGTTTCAAGTTCGTACACTATAAATTCCTAACAGAACCGTATGGCAATACGAGAAAGCTATTTGGAGCGGACTGTGACACTACTCTCTTTGGAATGAGATCCTTTAACCCACATAGGATGAAAAAATACTTCACCCCAGGCCACAATATACAGGGTATCCCCTAATTCGATGACGATAATTTGGAAAATGATTCCTGGGCATATTCTAAGAAAAAAGCGTTGTACAGTAAGGGTCTATCTCCAATGTTGACATCATTTACCGAGGATTTAAGAAAAGGCTTACTTTGGTGTACCCTGACCCATGTTAACAGAAATTGCGCTGTTAGTACTAGTGGTAAAAACTTCGTGTAGGACTTTATTTTTAGAAGAAATATCAGCCTTTATAACGGCGTTTAAATAAAGTTGAAATCTTGTTTGAGTCTTTAGATATCCAATTTCTGGGCCGTTTTACTATTTTTTTTCTTACGAAAGTAACAATAATAAAAAAAAATCGTTAATGAGTTTGCAGAAAAACCCACAGATTTTATGATACTTGGGAAAACCTGCAGCAGTTAAAATTTATAAAAAAGGGTTTTTTTTGCTTTAAGGCTATGAATAAAAAATGATTTTGTGTGGTCTTAGGTAGTTTTTATTTTATGTGTATGCTAAAACAATTACAACAGGTGCTCAAAGTGTCCTCCTTGGTTTTGTATGCATGCTAAAGCCCGTTTTTGGATTGCACTGCGAATGTTTATTGATGCTAACTGCTGCCTAACTTTTGATGACGCTTCGAGAATACGATCTTCCAATTCAATTAAAGTTGCTATTTCGGTTGAATAAACAAGTTCTTTTATTCTTCCCCATACAAAAAGATCCAATACTGTAGGGTCGGGAGATCTCGCAGGCCAGTGAACTGGTCCATTTCTTCCTATCCAACGGTTACCATACTCTTCATCTAGCCAATTCTTAACCTCACGACCATAGTGGGCTGGAGCACCGTCCTGTTGAAAATATTATGAAACTAGTTAAATCCGTGGAATGTCCTCCAATAATTCTGGTAAATGGTTTCGCAAAAATTCCAGATGGTTTGTAGAATTTAGCCTAGGTGGTAGTTTGAAGAAGCCGATTAACTTGATTCCAAGTACACCTGCCCACATATTGACGCTGAATTTGATTTAGGTCTCATTGTATGTGGATTATCCCTAGCCCACGTATAAAGATTTTGAAAGTTTGTGATCCTATCTCTTGTAAATTGAGATTCGTCCGTCCAAAGAATTCTGCTAATAAGCTCGGTGTCATCCAAGCTCCGCTCCAGCAACCAGTTAGAAAACCCAAGTCTCTTTTCCAAATCATTGGGAAGCAGCTCTTGTACAAGTGTATGGTGGTATGGATAAAGATTTTCTCCATGCAGTACATTAGAAATTTTATGTCTGGAAACATTGCAAAGCTAAGTGTCTGATGCTGATTGATGGATCAGTTGTAATAGCATCCAGTATTCTTTCATCAGCCGAAATCTTTCTTACTTGTGGAGCTCCCGCCTTCGGTCGTGTATTCGAAACTGATCCCGTTTCTCAAAGCAATCCGATAAGTATTTAGAAATACTCTTTTATTAGGAAGTCGTCGGTTGGGATAGTTCATGGTGTCTTCGTCGCGCGCTAATTGAACTTCCATTGCATAGCCAGTAAATAATGTCTGCGTATTGTTTGTTTGTAAAAAAAAAAACCTTAGCGTAAAAAATTAAACCGATGAATTAATTTTTTTTCCTAATTTTTAATACCATTTCTGTAAGGTATATTTTCCAAATAGGCCTTCATACCCTATACCTAACTCTCCTGAGAATTCTTAAGGATCAGAGTAAGGAAATGAGGGTTTTGAGTGGTAGTCAAATAAAAGAGCACTCCTTAAAACTCTTTAATAGCTATGCAATTTTAAAGAAAATATTGGAAAATTAGTAATTTGTGGAAAACCACTCTTTCGAGTATGTGTAGCCAACTGTTGTTAGAAACGTTGATAAAAAATCATAAATTCCTTTTTTCACCTGTTGCAGGTTTTTCCAAGTATCATAAAATCTGTGGGTTTTTCTGCAAACTCATTAACGATTTTTTTTTATTATTGTTACTTTCGTAAGAAAAAACTAGTAAAACGTTATGTTAATTAGGTATTTTCTGGACAATGAAAATGGAACAAGGCTTAGAAATTGGATATCTAAAGACTCAAACAAGATATGAACTTTATTTAAACGCCGTTATAAAGGCTGGTATTTCTTCTGAAAATAAAGCCCTACACGAAGTTTTTGCCATTAGTATTGGTTATATAACTTAATTCGTGCGGTTTTTTTTTTAAATTTGAACGTTTATTTAAGCAAAACATGTATAATAGTATTATTCAAAGTATTGCCCATCTGAAACTATGACTTTTTCCCATCTTTCTGGCAATTTGTGGATCCCATCCCAAAAGAACTCCGCCGGCTTGGCAGCCAAGAATGAATGAAGCCAAATTTTGATATTCTGCTCTGATGTGAACCGTATTTCAGTGAGGGCAAGGTCTGGGCTATAAAGCGGGTGGGGTAAGACTTCCCATCCACTGTTTTCCAAATAGTTCTTAACCGGAATAGCAACGTGGGGCCGAGCGTTGTCATGACGGAAAATTATTGCCTCGTGTCTGGTCGCATATTCTGGGCGTTTTTCGGCCACTGCTCTCTTCAAACGGATTAATTGTGTTCGGTAGCGTTGTCCATTGATGGTTTCACCCGGTTTTAGCAGCTCATAATACAGCACACCCATCTGATCCTACCAAATACAGAGCATTACCTTCGCGCCATGGATATTCGGCTTTGCCATTGATTTGGCTGGTTGGCCGGGTTTCACATATGATTTTTTGCGCTTGGGGTTGTCGTAATGGATCCATTTTTCATCACCAGTAACAATCCGATGCAAAAATGACTTCCTTTTGTGACGTTCCAGCAGCATTTCGAGGGCTCTCGGCTTGAGTTCATGTGGAACCCAATTGCCTTGCTTTTGAATATGTCCAGCTGCTTTTAAACGTTTTGAAATGGCTGCTTGAGTGACACCCAAAGATTCTGCAAGCTCTTCTTGTGTTTGGCAACAATCTTCATGGAGTAATGCTTCCAGTTCTTCATCTTCAAACTTTTTTGGCTGCCCAGGACGTTCATCGTCTTCCAAGCGAAAATCACCACTTTTACATCGTGCAAACCACTTTTGGCACGTTCGCTCAGCTAGAGCATGTTCACAATAAACTTACACCAAAATACGATGACTTTCGGCAGCAGTTTTCTTCATATTAAAGTAATGAACAAGAACTTCCCGCAAAAACACTTTTCAGGCACAAAGTTTGACATATTTGAGTTAAAAAAAAATTATTGTTGTTTACGCTTCAAGTTACGCCATCTCTTAGCAAACCGCATATTAAGTTATAATATTTGACCACTGTTCTTGTATTCGCTACCATAAGTCATTCAAAGTCTTTGGAGAGTTATTATATGACGCAAGCCGTCTTTTCAATATGGCCCATCGATTAGTCGTCCGAAATACCTGCTCCCCAAGCCAGTTGTGGGCAATCCGTGCGGTGTGTTTGGAGTAACCGTCTTGGTGAAAAATGATCTCTTCAATCGGATAATCACATTCCTTCACGAATTCTGGCAAGATGGTACGCAAAATATCAAGGTACTGTTCCTTTTTCATTATAACTTCGATCCTCATCAGTGGACCCGTATTCCACCAGGTAAAGCATCCCCACACCATTAAGCTTCCATCGTCATGTTTCATGCTTTCTTTAACCTGATACTTTTGGAATCTCTCATTCGTTCGATGCCAATAATACTGCTTACCACCTGATTGAAATCTGTTAATTTTTGTTTCATCAAACCAAATAACTCGCGGCCAATCTTCAACATTGCAGTTTTTATGTTACTTACAGAACTTTAGACGTGCCTTTACATTTTTTCTTGGACAGAGCTGGTTTTTTCTGTTTAACAGTTGCTACTAAACGAATCTTTTGCAAAGCCTTTCCAACTGCCCACTAGTTGGCATTCTTTTTAACAATTTTGCAGCTACCTTTGGTGTTTTTCATTCTTTTCGTCTTATAAAACATTCCATCGAGCGCTCGTCACTATCAGTTAAAATTCTTGGTCAGCCTGGACTATGATTTTTTAACTGCACATTTCTTCTTCTACATATTTACTAAAATTCTAGTGTGTTGGCAGACCAACTCCCTTTTTGAGATCTGTCTTGAAGGAAAGCCCTTTTGAAGCAAACAAACTATAGTATTTTCTACTTCAGTTGAAATTTTCCTCACTTTTTTCACTACAACACAGTATTTCCTTAAATATATTAATTTCAATATCAATATAACAAAAAAATATAACAAAAACAAAACGCTTGAAATATTTATCGGCAATCTGAACAAAATGTAAACAAAATAAACAAAGTTTGATCAAGAATAACGGGAGTTGTAAGAAAATTGACAGAAACGTGCAAAATTGAATACTACTTTTTAATTTTTATGCAGTTATCGCTTTAGTATTTTTAACTTATTTTTTTATTGAATAGTAAATTATAATTGTAGATTCAAGAATAAAAATAATTTGATAAAGTTCGTAATGAATAAACCTAAAATTATTGTCTTTTATTTAATTTTCTAGAAACATGTATTCATTTTTGCTCGCCACTGTACGTTCTTCCTTGCTAACTCATCAGCCGCTTCGTTACTTTCAAAAGTTCTGTGGCTTGGTAGCCATCAGAATTTTAACTTGTCGCATTCGGATAAGTTGTTTAGGTCTACTATAAATTTTCAATTTCTACAATGACCCCCTAGTGCTTTCGGGGTCATTGTAGGAATTCCAAACCGCTGCTAGACAATTCGGGAATATATTGATGATGTCACCATTTATGGCTGTTTCAAGGTTGATGTTGGTGTACTTGCATATTGCAAATAGCTCTGCCTGGAAGATGCAAAGGTACATTCCCAATACTTTCGAAGCCTTGCTATTTACACCATACGGACATATTATGTACGTGGGATTTAAATGAAATTCACAGCAACACACTTCTTAAATTCAAAATATGGTAAACTTTGTTATCATTTGTTAAACTAGACAACTCTGGTTTAAATACATTACAATTTTTCGCTTCTATTCGCGTCAGTGCAGTGGCTGATGCCAGACTGGCCTCGTTCTTTTCATGTTTTGTCATTTCATATGTTTCGTCTTTTGTTCTAACCGTTAGTTCTTCCGTTCGCCTGTTGTCGCGTGATTTTAAAGTGTGTTGTGTGCTTTGTTTGGTTCCTTGTCCCACATGTATATGCCTACACCATTTCTTACCAGGGTCTAGTTTACATGAACTGCTAATTGACCAAATCAGTGTTGCAGCATTGCCTAGTGCTACTTTATTTTAATCGGAGTAAGTCCGATTAAGGCCTCTAGGGCTGCACATAACATACACACATATTAGTTGCCTGTTGATTATTTTGATTTCCATTTTAGTTTCTCATCTGAAACAACTCCTAGTTATTTTAATCCATTAGAGAGGCCTATATTTGTCCTATATTATATGGTACACCTATTAAACGTACTTAGGCTGCTTTATTTGGGTATTGTAATACGTTTTGTGAACTTGTTTGCGCTGTGCATTCATTCGTGTAGCCAGATTATGATTACTAGATTATCAGCACATCCAATGACATTCAAAGTTGATGGTTTAACTCAGACCATAGTATAAACAAGCAAATAGTTTTTAACTTCTTGATAGGGCAATTCTTGGATTCACCTCAAAAATCTTAAATGGAAATTTTGTGTGTGTCCGCGAACGAATAACGCATCTTCATGTCGAATCGCTGCATTAGATTTTGACCAGAACCCGCCGATGACTTTTTAAAGTAATCTCCTTGATCGCCAGAATGCGCTGCTACTGCAAAAATAGGTTATGGTGCCTTGAAGTCCGTTCATATTTAGGCAGACATGCCAAATTTCAGTGCGATACTGTCTTTAGTTTCTTTTTGATAGCTGATTGTTGTTGACGTGTTTGGCATCATGCTGAGTGTGGACAAAAACGATTTTCGTTCTCTCATAAAACATTATTTTTTGAGAGGAAAATCGGCGAAGGAAACAAAAGAAAAGTTGGATAAATATTATGGGGCTAATGCTCCGTCAGATTAAACCGTCAAATATTGGTTTCGAGAGTTTCGTGGTGGCCGCAACTCCACTACTGATCAAGTCCGCAGCGGCAGGCCCTTCGAAGCGGTTACAGAGGACAATGTCAAAAAAATATATAAAATGGTGTTGGCTGACCGGAAAGTGAAGGTGCGCGAGCTAGCAAATACCACAAAGATTAGTACTGAGCGCACATGCCATATTTTGGGCAATATTTGCATATGAAAAAGTTATCCTGCCGCTGGGTGCAGCGAATGCTCACTCCTGACCAAAAACACGAACGCGACAGCACTTCGAAAGAGTGTTTGAACTTGCTGATGCGGAATCAGGCGGACTTTTGGCGTCGATTGGTAACTGGATTTGGATCCCTCGGACTATTACCTCTTCCCAAACCTCAAAAGATGGCTCATCAATAAAAAAATTCAGCTCACGCGAGGAAATCATCGACGCCACGAAGGAGTATTTTGCAGACCTTCCGGAAAATTACTTTTCGGATGGGATCAAGAAGTTGGAAAATTGCTGGAATAAGTGTATCAAACTAAAAGGGGACTACATATATTGAATAATATAAAAAAACATTTAAAAAAAATTTTTTTTTCATTCCCAAGGAGGTTACTTTTCTCCCGACCTAGTACAATTAATTTTTTCTTGAAAATAGAGGACTGTTTCGAAATGTTTGTAGTACTAATCGAAATCCATTAATGTAGAACATATCTGACGAAAATTTGAAAAAAAAATTGGGTTAGAATTATCTGAGTTATGCAAGGAATAGCAACAATTTTAGAACCATCAATACAGTACTAACTACGATTTCGTTAATACAGGGAGTTCTACATGGGGGCCGGTTGAACTTTTATAGGTACTAGGTTTCCTAATTTCTAGTAGCATATGAAATATGAAAACCATTAGAGAATACTGCAAGTTCTCTTTATCAGGAAGTTCTTGACGTAACCCATCGTTCGCACCCATTTCAGCCAGTTTTTTTTTTTTTTTAATTCAGAGCGATTCATAATTCTAATTTATGTAATCCTTTTATACATCTGACTCGAATAAAATTATCCATGTTAAGAAAGCAGCAATATGAGTACATGATATCCATCGACATTTTTTATTATCCGTAATATTAGTCAATAAAAAGTTTTCGAATATCGTGTTCTACATAAATGTCCCTAACATATGTACAACGTTCATTCATAAATCCTTTAACCTAAATAAAAACGCACTGGAATACGAACATAACGCCCTAATACATACATATAGTTATGTTTTCTTAAATGTTGGTCGAGGACATAGATGACACCACTCCACTGAGTTTGTCAAGTTCCAAGCAGTTTATTTATTTTTATTTAGGACGAAAACTTCCACTTCAATTCCGTTTTGACATGGATTTAAGGCATAAGAAAATCTCTTCCTACTCCTTTTCAAGCATACACATCTTTCGTGATTTACTTCCTCTGTTATGTACATATATACAATACATACATATGTATATAAAAAGAAAGAAACATGGAAAGAGGGATCTAAATATTTTCCATCAGAAGTGTTGGAAATTTATTATTCCGATTAAGGTTCTCAATTTCTCACCTGCGATAGAAATCGAAAAGACCATTATGCGTATAAATACAAGATACGGGATACGGTATGGTGGATCCTCCATAATTCAGGTGGGCTGTCAACGAATACTATGTAGACTGTGGAATTTCTCACTCGAAGTTCGAATCACTTGAAAATGCCTAAAGTTTTCCATTTTATTTGGTATAGATGGTGAGAAATAATGACTTGACGGATAAGAAAAAGTTACTTCATGTTTATTTTCAGTAGATTTTAATTCTTTTTTTTTTTAAAAAAGTAATTTAAATCACGGAAAGGTTTTTTTCTTCCACCTTTGCTTGTTTGATTTTAATTTGCTCTTCATTTTGGTTGTTCAAAAAAAATCTGATTCGATGATGAAATAAAGAAAGAAAGGGGATTTCTAAAGTACGGAAACAGAAAATGAGAAGGATAAGCCACTACAATAGATAAATGTAATTATAATTGAAATTCTTATATAAAGTACTGTGACCCATTACCCATTAAGTATCATAGAATGAAAACGAAGAGCTTTCATAATAAAATCTATCCGTTAAGAAATGTGCAGACGCACAGATGCGACCTTATTCAAAGATATTTTTTTGTAAATAAAAACGGAAGCTTTACTGCAGGAGATAATTAAGGATTTTACAGTCTTTATCTATTTAAATTTTAACGTAGCTTTACTCATTTTCATCATTCACTTGAGAATTTGACATCTTAATCATATCTTTCTTATTTTCAAATATAAAATTAATTCAGCTGGCAAGATAGTTCTTTTTTGTTCTGAAAATTGTTTCGAAAGTACAAACAATATTTGTCCATTGCTTAAATGCAAACGCTATTAAATAATCTTAAATCAGAGCACATACCTTAAGCAGTCTATGAACAGCAAACAAATCTATTTCACACAAATTTAGTTGTGGAGACTACTCAGGAAACTATTGGGTCTATAACTTAATTCGTTTTGCTAAGAGATGGCGTAACTTGTATTATTTCATTGGAACATGCGTTGGAAAGCTACTGTCATTGTACGTCATTTCAGTATATGTCATTCATTTGAGGCGTAAACAACAATAATTTTTTTTCACTCAAATATATCGAACTTTGTGCCTGAAAAAGTGTTTTTGCGGGGAGTTCTTCTTCATTACTTTAATATGAAGAAAACTGCTGCCGAAAGTCATCGTATTTTAGTGGAAGTTTATGGTGAACATGCGCTAGCTGAGCGAATGTGCCAAAAGTGGTTTGCACGATTTAAAAGTGGTGATTTTGGCTTGGAAGACGATGAACGTCCTGGGCAGCCAAAAAAGTTTGAAGATGAAGAACTTCTTGTGCTTGGCAACTCTATGAAGATTGTTGCCAAACACAAGAAGAGCTCACAGAGTCTTTGGGTGTCACTCAAGCAGCCATTTCAAAACGTTTAAAAGCAGCTGGACATATTCAAAAGCAAGGCAATTGGGTTCCACATGAACTCAAGCCGAGAGCCCTCGAAATGCTGCTGGAACGCCACAAAAGGAAGTCATTTTTGCATCGGATTGTTACTGGTGATGAAAAATGGATCCATTACGACAACCCCAAGCGCAAAAAATCATATGTGAAACCCGGCCAACCAGCCAAATCAATGGCAAAGCCGAATATTCATGGCGCGAAGGTAATGCTCTGTATTTGGTAGGATCAGATGGGTGTGCTGTATTATGAGCTGCTAAAACCGGGTGAAACCATCAATGGACAACGCTACCGAACACAATTAATCCGTTTGAAGAGAGCAGTGGCCGAAAAACGCCCAGAATATGCGACCAGACACGAGGCAATAATTTTCCGTCATGACAACGCTCGGCCCCACGTTGCTATTCCGGTTAAGAACTATTTGGAAAACAGTGGATGGGAAGTCTTACCCCACTCGCCTTATAGCCCAGACCTTGCCCCTTCTGACTACCATTTGTTCCGGTCGATGCAGAACGCCCTCACTGAAATACGGTTCACATCAGAACAGAATATAAAAAAATTGGCTTGATTCATTCTTGGCTGCCAAGCCGGCGCAGTTCTTTTGGGATGGGATCCACAAATTGCCAGAAAGATGGGAAAAAGTCATAGGTTCAGATGGGCAATATTTTGAATAATATTATTGTACATGTTTGTGTTATATAAACGTTCAAATTTAGAAAAAAACCGCACGAATTAAACACCCAATAATTATACACCCAATAAGTACGTTGATATGGTAAGAATAGGGCCCTTTCGTTTTTAGTACACAGATACATTGGAATGTTTTATTCATTATTAAAAAAATAATAATGATATAATGGGTGTCTTTTTTGGATTTTGCTTTCAGTTTTCAAAAAAATACAGGAAAATTGCAAAAGTATTTACAATTTGTATTTGAACTGATAAAGCAATGCTTGCCATTCACTTTTTGCAGATTATTTTATGTCAATGTTGACCACGACTATGTGGGTTGTTGCGTGGTAATCGACTCCATGACTAAAATTGCTAAAGATTGTATGACATCTGTCCAAAAGATTAATCACATTGATTTCAGTAAATAACAGTAAATGACAGCCACCATCCCATAACCTTTTGACTCACCCTGTACATATTTCCTATTCTCTATAGAGCCTACTATAGGTATGTATGTCAAGTTCTTTTTTGACATACTCGTATGTACATACAAGTATTTAAAATATGTTTTCTCTTTTAAAAACTAAAATCTGTAATTTTGGGGAGAGATTCTGAAAAGGTTTTGCAAACCTAAAGGCTAATATGTGCAAAAAAGGGTAAAGATAAAGATTTGATGAATAAATTTCAAAGTATACGTATTTAACATATTTGCCTGTATCACATATGGTATGCACGAATATGTATGTCAAATTAATTTCAAACATACATTTTATTTTTAATTCTGTCCTCCTCTAAATATTTTCCATCCCCGAGAGATTGCAACGAGGACTCTCTTCTTGGGGATAGAAAGGATTGAATTCATTTAGTAATTCACAGTTAATACATACATTACGTGGACATTACAGATATAAGGAAAACTAAGGAATATTCTTTCGAATATCTACTCGTTCTCTATAAGGGTTCTTGATCTCGTGTAAATTAAATTTTAAATTGTTATTTTGTTAAAAAAAACTTTATTCAAAAATTAGGCATAATAACCCCTTCCTTACAAGGAAACTACGACTAAGTTACAATTTCTCTTATGATACCATAAATACTATTCTACATGATCCTTTCCTTTGCTATCAGCTGGATGCGTTCCCACAGGTGTACTCGGGTTACCGTCAAAGTACGTGATGGAATGCGCAGATCAGAGTAATACAATGTGAACCAGACGCCGTTTCAGCATATGAATTGGTGGGAATCATGAATGTCATTGGAATATGGTTTTATGAGGTGAAATATTTGTTACTGTTGAAGAAAACGACTGAACTCGACGAAAGTCAAAGAAGAACTAAAAAACTTGAATGCGATGTCAAAATAGAGTTAACAATATGATAAAGTGCAGGTAGATCTACAGTAGGAATAAAAAAGTGTACAAACATTTGTTTTTTTTTGTTAATACTGAGAAACATATTTTAACAGTTACCTTAACTTGTACTCGTATACAGATTTGACTCTCCATTTTAAATGTAAATTATTTTAGATGGCAATTTAGAGATGTTCTATTTAGAGTTTTCTCTTTCTCATTCATACTTTTAAATATGGAATGTATGATATGTACATCCTAAAATGCAACTATTGTAAAATGTATACTCACCAGAAGACTTAAAAACACAGGGTAATTTTTGACGCAATTCACGATTGCAATTTACAACCAACAGGAAAATTGCCTCGTGTGGAGGCCAAATGGGATTCCATCAGACCAAATTGGCAGATTGCCTCGGTCAATCTCACGATTTCTGTTCTCGCCTCCACAACGTCCTAAAAATTGTGTAATGTGTAGGCAAATTGCCACAATTCGACGCTCAATATTCATCTGACATTCATTGAGTGAAGATCGATTGTACGCGGATCACAACATGTTAGAAATCGAAAAGAAAATTTGGATACAGTTAGTGGAAATCTATAGGGTTATGATGAATTGTCTTTCTAGTGCATTTCTAATTTTTTGTTTCTTCGATATTGAATGAAATCCTAGATTGTACTGGCAAACTAGGGTCTGTATAGAGTCGAACACAATTTCACTCGACTCAAACGACCTAGAAATTGTGTGTACAGATTGCCCTATGTATAGCCGCTTTAAGTCAGTAGGTTGCACGCCTCAAAAGTGGACTACTGTTATAAGAATATAAATTAAAAGTATGTAGGTTTAAGACTCCGTCAAACAGAGCGCTTTTTAACGCTGCGTTGTACTCTATTTAAATCATAGAAACTGTCATACAGAACGCTTTTACAACATCGCGGTAAATTTACCGCAAACAGGATGTTTCGGTATCTTCTGCTGAAATAGGTTTTTCTCACCTCAGAGGATTTGTTTTATTTTGTGGCATATCAGTGATTCATTTTAAGTCAAACAGTGGAGAAAAAAGTAAAGTTACCAAAAATATAAATAAAACAAATCTGATTTCATGGAAACCTTCGTCAACATCTGAGGCAATAAACTTATTATTTCTGGAAAGTATTGTACTTCAAGATCTTTTTCGGTTCCGACATCCGACATACAAAGAAATGACTATAAGCCAACATTTTATGAAGAGTTTGTTCAAGACTAGTTTTTGGGATATTTTTGCTTTAATAACTCTGCTTTTTTCCTGGCATACTCCCCAAGCTTGACAGTGTTAACCTTTTCCCTGAAATTCAAAACATTAACTATTACTTCAAGCCCCGTTGTTACTTCTTTATTAACCCCAATTATACGAGCTGCTGCCGCTGATTGCTGAAAAAATCTCCTCGAATTACTTCCAACGTTGGTACTCGCATTTCCAAATCCTTGCTTTGGTCTATCTACATCGAATCCAATCTCATATCGAAAATACTTTTGGATCTCTTGTTTTCTTATTTTTTTTGCCTCTAATGGATTCATCAATATCCTCTTCCTCTTATCGAAGTATATATCCAAGTTTTAAAATAAATTCCATGCACCTAGTTCTTGTTTGTAAAGGAGAGATCCCACATTCGTAGTTATATCGGTCATCATCTTGATTATTGAGGTTTTTTATGTTATTTCGCACATGGGGCATAATAGCGTTGACTTTATATCTGTTATTTCTTTTAGAACTTTTCCACCAATCATAGTTAAAAAGAACTTGTGGCTGACAACTACCCCTATTTCGTCATTAACTTTATATTGAAGATTAGCACTTTATCTTTTAATATCGTGATCTGTATTTTTTATGAGTTCTCCAGTTTCCCTTGCATATTGGAACATTATATAAATAAATTGGAACATTATATAGATAAATACACCGATGATGGACGAGGGTTCCTCCAATATTCATAATTTGAAATGTTAAGCCTTAGTGGAATAGCTGAGGACATAAACATGTGTTTACATCTGTTTCGTCATCTGGTGAATTTATTTTTTGCTTGCAGACACCTTACCCAGATGATTCATCACAGACCACTTACTTTGTAATGTAAGAATTCATTCCCTCACTTTTACTTTCTAAATGCCGCCTTGCAGTATGATCTATCATGTCATGTTTCATTCTATCTGATATTTCCGTCATTTCGTAATTTCCTGGAATTGCCTCTTTTTGGAATTATAATTCTGTAGGATGGAAAAACATCTACGTTGTGTGTTCTCAACTTATATTTTAGTTATGACAAATCCAAAACAAAGCCAATGCATTCTCAATATTTTATTTGATATGATAATTTTGTGGAGTAGAAATGCTTTCTATTATTCTTTTAACTCGGAGTGGATTTGTGGCAGAGACTGCCTTGGCAATATCAGGCTTCATCTTTCCATAATCCTTATTATATTTTATTGACACTATAAAGTCCTTTGGTGGTTATGGTTTCGATAGCTTTATTAAGTTTTGTTTTTGGTGAATGTCGAGCACTCAGTTATTGTTTTCCTTCGCCTTCCTCTTTATGACCTAATCGTCATACGATTATGTTATCGTAATCCCTAAATTGGTATCGTATGACAATATTTTAAAAAAAAACCAATAACAAATGTTTATTACTCATTACAAGAAAAATAAAAATCTGGGTGTGAGTTTAAAAGCCTCCACAGCGCTGTACTTCTCCAATGAGAGAGCGAGAAAGAAAAAATTAAATTTGGCTTCAAATCAAATCTCTCTAACACAAAGGAATGCAAGTTGACGCACCTGAGTTTTTGCGTATATTTACAAATACATATGGTATATAGCAATTATTTATCTGTTGAGCTTATGTCGGACCCTTGCGTACCTATTTTTTTAAAACTCAAGCTAAAGTCTAAAAAGTGCGCGGGTAATAGTGTTTGAAATAACATTAAATTAATTACAATAGTTTTAAAAAAATATAAAAAAAAACTGCGCCTAACTTTGAATGTACAAATGAGCAGATATATAACAGAAAACGAAAAAGAAATGATTTTTCTACACTCAAACCTAAAAAGCTTTAAAAAAAAAATTGTTAGGTGACCTTAAAAATTACCCAACTTTAACTGGCTCTACAAGCAAAACTATTTATCCAACGGAAATGTTGCATTATAGACCCACCCGAAAATTGATTATGCAAGCACTTTTGCCTAAATAGGCCACTGTGTGACGTTGATAATGGAAATATTAATTGAATTTCTGCGTAAATACCCATGTTTAAACGACCAGAGTGATAAAAATTAAAAGAACAGTGTTTTAAAGGCCGAAATATGGGAAAGCTTTGAATTAAAATTAATGAAATGACATTTAGACAGGTAATGAAGAGATACTGAAACAAAATGTTGCACGGTGATGATCGCTCTTTGTTTGACGTTTTCTAACGCGGCGGTTATAACGCAATGTAAAATAATTTCACCGTAATCAGAAGTAATCTTACCGTAGTGTTAAAAACTCGTTCTGTGTGACTGAGCCTCTAGTTCAGGGACTCCCAAACTATTTTGGGCAGACCCCCATAACCAAATTACTTTAAAAATCCTATCTCTAGTTTTCTTTCCTATTGATACAAAAAACTTACCAATTTAAAAACTTTGCGTTTGGTTAAGTGAGTAAACTTGACATAATTTTCTCATCAAAATTTAGCAAAATAAATAGACATACAATTCAGTATGTATCAAGTGTAATTAATAATTATTAATACAAATTAAATAAAAATACTTAAGTAGGCAATTATTTTTTGAAAAAAATATTAAAATAGTAAAATAAAAAAAATATATAAAAAATTCAGTATGATGGATGATGAACCTGGTGACTTTCTACCAATCTAGCTAAATCCGGTTCAATATTGGTGAGTTACAGCCTTAAATCTCCGCTTTTGTTGACTAGGTATGATGATGGAAAGGCGATAGGGTATTTTTCACCAATGTTCCACAATACAGCATACTGTATTTCAATGTTGCGTTGCAAATAGAATTTCTGATAGCTTTGGTTGAAATTCTGCTTAAGCTCCTCGTCTGTGCTGATGGTAATCAACTCTTCTTGGATTATCACCTTGGCTGTGACATTTATTATCCATTGAGGAATTTGTAAATTTAAGAGATCCTCAAACCTTTTAGTAAAATACTTGTGCAATGTGTCCTAGTGAGTGACATACGAGTAATTTACATTGATATATAGTTTGCCGAAAGAAGCAGACTGTATCTAACCACTATCGACAAATTCTCAAAGTATGGGACAATTCATACATTAGAAGATAGAAATTGGATAGCTATACTAGGTACAATAAAACAGAGAATTAAATTTTTGGGGGCCCAAAATGTGTCTGACGGGGAAACATACATAGTACTACATTCAGCCGTTGAATAATTTTTCAATTTTTTTGTTCACACAAAACAACAGCACCACTTAAAACCGGCAACTCAAACACTTAAGAATTTGCAATGCAGACAGTTCGGAATATAATACCATTCACTCTACGACGAAACTGAAGCCAATTGACTTCATTTATGGGAACCTTTGCAAGGAAGATATTGAATTACTGGCCCAACAGTTTAAAAACGATAAGGAGTCTAGAGTACAAAAATAAAAATAGGGAAATAGTTAGTAGCGTTGATCAATGCGAGAATATAGTTCAGAATAGAACAGAAATACAAAAAACTTAACAAATTTAAAATTGAAGGTAAATACGTCATAGACACTTCGACAAAAATACTATAAAAAAACAACTACAACGAAAGTACAAATATCTATTGTATCTTATGTGAAGGTAGAGTTGGAGCCTGAATAAAGGTTTGTGAGTTGCACAGCATTATTGCAGAGGTTTTTCTTGAGCATGCGTGCGGTTAAAGGCGCCGCAAGTTGGCCGTGCGGTTTACTTAACATAAGAATATGAATATTTGAAATGTTAAGTAAAGATTAACCTTTGAATAATTGAAAGTGTTTTTGATCATTTCATATGAGCAATAGAGCTCATATCACTTTTAAAAAAATACTTCGATTGGGGTGGTGTTTCAGAAACCAATGAGCACAATGGCTGTGGTGGAGAATTTTATTCAGGTAATTTGACTATTCCATTTGCACCGCACGTTCCTGGTGTTTCAGTTATGAATTTTGATACTTTGCAATGTTCGCATATTGTGTTTATTGTGCCAATTATAACGGATCTATGCAAACTATAATTGATTGTGTTATTATAAGCGAACACAAGACGATGTAGATTTTCTATAGCACGTCTTTGTCTACGTATTCGTTCATTCAAATATTGTTGTGAATGAAGTTCATCTGATCGATCTCGGACAACCCGATTACGTTTCATTCTTAATCGATAGTCGGTGTCACGTGCTTCTCGTTCTTCTTCATCATGGGCAGAACGTGATCTTGAATGGCGTTCTCGCGTCTAATCTTCTCACAGCCGCTTGCGGTGTTGCTTCACGCGTGCGTCTACCAATGTTGCTTCGTTTTGGTGGCATTATTTTGCAATAATACAAAATAAGGAGTATTTATTTTACACACAAAAAACACTAACCGTAATACAAATGACTTGAAATCACTAAAATTAGTCACAATTATGGTTAACTTGTGACCACAAAATTTCAAAAAATACCGTTGTGAATGCGAGTATCGCAAAGTTGTTCACGGAAATATCCATGGTAAGTATCGTACTGAGCTGTAGTCAGCGCTGATATGTGTACAATTTGTCCAGTTGAATGCTGTTTTTTCTCGGATATTCAACGATCGGGTAACCATCGCTATAATTGAAGATAATTACATTTACCGGAACCACGTGCGTGTTTCTGTGCGACCTTTTCTGGACACAGTTGTATGGCAACACTTGTATACACATCGACTGAAAAGTCCGCACCGTTTCTGAGAAAGGGCATCACTTGAATTAAATCCATACCATTTTCAGTTAGTACCAACCTTCAAAAGATACGTGTATAAATTTGACACGTGTCGGACGATTAGCTCTCGAGATATACCGTTGTGACTGAAACAACTTTTGTTATTGTGAAAAAAATGGATTCAAAGCAATTTCGTGTGTTGATTTATCATTGCTTTTTGATGGGAAAAAATGCAGCCGATGCAAGGAAATGGCTTGATAAGTGTTACCTGGACTCTGCACCAGGCGAACGAACCATTCGCAAGTGGATTAAAAAATTTAAAAGTGGTCATACAAGCACTGAAGATGATGCACGCAGTGGACGTCCAACTGAGGCTGTTTCAGATGAAAACATCAAAAAAGTCCACAAAATGATTACGAATGACCGTAAAGTTGAAGTCTGAAGTTGATCGAGATAGCTGAGGCTCTGAAGATATCAAAAGAGCGTGTTGGATATATCATACACGAATATTTGGACATGGGAAAGCTCTGTTCAAAGTGGGTGCCGCGTTTGCTCACAACGTGTTGATGATTCAGAGGAGTATTTAAAGCTGTTCAACCGCAATAAAGCCGAATTTTTGCGTCGGTATGTGACAATGGATGAAACTTGGCTCCATCACTTCACACCAGAGTCAAGTCGGCAGTCAGCCTCGTCCAAAACGACCAAAAACTCAACAGTCGGCTGGCAAGGTTATGGCATCCGTATTTCGGGATGCACATGGAATAATTTTCATCGACTATCTCCAAAAGGGGCAGACTATCAACAGCGACTATTACATTGCGTTGTTGGAGAGTTTGAAGGACGAAATCGCAGAAAAACGGCCGCATTTGAAGAAAAAGAAAGTGCTGTTTCATCAAGACAATGCACCGTGTGACAAGTCGATGAAAACGATGGCAAAATTGAAAGAATTCGGCTACGAATTGCTTCCCCACCCACCGTATTCTCCAGATTTGGCCCCAGCGACTATTTCTTGTTCGCAGACCTCAAAAGAATGCTCGCCGGAAAGAGATTTAAGACCGATGAAGAAGTAATCGCCGAAACAGAGGCCTATTTTGAGGCTAAACCGAAATCGTACTACAAAACTGGTATCGAAAGATTGAAAAATCTTTTCAATCAGTGTATCGCCTTCGAAGGCAACTATATTGATAAATAAAGTTGAATTTTCCAAAAATTTTGTATTTTACTATAAAACGACGCGAACTTTTCAGCCCATGTGTTATTTTTGAAGCAAAATACAAAATCTTGTTATTCAATAACACTTGTATGCATCGTTCACACAAAGGTCATTTGTTTCTAACTCATTTTTGTCTACGAACGACGCTTCTTTTTCAAACCAAACTATACCTTATACCTTCCACAGATCATAACAAACAATTTAGAATAAAAATAATGTAAATCGGTTGAACAGTTCGCGAGTCTACAAATGATAGTACTCGTACATACGAACAGCAATTCATTTTTATAAGCAATATATACTCGTAGATAGAAGATAGATTATTATAAGTACAGTGATTCTACAATTAATAATACAAAATATATGTAGAATCAAGCATTTGCACAGATCAGGACAGGATGTCAAGGGCTTAGAAATCTTCCTACAAAAATATATAATGAATAGGATTGCTTACTACGAGTATGTACATTCCCTTATTTCAATACATAATGTTGAAAGGACAAGACGTACAAAATCGTCTGAAATTTTCTCAACTCAAATAAAAGGCCGATGATTTTTCATGTCACAAACGATGAATTGTCTTGGATAATTTGTACAACATAGATATCTATATTTTGACAAACATGTGGGTGCTTGTCTCGTTGGGGACAAGAAGGTGCCGTGAAATAACACCGAGCGCAATAACGTCCAATTCCAAAATTCACAATGACAATGACGAAGTGAAATAACGCCGACCATTGCTTGTGAAATAAATCCGAATTCAGAGAGATGGCAAACGAATTTACAAAGCCAACTGTGCCGTAATCAATGTTTGTTGGTTCCAACTCGATGTGCAATCATCTCATTAGTTGATAAACTTTAAGTGATACACATCGTTAAAATGGCTAGTTT
The DNA here is from genome assembly GCA_963966105.1 of Volucella zonaria. Lineage (NCBI taxonomy): Eukaryota > Metazoa > Arthropoda > Insecta > Diptera > Syrphidae > Volucella > Volucella zonaria. The sequence goes on along the minus strand of OZ014532.1, from coordinate 20,575,621 downwards.
TGGTGAATCAATTTGTAAGTATGAAATCTGCGAAGGTTTAGGAAGGGAAGCGAAAAAATTAAATCTAGATTGTGTAAACGATATATGAGCTATGCGAATGCGTATAATGCTAGTGCAGTTGTAGAATTTAATAACGAAATTTTAGTGAGAATTACGACGCAAGAAGACTTTCGCGGTAAATTAACTTTATTAAGAAAAATAAAAAATTAGTGTGCGAACGTTTCGCTTAAAAGAAGTGGTATTCACGAAGTTTTCGGTGAAGTTTGTGGAAGAGGCGAAACAACCAGTGCTTTTGCTCAGTTTGGCAAAGCACGGCGTTAACTCATAAACACCCTATATAGTTCGTTCCCTAAAACCCCCATATCTGCTTCAGAATTATGTGGAATGTTTAAAAAAGTGTGATGCAGCATTTTGCGATGTCTCGGTACAAAAGAGCCATTCTACACAAGTACTGTTATAGAACCGTGGTTTTCGAACTCCATTTTTATGTCTACGACAATTTCTGGCGAAATACAGAGGTTACCAGAAGGTAGCCAGAAAAACTATCTTCTGGACGTTACTTTTAGCGTTCACCCGTCAGCAACTCTGTATAATACATTTTGCTCACGACGATTATATAGTACGAGAACTTTTTATTATATTTAAACTTATTTATATTTACTTGTTAGGTTTATCCGTTCATTTAAGGTAGGGTAATAAGGCCTAGCTAAGAGAGATTTGAAATAAAACAAAAACTATTTATCCGAACAAAACAAATTTTATTGTTAAATAAAGTAGAATATGAATTATTATTAAAAACAAATAAAATATAGCAACTTCTGCCGTAAACAGAAACAGAATTCATTTTTTTAAGAAACCTTGTCAGTAGGCCTTATTATAATATAGTAGGGTAATAAGGCCTAAGACTGTAGTACTAAAGAAACTCAAAATATTACAAATAATTTCTCTTTTTAGCAGCCATTAGGACATTCAAAATTGTCTTTATCATTCGGTGGCAAACCGTCGCACTCCTCATGATACCACTTGCGGCATTTATAACATTGCCTCATATCAAATATTTCATCGTGCCCACAACCGTGACAGTACCAACTTTCCTGGTTCTCTTGAGTTCCATCACTTCTACCTTTGGGGGTTGAGGAGTTTTTTTTTTCCCCCTGTTTTGTCAAACGGGTTTTTGGTGACTGGAGTTCCTCTGTAATTAATGGCTTTTCTTCTACCTTTTTTTTTTGTTTTCAGTATTTTTGACCGGTGTAGGCATATGCTCTTGAAATCCTGTTTTTTTTAATCGAGCGGGAGGCAAATCTTCTTCATCATCATCCGAACTAGAAATACCCTAAGCCATGCGGTAAAACCTCCCAGAAAGTTTGTTTGCAATATAGTCAGTTCTTTCTCGAATTGTTGATGTCGGGGCTCTGGGGTTATTAGACTGGAGGAGACTGTATCGTCAGATACAGGAGGAGCTGGAGCTTTTGTCAGTAAAGAAGGAGCAAAAGATATTTCTGGAATAGCCTGCGGATTCAATGGATACAAACCAGTTGCATTAACGCCCCTTGTAATGTTATTGTGTGTCATGCATTTTGACCAGACATTTTAAAGGATAATATTAAACCGAGCCTTAGTGGATTTCTTGTCTGGATTCTGTTCAATGAATAATAAAACTTCAGCATCCCAGTGGTGTTCAAAAGATCGATAGACGGCTTTGTCGAGGGGCTGGAGCTCGTGAGTCGTGTTTGAAGGCAAACAGTATAATGATACTCGTATGTCTAGTGAATCTGCAACCTCAACGATGGATAGGTCTAAGTGACAAGCTGCCCCATCAAATATTAATTCTTTGAAAAGTTCATTGATCTTATAACCCTTTGTAGATTTTTCTACCAATGATCCCGGTGGTAAGTTGTTATATAATTCTGGTTTCAATCGCTTACCTTTAAATATGATCATTGGTGGTATGGCACTGCCAAGTGCATTAACACATCCTGCGATGGTGACACTTTCAGCGTGTTCCGAAGACTGTAAATTCACTCTTTTAGCACCCTTCTTTGCCAACACAGTCTGCTGGTAATGGGTTATTAAACGGCAACCCTTCTCATCCATATTATAAATCCTTTCTGGCTTACTTTTCAAGACTTCATTTCGAGTTTATCATAGACTTCATCTAGTCTTTTGAAGTGGTCATCAACAATGAATTTATTTAGCTTCTGTGCCCGGGCTGGGTTCATAAACTGAGCTTTTCTTTCCATATTTCCGGGTGTCTTCCCATAAAAGCTGTAAACCAGTCTTTACCGGCTACTTTAGCATGTTGATTGAAGCTATGTTTGATGCTATTAAGCTCGCAATATTTATAAACCAAGCGTTTGAGAATCCGTGGTGTTATAGACATTCCTACTTCAGCGAATCTCATAATTCTGCTTACAAGATTAGTTTCCTGGTTGTCACTGAGTAACGATTTCCGACCAAGTGCTTTTTTCAAACTCCCAGCCTGAAGATAATTTTGTAATGGTTCTTCTGGGAATTTTATACCTCTCAGCAGCTTTATATGTGCTAAGCGTTCCCCTTTCCACTGCTCGGATAGCCAACACTAAATCATTTTCAGACCATAGTGCTGGTTTTGGAGGCATCGTTGTTGTAGTCACTATAAAAAAAAAAACAATAAATCAATCAAGCAAACACTTGTAATTACTGGTTTTGAAAAACACATGAAATAAACTGTAAAACGGACAAATGTTCATACAAAAAAAAACAGAGCAATAAGGCCTATGGTGAAATTTATTAACCGCCGATACTATTTGTAAATAAAACCAAATAAATCATTATTCACACTATGATACATTTTTAAAACATAAAAGGTAATAGAAGAAGGGAACAATAGAACACTACAGCGCAAATTTATACTCGTATACATACACCCTGAATAACTCGAACTGCAACCAACTTCAGACTGCTATAATTAGCAAACCGTTCATGACAGTGAGCTCAAATTTTGACACATGACAGATAATTTTATTATTTACAAGCCTTTTAAACAATTCGCGTCTCAGTTGCGTTGAAAAATTTTTATCCGCGATGGAATTCAAACGTGATAGTGTGATTGCTTTATATTTGGCTGCAAAATCACAAGTAGCTATCGTTAGAGCCCTTCAGCACCTCAACGTGAATAAATAATTTGTGTCTCGAACCATAGCTCATTACCGTGATACTGGCAGCGTTGCAAAACGCCTGGAGGTGGTCCTAAAAAAACAGCAACATGGGCTGTTTGGCTCGAATTGAACGAAATCCGCGTCGAAGTGGAAAAAAAATGGCTCGTGAGCTCAACATATTGTTGGAACGGATGCAACACATACTGAAAAATTAGCTTGGGCTCAAGCCATTGACGTTCCAAAAAGCACACGATCTTATACCGCAACAGAAAAAAATTAGAGTCGAAAGAGCAAAGGAGTTGCTACGCTTGCACGGAAGTGGTGAGTTGCCGAATTTGGTTTTTTCCTCTCAGTCGCCATTTGTTATCGAGCAATATGTCAACAAACAAAATGACCGAGATTCCTTGCCAGAGAGGTCCTTCGAAAATTTACACCTTCGGACAGCCACCAGAAAGCAGGCAGCACCGATGGTTATGGTTTGGGCCGCCATAACCGCCGATGGTCGCCCTCCACCCGTATTTTTGGACCGTGGCGTCAAAGTATTGAACCCTTGGGCAAACAATCATTTCGGTCGGAGGCCGTGGATATTTCAACAAGACTCGGCACCGTCTCACAAAGCGCGCGTCAACAAAGATTGGTTAAAAAACAATGTTCATTTCATTTCTTCGACACAATTCTCTGGATGCAAATCCGTTGGATTTCTCTGTCTGGGGTATTTTGAAGGCAAAGGTTGACACTAAAAAATACCAAAATTTGGACCACCTCAAACAAGCACTTCGCCGGGAATGGGCCAAAATACCGCAGAGCCACTTTCGTGTAGCGTGCGATGTTTTCTTCGGCCGTCTCGAGGCCATTATTCGCGCCAAAGGTAGAAATATTGAAAACTACTGAGGCAATTTGAAAATTGATGTATTTTCCAACATTTTTTGCTTTTGCACAATAAAATTTATCAAAAAATAAAAAAATTATAACATTTTAAAAAGTTGGAGTTCGAGTAAGTCACCCTGTATATAAGTGTAATATTACAAAAAAAAACTTGCGATTTTTTAGGAAGATTTTTTATAATTCCAGCTAAAGAACCGCCTCTCACAATGAATTACACAACACTGATGAAAGTGAGCGAGCGAGCAGATAGCAACAAGTTTCAAACGTCATTTATGAGTGTTAGTTACATAGAAGTGCGTTCTCAGGCTACTGCGATCATTTTAAATTGGTTTTCTGTAACTTAGTCCTTATTATCCGAAAGGCCTTATTACCCTTCATTTCAGTACATAGAAGCCACTTTTTCTAATTTTGCCCAAGCTCCTTTGTCACCGATTTTGAAAAAAGCTTGAGAAATGCATTGCAAAAAATATTTCCGTCTGCCAAATATACAACGTTACAACGCGCTGGTTTCATTTTTGTCAAGCAATTAGAAAAAGAACCATCTACAGTAAGCAGGATTCTTTGCTCATATAAACAAAAAGAAGGAAGCAAAGAGCCCTTACCGCAAATTTTGATTTTCTCTCTCTGTTAAAACCGCGGGATATGGAATTAGCGTTTGAAATTCTTAATAACGTGGCGAAAGGTGTGCAGTTTAGAGTAAAAGCGGAGTACATCTTTAAAGATTTTCTGACATATTTCAGAAAAAATCGATAGAAAGGATAAGAAATAGTTTTCGGTATTCTATAAAGGATTTAAGAAAATAATAGTTATGTTTCCGTAAAAATATAGAAAAAATTTTCGCCCATTCTATTTATGTATTTAAGCATTTAGAATTAATTTTTCAAATTGTATTTTTAGGAAACTCCTCACGGCTCCTATGAGAACAACAAGAGCTGTTGAGGGATACAATAGTCGACTAAGCCAGAAGTTGCTAAAATTTGGAAATTTTTTCAAGTACGTAGACTACCTACTGGATGAAGATGTTATAAAATCTAAAGAATTTGTAATGCCAATGGATTGGACCTTCCAAATCGTTGAACCGCCAAAGAAAAAATACAAAGACAGGGGAGAGCAAATTGAAGCGGCTTTAATTTTAATCTGGACAAAAAGCGTATATAAATCCTCAACTTTCTAAATCAAATGACAAATGAAAGCAATAATTTACTTTCTGATGTTTGTAAGCAGCGATGAATATGAAGAGGATGCAAGTCTAGGTGAAGTAGAAGTGGATTATTTTAATGTTGATGATACATCTCTACTGTGCATTTGGTATGTTGTGAAAATGCTCGAAGCATCCTTCTGCAACCTTGTAATCACTTCAAATTGTGTTTGAATTTTTATATAGGATTGTCAAATAAATATTTAAAGGTTAATAACCCGATTCTTAGTCCAATTTGCTGGCTAATTGTTCAAAGTACCACAAAAGTACATTGTTAAACTCTCATATTCTCAGCATTTATTTCTTAAACGTTGTTCTGTTTTAAATGATTAACATACATAGGTTACCGTATAGTAACTCTAAATTAAATAAATAACTAAAACTTTATTAAACAAAATAAATAGAAAATAAGATCTTGAATGTTGAAATACATATGTGTTCAATTTAAGTTTGAAGAAAGTAGATCGCTTCGCTCGCTAACAGGATTTCATCATTCCGCAGGGTTTAGACACTCACGCAACTTCGTCGCTCCGCTAAAGGAATGTCAACAACTGTCAGGCAGGAGCCTATAACTTCTTAGCAATTGTATTTTAGTTGTAACATGGTGCCATTTAGGCTTGAGCTCTGACCAAAAGACTGTTTCACAGCAGCCAACTTGATCTCAAGGTAAAGGCCATATGCTATTTGGCTTAAATCAGGCCAAATATCGCTTATTGTTGAGTGATGCGCTGTACTATACGGAAACAATTCTGATTTTTGAAAGGCAGTGCCTTAGAAACTGTCTTGGCCTGTACAGAACACCAGAGTCGGAGTACAAAAAGTATTATCCCAATAAAGCAGTATGGACAATTTCCTGCTCAAGGTGATTCGAAGGTACATGCGTAGCAAGGGCGACGATCCATGCTAATGGCCTGATCATCGGGGCTTATTATTCCAATGAACCAACCACAAGAGTTCGCTCCAATCTGGGTTTATTCCGTCGGAAACATTACTCTATATTGTCGGGGAGAGAAGTTAAAAATAAGTCCAGGGTGTTGGAGGGATGACTATCAACGTCCGGTATCCGTGTAGGCTCATTTACAAACTGGGTTAATTTATTTTCTGCAGCGAAGATCTCAACTCACTGTCCATCGGGTGTATTACCGGTCTTATCGTAAACATCTTCAGATAACGCCTCTGAAGGTTGCTACGATTTGACCAGTAACAAGTTGCCGGTCATAGGTCTTGTTGGCGGCTGGACTGCCGGTAGTCCATACCAGGACTTAAATCACGGTACCATGGGAGTCATGGTCCGGGATTTCGGTCCGGGCCTGACTTGTTGAGGTACGCCCTCTTGTGGGAGCGTTATGGTGGCTGTGGTTTAAACCCAAATCGCGGGAAAGGTTGTAGAGTTGCAAATAAGTACTGGGTGCTGTGACCCTAAGAACAGTAAGAGGTTTTAGGTCGGCCTCGACTCATACCAAGGGTGGAGCTTGTGCCTCCAACACAGTTCCGAATTGGTATCAAAGAATTGATGGAGAGCGATGGCAAGGCGTATCCTTGCTCCCTATGGATGTATGGGCATCCCGGGGTGGCCGTGGTGTAGTGGTTCGCTTCTCACTTGAAGGGTCAAGGTTCGTATCCTAGCCACGACAAAGTTTTCATTTGTGTAATTGGAACTCAGTCAGAAAAATCTGCGTGTGAAGGCATAACACTGACATGTAGATTTGGCTGTTGTAGAGTTTTCAAGCACAAATCAACCGTTAAAATTCACAACCTGAATCATTCCGAGTGAAGAAAAATCTCTCCGTCCTATTCGGACTCCCACCCCTGGAGAGTCAATATCGAAACCAAACACACCTGAGTTTCAAACCACTACATCACAACAACAATGCTTTCCTTTCTCCTCCTTCTATCTTTCCGACCGCGCCCAGCCAAACGTAAAAGGGTATCATAACCCCTTAGGCGCGCGTAAATTGTAAAAAAAAAAACAAAAAAAAAGGTCTACATGACAAGTAGACAGGCAAAACACAAGAGACCTTCTGTCCTTCGGGTGTTGTCTGTCCAGATTGTAGAAGCCACTCAGAATTGTGTATATTGAAATCGCTCGTATTAACGATTTCAGTATGAGAATGCTTTGTATGGAGTCAGAGAGCGCATCAAACTCGTTAAAAGTCGAGTTGCTGTCCAGTTTAGGGCTTCTGCAAATAAAGCAGTAGTGGATAATTTTCTTATGGAGATGGAATTTTAACCACATGAAATTGAGTTCCAGATTGGAACAGGGACTACATTGTGGTGGAGTTTGGCAAGCTACATCACGACGCACGTAAATGGCGAGACCGCGGTGAGAGAAGAATAATGGCACTGGTTCGTAACCAGGTAGCTTCAGATCAGAGTGATATGGGAGGTGTGGGCGGTGTGGGCGGTGTGGGCGGTGTGGGCGGGGATAGACCTGTGTTTCACTAAGTGCCAAAACAGCTGGTTTGTATTTACCGACGTGGACGTACGCAGAATTGGCAACATCCGCAATGCCCGCGTATATTGACAATATCCACTCTGAATTCCCGAGTCATTATAAAGAAAGACAAACACAAAAAACACAGACACCGACGTTACTAAGAGCAGATATGGAGTACAAATTCAGAGTTGGTTTAGCGAAGCTCTAAAAAAAAATTACATGTAAGAAACTAATAAGTGCGAATACTTTGAAAAGTACTTATTCTGCAAATACACATTATATGCACACGACAAAAAGCAGGCAAATTTGAGGTGTTGGCTTATGCCTACATTACATACAAGAACACTGTGGATACTGACCGTTCTCAATATCCTCAAAAAAATATCAAATCATCGAGTGGTGGCTGATTCCTCAACAACAACAATATTCATAGAAATTTTCAAAAATAACTTTTGGAAAATCTCTGTCTACAAAAAATAAATTCCAAAAAAGAGCAATTCATAAATCTGTTTAAAACCCCTTGGACGCAGTCTCATCATTGAGGAGACTTTAAAGCCAAAAAAGAGAATCCAGGCTAACAAATCCAAAAGGCAAGAAAAAAACCAAAAAACTAAGAAACATTCATCGAAATTTTGCCAAATTGCTGTCCTTTGCATTATCCTTATCTATTTAAATGATACAAGTATACATATGGATGTGCGAAGATATTCGATATAGACCCCTAGGCATAGCATGTACAATAGCAATGCTCCATAGCAAGAAGCACAATGTGGCAGGAAGATGAACCATATATCCAGTAATCGCTGGCAATAACATCACAGGGCATCATAAAGTTCCTTTTAAAATTGTTAAAGAGAAGGACGGCAGTTTGTGAAAGTTTTGGGAAGGAAATTTCTTAATGGTATTGTGGAACATACCTTTAGGTTACCATACAATAATTAAAGTCCTTTGCGAATAATTAAATCATATTCTAATTAATGTGTTCCAATTAAAGTAAGGAAGATTTAGGATATTCAAAAGTTCTGTCATTCTCTTCAAAATTAGCCCGATATTACATTATTATACAAACAAACTTTTCAACTGGCTTCTTGTGACTGTGATTTATGTGGATTGAATTTCAGAACTGATTTTTTATAATATGTACTAGCTTTTTTGGAAATACATATTATAATAAATACAAACGAGAAAAGTCACCATGTTTTATTATTCTTTCATATAAAGTTGGTGGCTTTCGTTTATAAGTTCGATATTGAAAAATCGTTGCATCTATCCATAAATTAACCCTTAGGTGTAAAGTTCAAAAAGCAGCATTTAATTTCACTAATTAACTGACATAGCAATGCAAACTACATAGTAAATAATGGAATTTAAAAATAGTTATTCAATGAGAATGTTTGTAATGGTTTGTTCACTTAATTAAAGTTAACCAGTTTATTGGATGAAATATACATAAACTACCATTCAGATATAAAAATAGAGGAAGAGTAGCTAAAAGTTGCAACAATAGTCATAGAAATGCGCAAAAAAAGCAATAAATCTGTTTCAAATATTAGGCATAGTCTCATCATTGAGGGAGACTTTAATGAAAAACAAGCTTTTGGAGGATCCAGGCTAACAAATCCAAAAGCCAGGAAAAACACTAAAATATGTTTCAAAGTGGAAAAAAGACTGCTTGTAGCTAACAGCCATCAACAAAATGCTTACTCTTATAGCAAGATAATATTCGTCACAAAAGGCATATCTAAAAATCACATAAACATGCAAGACGATGAAGAATTTTAATTAGATCATTCTCCTATCGTAATGACTATAAGTGAAACTGTAGTCGAAAGCAATGAACTAAAGCTGCAGACAAAAAAAAGAAAAGAAAAAACAAATCGGTGAGCGTGTATCTACAGAAGTTGATACCAAACCATCAAACTTATAACTCACTTTGGAAAGCCACACGAAATTTAAAATAACCCCAGCTTCCTCCGCATCCAATGAATAAAGATGATAATACGTACACAAGGAGTGCTAAAAGCAAAGCGAAATATCTTGAGCAAACATTTTAGCCTCGTCCCAGACAAACCACAATATGCTTAGTGTACAAAAATGATAATCTTAAAATCCGTGCAGTATCACTATGTAAATTAAAAGGTATCATAAAAACGTATTTGCATACAAAAAAGCACCAGGGTGTGCGCTTATATATCGTTAAACAACATATCATATTTCATACTAAGTGCAGCACTAAAATTGTCTATTCTGTGATAGTGGAAAGTAGCGCAAATCAAATGAAGTGTAAACCTAGAAAATCGGCAAATGCAGAACAAAACCTTTTCGCCCTATTTCTGTTTTTCGTGTACCCTAAAAAATATTTTAAAAATTGTTTAAAATACCACAACCTTTCACTGAACATCACGCCAACACATCAATAGTACAATGGACCAATTCTTTACAGAAAAAAAACACCTCAATTCTGTTTTCATGAAAGACATACAATAGTAGGTATTATGTTCGAAATTAGATGGATATATCCGATCTTAGTATTGTAGTGTATAAGTTGTGTTACGTGTACCAACTTGTTATAAGAATGACTAATATTTTAGTAGGAAGTATCATTATTGTACTTTTAAAAAACTCGGCAAGTCAATATGGGTGGACAAGTTCGTGCAGGATAATGTGTTCGAGCGTACAAGCCTTTCAGATACGTTTTGACTTGCTCTGCGCCTGATATTTGTTATATAGTAACAAGTTTGCACTTAAGTTGAAAGTTCATTTGCGTTTTGAAATTCGTTGGAACTTGAATATCAATGATAATACACTCATTTACTAATTTATTTCAAGAGATTACAAAGTGATTACATAACTAAATAAAGTGAAATAAAATAAAGTGATTGAAAAAAAATTTGCAAAATCCTCAGTTACCTACGAGCGTTAATAGCGTAACCATACACTTCTGCAGTTTATGGAAAAGTAACAGGGTAAGTACAAAAAAAAAACTTTTAATATTTTTTTAAGTATTTTTTGAAATTATTACTTTAGAAAAGTTGTTACTTAAATTATGTATTTTCAGTTTTATGATGGCAGACACGAACAAAAATGCAGACAATACTGTTTGGACTACTTGAAGTTTGAATTTATTTCATCTCTATCAAATCTACACTTGTCGATGTGCCTCATATGTGAAAAAGTATTCAGTAACGATGCCATGAAGTCTTGAAAAATGGAGGACCACTTATCAGGAGTACATGCTGAGAAAAAAAGTAAGCCATTGTTCTTCTTTCAAGCATTTTAAGAAAAACCAGAGAAAAGGCCATCTATAAGATCGATGTTTACGTCATTATCTATGCAAGACGTCGATGGTTTACGAGCGTCCTATAATATATCTTTACTAATAGCGAAGTCGGGGAAACCCCACACAATTGGAGAGCAGCTTACTTTACCAGCCATTGCAGAGGTCCTCAATAATGTATTGCACAAGCCCGCACATGATATTGCTATGTTTGTTTCCCGGCACCGATACGGCGATGCTCCGAACAAAACGATAACACTTTCTGGGATCTAGCAATCCCTGCGGTGGGTTCCTCCAGGTAGCGCTTTGATGGCAACTAGACCTCGGTACAAAAAAATGGAGTTGAGCGCCACGTGATTTTTCCGGAGTCATGAAACCGTTTCGAAAGACATGAAAAGAAAAACTTCCCCGAGGAAAAACGAGCGAAAAGAAGGAAAAAAAATTAAAGAAAATGAAAAAAATCAGTTTTCCTCAACATTATAAAAGCCCCGTTGGGGATCGACGATTTATTTTTAATGTACTTAGCGGTGCACTCGTCGGTGGAGTGACCCGATATTTTCAACGTCCCGAAAAAAAAAAGTTAGCTACCGGGTCGCGTGTCCCGTCTGTTCTCGGGAGTTTTTTTTTTCGCACGCGCGGCCCACCGGAGTCTCAATTTTCCAATTACACTAACACTATACTTAGCTTTCTCCTTGGCGGTGCTGCTTCCGATACTCCCGGTATCCAATTCCTCGTACTTTCGCACCTATCCTTGATCCTCCCTTTCTCCTTTTCTCTTTGTTTTGATGTGTTTTTTTTTCCCCCTTAGCATTCTACTTTACAATCTAATAAAAATCTACTTTACTTTAGAAAAAAAGACAGAACTGCTTTTCGAAATTCCCAAACTTTCCAAGAAGAAAAAAACTTTCCTTTTCGCAAAACTCCAAAAAAATCGCAAATAAAAAAAACTCAGCTGACCCTCTTGATATGCTGGTCATCACCCATAGATAAACTAACTAGATGTCAAACTCTACTAATGCTTTTGCAAACCCTTAACTTTTGCACAGACACACTGTAAGTGAATTCCAATGCTTCTGCATCTCTATAACTTTGTCAAAATTTGCTAGAATGAGATCAATTTACAAGTAAAATTGCTAGAATGAGAGCGATTTGCACGAATGTGTGTAATGGGGACGACGTTTTTGTGATTAAAATGGGCGTGGTTTGTGTAAAAGGAGGGGGAAATTGCCATTGATGACAATTTACACGTATTCACAGACAGGATCACACGGTAGGGGCGATCAGTAGAGAACCGGTTTTGATTTTTCAATATCTGGAAAGTTTACCATCTAGGTTAGTTTATCTATGCACCAAATGACTTTTACTTTCCACAGCTCTCGCCAGACACACACACACATTCACACGTACACTCTCTTACACATTCATTCAGCACTAGTGGACCCAACGACGGAATTTCTCGCTACACACTAGCAATCTTTGCTTGACCAATAGCGTGCCACTTCTTACAATTATTTATTTATTTTTTGTAGTTGGGCCCTACTGCCCTCTGGCCTCTCTGCCAGTTTGTACTTTTTTTCTTGCACAATCGTTATTTGTTGTGTGTTTGCTGTTTGTTGTTGATTAGTTTTCTTTGTTGGTGATATTTGTTGTTGGTAGTTGTTGTATGCTTGAGTATTGTATGTATGTTTATCAGTTCCCTCGGTGGAGGCGGTCTTATTACTTGGCCGTCCGCCTACACGCCTCTGCTGCTCCTTCGGTGCACCATCGGTGCTGGCTTAAAAAAGTGTCGTCATCCCCTCATAAATCGAACCTAACTTTTACAGCTGGTGAGTCGTTGGGGTGTACTCGACTGTCTTGGCCGTCAGCCTGCACACCACTGTTGCTCCTTTGTTGCTCCCTCGTTGGGGTGTTGCTATAAAAAAGATCGTCGTCTCTTCACCCATCAATCAATTGTCTCGGTGCATCCACATCCATTATAGTGATGTGATGCTGGTGTTCATACCCCTATCGGTAGCGGGTTGGGGTGTTCTCTTAGCCTCCTGTTGTTTGGCTATCGTTGGGGTGTAGGTTCCAGGGATCGTCTTCCCCCACCCATCATCATTGTGTTGGGGTGTCTGGATTGCAAGGACCGTCCGTCTCCACCCGTCGGCGACTGTCAGACGTCCTGTCTATGAGCTCAGACAACGGTGTTCCTGGTGGGCCTCCTGCGCACCCTGGGGTACCTGGTTCGTCGTGAGTCTCCCTTCTGTCCTTTGGGCTTCACCGACCGAACCTCCTCGTTCTCCTCTGCGGGGAAACCCGCCCGAGAAACCTAAGTGGGTTGTTTTCCGAGGTCTGGGGTTGGTGGGCCACTGGCTGATAGAACCATGGCTGCCCTCCACCTCCGCCAGATATCGGTGTTCCCACTCAACGAAAAGAGGGACCGAAGGGACTTGCAAGGAAAAAGGAAGTCCAAACTTGTTGCGGGAAACTTTTCCGCAACAATATTAATAAGAGAATTCCTTTGAGCAATAACACCGTTTCAGAGACGAATAGACGAGATGTGTCGTGACGTGAAAAACATTCTTACAGATCAACAGATTCTCTCTCCAGTTGGACGAGTCTACATTACCCGGAAATAAAGCTCTGTTGTTAGCATATGTTCGATATATTAAAAATGAAAATATGTGCCAAGAACTGCTTTTTGCAACTTATTTAGAGACTGATACCAGAGGAGAATCGATTTTTCAGGCCGTGCAAAGTTTTTTTTTATCGACAATGCTATTCCATGGAAGAACATTGTTTCTATTCGGACTGATGGTGCACCATCTATTGTTGGTTGTCATCGTGGTTTTATAGCCCACTTAAAGCGACAACTGCCTGAGGCGTGATTCACAGACAGCATTTAGTAGCTCTTGCTTAGCAAGATTTTCAGCTATTTTTGAATCTGTGTTGGAGTTTTTACAAGAAAACGATCCGAATTTGAAAGAAAATATGAACAATTATGAAACAGATATTAATTACTTGACTGATATTTTTGGCATGTTCAACAAAGTTCATTTGCAGCTGCAGGGTAAAAATCTCAACTTGATTAAAACAAAATCAATAATATCGGCTTTTGTGGGTAAACTCATCCTTTATAAAAAAAAATTTAAGCAGAAAATGATAATGACATTTTTTCTCAAATTCCTTTTTTATTTTTCTACATAGTCTCCTTGTAACTCTACATACTCTTCCCAGCGATGATCCCATCTCTCCAACCCGTCCAAATAGTACTAGGCGTTTTTCTCTGCAAAATAATTTTTCACGAAGGGGATTGCCTCCTCATTTGACGAAAATCTCTGTCCTCCGAGCGCAGTTTTTAGATGAGGGAACAAAAAGAACTCGCTTGGGGCTAGATCTGGTGAATAAGGGGAATGGTCAAGCAGTTCAAACCGTAATTCATGGATTTTCGCCATCGCAACCGCTGAGGTGTGAGACGGCGCGTTGCCTTGGTGAAACAGGATTTTCTTTTTCTGCGAATGTGGACGTTTTTCCGCAATTTCTGCCTTTAGCTTGGCAAGTAATGATGTAATGGTTTTCATTTCGTATGTCGGGTCAATAAGTCCGTGAGTTTTTGAATTTCTGACCTCTTTACTGAAACAGCAACACTGCTCCTGTCAACAGGCATCTGTCAGTTGACTCCTGTCAAAATTTAAACTTGCTGCGTCAGTTAGTTTGTGTTTGACAGCTATTTTTATCAGACTACTCACTAATTTGAGGAGAAAATGGAAAAAAGTGAATTTCGTGTGCTTATTAAGCATTATTTCTTGCGAAAAAAAACCATTACCGCGACCAAGGCTAAGCTTGATAAATACTATGGGGACTCTGCACCATCGATTTCAATGGTAAAAAAGTGGTTTACTGAATTTCGTTGTGGCCGTACAAGCACTGAAGATGCCGAACGTCCTGGACGCCCAGTTGAGGTCTCTACACCCGAAACAATCGAAAAAATTCACGATATGGTGTTGGCCGACCGAAGATTGAAAGTGCGAGAAATTGTGGAAGCCGTAGGGATCTCGCATGGCTCAGTGGTTTCAATTTTGAATGATCACTTGGGCATGAGAAAGCTTTCCGCAAGATGGGTGCCGCGTTTGCTCACAGTCGACCACAAACGCAATCGTGTAACAACTTCACAGGAAGGTTTGGCGTTGTTTAATCGCAATATGGAGGAGTTTTTGCGCCGTTTTGTAACCGTGGACGAAACATGGATTCATCACAACACACCAGAGAACAAACAACAGTCAAAACAGTGGGTTTCTAAGGGTGAATCGGCGCCAAAGAAGGCAAAGGTGGGTTTGTCAGCCAATAAAGTTATGGCGACTGTTTTTTGGGATGCACGCGGGATAATCCACATTGACTACCTTCAAAAGGGAAGAACAATTAATGGGGAATATTATGCCAACTTATTGGACCGATTCAATGACGATTTGAAAAAAAAACGACCTCATTTGGCCAAGAAAAAAGTTCTTTTCTACCAAGACAATGCAAGGGTGCACACATGTGCAGTTGCCATGGCAAAAATCCATGAATTGGGCTATGAATTGCTTCCTCATCCACCCTATTCTCCAGATTTGGCTCCGAGCGACTACTTCTTGTTCCCAAACCTGAAGAAATGGCTTGGTGGAAAAAGATTTGACTCCAATGATGAAGTCGTCTCGCAAACAAAGGCCTATTTTGAGGACCTCGACAAATCATTTTTTTTGGAAGGGATAAAAAAATCGGAGAAGCGTTGGACAAAGTGTATAGAGCTCAAGGGAGACTACGTTGAAAAATAAAATTATTTTTTTATCAAAAAATCTGTGTTTTAATCCAAAAGTCACGGATTTATTGAACCGCCCTCGTATTTCGGTTTTTTTAGTTATGTGCATTAGAATTTGAATTTTATGTCGATCATGTTTAGCAATATTACATATGGAATACCACAGTTATTGACGAATTTCTGTATCTTAATTTGTAATGGTTCTTGTGTTTGTCTTGAATAATTGTAATTATTTCGTTTTTATTTAAAATATCTCGTAACCTAAGATTAGATGTTAGCAATTTGAAATTCCTATTCATGGAAAAGAATTTAACATACAATTCTTGAAATTGGACAAACCGTGATAACTCTTCACAATAAATGCCGATAAGTCCATTATCTATAACAAGTCTTTCATAAGATATAACAAACTTCTAGTACCTTTTTCTACTTGGACATGATTTTGTATCTTTTTGTGTATAATTTTAAAAGAATTTTTTTCTTTAATGCTGTAAGATAAATAAATCTGGTTTTATATAGGTCAATGAGCTTTTCTGTGATATAAATATGACTTGTTTCATGCTCCATCGCGCTATGGATGGTAAAACCAGTAGACATTACTTCATCTCTATTGTCTCTGGGCCTAGAAACTGCAGAAATAACATCGTGAGTATCCATAACAAATTCATTATGAAGAAGGTCCCGTAAAGTGACTTCTTCGTTGATGTTTGATACAATTTTTATTCCGGTCCGGATTTACACACCCACTAAACCCATCATTTTCCACAACATTTTCTTTCCCTTTAAAGTACTCGATGTCGAAATCATATTCATTGAGGAAAACCTTCCACCCCTGAAGCTTTGCATTTGGTTCTTTTATTCCGTTTAACCAGATTAGGGGCTTATGGTCCGTGCGCACAGTAAATTTTCGTCCATAAAAATCCATAATATATTTGACGGCCCACACAACTGCAAGTAGGCGCTTCTCAATCGTCGAATAATTTAGTTCGTGATTGTTTAAAGTGCGAGATGCGTTGCAAATTGGGTGGTAGTTCTGGTTAAGCACAGCCCCTAATGCATAATTTGACGCGTCAGTGGTGAGGACAAAGCGTTTGAGTATGGGCTAGGAAGTTAATAAAATTTTCAATTTCTTAAAAGCTTTAATGTATTGGGGATCTGATACATTAATCTTTATAGATTTTTTTACAAATTCGATCATGGGGTATGCTACTTTGGCGTAATCTTCTACAAACTTGCGGAAGTACTTATCCTGTAATATTGTACCCAAAAATTGTTTTATACCCTTGAAACTATTTGGTTAGTTCATTGCTTTTATTTTGTTATCATCCGGTTTAATTCCATTTTTTACTATAATATAGGTGTCTCCTGGATAGGAAGTGGATAACTCTGCGTACTTGAATTTTTAGATAAGCTTTTTTCAACATTTAAAAAAAATGTTCTCAAAGAAACTAAATGCTTTTCGAAGCTAGTGGAGAATACCAGAATATCATCGATGTATTGTAGGCAAATCAAATTTTATTTATAAAGTTTTTTGGTACCTCGACCGGAAACTTTTCAGACAACCCTCGTATTCCCTCTTCTTGGTTGAAAAATATACGGATATTTGCTCTATCAGTTATATTTTGATAGTCGATGATGGGTTTGAGGCTTAGGCACAAGGATATTGTTTCCTATTAGCCCATCAAAAAAATCATGGAATTAGTATTCGATAAAATTTATAAAAAATTTTTGGCGTGAGAGAATGATTTGATATTCTACAATACAAGTTTGGATATTGCGAACGAGTACTCTGAGTTCGTAATTTACACAAGTTGTTTTCCATTTCGGATTGCACAAAATTTGTTTTACTCTGCACGGCAGTTTATTAAAAAGCGTAAAGGTCTTATTTGAGTCTTATTACTATGTAACGTAGTTTTTTTCCTTGGTTTTCGCGAAAATGTTCATGGTTTTGTGGACGTTGTTCTGTTCTGAATAATATGATCTGTTTTCGTTATGAATAATATCTATGGGTTCAGTGTGATTATGTTGTCTGTATGGTTTGTCCGGTGCGTTTGGTTACTCGTGATCAAGTCGTGATCAAGTTGCCGTGTAATGTGTAGTAGTGTGTAGATTTAGTTGCCTGTTCTGTGTACTGTAGTTGTTATTTCGTGTGCTGGGGTTATGTTCTTGGTGCATTTGATCACTTCCCGGATTTGTATAATTCCTGCTGGTCTGAGAATTGTTATATCATTTGTATTGTTCTTAACGAGAGTACGGCCGTGTTTTTTTATCGCTCTGTTAATTTCAGTTCTTCTTGCTAATTTAATACATAGTTTAATAGTGTTTTCTTAAACCTAAAATTATAAAAACAAGTTTTAAGACATCTGTAGAATTTGGAATCTTCTTCAAATCCCATTTTCTCTTAGTCCCGATAGCCGAAATAAAAAAAACGCAAGAAGCTGCGATTTTGTTGGGAAAAAGTACGACGATATTACTACAAACATAATAAAAAGGAAAAAACTCATGGAAATTATGAAAGAAATTTCTGAACTTAAAGAAAACAACAAGAAAAAGGATGAAATTATTGAAACCATGCAAGCACAAATTAACACAATGGAACAAAAAATGCTTAAAAATAATGTAGAGATAAAAAATATCCCACCCACAGCTAACGAAGATCTTGGGGAAATAGTTAAAGCAATAGGCAAAACAATAAATTATCACATAAATGATACCGAAATCACCTACGGATATATAGTAGAACCAACACGAAAAACGCTAATAGATCATCAGTAATCGCATCATTTTCTTCGCATATTGGTAAGACCACCTTCGTCAAACATGCACGATCAACTCGTTCTATTGCATTAAAAAAGAACCAAAGAAAATGAATTTTTGTTGCCTGTGCTTTAACGTAAGAACTGAAATACCTTTTGCGCGAATGTAACTGATCTTTTAAGTATATTGAAAATTATTGTTTTACTGGAAATTAATATAAAGAAGGATGTTATTGTAAGGAATTTTCCTCAAATATCAAGCCTAGCAACTCTTTCTACCCAATGCGGCAGGTACTTCGTAGATCAAACACTCCAAATAGTCCATGATTGCAACACAACCACGTCAAATCAGGTAAACGAATTACGTGCAAACAGTATTTTTGTTGAAGAAGCTGCTAATGACGAGGTGCATGAAATTCTGACGTCTTTAAACATGAATAAATCACCAGGAGTCGACGAAATTAGAGCGAGAGATATGAAGGTTTATGCTGAAGTATTTGCCCCAATAGTCTCGAAAATAATTAATCTAAGTTTAAACCAAGCCAAGACAAACTCAAGATTGCGGTGGTACGACCGATTTACAAAGGCGGGGTCAAAAATATCATTGCAAATTATAGGCCTATATCAATTCTGCCAGCAATTGAAAAGTGTCTGGATGAAGTTGTGACAAGGCGATTACTTAAATTTGTGGACAAATACTCATTAATTCACTCAAAACAGTACGGCTTTCAAAAAAATAAAAGCACAAATAAACTATTGGGAGAATTTTTAAATACGATAAATGTGAGCCTGAACAGAAGTCATCATGTCTTCGCACTCTTTGTGGATTTCAGCAAAGCGTTCGATACTCTAAATCACACAAAGTTAATACAAGCATTGAGTCGACTTGGAATCCGGGGGAAATTGGCGAACTGGTTGCATAACTACTTGTCTGGTAAAACCTTCCGAGTAAAAATTAAAGATTTCTCTAGCGACGACATATCGACTTCTTATGGAGTACCACAGGGATCGAAACTTGGACCACTTCTATTTATTTTATTTACCAGTGAACTGCTTCGAGTTTTCACCAACAGCATTCCATTTGCATTTGCAGATGATACGGCAACGGTTGTTAGACATAGGTGTCTCAAAACTGGAATGGAAATACTGCAAACTGAATTTGACAATGCAGTTGAATGGTGCCATGATAACGGGCTTATACTAAATCAGGTTCAACAGCAACATTTGTCAAAGTGCAGGACACGATATTGAAGTTGTGGGTAGCTACAAATACTTAAGATTGGTAGTTGATAGCCATTTTTTATGGAATAAACATATCGAGAAGCTTCGCTCTGACCTCAAAAAAGGTCTTTTTGGTCTTATGTATCTGGGCTACTATTCGACGCATCCGATCCAGAAACAGGTGTATTATGCCTTAGTAGAATCTAAACTAAGGTATGGTATATTAGCGTGGGGCAACGCGTCAAAAACCCATACCGATAAGCTACAGAAACTCCAAACCACGATCATAAAGAACATCAATTCCAGCGTACCACACAACGCCCGCGAAGAGAGGAGTATGAAAGTACTAGGAGTTGAGGAGATATTTAAGATGTCCGTGGCGCTTGAGTACTACGACGGCAACCGCTTTAAGATACCTATTCAACACCAAGTGAATACAAGAAGACGCGCTCATGGGATGCTTCAAATACCTTCCAATAATAACATGTACGGCAAAAGGCAGCTAAAACATAGCGTTCCGACCATATTAAACGAGATTCCTCAACCATACTTAAGCATCGTAAATTTAAATGTTAGGAAAAAACTTTTAAAACAATTCTTTTCTAAATCATAAATCATATTTTTGTCAACAATTTTATTGAGATAAATAAAAATCCTTCAAATCCTCAAATAATTTTATTGCTTAGCTCTTGACCTATATTGTTGTTCCCCGAATCAGGACCAAATGACTGGTGACTATTCTCTCTAATAATCTCATAAACTTTATCTAATGTATTAGGGTTTCGGCTTAATATTATAGATCGAGTAGGCTCCGGCAATTTATTTTTAAAGGATTCCAAAGCAATTCTATTGCTAGATTTTACGATTTTTCATTGTTTTTTGGCAAGTATTTATTATTAATTCTACTAAGCAAACAAATTATCCTGTTATAGTAATCGTCTATATTTGAGACTAATTATTTGATCTTCCATATTTCTGCAGCTCGCACCTAGTCTTTCCTGTGATCTTGTCTTTAATGTAACCCGCCAATGGAACTCCAACGTTTTCGTCGATATTACATATCTGCCAAAGAGTCTGCCGTATCTAAAGAAGTCTACTAAATAACTTGAATCCCCATTAAAGGAAGGTAACTTATGAATCATTCCTAAAATTATTTTAAATTGTTCCGCTGCATTCAACAACGTGCTGACTTGATGAACATTTTTTTTGCATATTTCACAGTATTGAGGGTTTATGTAATATTTTATTTCTTCAGTTTGTTCGTTTGGTTTATATTATTCATTATTTAATTGATTTCGTCAGTTTTCTACGACTTCGGCCTTAGCTCGATAAAATGATCAAAAAAGCTTGGAATTATTCAAAGGTTAATCTTTGTTTAACATTTAAAATATTCTTATTCTTATCCTAAGTAAACTGCACGGACAACTTCCTGCGTCCTTAACTTTACGCGCTCCCAAAAAACACCTCAGTAATAATGATGTACAACCCACAAACCTTCATTCAGGAAGAATTATGGGAAAGCTTATGCACACTTGGTATTTATAACCAAATATACTTTCCTATAATTTGGTATTTAGTTGCAAATACATACCAAGTGTTGCAATAATTATATAGAATGGGGATAAGTTTAAAATTACGTTACGCGTCTTTAATATGTAACATAAAGAATATCCAGACTTACAATTCGCTTTATCAAATGACTTGGTTTGGTGCAACGCATATAATCAGAGAAAAGTTCGTGCCAACTATGGAGGTAATTTCTTCATAAGGCATCATCAGATTTGATGAAAGCGAAGTTTTTGCCATTAACACAAATTCTGACTCCGCATCTGATTATTTCTACCGTATAAATTCAGGCCAGATTTACCACAAAGTAGGCTCACTGTTACCATTCCCGGATGTAAACTATCATATGGTATATGCAAATATGCATGGTGCATATACCACCTTGATCAAAAAGATCCCGGGGGACACCACCATGTGGCGCTCCCATTGTTCCGATTTGAGTTCTGTTTTTTTTGTTAAGTTGGTAAATCTGTTCTTGACATTCCCTCTAAATCTTAGCGTCAGAGCTTGACATTGGCAAAAGTTACGTAGCCAAGAGTACATCTATCTTTGTGTGTGTTGGCGATTTTTTACAATTTTAGAAATGGATTTAAATTTTCAACAACGAACTTGTACTCGTATTAAATTTTGCGTAAAAATCGGATTTAATGGTGCGCGAACGTTGGAAATGTCGGAAAAGTGTTTCGGCAACGATTCTCTAAAGAAAACGGTCGTTTACCAGTAGCACGAGCGGTTCAAAAGTGGTCGTGAGTCAATCGAAGATGATGAACGCAGTGGCAGACATCGACATCGAAAACCGACGAAAACATTGACGAAGTAAAAGAAATGTTGGTCAGTAACCGCAAATTAACCATCAGAGAGATAGAGGAGAACTTGAACATTGCCTATGGATCCGTCCAAGACATTTTGGTTAATGATTTGGGTCGCACAAAAGATGATTTGCGAGGCTGGTTTCGATCCCGCATTCATCAAAAGGATCATTACTGGAGACGAGACGTGGGTTTATGAGTACGACACGCAATCCAGACATCAGGCAAGTGAATGGCGTTCAACAAATGAGCCGAGACCAAAAAAACCACGTCGTTTTCAGTCAAAGAAGAAGGCAATGCTCACGGTTTTCATGGGTTACAACAGTGTAGCCCATCATGAATTTTTGCCAGAAGGCCAGACTGTAAACAAAGAGTATTATTTTGGCGTTGTGAGACGTTTGCGTGAAGCAATTCGCAGAAAGAGATCAGAATTGTGGGCAGAAAACTCGTGGACTTTGCACCATGGTAACGCACCATCGCACAGTGCCATCATTATTCGTAATTTTTTGACGAAAAATGCAACAAATACCATCCAACAGCCACCGAATTCACCTGATTTGGCTCCCTGTGATTTCTTTCTGTTCAATCGAATTAAAAAACCAGTACGGGGAACGCGTTTCAGCAGCCGAGAGGAAGTAATGGAAAAATCGCAGGAAGCACTGATGGACATACCGAAAACCGAATATAAAAAATGTTTTGAGGATTGGATCAAGCGCTGGCATAAGTGTGTTGCAGTAGATGGGGATTACTTTAAAGGGGACAATATAGATTTAGATGAATAAACTTGTATCTTAAATTGTCTGAATACTTTTTGATCATGATAGTACTTCATTGGCAAGTCAAATGTTAAAACGGATCAACGTTATGCCATTGGTTCCAAAGCAAGAAGAGAAATAGTTGGACAACAGCAAAATCTATTTCATGAGCAAAACAAATCAATTCGATTGTTTCAAGCAATACTTGATAGAGTGCCGTCAGATAATCATAAGATTGCGATTCGAGCTGATATACAAGAAGATTTATTACACCGACAATTGATAATGTAGCAATAGTAATTTTTCGAGAAGAATTTCAATCACGCTACATTGTGCTTCATCACAGGAATAAATATCTTCAATGGTTCAATTTTTATTAATCGCAGGTGCGGAAACAAATTAAAAGGTGACCACATTTTGAAATGTCGAAACATTTTTCATCAATATGCTCTCGATATATACTGAATGTTTGAATTAATTGATGCCATTAATAATGAATTATATTGGGAAAACAACTTATACTAGAAGTACGCGCCATATGCGTGAGTATGCTCAGGATGCAATGTCGTGTGTTCGTCGTTACGGACGGCCTGATTTGTTTATAGCTTTTACCTGCAATTCACAATGGACTGAAATGAGAGAACTTTTATTGAACGGTCAATCGCCAACAGATGGCCACGACATAAGGGTACGCGTATTCAACGAAAAACTAAAATCACTTACGGATTTCATTGTTAAACATCAAGTATTTGGAGAGACACGTTGTTGGATGAACTCTGTCGAATGGCAGAAAAAAGGTTTACCTACCTCATGTACACATTTCGATTTAGTTACTTCATAAAGTAACACCTGATGAAACTGATAACGTGATATCGGCGAATATTCCAGATCAAAAAAACGACCCAGACTTGTTTGAAGTTGACATCATATGATCCACGGTCGTATAGTGAAATAAACAATGATTCACAGTACATGACAGATAGAAGATGTTCAAAACGTTACCCAAGAGTAGAAACTGCTTATTTTACAACTCAAAATGCATTGCAAACAGCAGCGGAACCACCAACATTGACTGCTTTTTTAACATTGTGTCAAGCTGATACATTTGCAAGAATACTGCTATGTACTCAGAATTACGGCAATAATACACTTGGAATCAATTTTTGAAAACAAAAACAAACCAAGAAAACCAAGAAAACCAATTGAAGGTCTTCCAAATGTGTTTTGAACTGACGCTTTGGTTTTTACTTGCGTTTCGTTCGTGGACCAATATCTTTCCAAAATTTAAGAACAATTGATGGCCAATTGTGTGTAGCATATCGTGAATCATGTCAACGACTACATTTACTTGAAGATGATACCCATTGGGATGTTATAATACACTTGCCAACTCATATATTTCAGATTATCCTCATCAAATGCGGACATTATTTTTAATAATAATATGAGCATATTTTCTGTCAAATCCACTAGAATTATGGAGAAGTTATAGAGATTAAATGACAGAAGATATTTTACATCGAATGCGTCACAAGATGTATTGCAAATCACAGTGGGAATGCATAATGAAGCATTAGTTATGATTGTAGACATTTGATTAGCAATCACTAATAAATCAATAGCACAATTAAGTATGATATCACCCAATCACCCAATATATGACATAGGCATATTTAATCGAGATTTGGAGCGCAAACAACAATTTGAGTGCTATGAATTGAGAACATTTTTACGCTCAAATCTTTTCAAATTTAATTATCAACAGAAACACCCTACGATTCCTTTTGGAATTGCAGCGACTGTAATAGATTACGGCCGAACTCCACTTATTCTGCCTTTGGACATGCAGATTAATGAAACTCCTACATGCAACATCCCACAGACATAGCATTTTGATTTTGCATGAGTGTACTATGGCGTACAAGAAATCATTATAAGCATTAGATAGAACATTACAAGATTTATGAGGAAATCAAATACTGTTCCGTGGTGCCCTGATATTGTGTTAGGTGGTGCCTTTAGACAAACATTACCTGTTACCCTGATGATGAACTAAGAGCGTGTTTGAAATCTTTATATTTGCAAAGACACGTAAAAAACAGTAATACTCACTGCAAACGTACGTGTCCAATTGCAAAACGATCCATCAACAGCTGGCGTTTTAAAGCAATTGTTGCAGATCAGAAATGTTCAAACGCTGATCGATAGTTTACAGGCTTAATAACATTACCAACCACTTCTTCCTATATTACACAATCCAAAGAAGAATTGATTTAAAGTGTGCACCCAAACATAGCACAGCAACGCAAAACTCGTGTTTGGTTAAGCTAACGAGCAATATTGGCAAGAACAAACAAAGATATCAATGAGCTTAACACTTCTATTTAAGGCCAATTGGTTATATACAAGTCAGTGCACACAATTATGAATCAAGATGACGAAGTAAATTATCCTACCGAATATGCCAGGCCTGCTACCACACAATCTATATACAATAATTAAAAATTGGAGCACCGATTGTTATGATTCGCAATACAAATAAACCACTATTTTTTAATGGTATCTGACTTGGAGTGCAACACCTAATGAACAATGTATATATTATAAGCAACTATTTTGAAGGGAAAACACAAAGGCGAAGATGTTTTGACTACCGAATCTCGATGATTCCACCTGGCTTGCCATTTCATTTAAAACGCCTTCAATTTCCTTCATCTTGCCTTTGCGGTCACCATAAATAAGGCGTAAAGCCAGTCTTTGGAAATATGGAGTATCCAGTCTTCTTACATTGGTAAACCATCGGCATTATTCCTTTTCACAAAAATTGGAAAGAAAAAGTTTTCTCCCAAAAAGCTTTACAATAAATTTAATTCGGAAAAAAAATACAAATTTAAAAATGTTGTATGCTAAGAATATTATTTTTGCACGCATAGCGAAGAAAGCGGTCTGCTAATATAGTAATAAGACTAACACCCGTATTCACAAACGTTATTATGAGGTCTCATAGTGTACACGAGCGCACAGGGTTAGTAAATTCAATTCACAAACATTACTTAAATGCGTTCGTTAAAAAGAACGCACAACTAGCTAGCTACTTTACCCAACGCATAGGAACTGTTAAAAATGCCTTCGTTTTGTTTTTAAGGTTTGCAAAAAGTTCAAAATAATATAAAATGTATTACAGCAGTGAGGAAGAATTTGATAATTATATTGATGAGAGGTTATCAGAGCAAAGGACAATAATTACAAGAAAAGTGGTGGGCGATTTTCAAAATCCCTTCGATTATAATAGCTCGGAAGAATTTCGAAGACTTTACAGATTTTCAAAAGACATTGTTAGTTCTATCCTTCTGCCGCTGGTTGAAAATGATTTAAAAAAATCAACTGAAAGATGATTGCCAGTGCCACCAATATATCAGCTATTACTAGCTTTAAGATTTTATTTGTCTGGAAGTTTTCAGGTATCTATATAGTAAGAACAAGATATACCTTATAAGGAAAGTACAGTGGAGTGACCTTTTTTCCATCTCCCAAAAAGTGGTATCTAGTGTTGAATCTCTATTAATTGCACAAATGAAGGGCGGAAGTTGAAAAGGGCCTTACCCAATATTGCGTCTTATGGAAAATGCGGTTTTCGCGCTTATCTTTTTCGGTTTTTAAGCATTTTGGAGGTATATATCTAGCGATATCTAGTTGTCTATACTTAGATGTCTACCCCCAATTACCCAGTGTCGATTTTCGCCTAACCACAGGTCGCCTGCAACTTGCTAGTCGTAAACGCCGGCACTGCAGGCGACACCCAACTTATTAATGATCCATATCTTTGGCAATTTAAGAAGATAAGCGATTGAAACTTGCATAGAAAAGTTTCCCAAGCACTTCTCTTTAACACATTTTCGTGCGATTTGTGAAATTTTTTTTTACGGTAAAACAACTGAAACACTCAATAGACTGACCACTTAAACGCTGCCACGTGTACGACCACCAATTACCCGACGCTTATGAACTGGTGAAAATCTACACTGAATTAGTGAAAGTAGACCTATAAGTATAGACATATGCCACCTAGATATCTTTAGATAACTACAAAATGCTTCAAAACCAAAAAAAGATTCGCACAAAAATCGAGTTTCCTATAATACGCAGTGTTGGGTTTGACCCTTTTGAACTTTCGCGCTTAAAATCATTTCAACCTATGCCTGCCGCAGTGTTGAAGAAACCTTGTGTAATCTTTTGAAATCAACACTTATACTTTTGTCTTTTACAAATGGTTACAGGAGATCTTATAAAACTGAGCCAACCTACAGTTTCAAGAGTAGTGAAACGGATCTCGCGGCTCATTTGCTTAAAGATAAGGGAATTTATAATTTAGAAAATGTAAGACAGCAGTTTTATTCTATTGCACATTTTCCGGGAGTTATTGGCGCATATAACAATGTTACCAATTCAAAATCCTTGTGGTCCTCATGCCGAGGTGTATAGAAACCGAAAAAAAACATTTTCTATTAACACATTGATTGTTTGCGGGCCACATCTGGAAATTTATGTTGTTGCTGATAGACATGGATCTGTGCATGACCATAAGATTTTTGAATCGTCTCTACTTAAAAGAAGCCAAAACAAGGTGTAATAAATGGAATACTACTTGGCGACAGTGGCTATAGTTGCCAAACATATTTGTTAACACATGTGCTCCAGACAGTAACCAAGCTCATATTAAAACACGAAATAATGTAGAAAGAGTAATAGGTGTCTGGAAAAGAATATTTCCATGTTTGCCAAAAAAAATGGCAACAAATTTAACTACCACATGTCATGTCATAGTAGCTACTGCTATACTCTACAACATTTGCAGATATCATGGCATTCCAGAGTTTGTTAATGCTGAAAGTAGCTACCAGCAGTCAAACCACATAACCCAAAGAAGACAAGAATCATCATCCGGATGTTCATAATAAATCATTTCTGAAATAAACATGTTTAGGAAATAAAATAAAAACTTCTAGATTAACATAACATTTTATCCTTTTTCTTTTAATTTTCTTATTTCTAATTCTAATTTTTCAATTTGGAGCTTGTGACAAATTTCATTGTACGAACTTCAATAAATTTTTTCTCGTTCCACAACAATTCTTTCTCTTTCCACAAGAATTCTTTCTCTTTCCATTAGTAGTTCAAATAATGCCTGGTCATTTTTGGTATTAAGTTCAGTCCTTCTTATCCGCGCCCGTGTTTCTATATTTAAATTCTGACTACCTGAAATAAAAAGGTTAAGAATTTATTCATGTTATTCCATTTAACTAAAACTATTGAACTTAAAGGGCTGAACTCGAATCACTCAAATTTTAAATTATTTATGTATCATCCGCTCTTCTGTCAAACTACATCGTGAACTTGGTAACACTTGGTAACTTGGTAAATGGACCAATCACAGAGCAGTAATTGTGCCTGTTCACATTGAAGCGGGCAGGAAGATTGTCCGAAAGAAAGGGAACGCTTTTTATTGAAATGGGAAGAAGAAGGGTTACTTGCACCGAAAATCCATTTGTAAAGTGGATTCTCGGATGAAGCACATCGTTTTTTTCCATATCGTTCCATTTCTGACATATTTTTTCATTTTGGTTTTGATCGTTGATGGGCAAGGAAGTGTAAAAAAGAGAAAAGAGGAAAAAAGGTATGTTTCAGGACAACTGCTCAAATTTAAAAATTAAAAATACTCCGATTCAAGTGTTCCGCTTGCCAAAAAGTCTTTCAACACCATGAAAATGTGAACATGACGTTCATGGTGAGGACTTTCATCCCCTCGCCATTAGCGCACTGCGTTCACTTAGCAAAATGTTACTTAAATATTGTTTATGAATGGAAAGGCTTGCCAAAAGGAACGCACTGAGAAAAAGCATTCTTTGCACAGGATTGGTGTCTTACTTAGGGAAGTGCTGTTTGTGAATACGGGTGTAATACACACACTTTAGAAGACTAAGAAAACGAATTTTTTTCTCACCTCCTTTATTAGATATTATTATAAAACTTTTTTTAAAACATTATTTTATTTCTTGAGAATACATACATTTTTTTTTTAATTTGTTGAGGGTAGTCCCAGAAGTACCCGACTTGACGTATAGATGGCGGTTGTTGTTTAAAAAGAATGACAATTGTAGAATTTACCAACCTAGTAAAGCTTAAACTTGAAGTTTGACGACGCTATATTGGTTGGTAAGTGTTCGGCAGCCAGTAATAGTGAACTTTCTCAACGAATTTTCAAATATGGAAAAAATTAGTCATCGTTATGTGATACAACACTTTCTTTTGAAAGAATAAAATATTGGGTGGCAAAGTTTAAGCAAGGCCGTACGCGTTTCCAAGACGAACATGGCAGTGGTCGACCAAATGAGGTGAGTTGACCAGAAATGTTGAAAAAAATCCACAAAATGATATTGGATGACCGTTGAATGGAAGTGCGTGAACTAGCAGATATTGCAGGCATTTCAAAAACCGCTGTGTTTGGCAAAGTTTCATAGCAATAAAGACGAGTTTTCGCGTCGACTCAGAACCTAGGATGGAACATGGGTCCATCGCATCACACCCGAGACGAAGAAACAGTCAAAACAATGGACTCAAAGGGGAGAATCGGCTCCAAAGAAGGTGAAGACAGTTCCATCTGCAGGCAAGATGTCATTTTTTTGGGATGCACGTGGGATAATTTTCATTGATTAACTTCAGAAAGGAAAAACAACCAACGGGGTGTATTATGCGAACTTATTGCAGCTTTTGAAAGATGAAATCAGGAAAAAATGGCCGCATTTGACGCAGAACAAAGTTTTGTTTCATCAAGACAATGCACCAATTCACACATCCGTCATCGCGATGGCTAAAAGCCCCCTCGCATTATTTTCTATTTCCGAATTTGGAAAAATGGCCCGACGGCAAAAAATTTGCCAACAGTAAAGAGGTGGAGCTGCGATTGGTGGGTATTTTAAGGAGTTCGACGAATCTCGCTATAAAGAAGGTATCGAATATATATAAATAAATATATTTTTCCCCAATTTTTTTTGCGTTTTCTGTGTTAGGTCGGGTACTTCTAGAACTATCCTCGTAAGAGTTAATCTCATGATTGGTGAGTATGAAACAACAAAATCAAAAAGCATCGTAATGAGGAAGCTTTCTTACGTGGCAATTTACCAACGTTAATAAAAAATCGAGTAAAAACAAACGGCGGCTCCCAGAATTTACGCCAGAGGAAATAACGCCAGATTTTTTTATGGAAAAAATGCCTTATAGAAAGACCCATTTTATCGACACATAAATGATTTTATAATCTGTCGAATTAATACTGAGAACGTGTTAGAAAGCCACGTGCAAGATTTCCACGCACGGAAATCAGGTGGATTTTTTTTTTGTGACAATCGACTAGCAATGTTTGACAGATTTGTCAAACTTGGCTCTCTACGCAAGGATGTCAGCAGGTAATTTATGTAAAATAGAAACAAAGTTGGTAGCAAAATAGAGTCTTACGGAATACCCAAACTGGAAAAATTTATTGCACTTCCTACTATAAGACATTTAATTCACACAAAATAATACACCAGACGAGACGATGATTTTTCTTTTAAATCTTTATTGCAACTGCCCATCATGATTTCGACAATAATTAGCCTAGCTTAGCATAAGGTATGTGTATTTGTAACAACAAATATAATACAAGAACAACGATATTTAGGCAAACAATAGAATCCGGTATGTATACTTAAAAGTTGGGGAATTATGAAGGTTAAACTGCGACATCGTTCGATCAGTCTAATTGGATATTACATTATTTAAGACTAGATACGCTAGGTACATAAGCGAGCATGTAGGTGCATGGATTTGTTGCGATAGGGTGATCATTTTATTATTTATATCGAAAATACAATTCTCGTTTAAATTAGTTCCTTACACTACTTCATCTATTTTCACATTTTTGTGAAAAGCCGTGTGCCTTTTTTTGCAAATGATTTCTCTTTCCGAAAGTCAAATTGGATAGGGCTAAATAATTCAGTTTTGTTTAAAAAACTTACTATCCCATTTTCTATAAGATTTTCCTAGATTTTAGTTATAACCGGAATAAGAGGGTTAGGCCTCTAGTTAAACATTTTAACATCAGAACCTTTTCTGAATAATGGTTTAACATTAACGCATTTAAGCTCATTGATATGTACATCTTCAAAAACACAACAATACAAAATATGTTGTAAACATCCACAACCAAGTATAAAATTTTTTAAAGAAGCAGATTTCAAATTTCGCCAGCTTTACACGTTACAAGCAACGTATGGCCCTTAACATCTCCCAAGGTGTAAATGTAATTCTCTGCTGATGACTTTGCGTCTTTTCATTTCCCCACAAAAAGTTCAAAAAACCGCTTTAGGTCTCATTAAAGATTGTACAAAAACATATTTAAGAGGGTGTGTACATACATACGTACGTTCATTAATCCAAATTACTCGTGGTTTTGAAAATCTGTGAGTCAAAACTCCGGCAGGCATAATCAATGCAAATGCATTGAATAGGAACAGAAAGTATGCACATAAATGAACTGTCCCATGTGTATGTATCATAAAAAAGAGTGAGCAGAATAATCCAACCAAATGGTACTTTGCAAAGGAAATTCCTGACGACAAGGTTAAAGGATATGAAAGTATGTATCATAAAACAAGCCCAATCTGAATGCGTGTTCACATATGCCTTGTGATTCCCAGAAGCATTCTTTGCCTCTCGCTGGATATACGGTTATACAGCATCATTCCCTTTCCTGGCACATTGTACTCCTTGCTATGGAGCATGGTTGCATACTATGCCTTGGGATATGTGTAGAATGCACGAGTACTCCGCACATACACACCAGCACTCATTTCATTGTACATATGTAAATGCATATATGAGATGGGAGCACGTGGCAACTGCAGTGAAAAATGCAATTTTTTTACTCCCTTTTGAATTTTAATAAAAAAGTTGCAGAATCAGTCTTTTCCATGAATGACTGAAATATTCGGCGCGCAAAATATTCACATACTATTGTATATGTACGTATGATTTTACTATATGTCGTTTAATTGAAAATTTTCATAAATGATCAAATGTTAGTCTGAGGTGAAGTGTTGAAGCAATCTAACTGAATAATTTAAGCTTCCACCAGCCTTTCACCAAATTATTTTGAAAAAAAGAGATTTCTCCATTTTGTTTCACCAAAATGTAGTGTCATCATATAATCTAATATCGATTTCGATATTGGCATCTGCACTTCATGCTTAACAGTCTACAGAAGTGATTCTATCAGGCCCTCAGCGCCAATTACCATTTAACTTTATCATTTTTTCAACTTCCCTGGACTTCCATTCCATTCGGGTTTTTCAAGCTTGTCTGTAGTCAGATTTTTAATTGAATATCACTCCTATGACAAAACCCTTCTATTTTCTTAAATGACGCTTTTCTCGAACCAGCTCATGTTCCCCTTTTCGTTTCTGCATGTGGATCTTTCGGGCAGGTCATATATTTTTATGCAGGCCTGTGTCATTTGCGTTTGGTTTTGCGTGCATTTACATTATATCATTCATCTATCCAGGTGAAGTGGTCAGATAATAATATTCAGTAGATAGAAGATATGTAGTGACATTTCTGATGGCGTGCTGAGATTGGTTCTACTGGTTTTCTTTTAAGGTTCAGATAAAGGTAAAAAGATGCGCGGTTAAACATGGTTATTGCAATTTTCTGTCATTCCACACATATCAGGCTAATAAATATGTATACCTACGAGGGTTGTCTGTTTCCGACTGAACAATGATACAAGACATTTTTTCTCAAATTTTTTTTTTATTTTTCTACATGGTCTCCTTGTAACCCTACACACTTCTCCCAGCGATGCTCCCATCTCTCTAACCCGTCCAAATAGTACTTGGCGTTTTTCTTTGCAAAATAATTGCTCACGAAGGTGATAGCCTCCTCATTTGACGAAAATCTCTGTTCTCCGAGCGCAGTTTTTAGATAAGGGAACAAAAAGAAGTCGCTTGGGGTTTGATCTGGTGAATAAGGCATCCGCCTTTTGATCAAACAGTTCAAACCGTAATTCATGGATTTTCTCCATGGCAACCGCTGAGGTGTGAGGTGTGAGGCGCGTTGACTTGGTGAAACAGAATATTCTTTTTCTGCAAATGTGGCCGTTTTTTTGCAATAATGCTGCGTAGTATGCTCCTGTAATGGTTTTTCCTTTTTGAAGATAATCGAATAAGATAACTCCTTTACTATCCCAAAAACAGTCGCCATCACTTTCCCAGCCGAAAAAACAGTTTTTGCTTTATTTTTGGAGCCTGCTCGCCCTTTGAAGCCCACTGTTTTGACTGAATTTTTGTTTCATGCGTATAATGCTGTATTCAAGTTTCATCTACAGTAATTAATTGACGCCAAAATTCGGATTTATTGCGCCTAAACTGCGCCAACAGAGCGTTGGAAATGTTCATTCGAACACGTTTTTGGTCGAACGTAAGCGCACGCGGCACCCAACGCGCGGACAGCTTTCTTATGACTAAATCTTGATTTAATATGTAACAAACGCGGTCTTTGGACATTTTCATAACCTCAATTATCTCTCTCACTTTAATTCGGCGGTCGTCTAACACCATTTGGTGAACTTTAGCAATGTTATCGTCAGTGGTTGCAGTTTTTGAACGTCCCGAACGTTCATCATCACCCAAGCTCTTACGGGCAGGTTTAAATTCAGCTGGCAAAAATTTCACAAGAAACTAATAACAGCTCGATACTCAATTTTTCCCATTTTCACAAAAAACACTCACATCGACTCACTCAAAAGACTGTCAACTAAAAACTGCGCGTCCAAAATGACTGAAACTTCGGTAAGTAATTGTCAAAAGATGCACAACTAGCATTCACTAGCTTTTATTGACGAGTGCCGCTATGTTTACGTTTCGGTCGGAAACTTTTCAGAGAACCCTCGTATATCAATCGCATTTCTATCGGGCTTCTAAAGAACTCTTTCTAAAGAACTCTGAAGTAGGCCGGCAAGAAATGTATCTAGGATACTGGCATGGTTTCGCCATAGTCTCTTGCCGGTATTCAATTCCACCTATACAATTCGTTGCTGCGGTTTTACCCGGTGGAAAACAATGGAACTTTCTAAACTATGCACTAAAGTACTTCGTTTTTTACTGTACCATATACCACCTTGATCAAAAATTTCCCGGGGGACACCATTGCATTATTCCGATTTGAGTTCTGTTTTTTTTTGTTAAGTTGGTAAATCTGTTGTTGACATTCCCTCTAAATCTTAGCATCATAGCTTGACATTTGCAAAAGTTACGTAGCCAAGAGTACATCTATCTTTGTGTGTGTTGGCGATTTTTTACAATTTTAGAAATGGGTTTAAATTTGCAACAACGAATTTGTATTAAATTTTGTGTAAAAAACGGATTTAATGGTGCGCGAACGTTGGAAGTGTTGAAAAAGTGTTTCGGCAACGATTCTCCAAAGAAAACGGTCATTTACCAGTGGCACGAGCGGTGCAAAACTGGTCGTGAGTCAATCGAAGATGATGAACGCAGTGGCAGACCATCGACATCGAAGCCCGACGAAAACATTGATGAAGTAAAAGAGATGTTGGTCAATAACTGTAAATTAACTATCAGAGAGATATCGGAGGACTTGAACATTGCCTATGGATCCGTCCAAGACATTTCGGTTAATGATTTGGGTTTCCGTCGTGTAGCAGCAAAGTTGGTGCCAAAA
The DNA here is from genome assembly GCA_963966105.1 of Volucella zonaria. Lineage (NCBI taxonomy): Eukaryota > Metazoa > Arthropoda > Insecta > Diptera > Syrphidae > Volucella > Volucella zonaria. The sequence continues at coordinate 20,541,028 of OZ014532.1, read as the reverse complement.
GACCTCAATTTCATGCAAAAAAGAGACCGTGTTGACTTCGCAAAAGAGATGATTTGCGAGGCTGAATCCAATCCCGCATTCATCAAAAGGATCATTACTGGAGACGAGACGTGGGTTTATGAGTACGACACGCAATCCAGACATCAGGCAAGTAAATGGCGTTCAACAAATGAGCCGAGACCAAAAAAACCACGTCAACGGTGGTTGCATCATGAATTTTTGCCAGAAGGCCAGACAGTAAGCAAAGAGTATTATGTGGGCGTTATGAGACGTTTGCGTGAAGCAATCCGCAATTCGCCGAAAGAGACCAGAATTGTGGGCAGAAAACTCGTGGATTTTGCACCATGATAACGCACCGTCGCACAGTGCCATCATTATTCGTAAGTTTTTGACAAAAATGCAACAAATACCATTCAACAGCCACTGAATTCACCTGATTTGGCTCCCTGTGATTTCTTTCTGTTCAATCAAATTAAAAAACCACTACGGGGAACGCGTTTCAGCAGCCGAGAGGAAGTAATGGAAAAATCGCAGGAAGCACTGATGGACATACCGAAAACCGAATATAAAAAATGTTTCGAGGATTGGATCAAGCTCTGGCATAAGTGTGTTGCAGTCGAGAGGGATTACTTTAAAGGGGACAATACAGATTTAGACGAATAAACTTGTATTTGTAATTTTCTGAATACATTCCGGGAACTTTTTGGTATATATAAGCCTAGATTTTGACATAGACATATCCAAACATCCGTACGTACTCGTATGTCAAAGCTATGTATACATAGTCGGGCTTATTCTTATTTCTTCAATGACAGGAGACACAGAGATCCCAAATTCTTAATTAGGACATCGTATTCGTCTTTTTGGCTTAAGAGGAACGGTCACTTTGAAATTGTTTTTCTTATTTCGATTCCCCGCCATGTTATCTTGAGTTTATGGAATTTTCTTATTAACTTTCCATACAGGCCATCAACGCCATTCTCTTCGTATTCAAGCAAATACTCGTAACACATCTCTAAATCCTTAAAAAGGACACAAATGTATACCAATATATAGTATTAACAACTTGATTATGAACTTGCTCTCCTGCCTCTTTAGATATACTAAAATCAACTAAGCACACCACATGGCATACCATATGCAAGTAGAAAGTTTATTCGAGGTTGGGGAGCCCTAGAAAGTAACTTTTGAAATGAATTCATATTTGTAACTTCGACATGCACAGAGTGGTGGTTGTAGTGGCAAGCACTCAATAAGAATGATAGTCAGTCAATTCCCCATGGATGCGGCAGAAGTTGGATATATTTATATACCCACTCGATGACATGTGGGTGTTAATCCCTATTATCTGTGCCAGTTGATGGTCGGCAATTGGACAATCTCGCAGATCTCACAGAGAAGTATCCTTTTCAATTTATTTCCCTTCGAATTGGGAAATGAAAAGCACCTAACAAAGGCATGCTACGCGCTATGTGAGTCTCTGGCCAACGGTCGTTTATTTTGACTGTCTCTTCGGATTTATACGATACCATCATCTCCATCACAATTGTTGCCTCTTATTGTATTGCGTTAATTACATACATACCTATCAGTTCGCAGAATTGTATTCGCATTTCCAAGAACATCATCATTTCTGAAGGATCGATTTTTACGAATCAGAATTAATTCATAAAGAAATCGTTTGTATTGAAAGGAAAAATAATCAAAAAACAAACATTTCAATAAAAGTGCTATATCGTATTGTATGATTCAAATGATAGGCGGTTGGAATCTTAATGAGATTTAAGATTTATCCTGAAAACGCTGAATACGGTGCAAAACCTGTATACATGGGTATTCAATTTAGAGGGGCATGTTCTTGGGATTTTGAATCATTAAAAAAGGGGATAGCTTTGAGGTGTCTTGCTTTTGCATTGTTTTGTAAAATTAATTGGAAATGGTGCCTAGCTATTATAAATTTGTGCAGGTGTGTTGAGCGCAGATGGAGTTTCAAAGATTTGATTAGACTTTATTTTGATTATGTACACATTACATTTCAAACATATTAATTAAATTGTTCTTCCTTCACCGCTTCCTTTTGTGAGTTTCTGACTCTATTTTCATTTATTACGGTTTTGTCTCCTTATTATCAACATTAAGATTCCCTTTGTTTTAGTAGCTTTACGTAGAAAAGAAAATATAAACAAATTTCATAATACCATATAACAAGAAAACATCTGCTGCTGACCCAATCATTTCTATTCGGACACAAATAAATTTTGGAACACGTGACGTCTAATTATTCTTCTGCATACTCGTACTTCCATATTATACCGCCGACCAATATGGCGCATTCCGAGCCGGTCCCTGGTTTGTTGACATTTCATTTGTCGCTTTTGAATATAGCGAATTTGTGTATTTGCAAAATCGGATGACGCAAAATAAGTCCGTAGGCCAAACATCATAGACGAAGTGCTCTACAGCGTTGTCATCACTCTTAAATCGCAGCTGTAGGATGATGTGGTCCTTATGTCTATAGCACAACTAGGTACTAAACATCCTGGTGAATCATGGTATCTGCAGTTAATCGCATTAATTAATTACAATGAATTACAAGATACGAAACGGTCAATTGAAGCCCTGGGCAGTCCTTACACATGCATATACCATATGCTCGGGACCTGAGAAATTCCCCTCTGAGGCTTGACTAGCAAGTTTATTGCCAACCTCATTGCCCGCGATCCAATTCTGACCTACAAACCATAAAAGGCACAGTAAAATCAGACTACCGATTGCGTTCAGAGTAGCCTTGCATTTTTCTACTATCACGGAAGTTAGAAAGTTATGTCGCTACAGGCCCACATACGTACTTAGCACTCTCGATCGATTCTTCACAATGTATTTTATATACAATACATCAGAATTGCGTATGTCTCCGCTTTGAAGACAGATGCAGATTTTCCTAACGAGCAGTGAAATCTAACGGTGTCATTCTCCAGAAAAACACCATATCGGACCAAACCTAGATTAAGTTTGAAGGCATCCGTGAAGATCAAATTAGGTCCATGATATGAATATCAAGAGGAGGGAGATCCATCAGTTCCTCTAGGGGCTACAGACTGTTCTTTGGAGTCTGGTATCATCATTGCCATGTAAATTCAAGGTACCGTCAGCTATCAGCCAGAAAGCCATCAGTGCCATGGAGGTTTTAGACCCGATATGTTTAGTCCAATGAAGTTTACTATCAAGAATGAGCCTGGAATGCTTAACTTCCATGGCAAAATAGGTGATGCATTTAAGCACTAGATATGACTAACAAGTCAGATTCCTCCTCTGTGCTTTAGAGTAGATAATCGGCAGTATCCAATATGGTATGCCATTCAGGTATATTATCTTCATGTACCTCATATACATTTAGTCAAAGTTTTAGGAATTTTCTTTAGTTTCAAGTCAATTAAAGTAAGTTTGCTGGCCGGGGACTGACCCAGGTCTCAAATCATAAAACAATAAATATATTTTGTCGCCATACAATTATGAGTAAAGTGATTTTCTTAGAATTGCTGAGCCACTCTCTATGTTAACAAGTTGTTCATGATATTATGATACACTAAATTTTATTATATAGATAAATTACCACTGAAAGCCAGTACAATGAAATTCTATGTTAAAGCTACTTTGAAAGCGCGGTTCAACGGCTCTAAGACATCGTTCTCGGAGTTCAGTTGTAAATACTCGGAGAAAGGTGCAACCATTCTGCTTCACGGCATTAAAATTTTGTAAGGAACGTTGGTTTCGCTGCTGTTCAGACTTTTTCAAAAGTAACTTCTATCTTGAGTGTTATAAAATTACATTTCCCCATAAAAATTTCCTTAAAATAGCTAGCCATTCCACAAAATGTTCCTATTATTTGCTCTGAACTAAAATAGTTTCTTATAAGAGCTGATATGTAGATTGGTGTGTGGTTCTACTGAAAATCGATCGTCTGCCTTCGAGCATCTGGCCGCAATTAATTTGCTGGATTTCCTAAGGGTCAATGCAGTCGGCTGAATCCTGCCGTCCACACAATTTCGATTGGGCCATGAATGAAAAGCACAGCCCATACGGTGACAAAGCCAGCAGTGTTATGACGACGATGGGACAAAAACTGTGTTGAACAATTATCAGGTCTACCCAAATAAATTTTTTTTTTCTTCTGAAAAAATTAACAGTTTAATGTGAGGCCGTAAATAATGTAGCTTTGCAACTCTGTAGCAAATTGTTTTTTTTTGGCAGTTCTTTGCTTTGATTCTAGTGGCTACAGCTGCAGAAATGACTGTTTCGTGCGAAATCGACCTCCGTTCTCGCTTTGTCGTGACCCTTAACGTATGTACGCCCTTTTCGATTTGTGCCATAAAACCGGAAATCCTTTTAAAAGTTCTTGTTTCTTCAAGGATCTTGAACAAATCTTAGCCCGATTTCGAGGTTAGAGCGCGAGTCTTCTGGCGACCAGTACTTTTTCAATTGTACCAACGTTTTTTAAAACTGATCCAATAATTTTCAAAAAAGGTTAAATGAGTTTAACCTCATTTTTGAAACACCAGACGCCTAACTAAAAATCATCAAATATGAAGAAAAGGGAAATCATGAAATGAATTCTCTTTAACTTAATTTCCGCGTTGTAACAGCAGTTAGTTATGGATTCCCCATACAATCCTTAATAATTAATTTAGAGAGGGTTCATATTTTGAAATCCAAAAATGAGGGTAAGCATGACCGAGATTGTATGTATGCATGTGCATAAGTCAGATGTTTTCTTTTAATGACAACTGTATGTCGGTCCGAAAAAGAATACTTCTAATAGAGTAATTGGCTAAGTTCAAAAATCATTTCCCAGGCATATGGCAAGACGCGCTTGGTCAGAATTCTGCAGTCATTGGCATAATTCGCAGTCCATTTGCTTTCGGCATCACCACTGGTATTAAAAATATCTCCATTTGCCCCAACAAGCAGTATGTACGACCAACCGAAACGCAAATTTTTTTTTCCAAATTATGAAATGGGCTTCGAAACACTTCTTAGTTTGGTCTCCATTTCTAAAGAATGCGTACATCTCCAAAAAAAATTCTGGAATACTCTCGCTGAGCTCTTAGCTCCTTCCAGTGCTCTTAAATGAGAATTACACTCCGAAATGCTTGCTCTGGCTCTTGATTTTCAATTTGGATCTCTTCAAAAATGCGAAGAGAATTGTCCTTCATTAAGGGATTATTTGAATCCCTTAGCCACATCAAGGATGAAATTAATATCCCACCCACACCCCTAAAATACAGACTTACTCGTACAACCAAATTTACTAGCTTTGGATTCACGAGTATGTGCATGGAATAAAAAGGGTGAATAACACCCTCTGAATGAAATCAATTACATAGTATTACTCTTCCTTCCAATTAAGTACATACCTACGCCAGCACCAGATGATCTATTTCACTTGAATTTCCAAACGGCTTCAGATTATATGACAAAAAAAATAAGGAATACCTCTGAAGTGTAGCACCTGCTAGAAGCAAATGACGATATTTTTCATATGAAACGATGGGCTTCTGTGCCACTCTATTTTCGATATTTGGTACATAGAATATGTTGTTACCACTGAAGTGAAAGCCAGTCATCATGTGTTAATTGCATTAAATAATTTATGTCGCTATTTCGGAGATACGGATCTGGATTTGGATTTGTTTTGGAATGTGAAACGATCACATTTTGCTACAACTGGACTGACGTATGATGTCGTAGATAAATGGATAACTTTCAAGTCTCATTTGGAAGAAAAAGATTGATGTCATTATGAATGATGACAGAATCATTTTTATGATTTACTAGATGGAGTGAAAAGTGACCTCCTTGGGAATTAAAATTTTTTTTTTTTTTTAAATGTTTTTTTATATTATTCAATATAGTAGTCTTTTAGTTTGATACACTTATTCCACCGATTTTCCAACTTCTTGATCCCGTCCGAAAAGTAATTTTCCACAAGGTCTGCAAATACTCCTCCGTAGCGTTGACGATTTCGTCGCGTGAGCTGAATTTTTTATTGATTAGCCATCTTTTGAGGTTTGGGAAGAGATAAAAGTCCGAGGGATCCAAATACAGTTCCCAATCGACGCCAAAAGTTCGCCCGATTCCGCATCCGCAAGTCCAAACACTCTTTCGAACTGCTCTCTCGTTCGTGTTTTTGGTCAGGAGTGAGCATTCGTGGCACCCAGCGACAGGATAACTTTTTCACATGCAGAATATTGCCCAAAATATGGCGTGTGCGCTCAGTACTAATCTTTGTGGTATCTGCTAGCTCGTGCATCTTCACTTTCCGGTCAGCCAACACCATTTCATGTATTTTTTTGACATTATCCTCTGTAACCGCATCGGAGGGCCTGCCGCTGCCGACTTGATCGGTAGTGGAGTTGCGGCCACCACGAAACTCTCGAAACCAATATTTGACGGTGTAATCTTACGGAGCATCATCCCGTCAACTTTTCCATCCAACTTTTCTTTTGTTTCCTTCGCCGTTTTGCCTCTCAAAAAATAATGTTTTATGAGAGAACGGAAATTGTTCTTGTGCATACTCAACATGATGCCAAACACGTCAACAACAATCAGCTGTCAAAACAAAACTAAAGACAGTATCGCACTGAAATTTGGTATGTCTGTCTAATATGAATGGACTTCAAGACACCACAACCTTTTTTGCAGTAGCAGCGCATTCTGGCGGTCAAGGAGGTCACTTTTCACTCCATCTAGTATTACCAACGTTTCCAACAACAGTTGACAATACTCGTAAGAGTGGTTTTCCAAGACTTACTAATTTTCCAATATTTTTTCAAAATTGCATAGCTATTAAAGAGTTTTAAAGCGTGCTCGTTTATTTGGTTATCTGTCAAAATCCTCATTTCCTTACCTTGTTCCTTAAAAGTTATCAGAAGGAGTTAGGTTTGGGACTTGAAGGCCTATTTTGTATATTTACCAAACAAAAATGGTATAAGACATTAGAAAAAAAAATTCACCATGATCACCTGATTTGACTTTGCTTGCGTTTTTGTTGTGGGATATTTGAAAAGCGGAGTTTATGCCAAAGAACCAGTGCCACTCAAACAAATACGAGTAAGGCCATTATACGGAACGAAATCGTCGAAATTTTACAAGAAACTCTTCAAAAAGTAATGCAAAATGCCAAAAACAGATAAATCATTGCGTAGCCGCAAATGGTGCACATTTGACAGATATAACATACATAATCATACCAATCACACCAATAAGTGGAGGCATTGAAGGAAATATCTAAAGTGCCTTACGTTGATTTACTGACTATAGTAAAATTATTCCATATAATGAGGATAGGTAAACAGCTCCAAATATTTAGGCAGGATATATAATCGAAATCTGATTCTATATCCCAAAGCATAAATACTCAACAAAAGATTAAAAGGGGTCTTACCTTGGGAGTATTCATTCTGAAAAAATAAATTAAAAATAGGTTTTTGGCCAGAAGATTATATCCATTCTGGTATTCAGTAGATTTGAAAAGTAAATATGACAAATCTCTTTTCATATTTTTATTTTTTTTTTCTCTCTTAGAAACTCAGGTTTTCTCTTTTGAGGTTTTAAGAAAGCGTCTATTGTATATCCAACCACGAAAGATTTGTGGTTCCTTTTTTGCAAAAAATACGACTAAATAACGAAGAACGTTATTTTAACTTTTTATTGATTCCGATGAACATGCAATGACTCTCAAAATTGGTCACAAACTTTTTTAATAATTGCGTTTTTTTTTTGTAAATTGAAAATTTTTCTCAACTAACATTTTTAGAACAAGAAGTCGTTAGACTTCCAGGTTAAAGTAAAAAGCGAAATTGACTGTTGAGTGTTTTTATTTTATATGAAAAAAAAACAATTCATTGAAAAAACAGGTGCTCAATTTTATTAGTCTACCTTAAACTAAAACTTCATACAACATTAATATTTTGCAAGGCCTGCTAAACCGGCTAACACAAATTTTACTTTTCTTGTCATAGAGTTTATTAGATCCAAGCATATCTTTGGTGTATTTTTTCTTGTGTGTCAATAAAGTTCCCGGCCAGGTATTGGAAAAAAGATTTCAACAAGAAATTTTAATGTATTTTGATTTTGTAATTCGAAGTAGGACCCTCTAGCTTCAATATAGTTGTAACAATGATTTAATAAAAATTCAAATGCGCGCTTCAATATGGATGACCGGAACGTCGTCCAAGAACACCGTCCTTTCAATTTCGATTTTAAGTTTCGGAAAACAGAGAAGTCGTAGGATGCCGAATCAGGTGAATACGGTGGATGCCAGTTTTTTTTTCAGTTTTTATGCATTTTTATTTGTATTACTTAATTTACTCTTACATGCTAGACAAAAAAACGCTTAAAAATTAGCTTAAATAACTTAGAAATAATCTTATACTAACTTACTGGCCCCATGCGAGCACTCTAAGTTAAACCTAACACTTAAACTATGTCTTTCGACGGATCTTACAGTCTATATTTATTTTTATATTTAAAGAAACCAAAACTAAGAAAATCAATTTTAAGCAAAAACTTAGTATATGGACATTATATTTTTTTTTATAAAACTTAAACCTAAAAGATGCAGGCTAAAGGCTACCTAAAAATAAATCTTAATCTACTTAAACTACTTATATCTAATATGTAAATTTTTTTATTTTTTTATTTTTTGGTTTTATATATTTTTTTCTTACAATATAACTTAAACCTACCTAAAACTATGTAAGCCGGCCATGGCTAAATAAACCAAAATTAGGCTGGACCACTCTGGTTCACATGAAGCTACCTATCACTGGAGGAGTTCGACTACGAAGCATTCTTCAAGCCACCAAAATTGCTGGTGCTGCTGAGCAACATCCCTCCTGTCGCGACTCCCTACCGCCCTACTGAACCAGAGACGCTCCGCACTGCCATGTGCGACGTCTCTGTCGTAGGTAAGTCGCCTTTCCGCAGCTGTTCGAGCGACGTGGAAGATTAGCGGCACTGCCAATCTGAATACGGTGGATGATTCAACCTTGTGGGTTGTACCCTTAAAATGTTTGTATACAGCGCGGGCGAAGGAAAATTAGGGAGAAAAGAAGGGGGGTGGCCGTGGTGTAGTGGTACTAGCAATCGCTTCTCACTCGGAGGGTCAAGGTTCGAATCCTAGCCACGACAAGCTTTCATTTCATTTGTGTAATTGGAACTCAGTCAGAAAAATCTGCGTGTGAAGGCATAACACTGTTAAAATTCACAACCTGAATCATTCCGAGTGAAGAAAATCTCTCCGTCCTATTCGGACTCCCACCCCTGGAGTCAATATCGAAACCAAACACACCTGAGTTTCGAACCACTACATCACAAACAATGCTTTCCTTTCTCCTCCTTCTATTTTTCCGCCCGCGCCTTGTCAACAGGAAGGGGCGGAGTCCTTCTGGCGATTTCAATGGGCCGCTTGTGGTGGAAATAGCGGTCAAACAAAGTGAGAAAAGAGATATTACGTCAGGGTTCGAGGGTGTCAATTCTTATGCCATGTAGCAAATGTTTTAAAAATATTAACATCATATGAGCAAATACAATAGTACGATCACAACAGAACTCAGCTGAACAAGTATTAATAAGCAAAATAGGGACACTGTTTTCCCCCTAAGAATATCTGTTCGAGTTCTATTACATTTATGAATACTGGGTTTAAGTTTTATGAATATCAATATAAATTACTCTACTACAAAAAAAAAATATCTACTCTTTACAAAGAAAATCTTTTCTCTGCCATTTTTATTTGACTCGTCGATCGAGAATCATATCGGCGAAGTAAATTTTGTTCAATAATATATATATACTGTATTTTTTGTAACCTTTTCTTTACATATAGATAATAAACATTCCAACGTTTGTTATACCTATTTTCATTTACCGACAAGTCAACATTTTTATTATTTCGTTGTCGCCCAAATTGCAATTTTTTCAATTTATTGCCGCCTTATGCATCGCCCAGTCACCAGGAGTTCCAAGAAAATGTCTTCACTCTCATTGCAAGTGCTCGAAGAGTATGCCAAGCCCAGTAATGGAAATACCCCTAGAAATCTAACAGTCCGACTACGATTTCAGCCTTAAGAAAGCAGATTGAACAATTACAATTATCGTCTGCTGAATCAGAAAAGAAACGCTTAAAATTGCAGCAAGTGGTGGAAACACATGTTTCCAAGGAAGCCGCCAACGAAAGTTCTGCAACTGTTATAGCCGCTACTGCATCTTTACCCACTACAGCTAACCTTTCTGGTGCCATCATTTCATCCCAACCCCCAGGTATTTCGTCATCATTGCTATCCAACCCGATCACGCCGTTCGGTTCTAACCTCACAACACAAGTAAGCGAAAATTATCCGTACACCAACACCCTATTGCCGTCACACACAAATACACCTATCTGTTTCAATCCCACCATACCTGTAAGCGGTAATCATTCTTTTGTCAACACATCAGGAGACACTTGGAATCCAAATCCATGTATGTTAAATAATTTATTTTATACTTCTGCCAGCCACTTGCCATATACAAGTTTATCTGCCACTACTGCTCCGCTGCCACTACAGTCCCATTCCCATTTGCCGCCAAGAAGCCAATCAACTCCGTCCAGCCAGCAACAACAGCAGCATGTAATTCGTTTCCAAGATTTGTCAGATTTCTCAGGCTTGCCAGAACAATGGCCAATGTTTTCCGTCGCGTTTAAAGAAACCACAGCCGGTCATGCATATACAGGTTTAGAGAACCTCGACCGACTGCAAAAGGCTCTTAAAGGCATAGCACTACAAAAATTCGAAGCATTTCTCATACTTATACCTGAACAGAGTCAGCAAGATATTTATTACCCTTGAACTACATTTTGGTCGCTCAGAGGTGCTAATTAGAAGCCAACTAGCCAAGGTAAGGGCATTTCCAGAGATAAGCGTATCACAAATTAGAGAAATTGTCAACTATAGTACGATGGTGTCTAACGTCACAGTATTTTTGGAGAACGCAGGTGCAACACCTCATCTTACTAATCCCACATTACTAGCCGAGCTCGTTGGAAAGCTTCCTCTTGTCAAGAGAGAGGATTGGGCCATTTTACCCGAATGTGAGAAAATTCAGCAACTGGTTACAACAAGTAGCATCATATGACACCATAGCCATGGAAATGAAACACAATAATTCATTTAGTATGTCGATGACATCTGATCGAAAATCAAAAAACAAAAATACATTTTGCCACATAACAGAAAACAGCCGCAAGAAACCAAAGTGCATTGTATGTCAAGAAGTCCACCAATTGTACCAATGTATGAAATTCAAATCTGCGTCCGTTTCAGAACGCTGGCAAATAGTTATAAAAAAAGGATGTGTTTCTGTTGCCTTGGCCTCTCAAAATGTTTATCTAGAACAGAATGTGTAATCTCAAATTGCCATAAATGTCACAACAGTTTACTTCACGATTTTGATGATAGAAAGACGTCTGTTTTTCAAGCCAACGGTAACCACCATAATCCACATGGCTCGGAGTCAACAGTTAATACGACCATACCATCCTCGGAACAATCTTTTATTACAAATTCTAAAAGTACACCTGTAAATACAATTTGTAATATGTCAGGACAGAGAAAAACAACATTACTCGTATTTAAATTCATACCGGTACAATTGCGTGGGCCAAATGGAACTTGTAATGTAATTGCCTTTATTGACGACGGGGTAAAAATATCGTTAATAGAAGAGGGTGTAGCTAATTCCCTTGGTATAAAACGTGAGTCTGATTTGCTCCACTTAAAATGAATTGGTGACCAAACCACAAGTGAACACTCACAGCATGTCAATGTTGAGATTTCAGGTGTGCGAACCGATGCTACTGAATATGACATGAAGAACGTCCGCACAATTAAAAATATTTTACTGCCTGCGCAGAATTTAAACTTGTCAGAATTTAAGAAACAATTTGATTTATTGAATAATATTCCACTTTTCGATTATGTGAATGCGGTGCCACAACTTTTAATTGACATTCCTCAATTCCTCAACTTCGAAGAAGCGTTTTCAGTTCACAGCACCAAGTTAGGATGGAATCTTTTTGGATCCTACAAAAGTAGTAATCCTGCACACGCGGTTGTCAATTTTGTTTACAAAGACGAGAATCATTTCAAAGAATTGAGAAAACTAATAACTGAATATTTCGAAATTGACAGCTTTGGGTCAAAGCCTACTACAATTATCAAATCAGAATCCGAAAAAAGGGCCAAGGAAATATATACTTTAGCAGACAACATAGAAGGTTGCTAAGCAATATGAAACCGGACTTACTTGGAAATGCGACAAAATTGTTTTTGAAGAAAGTTATAGTATGGCATTGCGAAGGTTGAAAAAAGTTGAAAAGAAAATGGAACAAGATGCAGAGTACACTGACTGGTACAAATCTAAAATTAATGAATTCGTATCAAAAAATTATGCCAGAAAGTTATCTTCAGAGGAAGTCGTTTGTACCACTAAGCGTGGGTGGTATTTACCTCATTTCACTGTATGCAATATAAACAACGGCAACGTGTTGCGGTTAGTATTTGATGCTGCTGCTGAATCTCGCTGCATGTCATTAAATTCCATGCTGCTCAAGGGTTTGTTTTTGCGCGTCAACGTACGCAGACAAGACCAAGACCAGAGGTTCCTATGGAGAGATGAAAACCAATCGCAAGATCCGCAGATATACATATGTAATGAGTGCTCTGATTTTTGGATCGAAACGTGTTCCGCTCAGTATATCAAGAATATTAATGCTAATAAATACAAAGGCATTTATCCACGCGCTGTTAAGGCCATAGTCGATTGCCATTATGTTGACGACTACGTAGCTAACTTCGACGCGATAATGGAAGCGATAACAATAACGAAGACAGTTACTATGATTCACAGGCAAGCAGGGTTCGAGTTGAGGAATTTTTTTTATCAAACTCCACCGAGCTGGAATAGGCTATGATTGGGACAACATCGAAGTCAATGCAACCGAGCATTAAAAATATTTCATGTAACCGGGGTTAAAGGTCCAGTATTTTGAGGAGGAATCGCCAAAGGATTGAAATGACATTACAGCTCATGAGAGATCAAATGAAAAACGCCCTAATTTTATTTTTACTGTTGACGAACTCAGTATGTGATCTTATTTGAAAACTTTTCCAACTTGTACAGACTACCAAGAACAATTGTATTGGTTTGTCGTGCCATTGTCAAATTCAAGCTTAACATAAGAAGAAGGTCAAAATTAAAACAAAATAAATGCGAAGAAAAGCTTTCGGCCAGAGAGTTGGATAACGCGGAATCAATACTATGTCGAATAGTGCAAGAAGAAGCTTTCCCGCTATAAATGCAAGTACTCATGACTAAAAAGGTGGTACCAAAAATTAGCGCAATTTTCAAACTTTCGCCAACATTGGATGAAAATAGAGTTATCAGGCTAGGTGGGTGCATCGACAATGCCGCATGCTTGCCCTATAGTGCGAGGTGACCAATAATCATGCCAAAACAACATATAGTTACGAGGCTGTTAATTAAGCATTACCAAGAAGCCATCATATGCGCGATACGGGACAAATATTGGATTTCAAATCTTCGGCGGCTTATTAGAACAGCAAAAGCAAGCTGCCAACTTTGCAAAAATATATCAGCGAACCAGAGATACCGCTTATGGGCCAATTACCTGTCGATGGACTAACACCATATGTTCGACCTTTTTCGTATATAGGTGTAGACCACTTTGGGCCCTTGCACGCAGCCATATGACGAAGGTGCGAAAAAAGGTGGGTTGCGATTTTCACAGGTTTATACGTGAGAGCAATTCATCAATTCACTTAACAACTGATACGGTTATAATATGTTCGAGAAACTTCGTGAACCGCCGAGGGGTTCCAGTCCGGATAAGGAGCGATCATGGAACGAATTTTGTGGGAGCAGTGGCTGGCATCGAATGGGTGTTCAATACTCTTGGAAATCCGTCGGCTGGAGGAATTTGGAAGAGGATGGTTCGATGTGTAAAAATAATTTTGTCATATACATTAAAAGAAAGGACTCCGTAATTGGAAGTGCTTCAGAGTTTGCTTAACGAAGCGGAAAATCAAGTGAACTCCCGGCCTCTAGCACATATACCAGTTGAGTCCATTGAAGCCCAACCGCTGACTTCGAACCAATTCCTACTGGGCTGTCCAAACTACGTTCAAACTCGAGCCATCAATGAAAACAAATCCTTCGTAAGCAATGGCATGTACTTCAACATTTAAAGAAATTTTTCTGGAGAAGATGAATATCTTCCCATGCTAACGCGAAGAACTAAGTAGCATAACTATCTGTGCCTATGGAAGTTGGAGATGTCGTCATTGTATGCGATGAAAACGAAAACCGGGGGGAGTGAAAACGTGGAAAGGTAATTGACGTATTTCCCGCGCCGGATGGACAGGTGTGGTCAGCTCTAGTAAAAACATCTTCCGGAAACACCAGGCAGCCAGTGTCTAAGTTGGCAAAGTTAGACATAAAGATTCACGGGGAGTGGAATTTTTCCCGCCTAAGAATATCTGTTCTATTACATTTATGAATACTGTGTTTAAGTTTTATGAATATCAATATGAATTACTCTACTATAAAAAAAAAAGATCTACTCTTTACAAAGAAACTTGTAGTTTGAAAAAATATTAGGGACTCTCGATCCTAAAACTATTGTATTTCAAAGGATTTAGTGATTACCGAAGTATACAATGAACAATCCTCTATTGCTAATACAATTATTTTCGCAAAAAATGGAAACTTCTATTCAAGAAATATAAACTTAAAAGATATTCAAGAAATAGTACGAGTATACAATGAAGCATTAGATTCACCTATAATAAATGTATTAGAATACGCCGACGTACAAGTTTGCTATTTTCATCAAGCAATTGTAACTATTTATAAATACCGAATATTAAAGACAAAATGTAACTTATTCAATCTACATCCACTTGCATTCAAGCATGGAAAAATATTACTAGATTCTAAGATATCAAAATATAACAATGTATTTACATCTATTAAAAAATGTAAAAACTATGTGGAAAATTATATAGGTAAGATAAAAAATTCTGACAATTGTACTATTAATATATTAGAAAATAAGCCAGCCAAATATAAAGTGATACATGAAAATTACGCATCACTCCAGCTACTCGAAAACGGAAATATTATTACAGATTAGGAACACACCTGGACTAATGTAAAAATAGACGGACCTAAATTAATATAATTCAATTCCTCCAAAACAATCGATGGAAAGCAATGCTTCAACCACCAACAAGGATTCAAAGGTGCCATATATAAGCAACATAACGAACAGCTAAACGTCCTGCGCATCATCGAATCCAATGCTGATTACAAATTTAGTAATATTCAAGAAATATCAACTTTCCTGACACCAATCGAAACACATCCAGTCCAATACATAGTTGATTACATCCTGGGATTATGCTCACTAGCATTACTTATCTATGGTACAGTCAAAGTTTGCGAATGCTACAAGGTATAACAAGCAGAAGCAAGAAGAAAAAGAATCGATGAAATATACGAAATACAACAGAACTTTCCAACTCCTACAAGAACGAAATTTAGGTTAAAGCGAGGACGCTTAATTTTATGAAGCAGGAGAGTTAATGGCGTAATCTCACTCTCTGTCTATTCCGTCATTCTTATCAGGTCACGTACACGAGATTACATCACCATTTAGGAATGTAAACAACATTACCACCGACATCACCTAAAATGCATTATCGCGAATCGCATTATCAACACAAACAATTAACTACCCAAATAATGTTACCCAAATAGCATTAAGATCTTACCTATACACATAGTGGTTAGTCTTAAGAATATCAATAAAGATCTTTTTAGTTCTTTTAAAAATAAACTGAACCAGTTTTATTACGAGTATATGTAATGGTCATTTATTGAAAAGCCTTGGTGCTGTGGGAGTGTAACAAGTTTTTTAGAGAATGGGATATTGGATATTGTCATATTATTTATTCTTAGTCTCTATATAAAGTGGTACTACATATATTCGCTTCGCATGAAGGACATTTTTGGAACCTTAAAAATGTATAGATGGTTTACGCAAGCTTAGGAATAGTGGCCAACTGTGTGCTAATACACATTATATCCTCCCGATTGCTGACTTGACCACACTTATGAACAGGTAATGATAACTTCGAACAAGAACTAGAATGAAAGATGGCATCACAGTCAAGTCGACAAGTACCTTTTAGACTACAAATCATTAGTGTCTGGTTTTATTGCTCATGAGTAAGGACTGAAACGAATAAAATTTGGAAACTTCAAAGTACAAATAATTGTCATGTAATTTTTTCTTTCTTTGCTTTAAAACTCTGTTTTTATTAAATTCATTCACAATTACAAAAAATAAAAAAAAATGAATTGGGTTCCCATTCTTTCCTCAACTTCTTTCGAATGTCCTTCATAAGGTTGGTGACAGTTATATCCGTGATCTTTTTGGACGTTTTTTTCTATTTAGCAATAAAATCTTTTACGTCCTTTGCACACTGCTCGCTTTTCCTCAATTTAGCTTTGACCAAAGCTTTCAATGGGACGGCACTGTGAAACATTGGGTGGATTCATGTATTTTGGGACAAAGTCGATATTTTTAGCAACAAGAAAGCTCAACGTCGCATGAGCATAGTGAGTTGAAGCTAAATCTGACAGTGTACTTGTGTCATCAGCGCAAAAATTGCTCAAAATTCAACATTCGGAGGACATCATCAAGAAGGCCAAAAAGAACAAAAACTTCCTTTACTGGTGATGAAATGTGGTGTTTTCAATATGACCGAGAAACCAAGTGCCCAGTGGAAGACGCCAGACGAAGACAATGTTGATTTGCCTTTTGGATACCAAGGGCATTGTCCACAAAATACTCATTCCATTGGGCTAAACAGTGAATGTAGAATTCTATCTTGGTGTTTTAAAGCGTTTGATGCACCTTATTCCTCGTATTCGGCCAGAATATCGCCAGAATAATGCCCCATCTAATCGATCGACACTTGTGACCGATATTTAGGCTAAAAATCGCATTTTAACCGTCAACCATCCGTATTTGGAAAATGCATTTGCCGATGAAAGGAAAGCGTTTTATGTACGTAGAGGCCATCCAATGGGATTAAACCGCCATCCTGGAGGACGTCCCGGCCAATGATCTCAAACACTCATTCGACATATTTTTAGACCGTGCAAATCGCTTTATTGAGTCGAAAGGGAGGGGACTATTTTGAATGAAATAATCGGTTTTGCCAAAAAAACATTTTGTTGTTCCTATTTTTAAAAAGCCCTGTTTACTTTGAAACGCACCTTGTATTAAGTGTACGAGAATACAATATGTTACACAGCCGAATATCTACCTACATATATATCTTCATTAACCTGCTGATTGGTTTTGTCTCACCTATTGTAGATCTCAAAGCCAACAGGTACTGTACCTTACAGATGATGGTTACGAGCCTACTATTCATTTGTTTCGGATCCAGTTTGTAAGACGTTGGAGTCTGGAGTCTGGTTGCCTATTTCTTGATATCGCCTTCCAAATACTGTCTATGATGAACCTCGCACTCGGATTCCTTAGAGTGGTGGATTATGCGATAATCTCTCTGTTTTGATTGGATAACTTGCGCTTCTGAATGCCTCGGCCAACTTCTTAATCCCCTAAGTGGATTAGTAATGGATTTGCTGACAAGTTTTTGTTACTGAATCAAAGTTAGTATTTCTGAAATTCCTTTCTAAGAAAATTTTCCGTGGATACATCCAGCATACCACTACAAAGCAAGGGCATATACCATATACGATATTTACTGATGCTATGTGATCCTGCAGGGTAGGATGATTGGAGGGCTTCAAGTCGATGCGGTAACAATCGATAGGTAGAGGATAGAAATTATCATTATAAGTAGAGGAGTTCGATCTTCATAGGAAAAAGTGATGTTAAATTCTTACCCTCTCTTTAAGTTTGCTCCCAGTTTTTACTAATTTTTGATCATGTTTTGAGCTGTCCATTACTGAAGCTTTAGACTTCGATTGACAAAAACTCCTATTTCTAAGCACTTACTGTGGTCTTTATGTCGTGATCCTGCCGGTCTTAAAATATAAAATTGTTATCACACATTTGAAATATTAAAACTTTTTACTATTAAAATAAAAACATTATTTATAACGTTATCTAATTTTATGTTTTTTTTAATTTATTTTATTTTCAGATACCATTTCATTATTGTGTTCACTTTTGAAAGTCCAATTTAAAGTGATCAACGGTGTTATTTTTCTTCGAAGTTTCGTGTTGTTTAAGAAAGGAATCAACCGTTTTTTTAGGCACTCGTTAATGTACACTTCTCCGTTAATTGTTCCCGTTGTAATAAACGACGAGCTTCTGTGTCCACATTGGCAAATGGCCTGCCAAACGAGATATTTTGACCCGAATTTTTCCATCCCAATCGATGTTGTTGATTGCGGAAGAATCTCAGCTTCAAACAAGTTGCGAAACTGCGCACCTGGAAGAGTAGTAAAGTCGGTTTTGACATAAGTTTCATCATCCAAAACCAAGCACGCTTTCTTGTTGCCGATCAACTCGTATAGCTTTCGGGCTCGTGTTTTTATGACTTTTTTTTTTGCTTTTCAGCAACTTTTGGTTTTTTTTCGTGTTTTTAGGCCGTTACGTTTTTTAGATCTTTGTACCATTGTTTGGTTGGTATTACATGTCTGAGCAACATCTCTGGATGACATAGTTCGGTTTTTTCCGATGGTCCTGTCCAAATTTGTATCATGTGCTCCACTTTTAGCTCCACTTTTCTGTTTTCGCTTAACTGTCAACGTCTCCAAATATCGTTTTATAACAGAATCCACTGTACTGCGTGCTACTCGTATGTTGAAATATTTTGCGATGAAATGGTTTGGACGCGAATTTTCGAGCCATTTGTCGATGATCTTTTTATGGCGTTCCTCTTTACACATATTTTATAAATATTTTAAACCGCACCGAACTAAAATCAATAACAAACTGAAAATAGAGAATATACAGGCTAATTTGGGTACAAAATGGGATTGCAATTTTTACGCATTGCAAGTATAGCCCGTATCAAAATTTACAGATTTTATTCGTTTCAGTCCTTAATTGGATTACTGATACAAATATATTTTTGTAACTATAAGTTAAGGCCATATCATCAGCAAAGGATGTAATATTACTACTAAGATTTTGACAAAACAATGTAACATATATGTATATCAAAAATACCAAATAACAAAAATCAAAAACATACTTGTACGGAGCAAAAATTATCAGAATATGTACTGACCACTGAAATTGCGAGTGAGGAACGATCCTCAATTCGAACCATAGCGCTAAACAACACAGCTCTGATCTTATTCGTGGAGGCCCCGATCAACGTCTTTCGCAGCCAAATCTTTATCAAAATTGGTAAGGATCACGAGATCCTAGAGGAGCCCCATCCGGGCTTCACCCGCCATTACATTGCAATAGGATAAGCTAAAATTAACTGACCTTCTCTAATCAAAATTGAGACCCAACATCATTAACGGTATCAAGATACCAGAGTCACATTTACAGTTACCTCAGAAAATGTATCTCGAACATTTTACCAACTATAAGCTACGTGTAACACAGAGAGTTGTCGAGGATGTGAGGAATGAGGATAGGAAGTGCGAACTTATTATGGACGAACATAAAAGGGCTCATAGGAACCATATGAAAATAGGGAACAGCTTCTCGCAAGATATATAATATTTCCCTAGCATGACTAACTTGATGAACAGATACACGGGGGCTTGTAAAATCTGCAAGCTAAATAAGTACGACAGACACCCAAACACTCCCGAATTCCAACCTATTCCAGTACCATCATAGGCATGTGAGATCCTACAAAGTTTTCGAAATTTGGGAAATTAATTTGTGTACAAAATAGGTCATCCCTTTACCTCAGAAACAAGATCGCGAGGATTCTACACTATTTCAGGGTCCCAGAGATTTTGGTGACTGACAATGAACGCAGTTTCCTGAGTCCGATTATTCTCAATTTTGTTAAAAAATTGGGCATCCAACATTATCAGACACCAGTCTATCGTAGCGAGGTAGACGGTCAGGCCGAGAGATTCCATTCGACGATAATAAAAGTCTACCTATGCTTAAAGGCGGAGCATAAGGGTCTGCGTTTTAAGGTATTACTGAACACTGCAGTGGATAGGTGTAATAACACCATCCATTCCGTTACCAAGAAAAAGCACTCTAACATATTTTTTTAATAGAAAAACGTATAAATTAGCAGAAGTTACTAGAATTTCGCACCAGGATGAACAAGAAGCTAAAGGGTAAGATCAAAAGGATCTTACAAGGAGCTAAAGGGTAAGATCAAAAGGAAGCAAAAAATTAACAACCTTAGATTCAACAAGAAAAAAACAAAACCGGTGATATATAAGGAGGGTGACATAGGGTATACATCGTATACAGACATTCGCGCAGAGAATAAACTTTTATTCCGGAAGGAAACAGTGGCCAAGAATAATGAAGTAACCATAGTTATAATCTCCGGACAGGGTCATGTTAAAAACACACCAAGTGCGTAACATGGTTTTAAAATTAATTAAAATAAAATTGTAAATGATAAATAAAAAAAAATTAGAAGGGTTTAATACACAATATTTGAATACCCTAATATTTGTATTAAGCTAAGATATATCACATACGGCACAAATGTAAGCTAAGCATACCTTCTTAGTGCACTAGAAATACATGAGCGTTACTTTCACATGTAATAGAGCATAAATTATACACAATGTAATTATAAATAAGACTATTATCACTTCGATAACGTTAACAATTTAAATTCAAACTAAGAATGAACACTATTTAACCCTATTGCCTTTACTCTACACAATCGCTAGTGAAATCGAAACATGCTAACGAAATTGAGGCTGTAGAATACGGGTCGCCGTCCATCTATACAAATAGGTCACTGCTACCCTATGGCCTTTCGATGCCGACAGTAAAAACCAACAACACAACTTGCCTCTAACAAGAGCGTCAATCACTAATGGCCTACAAATCGACAGAATACTAGTTAACCATCAGGAGACGTTTGGCATTACTGGAAAATGCCTTTCCATCAATAACCTCGTACTTTGTGAAGGGGAGTCCTTGGAGAAACCAGACACGAAGGAAGTGAAGGAATTCATTAAGGAAGACACGGTGTTTGTAACGAATTTCAAAGGTCAATTGGTTTCAAGGAACAATTCACGAACTCTCAACGGTACTCACGTAATTCAACTAGACAACGTAGTGATTCAACTAGAAGGCAAAACATTTTCGAGCTCCACGTATTCCCACGTCCAGGTACTTCCACCGGTCCTAAGAAACAGTGCAAAAAATTTACCTGGAACACGTGCACGGCATAAGTGTTAGAAATATAGAAAGGCTGAACAACCTTACAAACCTTGCCACGATCTCTTCTCTCATAAGCGCATTAATTGTCCTATTGGTGTTGGTCACAACATGGATCACATGGCGAAAGGTCAACTTGGACCCTGAACTGCAATCGATACACACTCTTGGTACAAGAACCGATCCTGTGGCTGGCATAGGGATTCGTCGGGTTTAAGAACCCTCGACAACGCAGGCTTGTCGTCACGCATAGACCTCTGTCGTCACGTATAGTCTAGCGGACGTAGACCTTTAAAAGAGGAGGAGTTAACACAATGCACATGGGTCACGAGCCAAGCACATGTCAGTGAACACATGGAATTCGCTGAGTCAGGGGTGCCAGCACGTAACTTGATACAATCGAACACTGGCAGCACCTATTTTGGTTTAATCGAGTGTCCGCGATTGTATCGTCAGATTTGGCAGCACACAAAGTTGAAAATGACGTTTGAAACAAAAGTTTTCACTCGACAGAGTGAGTGGAATGGATAAAAAGTGGAAAAACAAAATAATATGTCGACGGAGATTTTGACCCAATTTGTGAGTTATCACCAGGATTTAGCCAGGCTAAACTGCCCAAGGGAGGAAGGACAGCAATTTGCTGTGGGAAAAACTGGCTGACTCCCTAAACACAGAGGGTCCTCCACAAAAACACCTGAAAGATTGGAAAAAGGTAGGTTGTTGTTAAAATACATGTGCATACATACATACGTTTTCACATCCTTTTTTTTTAGACCTGGAGTGACCTAAAATGCAAGTCAAAAATAAGCTAAGAAGTAATAAACTCAACTTAAAAGGTAAGGGCGGAGGTCCATACATGCAAAAATAAATCGACGACTTGGAGGAAAAAATTATAGAGCGGTTTCGGAAGCAACAGTTGATGGAGTAACAACAGTGACGATACAATCAAACAAAAAAACAACTCAGACGTATGGGGAGATATAGTCTTAGACTATCAAAACGATATTATTGAAGACGAATCATATGTGGAATATGCAGGTAACATATCTATATATGTACATACCTAGTTGTATGAATTTTGATTATTTCTTAAATTCTAATAATAAATTTATTTAAGACAACTCAACTCAAAAGACAAATGTTCGCAATAAAAAAGAAACCAAAGAAAATTTGATGAAACAATATGTGACTGCAACAGACACTATTAATACGAAATTGGACGCAATTCATGAAATGCTTTGCAGTACTCTAAACGTCCAAAAACGAAGACTTGATCTAGAAGAAAAAACATACAAACTTAACAAAAAGAAGCTCAAGATGTATGAAAAGAACCAACATCAAAAATTGCGGTTACGCTGTCTGGGAGATTTAAGCCGCTTAGTATATTCAGGAAACATTCCTTATTCACTCTAAACTGCTGTACAAAACTAAAAAACAAATCGTTTTGTATTCTTTTTCTTTGTATAAATATATGAATACTTACTCATTTTCACACAATTCTTGTGGATTGCTATTATCCCTAAGGTATCTTCTCTTGGTTTTGACATTAAGTACTTCCTCATCTTCACTTTTCGAATCAAAAAATATCATTTTTAATGCAATTTTAACTTTAATGAACGACTTTATTTTGAAGACAACCATTTGACATTTCGTTTTATAGTTCACAATGACATTTTTAAGTGGAAGTCACAATGAAACTCGTCTCAAATTTCGTGATGCTAAAAATAATTTGTTTCGAGTTGACCGACGATCGACAATTCCCGATTGTATCAAGTTACGTGCTGGCACCCCTGTTGTTCATGTGCGAACATGTTCACACAGCGTCGCGCCGGACAGTGGCACAATTCGCTCATTTAGCGGGATTAAATTAATAGCGCTTAGATTTAAATGTTTTTGTGAAATGTTTTTTACTTATTTTTATGAAAATTGTTTATAGAATGAAATGTAATAAATTTTGTAAACATGTCTATAACAGTTGTGATGAAAAAAAAAACATACAACAGCCAATAATTTGCATTTTATTACTCAGTTGGTATATTTAACAGTTGTAGAACTTCGTGTTCAATTAATGTTTTTTTTTTTGTTTTTGGAATGCATCGAAGACTTACCAAAAATGGATCTGAGAATACTGGCAACCTATTAAGAAGGTCAGTATTCGTATCCACTCGCGAGGTTTTCCTGGTAAACAGCTCCCTAAATTTTCGATGTTCCTTGTTTCTAGCTTCTTGAGCTTCCTCGGAAAGTTGTCCAATTGGAAGTATACAAGTAGAAATTATTTGTTTCCCATGAAATAATACCTTATGCACACTTACTGCCGTACAAAACCAGTCATACTTTCTGATATATAGCTCTCTCGTTTCTCTTGCAAATGTTTCGAAGGCATCTATGTCAATTGGAAACCCAGACCCAATCGCTTCTAAAATTATGTGAAATTTTTTGATAATTTCCTTACCTATCCCTGTTATTTCAGCAGTTTTTTCCTCATCTCTGAAAAATCTTCTGGCCGTGTTTCCGGATACAAGAGTGAAGGGGACTTAGCCCATAGGACATTGCTTGTTGGTCCACTTGCTTTTCTGAAAATTTGGTTGAATTGTTCATTTCAGATAGTTTTGCTGCGCAAATGTAACAGGTTTGTGACGAAGAAGTTATAAGTGATAAAGCAGTACATATTTTGCCGTAGATCATGGTAAGTAAGAAAATTGGTTTTATTTGGATATGAAAGCTGTCATTATTTATCTCAACTGTCTGTAACATTTTAATTTGTTCTTGTATTGAATCTACTTCTAACTTGATCAATTCTGTCGTTTCTTTTGCAAAGGCAATTTAATAGGCCGGCAGTATCTTGTGGATGATGGAGCTGGATTTTGCCAAACTACTTTTTTTATTTTCTTCCTGTAAGAAATATAGCTGAATTGGCACCATGGAAATACTAAAGAGGTTTTCATCGAAATGATGACCTGATGAAAATTTTTGTTTGTATTGTTTTTGTTGAGCACCATCGCAACCCCATTTTATGAGCAGGAACAATTCTTTAAGCCCAGTTTTAAAATCCGAAACAGAATCTAAAACATCTTTTTGAGCTAAGCATAAACGTTCAATGCTATGATTTACCAAGCTTTGTAAGCCGCATTCAGCAGAAGACTCACTCACAGTTCTGCTATCGGGATAGCATTTTGCCTTAGCCTCTTTAATTTTGTGGTACGAAGGTAATAGATTTGGAACATTTATATTAATTTTTTGGCGTATTACTTATATCGTACTGATAGCTATGCTTCTGTTATCATTGCTAATGCATCATCTGCAGATATTGCCAAAAAGTCAGATGTGTGTGTTTCCAGTGTTTTCTTTACAATTGAACCTTATGATAAAATTTACTTAACCAAAAAACCTGTTTTTGGAGAACATATTGATAATTGCTTAACTGCAATAGCAGTATTTCTCTTTCCAGCTGTTTTAAGGTTTATTTCATTCGCAGTTCTGATTTCTTCAGCGCTAAATGAATCTAGAAGGGTTTGTACTTTTCTCTTCTTGGTCTTCTCACAGCACTCTTCGAAGCTTTTTCTTGGTCTTCCTAATACCATGGTGCCATGAGATGGAGAGGGAATTTCATATAAAACAGTTTATGATACTGTTAAAGTTTCATTTAACCAGGCATAATTATTGCTTTCGAAGCGTTCTCTATGGCGACCATTTTTGGCCATTTTTTCGTCAAACCTCAAACATAAATTTTTCAAGGTTGCCTTTAATGACTTAATTGCCTCTTCAGAAAGTGAAAAATTATTAAAACAATCCATTACGAAAGCAAATACAACATCGAAGCGCTTAATTTTGATTTTGGAAATCCAAACATCAAAAATTTGTTTTTTCGTAATTTCGGTTGCGATCCTAAAATACGAAAAATTTAGTATGGGTATCGCACCTGTGCGCAAAAAGTCAAAACACTTTTTGGTTCCACATAACAAAAATGGTCTCACCCTTGAAAAACACTGAACAATTACACTTTTGGTCTAATGAAGACATAAAACATATAATTTATCACTAATTTTTTACTCTCAAGCACCCCTAATTTTTACGAAAACACTTTTTATCCCAAAACAACTTACCTTAATATTCAACAATATTATATTTATTAAAACAAAATTAAATTTTTACTTAAAGCCACGCGAACCATTTGAAAAAAAAACGTTACCGCTTGCGCTTAAAGCTGACCTTCTTATGAATAATTGTACACAACTTGATCTTTGATGTCATTTTTTGTTGTTGCACATGCTTTTAACATAAATTTTTTTTTGTACTCATTCAGTGGGAGGTTTAAGCTTTAAGAGAAACCGTTTTTTGTTTACATTTGTGCGTGTCGATTTTTGAATTAAATCCCGCTAAATGTGCAAATTGTCACACTGTGCGCCGGTGCATTGAGATCCAATTTCATCGCACCAGATACACGCGCTAGGATAGAATTGATGTGATGGCAGATTAGACGGTGGGAACAGCGTCCTTCTTCGGGAGCGGATTATAGCTCTAAGGTTGAGTCATAATGGACATTGTACGGATTCGTTAAAAATAAATTTAATTATAACTTAAATTCGGGTCTTTTATTGGATTTGTGATTCGAACTTTTGGGGAGAAACAGAAGTCTCTCCGATCGCGTTTTTTTTTTTTGTGATTACTTAAGGAAGGAATTGCTAACTGAATGTCTTTAAAGTTTACTGCTCGTATGTGGAGTAAATAAAATTTTATATGTGAAGTGAAATTAAAATTTCATGTATAAATGTACACCTATTCAAAGGATTAGGAAAGGAAGTTGGTCAAGCCGTAACACCCGTCTCGCTATGAGTGCACATCAGTATACCCTCAAGCCCACTTTCGGACGTACTCTAAATATGGAATGCCCTGCCTAGCTCTTTATTTCCTATTCATTATAACCTTCAAACATTTAAAACCAACGTTCACTGGTACCTCTCTTTCCACCCTCCCGGATTTTCCTTCGTCAGCGCTGTGTGCAAGTATTTTAAGGGTACTTAAATCCTATTTTGCACCACATATTCTTTAGATGGTTAGTAAATTTGAAAAGTAAACACTTTAAATTTATTTAAGAGTATGCGCTCTTTGCTTTTTTATACTAAAAACACGTATGTTTCCTTTTTCGTATTTCTCTTTGAAGATTTTTCTCTTTTTTAAGGAATACGGCACATCCATGTGCTACATGTATGCACCCTTTTAAATTAAAATAAATTTGTATCTTCATACACATGCGTATGTAGAGATATATTTTATAACGAATTCATAGAAGAGGGTAGAACTCAACTCAGTAGTTCTTAATTCTCATTTGCCCTAAATTAACTGAATATTCTCTCAGCTCAAACTTTATTTGTAAACAATGAATTAAGGCAATACTTCTAATTGACTTAATTGCAACCAATGACTGACAAATGTAATCAACTAATAACTTTTTAATTTATATTACTTAGGGAAAAATTATGCCCATCACTAATTAACCAATAAATTATTTTATTTTACAGACAACATATGGTATGTTACTATTCGCAGGTTTCGTAGCTATTCAATTTCATACTTATATTTAAACTATCCTGAATGATTTTACTACTGAATAGTAATACGTACAAACTACGTATGGATATGTGTATGCATACCATATATTTACAAATGCATGCATGTTGGTTGTTGCCTGGTGTGATTCAAATACTTTATTTGGTAGCACATTGCTGACGTAAATTCACATGCGGAATTCACAAACACACATTATACATATTTTTAGTATATAGTGGGTTATCCTTCTCTGTTGGTTTTGTTCTTCCTAGAAATGCCAACGATTTTTTAGTAATATTTTACAATAATTCGAAATGTACTCTACAGTTCATGTTGTGTACGGTTTTTTCTTTTTAATTGGCAAGATTTTGTTATATCCCAAAAGTCACAAACGAAAAACGAATCAAATTTCAGGACCGGAAAATATGGAAATCTGAAAGGGTTCGGTGAATAATTTGATTTGAGGCCCGGGTCAACCCCGGACAGATTTATTAAGGCTTATTGCAAACATATTCTTGAAACTAACAATTTCACTTAAAACTAAAAATAAAAACTAAAGGGTGGGAGCGGTTAAAGGAGGTCAGAACTTGAGGCATACGTGGAAATAAGAATGTTCTTGAGGGACAGTTAGTCGAAGAGAGGTAGAATATCGTTAACTTCACGAAGCATTCTAGACATTGGCTCCAGGTGCCCGTAATTCGTTCTGTGAAGATTGTGCCGGAAAAGTGGCACCGACCTAAGACTGCGTGGGTTGGTGTTAAAAGAAATAAGTTGAAGTAAAGAAGGACAATCGATGTTACCAACTAAGATCTAATGAATAAAGAGAATATCGGCAACTTTTCGGCGTATATATAGAAAGGGGTTGTAAATTTATAAGTTTCAGTCGGTCGGTATAAGGTGGTAAGTTTTGGCTATCGTCTTAGGGAAAGCCACGGAAAGCAAATCGCAAAAAACCTGCGTTGAACAGCTTCTATCCGGAAGATGTGAGTTCTGTAGTAGGGTGACCAAACTTGGCTTGCATATTTAAGAAGAGGCCTAACAAAGGTTTTGTAAAGGGATTTCGCACCATAAGGATTGGAAAACTCCTTAGACCAGCGCTTGATGAAGCCAAGGGCAAAGTTGGCTTTTTTTTATCATTTATCAATGTGAGAACAGAAATTGAGTTCCTTATCACAGGAACAGGTCGATTATGATTGGTGAAGCCAAGTGCAGAGTTCGCTTTTTTTTATCATATTATCAATGTGGGAACGGAAATTGAGTTCCTTATCACAGATAACACCTATATTACGCAATTCATGCACTAAGGGAACATCCAGATTAAAGGTGAGATTAATAGTCAGAATAAATAATAAGGGACCAAGGTGACTGCCTTGGACACCAGATGAGGCTTTAATTGGGTCAGAAACCATGAACCTAAATAGAACATAGTAATGTCGTTCCTTTAAACAGGATTGAACCCATGTTATAAATCTTATTTGGAAACCAAGAGCCTGTAATTTTAGGAGGATTATATCATGAGAAATTCTACCAAAGCCCTCGTACTTTTTATTTTGGTGAACTGAAAGAACAGTTTGGGTTCGAAAATGAGTATGCGGTCCATTCGGTTTAAATAGTTGTCATAGAGAGTTTGGCAAAGTACAGAGAAATTTATTTTGGCAGACTGGTAGTAGAAGAAATCGGCGTCGGAACGCGATTTTCAGTAGGTAAATCAGAGTTTAACATATTTTCTTATTACGAAAATATCGCTATAAAAGGAAGTGGGAGTATTATTAACCATATGGTTAGGATTATCGTAGAAAAAGTTAAAATTGGCCATACTGAGGAGGTTACTATGAAAACTAAAACTGTAAGAATACTCATAGGAAACGGGATTAAGACCTTTGTCATATGACAACGTAACAGAAAGTGGGAGGTTGTAACTATCCAACTTAGAGAGAAGATGTCTACTTTCTAAAACAACGCAGTTATCTGCATCAGTGGCAAAGACTAAGTCCAGTTTTTTTTTTTTATATAATGTGCGCGCGCTCAAGGGGTTTTTGTACCCTTAAAATGTTCGTACACAGCGCGGGCGAAGGAAATTTAGGGAGGAAGAAAAGACAGGTACCGATGTACATTGTTTTTAAATATATGTAAGTTATAACGACCAGGCAACACAGAGATCGGCAGGGCATTCCATAAGCAAGTTGTACGGCTTAGGAAAGAATCACGATATTTTAGAGTACGTTCGAAAATGGGCTTGAGGGTATACTGATGAGCATTCATAGCGAGACGGGTGTTACGGTTAAAAGTTTCATTGTGTGGAATGCTACTGGCGATTTCAAAGGAGCACTGGTGGTGGAAATAGCGGTAAAACAAAGTGAGACCGGAGACATTACAACGGTGTTTAGGGTGTCAATTGATTGACTGATATTACTATCACCAATGAGTTTTATCACACGGTTTTGAATTCTATCTAGCAGATGCAGAGATGTTTGAGGAACACCTGACCAGATGTGGGCATTGTACTCCAAATTTGGGCGGATGAATGCCTTACATATTGCGGCCAGATCAGAGAGGGTAAAACATTTCTTACATCGCTTAAGGAAACCTAGACATTTCGCAGCATTTTTGACGACATCGAATATGTGGTCATTCCAACGTAAGTTGTCACTGACACACATACCGAGAATGGAAAGTTTATCTGTTTCGATGATGCAAGTGTCATTCATGGATAATAGCTAGGTATTTGAATTTCGCTTTAAGGACAGCAGACAGCATTGAGTTTTGGAAGCATTAAACTCCACTCGATTGATAGTTCCCCAATTGGTTATGCTGTTAATACCGGAATTTAATGAGCTTCACATACGCTGCCGTTCCCGTTATACAGCCGAGGAGCAGGGGCGTGAGTCCGGGAAAGAATATGAAAAGCAGAGTGTACTGTCATCAGCAAAGGAATATATTGGATTAGAAGTAGCAGACAAGAGATCGTTAATGAAAATTAAAAAGAGTGTCAGAGACAGAACGGAGCCGTGGGGCACACCAGCATTTATTTTGTGAATATCAGACTTGAAACCGTCCAAGACAACTTGAATTGAACGTTCCTAAAAGTAATTTCTAATCCAAGAAGAGAGTCATCGATCCCAAAAGCACGCATTTTCGGCAAATGAGCCTGATGCCAAACTCTGTCAAATGCCTTTGGAATATCAAGTGCAACTATCTTGCTTTCGCCAGATTGATATATGCTTTGGTTCCACTTTTCGGTGAGACATGCCATCAAATCACCAGTGGATCTGTTGCTGCGAAAACCATATTGCCGGTCGTTGAGAAGTTTTCGCGTTTCGAGATATTTCATGAGCTGACGGTTTATCAGCGTTTCCATGACCTTGGAAAGAAGGGACGTAAGTGCAATGGGTCTGTAGGAGGAGAAAGAAGAAGATTCGCCTTTTTTCGGGACTGGCTGGACAAATACTGTTTTCCATCTACTCGGAAAGAGTCCTAAAGAGTAAGATTGATGAAAAAGCTTACACAGTGGTTTTGCCAGCGTGGAAGAACACCTCTTCAGAAGAAGGGGAGATATACCATCTGGACCAGCGGATTTATGTATGTTGAGATCTTTAAGTACTCTTGCTACTACACGAGTGCGAAAGTGGATTTCTTCCATTGAAGATTCGACTCACTCAAGTGTAGGTTTTTCTCTGTCGGGTCGGTCTTGTAGGACCGAAAAAACAATTCTCTAACCCTGACAGCCTCTTTACAGCTCGAGTCGTCCGATGAGGGATAAAGCATCTCATTCCAAAAGGAATAGTTTCTGTGATCATGTCAGCAGCGGCATCCACGTCGTTATCGAGGAAACATAACGACCTAAAGAAGTTGTTAAGACCACACCAATTGAATTTCTCGTATTGCCATACGGTTCTTTTAGGAACCTTTTCTCTAACTGTGTGGTGGGTGTACCAGAATTTCGCTAATATGACACAATGGTCCGACGAGACTAGAGGGGAGAGCACATCAACACAGTACTTGTCAGGATGAGAAGTTAAAAACAAGTCCAGGGTGTTGGCGGTATGACTATCAACGTCTGGTATTCGTGTGGGCTCATTTACCAGCTGGGTTAAATTATTTTCCGCAGCGAAGATCTCAACACACCGTCATTCGGGAATTGTCTGCCAATATTATTGATGACACCACTTTATTGATATAGACCAGGGTCAGTAAGGCAGTCGATAAAGAGCATTGAAAATACAATCGATTTCATCAACAGCTAGCTGGTAATAATGAATTGGTTTAGATGGACGAATATAGCAGCAACAGATATATAGGTTGCGCTTGCAAATAGGAAATCTAGCGCAAACGAATTCAAAGAATGCAGTGGACGATTTTTTATAGGGTCTAGACTCGAGACGAGAGTGTATAGGTAGAAGCGGACCACGGACATATAAATTTTCTTCTTTATCTATAGTCTAGACGATCGTCCCGGTGTAAGTCTAAGTCTTGGGAAAATAATTCATTATTCTTAATATTAGGGATGAAATTGGTCTGTGTGATGGCAAAATTGTCGTATCGTAGAATCTGAGAGTTAACATATACCACCTTGATCAACTTCCCGGAATTTATTCAAAAGATTAAAGATACATGTTTATTCATCTAAATCTATATTTTCCCCTTGAAAGTAATCCCCATCGACTGCAACACACTTATGCCAGCGCTTAATCCAATCCTCGAAACATTTTTTATATTCGGTTTTCGGTATGTTCATCAGCGTTTCCTACGATTTTTCCATTACTTCCTCTCGGCTGCTAAAACGCGTTCCCCGTAGTGGTTTTTTAACTCGTTTGAACAGAAAGAAGTCACAGAGAGCCAAATCAGGTGAATTCGGTGGCTGTTGGATGGTATTTATTGCATTTTTCGTCAAAAAATTGCGAATAATGATGGCACTGTGCGACGGGACGGTGCGTTATCATGGTGGAAAATCCACGAGTGTTCTGCCCACAATTCTGGGCTCTTTCGGTGAATTGCTTCACGCAAACATCTCATAACGCCGAAATACTATAATACTCTTTGTTTACCTTCTGGCAAAAATTCATGATACACTACACCGTTGTAATCCATGAAAACCGTGAGCATTGGCTTTTTTTTTGACTGAAAACGACGTGGTTTTTTTGGTCTCGGCTCATTTGGTGAACGCCATTCACTTGCCTGATATCTGGATTGCATGTCGTACTCATAAACCTGAGTACAGGAAGATGGTATAGCAGTAATCTTAGTTCATAATCCTCTTACGTTTTGATAATAAAGGGATAGACATTTAGGAGACATCGGCAAAGAATTGAACGGCGGGTTACGAGCGATGGTAGTTTTTTTAAACTTGACCGTGTTTTCTGAAGATGTAGTATGCGGTCGGAGCATACGTGACGTGCAAAAGCAGAGAGATCATTTGCCATATTATCAGGAGTCATATCTAATTGCTCATGAAAACGTATAAAAAGTTGCCGCAGATCATTATGATTACTGGGGAGCGCTTCTTGAAGTATGGAAACCATTGCATCCGTCTTCATTGTATCGTCGATATAGTCAGAGTATGGATTATCATGTAGATAGAGGAGATTTAAACGAACATTATCATATATATACTCTTAATCTGCGGTCTCTTAATCGAGAGAAAAAATACCGGCCATCCTCCCCTGAATCGATAAGATGCTTGGTTAACTTTGCCTTTGGAGGAAGTGTGCAATCAAAAAAAGAAGGTGGGTTGGAGCCTGACGTAGACGATGGAGAGAGATTTAAAATATGGGAGCGAATAAAGTTAGGGTAAGCCGTTTTTGTTTGAGTGGAATAAGGAGATGTTGTTAGATTTTTAAAGAACTGTGAGGAGGATCATGATTAAAAGAAAGATTAGGCTTATATTACACAAGCAATTCAAAGATGGAAAGTCTACGCAGACAGTTCGAAGATGAACTATAAAGTCTGAGTGGCAAGTTTACTGGATGCATGGAAATCTCAACATTATACAGACCTCCTGATACTATCAGTGTAGTTCAGGTAAAATTCTTTGTAATGCGGAAAGCTTTTTGTCAAGTTAAATTAAGCACAAATACCTACATAATTTCAAGGTAAAAATTTCCCCCACCTCTTGCAAAAAACAATTTTAGATGGATTAAGCTGACAAACTTTGAAATACGAAGGAATATAGTGTCACGGTCTTTAATATACACCCCTCTTGTATAACCGCATCAGCAGCCCTTTGTAGAGCTCCCTCGTCGTGGTTTCCTTCTCCGTCTTCCGTTTGTAGGTCCTCATCCTATCAAAACAGAAGTAGTCAAAAGTAGAATACTTAAAAATTAAAAGCGTTGTGCCGCGGCACAATCAGCCCCCAACCGAAGGCACTTCTAACCCCTCTACACACACATACACTTTTTATCAAATAAAAAAAAATTGTATTCAACAGAATTGAAATTTCAATACGAAAAGCGATCAGTAATTAATCTCGTAGGATTTCAGTGAAATACTTAGATTAATACTTTAAAAAGCGAAGATTCTTGACCAAAAAGTTTAAATGCAGAAATATTTACTGACGTATTGATAGAGCGCCCAACTACACACAGCTGCCTACTTCGTTTCTCAGCTGCATCTGAAATGGCTGTTGCCTATGCGCTTATGTTATATTGGGTCTACAAGTAAGTTTCCAGCGTTTGTCAGAGATGGCGCCACCAGTGGATCCCGGGCAGAAATGTCAGACCCCATGTGTTTTATTTGTAGGTTTTGTATCTGTCAACAACTTTGCAGCGTTATATTTGAGCAGTTCTATCGGTGTCGTACATTTTATCGAGCAAAATCATGGCAAGTTTCCAGCCAAATAAACGTCATTTGCGGGAAGCGCTGCTTTTATTCTTTAATATGAAGAAAAGTGCGGCTGAGGCCTATCGCTTTCGGAAACTTATGGGGCGGAATGTATTGGTGAATCGACGTGCCGCGAGTGGTTCAAACGGTTCAAAAGTGGTGATTTTGGAGTTGAAGACAAAGATCGCCCCGGAAAGCCGAAAAGTTTTGAAGACTAGGAATTGGACGCTTTACTGGATGAGGATCTGTGTCAGATTCAAGAAGAACTTGCTGCATCATTGGGCGTCACACAACAAGCCGTTTCCCTGCGCCTAAAAGCACTGGGATTCATTCAAAAGGTTGGAAACTGGGTGCCGTACGAATTGAAGCCAAGAGACGTCGAACGGCGATTTTGCATGTCCGAAATGTTACTGCAGCGGTATAAAAATAAATCATTTTTGCATCGTATTGTCACTGGTGATGAGAAATGGATTTATTATGATAATCCTAAACGCAGAAAATCGTATACAAAGCCCGTCTAGCCCGCCCAATCGACGCCGAAACGAAATATTCACGTGAATAAGGTCATAACTGCGTATGGTGGGATCAAAAGGGTGTCGTATACTACGAACTGCTTCCGAGTGGTGAAACCATCAAAGGACCATTATATTGAACCCAACTAATTCGTTTGAAGCGGGCATTAAAAGAAAAACGGCCAGAATATGAGACCAGGCATGAGTCCGTCATTTTTCATCACGACAACGCTCGGCCACATGTTGCGGTTTCGGTGAAAAACTATTTGGTAAACAGTGGATGGGAAATTCTGCCTCACCCGCCTTACAGTCCAGACTTGGCACCATCTGACTACCACTTGTTTCGTTCGATGCAGAACGCTCTTACGGGAATACGCTTCAGCTCAGTAGAGGAAATCAAAAATTGGCTCGATACGTTCTTGGGCTCGAAAGACGAGAAATTTTTTTGGTCCGGGATTCATAAATTGCCAGAAAGATGGGGGAAAGTTGTAGCTTCCGATGGACGATACTTCGAATAAAGCATTGTAACTATGTTTTCATAATAAAACTTCAAATTTTGGAAAAAAACGCTGGAAACTTACTTGTAGACCCAATACTTTCTGCGGCATTGTATGGAGGTACTGCTATCTCTTTTTATTTTTAAGATATTCCCATCGGCACCACTTACCCCCGGCACTTTCAACCCAGTGCTCCCTTACTATTAATCAGGACTTAGGAGACTCTCCATCGTGAGTGGAAAAATCATATCACCAACATGATAGAACTGACTTTCTAGGCCATGAATGATTTTAAAATGGTCATCGCGAAACCCTTTGAGGTAACTAGGTATTCCTTCAGGGTAAAGGATGGATGAAGTATCAACACAGAGCCCTGCACCATGCTGTACGCTTAGATGTATTCGTAAAGGTAATCAAAATTAAAATCATTGGGCCAAATTGGCTTCAAGCCTAGTTTTTCCTGTAAGACCAGGCAAACTGCATTTTCAACTTAGGCAGTATCGCCACACTAGGATCGCTTCGATATCAAAAAGCTCAAATTTGAAAATTGCTAATGGGTATTAGCGCATGTAAATGTTTTTGGCCAATAGCGAAACTGTACATATCTCGATACTTTCAGAATCACAGCAAGTTTTAATTGCATCCAAAAACGTTTACTCATATAAAAGCGGCCTCAAGTCAGATTGGTTTTATGTATATAAGACGAAACAACCTGGTTGGGATTTTATTTCCTTGTTCTGCCATACAAGTGTACTTACTAAGGACCACCATCCATTAACGAAATGATGATAAATAGTGAAGTGGATAAAAAGGAGTGGATTTTGAAGGACATGTTAAGGAGGCGGCATTCTGTTTCGTCGCTGTCTGAAATGGGGGTGTGTGTCAGTCACAATTCGGGGTTCAGCATTAAAATTTGTATAGGGTTTGTATGGTATGCGAGGACATTGTGGTTACTCGGTGGCAGTTGTTGTAGCTTACGTCCAAATGACGATAATTACGCTGACAATTTCGAATATCCAACGACGTTTTCTGGTAGTGGAAACCCCCTCAGATTGCGGCAGTGCTGTCACACTGCTTAGTAAATGCTCTATCGTATTATGAGGATATTGTTAACGGTTTTGAAAGAACACGACAATTGTTGTAGGACAATCTGGAATCATCGACTTTTATGCATGTAAGTAGCGTAATTAAAAATATAAAAACCCTCGATGGATTTCCTTTCGTGTAGACATTGTTCTCAGAATAGTGAATTGCTGAAAGATGACAGTATATGATCTATAAGGAGTTACTTTTCCTTGTAATAAGAACACTTAGGGTAGGTGTGACAGGTCCTCTTAAATTTTAGTCACATAGATATTTAAGGCAACTCGGGCTTGTTTCACGATGTACAGTGGTCTAGGAGTACAATAATAGCGGTTGGTATTCTGCTGCAAATATATTTTTAATATTATTTAAATATGTAGAAATTTTGATAAAACCACAGAACTAGACAAAATATAAAAAAATATATATAAATTATGTTTTAGTAATAAATTAGTATGTACTCGTATTAAGTTTTTTTTTTATTTCTGTACATTGTATTCCTTTTTTAGTAAATTAAATTAAAATTGTAAAATTTAGAGAAAAAACATTAATTTGGAGTCAAGAATTCTACTTCTTACTTAACCGTTCCACTTGTATGCACTCCTCATCTACCTCCTCTCTGATTAGGGCTTACCAGTGCTTATGCTGGGTGAGTCGGAGTTCTTCTTCCCACATATTATTTTTACAATTTCCGTCATCAATGCAATAATTTGTATTTCTCATGCTCATACTCGTATATCGGTGCCTTTGAGATTTTGTGAAGCAAACAAGTTTAAAACGAGAGAATATTAAAGAAAATGAGCAGTATCTTGGTCTAATACCAAACGAAAATATAACCGTATCAGACATTAAACATAGAATAAAACAACTACATAATGTTAACTCAAGAAAATTATTTTCAGTTTGTTGGGAGTTTCAATAAAATGACAAATATACCATGGGTGTCTGCTTCCCATAGCTAGAGTAGTGTTTTTGTGTTTGACAGGTTGATTTACAATGTACAACTGAAGCACTCGTTGGCGGAGAACAATCCACTTTCTGCGTACGTTCAAACCTATAAATACAAATCAGCTGTTTTGTCACTAAATGAAGTATTTACATGTGATTTATCCTGAATTTACCTCTGATTTATAGCGGTCTACCTGGATATACATAGTTCCATAATTCTTTGCTCACCGCTATATAGCTATTTACGGACGTAGTGATTAAAATTCGATTCCCGCAAGCAAATTATTTATGGATGCTTTACGTACAAAATCTGGATCTCAAGGCGAATATGCTGACTTATTTTCTCACTTACTTATGTGGGTGGACTTGGCAGTCAACCAAGCCCCTTTTGGTTGTTTGCGAGCTGCTCCAATTTCGCAATTTGGTTGAAGTCCTTCTCCTGGGGTCTCCCTCTGATGCGTTTTTCTCGGTGATGTATTCGAAGACTTTCCATCTAAGATAATGAATTGTGATTCTTTGAGCTGAATAGTAAGTTACACTAAGTGTACTTCTTAGTTAAATCTCCTCCTTTAACTTTTCGAATGTTGTCTAAGGTGGTGCCCTTGTTTATATTTAGTGCGGACGTATACACAATTTTTGACTACCTCGAAGAATCTGTCTATTGTGACATTTTGCCTGCGCCATCGATGTTGTTTGTCTTTCATCAATGACAGCATATACGAGTACTGTCTTTTTCTCTTATATATATTTTACGGCCAGACCCAACTTCACCGGCTCTGTTTGTTTACATACAAAATGCGTCACAAACAGCTCGCTGTGTTCTACAGACTATGTCATTCGCGATTAGTTGTAAATTGTGTCCCAAAATTCACCCAAAAAGTAATTTTGATAGAAAGCACAGGTTTTTATTTCAAAATTGCTAGTTTTTTACTGATTCATAAAGTATACAGTATGGGGTTATGTATGTTTGCCTCTTGTTGAGACCACATGTCGTCCACATCCATATCTTACAATTTAGACACAAAAAAATTAACTGTAGCCAGCTGTATTTTCAGGGAAAAATGATCAGACAGATGATTGCTCCGGCCAAAAAATTTCGCATCAAACAGTGATGTGTTTTGGATTCATTTGTTTCTCAACAATCACTCGTAGATTTTCTGAACCCCAATTTCGAGAATTTTCACGATTAACAAAGCCATCAAGGTGAAAATGAGACTTATCGCTGAAGATGATTTTGTTTGAAAAATCAACGTAGACTGTTGTTCCCTAATACGTTTAACAAATTCCATTCTCTGCGCATGGCCAGTAGGCTTCAGTTCTTGAATCAATTACACTTTGTATGCATGAGGATGCAAGCCTTGCATGGGGGACAGAGCTTCTCGAAATGTCCAACTCTGTACCGTCAGCTGTCACACTGTCCTCTTTTATCGTGAATTAGCGTGAATTTTTGAAAACCATTTATAAACTTTCGGAGCATTGTGTCTCCGATGTGTGCCTTGCAAACTTCACATAATATTCTCAACTATGATGTTGAAGAAATCGCATGACTGTGGATAGCCTTTTCGGAAGCCTTTTTTGACATCAAAAGTCTAGATCAAATCACTACCAACCCTCACGGAGCGGAGAAATTTCCCAACGCTCGTCTTGCAAAGCCGGAGAAGCTTAACACGAACATCTAAACCGGACATTATGAGATATGCCGTAATGACAAAATATTGTCGTTGACCATATTGTGCCCTTTCGAGTCTGAAACTGCGCTAATTTATTTGGAGAGTGGTTTTAAGTGATTACATAGTACGGAAGAGATCCTCTCAAATATGTTATAAGAAGATACCTCCTCGAGTATACTAAAAGAACTTAACATAACATGCATATGATATGTACATCTGTTATATTACCTTCTAAATAGATATTTTTCCACGCTGGCATGTTAGGAACATGTAAAAAGGAAAAAAGAAGAGTTTAATTTCAAATTAAAAAAGTTTACTAGGTCATTGGTAGAACTTCCTCTATAAACACCTAATTACCTGTTTATTTATAAACAGATATTGAAAGCAATATGGATATGACAAATATTACCTTAGTCCAACGGTACTAAACTGGCGTAAGGTAAATAAAGAATAAAGTAAAAAAATAGTGCGCATTGCTACGCCTCCAACAAAATTCAAATTGAAAGAAAACTCGTAATAACAATACTGGACATAAGAAAGTTTTTTGTTCATTTTCATCGAAACAATTCTGACAATCTAACCTTTCATTTTAATTCTGTTGAAGTGATTTTTTTTGTTGTTCCTTCTGATGCGTACACGAATAAATCAGAAGGTTTTCCGACGCGTGACCAAGCCACATACAGCTGTCCATATGAGAAGCATGTATAGTATTTTCTAAATATTGTCCACATACTTGTAGCGATTGTCCCTGTGTTTTTAGATGATCATTGCAAAGGTGAGTCGCACCGGAACCTGCAAACGGTATCATTGGCATGCGTGGCAACAGTACATCTTCTCCTTTGAATTTTCCACTTAAAATTGTAGCTTCGATGATGCTGTTCATCACCTTTTCCCCTGAAAACCTGGTACCGTTCCAAAGTCGTGGGGGATTGATGTTTCCGAGAAGGATGATAGGTACGCCAATTTTCAATGATAAAACTAAAAGATATGGCTGCTTGACTTTTAGGCGTTATAGCCAGTTTACGAGTATAGGTCACTGAGTAAGAATTCGGAGATGTCATGTTTCTTTAAACCCTTCTGTTCTGTTAGAAAAAAATTGCACATATTACGTGTCGGGTCACAAAATGACCCACATTTATTTTTGAACAAATTTGATTAAAAAAAAGGAAAAATGCAGTGAAACAAAATAATATACATACAAATTCAGAATTTATGGGATATGTTCTTCACAACAAGTGCTATGACGCTGTGTTGGACATACTGGCTTATTACAGACACTGCATGTAGTAAAAGTTTCATGTTTTGGAGGACAAAACTTGCAGCGTTTGCGATCGCTAGCTTTGATTTTTTTTAGCAGATGGTGGCGATGATGACGATGATATTGATTCCTCGTTTCGGATATTACGAACGATGGCAGCAGAAGCTTCGGCTCTAGGAAGACGGTTTCGTCGAACAATACATGCCCGGACTAAAGTTTTACCTAACTCTTGTAAAAATAAACGACGTTTATATATGTAGTTTATTGTTATTCCAATTTGGGTGAATTTCGGTCAACAATATGAAGGCGCTTAGCGCGGAAATGCCTATAAAATTTGAAAACAAAGCTACTGACCAACGGTTAGTTTGTCGTTTACATGAATATGTGCGAACCATATCCATAACCATATCCATCGTGTCAACACCGCCCTTAGTGGAGATGTAAAATTCAATTATCTCTGGAATCTTCTTCGGATGCGCCTCTAAGACTTTATCATTATAATGCATAGTACTTAGCAACGTGACTAATTTGTAATGTTTCGGTATATACTGTACAATTGTTTCATTTCCATGGAAGAAAAATTTGCTTGAAAAAACTGCAAGCCTACGGAACTCTTGAGCAGTAACATGAACTGATAGAAATCTCTTGTTCTTTCGAACTGTCCCAACATGAGTTATTTTTCGTTTGAGCAATTTTAATGCTAAATTATGATTGGTAAAAAAATGATCAGTTGTAGAATTTTTTTCACGATATTCCGATACTAGGCTTAAAACGACGCGTTCATCCCGGTTTCTTTCAGGTGCTCCTCCAGTTCGTCCAAGGTAAATTTGAAATTTCAAGCAAAATGGACTCACTGAATCAGCTGCTATCCATGCCTTCATGCCATATTTTCCAGGTTTACTGGGCATGTAAACGTTGAAGGGACATCTACCCCGGAAAGGAATCAGTTGTTCGTCCACAGTTATGTTTTTGTTTGGGACATATAGTAACTGTAGATTCTCAGTCCACTTTTCATAAAAATCACGAATCTTATCACCACGAGCTTCTGACCTACGACCTTGTCTGTCGTCTAATGCAAGTACACATGAAATTTGAAAGAAACGTTCTAGTGATATTATAGCTCTTAGCATTGGACGCCCATGAAGTTCATTCTACAAACTTCTGATAGTTTCACATAAACACCTGCACAAGAACAAACAAAAATGTGACAATGTTTGTATGACTGTGGTTATTACACACCAATAAGCAATAAAAGAACCAAGTATGCATCGAACTCGATTTCATCTGTGTTTTTGAAATTTTCGATCACGCTCTTCCCTTGCATATAACATGCACGGATAACCTCTTTCTTCATAGCCCGAGTCATATCTTTTATTCCGTAAATGCGGTGAACAGCAAAAGATGTTACACCCGTGCGTTGGTAATTTGTTCAGTTGTCGCACGGAAAAGCCGATTTCCGGGAGGTGTTGTTACCCACTTGATATCACGATGTTTGCTGAAATATTCAGTCAGATTGCAAGATATCTCTTCTATATCGTTATTATCACTCCTAATATCATCGTCTGAAACATCATCGCTCTCCACTTCTGGTTCGTAGTCCTCCTTACCACCATCACTATCCTCATCTTAAAATCGTCATAAATTTCATCTTCAACACGGTCTAGAATCGCAGCAATCTCACTTCCACTCATATGCTGTATCTTTATATATAAATGGCATGGTTAGGTAATATGCAATAACAATATACAAAATTGTACATACATATATATATATGCACATATGTACATATGAAAAAAACTTATTCCAACATTCCATTCTCTGTTTTCTTCAGTCATATTTTATACACCTTATTTCTGCGACAGAAAAACACAACTACGAATATTTCGAAGAATAACCTATTTCGACAGACAATGCAATGACAAACAAATGTGTCACAAAGTGACCCGAACCGATCATGTGTATACATTAACCTAAAATTATGTCTGGAATATAACTGTAAAACAACTGACTGAGGTAATTAAAAATATGTTAAAATTCGTGCACTGAGTAGGAAGGAATTGAAAAAAAGGCGACTCTAAATAAAAATATATTAATTTGTAATCCTTTTGGGTCATAAAATTACCCCAACAGAACAGAAGGGTTAAATCTAAAAAATATCGAATGTCAACTACATTCCTCAAACAAGAGCTATAGCATAATTAAATAATATAGGTAATTATAACTTTAAAATATACTAGTTGACCCGACAGATGTTGTTTTGTCTTATTCAACATTATGGAATAAGAACTTCATAAATAAATCAAATTACATATATACTTTTCTTTTTTGGAATAATAGTAAAGATAGGTGTCATTTTTTAGTCTTAAGAGAACTAGAGGTGAATGACCCATCAGCAAAGTTAATAATAATTACATATGTGTGGGGTAAATGTAATTAGATTTACTCGTATATGTTACTCGAAAAATTAAAAGATTAAGAAAAAACAAAAATTTAATAAAAAGAAAAATAAAATTGAAAAGTAATTCAAAACCAGACTTCTAAATTTTATTTATTATTCAATTTTTGACCAAAAATTGTCCAATGTAAAAAGCAATGTGCTTACGTTTAAATTTCGAATTTCGTATGGCAATAGGTAAAACAATTTGGGTGCTGTTACAGTAAAAAGTTAGAGAAGTGAGTTTTACCGAGATTACTTTTCTTTTAATCATGTGACTAATCTTCGGGTAGGAATAGGAACATACCCAAAGTAGGTATGCCTGTCGCAAGAGGCTACTAAAGTCCACAGAAGCGGAGACGAAAACTTCGCAGAAATTGCAAAAAATTAAGCAAATGACCTGGCCCTCCTTGCCGGTGGATTGTGTGTAGAAACTGACTCAGTATAAAATATGCCAATGGACAAAACAGTAAATATAAACTAAACATCCAAGGCGGCAGACCACATAAATTGGAAAATCCACATTCCTCGAATGTCGATCCCATGGTTTCTTGGGGGTTCCATTTATTACTTCACTCACACCAAGAACTCCACCAAAAACGGCACGCCAAAAAGCCTTACAGCCAAAAGTTGCGCTATATTTGTAAGTATCCCTGAAATACAAAAAGAAAAATCTGGAATTCAAACCAGTATAAGTGAGAGTGAACATAAAATTGATTCATAAGCGAAATTAAAAACAAACGAATATTACAGCAAATGACAAGCTTAACTTCAAGCAAGAAAGGATCTACAGGAAATTGTTATAAGCTTGCAAAAATAGATTAAAAACTTAGAAATAAAAGCTGCTCTGTTGGACTGTACGAACCATAAAAATGAAGACCTCACAGGATTAAGAGCAGCTTGCGCTAAAGACAGAAGGACATCAAAAAAAAGCAAAAGGCCATCGAAAAAACGCAAGGCAGAAGAAAGTTCTGAAACATCTGAAAGAAATCATGATAATGTGGCTTCGGCAAAACACGCAAATTTACAAGTTAAGATGAATGATAAAAGGCTGAAGAACGCAGCCATCGACTGGACAAGACAGCCAATACCACCACCAATTAAGTGAAAATAAGACTACTAGACCATTTAGAGTAGTCATCAGAGGTCTTCACTTGTGATGAACATGATACTGTTGAAGTTGTGGAATCGAAAAACTTAATAGAAAAAGGCGGGAACCAACGACAATAAACAGAAAATTTCTTCTCTTTATGCTTTCCTTTCACAATCAAGAAAATATCGAAGAGGTATACGATATTAAATCAATAATTGGTATTTTTGTGAAGATTGAGTCACTTCGGTGAAGTTCCAACCCAATATCACAATACAAATGATGCCGAGCCTTCGAACATACGCAAAGCTATTGTAAAAGAAATTTCGCATGCGTTGAATGTGAAGGAAAACATCCAACAAATACCTGTTCACTCAAGAAGGATAAGAAAGCGAAATGTATCAAGTCTCATGGAAACCACCCAGCTAATTACAGAGGTTGTCCGGTTCCAAAAACATATCAAGAAAGGAAAAATAGAGTCGCTACCGATCACCAACGAAACCCACTTAAAAATAAAAACAAGCAACAAGTAAATTTTGAAAACAATAAATTAGACAATATACCAATTGCTGCCAAAACAAATGCGTCAGTAGTGAATAACAAAATCGTATTCCTAAATTGTGACAAATACACCTAGGGTAGGGGTAGGTAAGAGTGGCTGTTGGATAAAACCGACCCACTTAGGCCTAATGGCCCATTGTGATGCCACGTGGATCTATGATCCTCTTACTGATGGAACCAGTTTGAGCTTCTGACGAAGCGAAGGAGACTGTTTACGTCTGTATTTTTCAGATCGGTTAGGTCGTTGTAGAAGTAGGCTCCTAAATGAAGTTTTCTTCTCTGGGAGAGAGCTGGACATGTACAGAGTAGGTGGAGGGTTGTCTCCTCCTCCTCCTCGTCCATGCAGCTTCTGCAGAAATCATTTGTAAAGGCGCCAAGCCTTCTTGCGTGCTTGCCTATAAGGCAGTGTCCAGTGATGACACCTATGATAGCGCTGAGATGTTCCTTATTTAGAAGGATCAGACACTTAGAGCGATACAGATCCAGTTTTGGCCAGATTTGTTTGGTCGCTAGACATGTTGGTCCAACAGTCCACCTAAGGTCTGTTCTTTTATTGGCATCCAGCTTTAATATTAGTTTGCACGCAGCGATTGGGATACCTATGCTACCCCGTTCCGGTAGAATAGGTAAAGTGGTTCCAATTTTGGCGAGTTTATCGGCTCTACAATTCCCTGGAACGTCTCTGTGGCCCGGCACCCAACAGAGGTGAAGGTTGAACTGCTCTGCGATCTCCATAAGAGCGGTTTTAGAATTCAGTGAGACTGAGTCCAGAGATTTGATAGCGGCCTGACTATCCGGAAAGATGCGGATATCCTTTGCAGATATCACGTTTTTCTTCAGCCAGGACAGAGCTTCTTTAATCGCCAAAATTTCCGCCTGGAACACGCTGCAGTGATTTGGAAAGCGGAAAAAGAGG
Organism: Volucella zonaria; assembly: GCA_963966105.1. NCBI lineage: Eukaryota > Metazoa > Arthropoda > Insecta > Diptera > Syrphidae > Volucella > Volucella zonaria. Next base: position 20,496,194 of record OZ014532.1, on the reverse strand, counting down.
CGTTTTGGTAGCAGCGACAAGTCCGTGGCCTGCCACAAATTTGCTGCTGCTAGGGGTGGAGGAAGTTGTAGGACTATGGCTTGCCACAGTCCTACCACATCCTGAAGGTTTCTTTTTAGGCTCGTTGCGATTGCATTTAGAGGATGGTGCACCATGGCCTGCCACAGATTTACCTCCTCTCGACAATGCAGGAGCCTTGCCGGTAGTCGGTGCAGTCACCGTTCTACCGCCCGGTATTAGAGGAGTATCGGCCTCGGGTTTTGTTTTGCTTGTTTTGTTTTGTTTGTTTTGTATGTCCATAATATGGTCCCACGAGTAGCGGAGAAAGGGTTGTCCATCTGTACAAAGATCCGCCATATACAGATAAGGCTAGCTAATCCGGAGGTCGCCAGGTATCCGGATACTCCGTTTGCGACTGAGCTATTTTTGGAGAAGCTGGGCCCTCAGCCAGGTTGATCTTCGGCACGTGTCGTATGACACCTTGATGATCTGCGGCAACTTTTTATACGTTTTCATGGGCAATTAGATATGACTCCTGATGATGTGGCTAACGATCTTTTTTCTTTTGCGTCTCACGTAAGTTCCAGACACATACTACACCTCCAACGAACACGGTCTAGTTTTAAAAACTACCATCGCTCCTAACCCATCACTCAATTCTTTGCCGAAGCCTCCCAAATATCTGTCCCTGTATTATCAAAACGTAAGAGGATTACGAACTAAACTTTCTGCTATATATCTTAATTCGCAAATTCTGTCCTACAACATTTTTGCCCTCACAGAAACCAATCTTATCCCTAATATTAAGAATAATGAATTATTTTCCCAAGACTTCGATTTATACCGTGACGATGGTCTAGATAAAGAGGAAAATTTATATGGCCGTGGTGTACTTCTAGCAATACACTCTCATCTCGAGTCCAGACCCTTTGTTTGCGCTAGAATTTCCATTTGCAATATATTTTCTGCTGCTATATTCGCCCCTCTCAACCAATTCAAGGTTACCAGCTAGCTGTTGATGCAATCGACAGAATTTTTAATGCTGCTGATCCCAACGGCTTAGTTATATTTTTAGGTGATTTTAATCTACCTAAGCTTCTATGGGCTCAGACTGACCAGTCCTACTTTACTGCAACAAATCCCACCTCTGATAAAGAAAATCTTTTCATCGACTGCCTTACTGACTCTGGTCTGTATCAATTAAGTTGTGTCACCAATAACATTGGCAGACAACTCGACCTAGTCTTCGCCACTGATACAGATAACTGCATCATTTTAGAAAGCAGACATCTTCTTTCTAAGTTGGATAGTTACCACCCTCCCCTTTCTCTTACGTCAGCGTATGACAATGGTCTTAATCGCGTTTCTTATGAGTATTCTTACAGTTTTAATTTTCATAGGGCTAATTACGCCAAACTGAATAACCTCCTCAGTATGGCCAATTTTGAATTTCTTTACGATAATCCTAACCTCACGCTTAACGATGCTCTCGCATTATTTTTCAACCAAAATTTTCAAATGTCTCTCCCAATCTGTACCTTTTTTACCCAAAAAGAATCCCTCATCATCACCACCCTGGTATAATAAAGAGCTGCGATCTCTTCGTAATAAGAGAAATAAGCTCTGGCATACTTACTTAATATCGCGTTCCGACATCGATTTCTTTTACTACCAGTCTGCCCTAATAAATTTCTCTGTACTTTGCAAAACTCTATATGGCAGCTATTTAAACCAAGTGGACCAACCCCAAATGATTCTTACAGTTCATCAAAACTAAAAGTAAATCGGATAACTATCCATGATCTCTGACTTTTCTAGATTAGTTCGCCACCCATTCCCAAGAGCCAGACTACTCTTACTTTTCCTACTTAAATAGCTGCCAACAACCAACTTTGAAATCTATGTCTATAACTTTAGAGCAGGTTAAAGATAAAATAATAAACCTCAAAGATGACTATTCAGGTGGCCCTGATGATCTCCCCCTATATTTTTAAAGAAATGTGAAATTCACCTAGCCCAACCTCTTACAGATCTCCTTCAGCTTTCTATCACCCAGTTATTATTTCCCTCGACCTGGAAAAGGTCTTTATTATTCCCCTAAAAAAGGCCGAAAAGACGATATTTCCAACTGTCGACCGATTGCTAAACTGTCCTGCACACCTAAGCTTTTCGAGAGCATTATTTATGACATAATGCTTTTCCATTGTAAACCTATTGTTTCCCAAAACCTGCACGGATTTCTCAAAGGTAGATCTACGACCATCAATTTAACGGAATTCGTATCGAGCACTTTATGTGCACTGGAATCTGGAAATGAAGTTGATGTGATTGCCATCACCAGCAGAGCCTTTGATAGGATTTCCCATGATATAATCCTTCTGAAATTATTGGGTCTATAACTTCGTGCGGTTTGCTAAGAGATGGCGTAACTTGTATTATTCCATTGTTATTATTCCATTGGAACATGCGTTTGAAAGCTACTGTCATTGTACGTCATTTCAATATATGTCATTCATTTGAAGCGTAAATAACAATAATTTTTTTTCACTCAAATATGTCGAACTTTGTGCCTGAAAAAGTGTTTTTGCGGGGAGTTCTTCTTCATTACTTTAATATAAAGAAAACTGCTGCCGAAAGTCATCGTATTTTAGTGGAAGTTTATGGTGAACATGCGCTAACTGAGCGAACATGCCAAAAGTGGTTTGCACGATTTAAAAGTGGTGATTTTGGCTTGGAAGACGATGAACGTCCTGGGCAGCCAAAAAAGTTTGAAGATGAAGAACTGGAAGCATTACATTAGATTGTTGCCAAACACAAGAAGAGCTCACAAAATCTTTGGGTGTCACTCAAGCAGCCATTTCAAAACGTTTAAAAGCAGCTGGACATATTCAAAAGCAAGGAAATTGGGTTCCACATGAACTCAAGCCGAGAGACCTCGAAATACAGTTGGAACGCCACAAAAGGAAGTCATTTTTGCATCGGATTGTTACAGGTGATGAAAAGTGGATCCATTACGGCAACCCCAAGTGCAAAAAATCATATGTAAAACCCGGCCAACCAGCCAAATCAATGACAAAGCCGAATATCCATGTCGCGAAGGTAATGCTCTGTATTTGGTGGGATCAGATGGATGTGCTGTATTATGAGCTGCTATAACCGGATGAAACCATCAATGGACAACGCTATAGAACACAATTAATCCGTTTGAAGAGAGCAGTGGCCTACAAACGCCCGGAATATGCGACCAGACAGGAGGCAATAATTTCCCATCATGACAACGCTCGGCCCTACGTTGCTATTCCAGTTAAGAACTATTTGGAAAACAGTGGATGGAAAGTCTTACCCCACCCGCTTTATAGCCCAGACCTTGCCCCTTCTGACTACCATTTGTTCCGGTCGATGCAGAACGCCCTCACTGAAATACGGTTCACATCAGAGCAGAATATCAAAAATTGGCTTGATTCATTGTTGGCTGCCAAGCCGGCGCAGTTCTTTTGGGATGGGATCCACAAATTGCCAGAAAGATGAGAAAAAGTCCTAGCTTTAGATGGGCAATACTTTGGATAATACTATTGTACATGTGTTTCTTAAATAAACGTTCAAATTTTGAAAAAAAAAAAACGAATTAAGTTATATACCCAATGAAAGCTCTTGGTTTCCAAATAAACTTTATAACATGGATTCAATCATATTTAAATGAAAGAGATTACTATGTTCTATATAAGTCCATGGTTTCTGACCCAATTAAAGCCTCCTCTGGTGTTCCTCAAGGCAGCTACCTTGGTCCTTTATTATTTATTCTGGCCATTAATGATGTTAATTGGCTCAAGTGGTAGTGTGTTGGCTTCCCAATCGGACGGTTCGGGGTTCAATACCAGCCGTGACCGAAAGACTTTTTTTCAGGCAACTAAAATCTTGTGAGATGAATGGTTGCCTAAATACAACTTGAGTCCAATTTACACTAATAATTTAGTCTCCCCATTAAATGTTGGATGCCACCCATGGAGCGAAATAACCACTGAGCCCAAAATCTTTCTCTCTCTCTCTATCCAATTTTCCGAAAAACTTAACACGTGCTCCGGCATTTTAAGAGTAGTAATACCCTCTTGAGTGTTAAGTTCTTTTAAAAAAAAAAAAAAAAATACATATCTGTTTACGCAGACGATAAGAAAATCTTTAGATATATATCTTCTTCGTCAGACAGCCTACCACTGCAAGAAGATCTTGACAAATTTTGTACTTGGTGTCAGAAGAATTTTCTTGAGCTTAACGTCAGTAAGTGTCAGGCTATAACGTATACCCGTAAGCCGGCCCCTATTTCACCTCGTTGCTATCTAATCTTTAATCTGCCTGTTCCCTTAGTGAATGTGTTGCGTTATTTAGGTGTTATCTGTGATAAGGAACTCAATTTCCGTTCTCACATTGATAATATAATAAAAAAAGCCAATTCTGCCCTTGGCTTCATCAAGCGCTGGTCTAAGGAGTTTTCCAATCCTTATGGTGCGAAATCCCTTTACAAAACCTTTGTTAGGTCTCTTCTTGAATATGCTTGCCAAGTTTGGTCATCCTACTACAGAACTCACATCTTCCGGATAGAAGCTGTTCAACGCAGGTTTATACGATTTCCTTTACGTGGTCTTCCCTGGAATTATAGCCAAAACTTACCACCTTATACTGACCGACTGAAACTCATAAATTTACAACCCCTTTCTATACGCCGAAAAGTTGCCGACTTTTCGTTTCGATTATCCTTCTTTACTTCAACTTACTTCTTTTAACACCAACCCATGCAATCTTAGCTCTATACCACTTTTCCGGCTCAATCTTCACAGAACAAATTACGGACACTTGGAGCCAATGATATTTTGCCTCTCATCGATTACCATCTCAGCAAACTCTCTCTCAAGAACATTCTTATTTCCACCTATGCCTCATGTCCTAACTTTTTTTTAACCGCTCCCACCCTTTAGTTTTTATCTTTAGTTTTAAGTGAAAATTGTTAGTTTTAAGAATAAGCTTGCAATAAGCATTAATAAATCTGTCCGGGGTCGACCCGGGCCGCAAATCAAATATACCTAAACAAGGTAAGCCTCTATCCGAAATTTCCTCATACAGGCCAATTTTACTTTTTCCAGTATTATCAAAACTTTTCGACAAGATAAAATCATAGAGCAAAGAAGGCTTATTCCCACCCTTCAGTTTGAGTTTAAAAAGAAACACACGACAATACGAGTAAACCAAGTGATTCATATAACTAATGCTATGGAAACAGCAATAGAAGAAAAACAAGTGTGTTCACCATTATTCGTAGGCGTTGAACAGGCTTTTGATAAAGTTTGGCAGAGGGGTTTAGAGTAAAAACTTCTCACTATATTATCCAATGAGATGCATAAATCTTATATAGCAAGTAGATCCTTTAGAGTTCGCTATGGCTCAGAACTTAAAGAAATACAAGCAGAAGTTCCACAGAGAAAGGTTCGACGACTTCCTTCTATCTTGTAATTGCGTCGAGCTAGATAAACTGCTTCAGTACATCAATATTATTGCTATTAATTCCCTCATTGATATACGCTATTCGAGGGATCAGTTTTGGTCGACTACGAGTACATATATTTTGTTTTACCCTCATTCATCACCAAACCAACGCCTTATTTTTCAGTCGCCGTAAAAGCTTGAATAATATCTCCCTGGGAATGGGCGATAATGTCGATATCGTCTCCATACCACAACAGTTGGAGGGATCCGTTAAATAAAGTACCTTCTGCGTTTATCTTGCACTATCTGCTCCACCAGAAATTTAAAGTGCCATATGGGAACTCGAGAGTTTTCCTTTCACGACGCATGGTGTACGTATTATACGGATCAGTTTTCTAAAAATCCCGAATCCGTCCACCGCCATATAAAGCTTGGTACTATAAAGCTATCGTATGCGGCTTTGAACTTATTAAAGAGATATCCTGAATGGTATCTTATAATCAAAATTAAGTGCTTTATTCCTATTATTATTTAATTGACGTGGAACAATCTTCAAAATGTTCAAATCCAATGTAACGCAAATTACAAGTCTTCGTACGGACAATATGGTTATTACTCGTATGTTGCAGATATTTGGAAAGAGTTTTGAAATTGTCTTATGTCTTAATTTGTAAGGACTTTCGAAATAGTAGCCTGAAATGATCAAAGTTTGTTAATTTGTTTGCATTCGTTTCCAATCAATGTATCATGTACATACATACAATATATGTATAGGAACATACTTATCTGCAAAACATGTTAAAAGGGCAGAACTTTAGTTCATTCTCATATTGTAGTAGGTGTAGGTATGGTGCATGCCGGACAGTCACAATGTATGTGATCAAATGTGCTACATACAACGTGCGTTGGAATATGTATGCCTGAGTAATACACAATGCTTTACAAGCAAAACATCTCGTAACTACCACCTCAATTTCAGCCGTCTAATGTCTAATCCCAATCTAATCGATAATGCTATTCGAATAAAATCTATGAAACAGAATTAATACCGGGGCAGCAGCTTCATGTATTTATTGAAATGATTGGAACGGCATACATGCAATATGTAGAGGTATATGAACATATATAAGAATGGTCGCTGGTGGTTTATTTCGCTGGATTTCTGCCACAGACAGATGAAATAAGATTTAATTCAGCTCGATTGGTCTTGGCTGCAAAATTACCTAGTATAGTATGTGGAGAAGGTACCCGTTTTTGTCCTTTATGCGAAAATGTATCTCATAACCCCATTCAACCGATTGAATGAGGTATTAATTTTTATCGTAATGCTGTGCACAACAATATTATGACTTCTCCGCTTCTTGTAACTTCGAATGAAGCGTGTACTCCCTTATTTTAAAAGTAGAGGTAGGGGTATGGTTGTGGTCAAGAGCGGTTGAAAGGACCAAATGGTCGATTGACTGGTATCCCAGATATCCTGGTGTTTGCCTTGAATAATGCATTGAATAGAGCATTCTTTTGAGAGTTGAATGTATGTATGTTATGTAAATTAGCTTTTCCAAATTAAATGGCAATGGCGATATGGAGCATTATGGAAAACCACCAAACAATAGTACCTGAACACTCGTATTCTTCTTCTTCTTTTTTCCATATGGCGAGGTTATGAACCGGAGTAGTAGGATCACAACCCTCCCACTTTACTGCATCCCCACTGCTGCGCCACGTGATATGAATTGCATTTACCTTGTTTAGTTTCTTGGATACATACACCGCTATTTATAGAAAAGAAATGTAATGTGCAGATTTTAATCGAATTGTTAAAATTTTCTCTTACTACTCGTATATCTTTAGGGTAATTAACACTGAGGACATTCGATTTTATCCACACACTTACTCATGTAATCTTCATCCAAGTCACTGTTCTGTTCACTTGCGAATTTAGCAGAAGGCTTAATTGTGTCATTAGCACACAACATAAAAACCTTATGTAGCCATAAAATACAGAATAAATTACTCATGCGACAGGATACTGGATTCAACTCTGTGGCCTACTTTTTCTGTTATAGCCACGGTGACTCTTCTGGAAACCTAAATAGGCGTAATTAGTGGAAAACATAACAAAAACACTTTGCTTTATAATCTTTACACGTTTTCCAATGCCTTCTATCTAGCTATGTATCTGACTTGTTATGTTTAAATTCCTAGTATTAAATTTATATTCTACGGTTATTGTTTACCGACTTGATTTTTCATTAAATTACCGTAGATTGGAAAATATTATATCACAATCATAATTACTATATATTTGTCAAGCATCTCCCCAATTCCTGCCCTGCTAAGTAGAAGCTTATATCGGACTAGAGTATCTCAGTGTCGTCACATGTAAAGAGAGACCAGAAAGCCATGATTGTCTATTTATATCAGATTGATAATTGTATCTGGTGCTTTAAGCAAACTTGGGGAATTAAAGTGCGTCTCTTTTTGCGGATAGCATACGAGGGTTGTCTGAAAAGTTTCCGACCGAGCAATGATACAAAACATTTTTTCTCAAAATTTTTTTTATTTTTCTACATAGTCTCCTTGTAACTCTACACATTTCTCCCAGCGATGCTCCCATCTCTCTAACTAACCCGTCCAAATAATACTTGGCGTTTTTCTCTGCAAAATAATTGTTCACGAAGGTGATAGCCTCCTCATTTGACGAAAATCTCTGTCCTCCGAGCGCAGTTTTTAGATAAGGGAACAAAACGAAGTAGCTTGGGGCTAGATCTGGTGAATAAGGCGGATGGTCAAGCAGTTCAAACCGTAATTCATGGATTTTCGCTATGGCAACCGCAAAGGTGTAAGACGGCGCGTTGTCTTGGTGAAACAGGATTTTCTTTTTCTGCAAATGTGGCCGTTTTTCCGCAATTTCTGCCTTTAGCTTGGCAAGTAATGATGCGTAGTATGCTCCTGTAATGGCTTTTCCTTTTTGAAGATAATCGAATAAGATAACTCCTTTACTATTCCAAAAAACAGTCGCCATCACTTTCCCAGCCGAAAAAACAGTTTTTGCTTTTTTTGGAGCCGGCTCGCCCAGAGCGTTGGAAATGTCCATACGAACACGTTTTTGGTCTAACGTAAGCAAACGCTGCACCCAACGCGCGGACAGCTTTCTCGTGCCTAAGTCTTGATTTAATATGTAACAAACACGGTCTTTGGACATTTTCATAACCTCTACTATCTCTCTCACTTTAATTCGGTGGTCGCGTAACACCATTTGGTGAACTTTAGCAATGTTATCGTCAGTGGTTGCAGTTTTTAGACGTCCCGAACGTTCATCATCCAAACAAACTCTTACTGCCACATTTAAATTCAGCTGCCCAAAATTTCACTGTGGTAAATGATGGTGCAGAGTCCCCATACACAGAGTCCAACTCATTTTTGATTTGCGTAGACGTATTGCCTGCCAACAACTCGATACTCAATTTTTTCCATTTCCACAAAAAACACTCACATAGACTCACTCAAACAACTGTCAACTAAAAACTGCGCATCCTAAATGACTGAAACTTCGGTCAGTAACTGTCAAAAGATGCACAACTAGCATTCACTACCATTTAATGACGAGTGCCGCTATCTTTACGTCGGAAACTTTTCAAACAACCCTCGTATAATGAAAAGGGTGTTCTCTTTAGAGGTATACAAATTCAATTTAGAATAAAATACTTGAAGCTAATGTTATTGTCTATGATATTATCTCTACTTAATAGATATGCCATTATGCCATTAGTGTTTAAATATGATATCGGGCATATGCGCCTCACGGCTAGCTCGAATGAAGCGCAATCGTGAAATCCAATTTTCGATAATTTTATCGAGCAACTGGGACCATATATCAGCAATAACACGGCGAATGTTGACTTCCAAATCGTCTAACGTCTCTGGTTTATCGGCATAGACTCTTGATTTCAAACCTCTCCCAAAAAGAGTAATCTAAAGGTGTTAGATGACAGGATGATGGAGTTCAGTTCACAGGTCCATTACGCGAAATTATGAGCTCAGAAAATATATGTACAATATGTGTTTCTTCCCGATACACGACGAATAATGTACAAGAACTTACAAACGCTGCCTTCTGCAAATAATTTTTATGTATTATTGATGTGAGTACCGATCTAAACTTATTAGGCTTCCTCCACGGTCTGCCTTAATGTAAATATTTGGTAAATTGTAGACTGACCAGATCCAAAATCAAAATAAAAGGGGACAAATAGTTTCAAACGTTAGCGCAAGACGGTAGTATGCGGTGCTAAACAGACCGATGCAAACTATAGAGGCAAAGTTAAAAGGGCGGCCTTTCTTATGGATCACTAAGCGTCATCATCGCTCATTCACCAGGCATAATTTCTTCTAACCAAATCTGGCAACAGAGGCAAGAGGCATATATCGTTTTTGTTTTGCTACAAGTGCTTTCCTGTACCCTTCATTAAACCTAGACTTTCTTTGGTACGGTCGACCGAGTCTTGCCACTGCTTGTTGCTGAGTCATCTCCTGTCTCTCTTGACATCATATTTCAATTGTTGTCGTAGTGTCATAGACGAAACTTTTCTGCAACTAAATAGGTAGCGGCCCTAGTTTATATTGGCCATTCGAAATGTTCGGACATTTATAATACCTACTAGATCCTTGTGTCGATCGTTTGGTTGACTATTTTACGATCAGGTGACGTCTTTTTTCCTTTATGAGGTAAGGAAATCGTTTGAGCGTATATCAAACTATTGCTGCCGAATATTGCTATTTACATATCAAAAGCTCAGAAGTTCTTGCTTAGTCTGCTGTGTCCAAATAGACTTGTATCTCTTGTCAGTAGCAAAGTAGCAAAGGTATGACCAGCATTCTATCCTCATTCTGGTCGCCTCATCCTACTGTACTTTCTGGAGAGTGGAAATATCCGCTTCATAGTACTATAGAGATTTTGCTCGGCTTGTCGACTGTCCGCAATACGACATCTTGAAACATCGCGACACATACTCGTATAATGATCTTGATACCGATTTGGAAACAAGCTTTCGAATGAGTTCCGAGAGATTTGATATGGACGGCGCTTAGATCTCAAAATGTCAGCGAGATGAGATTTATGATGTGACTAAAACATTAAGTAAATGCGCAACAGGTATAACCGAAGTATTCGAAGTTAAAGTAGAAGTGCAGCGCTCAAATTATATTGCTTTTAAATGTTGTGCAAGATTTTCTATAGAAGCAGAACGAGTCGAAGACGACTTTTAATCCTTTCGCTGGTGATAGAGCTATCAGAAGCAATAACGTACATTCCTTCAGATAACGTGTTACAAATTAGTCGCTAGAAATGAATATCTGCTCTTTATACGAGGGCGGGTCAATAAGTCAATAAATTTTTGAATTTCTGACCTCTTTACTGAAACAGCAACACTGCTCCTGTCAACAGGCATCTGTCAGTTGACTCCTGTCAAAATTTAAACTTGCTGCGTCAGTTAGTTTGTGTTTGACAGCTATTTTTATCAGACTACTCACTAATTTGAGGAGAAAATGGAAAAAAATGAATTTCGTGTGCTTATTAAGCATTATTTCTTGCGAAAAAAAACCATTACCGAGACCAAGGCTAAGCTTGATAAATACTATGGGGACTCTGCACCATCGATTTCAATGGTAAAAAAGTGGTTTACTGAATTTCGTTGTGGCCGTACAAGCACTGTAGATGCCGAACGTCCTGGACGCCCAGTTGCAGTCTCTACACCCGAAACAATCGAAAAAATTCACGATATGGTGTTGGCCGACCGAAGATTGAAAGTGCGAGAGATTGTGGAAGCCGTAGGGATCTCGCATGGCTCAGTGGTTTCAATTTTGAATGATCACTTGGGCATGAGAAAGCTTTCCGCAAGATGGGTGCCGCGTTTGTTCACAGTCGACCACAAACGCAATCGTGTAACAACTTCACAGGAAGGTTTGGCGTTGTTTAATCGCAATATGGAGGAGTTTTTGCGCCGTTTTGTAACCGTGGACGAAACATGGATCCATCACAACACACCAGAGAACAAACAACAGTCAAAACAGTGGGTTTCTAAGGGTGAATCGGCGCCAAAGAAGGCCAAGGTGGGTTTGTCAGCCAATAAAGTTATGGCAACTGTTTTTTGGAATGCACGCGGGATAATCCACATTGACTACCTTCAAAAGGGAAGAACAATCAATGGGGAATATTATGCCAACTTATTGGACCGATTCAATGACGATTTGAAAAAAAAACGACCTCATTTGGCCAAGAAAAAAGTTCTTTTCCACCAAGACAATGCAAGGGTGCACACGTGTGCAGTTGCCATGGCAAAAATCCATGAATTGGGCTATGAATTGCTCCCTCATCCACCCTATTCTCCAGATTTGGCTCCGAGCGACTACTTCTTGTTCCCAAACCTGAAGAAATGGCTTGGTGGAAAAAGATTTGACTCCAATGATGAAGTCATCTCGTCATTTTGAGGACCTCGACAAATCATTTTTTTTGGAAGGGATAAAAAATTGGAGAAGCGTTGGACAAAGTGTATAGAGCTCAAGGGAGACTACGTTGAAAAATAAAATTATTTTTTTATCAAAAAATCTGTTTTAATCCAAACTTATTGACCCGCCCTCGTATCTACATAAATGTATTTAGATGAAGTCATCTAGCTAAAGTGAGAAGAATTTAAGTACCTTCATATTTTCTGACAAAGAAATGTTGGCTATACATACATACATTGTAGGTTCGACTTAATTTTAAGAAATCGATAGTGGAACTTTCCAGGCCGAACAAGTCACCTAATTTCGCGATGTTATCGAAAAAACGATCAAGGTGACAAAAAAATAAATTGCTCAAATACAAAACAACTAAAAAGGTGATCTCAAGTAGAAACGGAGAACTAGCGTTAAGAGCAGCTAAGAGGTAAGTGCCAGATGCTTTTTAATGCAACGCGTTCAAGCAGACCTGTGTTCCCTTTTTATATGTAGGTTGTTTGAATAATTGTTAAGGTAGAGTGTCGCCGAGTCATCATCGAGTTGATATCAGTGAAAGTAATTGGCCGAGGTTGTTGCTTTATCCATGTTCTCTAAAATTAGTGCTGTTCCATTTTTTAAGGCGTGAGTGGTGCTTTATTGTTCTATACCCCTCCATAACAAATAATTTGTCTCGGATGTTGGAGCCAAATTTCTTAAATATTTCGTAACATTGGTTTCTGAGATCTATCTTAATTTGTGTTTGAGACCTTAAAGGGTTAGGCCATTCTAGGATTTTCAAAAAATCTATTTTTTTTATTGCTTTCAATGGTCCCTTAAGACTTCAAAATCCCAAAAAATTATGGGCGGGAAATATCTCGAAGTACTTGTTTTTCAAAATATAGTACACGGCCGTCAGGTAGTCAGCGAGCTTAGACTTTTAAACGAGTTTATCTCAAAACTGCATTTTTCAAGTTAGCCGCACACATAGCTTGAACAATTTTCAATCAATCCACTTCGAATTTTTACTTGATCTTTAAAAATTTATTGTCTAAATAAGTCCGTAGCATGGCATTGTTCATTTGTTATTATTGTTATTAATGTTATTTCGATTTTTCTGCGTATTTTGCAAGTTTGACTTTTTAAGTGCGCCATTCGGCCAAAAATTAATATATCAAAAAAATCGTACGTACTTTTCTAGCTGCTGGTAACTAAGCACTACAAAAAATTTAGTGACTCATCATAATTCAAAATTTATAGGAGCTGTTGAAACGACTGTAGACCGTTCCAAAAGAGAGAGGTCATCTGAGAAACGCGGCACAGCCGCCATTTTATAAAAATTATGTTCTACGTGCCTAAGAGATTCGAAAATGGCAAGCTGAAACCCTCATGATGTTAGGAGCAAAATTATTGATCTTTAGTTTGCTTGAATGTTGTTTATTTTTTGTAAGGAAATTATAGTGGCGAAACTCTACTTATGGAAACAAACCTACTGCTTTGTTCTAATTGAAAAAGAGCAACTTAATCTCGGAAGGGTAATCCTATAATTATCTTCTATTCTTTTCCCATTTATTTCACTCCGTCTCGATCACCATTAGTTCGAGCTGGCATTAATTTCGAAATAATATTTTTTTATTTTTTTTTAAATTCGGTATCTATTTTTTTTCTTTTTCTACGTGATTTATTTTTAAAATTTTGTTTTTGTCATTGGTAGCCTTCACATTACCATCTTGTACCATTTTCTATACTTTACTTTGTGCAAATTCCAAATGACAAGGTATTATACGAGTATATATGTGTGTGCTAAATGATGACTTTTCGTGACAGCTGAATTTAAAACAAAGTGCATTTCAAAAAAAGTATTTGTGTCAGGATAGGAATTAATGTCCATATGTCGTACATTTTCTCACTTGTCCTTCTTTCACAGAGTCTATCCTGCAAGCAAGCAACTACGTATGTTATGTAGATCAAATTGTCACTCAGAGTTGGTTTTTGACGTGTAGTAGTGAAAAAGAAAAACTTGAAAAAAAAACCAAATGGCTTTTCGCTTTCATTTAAAAAAGTAATCAATCTTGTACGAGTATCCATATCCTGAAGTCTCAAATATGGTGCAATGTATGTATAGGTATGTCAATACACATGTATGTATATGTTTATAAAATACATAAAAAATTGTGCTTATTTCAATATTTTTTTAAAGTAAGTTTTATACGTATCTTAACATTTATTTATCTTCTAAGGACATGCTATTTTCATACCACATTTTAAAAATGTTATTAGTTTGATTCATATCCTTACTGTACTATTACTACGTTCCCGGAATGTATTCAGAAAATTGGAAATACAAGTTTATTCATCAAGATCTATATCGTCCCCTTCAGAGTAATCCCCATCGACTGCAACACACTTATGCCAGCGCTTGATCCAATCCTCAAAACATTTTCTTATATTCGGTTTTCGGTATGTCCATCAGTGCTTCCTGCGATTTTTCCATTACTTCCTCTCGGCTGCTGAAACGCGATCCCCGTACTGGTTGTTTAACTCGATTGAACAGAAAGAAGTCACAGGGAGCTAAATCAGGTGAATTCGGTGGCTGTTGGATGGTATTTATTGAATTTTTCGTCAAAAAATTATGAATAATGATGGCACTGTGCGACGGTGCGTTATCATGGTGCAAAATACACGAGTTTTCTGATAACAATTCTGGTCTCTTTCGACGAATTGATTCACGCAAACGTCTCACAACGCCCAAATAATACTCTTTGTTTACTGTCTGGCCTTCTGGCAAAAATCATGATGCACTACACCGTCGTAATCCATGAAAACCGTGAGCATTGCCTTCCTTTTTGACTGAAAACGACGTGTTTTTTTTGGTCTCGGCTCATTTTGTGAACGCCAATCAATTGCCTGATGTCTGGATTGCGTGCCGTACTCATAAGCCCACGTCTCGTTTCCAGTAACGATCCTTTTGATGAATGTGGGATCGGATTCAGCCTCTCAAATCATCTCTTTTGCGACGTCAACACGGTCTCTTTGCATGAAATTGAGGTCTTTTACCACCAACTTTGCTGCTACACGACGGAAACCCAAATCATTAACCAAAATATCTCGGACGGATCCATAAACAATGTTTAAGTCCTCCGCTATCTCTCTGATGGTTAATTTGCGGTTATTGACAAACATTTCTTTTACTTCATCAATGTTTTCGTCATTTTCAGTTTTCGATGTCGATGGTCTGCCACTGCGTTCATCATCTTCGATTGACTCACGACCACTTTTGAACCACATGTGCCACTGGTAAATGACCGTTTTCTTTAGAGAATCGTTGCTGAAACACTTTTCCAACATTTCCAACGTTCGCGCACCATTAAATCCGTTTCTTACGCAAAATGTAATACAAGTTCGTTCTTGCAAATTTAAATCCATTTCTAAAATTGTAAAAAATCGCCAACACGCACAGGGATAGATGTACTCTTGGCTACGTAAATTTTGCAAATATCGAGCTATGACGCTAAGATTTAGAGGGAATGTCAACAACAGATTTACCAACTTAAACAAAACAGAACTCAAATCGGAATAATGGGAGCGCCACACGGTGGTGTCACCCGGGAACTTTTTGATCAAGGTCGTATGCAAAATAGTGAAGGCAAAGTGAAAGAAAGATCATAGCTGAGGTGTAGGTAACTAGAAATCGTCTTCAACCAAATCGATGTGCACCATTGGGGATGCCATGTAGTCCCATCAGTGGGAAAGTGAATTGGCTAAGGCCTTGGTCTGACAACAACGCCATCTAAAGTAGTTAAAGAACAGCAATTGAGTTGCGTTGTTCCAGCATAAGTTGTACTGATGTGATATTGAAAGTTGGAAAAATTGAGGCATTATACCCGTTAAAAAAGAAAGATACGCAAAGAATCCAGAACAGTATAGACCCGTTAACATGTTGCCTATATATGAAACGATTTTGGAAGTTGTAGTTTGTAAGCAATTTACTAGTTTTGTTATAAAAAAAACGACTTCACTGTGTGGAACAATCGGGATTCAGATTTGGGCATTCTTGTGAGCTACGTCATAGATGACTGAAAAAAGGCAAAAATGTCCTGGCCATTTTCTTGGATATTCAACGACCATTTGAAACCGTTGATAGAAATATCGTAGTTCAAAAACTACGAGTATGTAAATGTGGTATCCGAGTAATAGAAATAAATTCGTTTATAATTTACAGATAATTATAGGGTTAGAATATTGAATAAATGAAACATTCTCAAGCACACAAAAAATATCCATCGGTGTCCCCCAAGGTTAAGTAATAGAGGCTTTACCCTTTAACGGGTTGCAAGGTTTGCTTTTTGCCGATGATATACCCCCGGTAACTGCATCAGTAAACCCTTACTCAAGCAGACTAAAATGGCAAGAGCATGTCCTGCCAGTAGCATTATGGGGCCTTCGCCAACTTCCACATCTTCCGTTGTTCGTAGGTGGAAAAGTCGTACATAATAATCGTAGATAATGAAGAGAAGACAAAAGTTTTGATAAAAGTTAACCTAAAAGTTGAACATTTCGAGATAAACGCATTTTCCTGAAGAAATTGGTCCAACGATTTTGCAAAATGTTAGTTTTAAAATGCCATGATTTTGGCAGGCGTTTATCGAACTCGACGAAATTTTAGTATTTTATGCACACTGAAGTTCTCTTTCAAAAATATGCAGAACGGTTTCTTAAGCTGAATTAGTTAGACAGCTACGACCTTTTAAGGAGTTTTACCTTGAAATCAGAGGTTCCTCACTTTAACTTGGAGGGTTGTGAAAATAGACCCCCCCCCTGCAATTCAATTTTTTGTTTGCAATAACTTCAGGAATCTTCAGCTATCAGGACGAAAACCTAAACTGGGACACCCTGTGTATTACGGTTATTGCTATAGGGAAAATATTCAGAGTTTATTCGGACGCGAATTTTGCCATAGCGGCAGTCTAAGGCAAAAAGTCTTGAACTTCCGACACTTGAGCGAGCTTTTTATGACAAGGCTAAATGAGCAAATATAAGCGTAACATGCGCCCATGCCCCTACGGAAGACTAGGACGACGACACAACAGAATGTTTCTAGGAGCTCTTCAACAAAAAATATATGATATAAGCAATATCCGAAGTATGACGTTAAAATCGTACTAGGTTAAAATCTAACGCCAGGATAGAAATAGGTACGACAGTTGGTAAACATGGCCTGCACGACAACAAGTCTGACAATGGATTTAGGTGTATTTACTTTGTGGCTACACGAAATATTACTATAGCAAGGATACAATTTCCTCATCTCAATATACACAAGAGGACAGGGCGGTCTCCAGATTATCAAACGCTATATCAAATTGTACATTTTGCGATAGACGTAAAGCATGCCTCCAGTATTTTGGACATCCGAACGTTCAGGGCAATCAACATTGACAGCGATATTTTAAACGCCACAACAAAGAAGAACTACTGTGAGAAGATATATTGCAGAAAAGCTGCAACCAGAAAAGACCGCCAGAATCTTCACCGAACATGTATCCCGAAATCTCTCAACAACTCCTATGCCGTCAGCATCAAGTGCCGATGACTAGTGCAGCACTGCCAACGTGCTATCAGAGAAGCCGCAACTGATGCACTGGGTTTCACCAGATCACCACCAAGAGATAACGGGTTTGATGAAGAATACCGGTAAGCATATTCAGCCCATGAAGCGCTACTGGAACGAAGGACGAGACCTGCTCGTGAGCTGTACGAGTTGAAGTGACGGGAAGAACATCGGCTTCCCTAGGAGAAG
This sequence comes from Volucella zonaria, assembly GCA_963966105.1. Classification (NCBI taxonomy): domain Eukaryota; kingdom Metazoa; phylum Arthropoda; class Insecta; order Diptera; family Syrphidae; genus Volucella; species Volucella zonaria. Next base: position 20,478,442 of record OZ014532.1, on the reverse strand, counting down.
AAAAAAGAGCATGAGAAACGCGCGGCCGAAGCTATTGAAAGATTGTACTCCAGGAATAAGGAAATAACGTACGGAAATTTTCCCAACAGGTAAAAAGAACGTTTCAAGGCAAGAAGACCTGTATTGAAATCTGTAGAGATGAAGACGGAAACCCTGTAGTGGAGTCACAGCCGGTGCTCAGGATATAGGAAAACTTTTTCTTCAGACTGTATAACATGAAGAAGACCAGCATCCAGTCGTCGCAAAATAGACGATTCCACTTAGACGATGATAGTCAAAATTTCCGTCCGCCTGACCAGAATGAAGTAAGGAGAGCAATATCTAAGCTAAAATCCAAAAACTTAGCTGGAGCTAGCGGCTTACTGGTCGAGGCATCCAAAGCTTCTGGAAATAACTTTGTGGAGAGCATGCACCAACTCAACTCTCAGATCTGGTCAGAAAAGTAATAGGATACAATATCGTTCCAGCCATATTGTGTGAACGTCTGAAACCCTTCTCTATCCATATCGATATCCACAACATTTTCATCAATTTTAAGGGCGTCTATGACAGCATTTATAAAGACGAGCTATAAAGCCATGTCTAGTTTTGCCATCCCTGCCAAACTCGTCCGCCTGTGCAGAATGATGATTGGGAACGCTCGCTGCTCCATCACGGTCGGTCACGACTTAATTAAGACTTTTGATATCAAAAAATGCTTACAAGGTGAAGCGCCCCAGTGCGTATGCTAATATTGAAACAGAACCTGTCAAAATGGGTTTAGCGGTAAATGAGGGCAAAACCAAGTATATGTCAACGTCGATGAATGAGGCAGAGCGTCACAGTCGACAGCTATAATTTTGAGGTAGTAAGGGGCTTTGTCTACTCTGGCTCCGCTATGAACTCTCTCCTGCCAATCGCTGTTTCTTTGGCTTAAAAAGACAATTAAGTAGTAAGCCCTATCCCAAAAAACTCAGGAGAGAGATCATTCCAGTCCTACTTTATGGCGCAGAAGCATGGACTCTATTGAAAGCGGATAAAGCAACATCATCATAGTCAGAAAACTGCCCATCAGTCGCCTGAGATGGCTAGGATATGTAGAGCGAATGGGCACCAATGCTCCGGCCCTCAGAGACTTCGAATTTGACTCGGAGGGACACGGTGGTGGAGGAATACCACATATTAGGTGGCGAGAGGGTTCCGAAGAGAGAAATAGATGTAATTTGCAACAAACAAATTTAAACTGAATGTGCAAAGACTAAGTGCATGACCAACGAATAGAATGTATTAAAGAGATTAAATAGTTGGGTATTTTAGTTTTTTGAAAAAAATATTTATTTATTCGTCTACATTAATGTTGTTGCCTTCAAAATAGTCCCCATTAGATATTATGTACTTGTGCCAGCGCTTCTTCCAATCCTCGAAACACTTCTCAAACTCGATCTTTGGGATAGCCTTTAGCTCTTTTAGCGATGCGCTTTTAATGTCATCGGGTGGCGGTTACTTAAGCGGTAGTGTATTGGCTTCCCAATCGGACGGTTCGGGGTTCAATACCAATCGTGACCGAAAGACTTTTTTTCCGGCTACTAAAAATCTTGTGAGATGAATGGTTGCCTAAATACAACATCAAGTCCAATTTACACTAATAATTTAGTCTCCCCATTAAATGTTGGATGCCATCCATGAAGCGAAATAACCACTGAGCCCAAACATCTTTCTCTTTCTCTCTCTATCCAATTTTCCGAAAAACTTAACACGTGCTCCGACATTTTAAGAGTAGTAATACCCTCTTGAGTGTTAAGTTCTTGTTCTTGTTCTTTTATGCTTGTAAATCGACGGCCCTTTAAAGTTCCCTTTTGGAAACAGGAAAAATCACACGGAACTATGTCTGGCGAATATGGAGCTGGGGCATCATTACAGTATTGTTTTTGGCCAAAAATTCAACTTCCATTCGCCACTGTTTTTGTTCAAAATTCGGCAATTTTGAAACAAATTTTGATCCATTTCTTTTAACAAACTAAAATCGCCGAGATCATAAATACACGTCTAACTTTAGCGGCTGCCACAGACAAAGTAAACAATAAATACAGCTGAAAATTGTATCATACTTCAGGGGCATGTGTACCAACATAATAAAAAAAAATATTTGACAATCGTATCTGAACACACCTCGTATATTGACAACAAACTAAAGTTCTATTACCGTATAACTTAATTATGTGCGAAATTATAATTATAACTAAAAATATAGACCCGTAAGGCGGCTTGCCTCACAAGATAAAAACTTCAAACACAAAAAATAAATGGACAATGATCCGGGACACCATATACAAACTCAGAAAATACTAGGTGGAATGAAAAGTAACTTCCTTGACCGCCAGAATGCACTGCTATTGCCAAAAAGGTTATAGTGCCTTGAAGTTCGTTCACATTTAGGCAGACATGCCAAATTCCAGTGCGATACTGTCTTTAGTTTTGTTTTGACAGCTGATTATTGTTGACGTTATTTTTTGAGAGGCAAAACGGCGAAGGAAACAAAAGAAAAGTTGGATACGTAAATATTATGTGGCTAATGCTCCGTCAAATATTGGTTTCGAGAGTTTCGTGGTGGCCGCAACTCCACAACCGATCAGGTCCGCAGCGGCAGGCCCTCCGATGTGGTTACAGAGGACAATGTAAAAAAAATACATGAAATGGTGTTGGCTGACCGGAAAGTGAAGGTGCGCGAGCTAGCAGATACCACAAAGATTAGTACTGAGCGCACAACGCCATATTTTGGGCAATATTCTGCATATAAAAAAGTTATCCTGCCAATGGCTGCCACGCATGCTTACTTCTGACCAAAAACACGAACGCGAGAGCACTTCGAAAGAGACGGACGTCACGGAGAAGTATTTTGCAGACCTTCCAGAAAATTACTTTTCGGACGGGATCAAGAAGTTGGAAAATCGCCGGAATAAGTGTATCAAACTAAGAGGGGACTATATTGAATAATATAAAAAAAGCATTTACAAAAAAAAATTTTTTTAATTCCCAAGGAGGTTACTTTTCATTCCATCTAGTAAAACTCTTTCGTACGAGGGGCGTTCAATATATTCTCGGTATCGGTATGAAGGAAAATGCGAATTCAATTTAAATTGTTTTTATTTTTCAATATAATCTCCCCTAACATCAATGCATTTGTTATATCTTGAGATAAGCTTTTTTAAACCCTCAAAAAAATAAATTTCCTTCTTCTCCATTTATTGCCGACTTGAGTTCTTCATCATCCGAAAATCTTTTTCCATGAAGACATTTTTTCAAATCCGGAAACAGGAAATAATCACTAGGGACAAGGTCTGGACTATAGGGTGGGTGTTGGATTTCTTCGAAACCACAATCTCGCGCAGCAGCCTTGGAAACTCGCGCCGTGTGAACAAGAGCGTTGTCATGAAGAAGCAACACACCCGCTGCGAGTTTACCCCGTCTTTTCTTTTTAATTTCCTCCCGCAAATTATGCAAAGTGGAAGCGTAGGATGTGGCGTTGATGGTTTCACCTTTTTTTTTTGTACTCAATGAGCAAGATTCCCTTTGAGTCCCAAAAAACTGTGGCCATGAGCTTCCCGGCAGACGGAGTGACTTTGAACTTCTTCGGGGGGGTCTGTTCCTTTTTTATGCCACTGCATGGACTTTTGTTTGCTTTCAGGGTCATAGTGGTGGACCCATGTTTCGTCCCCAGTAACAATTCGATCCATAACACCGTCCGCGTTCTCACTACACATCTCCAAAAGCTCTCTACAGCATGCGATTCTCACTTTTTTCTGAGGCGCTGTGAGCATTCGTGGCACCCACCTTGCACTGACCTTTGAAAGGTTAAGATGGTCATGAAGAATGGTGTGAATGGTACCAATTGAAAGCTTGGTGATCTCTGCCGTCATTTTCACCTTTATTCAAGAACAAGTTTTTCGACTTCTTTGATGCTTTCTCCCGTACAAGCAGTAGCCGGGGGTCGGAGTGGGGGTCGTCTTCAATGCTCTCTCTGCCTCTCTTGAACTCACTTGACCATTTTTGCACAGTTGATAATGAAGGTGCGGAACCCTGGTAAACAGCCACCATCTCTTCATGAATAGTTTTTTGACTTTTTCCTTGCTTAGTGAGAAATTTAATTACAGCGCGATGCTCAATTTTCACCATCATCGTCTCAGTTGCCATTATGATTCTGTTTAACTAGAGATAAAACTCGAATTAATAATCACATTTATATGAAATTTTACATGAATGCACTAAAATATTAGTATTACTTGATAAATAAGTCAATTTATATATATAACCACAGCTTCACCCCGATACCGAGAATAGTTTGAACGCCCTTCGTATCTGTGATGTGAGATAATCTCGAACGTAAATTTTATTATCTTATGTAAGTTTTTGTAACAGGTAGATGTGAAGTATAAAGATGAAAAAATAAGTTGACATGTAAGTCATTAATTGCTCTGTTTTTCGGAGTAGTACAGTATGTATCGCAAGTTTATAACACTGTGTTGGGCAGGTCATTTTGTTACAGCCTCCCCCTCTGGCTACGAAGTCGTCTCGATGAGTTGCTAGTATCAGTGATTCGGGGTCGTCCACAAATTCTTATTGGGTTAACAGGTTGCTCTGTGATGACATCGCTGGTTGACTTGAATGGCATCAAAGCGGACTTATGGTATGTTCCTGGTGGGACATCCGTAGAATCGGGGCTGACAATCTGGTAACAAGTTTCGTCTATTAATCTGATAATCATGCACGGGCCATCTCGTAAAGGGATTAATTTTGAGGTTAGATTTTTACTTGCCTTACTTGGTTCGTGGGTAGTAATGAGAACAGCATCTTCGTTACTGTACGAAGGTCCTTCTCGTCTGCCTTTATTTGCATATTGGAGTCGCTTTTCTTTTTGGTTATGTTCTACTTCTTGGGACTCATTCAATGCTTGTGACAGACAGGTGTTATCTCAGGTACGAAATTTTGGTCTGTAACTATTTCACTGAAGTTATGAGCAATGTGGATAGGGGCTCGAACCTCTCTCCCAAAAGATAAAAATGCTGCTGTTTGTCCCGTCTTGAGATCCCTGTTCTTTCTTTCTACCATATTAGGCTGAGGATGATAAACAGTTAATACTTGCTCTATTCTTAGATGCTTGGTAAGATAAAACATAATCGATGAAATAAATTACGCTCCGTTGTCACTGATGACAAGAAAATTTAATTCAATAAAATTCTGGAACAATTCTCTGCAGTAGCTCCTTTGAGAGGAAATAATTCTGCCCAACGACTCGCTGTATCCTCAATAACAAATATCCACCTGTAGCTGTTGCTTGGAGGTTGAGGTCCAAAAAGGTCTATGGACAGAACTTCAAACCTTTGATTTTGAGCTGTTGTTTTATATAAGCCCATTGGTCGAAAGTTGCTAGGTTTATACTTTTGGCACAATACGCAGTTTCGGATAAATTCTTCCAGTTGTGTACATTTCGGGCCAGTAAAAATGTGATTTAAATCGTTTGATGGTTTTTTCTATGCTATAATATCCAGCTTTTTGTGATGAATGTAAGGCTTCTAGGATTTTAGTAATTTCATGTTTAGGAACTAGCAGCATGGCATCTTCCAGATCATTTCCGTATTTATAGAGAACGCGACTGATCATCATATATTCTTGGGAAGCATACGCTACAGCTTCAGTTCCTTCATCGGCTTTAAGTGCACCAGCTATTTTCTGTAGTGTCTCATCTTTCAGCTGTTGCTCTCGGATGTCACTATAGCTGAAGAATGTTGACTTCAGGATTGCGGTGGTCGCGATAGACTGTCGGCTATAACATTGGACTTTCCTGTTATGTACTTGATATCAATATTGTATGGCTGCAGTTGGAGTTTTTTTTTTTTTTTTTTTTTGTATGAATTATCCCTTCTTTTATAGAAAGTTATCCACCTCTTTGTTCTTTTATAATTCTTTTTTGTCTAATTTTTATAATTTTTTTTTTCTTAAATCTAACCTAGTTCTACCTATAGCTATGAAAGCCGGGCACGGCTGAAAAATTAGGCTGACCAACTTTGCTCCCTAATGAAGCTATCCTAAATGAAGGAATTAAACTAAGAAGCTTCCTCTCCTTTAACAAATCACCAAAATTGTTGGTGCTGCCGAGCAACATGTCTCTATAAGCGAAGACAAGCCCTAGGGCAAGCATACTCAAAGATCCGAATATTTCCCAATAAACTTGCTCTCGCGTTGAACCGCACTGGGCATCCAAATACAAGCGTGGGCCGGATAAGGGCCATGTGGCAGATCACCTTTATTTTCGCATCGAATTGGCACCTTTGGTTCTGGCCACAGAAACACCTATAAGTTTTCTAAAATATAGATATTGATCTTGCCAGATCCAAGAGAATACACTACCACTTGGGCCACGACCACCGCCACATATATATACATAAGTATTAATTTTCTGTGGAATTTAGGTCAGACTTTTTTGGACCATTTCTTTAACTCAACCTAAACCAGACATCATAAAGGGGTTCTTACCGTAAAGCATGGGCCTAGCTAGCGAGAAAATTCACGCGTCTCAAAACTCAGGTCTTAAAACCAGAAGCTGGAGAGTCGTACAAAGTGTGGAAGAGAAAGATCCCGTCCACATGGTCTCCAGCTACCTTCACTGCAACCAACACCCGTAGACTGTCAAAGAAACTAGCTGGATAAACTCAAAAGCAGAGTTCCTGTACCTGTCAAGCGGCAGAAAATGCAGCTCGTATTGCGAGAGTGAAGCCCAAGAGCCACTCCCTTAACGAAGTTTGAATACAGCGAAGAGACAATAACAGATCAACAAACGGAACCCCACGAATTACCGCAAACGATGATGGCTGCACTCAAGATTTTGGAGAGAAATTTGCACCACGCTAAAGGTCCCTCATATACCTTTAACCAACGATGCGTAGGAGAGAATGTCGCCCTAGCACTAATTCATGAACCTTAGGCTATTGAGTCTAAAATATTTGGCCTCAATAATAGTGAGCGAATATTAGAATTTACCTGAATATTGGAATGCATTGGAATGACTTCGTATGCCTTTCAGCCAATTTACCCGGAGACATAGATGCGATTCCAGCGGTAAAGGATCTGATCGTTGCCTGATCACTGCCCTCATCCCTACAGTCCATTGGGGACATAAATGAGGCAGTGGATCAAGTAAATGAAACCATTACCTATCTCATCATTTAAATGCAGTTGTAAGTTGAAACTCAATATGGTTAAAAGGTGTGTACCATAGTGGAACTCTCAACATGACAAATGCATAAAATGGTGAGAACAATTTTTGACAAATCTAAACACACTGGTAATTGGGACCTATACAAGTCCGCTTTAACCAACTTCAATAAAGTATTGAGAAAGTCCAAAGAGCTTCCTGGGGAAAAACTGCCAGAAATCTCACGTCTCTATAAAGTTCTCTCAAAAGACCGAATAGCTTAGGTCTGATAAAAAAGAAAATGGTGCTTTCACAGCTAGTCTAAAAATGCTGCTTAAGGTTCATTTCCCAGACTAGATCCTTTTAAACATACAGTATGCCAATTCTGAAGAATTAACAGCCTATCTGAAAATATGTTCAGCATAGATAAAGTTGAATGGGCCATAAACTTATTTAAACCATACAGGGTACCTGGATCAGACAGAATCTTCCCAGCACTGATTCAAAAAGATCATCCTGAATTCTTCCCACTCTAACCGCCTCATTTAGGTATAACTTCAACTGGGGATACATCCCATAAGCCAATACGGAAGTAAACGTAGTTTTTATGCCCAAACCAGATAAACCTAGCGGACTACCTAAATCTTATCAACCCAGAAGTCTTACATCTTTCTGAAAACTATGGAAATACTTCTCAATAGAAATTCACCTTTGCAGCCTCACCAATATGCATACAGGAAAGAAAGATCCAGGGAAAGAGCTCTACTAAATCTGATAACACTGATTAAAGAGGTCTATTGACAAAAAGAGGTCACAATATGTGCCTTCCTAGATATTGAAGGTGGCTTTGCCGGATATGAATCCATTTCGGAAGCTATGTCCAAAAAGAGTGTTGACCATACCACTAAACGTTGGGTCAGAGCGATGCTCGCAAACTGGAAAATCTCCTGGTGGGACTAAAATCTCTGTATCAGCCGTCAAAGGTTGTCCACAAGGAGGTGTTCCCTCACGTGAAAAGCAGAGAGTTCTGTCGTCAGCAAAGGAGTGTGTGTACGCGCTGTGTACGAACATTTTAAGCGCGCTTGAGCGCGCGCTGATTATAAAAAAAAGGAGTATATTGGATTAGAGCAAACAACAGATCGTTGATGAAGATTAAAAAGAGTGTCGGAGACAGAACGGAGCCCTGGGGCACAAGACAACTTGAATTGAACGTTCCGAAAAGTAATTTCTAATCCATTGAAGAAGAGAGTCGTCGATCCCAAAAGCACGCATTTTCGGCAAAAGAGCCTGATGCCAAACTCTGTCAAATGCCTTAGAAATATCAAGTGGAACTATCTTGCTTTCGCCAGATTGATGTACGCTTTGGTTCCACTTTTCGGTGAGACATGTCATCAGATCACCAGTCGACCTGTTGCTACGAAAACCATACTGCCGGTCATTAAGAAGTTTTCGTTTTTCGATGTATTTCATTAACTGACGGCTTATCAGCGTTTTCATAACCTTGGGAAGAAGGGACGTAAGTGCAATGGGTCTGTAGGAAGAGAGAGAGGAAGATTCGCCTTTCTTAGGGACGGGCTGGACAAATGCTGTTTTCCATCTGCTCGGAAAGAGTCCTAAAGAGTAGGATTGATGAAAAAGCTGTGGCAGTGGTTTTGCCAGCGAAGAAGAACACCTCTTCAGAAGGAGGGGAGATATACCATCTGGACCAGCGGATTTATGTATATTAAGACCTTTAAGAACTCTTGCTACTACACGAGTGCGAAAGTGGATTTGTCCCATTGAAGATTCGACGTGTAGGCGGAGATAAAGCACAATCTGCGAGTGTTGAGCTGGCCGCAAAGTGTGCAGCAAATAGATTGGCCTTGTCCAAAGAGCTGACAGCTGGAATGTCATTGTAAATGAGCGTTGGGATGGAGGATGAGGCAGAATTTCTAATATTTTTGACGAACGACCAAAAGTTTTTACTATATTTGGGACATTGTAGTATTTTTTGCCTCAGTTTTTGATCGTATTGGAATTTTACACGCTTGAGAAAGGCGTCCCAGTCATTTATGGCTCGTTTAAACTTTTTTTTCGATTTTCCTCAGTTGGGCTGGTCGTGAAGGACCGAAAAAACATTTCTCTAACCCTGACAGCCTCTTTACAGCTCGAGTCGTACCATGCCTTTTCTTTTGGTTTCATATTCTTCATCCGATGAGGGATACAGTTTCTCATTCCAAAGAGAATGGTGTCTGTGATCATATCAGCAGCAGCATCCACGTCGTTATCGAGGAAACATAACGACCAGTTAAAATTCCTAAAGAAGCTGTTAAGACCGCTCCAGTTGGCTTTCTCGTATTGCCATACGGTTCTTTTAGGAATCTTTTCTCTAATTGTGTGGTCAGTGTACGAGAAATTAGCTGATATGACACAATGGTCCGACGAGCCTAGAGGGGAGAGCACATCAACGGTGCACTGATCAGGGTGAGAAGTTAGAAACAAGTCCAGGGTGTTGGCGGTATGACTGTCAACGTCTGGTATTCGTGTTGACTCATTTACAAGCTGGGTTAAGTTATTTTCCGCAGCGAAGATCTTAACACACCGTGTTGTCTGTCCAGAACGTCGAAGCCACCCAGAATTGTGTAAATTGAAATCGCCCGTAATAGCGATTTCAGTATGGCTCTGAGTCGAATATTTAATATTTACTTTTTAGAGTAAAACACTCTTGAACAGAATCCGAAATCACCGCAGTATATGTCATAGTTTTATATCCTCGTTTTGTCTGGACGTGCCACCACAATTTCTAGATGGTGGTGATATCTTCTCCGCTGGTTGTTTGCCCTTACATGGCCAGATCAAGGATCGAACATTCCATGGGCAGATCCGAACATTGTTCTTGTCCTTTTTCTTGTTCTTTTTCTTCTTCTTTCATTATGTAATATGTAACTCCTATAAGTGTTTGCTGAATTTTTCACGTTTGAGTTATTTTAATTTTTCTTTCCGCATCTTCTTCAAACCTGAACATCCAACTACATTTCGTTGAACAGGGCAATAACCAGTTGATTTCACCAGCCAGAATCTGTCCATTATGGGTTTCTTAAAGTTGGGACTTCCGCGAATTTGTGAACTTCTTATAAAATTGCGTTTTGTTACACCCGCGCCCTGATATTCTTAACATTTTTATATCAGTTGATGTTATTTTCCTTTATGTTCCCCATACATCGTCTAACATTGCGATGCGGGTGCTAAAACTTTTTTTTTTAAAGAACTTGACATTCCAGAGGATACGACTACTATTAAAATGCCTGAGCATGTTTTTTGAAAGATTGACAGAGAGAAAAAGAAAAAGATATTTGGACTCAGTGATTACTTCGCTTCACGGGTGGCATCCAACATTTAATGCGGAAACTAATTCATTAATCATTAATGTAATAGAGGTAATTTGACTTATTGTTGTGTTCTCAGCACCTTGTCAGCTTTCAGCAGCGGTTGGGATTTGAACGCCGAAACGTCCGATTGAGAGTCCAATACCCTACCACTGTCATGTCGTTGCTTAGTATAATACTGTCATCGGCGAAAAGAACAGAAGCTGTTCCGGTCTCATTTATGTGGTGTCTTAATAGCAAATCTTGACAACATTACAAAGACTTTATACACTACCTTGGTGTACTCCAACTTTAACTTGTGCTGTGCATTTAACTTTCCATTTAACGAGATCGTACATACGAATATTGTATTTATTTATAATAAATCGCAAAATGTTGATTTTTGCTTATAATTAGTCATTTTAAATCCAAAAAAACTTTAGGTTCAACTGGGATCGTCGATTATCCGGAAAGAGACCCATCCCGAGCATCCCTGTTAATCAAGTTTCGTCAAGTATAAAAGGTATTTACCTGTTACGAGTAACTTTATTTGCCTTGCAGGATAGACCTGATTACTTGGTTTTCTTTCATTCTCTATATACGGCCCGGTTTCATCAAATGTTAATAACAAAAATTTTTCTTTCTATTTATTAATAAAAGAAAGCAAAGTAATTCTTAAAAGGTTTTTATCAAACCAGTATTTGGAACAAATTTAAAAGAAAGCTTTTTTACCTAACCAAAAGCACTGGCTTTGTACGAGTATTATATTGGGCAAAATATCATTTGCGCTTAACTCAAATAAACTAGCTTTGCTGTGCAATCCCCTCGTGAGCTCCTTTTACTATTTCTCAACACCACAATCGACTTCAACCCTTGCCTCAGCATAAAGTTTGTCATGGGCATAGGGAAGGCAGACAAGAACAAGGAACACAGAAAAATATAAAAAAAACTATTATATGTTAAAGGCCATTGAAGTGTACTCAGGAAAATTGAAAGCATCTAAGGATACCTACCTCCTATACCATGAAATGGTACTCTTTGTAAAGGTGACCTAGATCAACACTAAAAAGTACATTTTATTTTTAGTGAGTCGGGGAGCTGGCTTTCCTCTTTAAATTCCGTCAAAACGTGCAGCGACGATAGGTTTCAACAACTTTTTTATGTTTTTGCAATTGATTTAAAAAAATCTTTTGAATAAATTTAAACTTTTTTGCAGATAAGCCAGGAAAAATGTATTGTGATATATTATATGATAGATTTGGTAGAGAAAAAATTTCTCATTTTATTAAGTAATAACACGTGTAAAGGCAGTAACTCATTGCAGCCGTTTTCACTGGCATTTTTCAGTTCTTCATAGAAAGGTAAGTAATGCAAAGGTGATAAATGGAATATCAGGATCCACATTACAGCGTTGCACCTACAGACTGATGCAGGTTTAAGTCGGACATATTCGGAGAATGTCTCAATTCTCAGAGTATAACTATGATCTATAGACCCAAACTACAAGGTCGAATGCAGCTGACATACCGTTACATCCGCACGTCCTTCACAGTTTTATTCGTAACAATTAAAAAAATGCATTTAACTCTAATTAAAAAATCGATGTGCATTGCTACTCGTATGTTTAGTCTTATAATTAACTTTTCTTTAATTCCTAAGGTCATTATGGCAAGGGATGGATGTCAAAAAATATTGAACAAAGCACTTATATATTTTGCTCCATCCTCAGGAATTTAGTGAAAGAAATAGAAATGCTTTGTGTACTCGTACACGTGAAAAGAGGATCAGCAGGTCTTTGAGGTCTTGAGGTTCCCAATTCAGAAAATTGGAAATACAAGTTTATTCATCTAAATCTATATTGTCCCCTTCAGAGTAATCCCCATCGACTGTAAAACACTTATGCCAGCGCTTGATCCAATCCTCAAAACATTTTTCCATTACTTCCTCTCGGCTGCTGAAACGCGTTCCCCGTAGTGGTTTTTTAACTCGATTGAACAGAAAAAAGTCACAGGGAGCCAAATCAGGTGAATTCGGGGGCTGTTGGATGGTATTTGTTGCATGACGTCAAAAAATTACGAATAATAATGGCACTGTGCGACGCGACGTTGCGTTATCATGGTGCAAAATCCACGAGTTTTCTGCCCACAATTCTGGTCTCTTTCGGCGAATTGCTTCACGCACACGTCTCATAATACCCAAATAATAATCTTTGTTTACTGTCTGGCCTTCTGGCAAAAATTCATGATGCACTACACCGTTGTAATCCATGAAACCCGTGAGCATTGCCTCCTTTTTTGACTGCAGACGACGTGGTTTTTTTGGTCTCGGCTCATTTGGTGAACACCATTCACTTGCCTGATGTCTGAATTGCGTGTCGTACTCATAAACCCTCGTCTCGTCTCCAGTAATGATCCTTTTGATGAATGTGGGATCGGATTCAGCCTCGCAAATCATCTCTTTTGCGACGTCAACACGGTCTTTTTTTTGCATGAAATTGAGGTCTTTTGGCACCAACTTTGCTGGTACACGATGGAAACCCAAATCATTAACCAAAATATCTTGGACGGATCCATAGACAATGTTCAAGTCCTCCGCTATCTCCCTGAAGGTTAATTTGCGGTTATTGACCAACATTTCTTTTACTTCATCAATGTTTTCGTCGGTTTTCGATGTCGATGGTCTGCCACTGCGTTCATCATCTTCAATTGACTCACGACCACTTTTGAACCGCATGTGCCAGTGGTAAATGACCTTTTTCTTTAGAGAATCGTTGCCGATTCCAATGTTCGCGCACCATTAAATCCGTTTTTTACGCAAAATTTAATACAAGTTCGTCGTTGCAAATCATAAAATTATAAAAAATCGCCAACACACACAGATTTAGATGTACTCTTGGCTACGTAACTTTTGCAAATGTCGAGCTATGCCGCTAAGATTTAGAGGAAATGTCAACAACAGATTTATCAACTTAACAAAAAAAAAGAAGTCAAATCGGAACAAGGGGAGCGCCACACGGTGGTGTGGTGCGGGAACATTTTGATCAAAGTGGTAGATCGTTTCAACCATTTTCATTGATCAGACCCTATATCATAGCGAAAGCATTTTGACTAACCTGTTGATCGAAATTAGCATCGTTGAAAGAGGTTTGCTATATATGACGATTTATTTACACTACTCGTACTCGTGAGTGCCGTGGGGTGAGCATACACAGTGAATTTTTTATCATAAGTCTATAAGTTGGTATCAATAAAAATAACCTTCATCGAATTTTGAGTGCAACTCAGTAGTGATTAACATTTTTTTTAAAGTGCCTTGTTTGCGCGGTCGTAAAGTGGAGCGCCCTGAAGAAAAAGTCAAATGTGATGGGTGTCAGGAGCTGTTTCATCTCAAGTGCTCTAACCTTAAACAATCTAGCTGTGACTTCATGAAAAAAAACGCTTTCCTATTTTTTGTGCACCTTGTAAAAGTATCCGACGTAAGTCGCTCCGCTCTCCTCCTCTCAATCAGCAAGTACCCACACTCAAGGATTCATGTGTTATAACTATACACCCATTGTCGTCTTCAGCAATCGTTGAGGAGGTGATTCTTTCTTCCTACCGTAATTACTCTGGATATGTTTGATTTGCGGCCCGGGTCAACCCCGGACAGATTTATTAATTCTTATTGCAAGCTTATTCTTAAAACTAACAATTTTCACTTAAAACTAAAGTTAAAAACTTAAGGGTGGGACCGGTTAAAAAAAAAGTTAGGACGTGAGGCATAGGTGGAAATAAGAATGTTCTTAAGAGAGAGTTTGCTGAGATGGTAGTCCTAGAGAGGCAGAATATCGTTAACTTCACGAAGCATTCTAGACATTGGCTCCAAGCGTCCGTAATTCGTTCTGTGAAGATTGAGCCGGAAAAGTGGCACAGACCTAAGATTGCGTGGGTTGGTGTTAAAAGAAATAAGTTGAAGTAAAGAAGGACAATCGATATTACCAACTAAAATTTGATGAATAAAGAGAACGTCGGCACCTTTTCGACGTATAGAAAGGGGTTGTAGATTTATAAGTTTCAGTCGGTCAGTATAAGGTGGTAAGTTTTGGCTACCATCCCAGGGAAGACCACGTAAAGCAAATCGTAAAAACCTGCGTTGAACAGCTTCTATTCGGTGGATGTATGTTCTGTAGTAGGGTGACCAAACTTGGCTTGCATATTCAAGAAGATGCCTAACAAAGGTTATGTAAAGAGATTTGATAACATAAGGATTGGAAAACTCCTTAGACCAGCGCTTGATGAAGCCAAGGGCAGAGTTGGCTTTTTTTATTATATTATCAATGTGAAAACGGAAATTGAGTTCCTTATCACAGATAACACCTAAATCACGCAACTCTTTCACTAATGGAACAGGCAGATTAAAGGTTAGATAGTAGTGAGCTGAAAGAGGGGGCCGCTTACGAGTATACGCTATAGCCTGACACTTATTGACGTTAACCTCAAGAAATTTCTTCTGACACCAAGTACAAATTCTGTCAAGATCTTCCTGCAGTGGTAGGCTGTCTGAGGAATAAGATATATATCTAAAGATTTTCATATCGTCTGCGTCAGAAACCATGGACTTAAATATAACATAGTAATGTCGTTCATTTAAACAGGATTGAACCCATGTTATAAAGTTTATTTGGAAACCAAGAGCTTTTAATTTCAAAAGGATTATATCATGGGAAATCCTATCAAAGGCTTTGATGGCGATGGCAATCACATCAACTTAATTTCCAGACTCCAGTGCACATAAAGTGCTTGATACGAATTCCGTTAAGTTGGTGGTCGTAGATCTACCTTTGAGAAATCCGTGCTGGTTTTGGGAAACAATAGGTTTACAATGGAAAAGCATTATGTCATAAATAATGCTCTCGAAAAGCTTAGGTATGCAGGACAGCTTAGCAATTGGTCGATAGTTGGAAATATCGTCTTTTTGGCCTTTTTTATGTAGGTTAATAATAAAAGACCTTTTCCAGGTCGAGGGAAATAATATCTGGGTGATAGAAAGCTGAAGGAGATCTGTAAGAGGTTGGGCTAGGTGCATTTCACATTTCTTTAAAAATATAGGGGGAAGATCATCAGGGCCGGCGGAATAATCATCTTTGAGGTTTATTATTTTATCTTTGACTTGCTCTAAAGTTATAGACACATATTCCAAAGTTGTTTGTGGGCAGCTATTTAAGTAGGAAAAGTAAGAGTCTGGTCTGGTCTGATATGGCTCTTGGGAGTGGGTGGCGAACGCTTGGCTAAAAAAACTTGCGAAGAGATTTGCTATAATTTGGGGATCGCCCGAGGACTTATTTAGTAAATTCAGAGATGATGGATAGTTATACGACTACTACCACTTTTAGTTTTGATGAAATAAAAGAATCGTTTGGGGTCGGAAATGAGTGTTGTATAGAGAGATCGTCTCTCTTAAGCAAATGACTTCCAACGCGCTGCTGCTTACAAACACCTTGCAAGCAGATAAACGATCTCTTAAGAGCAAAGTGAATGATTTACACAATATACATAGTAAATACACTGCAGCAAAAACCTTTTCGCAAATGCATTGACATTGTAGGTAGTCCAAATGTCAACAAGGAAAATGCTTTGAATCTTGCTGTTAAAGTTCTGACTGAGGGTTTAGGTGAACAGGTTACCGAAGATGACATAAAATCCTGTCATGTCAAAAAAATAGTACATAAACAAAGTGCCCGAAAAAAACACTATAAACAGATCTGGGGAATCAACTGTGTCCGCGGAGTTAACGCATATTGTAAGCCTCAAGTTCAGGAATACTAAAATCAAGCAGAGTACTATTAACAAGTAACGAAAATTGAAGTTATCAACTGGTATATTCGGACAACAATTTGGCAGAAAAACGAGTTTTTTGAACGAAAGCCTATCCAATCTCAATCGCTATCTTTTTAATAAAGCCAAAAAATTTAAAGATTGTAAGCAATTTTCTTTCGTTTGGATAAATAATTATGTAATTTTAATGTGGAAAAAAAGGGAATAATGTTATCAGAATTTGTTCTTTTGATGATCTTGATAAATTGTCTATAATTTAACTTAAGCAAATCTGTAGTTATGACTAATGTACAACATACTTTAACTGAAGATCCCACTAATAATAATTTTTTGTGTACTCCTTTTTCTATGAATTATGATAAGGATGCTTTTAGTAGTGTTTTTTAATGGTGAACAAAGCACAAATAACCACATTACCATCCACCAAAACATCCGTAGTTTACGGGCCAATTTTGATATACTATTGGTTCGTTTGGAATCATTTGTAAATAAGCCACATTTGATTTTTTTGTCGGAGATATGGATTTACGATTGCGAACTGAATTTTTTTAAAATACGGGTATTAATTCTATCCTAAGTGTAATAATTCGTATGCTGCAGACGGTGTTGCTGTGTATATAAGTGATAGTTGGACTGCAAATTGTGTCGTTGATGGTGTGGTCGAGAGCTATACAGGTATGTTGTTGGGTTCTGATGTGTTAAATGTCACCTACTCCTTTGATCCCCTCAAATTAGTTTTCTACTGTATCTACAGGCTACATGATAAAAGTAAAGCTGTCTTTGCGGAAGACCTGTCTTTCCCCTTTGCTAGTGATTCTTTGAAAAATTTGTCTATAGTTGGTTATATGAACCTTGATATCCTATCCCTATCTCCGGTCGCTGAAAAATATCTAGAACTGATGTCTGCAAATGAGTTCGACTCCTCCATAAATGAGCCTACAAGAATTTTTAATGCGTCACTAACGTGTATTGACCATATCTTTGCTAGACTTGACCGTAACGCAAATCTTTCTCGTGAACGTATGACGTGCCTCTTCATTGAAATTGGTCAGCTTAAACAAAAGAGAAAACCGGTTTCCACCTCAACCCCTAATAGAGTAAATTTTCGTAATTTAAATGGACGTTTATTACATGATGATTGGTCTGAAGTTTACAGAGAAGGTAATCTCTCTCTAGCTTTTGGCTTGTTCCTTAAGATTTTAAAAGGTCACTCTGAGTTGTGCTCAGAACCAGGTTTCGTTAAAAGAAAAAAGCTAGAGAAACTCCAACCTTGGATGTCTAATTACTTGTTGAAAAAAATATATAGGAAGAACAAGCTACGCTTAAAATGTAATAAATATCCCAATAACACTCGCTTTCGTAAATCCTATGAACTAATTTCAAAAGAAGTGGCCACTGAATTCCGTATATGTAAAGATTATCGTGAATGAATTGTTTAACAAAAAAGCATCCTCTGATGTACCTTCTTGCTTTAGATATCAAGATAGTGAAATCACATCTCCAGCAGACATCGCTAATACGTTTAATGAATTCTTTACAAGAGCTGCTGCAAATATACTCACCGAAGCTGGATTTGACTAAACGGCTCAAATCTCTTGTGCAAATCATTGCCTCAATATGAATATGATTCCCGAAATAGCTTTTTTTTGAACCTATACTTTACAAAAACATCTTGTTACTGAAAAAGTCGAATTCGTTCACACAGAACAGCTACTCGAATTCTTTTGTTAAGAACATTTGCCTATATGTTGTCGACGTTTTGGCTCACATTTTCCGGCAAGCTTAAAGAATGCCGAAGTGATACCAATCTTCAAAAAATAAAATAGGAAGACATTAAACAATTATAGGCCAACTTCACTGCTTCCTATTTTTTCGAAACTCTTCGGAAAGGTTGTCGAAGCGAGAGTTATCTCTTTTCTTGATAGATGCTCGTTCTTTAGTGCTAATCAATTTGGTTTTAGAGTTGGTAAAAATACCGAAGATGCACTTTTGAATTTCTGTTGCCATGTTCAACAACAAAAAATTTACTGCGGCCCTGTTTATATGTAGATATACAAAAATCTTTCGATACCGTGGACCACGAGCTTTTGTTGGAGAAATTAGATAAAACTGGCTTTAGAGGATTCATTGCTTCTTACCTTAAGGATAGAAATCAATGGGTTAAGACAAGTGACTGTTTCAGTGAGTGTCTGAGTATTCGGATTGGTGTTCCACAGGGCTCAGTACTTGGTCCAACGTTATTCCTTATCTACATAAATTCAATCTTCAGCCTGTAGTTGAAAGGGGATAAAACATGTATTTTTGAGTATCAATCACAAAATTTAACTTTTCACAGTATTGAATGTAAATACTTGAGTGTTAGTGCTGATTTTTGTTGTATACCTAGAAGCTGATCATTTGTTCAACATCACGTTTATTTTGACTTGGTTTTTTTTTTTTAAGAACTTAACACTCAAGAGGGTATTTAAGCTCTTAAAATGCCGGAGCATGTGTTAAGTTTTTCAGAAAATTGGATAGAGAGAGAAAGAGAAAGATGTTTGGGCTCAGTGGTTATTTCGCTCCATGGGTGGCATCCAACATTTAATGGGGAGACTAAATCATTAGTGTAAATTAGACTTGATTTTGTATTTAGGCAACCATTCATCTCACAAAATTTTAGTTGCCTGAAAAAAATTCTTTCGGTCACGGCTGCTGACCAATCACCGTTCGATTGGGAAGCTAATACACTACCACTTGAGCCAAGGCCACTCAGTTGCTGGGGAGGTACCTTTAACAACAAACTACAGCCCTTATTAGTAGTACAAAAACATATTTTAAGTATTATTTGGAAAAAACGGCGCCGTGAACACAGCTTTTGTCTCTTCTGTAGCTCGCGGATACTGCCACTTAGACATCGTTACTTTTATCAAGTCTTAAAAATCTTTTGTATAAGAAGTGGTTATCTATTAAATCAGAATTTGACTTCCTGTAACCTCCGTAATAATCAACATTGTTTGGCTTCTTTTCCTCAATATATACCTCAACGCTTCTTCAACTTTTGTACGTCATTAGCACCTCGAATTTTTAATCGGCTATCATTTGATATTCATAGTACTCGTAAATCCTTTTCTTCCAATAAACTAATTAAAGAGTGGTTGTTTAATTTTGATTTCAGCGAAATTAATACTCTTGTTAGAGTTTTTGGCTTAATTTTGATGATTTTATTTTCTTTTCTATTTAAGTAATTATTTTGCGTTTCCTAATTTGCATTTCAACTACCTTCAAGTTTAAAATTAAATATAATATTGTCACCCCACTATAAATTTTCTTTTGGCTTTTATATGTTCCATACTTCAACCACTAGTTTATTACTACAGGATGCATCTGTTCTATTTCTCAATGAAATTTCATTTTAAAGAATACGATTTAAATTAGTTTGTGAAACTTCCATATATGATTATGAATGTATTAACCTGTAATTTTAATTTCTATTCATTGAATGAAATAAAATAAATTAAACTAAAAAAAAACACTTTATGTTAAGCCTAATTTATTTAACTGTCACCTTCCACTTCCAAAGGGAAAAACTTCTGTTTTAACAGAAAACTAATCTGGAAATGTATTCTCTGATGGCAAAGCACTAACCATGTCTAATATTATTTTTAACTAAAATCCGAAAGTTTAAAGTAAAACGATAAATAAAAATATGGGTGAACATATCCATTACAATTTCTTAGGGCGAAAACAGCATATGCTCATCCTACAGAGGTTCAACAGAATGCCAGATCGCAGATAGCATCTGCTCAATCCTGCGATTGCAAGTCTCATTCATACTTAATATGCTGTCTGAATGAGTTATTTATCACCTGTGTGTACACGTGTCTTCTCTAGGCTTATTGAAGAGAAATGATATGACCAGAAATTAGCTTGATGGGTACGCTAAGTACTAGGCTTTAGACGAAAGAATAAGATGAAGTAAAAAGCGAGCAGAATCAGTAGTCCTAAAGGAAAATGGAAGCCGTTTGAAAAACTAGGATATCGACGGACATTAAATAAACCGGATGTGGAAAAGTCATTCACTTTCGACTGGATAATTTCATTGATTTTGGTTTAATATCCGAGAGGAGACAATTCGAACACGTCGCATTCCGTGCATGCCACTTGTCATCCGCTCATATGGTTATTGCCGATATGTTCACTTTAAAGTCACACATGTTTGACTCAAATGTCAAGGTACATTATTATATACATACAGGATATCCAAAAGAAAGATCTTCACAGGGTGTCAGATTTCTCGATTTTTTTTTGAGTGCTAATAATTTGAAAAGTACATGACTTAGATTTTTTTTTATAATTTTGTGATAACCGACACTACTTGACCTATCACCCGTTTCCGGCTTGACGTTGATTTTTGGGACACAGAAGTGTACACACCAGGCCAATTTAAGCTTGAAAAAAAGATAAGCAATATTTCATACAATACTTAAGGGGTGTAAGGGATGCGTTTATTAACCTAAACACAATAAAACGACATCTGGTATTCAAAGTACCACACAATGATGCCTTTTTAGAGCAAATTTGGCGTCACAGGCAGGCAGAAATCAATGCTAATAATTTATAGCGTATGTATTTTTGTTGCATACCGAAAGTACCCGGAATAATCACAGTGTGGCGCTCTCATTGTTCCGATTTGAGTTCTGTTTTTTTTTTTGTTAAATTGGTAAATCTGTTGCTGACATTCCCTCTAAATCTTAGCGTCATAGCTCGACATTTGCAAAAGTTACGTAGCCAAGAGTACATCTATCTTGTGTGTGTTGGCGATTTTTTACAATTTTAGAAATGGGTTTAAATTTGCAACAACGAACTTGTATTAAATTTTGCGTAGAAAACGGATTTAATAGTGCGCGAACGTTGGAAATGTTGGAAAAGTGTTTCGGCAACGATTCTCTAAAGAAAACGGTCGTTTACCAGTCGCACGAGTGGTTCACAAGTGGTCGTGAGTCAATCGAAGATGATGAACGCAGTGGCAGACCATCGATATCGAAAACCGACGAAAACATTGATGAAGTAAAAGAAATGTTGGTCAATAAGCGCACATTAAACATCAGAGAGATAGCGGAGGACTTGAACATTGCCTGTGGGTCCGTCCACGACATTTTGGTTAATGATTTGGGTTTCCGTCGTGTAGCAGCAAAGTTGGTGATTTGCGAGGCTGAATCCGATCCCACATTCATCAAAAGGATCATTACTGGGGACGAGACGTGGGTTTATGAGTACGACACACAATCCAGACATCTGGCAAGTGAATGACGTTCACAAAATGAGCCGAGACCAAAAAAAACATGTCGTTTTCAGTCAAAAAAGAAGGCAATGCTCACGGTTTTCATGGATTACAACGGTGTAGTGCATCATGAATTTTTGCCAGAAGGCCAGACAGTAAACAAAGAGTATTATTTGGCCGTTATGAAACGTTTGCGTGAAGCAATTCGCCGAAAGAGACCAGGATATTAGGCAGAAAACTCGTGGATTTTGCACCATGATAACGCACCGTCGCACAGTGCCATGATTATTCGTAATTTTTTGACGAAAAATGCAACAAATACCAACAGCCACCGAATTCACCTGATTTGGCTCTTTCTACTCAATCGAGTTAAAAAAACACTACGGGGAACGGGTTTTTCCATTTAATGGAAAAATCGCAGGAAGCACTGATGGACATACCGAAAACCGAATATAAAAAATGTTTCGAGCATTGGATCAAGCGCTGGCATAAATGTGTTGCAGTCGATGGGGATTACTATACTTTGAAGGGGACAATATAGATTTAGATGAATAAACTTGTATTTTTAATTTTCTGAATAAATTCCGGGATCAAGGTTTTATACCATGATGGCGAGTGTATTAAAAAGTTAAATTCAGTAGAATTTATAAATAAATGCAAGTTCTTTTAAAAGTTACATTCATGTAGTGTATCACACTCGGAACAAGTCAATTTATGTTCGGTAGTTATGAAGTTGTTCCCCATACAAATATTATACCCTTGCAAGTTGGAAAGTCCACTTAAAACATCCAATTTCATACAGAGCTTCATTGGGTATTCGACATATGAATAACTCCCAGTGCCATGGCGGGTTATTAAAACTTTTGCAGTAAACCCAGGACTGTGGAACTGTTGTAATAAGAAGGTGCGAGGTGTTTTAGTTTAAATCCTTAATCAAAGTACTTATGTTCGTCATCATAGATTTCCCCAAAGATTTCGTAGTGCTATGATGAAACTCTATGAAGTAATTTCTTTTACTATATATCATTTCAGAATTGTTTAAATTTCGGATGTTTCACACCATCGATTTACTCGTATGGCTGTTTGGCCATTTCTGCAAGTATTGTATGTATAGTATACTCGTATAGGTGATTCTCATGCTCAACTCATAATTGCACATTTCCTTTTGAGTATTTTATGTAGAAAATTGGTGAAAAACGAATCAGTTGTTCGGCTGCTCATCTTTTTGTGAAACTAACTGATGATGGAAACGGTTAGTGTTGACCTCATAAGAATAATAGCTTTCGACTGATATAGAATGCCTAAATAACGAGAAAGCACAGTGAAGGAGATAAACAACAAACATTTTGTGTCATAAAATATCCGTAGTTGGGCCTCAGCAAGCAATGAGATGCAACAAAGCCCCTAAGACGTTAACTGATAATTATTTTATAATCTTGCTGTCATACGAACTGCGATCAAATTTTAGAACGGGGAATCCCTTCTCGACTCGCGAAAAGAAAGTCCTCAAAACGCCAGATTCCTCTAATTTGCGAGAGAAGATCAATTTCAATTTCAATTTCGATTTCGATTTCGATTTCGTATACGAGTATGTGGTTATTTGATACGAGGGTCAATAAGCCCGTGACTTTTTGAATTTCTGACCTCTTTACTGAAACAGCAACACTGCTCCTGTCAACAGGCATCTGTCAGTTGACTCCTGTCAAAATTTAAACTTGCTGCGTCAGTTAGTTTGTGTTTGACAGCTATTTTTATCAGACTACTCACTAATTTGAGGAGAAAATGGAAAAAAGTGAATTTC
Organism: Volucella zonaria; assembly: GCA_963966105.1. NCBI lineage: Eukaryota > Metazoa > Arthropoda > Insecta > Diptera > Syrphidae > Volucella > Volucella zonaria. The sequence continues at coordinate 20,455,056 of OZ014532.1, read as the reverse complement.
GTGTGCTTATTAAGCATTATTTCTTGCGAAAAAAAACCATTACCGAGACCAAGGCTAAGCTTGATAAATACTATGGGGACTCTGCACCATCGATTTCAATGGTAAAAAAGTGGTTTACTGAATTTCGTTGTGGCCGTACAAGCACTGAAGATGCCGAACGTCCTGGACGCCCAGTTGAGGTCTCTACACCCGAAACAATCGAAAAAATTCACGATATGGTGTTGGCCGACCGAAGATTGAAAGTGCGAGAGATTGTGGAAGCCGTAGGGATCTCGCATGGCTCAGTGGTTTCAATTTTGAATGATCACTTGGGCATGAGAAAGCTTTCCGCAAGATGGGTGCCGCGTTTGCTCACAGTCGACCACAAACGCAATCGTGTAACAACTTCACAGGAAGGTTTGGCGTTGTTTAATCGCAATATGGAGTCAAAACAGTGGGTTTCTTCTTAGCCTTAAGCATAGAAAATAAGTATTAATAAATAAAATGTAAACAAAGTCGAAAGACATAGATTTAAGAGTTTAGAGTAGCTTAGAGTGCCTGTGTGGGGCCAGTAAGTTAGTATAAGTTTGTTAAGTAATTTTAAGCTAGCATTTAAGCATTTTTTGTTAGTATGTAAGAGTTAATGATTTAGAAAATAAAAATGCATTTAAAACTAAAACTAAAACTAACAGTGGGTTTCTAAGGGTGAATCGGCGCCAAAGAAGGCCAAGGTGGGTTTGTCAGCCAATAAAGTTATGGCGACTGTTTTTTGGGATGCACGCGGGATAATTCACATTGACTACCTTCAAAAGGGAAGAACAATCAATGGGGAATACTATGCCATCTTATTGGACCGATTCAATGACGATTTGAAAAAAAAACGACCTCATTTGGCCAAGAAAAAAGTTCTTTTCCACCAAGACAATGCAAGGGTGCACACATGTGAAGTTGCCATGGCAAAAATCCATGAATTGGGCTATGAATTGCTCCCTCATCCACCCTATTCTCCAGATTTGGCTCCGAGCGACTACTTCTTGTTCCCAAACCTGAAGAAATGGCTTGGTGGAAAAAGATTTGACTCCAATGATGAAGTCATCTCGCAAACAAAGGCCTATTTTGAGGACCTCGACAAATCATTTTTTTTGGAAGGGATAAAAAAATTGGAGAAGCGTTGGACAAAGTGTATAGAGCTCAAGGGACACTACATTGAAAAATAAAATTATTTTTATATCAAAAAATCTGTGTTTTAATCCAAAAGTCACGGACTTATTGACCCGTACAACGAAAAATAAATTTTCACCAGAGTTAATTATACTAGATGGAGTGAAAAGTGACATCCTTGACCGCCAGAATGCGCTGCTACTGCAAAAAAGGTTTTGGTTTTCTCTAGTAAAACATTATTTTTTGAGAGGCAAAACGGCGAAGGAAACAAAAGAAAAGTTGGATAAATATTATGGGGCTAATGTTCCGTCAGATTAGGCCGTCAAATATTGGTTTCGAGAGTTTCGTGGTGGCCGCAACTACACTGCCGATCAAGTCCGCAGCGGCAGGCCCTCCGATGCGGTTACAGAGGACAATGTTAAAAAAATACATGAAATGGTGTTGGCTGACCGGAAAGTGAGGGTGCGCGAGCTAGCAGATACCACAAAGATTAGTACGCCATATTTTGGGCAATATTCTGCATATGAAAAAGTTATCCTGCCGCTGGGTGTTGCGAATGACCAAAAACACGAAGGCGAGAGCACTTCGAAAGAGTGTTTGGACTTGCTGATGTGGAATCGGGCAGACTTTTGGCGTCGATTGGTAACTGGATTTGGATCCCTCGGACTATTATCTCTACCCAAACCTCAAAAGATGGCTCATCAATAAAAAATTCAGTTCACGCTAGGAAATCATCGACCCCACGGAGGAGTATTTTGCAGACCACAATTTTCAAGAAGTTGGAAAATCGCTGGAATAAATGTGTCAAACTAAAAGAGGACTATATTGAATAATATAAAAAAACATTTAAAAAATAAAATTTTTTTAATTCCCAAGGAGGTCACTTTTCACTCCATCTAATACACGTATTTAAGTTTAATAACAAATTTGTTTTAAATAAAATTGTATTTAAATTGAAATCGATGACATAACGTCTCTAGGTTTTGACGTCCACACCTACCAGGCTGGTTTAATCCACGCTCATAGCGTGAATTATTGAAGTGCGTTAATCACCAAAGAGAAATAAACCCCGTTCTCGATATTTTGATCGTCCTGGGGAAACCCCATTCAGACCAGAAACAATTTGCAGCCATTACATTTCCTACATTTTTGGCGTTTTCCAACTACAGTCGGAAAATCCTCCCTGCGACTTTAGGTTACACCACAGTAACCATGGCTCTACCACAAGAGGGCCTACCTCTTCAAATCAAGCTGGAACCGAAGTTTCTGATTCCCATGTGCAGAATTAAGTCCCTGTCGGGCTACAAATAAAACCCCTACAGATCTGATACAATATATCGGCTGGCCGTTCAAATTGTCGCTGGTTACATACTATGTATACCATATCAGTTGCAACTTCTGTTCTTCTGCATAAAACCAGCGCTCTCAAGGGGTTATTAGTACCCTTAAAATATTTGCATACAGTGCGGGCGAACGAAACTTAGGGGGGAAGAGGAGAAAGGTACCGATGTTCGTTGTTCTTAAATGTTTGCACAGTACAATGATTAGGAAATAGAGAGCTCGGCAGAGGATTCCATAAGCGAGTTATACAGCTTAGGAATGAATTGCGATATTTCAGAGTACATCCGAAAGTGGGCTTGAGAGTACTCGTATACTGATGAGCATTCATAGCGAGAAGGGTTGTTTCGGTTGAAGGTTCGATCGGGTGGAATGCTACTGGCTATTTCGATGGAGCGCTGGTGGTGAAAATATCAATAGAACAAGGTGGGATAGGAGAAATTACGTCGGCGTTCAAGGATGCCGAATGACGGAGTGATATTGCTATCACCTATGAGTTCCATCGTACAGTTTTAAATCCTATCTAGCAGGTGCACAGATGATGCTGGATATTTAAATTTCACTTTAACGGCAGCAGACAGCATTGTATTTTGGAAGCATTAAATTCCACACTGCTGGTGGTTCCTATGTAGTAATCCAGTTTATATCGGAATTTTAATTCAAATAGTTGTTTGTAAAACACGGAAAAAATTCCAAATTAGCATTCAAGTACTTTGACACCATAGGGCAAGTTTAGCAAATGAACACTAGAAACTTTACAAGGATCGATAAAGCCTGACCGATAGTCTCAGAAGAAAACATGCACTAATATGAAAATGTATACATAGATCGATCAATAATGTTTATATGAATTGAAATATTTTACTTTGTTGCTATCGGTATAAGCGCTTATTTCCAATCTACATACGTACGTACAAATTACACTAACGACTTAACCTATACAAGTTAACTCAATGCAAGATATTTGTCGTAATTAGCGCGAATAGCAACAATGCTTCCAGACCTACTTTTCCATGATATCAATAACTTGTATAGGAATGCCAAAACATATCTCACTTTTTGAACTAAGAATTTGCCAGTGCTGCCAAATTAGCTCAATGTTAATAGTTAACGCCAATAACCGTTTTTTCGGGCTATGAAAATTAAGTGCTGATACCGATTCCAAGAAAAGCACACCTGAAATATTTAAAATATTTACGTATTTATTTATATTTAACATTTAAATGCATTAAACATAAGAGTGTTTAACAATAAAACACCAACGTGTTTCGATGTACTCGTAAAACACTCAGTAAACACTAAGATTTGCAGTGTCAAACTCGATAAATGTTGAATTGCTGTTCAATTTGGGCAATAGTGGATTGTTTGAGGAGATGGAACTTTAATCACATGAAATTGGATTCCGGATTAGAAGAGGGACCACGCACATAAATGGGCGAGACCGCGGTGAGAGAAGAATGATAGCACAAGTTTATTGGCAGGTAGCTTCATATCAAAGTGATCTGAGAGGTATAGCGGGGATTTACCCTTGTCTCACTAAGTGCCAACACAGCTGGCCTGTATTTACAGACATGGACGTACGCAGGGAAGTAATTACTTTTTAGCCCGCGAATATTTTATATTTCCTATGTAATTGGCGGGGGCCCACTGGCATAGTCCCTGGTTTTTAACGTAAGCCGCCTGTCATGTAGACTTATGTTTACGGGATGCCCATACATCTATGGGAGCAAGGATACGTCTTGCCATCGCTCTCCGTCAATCCTTTGATACCAATTCGGAACTGTGTTCCACCGTTGGTATGGGTCGAGGCCGATCTAAAACCTCTTACTGCTCCTAGGGTCACAGCACCCAGTACTTATTTGCCACTCTACAATGGGTCAAACCAACAGGAAGACCCTACCCGCGATTTGGGTTTAAACCACAGCCCGGACCGTCAACAAGTCAGGCCCGGACCGAAATCCGGGGGGCTCCTGACTCCCATGGTACCGTGATTTAAGTCCTGGTGGTCCTGCTGCCAACAAGACCTATGGCCGGCAACTTGTAACTGGTCAAATCGTAGCAACCTTCAGAGACGTCATCTGAAGATGTTTACAATAAGATCAGTAATATGCTCTGCCCCCGCTTTTTATTAGACAACGTCATTGATGGGCGAAGCCTTGATAATTGGGTGGGGGTCCCCACTGGCAGGGACAGTGAACTCAATCCAGAACCACAATTTAGGGCAATCAATATAATTTGTTATTATGTGGTAAATGAGCAAAGCTGATGAGTATGTCCGCCTATTTGCAGAGGAAAAAATCCGTGTAATTCACACTCTGTTTCATGTGAAAGCATGTCGATTTTCCAGTGAAATCTGTTTACTGCGAGTCTAGTAAATCGTTTTTAAATGTTTTCGAACCTTAAAAAAATAGCACTACAGTCCAAGACCGTACCACAGTCCAAGATCTCCAAAACTCCTCAGAATTGCGCAACATAAAATCTAACGTTTGCTTTTAGTCACAAGAAAAACATATGATGAAAAAAGTTTAGTTTTTGTCAAATACAATATTTAGATCCGCTGCTGAAGCTATGATAGACAATGACTTATGGTAGATTTTATATATAAAATTAGTTATCGAAATGTAAGGCATTGCTTTTCCACCAAATAGATCGTCTATCAATATCTTCTTGTATGCATGTAGTATGCATACTGTTCAAGTCAATTCAAAGCGCGATGACAAAAAGTAGCAAAGTACGAGTAAGTGAAGGTAAATCTACCCCCAATTAAACCATGTTGATGTGGTAAAATTACTGTTTTGGAATAGGAGTCAATTTATCAGACATCAGTTTTTCAACGATTTTATAAAATGAACGGTAAATTGAAACTTTTAGTTTTGAATCCAAATATATTTACATATATGTGTTAGTGAAATTGTAGAATGCTTTCCCGTATTAAAAAAATCCCTTTTTTGAATGAACGAAAGTAAAGTTTGGGAAATAAAAAAAGGCATTTTGGCATTAAGCAAAATATAGCGGTACTGCATTGACAAGTTCCCTTGTTAATCAGGAACATTATTTAAACCTACTCTGACAGAACAGCTGGAAGCACGCATGAGTCCGACGTTTTCCCCAGCAGCACAAAACATTCTTACGTCTCGTAAGCAAGTAAGATATTGGAGGCATGTTGGTGGCATCTGCAAAGGTTACACATAGAATATTATGGTGAATGCCAGATGATTTTGGAGTAAATAAAACCAAGGCATTTAGATTGTTACCTTTGATCAAGAAAGGATCATCTCAGTTGATGGTTGCACTAAACTTGATGTGGAAAGTAGACTATGTATGCTATCTGAAGTCAGAAAAAGACGAGGTTTCTTTCTTTCTTTTTTAGAATACGCTCACTACATAGACAAATAACTTGGTCACCCTAACCAAAATGACGCAGAACAGCTGAGGAGGGTTGACGACACTTACAACGAGGTGAATAGCGATGCATAAAACCGAATCAGATGGGGTGCAAGTCTTGCTGGCACTCTATGCTCCACGGGGTAACAGGAATTGAGTGATATTAAGTATAAAAGAATTCTAGCACAGGTTCGGTTTTCTCAGAAAAAGTAACTTTCGATCTCATCCCCTTAAGGGGGTATTCTGATCTAGTGGCACAAATTTTAGGGTTTTTTTCAATTGTGATGAAAAAAAAAATATTTTTACATTTTTACTAACGTATGTTTGCTAAATAATTATTTGTAATTTTAGAATATATATATAAAACAATTTTACAAAACAAAAAAAATCAAAAAGTTACAGGGTGGTAAAGTGGTGTGTTGAAAAAAAAAGAGTGCATCCTTATTAACACGATTTAAGCTCTTCTATTCATTGGAAACAAAAAAAATAATATTATTAATTAGTAAAGATGTTGTAATAGCCCCTACCTAAGAGTACTAAAAAGAACAAATTTCGCAAAATGGCGACTGTTATTTTATTTTCATTTTTTGAAAAATAGTAAAGAAAATTTGTTAACCAAAAGTTTGGTATGGGTCTTAGAGCGTTATTTATAGAAGGTGTGTACCAAATTTCAAGCAAATCGGTTCATTAGAACTTGAGATATCGTGTCATTAGACTTGAAAAAAGTAGTTTCGAAAAACTACTCGCTCCGGTAGGACTGGTCTAGTTACCGCGTCACTAAAGCACCTATAACTCCGTGAATAATTGGAATCTTAAAATTTCCTTTAGAGGGTATATTCTTAAAAGTATATACTTGAAAGTGTAGAAATTCTAGATCAGAATACTCCATTAAAACTAATTGTCGATCTTCCATTTACGTAGCTTTCCCAATCCGTCTTATCTGAAACCAATGCAATTTACGAGTTAAGCCAATTTTCCACTTTACTTAGTTTCTGTGATGTATAAATATTTTACTTTGTTCTTACACGTCACATACTAAATTCAAATTCAGCCATTTCCATTGCTATTAACATCATGTTCAAAACATCTTCCCTTTTTCCAATGATATACCACAATCAAGAGGGTTGTTTAAGTATGGTATTTTCATTTGTATGCACGAGGGAGTTTCCTGTTGCACATTTAAAATTGATACTCAAAATGAAAGTCCTCCGTCCCCTCACGATTTTGGAATTTCAGAAGGAAATGTTTGTTTAGCGGAACACACGCACTTTGAAAACCTCATTAAATATAACCTAGAGGCTAAGACGATATTAATTCATTTGATTATTTATTATTAGTGGATGGATAAAAAAAGAATACTTTATTAAAGAAAAAATTAAAGGGAATCACAGCCCGCATTTTTTTTTATTATAAGCTCGCGCTCAAGGGATTTGTGAAGAAAGCTTAGGAAGTAGAAAAGACGGGTACCGAAGTACATTGGTCTTAAATGTTTACAAGTTATAACATCATTGTCAATAAAGATTATTACCAGACCATATACCATACGGTGTCCACAACTATCCCATGATTTGGAGAGAGGTTGATTTTGAAAAATATATGGGTAGATGTCAATTGGAAAGCCACAATTATCGTAAGTCCTAGTCGCCAAGAGTAGGCCAAGAGTAGGTGGCCAGATTCTAAAATTATTTTCAAAAATTGATCGATTCTTTGAATCAATGACAAATTTCTTTTCATAATCATGAAGTGAATACCAAACCGCACGTCTCTCTCTCTTTGCGCAATATGACGAACAACACACAGAATAGAATGATAAAATTCTAGTCCACACAGAACTATTTTTCCATAACGTAATAAACGCAATGTAGAAAGTTCTTGAAAATAATACTGACTTCTGAAAATGGTTTATTAAATGTCCACTTTTTATCTTCCGAAATACACCGTGCTTTAAGGGCAATATTGTCTCTAATTTATGATTTATGTAAGCTTGTAGCTTCATAAAAACCAAAATACATAAAAACAGCAACAAAGGATCAGCAGAAATACAGTCGTTATTTAAATTTTGTGATTTTCTTCCAATATACCAGGGACACCGTTGTTAGAGCCCGTAGGATTGATGGGAGATTCGCAACGAGCAACATCAGACAGAACGTCTGAGAGTCACCAACATGTGGCGATGGACGGTCCTTTCAGGATGATAAAGGGTGGGGGAACACGATCCCTGGAGCTTACACCCCAACAAAGGCCAAGCAATACAAAGGCTAGAGGAGCACCACATGTCGCAACCGATGTGGGTAACAACACCAGCACCACATCCCTACAATTGAAATGGATGCAGCTAGCCAGGGAGCTAGCACACAGAGCAAGGCGATGGTGTGTGGGGAGATGACGATCTCTTTTATAGCAACACCCCAATGAGGGAGCAACAGTGGTGTGCAGGGGGACGGCCAGTATAATAAAACACATCACAACGACGTATTAACTGTAAAATTCAGCTTCGATGGGTGAAGGGACTATGATTCCTTTTCAGGCTAGCATCCCAACGATGGAGCACCATGGAGCACCGAAAGAGCAGCAGGGCCATGTAAGCTAACAGCAAAGAAACAAGATAGCCCGCAATAAGGGGGGAACAAAAAGCAACATCAAACAAAACAACAAATAACAAAACCGCGAAAACAATCACCAGTAGCAGAAATACTAAATCTGTCGGGGCCAGAGGGCAGCTAGACCAGAGGGCAGAATGGAACACAAACAAAGTAACGAAACAAACAAATATATAATTGTAAGGAGTGACGCGCTAATGGTCAGTCCCCACTCCACCAAATCTGAAAGCCGATCCACCGGAGTAGTAGCGACTCACGGCTCATACTTAGCTTTCCTAAGGGCGGCGATCCAGGGGATGGCTGAATCGAGATATAATCCCTAATTGGACTATATCGATACATCCTTTCTTTTGTCCCAATACTCTGGCTACCTTTCTATCGAATTTTCTTTCTCCTTCGCGTTTACTTTGCTTACAAAACAATTTTATTAATTTGATGGGTGAAAGTACCCGGAGACACTGCTTTTCACAATTTCCACTAAAAAATCCAATGTTATGGCAAATAGTATACCTAACTATGATCCACAAACTTCCATAGGCTATCTCAGTAAAGTTCCCAGCTATGACTGGAAGTTGAAACAAACTCCGTTTCTGAGGAATTTAGTAGGTATGCATGCGAAGAATGGAATGATTGAGTGGCATAGTTGGACACGGGTGCACACACTAGCAAAACTTGCTAGTGCTCTATCTAATAACCACGTAAGTTGCTTCCACTATAGCCAAATAAATGTGTGTGTGAGGGCCGAAGTTTGTGGAAAGTAAAAGAATTGGAAGTCACTTTGGTGGCGATATTTAGCGAATAGCAATTTATTTCGTTTGCCAGTTTTTGTAAAAAAAAAATATAAATAGTTTCCTTGACGGGCAGAGAGGATTAATAGAAAAGGAGAAAGGAACAGAACGTACGATCACCGGGAGTAGCGAGACGGAAAAATTAAAGAACTGCGTCAGAAAAGGGCGTAGCACCCACAGAAAAAAAGAAAGTATAGTGCAGTGTAGTTAGTATAGCGAAAAGCGTTTTAAGTTGTAAAAACTTGGAAAATTTGCTCAGGTGTAGGTACCATTAAAGCGCTACCTGGAGGAACCCACAGCTGGGATAAATTGATTCCAATATTGTTTTAGAGTAGGAGCAACATGACCGTTGCCGGGATTCAACCATAATATTTGGCGCCAAACGTAGGCATTTTGACTTCATTTGCCGGTATATTTTTTTATCGTTTTATTCATTTACCGGTTTCTTTTTTTTGTCGAGTTAATTTGTTTTTGCGCAGTTTGCGTAATAAATCGGATCTTGTTAAAGTCAAATCGGTTACGGAAGAGTTAGGGAAGTAGTTGTTTGTTTTTGTTTGTGTGAGAACTTTGATACTTTTGTGATTTTTTTTAGTCCACAGTACAGATTACCTGTGGAATAGAATACCAGGAGGGGATTAGGATTCATAAACCTGGATAAGTACCAGGTTGATAAGTAGGTGTCTTTTACTTTTTTCTTTGAGTGCAGATTTTCTTTTTCTGTATTTTATGAACTTCCTAATGAAGTCTGATGACCAAATATTAGTACATAGTGACTTTCAGCAAATATAAATATGCAACAATATGTATATGTACATACATACATTGCCATATATGGTATGTATGTGCTTTTTATTAATATTTAATATTTTTAAAGCAATTATTTTTTTGCGATTTTCTTTCTTAATTTTATTTCTCCCTAGAAATATATAATAATATACACCCCTATATACGCACATATATGTAGAAAAAGAAATGTGGAGTATCGGATAGTTTTAGTCTCATATGATTCATTTACGAGTATTTTTTTCTTTTCAATATTAATTATGTTTCATCTCAGATTGCCTTTGGATTGTTGACCGCCGATTGTGCTGACTGTCAATGCTTTAGTTACTTGTTATTTGTTATTTGTTATTTGTTATGTGAGTCGTCGCCCACTCGTTCGTTGGCACTATCCGCTGTGTTTTGGATTTGTTTACACCAGCTGATGCATCGGTGAGCAGAGACACGGCGGGTGTCGTTATCGCAGCAGGATGATGACTTCAGGCAAGCTAATGTTGATCGTACTTGACGTGTGCATTTAAATGGTGGACTTAGTACAAAGTATTAAGTTCGGTGCTAGGATGGGACAGTGGGACTAGCTAGGATGACGCACCATGGAAGTTCAACAAGCGAGCGGACGATGAAGAAAAGATATGGAAAAATGAGAAGTCTTATACAAACCACAACACGGTGCGGTTGGCGATCCGGAACATGTAGAATTATTATTTAATTTAAGTTTTTACTGTTCATTCGTTTTCAATTGTATCAAATAAAATTGACTAAAATTTCCTGTATGGGAGTTCAACCGGGATTCACCGGATAAAATTGGAAATTTTATTTTTATTTTGTTATTATGCGAGTACTTAAAAGATGAAAAGTGTGAAGTAAAGCTAAGAAGTAAAATAAAGCTAAGAAGGTAAAGTGAAGTTGCGAAGTTGAAGTGAGTGTAAGTTGGAAGAAAGTAAAGAGTGAATAGATGATTTGCAGACATCGACAGTCCGTCAACTACAAACGGTCCTTAAAAAAGAAGGTCTGTTCGTATCAATATAACGTCAAAACCGACTTGCTGGATTGGATTCGCAGTGTTTTTGGAGAGACGGAATTAAAAAGGCAGTAGTCGAGTTAAGAGAAGACAAAGACGAATTTTCGGACGCAAACCACGACCAGCCAGAGAACAACGACTGCGACCAGGGAATCTATCAGGAAGCCGAAGATATAGAAGTTGTGAAAGTAGAGGAGGGCTTAGTAAAAAACGAAGAAAGAGAAGGTATGACAATGACTACTAATCAGAATAATTTCGTGTTCCGTGACGCGGAAGGGTGTTTGGAACAGTTTTCGGGAGAAGGCGATGGGAACTACGCTAAGTGGAGGAAAGAGCTCGAGGATATTGCTACTACGTGCGAGTGGAATGAGTCGCAAAAGTATATACCACCTTGATCAAAAAGTTCCCGGTGCCCACCACCGTGTGGCGCTCCCATTATTCCGATTTGAGTTCTGTTTTGTTTAAGTTGGTAAATCTGTTGTTGACATTCCCTCTAAATCTTAGCGTCATAGCTCGATATTTGCAAAATTTACGTAGCCAAGAGTACATCTATCTTTGGGTGTGTTGGCGATTTTTTACAATTTTAGAAATGGATTTAAATTTGCAACAACGAACTTGTATTAAATTTTGCGTAAAAAACGGATTTAATGGTGCGCGAACATTGGAAATGTTGGAAAAGTGTTACGGCAACGATTCTCTAAAGAAAACGGTCATTTACCAGTGGCACATGCGGTTCAAAAGTGGTTGTGAGTCAATCGAAGATGATGAACGCAGTGGCAGACCATCGACATCGAAAACTGAAAATGACGAAAACATTGATGAAGTAAAAGAAATGTTGGTCAATAAGCGCAAATTAATCATCAGGGAGATAGCGGAGGGTTTGGGTTTCCGTTGTGTAGCAGCAAAGTTGGTGCCAAAAGACCTCAGTTTCATGCAAAAAAGAGACCGTGTTGACGTCGCAAAAGAGATGATTTGCGAGGCTGAATCCGATCCCACATTCATCAAAAGGATCATTACTGGAGACGGGACGTGGGTTTATGGGTACGACACGCAATCCAGACATCAGGCAAGTGAATGGCGTTCACCAAATGAGCCGAGACCAAAAAAACCACGTCGTTTTCAGTCAAAAAAAAAGCCAATGCTCACGGTTTTCATGGATTACAACGGTGTAGTGCATCATGAATTTTTGCCAGAAGGCCAGACAGTTATGAGACGTTTGCGTGAAGCAATTCGCCGAAAGAGACCAGAATTGTGGGCAGAAAACTCGTAGATTTTGCACCACGATAACCCCCCGTCGTACAGTGCCATCATTATTCGTACACATACCTACACATGTATGTACATATACCCACATACATATTGTAAAATATTTATGTGGGTAGAAATGATCGAACTTATTCCTTTCAATACAATCACTTTATTCAATAAAGTTACAATTTACAATACAATCGTTTTTCTCAACCACTTTTACTTTTCTTTATCTTTTACTTAAACCACTTTACCACTACTCGTAACTCACATTTCAAATTCCACTTTAGAGCTAACTTGAAGCCTCCCTCATTGGATGTCCAGACCTCATAGTCGACGTATAAGAAGCAGTTCGAAACGTGCGAACCAATGGGACAGTGAGGAGAAGTGCTTTGCGGTAGCAATCACTGGCACGGCACTGCAGCAGAACTACTGCAAACAATTGACGTAGAAAAGCATAAATGCTAAATGGCTTTAGTACAGGCTATCGAGAAATGGTTTGGAGATAAAGACATGGAGGAAATTTATAAGGTCCAATTGCAAAGCCGAATGCAGCAACGAGGAGAAACACTGTAGGAGCTCCAAACAAACGTGAGTGAACTGGCACATTCGTCATTCTCCACCGCAGGCCATGAAATTATCTACGAAATGGACAAAGAGGACACATTCGTTGGGGAAAACGCAGATTCAAAGCAACTGTCAGCAGCAAGGATGGCCGGGAAAAGCAATCCTTGCTGAAGCAATTGCCTTCGCTCTGGCGATAGAAGCAGCCAATCGGGTTTTCAAAGGAACACATTTCATCAGGGAAGTAGCATTATTGAATGCTTAGTGCTGAGGAACGAGATACTCCACGAGAGAGACGAAGAGTGCGCTGCTGGAACTGCGATAAAATTGGACATCTTCCAAGGTAGTGCAAAGAACAGATACGATAAAAAGCTGTCCTCACTGCAGAAACAAGCAAATAGAGGAAGAAACCGGGAGAAACGACTATCAAGAAGCCGGTCAACCTTCCCAAAGCCATCAGTCAGGAAATGCTTAAGCACGCCCTGGCAAAACGATGCAATAAAAGTCTTCTCGTGGAAGTAGTCAACGGTAAGGAGAGGTGGATGGCAACAATAGACATCGGTGTTATGGCCTCAATTATCAGGAGTGATCTGGTGCAGAAATCCTAGTTGCATAATACCAGCAGTTACAGCTTGAGAACAGCTACGCGAGAAACGGCTAAGGTATATGGTGAAGTCCGCACAAAAATACAGCTGGTCGGAATAGTCTTCTCTCACGTTTTTCTGATGGCTAACATATAAACGAGTGTGTCATTGGAACAGATTTCATGAAAGAACATGGACAGAACAGTAGTGGACTTTGGAGCACAAACCCTAAAATACGGAAACGCCATCACTTTAGTCTTAAAAGTTGTCATCTGCCGAAATCAGATTCTAGAGCTTTCGTCGAAAGCAATTGTTTGGACGAAAGTGGAAGCTGGTCCTGTTAGTCACCAATTCTATTTGATAGAGCCGGAACATAAAAAAGCCTTCATGGTGGGAAAGACCTTAGTGGAACCAAAGAACAACATGGTTCATGTAAGGATTCTAAATCCAAAGACATTCAGGGTGAAGGCGAAAAAGGGAGAGATGGTGGGAAAATGTGCACCTATTCAGGTTATATCGACTACAGCGAAAGCTAGTCCTGCAGCACAGGTCGCGAGAATCCAGAGAATGAAGAAGGAAGACAGCAGCACGAGGTTTTTTGTAGACTACCGGCATCTCAACAATGTAAGTAAGAAGAGCAGCTACCCATTTCCGAGAATTGATGACACTTTGGATATGCTTTCTAGAGCGAAATGGTTTTCAACTCCTGGCTTAAAGAGCGGTTACTGGCAGGTAGAGATAAATCGTACGGGTTGTGAGAAAACTGCCTCTAATACACGAAGCAGTCCCTGGAAGTTTACAGTGGTGCCGTTTGAACTGTGCCACGCTCCGGCCACCTTCGAGCGACTAATGGAACGAGCATTGCAAAAATCACGTGGAAAACCAGCCTATTGTATTTGGACGACGTTATCGTCATAGGCAAGGCGTTCGAGGAACATCGTGAAAATCTAAAGAAGTGCTTGAGAGGCTGCTCATTTAAAGCTGAACGCTGAAAAGTGTGCCTTGTTCCGTCCGGAAGTAAAATATCTGCATCACATTATATCAGCGGAGGGTGTAAGAACAGATCCTGTCAAAATCGAAGCCGTGAAAAGTTGGCCTGCCCATAAAGATAAACACCAACTGAGAAGTTTTTTGGGACTTACCACGTACTACAGGAGGTTCGTAAGGGATTTTGCTGGTTTTGCAAAGAGCCTGCACCAACTTACGGAAAATGGCTGACAGTTCAGGTGGTCTGGAGGTCAAGCGGCAGCTGTGCAATGCTCCCATCTTGGGCCAACCAACACCCGGAAAAATGTTCATTGTAGACGCAGACACTAGCAGTGTTGGGGCCGGAGCTGTGATCTCTCAAGTTCATGATGGCCAAGAGAAAGTGGTTGCGTATTACAGTATCCAGTTGCGTATCCAGACCTGAAAACGACTACTGCGTAACTCGGCTCGAGCTGCTGGCTTTAATTCTAGCTACAAACCAGAGATAACTTCAATAAGTGGCCGGAAGTGTTTGCCATCCCAAATCAAGAGGGTAAGACCATGGCAGAAGTGATAATCAACAACTGGGTGAGCAGATTTGGGGTCCCAATGGAACTACACTCTGATCAAGAACGAAACTTTGAATCATATGTCTTGCAGGAAGTGTGCCAATATGTGGGAATAAGGAAGACAGGAGCAACGCCATTACACCCTCAATCTGATGGAATGGTCGAACGATTCAATAGGACCTTGAATGAGCATCTGTCTAAGAACGACGGCAACTGCCAGCGGGACTGATGTACCGAAATACGGTCCATAGTTCAACAGGGCATACAACATCCGAGATCTTGCCAAGTGAAACAAAATTTGGATCTCCACCTACGGAGCCTAAGGAGGTGAACGACTACGTGGACGACTTGCGCAGCAGGATTCGGAAATTGCATGAAAACACCCGTGAAAAGATGAAGCAAGCAAGTGTCCGGATATCAAGACGACTAGGTACGATATCAAGACGAAATTTTCCGGGTTCAACGAAGGAGATCTGGTGTGGCTGTATAATTCTAAGCGCACGAAGGGCAAATCACCAAAATTGCTACAGGATTACGAAGGTCCATACAAGGTGATTCCCCGTATTAATGACGTTGTCTACCGGATCCAGCGGGGGTATCGAAGAAAAACGAAGGAGGTCCATTTGGACAGAATGTGTCATCTGCATTTCAATAGCAGACGATTTCAACAATTGTTGAGTGGAGAATGGAAATTTGTATGGAACGGTGGATGACACAGATTTATGGCAACTTCACTATAGAATTTAGTGTATGCATCCGGCAGCAGATGGCAGCGTCAACAACAAAAGGGAATTTTCACACGTGCGGTTTTCGATGGCGACGGTTACAAATCCTTTACAAAAGTACCAGCCACACACTTCGGTTTAGTACGCAGCAGAAACTAGTAGTTGGTAATACGCATTTGACGAATTTCAGTAAAATAGAGATTATTAGTAAAACAAAACTTGTGTTTCAAATCTAAACTGGCAACCAATTGCCAAAGATTGTTCTCGAAATATCTCATTGGAGTATAAATGTCAGCACCCCAAAACCAGCACCAGCAAGGTATGCAAAACCATTTCATCAGTCGAATTTGAAGTGTGAAAAAGTGGGAAAAATAAGAAAAATATCAGATTGAATTGTGGGTTGTAGCTGAATGAAGAAACATTGTAATCAATTTTATTTTCGACTGCTTTCCTTTCCTGCAACTTTCCTTATCAAATATGAGAACCAATGTTTCAAAATATGTTGCTAGCTACAAAATGTTGCATAGAATTTACCCTTTCAGCGGTGACATCTATACTCTCAGGCGTCAAATAAAATGTTATTTCCCTAGCTGCGGCACATACTTTTTGTATACCAATACCATTGCTGTACTAATAATACCGTATTAAGCGACATCCAGTCTCTCATTCTTAAAATTTTATGTGCTGACATTTTATGGCAACCTGAGGTAAACGAAATACTCTTTTACATTACGTCATTGTATATGAAACTTTTAGTACTACCATCAAGCCATATTTTTTCTTTTCCACTTTGACCGCCTAGGTGGCGAGCTGCCATTTCTCGCAAGCAAAGAAAGATGTTAATACTCTCTGAGAATGGAGTTATAATAACAGGATGAGTGAGTGATGAGTGCAAACACAATAAACAAAACCTGTTTTGGGTTACCATTCTCACTCTGAATTTTTATTTGTTATTTGTTATTTGTTATTTGATGTTACGGAACTGAGTGAATGACTTTGCCAAGAAAATGAGTAAAGATACTGATTAAACGACAAGCATTGAGCAGGTTATTACCGTGTACTTCTTTTTCCTTATTGAATAAAAAGATGTAAGTTTTTCTGATCGGGTAGTGTTTTGGTAGATGCATAAAAAAGTTATACGTTATGCGTCAGGTTTTTAGTTCAAGTGGTTGTGTAAATATACAGTGAGGAGCAAAACTGTCCGAATGTTATGCATCTCCATGGTTTTGTTATCAAAATGAGTAAGCCAATAACAATTTGAAATTCATTTTAAGTTTATTTACTTAACTATACATTTTTTTTCAAAATTCCGTTATAAAAACTAGTAAAAAATTCAATTCTTAAAAGAAAAATTAACAAAAAACAAAAAAATTTCTATTCGGACACTTTTGCACTTAGTTGATTTAAAAACAGTATTCTCTTGTATACATGAATTGCACCGTTATTTGTACCGCAAGAATTTAACATTTTGATGTTGATGTAGTTTATTTGTATTTAATTCATAGTTTGTTGTTCTACTGTTGTTTGTTGTTTTTTAAAAAAATAAAAATGAAAAAAATTCCAATCGGCAAAGAAAATATTGTTGTAAATTTATTAAAAAAAATTATTCGTGTCGTAGAATTGCTAAATTGTTAAAAATAAGTAAAACAACGGTTAATGACATTAAAAAACGCTGAAATGTTATTTGTGCAAACAACCTTGGAGGCCGACCAAGAATCATTTCCAATGGCGATGCTCGGTTGATGGAGCAATTGCTCCATAAAAACAATAATTGGACACCAAAAACTGCTGCAAAAGCAATAGAAAAAGATGTCAGTACATGGATTTTTAACGTAAACCTCCTGCCGTAAGGCTTAATGTTTACGAGGTGCCCATACACCCATAGGGGGCAAGGATACGCCTTGCCATCGCATACCTACATTAATAATATATTACCAAAGCAGAACTTGTGTTGGAGGCACAAGTTCCACCCTTGGTAAGAGACAAGCCGACCTAAAACCTCTTGCTGCTCTTAGGGTCGCAGCACCCAGTACTTTATTTGCAACTCTACAATGGGCAAAACCAAGGAATACCCGTACCCGCGATTTGGGTTGAAACCACAGCCACCATGACGCTCCCACAAGGGGGCCTACCTCTAACAAGTCAGGCCCGGACCGAAATCCGGGGGGCTCCTGACTCCCATGGTAACGTGATTTAAGTCCTGGTATGGACTACCGGTGGTCAAGCCGCCAACAAGACCTATGACCGGCAACTTGTAACTGGTCAAATCGTAGCAACCATTCAGAGGCTGTCATCTGAAGATGTTTACGATAAGACCAGTTATAGAATAATCTACCCCCGCTTTTTATTAGACAACGTCATTAATAGGCGAAGCCTTGATAATTGGGCGGGGGCCCTCAGTACATGGACAGCTAGACGTGCGCTAAAAAAGAATAGTCTTGGTAGCAAGCGTAAAAAAAAAGAAGTCGGCTTTTTTCAGGAAAAAATGTTCAACGCCGCTCGAATTTCTGTAAGAAGCACAAAGACTGGACTGTAGATGACTGGAAACGATTAATTTGGACCGATGAGACTAATATTAACCGTTACCAATCAGATGGCAAGGAGTTAGCCATTAACCGTTACCTATCAGCCTTCAAAAGAATCAGGTGAAGAAAACGATGAAACACGGTGGCGGAACGTAATGGTTTGGGGCTTTTTTTACTTGGTGGCACGTCGGTCCATTGATAAGGATCCTAGGGATTATGAAAAAGGAAGACTACTTAAACATCCTGCAAAGTAATCTACCCGATTTTGTTGATGAGTGCGCGTATCCAATTGAAGAAATCGTGTTCCAGCAAGACGGAGATCCGAAGCATACAGCAAAAATTGTTCAATATTGGCTCCAAACTCAAAATTTTCAATTGATCCAATGGCCTGCACAGAGACCGGATATTAACAGAATTGAAAATTTGTGGGCAATCATTAAAAGGAGGTTGGGTGCATATGAAAATCCACCGAAAACCGTCGATTAACTTTGGGAAAGAGTGCAAAGAGGATGGCAGAATATTGAACACAAAATAATAGAAAAATTGATGGAGAGTATGCTTAAACCAATTAAGAGTGTGTTAAGAAATAGAGGACTTTAGACAAAATATTAGTTTTTATAAATGGATGGCGATTAGACAACCATATCTAAAAAAATTGCTAATGTGCAAATGTGTCCGAATAGCGAATTTTTTGGTTTTTGTTAATTTTTCTTTTAAGAATTGAATTTTTTACTAATTTTTATAACGGAATTTTGAAAAAAATGTTTAATTAAGTAAATAAACTTAAAATGAATTTCAAATTGGTATTGGCTTACTCATTTTGATAACAAAACCATGGAGATGCATAACATCCGGACAATTTTGCTCCCTACTTTATTTCCAGCGGGATAGTGGTGTGATTATGTGGTGGATGGGCGGAGTGCCAAGGGGGTGTATCGCGGCTATGGATAGATTTGTTATTATTTGAATTTTATTTCTCCAGATTTTGGGAATCTTCATTCGGAGAAGGACGTATAATTTCGGCACAAAGAAAAGCACTGAGTCTTAGAATATACCACCTTGATCAAAAGGGATTTATTCAGAAAATTAAAAATACAAGTTTATTCATCTAAATCTACAGTGGCGAGCACAAGTGAATACCTTCTACTCAAATCAGACTTTGGGTGGCTGTAAAATCCTTAAAAATACAGTTATCGCAATGAAGTTTTTTTTTTGTTAAATTCTTTATTTTACTTGTAAGTAAAAAATATAAAAAAAATATTTTAAAAAAGAAATCCAAAATTAACTTTTAATCCATACAATAAAAAAACTCAATGTATCCAGTTTTGTACGTTCAAAAATAAAGTATTTAATGACAACTTTTCGATATTTAGTCCACTTGGTTTTAATGACACTGTTAACTTATTTTTATTTTTGTGTAAAATAACCAAAACGGATATGGGTATGTGTATTTTTTTTGAGCACATTCCTTTCGCTTCATTTTCATCATAACTCAATTTACGTGCAGAAGATCGTACTACCACCAAGGCAACTGAAAGTGTAGCATTGCGTTGGGTTAGGCCGACGAGTTATTCACATTGCAAAGTATCTATCATACTCGACACAGCATGATGTTTGAGCAGTGTTGCCAGTTCGTTTCGAATTCCCCTTTCCGTGGGGAATTTCAGTCCAAAATTTAAAGAAAGGGGAAAAGGGGAATATTCTCTCTTTTAGAGCAAAATGAGGGGAAGATACAAAAAGAATCTGGAGGAGTTCCAAGACTATTTCAACGCTGGAAAAAAAAAATATTAAGTCCGTCTAAGATAAGGTGGCGTGTATTCCACTCCTGCATAGTGATTATTGGACAGTTCTTCAGCATTTATTCTTATTAGACTCTGTAGAGAGAAAAAGATCAAAGGCTACAAATGTATATGAAAATTTGGCAGGCTTGAAAGTTAAAGCTTATTTCTATTTCTTGAAGTTTGTCCTAAAGTACTTTAATGATTTTAATAAACTTTTTCAGAGTAATCAAGTTTTGTTGCACCTCCTTTACGGTGAATCGAAAAAGATCTTACTCAAACTAGCCCAAAATGTTATTAAAGAAGAAGATTTCGATAAACTACTGGCTTCTCAACAGTATAGTGATTTCGCTTCAGTGTATGGAAATAGTATAATTGACCTCAAAGGCATTTACGTTGGGCCAGAGTGTGAACAGCTCCTACAAAATTTTACTGAGGAACAAAATTTAGAAATTAGGTTATTCTGCAAAAACTTCTATACTAGAACGATAGAAGAGATTTTAAAACGATTCCCGATAAGAAGTCATGACCTTCAAGTTATGGAGTTTCTTTCTCCAGAAGTGGCATTAAATATACCCAAAAGGGTAAGCTGGAAGCAACTTTCTTTCAGCTCCATAAAAATTCCAAACTGTGACGAAAGGAAATTAATTTTAGAATGTAGAAGTTTCCTATTTAGATAATTGGAACAGAGAAAGATAGAATGCAGCAATTGAGTGTCGAACATTTCTGGAAGGAAGTAACAGAAATGAAAGATTTTGAAGGAAATTTCTTATTTCCGAATTTAAGTCTAGTTGCTAGATATGCACTAACATTTCCACATTCAAATGGCAACACTGAGCTCTTATTTTCTGTAGTAACCGACGTAAAAATAAAAAAAAGAAATCGGTTAGATGAATCTTGCTTACACGCTATCTGCCTTATGAGATCAGGTTTAAAGATAAGAAAGAACATTTTTCTTTTTTTTTGATAACTCAATATACAATTAATGTACTTAATTATCCATCCCTCAATATTCTTGTTCTTTTTCATAATGTTCGTTAATTTTTTAGTATACTATGATTCTAGTTTTCCTAGTCTGTTTTTTATTATGTTCAATCTTTATTTTGAAATAAAGTCTGGTGGGTTTGTGCATAGAGAGTTACTGGCATGGGATTGGTTCGATTAGAGCGGAAATGTCTTATGCCTTATGAGTGAGTATCGTAATTTATGTGGCAAAAGAGCGTAATAATTTTGTGAGACTCAGTGACGGATGTTTACTTTGGCCGCTAAAGGTACCACCATCGATTTCCTCAAGTGATAGTACTATTAGTTTCATATACAATGATTACGTCGAATTATGTTATAAGAAAACTCGAAAGTATTCCAGGAACATCGCTTCATCGTCCGTTGCAACGATTTTTAAAATTGCTCTGCTGCCTTATTTTGCATTTCAATTTCAAACGAATTGTATACAAATATCGCAAAGGAATGACTTACAAGACATTATAAAAACAACAATTATTCATACAAATAACAATTGCTCGTACTTAGATTCCTAATTCTCTCAAAACCAACTGCGAGTTGTTTATGTGTCGGCGAGCCCATTTTGAAATTTTTGAAAAACTTATCACCAATTTTAGCAAGTATTACTTTAGGTAAAACAAATTATGATATACGGGGTTTGCTTAAAAGTTTCCGACCGAAACGTAAAGATAGCGGCATTCGTCAATAAAAGCTAGTGAATGCTAGTTGTGCATCTTTTGACAGTTACTTACCGAAGTTTCAGTCATTTTGGAAGCGCAGTTTTTGGTTGACAGTCGTTTGAGTGAGTCGATGTGAGTATCGATTTTTCGTGAAAATGGAAAAAATTGAATATCGAGCTGTTATTAAATTCTTATGTTTAAAAGGCAATACGCCTACGCAAATCAAAAATGAGTTGGACTCTGTGTATGGGGACTCTGCACCATCATTTACCACAGTGAAATTTTTGGCAGCTGAATTCAAATGTGGCCGTAAGAGCTTGGGAGATGATGAACATTCGGGACGTCCAAAAACTGCAACCACTGACGATAACATTGCTAAAGTTTACCAAATGGTGTTAGACGACCGCCGAATTAAAGTGAGAGAGATAGTAGAGATTATGAAAATGTCCAAGGAACGTATTTGTTACATATTAAATCAAGATTTAATCATGAGAAAGCTGTCCGCGCGGTGCCGCGTTTGCTTACGTTAGACCAAAAACGTGTTCGAATGAACATTTCCAACGCTCTGTTGGAAATCCGAGTTTTGGCACCGATTAATTACTGTAGATGAAACTTGGATATACCATACGCCCGAAACAAGAATTCAGTCAAAACAGTGGACTGCAAAGGGCGAAGTCGGCTCCAAAAAAAGCAAAAACTGTATTTTCGGCTGGGGAAGTGATGGCGACTGTTTTTTGGGATAGTAAAGGAGTCATCTTAATCAATTATCTTCAAAAACAAAAAAAAACATTACAGGAGCATACTACACATCATTACTTGCCAAGTTGAAGGCAGAAATTGCGGAAAAACGGCCACATTTGCAGAAAAAGAAAATCCTGTTTCACCAAGACAACGCGCCGTCTCACACCTCAGCGGTTGCCATGACGAAAATCCATGAATTACGGTTTGAACTGCTTGACCATCCGCCTTATTCACCAGATCTAGCCCCAAGCGACTTCTTTTTGTTCCCTCATCTAAAAACTGCGCTCGTAGAACAGAGATTTTCGTCAAATGAGGAGGCTATCACCTTCGTGAACAATTATTTTACAAAGAAAAACGCCAAGTACTATTTGGACGGGTTAGAGAGATGGGAGCATCGCTGGGAGAAGTGTGTAGAGTTACAAGGAGGCTATGTAGAAAAATAAAAAAAAATTTGCATCATTGTTCGGTCGGGAACTTTTCAGACAACCCTCGTATTTCTCGGCATTAAAAAGATCATAATCGTACAACAGTTCGAATTCGAATTCGTGGATGCTGATATGATAGTTTTGTATGTGAATTACTATCACTCGAGCTAGCGCCCTAAGTAATCGACCGATTTCTTTCAAATTTAATATTTGAGCTGAATTTATTTTAACAATAACGACAGGGCAGGGAAGTATGAAAAATGATTCATACCATTATGTTTTGACATGTGACTTCCTCGAAGGGCGATCTGTCGGCCCAATTTAGAACACTTTTTTGAGTTATTAGGGCTCATGAATAGCTTATCAGCATGAACATTGTCGTTGAATGTCGAGGTGGTTGTCGAAGGTGATTGCCCTTTCACAATGATTTCTTGTTATTTGCTTTGTGCTTATATTCTCGTTTAATTATTATTATTGGTTCCCACTACATCACCAAAATCAAGCAGTGTTGGGCGCAGTAAGTACTTAGATGGTTGACCACATGAGAACTCGGTACACCGAGTGCTGTTGACAACAACGCCATATGGGCATAGTACACCGGTGAATTCCGGACTTTACGATTTAATTTGTATCGTTCCTTTCAAAATAATAAAATAATAATAATTATTGCTATTATTATTAGTGTTACGAGGGCGGGTCAATAAGTCCGTGACTTTTGGATTATAACACAGATTTTTTGATAAAAAAATAATTTTATTTTTCAACGTAGTCTCCCTTGAGCTCTATACACTTTGTCCAATGCTTCTCCAATTTTTTTTATCCCTTCCAAAAAAAATGATTTGTCGAGGTCCTCAAAATGACGAGATGACTTCATCATTGGAGTCAAATCTTTTTCCACCAAGCCATTTCTTCAGGTTTGGGAACAAGAAGTAGTCGCTCGGAGCCAAATCTGGAGAATAGGGTGGATGAGCGAGCAATTCATAGCCCAATTCTAGGATTTTTGCCATGGCAACTGCACATGTGTGCACCCTTGCATTGTCTTGGTGGAAAAGAACTTTTTTCTTGGCCAAATGAGGTCGTTTTTTTTTCAAATCGTCATTGAATCGGTCCAATAAGTTGGCATAATATTCCCCATTTATTGTTCTTCCCTTTTGAAGGTAGTCAATGTGGATTATCCCGCGTGCATCCCAAAAAACAGTCGCCATAACTTTATTGGCTGACAAACCCACCTTGGCCTTCTTTGGCGCCGATTCACCCTTAGAAACCCACTGTTTTGACTGTTGTTTGTTCTCTGGTGTGTTGTGTGTTGGATCCATGTTTCGTCCACGGTTACAAAACGGCGCAAAAACTCCTCCATATTGCGATTAAACAACGCCAAACCTTCCTGTGAAGTTGTTACACGATTGCGTTTGTGGTCGACTGTGAGCAAACGCGGCACCCATCTTGCGGAAAGCTTTCTCATGCCCAAGTGATCATTCAAAATTGAAACCACTGAGCCATGCGAGATCCCTACGGCTTCCACAATCTCTCGCACTTTCAATCTTCGGTCGGCCAACACCATATCGTGAATTTTTTCGATTGTTTCGGGTGTAGAGACCTCAACTGGGCGTCCAGGACGTTCGGCATCTTCAGTGCTTGTACGGCCACAACGAAATTCAGTAAACCACTTTTTTACCATTGAAATCGATGGTGCAGAGTCCCCATAGTATTTATCAAGCTTAGCCTTGGTCTCGGTAATGGTTTTTTTTCGCAAGAAATAATGCTTAATAAGCACACGAAATTCACTTTTTTCCATTTTCTCCTCAAATTAGTGAGTAGTCTGATAAAAATAGCTGTCAAACACAAACTAACTGACGCAGCAAGTTTAAATTTTGACAGGAGTCAACTGACAGATGCTTGTTGACAGGAGCAGTGTTGCTGTTTCAGTAAAGAGGTCAGAAATTCAAAAAGTCACGGGCTTATTGACTCGCACTCGTACTTGTTTCTAACATGATTACACTACAGTACCCTAAATGTTGCCATACTTTGGTCAACAAAGACTTTGTTATTCTGAAATTGACCAATTACAAATTAATTGATTTAAAGGATTTTGTCTTACACTCGCAACCAAACGTTGGGGCAAATACAAAATCGCAAGTTGTTACTCGTTCCCAAGAAGCGGGCAAGGACAACGGTCCCGCTCTCGCCAAATTATTGTACATATGCAGAATAATATTTCCGCTAGCCAATCGAAACTTAACACTCCCCACACGCCGAAAATTGTATCCACAAAATCTTAACCAATTTCATCTATTGCTAACACGCCCGGATCAGTTTTTACAGTGTAATATGACTCTGAATCGATAGCCTCCATCAACAATGGCATTGGTGCTACAAATGCTTCTGCTTCTATTGGTGTTAACGATTATGCTTCTTCTGCTGCTGCTACTGCTCCCACTTCTGTTCCTTTGTCTTCCTGAACGACCCAGCCAGTATAATTTCAACAACGAATGAGTCTATTATGTCATCCATTAGCGCCAACATGGTAAATCCACTAGTTCCAGGTCAAAGTACAAGTGCAGTAAAAGCGTCTAATGCAATGTCATCGTCTCCCACACTTTCTTTGAATGCGGTTGGCCATACAACATCAAATGCGATTACAATGTTCGATCAGCGTCAAGGCACTCATAATCAATCTGCAAAAGATATCAATTTTATTATTGGCTTCATCTATCTTCGTTTAAATCATCTATTAAATGCGCTAATATACTGGCGTACGTAGCATCAACATTCAACATTGACTCAACGTTATTCAAGTGCTTCAAACTCGTGAAGAATAATATTGACGAAACACAACTCAGACATGTCAATTTCAAACTTGGTGTTCCTGAAGATTTTCTCGACCTTTTCTTAAACTCTGATCGATGTCAGAGTGCAGTTCAAACCTATCGGCTACCCAAATGCACGAAGAGAAATAATAAACATTCCTACTGGTGCTCCCTCGAATAGTTTGTTGTTGCCGTTGTCTTCACCGTCTGCACATTGCTCTCTATATGACCACAATGCTGGCGGAATGGGATCGAAGCCAGTTCACTTTTTCATAGCTGCTACTAACCGTCCATATGAAATTATCGCTCTTAGTGAAACTATGCTGAATAAAAATAAAGGTTGAGCCAACAGCTAGTGTGGAGGTTTTCATTAAATTAAACACAGATTTATTGTGAGATCAATGTAGAATTTTATTGATTAATAAAGTCCGGTCTCTTGCAATTATGAATGGAACACAACATCGTTCATGTTCTGTTCTGTTGCGAGCAAAATTATCAATGACTTTTTGAAGAATAAATGAGTCGATGGCGGCAATTTCAGTTTGGATGGTATGTTTGAGATCCTGAATTGTCGCTGGGTTATTGGCATAGGCCCTACTCTTCAAATAACTCTACACGAAGAAGTCTAAAGGTGTCAAATCACATGACCTTCTCTGTTCGAAATAACGCCATCTTCAAATTTCGCACGCAATGAATTGATTGATTGATGGCTTGCGTGGCACCGTCCTGTTGAAACCACAGATCGTCCAGACCCAATTCATTAAATTTTGGAAAAAAAATAGCCGATCAACATGTAGTGGTAACCTTCTTCACCGTCTCTCCAGCCTCATCTTCGAAAAAGTACGAGCTATGAGTAATGATGCCGTCAACCCATAATCCGCACCATACAGTGACTTTTTTGGGATGCATGGGTTCTTCTTGAATTTCGTATGGGTTTTCCGGTCCCCAGAAACCAAAATTTTGTTTATTTACGTACCCATCCATCCAAAAATGACCTTCATCGGAAGAGATCAAATTCGATGACAAAATGTCCTTGCGATTCAACATCCAGTTAACAAACTGGAGACGTCGTAGATGGTCCAAAGGCTTCAATTGTTGCGTACTTGTAATTTGAATTCTATTGGCGTGCAAATGAAGATCAACTTCTAAAACTCGCGGTAAAATACCATAAGTGAGGCCCAATTGTTGACTTCGGCGACGAATTGAGCTGCCTGGTTGGTTTTGAACACTTTCGCTCACAGTGGTGATGTTTTGGCGTGTACATGCTGATATAGAATTTGACTCGATACCGAACCAGTTTCTTCAAAACGCTTCACTATTGTATGAATTTCGGACTCACTACGAATTTTACGAAATGTTACTTTTACAGATCGCCTATTTTCGTAATAAGATTGAATACATCCGTCAAAAGATGAACCACATGGGATTCAGTAAGCGACAGTAATTGACTGACATCCGCCAACAAGCTCACCCGTTATAAACTCTTCGGAATTGCTCGACGATTCCTTCGAAATTTATAGAAGAGATCGATGATCTATGTCGACAGATCTAATGCGTGGTGGTGGTTTGTTGCTGGCAGTGAAATCGACATTTGAAAGGAGACTAGTTCCACTTGCGGATTTGTCTGGTTTGATGGAACAAATATGTGTTAGAGAGCATTTATTATTATAATATTGAGCGAGTGTGATATGAATTTATATATCTTTTTATCTTACATTCCAGCTACTTCAGATTTCTCAATTTATAAAGCTCATATTGGTAATACTAATTAGAACCACTATCTCTTCCTGGCCGAGCTGTCCTTCGACGAGTGCGCACTCGACATCAGTGCACTCGTAAAAACCAATCCCATAATTTTGTTTACAAAAAAAAAAAAAAAAAAAAAACAAGTACATTTCAACGGGCGCGAGTGCACTAAAAAAAATAAGTGAAAAATCAAAAATAAATCAGTGAAATAGAAAAACAGCTGTGTGGTGCAGAGAATTCAAAAAAATAAAAGTAAATAAACAGAAATCATAGTGCAGGCATCCCACATCTCCTGCCCCTGGTCAAGGTGCTGTTGGTTGCACTCAGTCATTGCAGTTGCTGTATAACTCTATCATACGGCAATAACAATGACTGAGTGCATGTAACAACCGATGGATAGCGGGTTGCAAGTGTGAATTTTGTTGGTACACGGCTCCGTTTTGTTAATGTAAGCCTTATTGGCGTCGTCGGTGTTTGTGTTTTTTTTTTTTTTTGTTATTTCCACCACCATCGCCAGTAACATTCAAATCTTCAACCGTGA
The DNA here is from genome assembly GCA_963966105.1 of Volucella zonaria. Taxonomy (NCBI): domain Eukaryota; kingdom Metazoa; phylum Arthropoda; class Insecta; order Diptera; family Syrphidae; genus Volucella; species Volucella zonaria. Next base: position 20,427,104 of record OZ014532.1, on the reverse strand, counting down.
CACCCTTCTCGCTATGAATGCTCATCAGTATACCATCAAGCCCATTTTCGGATGCACTCTGAAATATCTTGATTCGTTCCTAAGCCACACAACTCGTTTACAGAATGCCAATGTTCATCGGTAGTTCTCTTTTCTTCCTCCCTGATTTTCCTTCGCCTGCGCTGTGTACAAACAGTTTAAGGGTACTCAAGGTATACTGAAGGTCAAGTTATAAGATGGACCGAGCAGTTGGAGGGCTGCGAATTTGAAGTGCAACACCGCAAAGGAAAACTCCACTCAAATTCTAATGCTCTTTCTCATCGATCGCGCGGAGTTAAGTGTGAACACTGCAAACGTAAAGAATCGAAAGAATAGGGCACTATCCAAATGAGCAGGACTGAGCTAGTAGAGGGTTGGGTGCGGACGAAATCCGTTCCTACCAACAGGCAGATAGTGACATCGAACCAATATTGGCCTGGAAGGAACACGGGGAAAGACCAAGCTGGCAGGACATATCGGACAAGAGCCAAACTCTGAAGGCATATTTCGCACAGTGGGACTCGATTTATGTGCAAGATGGTTGGCTGAATAGAAAATGGGAATCGTATACAACTAGTCGTGCCACGGTCCAGAATCCGCCCAGTGCTCCATAAAATACGTCACAGAACCTAAGAGGTGCCATCTGGGAATAAACAAGACGATGGAGAAGATAAAGTAACGTTTCTATTGCTTAACACAAAACACGATGTCGGGAATTGGTGTGCGGCTACCAAGGGTCCAAGACTAAAGCCACAGGGACGAATGCAACAATACAATGTCAGAACACTATTCGAACGAATAGCCACTGACATCGCTGGGCCCTTTCCCGAAACTTTTAATGGCAACAGATAAACCCTCGTGGTCATGGATTACTTCAGTAAGTGGCCGGAAGTGTTTGCCATTCCAAATCAAGAGGTGAGCAGATTTGGGGTCCCAATGGAACTACATTCTGATCAAAGCCGAAACTTTGAGTCAAAAGTCTTCCAGGAAGTGTGCCAATATCTGGGAATAAGGAAGACAAGGACAACGCCGCTACACCCTCAATCTAATGGAATGGTCAAGCGATTCAAAAGGACCTTGCATGAACATCTTCTAAGGTCATCGGAAACTGCCAGCGGGACTGTGATCGACACATACACAGAAACGCGATCCATAGTTCAACAGGTCATACACCATCGTCATACACCATCCGGCATCTTATTTGCTAAAACTGTTCGGTTGCCAAGTGAAACGAAATTCGGATCCCCACATACGGAGCCCAAAGAGGTAAACGACTATGTGGATAACTTGCGCAGCAGGATTCGTAAATTATATTAAAACACCCGCCAGCGAGCAACCGCATGAAGAAAAGATACGACATTAAAGCAAAATTTTCCGACTTCAGCGAAGGAGATCTGGTCTGTATAATCATCTGCGTAAGAAAGGCAAATCACCAAAATTGCAACTGAATTGGGAAGGTCCATTCAAGGTGATAACCCGCATTAATGACGGTATCCACTGGATCCAGCGTGGGGATCGAGGAAAAATGAAGGTGGTCCATTTGAATGATACATTCTCATTTCAACGGAACGATAAATATATTTGAAGAGCAGAAGACTCAACCATTCTCTCAAGAATGGAGAATGGAACATTTAGCGTATGTTCTAGCAAAATGGAAAAATGTATGGAACACTGGATGGTACAGAAATATAGCCCATTCAGTCATGGTACCAAATATGCCTCTAACTCAAATTATAGGTGGCGCATGAGAGGGTGCTAGCTGGAGAATCATAATAGGTGAGACCCTGGTGCACCAAGCACTATAGCGCCATCTAAAAGGTATATTACTCAAATTATGATTTTTTGCGCACACACCCCTTTTGCTTCAGACGGTAGTAAACGTGAGCCTCGCAATCGTGCTGAGCCAACAATTTTTTTCAAAGTGCAATTTTTATTCAATAAATTGCACACAAGACGATTTCGAATTGAATTGGACCCCCTAACCTAAATACCTTCACTTTCAACGCAATAAATAAGAGAAACTATTGTTAAGATTTTTTCAATACTTAATATTTATTTCTTCTCATCTTTTGTATTTCTCTTTTTTTACTATTAATTTTTTTTCATTCACTTAAAGTTAGGGTTTCTAGTTCCAGTTTTCATTTTTATATTTATTTATTTGTTTTTTTGTTTTTTTTTCCTTTTAGTTCTTTTTGTTACATAACCATTTAATATCGATAAAAGAAACAAAATACATACATTCATAATAATAAACCCATTAGAAGGGAAAACAAAAAGAAATTCAATTCAATTATATGGGTCCATCAATATTATTTTTATTATATATAAGAGTAGTTGTTTGCCGTATATTCTTCAGCAATTTGTGTAAGAAAGAAATTAAGTAAATTATATAGAAGTCAAGTATATTCTATATGTTTGTATACACGTTACCCACGTGAGGAAACACCTTGGGCTTTTTCTGCGTGATGATATTTTACACTTTACAACAAAGAACACAAGCTTTATTATATTTATTGTAGTTTTTAAATATTATATATTATATTCATAATATTATTTCTGTTTTTATTATCCAACATAATTGTATTTCCGGTTTTCTTTACGATTTTCTATTTTATGCTATGCATGTATATTCATCTGAATAAAAACTTAAACAAAAAAACAAACAAAAAAAAATATTTGTATAAATAAGATTACTACTGAGAAAATAATTGTGTTAGGGATTAAGTTTACGTTTAAGTATCCATGTGTATTCATTTAGTTATATATCTTGTTTATGAAGAATAGAAAATTATATTTTATTTATTTGTTATAACTAATTTGGACATTTTTTATATTTCTTTCTTTTTAATTTTTTTTAGTTACATTTACATAATATATACTTTCTTTCTTCGCAGGCTTTCACAAGCTGCGCGTTTTATTTATTTTATTATATTTTTAACTTGATTTTTCTTTAATTCATTATTTTTTGTATAATCTTATATTCTTTAAGTAAAATTCTACTAAAGTTTGGAAATTAATTTAAATTTCTTGTTTTCGAGTTTTCTATTTAATATAATTAATATTTTGATTTATTAGAAATTCATTTTGTGTGCTTTTTTTTGTTTTGTTGCTTTTTATTTAATTTTGTTGTTTTGTGGATGGAAAATTTAAATTTAGTTCTCGTGTCTTAATTTTAAATTGTTATTTGTTTACAAGTTGTCAAACAAAATGTAAACAAATTTGTGAGGAATCATAAAAATTTGGGAAGCAAAGGCTTCTGTTCTTTCTTTTATTTTTATCTAGAACAATATAAAGGATTATTTTCCACGATGGGAGAAGAGGAGGATTCTAAGGAAAGGAGCTGATGACTTGTTGGTTTTTGAGAATTTAACCGCTCTTAAACAATAAAATTGCAACCTGGCCTAAATAGAAGTAAATAAAATGGCGGGTCTCGTGTGTAACGTAGGACCCGAAATTTCTGCCGACAATGCAATGCCATGTGGGGTTGTATTTCTTGTCAAACTCCTTTTTGATATACGCAGCAATATCCTGAAAGAAAATAAAAACATGTATGACCAAATAATTCATAATTGATATTAGATAAATAGAACTTTTTTATAGCTATAAGTTGTAGGATAAATAATAACATATAAAAACAAAAGAAAATGTATACAAGCGAATTTCATTCATTCAATTTACTGAAACCAAAAAGCAATTGTAAGAAAATATAGAGAAACACTTACAAGCTTTGTTCTTCCAAAGCTGAAGCTTGTGTTCTTTGTTTTGTTATTGCAAGCTAACCACAGCATTACCTTGTGCTAATGCATACCAGCTTTGTATGTCTCTCTATAAACATAGGCTCTTTTTCATACAACGTTTTTACAAAGTATCCACTTTTCATCTCCAGGTTCAAAAACGGTCCCTTTTCTGGCGCAGTTTTCTAATGCACTACAAGTTTGAAAGCCACATCTACGGAAGTAGGATTTGTCCGAATCATATTGCATAGCACTTCATCATTAATACCTGTTAATCTTCTTAATCGGGGTTCATTTACAAGGAAAATTCACCCAAATGAAATTTTGAAAACCACCTTTAGCATGTTCGAGCAGTTACTGCGTCTTCTCTAAACGCTCCACACAAAATTGTTTCTTTTTGGAAATTATTTTTCTTCACTCCGGTTGACGGCTCAAAAGCTAAACAATTATTATAACATACGATTGTTTACTAACTGTCCAGAACGCATGTACTTGTAATAAAAAAAAGGACAAAACTTTTCTTTACGCCTTATATTTTTGATGATTTTGTGCATAAACAAACTGCATCTTTGTTGAAAATTTAAAAAGACCCATTATGAACCGATTTATATGGTGTTTTTATTGGCAAAGTGTAATAGTTTGTAATAAACTGCAACACAATCAAAAATAGTCAAAAATAAGCCTTGAACCTATTGGCGATAACTAAACGAGTGTCGCAGTATACGCAGTCCAGTATAGATTCATCTACAATAGTAGTACGAATATAAATAGAATGTTCAGCGGTGGAAAGTGAGTAATTAAATTTTAATCCAAGGATATTTACATAGCCTTAAAATTTAGATAGTCTGTTATTCAGGACACTTGTAGTATTTTATTCGTGCCGTATTTTAGCTATTAAAATGTGATTGGGTTTATATTAGGTCACTTACATAGTAACCAGCTATATACATATATCTTCTGATATATGACTGACGACCAGAACCTCAATAAGCCCTATAGGTCTCAAAGAGAAAAAGTTTGCGTGGCATAGATCGCTGGCTATCACACAAGAGGGTATAGATTCAAAAGCCGCCCGACACAAAAACAGAAAATACCACCTTGATCAAAAAGTTCCCGCACCACACCACCCTGTGTCGCTCCCATTGTACCGATTTGCAACAACGAACTTGTATTAAATTTTGCGTAAAAAACGGATTTACTGGTGCGCGAACGTTGGAAATGTTAGAAAAGTGTTTCGGCAATGATTCTCTAAAGAAAACGGTCGTTTACCAGTGGTACGAGCGGTTTAAAAGTGGTCGTGAGTCAATCGAAGATGATGAACGCATGGGCAGACCATCGACATCGAAAACCGACGAAAACATTGATGAAGTAAAAGAAATGTTGGTTAATAACCGTAAATTAACCATCAGAGAGACATTTTGGTTAATGATTTGGGTTTCCGTCGTGTAGCAGCAAAGTTGGTGCCAAAAGACCTCAATTTCATGCAAAAAAGGGACCGTGTTGACGTCGCAAATGAGATGATTTTCGAGGGTGAATCCGATCCCACATTCATCAAAAGGATCATTACTGGAGACGAGACGTGGGTTTATGAGTACGACACGGAATCCAGACATCAGGCAAGTGAATGGTGTTCACCAAATGAGCCGAGACCAACTAAACACGTCGTTTTCAGTGAAAAAAGAAGGCAATGTTCACGGCTTTCATGGATTACAACGGTGTAGTGCATCATGAATTTTTTCCAGAAGGCCAGACAGTAAACAAAGAGTATTATTTGGGCGTTATGAGACGTTTGCGTGAAGCAATTCGCCGAAAGAGACCAGAATTGTGAGCAGAAAACTCGTGGATTTTGTACCATGATAACGCACCTTCGCACAGCGCCATCATTATTCGTAATTTTTTGACGAAAAATGCAACAAATACCACCCAACAGCCACCAAATTCACCTGATTTGGCTCCCTGTGACTTCTTTCAGTTCAATCGAGTTAAAAAAAAACCACTACGGGGAACGCGTTTCAGCAGCCGAGAGGAAGTAATGGAAAAATCGCAGGAATCACTAATGGACATACCGAAAACCGAATATAAAAAATGTTTCGAGTATTGGATCAAGCGCTGGCATAAGTGTGTTGCAGTCAACGGGGATTAGTTTGAAGGGGACAATATAGATTTAGATGAATAAACCCGTATTTTCAATTTTCTGAATAAATTCCGGGATCAATGTGGTATGTGCACCATACCATCTTTTTTATGTTCTCAAGAAACAATTTTCGAAATCGATTTTAAATTGGATAAATATCCTAACTTTATTAACTCCCATGTATCATAATACTTAACTCAACCCCCTCTTCCACAACTTCATTTACTAATCCCCTTGATCCACCACACTTCACCACTCTAAATTCTAGATCCAAGATGCCAACTTGCGCCTTCTTCATCCTCTGGTTCCCATAACTACCCTGCCGCCGATACTCGCTACAAGTTCCTCGACCCACTCTCTCCACCCACTCATCAACTGTCAAGCTTACTAAACAATTCTCAGGTATGAACCTGATCTGATAATCCCTATAGCTGGGATATATTACTAGGAATCCATAACTGTTTTCATACAGCTCCCGTTGATATTCCTCATACTGACAATTTTGAGTTAGTATGTGTCAACACTACGCTCCCCGAACGCTGCCTTTACTTTGTTGTTACATTCACTCATGGGGTTTTTTGGCTAATGCTGCACAACCCGAGGATAGTACATATTATATTATACCAATAGGAGATTTCAAACTTCCTCACCCGATATGGCTGCCTTCCAATGATTCGTCTCATTTCGTCTCACTTAATTCGTCCTCTGAAACAGAAGTCTTGTTGGTGGCCTGTCTAATTAACTCAAGTCTATATCAGACTTGTGGAATACCTAACACAATGAACAGACCACTCGATCTTGTCTTCACATCCGATTCCGACAACTGCGTGGTTTATAGGAGTGATCATCTGCTTGGACCGCTTGCATACCCCCATATCAGTTATATACTCATATGAAAGCGACAACACATGTGTTGATTCGGAATATTCATTCATAAGAAAGTCTCATTTGCAACTGTAACTTTGCGTTTATTGCAGAGACAACAAACATTGATCTTGCCCTATCAACTTTTTGTTCGTTAACTTTCTCCTGTTTTAACCAATCAGTTCCATATTCCTTCCAAAAGGACTGTTTGTCATCTCCTCCCTGGTTCAACAAGAAGTTGCAGAAACAAGTTGTAGCATACGTTCTTTGAATATCTCTATAAATAGAATCTATAGATCTGTATATAATCGTTTTCCTGGACTTTGTGAGTCCCTTTACCTTGAATTAAATTACCGCCTGTAATTTAACATAATCTTGAACTCTTTATGTCCTACCAACTACAAAGTCTTCAGCTGTTAGATTTCTCAGTGAATCTTCTGCAGACCCAAAACTATTGCAATTTTCGTTGCATGCCATTTTAACAAATCATTTTGTTAAACACCTGAACCCGATCCTAGTTACTATGAGAAACTCTCCACATAAAATAGTATTAGAAAACATAACCAAACTTAAAGATGACTTTTCTTCCGGCCCTGATGGTCTTTGGGCTATTATACCTAGTCCTGCCATAAGTTCTGTTACACAATTTCCAGCGCTTATCGTTCAAAACTTCTTGCGGGAATAGAACCGTTAACTTTTTTTTCAAAACACTTGCACTGAACAGTGAAGAATACTGGTCAGTTTGGTTTCAGTTTTCAAACTATTAACATGGAGCTCGCTTCAGCGAATTGTCATGGCCAGGCGAATGCGGTAGTAAAGGTAGTGTGTGAACGAATTCGGAGAGATCCCCTTAGGAAGCAGAAGATCCTGTCCAAGGAATTGGATATATCAACCAGATCCATGTCTAAGCTGGCTGATTCGGGATGATCTGCATATGAAAGCCTATAAAAAAAATTAAGCTGGAAAGATGCAAGCGACTTTTGCAGTGGCACGCGGACAATGGCCATGAAAACATTCTGTTTGCAGATGAGAAAATTATTACCGTGGAAGAAGTTTTCAACAAACAAAATGACAAAATTTATGCCACTTCATCTAAGGAAGCGAAAAAAGGGTTCAATGTGGACATTCACCGCTTCCGTAATGGTTTGGTGGGGGTCTCTCACCATGGTGTCACATTCCTCCATTTCTGTGAAAAGGACGTATAAACTGGTGCAAAGGTTTACCAAGAAGATGTGCTAGAGCGGTGTTGTGAAGGGTTTGACCAATACCCTTTTTAGTGGATACAGATGGATCTTCCAATAGGACTTTTTAGCAGCAGAAGATTGGCCATCGAGGAGTCCAGATCTGAATCCGCTGGATTATGGTTTGTGGATTATGGTTTGTGGTCATGGCCTGCAAGACTCCCCACAGAAATTTGGAAAGCCTTAAAACAGCATTAACCAGAGCAGCGTCCACGATCTCCATGGAAACCGTACGTGCTGCTATAGCCCAATGGCCACACCGTTCGGCAGCTTGTGTGAAAGCAAAAGGCAGTCGTTTCAAGTTAATCCAATTTTTTTAATAATCAATATTGTGGTCTAATAAGTGAAACAATTTTGAATGCAATATGTTTACTGTTTTTTTATATTTGTAACAGAACTTATGGCAGTACTAGGTACATAATAAAAAAAAATGTTTAAACCATCTCGGTCCTCCCCTCGCTAGTCTGTCTGTTTCAACAGGTACTTTTCCTTTCCCGTGAAAGGAATCTTATATCATCCCTGTCCATAAAAAAGGAAGCAAGAAGTTAATAATTACAGGCCCATAATAGCATAAACGTTTCAAAAGCATACTCTATCAAGAATTGGTTACGTACTGTAAACCAATTATGTATCTGCACAGATCAGCACCATTTCACGAAACGTAAATATACCACTACTAACCTATTTGAGTTCGTTTCGAGGACCATTTGTGCTTTAGAAGATGCTAACGAAGTCGATGCAATTGCTACAGATGTTAGCGAGGCATTCGACAAAATCTCTCACAAACTTACCATCTTCAAAATAAAAAAAAATTGTTTTTCTTTCTACTTTCGTAATGACATGATAATTTCCAAACTTATTTAATTGCCTTCTCATTCCCATTGGCTGCAAGATGACTTAAATAAGTTTTCGGTATGGTGGAAACAAAACTTTTTGTAGCTTAATGTCAACAAATGCCAAGCGACAACCTATTGCCGCAAACGTTTACCACGCCCTCTAAGAAACTACAATACTTCATCTGCGATGAGCTAGTTCCTTCCCCTACCGGAGTACGGGATCTAGAACAAAGAACCAAATTTCAACTCACATATTGACTGCATTCTAATGAAGCTAACTCTGCACTTGGCTTTCTCAAACGCTGGTCAAAGGTCGGTGGTCGAGGTACTTCACTGTACATTACTTGTGTAAAGCCTCTCCTCGAATATTTCAGGCAAGTTTGGTCACCCTATAAATAAATCCACATTCAAAGAATCGAATTCGGCCATCATTTCGCACTTCGTTGTCTACTTCGCGCCGATACATATGTACTCGTACTGTACACACTCGTATTACCCCATACGAAAATAGGCTAAAATTAATTAGTATGCATACCCTAAAAAAGCGTCGCGATGTCGCTGATTTTAAACTATTTCTTCTATTGTTTGTACAACATCTTAAGACTGTTGTGTCAAAATTTAAAACAAATCAGAGCAAAACTAACTAAGATATATAGAACCTTAAGCGTTCGTTGCTCCGATACGGTTTTGTATAAATGCCCTGCAGGTGCGCGGCGCGTTTACCTGGCAGCTTTGTTCTCTTAGAATAGAAAAGGCAATGTGCAATATAGTAATGCGTCATCTAAGAAAAATACTAGTTTGGAAGTAGGGGAGAATTTGGACAAACATTACAGGATCTTCGATTTTATTTTAATTTTTTCAATGATTGCTACATTAGTTAAGTGTGTAAAGTGTGATGAGAACTTACGTTTAAATCGTGCAAAAAGAAGGACTCGGATTCAATATCAAAGTAACGTGTGAAACGTGTACGCAGCCTCGGTACGTTCCATCTAGTGAAAGAATAGAATCTGGTATATATGATGTGAATTATATATTTACTTTTGTAATGCGAGCGTTAGGCTTATGCTAGAAGTTTTGTGGTCTGATGGATTTGACAAGCAATTTCTTATAAAAACCAACATACAGTAGATATGTAGTGAAAATGTGTGACACTATAAAGAATGTTGCAAATGAATTTATTGCTTCTGCAATAAAAGAAGAAAAAGAAACTATGTGCAAAGCGAATAATGTAAACGAAACTTCAGAATTGACCGTAACAGGAGACGGAACGTGATACTTGTCATTTTTGGAATCGGTGAACGGTTTAAGTCGAAATCTACTCGACCGATTCTTTTGAAATTTAATATACTACTTCCTCATATAAATGACCAGGTCTCCCTGGGAACTTTTTTTTATTTTTCATAACTATTAATTTTACAATAACAAATTGGCCCATTTTTTAGGCAAAAATCTGTTTGCACTTCTAAGTGTCACCAAAAATTAAAAAATCGAAAAAAATTTTCTCCCACGGATACCTTGGGAAAACCATTATCTAATGATAACATTTTGATTTTGTGATTTCAGATGATCCAGTCATATCACCGGCGAACAACTTTTTTTCGAGGCACCTTCGAAGATTTGCTGCCATCGGCTTAATTATTAATATTTTGCTTTCAAAAAGGAAATATTGTTCATGTGTTGTACTATAATGTCACAAGCAATTAAAAAAAATTGTATTACCTGTAGCGTCAAAAAGAATTCTTAAAAATGTGTCATTTCTTTGTTGAATTAACGTTACGCCCCCCCCAAACCCATAATGCAATCTAGAACCGTTACTAGAAGTGAGATTATTTAATACATTAAAATAGTAATTATTTAACTATAAACACATTTGTCTTAATAACTTAAAATACAGAATGAAAAGCAGCAATTCCCATTATGAAATATGCATGGAACTTAAATACAAAATTAAAGCTCCACTTGACAGAAATAAAGTGCTTGAAAAAAATGTCAGCACATGCGTGTTGAAAAAACATATTGTATTAAGCAACCCCCAGAAGTAGTCAACTTAAACATGAGCAACATATGCATACATAGTAGTAAGTAGGAGATCCATGTGCTCAAAAATTACCACCAGCACTATGCTTATTAATAAATCTCCACTCACTTGTCAGTCAAATATATTACAGTTTCCTTCTTTAAAGAACATAAAACATTAGAAAAATACTTGTAATAATCCAAAAATTAAGCAATAGCGATAGCGTGTTATCATTATGACTCCTTTTAAAAATGAATACTCTTGAAACTGTTTAAAAATAAAATCGCCTACGTGAAAGCGATAGTTTATGTCTTAAGACCATTAACGAACCACCACAAAATCATACCACAAGGTAGCAAAAGGTTTATTTATAAAATTCTTACAAGTTATCCTTCTACATACACAAATAAATAGTCGAAAATGGCATGCCACGAGTATACAATATTTAGGCAAAGGTACAGAACATAGACAAGTTATTCAAAAATCGATTTGGTGATTGTGGTCCTTTCGACTCATTAAATTCGTTAATTGAGATTTAAAAAAATATATCTAAATTTAGTGCAAAAGGACTGTGTGAAATATAAATAAAGTATTATTATTTTTCCATCGCAAACTTTGTCATGTCTTTCATTAGTAAAAAAAAGATTTTGAAATTAAGCAACTGCAACACTATCGGCATAGTGAGAGATGACCACGTTTACCTGACCACGACCACGTGTGAATGAATTAATTAAATTATTGAAGCTGGTTGAATAAGACTGTCGAAATATTGCGTAGACAGATAAACTGCTTAAAGCAGTCTAAAATAACTCGATTCTATGCGACATCTACAAAACAAAAACATGTCAAGAGATTTTACTTGCCTGAAAAAAAGAATGTCTTTCGGGCACGGCTGGTATTGAACGCCGAACCGTCCGATTGGGAAGGCAATACAATACCACTTGAGCCACGGCCACCCATGAGAACTGTTTTTTTAAATATTTTCTCGGAGTACATATCAAACAATCGATACTACAACATGCAACCTTGTCTTAATCCAGAAACTCAATTTCTTTTAATTCTACTGTCTCCACGGGAATTCAATTACATTTATTTAAATCTAAAGAATAGGTAGCTATTTTGTTTCTTAACATGTTAATCAAGTTCACCTTCCGAATCCAAACCGTTGTTATTTTAAGCAAGTACTATGAGGAAATATTTCAACTAATGTTTTTGAATTTTTCTAATTGGCGAAAATTGATTGGACCGATCTACTATTATTGTTATATCCTCTTTATCTATTAGCTTTCTAAGTTCCTTCCTTACAATATATCGTTGAGTTCAGTTGCTGTCCAGCGAGTTGCATCTTCTATAGCTTTTATCATTTTCTTTTTTATACTGTAGTGCCTGTCAAATCCGCTATCTGTGTCGTTCTCTTCATTGGTCTTGTTATAGTGTATTTTGTCCATGTCGATTTCTTTCCATTTGCATTTATCTCCTTGACTGTTATTTTCTTAAGCGCTTTGTGGATATCGATTTTCCACATTTAAACTGCTTGCTAATAACTTAACACTGTGAGTATTTACTTCATACTGATTTATTTTGCCTTATGTTCTTATATACTATTTTCGATTACATACATATACATTATTATCTTAAATGTAGAGGGACTCAAGAACCGATATAAAAAAAAAAAGTTGACCAATTGTATGACGGCTGGCTGGCCCTAGATAAGACAGGTACTAAGGATGTGAAATGTTGACTCATCCGCTGATAACGAAGGTGTCAAATGACGCCTCGATAAAGATGGTTTGAGTGCAGCGGCAATATAATCGATGATCTTCTGCTGCTGACTTATCGCTTCTGCTTTATCACTTCTGCGTTATCATACATATGTCGCCGATTGTTGTCTGCTCTCGTTCTCCGTCGACCCTCCTATATTCTATGTTTAAATTATCTCTAAACACTGCTCTTCTTTCAAAAATCAGTCCAGCAAAGGGTATACGAGTATGTTGGGAGAGCCAGCAAATTTTTAATATCATATTTGCAATAAAGAAATATAAGTAGAGAGCATTGAAAACGCGTCTTGCCAGCCACTTTGCTTAGTTTAAGAAGGCAATAAAGTAGTAAACATTTATCTTAGGACAACTATATATTACAGTCCCAAACCAGCTTACAGCACTTGGGCAAATGCAAAAGTTGATAAAAATATGTTTGCTTGCTTTGACAGAAAAAACCTTCAAATGATTTCTGATCCAGTCTTCATTGATGATAATAAAAGAAGAATTGCAACAATCTACCTTGTCAAGAATATTTGAATTAAACGTGTTGCATCCTCATAGGACCCATCAAACGAGCGCTCTGTTTAACAATATATATAGGGTGAATGACTCGAACTCCAACTTTTTAAAATGCTATAGTTTTTTTTATTTTTTGATAAATTTTATTGTGCCAAAGCAAAAAATGTTGGAAAATATTGGACATAAATTTTCAAATTGTATCAGTAGTTTTCAATATGTCCACCTTTGGCGCGAACAATGGCCTTCAGACGGCCGAAGAAAGCATCGCACGCTGCACGCAAGTGGCTCTGCGGTATTTTGGCCCATTCCTGGCGAAGTGCTCGTTTGAGGTGGTCCAAGCTTTGGTATTTTTTAGTGCCAACCCTCGACTTCAAAATACCCCAGACAGAGAAATCCAACGGATTTGGATCCGGAGAATTTGCAATCCATTGTGTCGAAGAAATGAAGTGTGGAACATTGTTTTTTTAACCAATCTTGGTTGACGCGCGCTTTGTGAGACGGTGGCGAGTCTTATTGAAGTGTCCACGGTCTCCGACCGAAATGATTGTTTGCCCAAGGCTTCAATACTTTGACACCACGGTCCAAAAATACGAGCGGAGAGCGACCATTGGCGGTTATTTGGGCCCAAACCATAACCATCGGTGCTGCCTGCTTCCTGGAGGCCGTCCGAAGGTGTACATTTTCGAAGGACCTCTCTGGCTAGTAAACTCGGTCATTTTCTTTGCTGATATATTGCTCGATAACAAATGGCGTATTATCGGAAAAAAACCAAATTCGGCAACTCAACACTTTCGTGCAAGCGTAGCAACGCCTTCGCTGTTTCGACTTTTTTTCGACAACTTTTGTCTGTTGCGGTGTAACATCGTGTGCTTTTTGAAACTTCGATGGCTTGAGCCCAAGCTTATTTTTCAGTATTTGCTGCATCCGTTCCAATGATATGTTGAGCTGACGAGCCATTTTTCTTCCACTTCGACGCGGATTTCGCTCAATTCGAGCCTTCACTTTCCGAACCATTTATGCCGATGTTTCTGTTTTTTTATGACCACCTCCATGGCGTTTTGCAACGCTACCAGTATCACGGTAACGAGCTATGATTCGAGACACAAATGATTTATTCACGTTGAGGTGCTGGAGGGCTCTAACGATTGCTACTTGTGGTTTTCCAGCCAAATATAAAGCAATGACAGTATCACGTTTGAATTCCATCGCAGATAAACATTTTTCAACACAACTGAGACGCAAATCGTATAAAAGGCTTGTAAATAATAAAATTATCTGTCACGTGTCAAAATTTGATCTCCCTGTCATGAACGGTTTGGAAATTATAGCAGTCTGAAGTTGGTTGCAGTCTGATTCATTCAGGGTGTATTAGTACCTACAATATGTAAGTATAATACGAGGGCGGGTCAATAAGTCAATAAGTTTTTGAATTTCTGACCTCTTTACTGAAACAGCAAAACTGCTCCTGTCAACAGGCATATGTCAGTTGACTCCTGTCAAAATTTAAACTTGCTGCGTCAGTTAGTTTGTGTTTGACAGCTATTTTTATCAGACTACTCACTAATTTGAAGAGAAAATGGAAAAAAGTGAATTTCGTGTGCTTATTAAGCATTATTTCTTGCGAAAAAAAACCATTACCGAGACCAAGGCTAAGCTTGATAAATACTATGGGGACTCTGCACCATCGATTTCAATGGTAAAAAAGTGGTTTACTGAATTTCGTTGTGGCCGTACAAGCACTGAAGATGCCGAGCGTCCTGGACGCCCAGTTGAGGTCTCTACACCCGAAACAATCGAAAAAATTCACGATATGGTGTTGGCCGAACGAAGATTGAAAGTGCGAGAGATTGTGGAAGCCGTAGGGATCTCGCATGGCTCAGTGGTTTCAATTTTGAATGATCACTTGGGCATGAGAAAGCTTTCCGCAAGATGGGTGCCGCGTTTGCTCACAGTCGACCACAAACGCAATCGTGTAACAACTTCACAGGAAGGTTTGGCGTTGTTTAATCGCAATATGGAGGAGTTTTTGCGCCGTTTTGTAACCGTGGACGAAACATGGATCCATCACAACACACCAGAGAACAAACAACAGTCAAAACAGTGGGTTTCTAAGGGTGAATCGGCGCCAAAGAAGGCCAAGGTGGGTTTGTCAGCCAATAAAGTTATGGCGACTGTTTTTTGGGATGCACGCGGGATAATCCACATTGACTACCTTCAAAAGGGAAGAACAATCAATGGGGAATATTATGCCAACTTATTGGACCGATTCAATGACGATTTGAAAAAAAAACGACCTCATTTGGCCAAGAAAAAAGTTCTTTTCCACCAAGACAATGCAAGGGTGCACACATGTGCAGTTGCCATGGCAAAAATCCATGAATTGGGCTATGAATTGCTCGCTCATCCACCCTATTCTCCAGATTTGGCTCCGAGCGACTACTTCTTGTTCCCAAACCTGAAGAAATGGCTTGGTGGAAAAAGATTTGACTCCAATGATGAAGTCATCTCGTCATTTTGAGGACCTCGACAAATCATTTTTTTTGGAAGGGATAAAAAAATTGGAGAAGCGTTGGACAAAGTGTATAGAGCTCAAGGGAGACTACGTTGAAAAATAAAATTATTTTTTTATCAAAAAATCTGTTTTAATCCAAAAGTCATGGACTTATTGACCCACCCTCGTAGCTCATCACTATTGAAAAAAAAATATACCAAAATATAAATTTTTACAATAATTGGCCAATCAACTATCAACTGATGACCGGTAACAACAACCCTGTAGTTACACCATCATCATCCAACAATATTGTCTTCTAAGCAGTAGAAGAAACCCAAATTGCAATGTCACCTCATACGAGTACGTAAAAAAATTCATATTAAAGTCACATCATAAAGTAACAAACAAATTAGCTGCAACTTACAACTCTGTGCATCTTTCCTTCGACTTTTCATTAGACTGTGTAACAGAATGTAATTCTTATGACCCGACCTTGAGTCATCAATGTCAAACATTATCCTGTTATCGAGTTAATTCCAATTTCAAATAGTCTATCAAAAATGGGTTGCTAGTTTGTCCTCTTAAACAATATAAAATATATCAAACAATCAGAAAATAACAATTCCTAACACATACATAAGAAAATGAAGGGTTTACTCAAACTTTACAAACAAAAAACTCATTACACGATGATTAATTTAATTTCATCAAAATTGCTAGGCATACAATTCGTTTTCACTTCGTTCAAATTGCCGCAAAACAGTACCATTCAATCGATCAATAGAAAACAAACATAACTGTGTGATGACTCACTAACCCACATACACATATACAATTTCTTTTGTTTTATTTTTTTGTACACTCTAAGATAGACCCGATGTAGTCACGAATTATTGTAATCTTACATTTCCTTACGTAGCTTTTACAGCAGACAAGTATTTCTACTCACTCATTTACTTTGATTCGGCCTATACTTTATTCTTCTTTTTATTTGTCTATTGATCAAACAATGAATCAACTTGACGGTTGTTCCAGACATGCTTTAATATCACAATTAACACAAGACAAATCCATAGGGAATGAGAAACGTTGAAACCTATCCTACCATAATTGACAGTGTTAAATATTATAATATTAATTGCAATAAAAGCAGGGATATCGCAGCCCTTGTATTGTATACTTGCACTACTACTTATTTATTTGTTATGAAAGAATCCGTTTCCTAATAATTTCTTTAAAATTAGAGAAAGGATTCATAGTACAATACAATACTTTCATTGGTAGGAACATTAAACATCAGGTTGTACTCGTAGCATTAATATTCCGCGATTTTTCGGAGGATATTTTCCAATTCCCATAAAATGCAAAAAGCCAATTTAATGCTGAAACCGTTATTGAAATTAGTATTTTTGATATAGTGCTCATTCAGTCTGCAAATTTCATTCTATTAGCATCGTTGTTAGCATTTTTAACTGAATTTTGAAATGGGTGTATCGGAAGCACATATTCGGCATCTTATTGTTTTTATTCCGGAAAAACCAGAATGGAAGTGAAGCCACTAACTACATGCGAAATGTGTCGGCGTTGGATTGCAATATTTATAAATGGCAATGGCGAAGGAAGATTGAAAAAAAATGGTACATCCACCTTATCCGAAGGTCCAAATTTAGGACCTTCAGATCCCGAGCCCACGATGCTCTTATGGTATTTTTTTCCTCAAAGCCAAATAATTTTTTTAGTGACATAATGAATAACTTAGACATTTCTAGCACAACTTTAAACACAAGAACGTTTGAAATATAGTCTTTATCGTAAATATATACAATATTTATTAATTTCGCGTGGACGAGCTTTTTTTTTAAGAACTTAACACTCAATTGGGTATTACTACACTTAAAATGCCTGAGCACGTGTTAAGTTTATAGGAAAATGGCACAGAGAGAGAAAGAAAGATATTTTGGGCTAGGTGAAAGATTTTTTGAGTGGCATCCAATATTTAATGGGGAGACTAAATTATTAGTATA
The DNA here is from genome assembly GCA_963966105.1 of Volucella zonaria. Classification (NCBI taxonomy): domain Eukaryota; kingdom Metazoa; phylum Arthropoda; class Insecta; order Diptera; family Syrphidae; genus Volucella; species Volucella zonaria. The sequence continues at coordinate 20,409,463 of OZ014532.1, read as the reverse complement.
AATAATTGAACTTGTTCTGGTATTCTAGGCAACCACTCATCTTAAGTGAATTAAGTTGCCTGAAAAAAAGGAATGTCTTTGGGGCGCGGCTGGCATTGAACCCTGAACCGTCCGATTTGAAAGCCAATACACTACCACTTGAACCACGGTCACCTAGAGGCTAAATATCCGAAACTTTATTGTACCTTTATAGGTCGACAAAGTAAGTCTCAGAAGATAAAGTTATTTTGGAGAGAGGCTCAAAATTGCCATTCAGTAAATGTAGACTACTATATAGTATAATACCTTACGATTGATTCAGAGGGTATTGAAAAAGATTAAACATTAGAATATTGCCTCTCTACCAAGCACAGCAAAGGTTTTGGAAAAAAAAAAGCGAAAAACATCCAGCTCAGAGGGATTAGATTTTGATAGGCACTTCTTGCTAATTTCAATATTTCCGTTTATGAGAAATATGGTATTTAACATTTATTTATAAACTAATATTCGATGAGAATATTGCAATAAACAATTGTTGTTGATACGAGGATGGGTCAATAAGCCCGTGACTTTTTGAATTCCCCGCGTTGTGATTTGAAACACAACACTGCTCCCGTCGAATAACATCTATCAATGACTACGTTCAATTTTGAACAAGCTTCGTCATTTAATTTGCATGGGACAGCAGAGACGCTGGAAAAGGCCAAGGTAGGTTTCTCGGCCTATAAGGTCATGGCGGCAGTTTTTTGCGATGCACGCGGCATAATCCACTTCAAATATAACACCAAAATATTGGACCGGTACAACGACGTTTTAAAGAAAAAAAAAAACGACAGCTCTGGACCAAAGAAGTGCTCTTCCATCGTAAAATCCGTTGAACGCGCGCTAATTATACAAAAAAAAAAGACAATGCACGGATGCAATGCGTAGCCGTCATGTCGAAATTTTACGAATTGGTCTCTAACCCGCCATATTCTCCAAATCCGAAGAAATAGCTCGGTAGAAAGAGATTTTCCTCCAACGATGAAATCATTCGTGAAACAAATGCCCAATTTGACGACCTCGACAAATGTTATTGTTTGCATGGGATCAAAAATTTCTAGAAATGTTGGACGAAGTGTATTGAGACTCAATGAAGACTTAAAGCTGAAAAATAAAACTTTTTTGTCGAATAAACTCTATCTTTCATTCGAAAAGTCACGGACTTATTTCTTCATCCTCCGTATAAGGTTCAATACAATGAAATCCGCAAATATAAAAAAATTCCTCGCGTTGCTTTGAAAATTGTTACATAAGAGATTTTGTTTGCATTATAAGCTTATTAGTCGTGTATTCCTGCGCCTTAAAATCAAGAATTGAATAATTTTTTCTCTCAAAAATTCATTCATTTTTGCACACGGTTTTAACGGTTTTTAACGGTTTTGAACCCCATCAGTTTGGTCAATTTGTTGGGTTACTAAGCAATAGATGTGCATTAAGATAATTATTCTTTTACGATGAAAACGAACTTTTCTATGATTCAAATCTAATTTCTTTATTTTAATTTAACTACAACATTCACTTTGTTCATAGAAATATTAAATGTCATATTAAATTGTCCAGCAAATCAAGTTTGAAATACTTTGTAAATAAACGTGGTTTTCAAGGTTCGCTTTTATATTTGTTTTTGTTCTGTTAAGCACATTTAATATTTACATTTGGATGAAGCTTATCTTATCTTAATAAACTTGAGCAGTATAATCTTCATATCTTCAACAAAGATTGCGTCAAACAGAACGGTTTAAGATTTCAACCGTACCAAAAGCACCAAAATGAGATTCACTCGAAGTTATTACATTTTATTTTAAACTATTTTCATCGTTTTTGATATTTAAATAATTACAAAGAATGGCATTAAGCATTAAGTTTAGTTGAATAATTTTAAACATTATTTTTTAAAGAAGATTTATCACATGTTCTCCACATACATTGTATGTACTTATGTCTATCAATTTTAATCAAAACTAACAACAGGAGGCGCGAATCACACCATCTCCCGCATTCAGAATGAACTTTGGCAATTACGCATCGGGGTGGAATATATAGAGTGAAGTTTATTCTGTAAAATGGCCTTTATTCATGGTCACATTAATCGATAGAATACAAGTACATCCAACGAAAATGAGAGTGGTTTGATTAAACTTATATTTACTTCTAAATAATAAATCTTCTTCTTAAATAAAAATTACACCAATCACTTCTTCAAGATTACACAATTCTTGAATCTTATATGATATTTTAAAAGATAAACAGAATTTTATCTGTCTGCGGGCGCGACGTCAAACTCCGTATACGGACTTACGTTATACTCGTAACATGCACCATGTCAGAGTGTCATGATTCTTAATCCATTTGTTTTCATTTCACCCATGACGTATTTATGGGCGAAGAGACAGGCAAAAATTGGGAGAGAAAAAACGTACTCGTACTCAAATCTCGCGCAAGTAAATTACACATTACGCGTTCTTTTTTTGTTATTATCAATGATTTATTTGCTGCAAAATACACAAAGGTAATCAAAAACTGCCTTGTTTGACTACTGAGTTTTTTGTTTGTCCGATTAAGGCTAATGAGTGGCTAGTTTTTTTTTCAGATAATTAGAATGCTAGTATTTATTGAAATAAAAAAACATTTAAAGAATTTAAATGAGTGGCCTTAAGCCAATTTTACCATACTCACAAAATATTAAATGACAACTGACTATGCTATGATTTTTATCTTCCTTACTTTTTTATTATGAATACATTGTAGTCAAAAACCAAAATCCTGGACATTGCATTGAGGAGAACTATCACCAATCGGATTTCGGGTTGGAATAGGATTCGCCTGACGAAAAGGATCAGGCAAACAAGGCTATGGCTAACAAAACAGTGTCAAGTGACAGACCGTATTCCTTAACATGCTTAAAGATACTACATCATTTATAATAAAAGCGGCAGCAGCAATTTAAACTGAACAAAATTCAGCACAACTGAACAAAATACATCTCATGTGTTCCGGTCAATACTTACACATGAACAAAGCACAACATCGTTCATGTGAGTACCACAGCTTCTGTTGTAAGCGACCATCCGAAGGACAAAATTAACTATGACTTTTTGAAAAATAAGTGGGTCAATGGGCGCAATTTCAGTTTGGATGTTAAGTTTGAGATCCTGAATTATCTCTGGGTTATTGGCATAGAACTTACTCTTCAAATAACCCCACACGAAGAAGTCGAAAGGGTTCAAATCGCATGATCTTGGAGGCCAATCAACGAAATGGTACTTTTACAGATCGCCTATTTTCATAATAAGATTGAATAACAAAAATGCGTTGATGTGTGGTAACCGACTCCATAACTAAAATTCCGAAAGGTCGTATGACATCTGTCAAAAAGATCAACCACATTGAATTCAATAAATGACATATACCCTTTTATGTGTATATGGAATTTACAATTGGACAAACACAAAAGTAAATCCTTTATGAACATTGAGAACAACCAACAGAGGCCCTACGGAACCCCATAGCTACTAGATGGAGTGAAAAGTGACATCCTTGACCACCAGAATGTGCTGCTACTGCAAAAAAGGTTATGGTGCCTTGAAGTCCATTCATATTTAGGCAGACATGCAAAATTTCAGTGCGATACTGTCTTTATGTTTTGACAGCTGATTGTTGTTGACGTGTTTGGCATCATGTTAAGTATGCACAAAAACGATTTTCGTTCTCTCACAAAACATTATTTTTTGAGAGGCAAAACCGCGAAGGAAACAAAAAAAAAGTTGGATAAATATTATGGGGCTAATGCTCCGTCAGATTACACTGTCAAATATTGGTTTCGAGAGTTTCGTGGTGGCCGCAACTCCACTACCGATCAAGTCCGCAGCGGCAGGTCCTCCGATGCGGTTACAGAGGACAATGTCAACAAAATACATGAAATGGTGTTGGCTGACCGGAAAGTGAGGGTGCGCGAGCTAGCAGATACCACAAAGATTAGTACGCCATATTTTGGGCAATATTCTGCATCTGAAAAAGAAATCCTGAGGCTGGGTGCCGCGAATGACCAAAAACACGAAGGCGAGACCACTTCGAAAGAGTGTTTGGACTTGCTGATGCGGAATCGGATCCGTCAAACTATTATCTCTTCCCAAACCTCAAAAGATGGCTCATCAATAAAAAATTCAGCTCACGCGAGGAAATCATCGACGCCACAGAGGAGTATTTTGCAGACCTTCCGGAAAATTACTTTTCGGACGGGATCAAGAAGTTGGAAAATCGCTGGAATAAGTGTATCAAACTAAAAGGGGACTATATTGAATAAAATAAAAAAAAATTTTTTAATTCCCAATCAATTTTCACTCCATCTAGTAGTGTGCTCGGTTGCAGGTTATCACTCAGGTTCGACAGAATAGGTTTAACTGTTTATGTCAGATAGATTTAATAAGTTAGAAAGTTTATCGCACAAGATAATAGGATTAACAGAGCAAACATTTTGATGAAGCCAAGAAGTTCCAATATCAATTTCAATTTCAATATCAAATCAAATTTTCTTATGCAATATGCAATACTAATGAGATAATGAATTCGAAAGCCTTTGAGAAGGAAGGTGATATTGCAATAGGTCGAGGTCTGAGGTGCTTCTTCTAATAGGGTTTGATATATCTCTTTCCAAAAAGTGGGAAATACTGTAGCAACGAATGGTATTAAAAAGAATTTTTATGTAACCACACACATAATGAACAATACATTTTCTCGAAATCAGGGTCGATGTGATTGTGACCAATTCCAACACATTTTGGTTTGATGTCAAAATGACGCCACATGCGTCTAAAAAGTTGAGTCCCTACAAAGAAAAGATTCCTCGGAATTATTAAGTATTGTCGTGGACTGTCGCAATGGGTAAGTTTGCCGGCTAGTACGGAAGAGGGGCTGGGTTCAAAACCCAACTGTTTCACCTCGGACTGCCCCCCCAACAATTTATTTATTTGTAATTAAGAGTAACTGAACCATCTCACGACGTCCTTTATTTTTCTGTTGCAAGACATAATCGCATATTATGCACGCTTGTTAAAAATTGCTTAGAAAAAAATATGCAAGTTCGACAAAAAAAAAATAATTGCAATGTTTTTAAAAAGAGAAACTGTATTTTTACATAATACTACGACTTGATATTATGTTTCAACAGTACGACTATAAATTCTAAATACAAGAGTTGTCTATTTGAACAATCCGTAACCATAATAAATTTTAAACCTGGCTAGAAATGATGGACAAAATTATCGAATAAAACCTATCAGATAGATCATTTTTGGGGGCATAACTATTTATACTATTAGCTACATATACATAATCAAATATATAAACACATGTACTATTAACAAGACAATTTCTTTACCTTCTCAATATTGTATTTTTCTAATGCCTGTGTCGCACAATCAACAGCGTCCTGTTGCATCTCCTCGCTCATGTCAGCATTTTTAATTACGGCTTTGCGATCAGACATTTTGCTTCTAGTCTATTTGACACAATCTATACGATAATGAATCTGCAAATAAAAGAATTATACTAATTATTATTTGTAATAATTTTATACAACAAAAATAAATTTAGCTAAATTTAAACCGATAAGGATATCATAATTGTATAACTGCAGTGCAGATATCGATTGCACAACTGATTCGAGTTCGACAAGATTAATCGACAAAGCCCTACGGTGCATTTTTTTACAAATTAAGTGTTCTGTGAACGTTTTCAATGTTGCTCATTTTCTCTTTCTTACACGACAAAATCCCTACTAATTGGGTCACGAGGAAGTTATGGACTTAAGAGATTATTTAAAAATCGGTCAAATTTGAGTTTATACTCCATTAAACAATTATCTGTTTCTCCTTGCCTCCTTTCCCTTTGATATTCTGTTCCTTAATTTATCAATCGCTGAATAAAGTAATTTGCTGTAAGGCAAACTTCTTTTTTCATTTTTCTTTTACCGTCCTTATTTATAATATGCAGCACCTAGCAACTAATTAGATGTGATTTTATTTTCACACGGGTAGAAAAGATAATAAATTTGCTTCTTCTTAAAATACCTCAATGTGTGCAGATTATTGAAAATTGTATTAGAGCAGCAACATCTTGACTTGTGACATCATCGTCGTAGTCATCTTTGCCACTTTTGAAGTCACCAGCATCGTAAACATCAGGCTCCAAAAGGGCAAAGTTAATTATTTTCCAATACAGATACACGTGCTCATTGTTACATATAACATACTCGTATGTGCAGTTGTGGCTATGTCATATTCTCACAGTATGCAAAAATACGCCCTTCTACAACATAGATACACTCACCATCATTTAATTAGACCAAGCTTTTCAAGAAATGTTTCTGTAAAGCATGGCTGATTCGTGGTTTATAGATGTTTGAAATTGAGGACATGAAACAAGTATCTAACCTTGAAAATCACTCACTACTAAATATAAGAGAAAAACTATTTTTTTTACTCTTGAAACAAATCGTGTATGTACATAAATCAAATTTTCTAGGATTAGATGTGACGGAAATTGCGAAATCGATAACGTGAATTAAATTATGAACGGTGCAAAAAGAGAGGCAAAAAAAAAGGTAAACGTAGAGACTTCCGTCATAATCGATAAACGGTACACAAGCTTCAAGAGAGGTGCCACCTCAAAACACAAGAAAATGGGTAAATATTTTTAAAGCAAGGAAGAAACTCATAAAAGCAATTGTCTATTGAATCGTTTATTGAAGAGGAGCAGGAACGTTTACTACGAGAGAACGACGAAATTTGCAGTAGGTAGAAAGCGTATTTGAAAGAGTTACTTAACGAAGAATGTCCAAGTATTAAAATTCACTCTGTTGGCGAACTTCTTTTAAAATATATAACGCATATAATTACATCTACTGTAGCATATTTCTAACAGGTATCTGCATTGCTACTGCGCCGCTTGTAGACCTTGCAGATTTAGAATTATTCTACAGGCCGTTCTATTTTGGACCACCTCGTTAGTGAGGCCAAGAACTTTCTAATGCGAAGTCACTATGATCAATTATTTTTCTTTCGGCCCATTCTTTGAACCTTGGCTGGAACTTGAGCCTCTATTGCTTTTTGGACCGGATTTTCCGACTACCTTCGTTGAAAATGGCAAAAGCAACTCATTCGCTCAGCTTAAAATTTCTCCACTATCGATTTATTAATGTAGACACTTCCGCGGGCGCACGTACTTCTTACAAAATCACGTTCTGCTGACATTTGTATCATGAAGAGAAAAGTTCAAGTTTTAGGAAAGATGGTGTCACGAAGCTTTAAAAAGGAGAAGCCGAGGATGAGTGCTCGGACCACGTTAGATACTTTCCGGAATATGGCTATAAGGCCAACGAAAAAAAATTACCCATACGCCCTATAAGTTGTTCGAACATTATTTTATTTAAGTCTTAAAACACAGTTAGAAGCTCCAATAGTCTATATGGTATTATATGGTATTGAACGGTAATTATTTTTAGATAGGAGAGGAATAGGACTAAGCCTAAAAATTTTATGGAATCTTTAGGTTGGTTCTAGAATTTTTTTTTTAAATTGTGCAGTTATTTTTGTGTTTAGTAAAAACGAAATTCATCGTTATATCAATTCAACTTTGCTTCATTCAAGCCTTAATTATAGTCATTTATTTATTATAAAAATAAATACCAGAACTAGTCGTGAAATTTATCAGATCGATCGAAGTTCAAATTGGCTTTGTCGAAAATGGATTCCACTAATCATCAAATCAAAGCCATAATTTGGAGCCAATATGAAGTTCCGAAGAAAAATATATCTGACCAGCATCTTCGTCTAATTCACAGGGAAGAAGTCCCTCTAATCTACATCACCTATAAAAGCATCAGTCCACTTAACAGTGCGTACAAGATCTTGTCGGCCTTATTATGGGGACCCAGAGCAAAATTCGTCAGATTGCCCTGAACAAAGATGAATAGCGTTCCCTGTCCCATCAGAAGCAATTTTACCATGTGACTTCTTCAACATCATACTTAAGAAAATTGTGCGAAACCCACAATTTTTCAAAAGTCTGTGCAACTATTTGCATATGCTGATGACATTGTTATCACTAGCAAAACAACAGAGAACACTCATACATCGCTTTGCGCGGTTTCACCTTTGCGCGATTTTCATATACCTACCCAGATTCGATTTTTGCGACTTCGCTTTGTGAGAAATACCGTTCTCCTTTCAAAGAACCATGACGCGCCATAGTTTTTCTTTTACTGAAAAACATGGGTTACCGCTTTTATATTCGAGGAATGGTTGACGGAACATTTTCTAACTGAAGTCGAAGAATTTTGCAAAAAGCGTTACTTGTTTTGTGCAACGCACCATCACATGCAGCATATTTAGTAGATTTGCACCCTAAAATTAAAATTGGTTTCTTACCTCCGAATGCAACCGCTTTAATCCGACCGATAGACCAAGGGGTAATTTCCACCCTTAAGATAAATTACCTTACATTTTCGGAACTTATCAAACCATCTGATAAAAATCACTCGAAGCTTTTAGAAAAAAATTAGTTCTAGATGCAGTCCGTAATATAACATTAGCATGGGGAGAATTAAAACAATCAATCCTACGAGCTGTTTGAATAAAGCCCCTAAATCAACACGACGATCCAGGTGATGCAGAGGTTGATGTGGAAGAATTACTTCAACTTGGTAGGCAAATTATTGGAGAAGGCTTTGCCGACCTAAATAAATGAAATCTTAGACGCTGATGAGCCCGACATCGCTGCAGAAGAGATAATTGATTTATTTAAACAAGTTGAACTTCTTGAAGAAACCAGTACTACAGAGCAAGAACAAATGACTGAAACCAAACTGGCCAGGATTCTCGCTATAGGTGACAAATTGGTGGAAGAAGTTTCCACAATTGATCCTAATGAAGGACGATCACAGCAGCATTAGAGCATCTTTAGAACCGTAAAGGCCACTTAGGAAAATCTAAGAACGAAAAGTAGTTTAATTTAATTTTTTTGGTTTTTCATACTACCCTTTTTTAAGAAAACTACCCCTATTTTCGCAGTTCTTACTTCAATTTTCATTTTTTTTTCATTTTCTTTCATTTTCCTAAGAACTGCTCAAAGCGAGGTATGAGTATGTAGATAGAAGCTGTGAATGAGGGAAAAATTATATGATGTCAATAAAAAGAGACTAACAACATCGATGAATCAGATAAGATGTCATAAAGACGATTATGATTCTGATGTAGTTAGTAAGTTTGTAAAGCTCAGTTCCGCAATTAAGTGGTGTTTGCATGGTGTTTACAAACCTCATCAGAAATCAAATGAAAGAGTTACACTTGCCAATCGATGTTTCTTTCCCCTAAGAAGGCAATTCAATCATAAGGCCTTGTCAAGATCTCCATAAGGAGATCCTAAATAGGAACCTGATTGTTTTAAATGCAAAATTCTTCGAATGATTGTTTGTTTACGTTGATGGACTTTAAAGATATTACAGCGAACTCTGCCAGCGACAGTAACATCAATATTCAGAGAAATGCGGATCAGCATTTTGAGAGGGGACACTTAGAGCGAGAAAATATTAATCCTCCATCTCGAAGATAGCACAGTAGGGTGATTCATACAATCCTGGTACGCGAGGCAAGATGTAGCGTTATCTAAGTAAGAGCATAACTTTTAATCCCTAACTAGTTGCAATAGAGAAATTAAAAAATACGGAGTGCATACTTTGCAACCTGCACGTGGTCTCCACCATGTTCATTACTTAATTGAGTTCTGTCCGGTGCTAACCAAATCAAGAAATAACAGGATAGATATGTAAAATTTGCCTTAAAATGTCGACGAAAAGTCTTATTAAAAATTAACTATTCCCATATTTATTTTTTTAATAATAATAATAATTTTCTATTAGTTTAATGATAACATTAAGTAAATTATGAAAGAGGAAAACAACAATTTAACCTTCGCATTCTTTTTTGTTAAAAGATATCTTCAAAATATTTGCACTCTACGAGTAATATGCAGCAGAATGAAAGTCAATAACCCCAATCGAAGGAAGCCTTTTGAAAAGAGTTAAAACACTTTATTCTGTAAAACACACAGAAATTCTAAAAATTTAAGCGCCTTGATGGATTTTAAGGTATGAAAGCAGCTACACATTGCTACGTAACTTAAAGAAATGAGTCACGTGAAACATAATACTTATACCAGGTCATTTGTTTTTTTTAGCAAATCTACCCAAACTTGATGTATAAATATAGTGTAGGTACTCCTGTTTACGAGTATTTATCAAAAGCAAACGCGTTTGTACACGCGTACGTTATATCAATTTAAATATTAAACGTACAAGAAAAAAAGATATGTCATGGCTGAAATATAAAATACGAGAGCGTAACTGATTATTTCCCTTTTTTTCCGAGTAAAGAACCTCGCTTTATAAACCATGAAATGAAATTATTATATTTATGAAAGGATATACAGTGGTGGTAAAACTATTCCAAATACAACTCTTATTTTTTTTTTCTTAAAGAAAAGGACTTTATGAAATACAAAAAATCCCAGTAACATTGCTCTCAATTATTCGTTTAAACATAGCAGTACTTGCCGCGAATGCAATCTTCATTCAAGCAAACAATCGGAATATTTACTGGAAAAAGTAATAGGGATAGCTGACAAACATTGAATTTCTTCGTAATTGTTAGGATCACTTGATAAAGAAAAGTTGTGTGTTTCTAAAGACTAGTTCAGCGTTTTTTTTAGTCATAAAATTGCGAACAATTGATTTTGTAATATGTAGAAATAAACACATGGATTTACACTGCTGAAGATAACGGAACTCTAAACTCTTTAAAAAAAAAAAGAAAAAATCAGGATACTATGAGAGCACAAAATAAGTCAGAAGCGCGCCCGTGAAAAACCTAGAAATGCAACACCTCTATTTGGCCGAAATTTATGCCTAATCTTATGACTTAATAACCTGCAGGCGAACAATCAGAAACAGACTTATAGACTGTGGCTTGCACGGAAGTGCACCAAGGATAGCGATATTTAATCAGAATCGACAGCATTGGAAAAATGTCTTATGCTCCGATGAAACTATGATAAGATAAATCTACATATTTGGGTCCTAGGACCTTATATGCCAGGAAGACAGTGACGCATGGCGGAAGTAGGGTTACTTTTCGTCCTTTGGGGTTGGTCCTTTGTTGATATATTAATCGAAGACCTATTAGAGTCAAATAAACGCTTTGTTATTGCCGGAGATATGAATATTAAATGGTTAGATGAAACAGATCCTTACAGAAACAAGTTGAAAAAATTACATCTATAAATAAAGAGAAAACTATGTAAACAAATCGTGCACGAACCTACACGAATAACAAATAGTACAAAAACATTTATTGATCACATAATAAGAGATTGGGGGAATATTATTAATGCGACGGTATTAAAATAAGCGTTAATTATATTAAGGAAAATGAAGTAGGTATATGCAGTGGCGGTCGCATAAATAGCACACTATATTCGCATATAGTTCAAATTGCATTTCCCGTTAAGTATGATCGAAATATGGCAAAGAATTAAAAGCATACGCTCAGTATCGCAATGCATATAAGGTTAACGGTAAATTCTCAGCGTCATCATGATAGCAATCACTGACATCATCGATTGCAGCGTGAAAGGACGTGTTTTTTTTCTGGCCACATAAATAGCACACGTTTTTCTTTGCTGATTCAAGTTATATTTTGTTGTGATTGGATTATTAAAAATAAATTCATTTGAAAGTATATTTGCCATTATGGGAATGCCAAAAATGTTGCAAGAGATCCGATGTCAAGAAAAACCACAATGAAAGAGGACAGTCTGATCTACAGAGCTAGTGCCGCCAACCCATTTTTGAGCTCCAAAGCAATAAAGAACAGCGTTTTTACAAATCATTCCATTTGTGTGTCGGATAGAACTATAAGAAGGCGCCTGCAGAAAAAAAAACTTTAGAGGATGCATCGCACAAAGAAAGCCACTCGTAACCGACAAAAATTTAAAACTAAGGAAGTCGTTTGCAAAAGAACACATCCACAAATCGATGACTTTTTGGAAAAGTGTACTGTGGAGTGATGAATCCAAGTCCTGCAGGTTCGGATCGGATGAAAAAAGGTATATAGGGCGTCCACCTAACCTATCTCGGATTATGATACACACTAAAAACAGTCAAACACGGTGGAGGAAGTGTGATGGTATGGGCTGCTTTTTCTTGGCATGACGTGGGACCAATTGTGAAAATAGACACGAAAATGGATCAACACGTCTATAGACGCATTATTGAAGAACACATGATCTCCTTTGCCGAAGAAAATATGCCACTAATATGGCATTTTATGCATGACAAGCACACTTCTTGACTTGTGAAGGGTTATGTGGCCAGGCATAGTTTTACAAATATGTTTAACTTTTTTGTTTTCAGGAAAATAATCTCATCTTTTCGTGAATTAAATTAACTTTTTGAACGCTAATAAATAATATAAGTAAACAATCCTTGTTTTGATTATATTCTGAAAAACTGCCTTTTTATTGATGGAAGTGCAAGTGTGCTATTTACGTGTTCACCACTGTATAAAAAGCCTTAAAATATTCTAGGCCGATTTTTTTATCCAATCTAGGAAACAGTACTGCAATTCGTTATTTAGATAATGTCGAACACCCGACTCAAAATAAACCAACGAACCTATGAGGGATTACTACGGTGTTAAAAAAACAAAAGAAACTCCTGGTATAGTGAAACTTTAAGGGATATGAAACGACAAGAATTAAAAATATCAAAAGTGTTGATTTTCAAGCAGTGAAGTTTTATGGAATTAGTACCGTGAAATAAAAAAAAAGATATAACAAAGAAATTGTGAAAGTGAAAAATAAGAATATGTATAAAAGGACAAATTCGAAGTGCTCGTGATCAAAAATCTATGTAGAAGTCCACTTGGGTACACCGTTCAAATTTATGTAGACAGTGAACTAAAAAAATGACTTCAATCATACTCGTATAAGCGCTAGGATGATGCTCGATGATGTAATTGTGTGTGTTATAAATCTCTTTCTGTGTTCTGGTTCGTTTTCCGAAACATGGAAAGAATTCGTATTAATCCCTATTGTTAAAATCCCAGGCACCGTTCTTTGCACAAATGTCGGTCCTGTTAATGCACTTCCTGCACAAGAAAAGATTTGGAAAAGGTGGTCCAAACAAAATTAGAAAATACTTCGAATCCAAGAATCTATTTCTAGAAAGTCAATTTGCGTACAGACGAAGGCTTTCCCGCGAATCGGCTCTCAATCATGTAATAATTATTTGGAAAAAAGAAATCGTGTAAAAAAAAATTTTTATAGCGATTTTTCTCGACTTCAAAAAAGCATTCGAAACCAGCGGCAGAAATATTCCCTGTGTACGTTAAGGAGTTATGGCATAATTAATGGTGAACTAAAATGGTTTGAGTTGATTCTCAGCGGTCGTACACAACGGACGATAGTAAATGGAGTATCCTTCAAATACAACGGTCAATGCTGGGTGCGTTGCGTTTTATTGTATAATCTACATAAACGACATAAAGGGTATACTTAAATATTCCCAGATAATACTATTTGGGGACAATGCTCTTCTCTATATATCTAGAAACGACATCTAGAAACTAACTCAGCTAAACAATCCCCTGAACGCAAACAAATTAAAGTTAAATATTTTAAAATCAAAATGTATGTTATGTAATTAGAATCATAGGCTACATTTAAATGTAGAAGGCCAAGTATTGAAACAAGTGAAACAGATAAAGAATTTAGGCGTTGTTATTGATTATAAAATAAAGTTTATCAATTATGTTATAAAAAAGTATCGAACAAACTATTCTTCTTCGGTAGAATTCGAATTAAGATTTCAATGTTTTTGAATGTTTAGCGTTTACAAAATAAAGCAATGAGGATATTTTAAAATGCAATCGATATATTTACCTCAGTAGTCTTTATGTTAAAATGGTCAAGCAAACAATTTTAGTTAATGTCCGTTTTATATTTAAAATAAAAAATATTATATGTCAGCGAATCCCAACCATATTATCATATTTGCGAAACAGAAATGACTTCAGACTACCATCATACCGTTCTAAAGCTACACAAAACAGTATTGTATATAAATTTATATAAATGATGTAAAAAATGAAACAAATTTAGAGATATTCAAATGAAATATAATTTTCCTTATAGACAAGTATCGATTACTGCTATTAATTTCCAAATATAAAATTATAATATTAGTTCTATGTAATTTGTTAATACTAATGAATTTAAACATCTACTAAATCAAAGATGGGCACCGGTGTCGGTGCTGGTATACGTATTTGGTCCAAACAGCATCCATCGCAACGAATGGGAAAAGGTCCGAGCGTATTTCAAATGGAAACGTGCACAAATCTCATCCTCGATAAGAGAATAAAGGGTGTACCCGTCTGTATACTAACGGACACTCAAGCAGCCATCAAAGCATTAGACTATAATCTCATTGAATCTAAATCGATCTTGCGCTGCTTCAATACACTACAAGATATTTCCCATAAGAACGAAGTAAAACTTTGGTGGATCATAAAGGTATTGTCGGAAGTGAAATAGGCGACGAACTGGTTAGAATCGGTATACAATATTCCCAATTCAGTAAATAACTCAGCAAGGAAGAACAAACAAACAAAAAAACATCCCAGGGTTTCGTCAGGCTAAAATGGCCAACAACCCCTCCATAACAAATCTAGAGAATCCCTACAACTCAAAAGGGATGATATCAGAAGACTGATTGAATTTCTAACCAGACATTGCCACCTTCGATATCACCCACGTAAAATAGGTCTTCTTCAGGAAACTGAATGTCTTCTTTGCATGGAACACGACGAAACTGTGGAACAAATTTGATATGCCTTAAGGAGAAGATACTTCCTTCGAGAAATTTTAATCCCTGGGGAATTTCTCAAAATCTCCACAAGAGAGATTCTCAATTTCATCAAAAGAGTTGAGCCTCTCCTCGCCGCTTCTTAATACCGATTTTTTGGTACAAGATCTTTTAGGTCGCAATTGGTGGACCAGATCCTCAAAAAAAAAAAATCGACTAAATAAATAAATAATAATAAAAAGCACACCATGAATGCTGTAGTATACACAGAAATAATGAAGATCATCATGTTATGCAATATGCAGAGAAAAATATGCACATAAAACGGGAACATTAGCAAGATAGCGACCCCACGCACGGTTCAAGCATCTGGTTTGAAGAAAATAACATAAGGCATTTTGAAGTGGGCGTCGCAGTCCCCAGATCTTAACCCTATTGAACATCTTTGGGGGTTTTAATAAAAAAGAGGTTTCAAAATAAAGCATAGAAAAAGAAATCTTCATCATTTCCAATCGAATTTATGCCGCGCAGAGTTTTGGTGAGCTAAAAAGCAACGGAGGGAA
This sequence comes from Volucella zonaria, assembly GCA_963966105.1. Taxonomy (NCBI): domain Eukaryota; kingdom Metazoa; phylum Arthropoda; class Insecta; order Diptera; family Syrphidae; genus Volucella; species Volucella zonaria. The sequence goes on along the minus strand of OZ014532.1, from coordinate 20,393,959 downwards.
TACTAAATATTATGATAAGTAACTAAATTTATTTTACACAATGTAAATAATATTTAAGTAATATTTAAATGACTACCCTATTATCAATTTAAGCACACGGTTGACATTTTATATCAATTCTTTCTAAAATGACGACAAGTAAAGTGACATTTAAAAAAATAAATGAGTGCAGTGTCACGGATAATTTTTAATTTCTTTAATGATAAGAAATTTAAAAAATTAGAATTGAGTTTTGAATTCTTTTGTCCATATGTATGTGTCTACCTACTGTGCATATGAATAGTTCGATCACTTCGATTTCCTTGTTTTTATGTTTAAAACTTCTTTTCTCCAATTTATTTCAATGGGGTTGTTTCTTTACGATGATTTTTTCAATGGGCCCAAAAACAAATTTCATACGAATACGAGTACATGCTGTGAATAACGTTGACCTCATTACGCAGGGCAATGCTTATGAGAAGATTTTGCATGGTGGTTGTTTTCACCCCCAATTTAGGTGTGTGTAAATGTTTTCTTCAGATTTGTTAGATACCTTTTTTACTTATTATTATTGACATAGTGATTGAAATGAAAGCCAGAAGTGGAATTAAATGTATGTACTCGTATACATGTGTAATGTATGTCAAAACTATGAAGTAGTAGCAGGATTCTGTATCGAGGATGTCCCTAAGGCATATTTTTTTCCTTGGGAAAACTGTATATGTTTATTAGAGCAAAACAGAAAGTATACCAGTTGGATTTAAGATAATATTTGATTTAGAATGAGGACATTGCAGATTCTCTTAGTAAAGCATCAAGCTGTCCTTCATAAGAGTACCCTAATCCAATAAAAAACGTCATTCGTTAATTAAATTTGATGAAATTATATAACAATCTTGAAATATTTTGATAACTTTTGTTTTGCAACGATCCCCCTGCCATCAACGTTACATATTAGGTGTGTTTTTTTAACATCGGTATCAGCGCTTATTTCCAATCTATGCGCAAATTGGATGGCCGTGGCTCAAGTGGTAGTGGACTTGCTTCCAAATCGGAAGGATCGGTGTTCGAGTGCCAACCTCGACCGAAAGACATTAATTATTTTAGTTAACAAAAATCAAATACTCGTAAGATGAGTAGTTGAGTAGAATTCAACAACAAGCCTACTTCCACATGAGTGTTAAGTTCTTAAAAAAAAAATAAATAAAAAAAAAATAAGTAAAAAAAAAATAAATAAAAAAAAAATAAATAAATAAAAAAAATTAAAAAAAAAATTACACTAAAAACTTGACCTATACACGCCAACTCAATGCAACGTATTTATCGGAGTTAACGCGGATAGCAACAATGCTTGTAGATCAATTTTTTCCATGATAGCGATAACTTGTATAGGAACGCCAAAACTTGTGTCGCTTTTCAAACAAATAAACTGCCAGTGCTGATAAAAAAGCCCGATCGACCTTATGCTCTTAATATTGTACATAGCTCTTGCAAACAAGACGGGATAGTAGTAGTTGTATGTTTGTTTTTTGTTTTGTTAATGTAACTAATATTTAATTTTACTAACATAAAACACCGTTTACGGTTCTTGGTTTTCAAATATACTCTTAATACTCGTACGAGTAGCACAGAATATTTTAGCCCATATAACCGCGAATAGTAACTTTATTTAATTAAAAAGTGCAACAATATATTTAGGTGCAACAAGTGCAACAGAATATTTTAACCGGACTAATAAAAATATAATTTTAAATCCAACTGAGTTGATTGGTCACTGCAATGCGAAATATCCCCTTATAATTGGAAGTAGTAGTTAGCCCTGTACAAAAAAATAGGCAATACAGTCAAATGTGAGGAATTTCGTCCAGTAAATACAGTGTGTCCCCTAATTAGTCAACGATAATTTGGGAAATAATTCCTCCACATATTCTAAGAAAAAAATCCTTGTATAGTAAGGGTCTATCTCCAATGTTGACAACATTTATTGAAGATTTAAGAAAGGTCTTACTTTGGTGTATCCCGACTCATGTTAACGGAAATTGCTCTGCTTTTCATCGCCCATGCTAATTTTTGACTTTGAGGTCAGTTTTCTCCAGAAAATGCCTAATTAACATAACGTTTTACTATTTTTTTCTTATCAAAATAATAAAAAATAAAAATCATCATGAAGTTTGCACAAAAACCAATAGATTTTGTGATACTTGGGAAAACCTGCAGCAGATGAAATTTAGAAAAAAAAAACATAGTTTTTTTGCTTTAAGCTGCAAAGGCTATGAATCAAAAATAATTTTATGTGGTTTTGGATCATTTTTATTTTATGTGTGCATTAAAACAGTTATAACAGGTGCTGAAAGTGTCCTCCTTGGTTTTGTGTGCATGCTAGAGCCCGTTTTTGGATTTCAATGCGAATGTTTATTGATGCTAACTGCTGCCTCACTTTTGATGACGCTTCGAGAATACGCTCTCGAATTCAATTAAAGTTACTATTTCGGTTGAATAAACAAGTTCTTTTATTCTTCCCCATACAAAAAGATCCAATACTGTAGGATCAGGAGATCTTGCAGGCCAGTGAACTGGTCCATTTCTTCCTTTCCAACAGTTATCGTACTCTTAATCTAGCCAATTCTTAACCTCACGACCATAGTGGACTGGAGCACCGTCCTGTTGAAAATATGATGAAGCTAGTTGAATAAGTGGAATGTCCTTTTTTTTTTTTTTTTTTTTTTTTAAAGAACTTAACACTCAAGTGGGTACGAATACACTTATAATGCCTCAGCATGTGTTAAGTTTTTTTGGAAAATGAGATAGATGTTTGATGTTTGAGCTCAGTGATTATTTCGCTCCATAGGTGGCATCCAACATTTAATGGGGAGACTAAATTCTTAGTGGAAGTTGGCTTGATGTTAATTTCTAGTCAACTAGTCGTCTTACTTGATTTTCGTTAACTGAAAAAAAGGGATGATATGTCTTTCGGGCGAGGCTGGGATTCGAACACCGAACCTTCCGATTTGGAAGCCAGTCCACTACCACTTGAGCCACGGCCACCCACGGTCCTGCAATAGTTCTGGTAAATCGTTTCGCAAAAACTCCAGATAGTTTGTAGAATTCAGCCTAGGTGGTAGTTTGAAGGGGCCGATTAACCTGTTCTCAAGTACACCTGCCCACGCTGAATTTACATTGAAATGATTTATATCTCCATTTATGTGGATTGTCTACAGCCCATGTATAAAGATTATGAAAATTTGTGATCCCATCTCTTTTAAATTGGGATACATCCGTCCAACGAATTCTGCTAATAAACTCGTTATCATCCAAGTTCCACTCCAGCTAACAGTTAGGAAACTCAAGTCTCTTTCCAAATCATCGGGAAGCAGTTTTTGCACATTGTGTATAGTGGTATGGATAAAGATTTTCTTCGTGCAGTACATTAGAAATTGTATGCCTGGAAACATTGACTTGCAAAGCAAAGCGTTTGATGCTGATTGATCGATCAGTTATAACAGCTTCCAGTATTCGTTCATCAGCCGAAATTCTTCTTACTTGACGAGTTCGGTTATGCGTTATGTCGTGTATTTGAAACTGATCCCGTTTCTCGAAGCCTTCGATACGTATTTCCAAATACTCCTTTATTAGGAAGTCGTCGATTAGGATGAAGTGCATGGTATTTTTGTAGCGCACTATTTGAGCTTCCATTGCACAGCCCATAAACGTAAATAATAATAAGCCACTGTAACCTTAGCGTAAAAAATTAAACTGATGAATTGTTTTTTTTTTTTTCTAATCTGTTATACCATTTTTGTTCGGTAAATTTTCCAAATAAGCCTCAAAATCCGAAACCTAACTATTTCTGAGAACTTTTAAGGAACAAGGTAGGGAAATAAGAGTTTTGGCAGGTAGTCAAATAAACGAGCACGCATTAAAACTCTTTAATAGCTATGCAATTTTAAAAAAAAGTATTGGCAAATTAGTAATTCTTGGAAAAGAACTCTTACGAATATTGGCAACTGTTGTTAGAAACGTTGGTAAAAAATCGTAAATTCTTTTTTTTACCTGCTGCATGTTTTCCCAAGTATCATAAAACCTATGGGTTTCTGTGCAAACTTTATGTTAATTAGGCATTTTCTGGAGAAAAGTGACCTCAAAGTCAAAAATTAGCATGGGCAATGAAAATGGAGCAGGCTTAGAAATTGGATATCTAAAGAACCAAATAAGATATCAACTTTATTTAAACGCCGTTACAAAGGCTAGTATTTCTTCTAAAACGAAGTTTCCTACACGAAGTTTCTACCATTAGTACAATGTAAGCAATTTTCTTTAACATGGGTCAGGGTACAACAAAGTAAGCCTTTTTTTAATTCCTCGATAAATGCTGTCAACATTGGAGATAGACCCTTACTGTAGAACGATTTTTTTCATAGAATATACCCAGGAATCATATCCCAAATTATCGTTGACGAATTAGGGGGCATCCTGTTTATTAATGTTGGAACGACACGTGGACAATCAGTTTCAAAATTATTTGGAAGAGAATAGACTAATAATCAAGGAACAATCTAGATTTAGAGAAAAGCATTGATGCAAAAAAATACTCTTTGATATTTGAGTGAAAAAAGGAAATTGACTATGGGAATTCAGTGATGGCAGTGGAATTTTATTGCAAAAATTAGAAATCAGTGTTGTTACAGGTAAATAACTTGATTTTTTTAATTCATATCTATCAGGAAGATCTCCAAGAACTAAAGTGAATGAAGTGTTGTCAAGCTCAATGAATGCTGAATTAGGTGTGCCACAAGGTTTAGTGCTTCAAGTAAGTCTTTTCCTGTTGTGCACTAATGACATGAAATATTGTATGTATGTCATATTATTAAATACGTTTATTTACTGATGATACCCTAATTATGCGTTATGTCGTGTATTTGAAACTGATCCCGTTTCTCGAAACGTTTATTTACCGATGATATCCTAATTTACATATGTGGTAAGAATGTTGGATGCATCTGTGAGAAAGTGAATACGAACTTGGGAAATGTAAGCAAGTGGCTTTAAATGCAAAAATTTAAATTAAATGTAAATAACTTCTTCTTAAAGTTCCTCTCCGCTGCAGAGGTTGGAAATTATCGTCTTTATTGTTTAATTGTGACACCTATTATTATTTATCTTGTGGAAAGATTGAGCCAATCCCGCATATTTTACATCCATGACAACCTTTGTCCCCCTATCGTTCTTCTTGTTAAGCAAGACGTGTCTTAGGTATTCGAGTTTTCTTTTTTTAATTAAGTGTACGAGTATAGGTTATATTTTCCTCTTTATCCGTGGTAGTAACTTTGATTTTTATTTTATCTATCCAAGAAATGCATAGTATTCTTCGACATGTCCACATTTCGATTGCTTCTATTTTTCTAATCAGTGTTCTTTTTAACGTCCAAGTTTCTACCCCGTATAGCAGTACCGACCAAAAATAGCATTTGTCCGTTTTGATGTCTAAATTAATTTCTCTGCTGCACAACTATTTTTTTCATTTTACAGAATACCGCCCCCGCTTGATCTATTCTACACTCTATTTCTTTACTAGCGTTAGCGTTATTATTAACTATCATTCCTGGATACTAGAAATTGCTGAGTATTTCGATGTTCTTGTAGTTTATTTTTAGCTCAAAGCTCAGTATTTGTTGTTTCCTAGTTAATACTATCAACTTTGTTTCGGCGGTGTTTGTGTGTACTCCGTAGTTGTTACTTACACTATTGAATCTGTTCATCATATTACATAATTTATTTATATCGCTTGCCATTTATGATAGCATCATCCGCGTATCATAAGTTATTAACATGAACTCCATTTATGGTATCTTCATTCCACCGTAACTTTCTTTTATAGCTTCTTTAAATATTTCTTCGGACTGCATATTGAAAATTAATAGTGATAAAATGCTACCTTGTCTCACTCCTCTACGAATCTCTATTTCATCTGATTCTGCTTTTTCCATTGCTATTTTTGCTTGCTGACCCAAATATAGGTTTCTGATCACTCCGCTGTCGTTCATACCTATACGTTTACCTTCAAGGACTTCTATCATTTTGTTGGGCTGTACTCTGCCAAAGGCTTTTTCGTAATCTACGAAGCATACAAAAACGTCTTCGTTCATCTCCAAGCTTCATTGAACTAGCATTTTGAAAGCGAAACTAAATAAATTAAACATATGCAGCTTAAAAGCGTTGGCCTTATTTGTATAGGAATGAATGGGAGATCATTAAATTAGTGAGTAGCGTTAAATACTAGGTAATAATAAATTATTTATTAAACATTAAAGAGAATGCGGATTATATGTGTGCTAGAGTGTAACATATTGTATATGATAAGAATGTGAGAAATATTGTTTTTTTTTTTAATTTATAAAAGCGCGATGTTTTGACATTGAATACCATTATGTATGAACAAAGAATAAAAGATCGACAGTAACTCATGAAACTCCGGCAGAACAAAACTGTGCGTGTAATTTTGCAATGCGACATATGTTAGAACAGCGATTTTTATATTTAAAATTAAAAATATTTTATTACAGTATTTAAAATCTCATTTTGTATACATACGAGATATTCAACCATACGATTTGTGGAATGCAACACCATAAAGACACAATAAATGTAATAACAACAGTGCTGTTTTCCATCATACACCTACATTTTTAAATTAAAATTGAATAATCATTTGCAGTTTTCCGACATGAGATAGTTGCATTTATTAATGTATGCGCTTGTATATGCAAAGGTGGAAAAAATAAACTGAATCGTCAGCCCAAAATGCCACATTCACAAAGCTACCTATAGTGACCTTAACATATGATGATGCTTTCTATGCAGCCCAATTTCAAAAACTAACTGTAAATTTTTGGTTCTTAAAAGTTCTCATTCAACCATTTTTTATGGGTGGAAGAGAGTTGCCAATTGTATAACTATTTTGAATGGCATTTTCCAAATATGCGAGCAATCTAAAATCTGCCCCGCTTCTTAAATTATACGGTTGCCAATCTCGTGCATACGAGTATCGTAGGTACTTCTTGAAATAATTTGGCAATAAATTACTTATATTAAAAGTTATTCTTTGTTGTACATTTAACCATCTTAAAGCATTTAACATTAATCTGATTGATGTGTATCGATTACATTTGAAAACTAATCTCATAGCTCTGTTCTGCATGCGTTGGAAGTTTTGTAATCATAGAATCGCTACGCAGGTAAAGTAATGACCAGTATTCAAAGTGTGGTTTCATCATGACGTTATATATTTTTATTGCATTCAATAACGAGTTTCTACTTCGTATCCTGCCAAAAATCCTACTTTTTTTGCTATTTCACTCACTACATATTCTACACGCGGAATGAATGTTGTCTTCGCGTCCCTGTTCCACTAACTCATTTTCAATGATAATATTTATATTTAATCAATGTTTCAGCGCTATGCAGTTAGATTTACTGATATTCATTTAAAATTTATTTGCTTATAACCATATACCTACTCAAACTATATAGGTCCTCCTGCATTTTTTTAACACATTCCTCAAGGTTTTTTCTTGTTATAAAGAGAAGAGTGTCGTCAGCGAACAAGTATCATAAAATTTGTGGGTTTTTTTGCAAACTCATTGATGATTTTTTTTTTATTATTATTACTTTCATAAGAAAAAAAATAGTAAAACGTTATGTTAATTAGGCATTTTCTGGAGAAAAGTAACCTCAAAGCATGGGAATTGAAAATGGAACGACTTTATTTAAACGCCTTTATAAAGGCTGGTATTTCTTCTAAAAATACACGAAGTTTTTACCATTAGTACTATCAGACCAATTTCCGTTAACATGGATCAGGGTACACCAAAGTAAGCCTTTTCTTAAATCCTCGATAAATGATGTCAACATTGGAGATAGACCCTTACTGTAGAGCCATATTTTTCTTAGAATATACCCAGGGATCATTTCCCAAATTATCGTCATCGATTTAGGGGACACCCTGTATTTGTTGAAGAGCAGAGCTCTAAGAACGGAACCTTGAGGCCCGCCCAGAGTTGTTGATGTTTTATTAGACATAGATCCATTAACCTGTCTTACCTGCGATTTTCTGATTAAGAATGAAGTAAACCCAATCAGCTTCTTGCCTCTAACGCCATAATTCTACAGTTTAACCAGAACATTTCTGTGTATGGTCTCAAAGACCCTCTTGAAACCCGATCAAAACTGCGACTACGTAATTTCGTAACTCTTCCTTCCAACTGATGAGAACGTTATTTGCAGCGGACATACACGAGTGCCCCTTTCGAAAGTCCGACTGGTTTTCGAAAAATTCTTAGAGTTGAGCTTGAACTATTTTTTAAAAAACTTTATCGTATACTGGCAGTGAGTGAATAGGTCGAAACTTTTCACATTTATCGGTTCCAGTGACTTTTTCAACGGGGATAATAACTGATTCCATCCATGACTCGATAAAAAGGAACCACTGCTCATAGAAAGGTTAATCAAGCGTACAAATATGTATATAGCCAACTATGCCTATTGGGTCCGTTTTAAAATAACAGACTGAGTCACTCCGCCGATAAATTCAACAATCGAGTCCACTGAAGATATTCTTGGAAGAACCGCAGGAGTCGTTGAAATTAAAACATTTTGCGTGTCTTCGGTTAGCGCTTAAATCGGCGGGAGTTATGAAAGTGTTATATATGTACACACATACAGTCACGTGCAGGTAATTAGAAACGCCAAATAAATATATTCTTATTTTCCTAAAAACACATGCGTTTTCACTTTAAGGAAAGCTTCATGAAATTTTAAGATGATTTTCCTCTTTTACTGTAGAGAGTATACTTGTGGAATGTTTTCCCAGGTAGCCTTCATTTCTTCAACAAGAGTGTTAAAATTTTCAATTTTTTTGAAGGTTGGTTGTCCTTTTAAGTGGTGCCATAAATACTCAATTGGATTGAGCTCAGGACTACACGATGGCCAGTCCATGACCGTCACCATTTGGCCTTCCAGCCAATTTTTTGTATATCTCGCTGTATGCTATGGATCATTGTCCTGCTGAAATCTCCAAGTGATGGGAAGGTGGTCATCAGCGTATGGCAGCATTGTATTCTGCAATATATCACAATATTGGAATCTGTCCATACGCCCTTCTATTTTTTTAATTGGACCCCAAATAAAAATACTTTCTCCACCATGTTTGACCGTTGGGCGGGTGTATTTTGGGTCATATGCCTTTGACCTGTGGCGGCTTACAATGGTTTTACCGTCAGATGTAATTCGGCTTATTTTTGTTTTATCACTGAATAAAACGTTTTTCCACTAAGCAACGGTCTAACGCCTGTATTTCTTAGCAAACTCTAACCTCTTCTTGCGATTTTGCTCGGTCAAAAGTGGCTTTTTCCTTGCTATACGCCCAAAGAGCCCAGCGTTGCGCAACCTTCGCTTCACGATATCTACCGATGATCCGCTGTCATTGCCGCCAAATACTCTCGTTCGAATTTGCCTAGCGGTGGCATGAGGGAATTTTTTACTACTCCGAACAATGAGTTGGTCTCCTCGGTGGGTAGTCACTTTCACTCGAGGTTTACGACTAACTTTTTCGACGGTACCATTCTTTTTAAAAAATATTACCGCATTAAAAACCTTCTTTTTAGAATATTTTAACGCCTTCACAATTTGACCATAACTTGTTCCTTGGTCGTACAAATTTAAAATGAGTACTCTGTTATCGACGTTGCAAGATTTATTTTTTCCCATTGCCTATTGCCCTAAGGTTTAATTATTCTACTTTACATTTAATAATAAAATATGCTAAATCTAAAATACCAGTTGATTTCTACCCGTCTTTCATGAAATTACCGAAAGAACACAAATTATGCGCGCGTTTCTAATTATGTGCACGACCACTTATATTAACTTTTTCTTGTGTGATATACAGAGGTTAAGATAACGGTAAGTTATGCCAATTCCCCGACTTTCTTTATAAGTGTACTCTATTCTACAGTAAAAGAGGAAAATCATCTTAAAATTTCATGAAGATACTGCAGTTCCTTAAGGTGAAAACGTATGTTTTTGGGAAAATAACAATTTATTTATTTGGCGTTTCTAATTACCTGCACGTGACTGTATGTATATGTATTGTATAATTCGAGATACATAGTACCGAGTAAATATAACATTTAATGCATGACATTGCACAATATTACTGTTTCAAACAAGTCCATGCAGCGCTCTCAATTTTTTATTTATTAATAGCTTTGTTCAGTGAGGAAAAACTAGAACAGAACAGCACAGATTTGTGAAAAACGTCAAATCAAATGACAACAGAAAAGTTCAGCACAGCTGATTTTGACACTTTTCACAATTGCGTTCTACTTCGAAAGTAAGTGCAAGATTTTCTGTTCCGAACAGATTGGAACAGCCTCAATGAACATAGAGCAGAAAAGATTCCGAAAGAAATTTTTCTCAATGAACAGGAAAGCTTATACTTTTCTGTTCGGAGCAGTCCGGAACAGCCTCACTGAACAAAGCTTATTTAAATGCAAATCGTGATTTTGGGCTAAAGATAAAGTCAACAAGTACAAACTTCGATTTATTATTATTGAATTATCAATATTTTGTCACAATCACAGACAAACTGACGCCAACCCCAATCACACTTGCTAACTAATAATTGTTAAGAAATTGAATTTTAAAATTGACTTTTTTGATTAATTTTCAGCTCAAGTTTTGCGCGAAGGCAGAAAAAAAATTTTATTTGATGGTATAGCTAAGAGTAAGTAAAACACTGATCCTATTGATCAAACATGAAAAACAAATTTGGCGCATCTACTATAAGGCTTTATGTGTCTGATATTCGTCTGTAGATTTACTAACACCTATCTGTTGGGTTGTCTTATCTTTGCCAATATTCGTCTGTAGATTTGCTATCACCTACCTTTAGGGTTGTTTTATCTTTGCCAAAAACGATTTAAATTTTTTTTTAAATATCAAAGTTCACTTTTATTTTCATATCTATCTAAAAAAATGTGTCTAGTACCCTTGGTACCTTGCATATGTATATCCAACCTAAGCCAGGATAGTACAATAGCTAATATAAATTATTGTCATATTGCATGTGAGCCACCTGTGAAACTAAAATTCAATAGAGAAGTTCAATATTATCCACCTGATTCCAAAAATATAGTTTTTAATAACTTAACCGCGCATATCTACTACAACAATGCTTTAGTTACTCTCAAGTCATATTTTTCGTTTCACTCTCGTTTTTAAGTGCAAGTTGAATGTGTCCAAGTAAAAAAATAAATAAATAAATAAATACCACACATGTATATGCGTATTTTTTTTGTATATTCTTTGGCAAAGCGATAAATTACAATTCCCTCCGGCACGTTTCGAGACCGGGTGACTGCCGAATTATTTTTCCCTTTACTGAAACCCCTTAAAATCCTTTGGGTTCCCCATGGTAACATCAAGCCACATACTTATGAACATACAATATGTATTGAAGAAACCATAATGAAAGCCCCACAGTGAGATAGGTGGTAGTAATGAAAAAATCAATGAAATTCGCTTTTCTCCCTACCCATTGCCTGACATGTGTTATGATCCAAAAATCCATAAATAATGAACCTCTTCCGGCTTTCCCGTTTCCATCAATCACGCTTGCACCCTTTAATTCCATATATGGACAGAACACCGTCTGAAGGTTCTGCCTACATCAATACATATTTCGATTTCGAAAAAAAGCAAAAAGTTCCGGAAGATCAGAGTCTGAGTCTGAGTCTGAGCAACAGCGCAACAGTTTAGTCTGATAATAGAGAACACCAACTCGGATTGGAAAAATTACGTCAGATAAATCGGTAAATATTTTCGATTTGTTATTCACTTCCCCCTTTGATCATCATTTTTACCAGTTTTGAAGTCTCGACACATGTTGGCTGGAAGGGAAGAGGGGGGGGGGGGGGGGTAGCATTCAACTTTTCTTTCAAATGGATAAGAGTACACCTCTGCGGAGGTGGGCTGATGGCAGTGGTGAACAATAGAGGCGCACTAGGTTCCTTCATTTCTAGAATCTTCCTCGTCTATTTCAATATATCTAATTCCCGCAACATTTTTGCTTTTTATTTTTTTTCAAAAAGACAAGTAAAAATTCCTACATTATTTGATCGATAATGTTCGCGAAAAATCTGGCAATTTTGAAAGAAAATTTCAAACTTTTCACCCCCTCCTTGCTGTTGGGAATCGAATCGAATTTACAAAATCAGAAAACTTCACTTACTCACTGGAGTGTTATAGGGACAACCACGAGAAGTCTTTTAATAAATTATTTTACCTTCGAACAACGAAATGCAACTTTGGTTTCGTACCTTTTTTTTTTTTTTGTTTTCTATGTGGCACACAGGACGATGGAAAACACTTTTTGCAAATTTCTTTTCACCGTTTTTTAAGTTTTCTCTCTGATTTTTTTTATGACAGCTGTTTTCCAAAGACGACTTGTTTCAATAGTTGTGAGGAATCAACTTACTTTTCTATTTTTCGCACTGGATTTCGCTGGGAAAAGTGATTTTTCGCCGCCCTACGTGTTTTCAACGATCGACCGTTTGAAATGGTTTTTTCTACTGATACTGACTGTGAGCTAGTTTTGTGCAAAACAGAATAACCGACCGACACCAACACATGCATATATGCGAACAAACACTCTGGCAGTGGTGGCATGAAAATTCCCATGTATAAAATGTAAAGTTGGACGGGTCGATGTCAGGTGTCTTCTATCTGGTGTCTTCTATCGAAGTATTCATGTGCAGTTTTTTTTTCTCTTTTTTTTCTATTGTGCTTGGTGAATATGGTCGCATAGATTACTGTTTGGAAAAATATTTTGGTGCGCAGTGAGCGGGGAGTTAATCTGAGCGAAAGTCATAAAAGACTATTGTGAATCGGTTATACTGGTATGGCGAAAAATTTTAGGCGGGAAAGTATAAAAGTATTAATTCAGGAACAAACATTCCCACAATATTGTTCAATTACGTATGAGAAGGGAAGAAAAGTATTAGTTTTTGTTAGATTGAAATTTACATATGCGTTTTGGAGAACTTCACTCAGAAAATAGGTTTTGATTAAATAAACTGTTACAAGGTGAGGTCACAGTGAACGTAGTTTCCATTTTAGAAAAAGAAAGTGAATACACTTCTCTGAGTTCAGGTGTTTAGGCCAGAAACAAGTTTTTGAGAAGTTTAACAATTTGAAAAATTTTATCCGATGAATGGAAAAAATGTCCCGATATTAAGTATTCAGTATTCATTTTATTTTCAGAAGATGTAATTCTTTTGTAATTTAACATTTTGCTTTGGCTTTGGCCGTCCCCCAGAAAAAAGAAGATACAATGTAAATAAGTTTGCTAGCTCAAACTGAAGATTCAAAGTGGACTTAATTTTAAAGAATTTAAAAATCTTTAATGATTACCGTACTTATAATATAATATAGTTTTAATATACCTGACAATTCAGCATATCTTACATTTTATTAAGCGAATAACAATTTTTTCTCCAATGAGCACGTCTAATAGCTTTAAGAGTTAGGCATAATCCTAGGAAATGTGAAGTCTTCCTCATTCCTTGGTTCCAAAGCGTACATTCCTCATTATGACGGATTCAGTGTAGCATATAATTCAAGTGAAAAAGCTCACTTTTCACCTTAAAAATAGTAGAAATCTGCAGTGCTCACCATGAAAGTAGTTGTTTTCTGTTAACTTGTGTTGAAGGGTATGATGTATGCTTCTATTTGGCTTTGTTGTACCCTTTCTCCAAATTTATTGAACCTGTTGTTTCTCGTGGATGACGTTTCTTCCTCCTTGAAGTCAACATTGCGCACTTCACATAGTCTCGACCATTTCCTGAAGCACTGTACCTTACGAGTTGCTACAACCTTGGGGAGCTTGCAATTTTGAAGTGCCATAACCTTCGATATGTAGCTGAAATGGATCCTGAGCTTAAACATACTCCTATGCAGATTGCAGCGCCAATACTCCCGTTTCTAATTGCAGCCTATAATTTGGTGCATTCTACAGTAGTCTGAATATTTTATTTAAGAAATATCTTAAATCATTTTGTATCATTTTCGTGGAAAATCCTAGATTGCTGACTTTGTAGAAGAAGGCGTTCCTGTCAACTGAATCGAATGCAGCTTAGAAATCGACAAAGAACGCATATATGTATATGTATGTGAAATTCAGTTGTTGGAATTAGTGTAATAAAGACGCAGCCTGCGTCGTGTCCTTCATAAATCATGCAAATTCGAACTTGGCGGTGACATCGATGTCACGGATTGAGTGACCATGGAGTGCTTTGAAGCCTTAAGGGTTAGGCCACTCTAGATGCCGCAAAAACAGGATTTTTTGTGTTTTTTTTTTTGGGAAAAATATAAAGTAAATCGAGTTTACAGAGGTAGAAGTTCATTGTACATATTATTGACTGTAAAACATAATTTTTATAGAATAATTTATTAAAAATTGGCGGCTGTGCAGCGTTTCTCAGATGACCTCTCTTTTTTGGAAGGGTCTACCGGCCGCACCAACAGCTCCGGTAAATTTTGAATTATGATGAGTCACAAAATTTTCTTTTATTGTACATAACAACAGTTAGAGAAGTACGTAGGATTTTTTTTGATATATTGATTTTTGGCTGAATTGCCCTCTTCCAAAGTCAAACTTGCAAAATTCGCAGAAAAATTATTTTTAAAGGTTATCTGAAAGAGAGGGAAATTTTTTATTTTAAGTGGCAAGAAGAAGCTTTCATTACGTTTTTTCCCATATCGTTCCATTTCCGACATGTTTTTTCATTTTAAGAAGTGGAAAGAACCGGAAAAAATATATGTTTTAGGAAAACTACATACTCAAATTTAAATATTAAAAATGGTTCAATTTAAGTGTTCCGCTTTTCAAATAGTCTTTCAAATGTGAACACGACATTCATGGGCAGGACTGTTATACCCACGCCAATATGACCAGACGCATATATGATACTGTACAAGAATGAAAGAAATCGGAAAAGATTACGCATTGCGTAATTTTCCATTTCCCCATCACTGAGTTAGTTTTGCTACCTTTGATGACGTAACTAGAGACTCGAAAATGTAAATTAATGACAATTTGAATCAAAGAAATTATGAGTAAAAAGATTATTGAATGCTAACACATTCCTGAGAACTTAAGCATTGTTTGTTATTAATATGCAAAAATTTGTCACACTCAAAAACATGTGTTTAAAAACGTTAACAGGAAAATGAAAATATACATATACTGTTTAGCAACATTAATTCTTTTTTCTTTTATTACTAGTAGTAAATTATTAAGTACAAAACATGGACTGTACTGGCAATTTTATTCCATAACAAAAATTTTGAGATTTTCATTTATTATCACGAGACTTATCATTTCCTTAACTCATGATTCACTTGATTAAAGATACATTAATTTATTTGGTGTTTGACAAAACCATGTGCTTAAAACATCCAGTAAACTTAAAGAAATACAATTATTCATATTAAAGGCGTATAAGATTTTTTAAAGAACAAATGATCTAATAGTTGTCCACTCTCCTCCATTCCCAATAATCGCCTAATACCTTTGTCGACAGCTTAAATCCTTACGTTTGTTCCTTCGACTCTCTGCTTCATAACTCGCCAGACATTATCAATCGGATTGGCATTTGAAGACTAAGATGGGCCTGGTTATTACGACTTCTATGTTTCCGATCGCTGTCCTCTTATAGTAGCCAATCCCGGTTTCCACGTCCAAACAGCATTTCAGCGTCAACAATCCTTTTTTGTACAGTTGGAGCATCGAGCATCTTTGGGCATCGAAATTCCCGATGATGGTGATCAAGTTTCTGAATCCTGCCGCACACAGGTACTTTTGCTAGATGTTTCACTGTTCGTTAGATGACAGTTTCACCACAAATGTACCAAGAGACTGTTTAAAAATATTTGCGGGCCTTTTCCGAGGCTAACTTTATTATTGTTTTCAAAAAATTTAAGTATTTTTTTCAACTTTTGAACGTCAATATTTTCATGATTTTGAAATCGTTTACCCCTTTCTCGTAAAACTCTTTGACTTTCGGGGATTTATTGTTACAGCAATAAGTACTCGTATAATAATTTTGATCCTCGTCGATGAATAAAAATAAACCCAGTTTCAAACCGCACCTTACATGTACATATATGTAAAGGTAGAGCACTCATTGCGAAACACGTCTTGCAAAAATGAAAAGTGAAAACTGTAAAAAAATTTACTACGCGTAAAGATAAAATAAAACTAACGGAAATCATCTGCGATAGTGTGTTAATTTCTACGAGCCACACACACTCTAAATCTTACTACTGTCAAATTCTGTTCGTACAATGAAAAAGGTTTGAATAGGCAGTGATGCAATCTTGTGTTCTTGGATTCATTCTGCACAAGTAGCCATGAATACATAAATCTGGATGCAAGCATTCACCATGTTTCTATATGAGCAACCTAAGGTTTACTTACAACTATTAGAGTTGTATCCGTAATATTCCTGTGCTATTAAAGCTACCAGTTCGCTCTTTTGTATACAGATACGCTAGCCAATGTAAAGCCTACTAATTCACATATAGGTAACCTAGGGTGTACACACGCGAGTTAAACTAATAGGGTGTTATCGTGGTGTTTTTTTTACTAGCAGACCAACTAGCAGCCTACTTGCAGGCCAAATTCGTCTACTATTAAATCTACTAGTTTAACTCGCGTGGGTAAATCCCAAATCAGAGGTAAAATTTTCGTAATTTGTTTTTTATTATTTCCTTCTTTGACTTAGCAACCTCAATTCGTTTACCATTTCCATTGTGCACTAGCTTGGATTGAGTCCGGATTCGTTAGTCATGAAATCAGTTTATATTTTCGTATGATTTTGTAGATACACCTAAGTGCCTGTCTACACACACAAAACATATGATATAGTGGCTGTTGGGACCAGATCAAGAAACATAAAAAATAAAAAATAAAAAATAAAAAATAAAAAAACTTCGAAAGCCTTCTGTTTTTATTTAAAATTTTTAATTCCGATAAACTGTTTTTACGAAGAACCTAAACACATCCACTCTGCTGGACAGCTGGAGTCAAAAAGAAAGATTAACTTAAAACAGAGATGGCTGACTGAACAAATGTTTATAAAATGGCTGAGTGGGTTCCAGTTTAGAAAAAAAAGAAACGACATCTATACGTGAAAAATAAATCGAGAAAAAATAAAAATGAAAAAGCAAACTACTACATTTTTCAACTGAACAGTTGCAGTAATAAGTTGACACGAATAAAATTGTTTAAAAATAATAATGAATGAATGAATGAATAAAGAATGATAGTGAAGACGCTTTATTAGCAATTTAATCACCAAATCTATCAGTCAACAACAGCACCATAACCAGCATGTCCAACACCTTTGGCTTTAATCAAGAATCGATTTCTTACTGTGCCAAGCATCAATGCACCCACAAAGATTGACTGTGCTACATAGCATACAAGCGACGCAGCGCTCAAAGTTGTGAAGGAGAAATTTGGCGACTCGGTCATCTCACAGCGAACGTTCATCAATTGGACACCGCGATCATACGATTTGATACCACTCGATTATTTTCTCAGGGCTGCGTCAAGTCGTTAGTCTACACTAACAAACCAATCACTTTAGATGAGCTCGAGGCGAACGTTCGACTCACTATTGCCGAAACAGCGCCGTACATATTGGACTGAGTCATCAAGAATTGGACTGGCCGCTTGAAGCACTGCCAGAGAAACCAAGGCGGCCATGTGAATTATGTGCTATACCAGACATAATGGCGTTAACGTATATTCAATTTTATATCTCACACCGTTGTTGCTTTATTTCAATTTATTTCATATCGTTCATATCTGGTCACCCTTTACCACAATTATATTCCACACGTTTACACGAGAAAGTTCTATTTTACATGAAAACAGCATTGAAAACGAATATTTTTTTTCACGTATTATTAAAAACATTATTATATGTTTGTTGCAGAACGGCCAGTGTAAACTAACGCAATGTGAACGCAGCCTTACTCTTCCTCTTTCTTTGTTTTGGCATTTATTTGTTTTCCTTTATGGCCATTCGCCTGAAGCGCGAAGGTCCGAATCTGGCGCATTTGCCATTTGTAAGACGGTCAGAAAAGAAGGGAGTAGAGCTGCGGTAAGAATTATATTGTATTTGGTATTGGTAAATTGCGAACTAATCTCCATTTCTACATATACATAAATAAACGTTAATAAAGTTCAGCACTCGAGTTTTATTTGGAGTTGGATGTTCAATTCGCTATCCCTTCAAGTCACCGACCGCTACAATGTTGTTTTTAGCGAAATCAGAAAAATGAAAAACATTCAGTTTTGTTCAATTCAATTCAATAAAGACGTTAATTGGTCATTGACATTCTTTGTTTATGATTGTAAATTCTCAAACTAATGGCGTGTTCGTTTGGGTTTTTTTATGTTCCGGAGCATAAAAGTTACATAAAATTTTCTCCCCTCATTTTTTCAGAAACAAAATTTTGCTTCTAGTTTTCATTTCAGAATCAAAATTTCTCCTGGATTTGTACTGACTTTATACATATGTATAAACGTCAAATGTGATTGTGTGTCAAACTAGTTTTATGTTTTCGTGTGTTTGGCCAATTTATTATTCCGAGTGTTCAAATTGATTCACAAGCTAATATATGGTATGTATTTAAAAAATAAAAGCCAGAAGAAGTTTTTTGTGTTAAATTGGAATCAAAATCGGAGAACAAAAAAGAAAAGATTTCTGTCTGCCCAAACGAAAACGCCATAAGTGAAAACGTAGAAGACATGGCAGAAATTACTAACCTAAACTAAATAAAGTAGTAGGCCGAAGTGGGCAGAAAATGAGGAACGCTGTTAATTTGACAATCACTACAAAGTCTACTATTTATTTATTTATTTTTTCTCCATATTCTCACTTCTCAAAAATAATTTTCATTTTAATACTCGATAGTTTTGACATTTTGAAAACTTCGAAATGACTATGAAACGGCCAACGTGTTTCCGAAAACATATGATGGCAGCTGAGTTGATAGAAATTGAATTGAGTTGACACTTTCGATGATAAGTTGAAACAGTGTGTGTGCTTAATAGCATTAGGATCCATATCTAAAGATGTGTGAAACAAACGCAAATGGTAATAATTTACTCGTATTCTGTTGTGACTTTCTTTTGTAGGTACTGACTTACTTCTATTCTGTATATTGTATTTTCACTAACACATATTCATATTCGTTTGCGCTGAAGGCAAACTCAAGCGGACCTATTGCCTGGGTGACCATATGGAACTGACTTTAAATTTAAAGT
The DNA here is from genome assembly GCA_963966105.1 of Volucella zonaria. Lineage (NCBI taxonomy): Eukaryota > Metazoa > Arthropoda > Insecta > Diptera > Syrphidae > Volucella > Volucella zonaria. The sequence continues at coordinate 20,374,584 of OZ014532.1, read as the reverse complement.
CGATGTTCGCCCAAGTTCAAAACTTCTCCATGAATGCGTACAGCTATACAACTTTGTTCTATGTAGAAGGTTGTAAACACGATACACTCAAGGCTTAGTTAAGTTTAAATTTCAGCTAAGGACTCAAATTAGAAAGTCAACTTGGTGTGTAAAATTTAATTAATGCTGATAACTGATTTTTTTAGTTGGGTAGTTTCTCCTTTTGAGTAATAAATATTATTTTCAAAACCGATAGAAATCCTGTTTCTACATGGTGGTTGAATTAGAATTTAAGTAGTCCACGTATAAGCAATATAAAAGGTTTTATCCCCAACCTTAAGACCTGGAATGAAAAGCGCGCTTAAATTCTGTCAACCGTTCAAGTTACCGTTAGATTTGTGCAAACTAGAAAATCTGTCAAATTGTTTACATTCGGTTTGAGTTTATAGCGGGAAAAAATAAAATGGAAAGTAAATTAAGAGAACTAAAATAAGTATCCTCACAAAAATATATGAAAAAGAAAAGAAAAAATTTTATTTGTGCCAGCTGCAACTTTCTGCACTAAATGTCCCATTCTACTTATTAAGCACGTTCAGAATTCTAGGAACTACTTAGCCAAACGATTGTGATTGGTCGAGAGTCCGAGAATTGACGGCAAAACTAGATGGGATTTCAGGAAATTGAAGAAACGTCATTAATCAGCTGATTTGCGAGCTTTTCTATAGGTGAAAGTTGTACTTCATTATTTATTTGTTTGATAAGTTATTGTAAATTGTAAAAATTAAAATGTTGTTCAATGTAAATTTTGAGGGAGTGAATTATGAATTGTTTATTTACGAAGGACGAAGGAAAATTAGGGAGCAAAGAAAGATAGGTATCGATGTACGTTGGCTTTAAATGTCTAAATGTTACAATGATTAGGAAACAGAAAGCTCGACAGGGCATTCCACAAGGGAGTTGTTCGGCTTAGAAACGAATCACGATATTTCAGAGCACGACCGAAAAAGGGCTTGAGGGTATACTGATGAGCATTTATACTAAGACGAGTACAGTAGACTTTCTTTAATTCGAACTTCAATAATTCGAATGTTCCAATAATTCGAACCTCTTCTTTTGCTCGATAATTTGAACGATTTCTATCGATAATTCGAACCATTTGTTTTCTTCATATTGATTCCATATTTTACGTTTGAAAAAGAAGACGTTACATGAATATCATTTATTTTATCTTTTATTTAAACAACAACAACAACATCTATGTTGAAAATCTCTTGTACTGAATATATAAAAATAACGCAAACAGTATATTAACTAAGTACACAACAACCGCTTTCATTATCGATCGTGCAGAAAAACATCCTGACACGCACAACCCTTTTATTATCGCCGAACGACGTCCAAACATCCTAATAACCATCGATCCCAGGATCCCAAAGGAACTTTATGATGTGTTAATCATACACGCACCCAAATGTAATGCAGTTTACGATATCCTAAATAAACGAAGGCTACTCTAAAATCCAACAACTCAACTATTCAAATTTCGAATTCGCTATAAGTGGACATGGATAACTGCCCATAAAGGCAAGGAAGGATAAACACAATTGGAAGGATGGTAACAAGCCAGCTACAATGTGGTCTCTGGATTTAGATAAATAGAATGCGATGGTACATATATATCTCAGTTTCGTTCTTATCCAATTCATGTGCGGATTGTGGTTGTGTTAAAACGATTTGTTTGTATTCTCTTCTAAAATCGAGTGAAAAATATAAAGAAATGCATCGCTTTTAAATCAGAAATTTAAAATTGATGCACTAAATCAAATTCAGTCGTCCGCTGGATTTTACAAACGAAACTCATCAAAATGGCTTTACCAGCTAAACGAGTAAAACGAGCAAAAGTAACCCTGAATTTGAAACAAAAAGTCGAAAAGTCTTGGCAAATGAATATGACGTAGAGAGATTTTAATGTCAACCACAAATACACAGCAACATTTATTGCAAAAGAGATTGTGAAAACCTGGCTTTCCGGAAATGGAAGAAAAATTGTATGAGTGGTTTTGTTCAAAGCGTGAACGTAATTGCCCGATCAATTAATCCCATTAAAAGGTAAAGCAAAAGATTTGTTTGCGGAATTGTATCCGGATCGAGATCTAGAATCATTTCAGACAAGTGATGGTTGGTTTCACGAATTCAAAAAACGTGTTCTCATCCGTTTCTTGAAAATGTACGGTGAAAAATTGGATTGTGATCATGAAGCTGTTCGGCCATTTCTTAACCGATTAAACGCCAAAATTGAAGAAATATGTCTCACAAAAGACCAAATTTACAATGTTGATGAAACAGGTTTGTATTATCGATTTATACCAGAAAAGACGTACATTTCCGAAAACGAAAAGTCAGCAACTGGACATAAGAAGTCGAAAGGACGCCTTACTGTAATGTTGTGTGCAAATGCCACGGGAACACACAAAGTGAAGCCATTGGTGATCGGTAAGGCACGACAGCCGCGATGCTTCAAAGTTTTTAAAAATCCTCTTGATTACAACAGCTCAAAAAATGCTTGGATGACACTGCACATTTTCAAAAAATGGTTCAACACATGCTTTGTAAAACAGGTAAATTGCTCCCTTCTTTTCTTATTGCACGATAACTATTGACGGAAAAACATTTTATAGGTGCGAGCAATTTGTAGTGAGAACAATTTGCCAAAACGAGCCATTTCATTTGTGGATAATTGCACCGCGCATGGATCATCAGTCGAACCAATTCATAGTGATGATAAGCTGATTGTTTGCTACTTTTTGCCACCAAACGTTACCGCAATATTGCAACCGATGGATCAAGGTCCAATCAAAATCATGTAATTAAAGTATCGAAACAAGATTTTGAGTAAAATTGTTAGTTAATTAGCTTCAGTCGATGGAACAATTGTTGTTTTTTTGAGGAAAACTTACAATCAAAGAAGCCATTGTTCTCCTGAATAAAACTTGGAAAGAGATTACAACTTCTAGTTTGGAGACGCCTTGGAACAATGTGCTGCGATATGTTGACAATGAATTTGAACCAGAGGATTCTGTGCCACTATCATCTGAACTAATGGTTTATTCATCGCTTATTAAAGAAACACAAGCACACTTGAATCAACTTAATCCGAATGTCAAATTCACAGATGGTTATATTGAGCAATGGAACGGTGACATGGTGAATATATATATATAAATGAAACTGATCAAGCTGAAACAGATGATGACGACAATGATGTAGAGAGCGATTGTGTTTTAGTTGCTTTAGATTGCAGTTGTTGAAATGGTGCAATGAAACTGAGTCAACAGCACATGTATCAGATCTGCCAAATTTACGGACAGAAATTGTTGACGCGGCAAAACAAAAGTCAAAAAAACAATCACACATTGGCGACTATTTTGTAAAGCCAACGTAGAATTATTTCAAAATATACATTTTCTTATTTATTATTTCGCACTGCCAAATGAAGTCATTTTCACACATTTATTTATTTACTTAGTTACCAATTATGGATACGATTTTCAATTGTTTTTAATTCTCGATAAATAAAAACTGGAAACTAAAAATTCGACTAAATTATTTTTTTCTATCGCATCAAAGAACAGTCTGGAAGATGTTTGTATAATACTAATTTTGTCTGAAAGTGTTTGGTATGGTAAGTCTATGCAGACGTTATGAAAACTTCGAATTTGCCACGACTTGGAACATTTTAAAAGCATTTTCGATAATTCGCATTTTTGATTATTCGAACAGGTTGAGGTCCCGACGGGTTCGAATTAAAGAAAGTCTACTGTATTACGGTTGAAGGTTTGAAGTGGTGGAATGCTATTGGCGATTTCTATGGATCACTGGTGGTGGAAATAGTGATAGAACAAAGTGAGACACGAAACATTTCGTCGGTGTTCGAGGGTGCCCATTGACCGAGCTAATATAGCATCATCTACGAGTATAAGTTTGATCTCACGGTTTCGAATCCTATATAGCAGGTGCAGAGAAGTTTTAGGTGCGCCTGACTAGATGTGTGCATTGTACTCCAATTTTGGGTGAATATATGCCTTATATATTGAGGCCACATCAGAACGGGAAACGCATTTCTTACATCGTTTGAGGAAGCATTTTGGACGTCATCGAATATGTGGTCACTCCAACGTAAGGTGAGAGAGGAGACATTACGTTGGCGTTTAAATGTGTCTATTGACTGTGTAATATTGGCGAGATCGAATATATGGTCATTCCAACGTAAGTTGTCATTAGAAATGGAAAGTTTTTCGGCTTCAACTATGCAAATGCCATTCATGGATAATCGCTTGGTGTTTAAATTTCGCTTTAACGACAGCAGACGGCACTGTGCTTTGTTTGTAGTTATCCAATGGGAATGGGAACAATGCTGTTAATATCGGAATTGAATGACCATACGCTGCCGTTCCCGTTCTACAGCTAAGGTACTGGGACGTGAGTCCGGGAACGAATATGAAAAATAGAGAGTACTATCGTCATCAAAGGAATATATTGGATTAGAAGTAGCAGACAGGAGATCGTTGATAAAAATTCAAAAGAGTATCGGAGACAGAACGGAGCCCTGGGGCACACCAGCATTTATTTTGTGAATATCAGACTTAAAATAATATAATACGAAGAACATTTCTTCTCAAATTAAAATAAGGAAAGCAACAAGTTACGTTTATTGTTGTCCATTTTGGCTTGCACTTCCACTCTCAGGTTAATTTTTGGTGTTATTGGTATCGTCTGGATAGGATTCGTTTTGAATGAACTCTTCGCTGTTTTTGTCTCCAAATATGAGAATGAGGTTGATAATACTACGCAACCCAATTTTGTTGGCGATATTAAAGTTGGATACGTCGCAATATGTATTTAAAGTCAGACCCATAGTAGGTGAAAGGATCCGGACCTATACATACGTAATAAATATGAGAATACAAGCGATATGTATCCTGCGTACATAATGTTGTATTTTTCAGTTTCGTCGAGTTTTCGTTCACATATAAAGTAAGACCGGGATCGTATTTTGTACGAAAATTTGGCAGCTAACTAACAGTGATTGCTATCTGCAATTACAAAAAGCAGTGGTTTTCTTGAGAGAAGTAAATTTATTAAACATCATTATTTTAAAGAGCACGTGGAGGACTTTGAAATTGATTATTGTCATTCGTTTTTCATAGATTGAAAATAATTTTCGCGAGCAAGTGCACATACACAAAACAAATGAAAACTTGGCTTGGCAGATGGATACGTTTTCAAAATCCTATTATGGCAAACTTGTCCATTTGAAGTAACTTAAGGAAACTTATTGGGGTGTGTTTATTTACTTTTCGTAAGATATGTGTGGGGTAAAAAGTGGTAGAAAAATTGCGAGTTTAAAATGAAACACGTTTTTCCTTCTTGAATAGTAACAGCAAAGAGACTCTTTATTCGTCATCCGGAAATTACTTCCATCTTTAATTACGAGTATGTCATAGTAGGAATTCTTTAAAATCTGATATGGGACTCCATTTCCGTCCTTATCTTAAGGTTTTACTCGGGCCCTGTCCTTAGTTTTTTTTGTATGTTATAACAAAAGTAGCAAACGTAATTTCTCCAGTAACACCTCTCCATGGCCTCGATCGAATACTTCTCTAGCTTTTTTTTTTCGATGAAGCCAATGTTCCTCTCTACTTTGGTGTATGAGAGGTTCAAGAGGCTCCATTGTAGTGAGTAAAACACACTCGCCGGTTACTGTGCTCCCAATCATATCTGTTGGCTCTCAAGAATATCAGCAAACATTGAACTACAATATACGAGGGCTATTCCAAAATCAACCTCCGAAGTGAAAAATATTTTTTAAAAAAACGAGAAACATTAATTTTTTGCACAAAATAGTTTTATTAGCATCTAAATTATTTTTCTACATAGTCTGCGTTTAAATCTATACATTTTTGGTAACGTGGGACGAGTTTTTGTATACCCTCCTTAAGAAATGGCACCACCAGTGCGTTGAGGCATTGATTCACACCGTTCAGACGTACATAAATCCCACAAAACAAAAACGAAGGAAGTTCAAATTTAAGCTGCTAAGCCAGGAGGACAAATATATGTGGGTAGATAAGTATCATCTCCCACCCAGGTACGTCACAAATTGTGTTTCAATCGAATGTGTGCTAAGTTACATAACTGCCAAAGTTATTAGAGATAAAGTGGATGAATAAACGCACCTTCGAAGGAATCGCGATGCGGTGCATGCAGATAAAATTAATATACACATAATTTATCAGTAAAAAAAAAGACATATTGCGATATTTAAAATTATGTTTGGAAGATTCTTTACGTATACGTATGGTCCGTGAATCGCAGTCATCTTACAATCCACTTAATCGAATTATTACGTTCCACATCGCTGCAAAGTGAATTACCACAGGATTATAATACACAAAATCTCTTACCAGATCGATGTCACCCACGTTCGTTGCACTTGCTCAGTTTCGCCGTTCGTTCTTTCGCTCATTCATATAGCAACAAAGCTTTTTTATGGAACAAAGTCTACAATCAACTATACATTCATTGCATAGATCTTCATTTCGCCCACACCTACACAGCTTATTGTAGCCTTTTTTTTTCTCGTCGTCGCCGGAGTGGATGCTACATTGAAGTAAAGCTTTCGATTGCAGATTTTTCGTCGAGATTCCCTCTCGTGTGGGTTCTATTGTCGCCGTTAGACACATATTAGATATAATCGCTTTGCAACATATCCAATTTAATAAGCAAGAATATTGTTCAATTACATGTTGCGGAACCTTTTTTATTCTTGATTACGTCTGAAAGTTTCTAAACTCAATCATTAGTTCAGTTAATCAGTCACACATACATTCGCGATAACTAACTCATTTTGATCGACAAGCGTTGTTAATAAATTTAACTAACAATATGGCAAATGAGCCAACTATTGAAGAATTGAAACAAATGCGTGCATCTACAAAGGGCATTATTATAAGAACTAGGAATTTGGTAGAAACCAAAGCGGACCCTTTATCCGCAACGGAATTGGAATGCCGGTTAGGGATATTATGTAGAGTCTTATTTTAAACAAGTTCTTTCATATCAAACTCAAATTGGGCGGAAGGTACCTGGTGATCCTAATCGTGGCGTTCTAACTCGTCAAAACAAAAATCCAATCGCTGTTAGGTCCCAATAGAAATCCAAGCGCTGTGGAAACAAGTTTCGCAACACCGCCGGTAACACACAGTAATTTGCCAAACCTTAAGCTACCGAAGTTTGACGGAAAATACTCGGATTATAAGAATTTTAACAATTCATTTACAAAACTTGTGGATGATGAACCAACTTTAAATAAAATGCAAAAATTCAATCATTTACTATCCTGTAAAGGCCTTCCAAGTACCGGAAGACAATTACCCTAAGGCTCTTGCAAGGCTCAAAGAACGATATGATAATGACTGTCTCATATTTGCCCAATACATTTCGGAATTGTTTGAGTTACCAAACATCACAAAGGTTTCAGCCATTGACTTTCGCTTCAATCAATTGGATCATTTGAAAACATTTGCAATGCGATGATTATACATATCGCAATGTCAAAAATGTCCTGACTATGGACGAAAGACGCTGAACAAGGCAAAGTCATCGTATACTGCTCATCGCCCTCAAACTTCTCTCGCAATCACTGAACGATCCTATCTCTTTTGTGGAGACACTAATCACTCGATTTCGAATTGTTCAAATTTTGGTAGGATAAACGTTATGCAACGGTTTTCGAATGCGAAGAAACTAGGCCTTTGCTGGAATTGCTTAGGAAAGGGTCATAATGTCGCAAAATGTCCATCGCCTTTTAAATGCAAAGTGTGTAAGCAGCATCACAACAGCCTACTACATCGACCACAACAGTAAGAGAATGTTTCTTCGGTTGGCGAACCATCAATCTCAGCGGCTGTGCATGCCGCCTTTAAAACTGGGAGACCTCAGAAAGCCCAGGTGATTTTGGCCATAGCGTTAGTTCTCATCATGGATTCGACTGAAAGTTTTCAGATGGGAAGGGCGTTGTTAGACTCAGGTTCTCAAGTCAACATGATCAATGAACGATTTGTCAGGTCACTTAATCTGTAAAAGTCACCAACAAATGTGAATATAGTAGGAGTCGGGGTATCTGAAACGAAAATCAATTTCCAAACCCAAACTACAATTCGTTCTAGGTACAATAATTTAGAAGTGTTGCACTCCATCCATCACTGGATATCAACCAGGATCAACTTTAAGTGTGGCACAATGGAAGCTACCCAAAAATTTAGAGTTAACTGACGAATATTTTTACCAACCCTCGTAGATTGATTTACTGTTAGGGGCCGAGTCTTTCTACGATTTGCTTAAACGAGGACCCACTGGATCGCTATGTGCAAAGGTTTTGAAAGTTAGACGAAATTCATGGCCAGAAACCAAAGTGGACAGAAGAACAGAGTGAATGCGAAACACATTTCAAAGAAAATCTCGAAAGTTTAGCTGATGGTCGACTAGTTGTGCAACTACCATTCAAACAGAATCCAATCGGTGTACATTAAAAATCTGACCAGATGGGTCGTATGCACGCTCCTGGTAAGGTTATTTCCCAATCTGCACTTCTATACAGAAGGACAGTCCTCTCCTGGTTGAAACTCAACCCTGAAGATGTAAAGGAGCAAATTAAGAAATTGGTCCTCTGAGATTCATATGGAGTCGCGCAAGTGCGTTTCGTCAATGGCAACAAGATTCTTCGCATCATGAAGTCAGTGGATTTGAAACCCGACATCCCAGAGGATTTGTACCATTTGATCAAGCGGACTGTTGCCATTCGCTAGCATTTGGAACGCAATCGCAAGGATAAGGATGGTAAATTCCGTCTTATTCTTGTCGAGTCGAGAATCCATAGGTTAGCTAGGTATTACAAGACCAAGAGCGTACTCCCACCAAACTGGAAATACGAATCAAAGACAGCATCTACTTTGGTTGCCTAAGTGATACAAGTGTTGGTATGGAAGAAGAAGTATGGAATAAAATTAGATACCAAGCTGTTTAGGATCCTCATATAATATAGCTTTTCGTCGGTTTTTAGCACTTGAGCGTAGGTTGTCAAAAAATCAATCCTTGAAGGAACAGTATTCCGCATTCCTTGCGGAATGTAAGAAATTAAGGCATATGTCGCTCATCAAGGAACCTAACTTAAACGAATCACTCTATTACTTACCTCATCATTGCGTAATTAAACCAGGTAGCGTATCGACAAAACTTCGGGTGGTGTTTAATGCTTCATGCTACACATCCTCTCAGATTTCGCTGAATGACACCCTTATTGTCGGCCCAACCATCCAGCCTGAGTTATTCAATATCCTTCTTCGCTTTCGCTCGCATAGGTTTGTGTTGACAGCTGACATAGTTAAAATGTATCGACAAGTTTTGGTACATCCGGCTCATCGAAAGTTCCAGTACATTCTATGGAGAGCAGACGAATCAGCCCCAATACAAACATACGAGCTCAACACAGCCACATACGGCACCGCCTCTGCGCCATTTTTAGCGATTTGTTGCCTTAAATATTTAGCGGATAAATACAAAATATCATTGCCATTAGCTTCCTGCGCTCTAGAGGAAGATTTTTATGTAGACGATTTTATCACAGGAGACGACAAAATTGAGACGTTAGTTCATAAATTTGAAGAAGTCACATCCATTTTAAATTAAGCTGGGTTAGAGTTGTCTAAATGGGATAGCAATCTCCCAAACATCGACAAGCCTATACAGAACAAAAACATAAATTTGAGTGAGTCAGGTCTCACTAGCAATTTGAGGATATCGTGGAAATCGGTTTGTGATCAGTTTATCTTTTCGTATGAGCCGAATAAAATATACTATAACTGTCTTATTAATAAAAATCCCTTACAATAGGTTAAATAACATACTTTAGTTAAAATGCTCTTAGGCACTAATAAACATATTATAAAATTCTCTATTCATAAACGTTCAATAAACCTGTCACAGCTAAGTTCACGCTATGAAGCATATTAGCGTCATTATGTTGTCATCCTGATTCCATTGTGAACTACTCTCTAAAAAAAAGAATAGTTTGACAACTATTTTTTGCATTTCCTGTCACGAAATCCACCAGAGAATAAAAGCATAAATAATGTGAGATTGATATCATTATTTTTTTTATAATTTACATGACACTAACATAGACTTTTTTACTTTGTATAGGATGTTTCCAGTCATAATAAGAACAACGTAAATAACAATAAGAAGGTTAAGTTTGCATTGAAAACTTACATACAACTAATTCTATTTCAGCCAAAATATGCAGCAGATATAGCCCAGATGGAGATAGAGTGCAGGAAAGAATTACACCAAATCCAAATGGAAAATGAAAAAAAGAAAGCGATAAACCCAGATTTAGAGCAAATTTTATAAAAAAAAATAGAGTATTATAGTATGATCAGAAAAGAAATAAACTGTTTTCAAAATTAAAATTCCGTATATATGTTTTACCTATATACCAACTACTATTGACTGAAATGTCTATCAATAAATGCTCTTAATAGAGCATTGTTTGAGCCTCTTCCTCCTGCTTCATTAACTTGGGAGAAAGTTCAGCATCAGAAAAGTGTTAATCTAAAGTATCTAGACGGGAAAATGTAAACCACTATAGGTTTAAATTATTTGATATTGGTAAGTTACTTGGAATTGAGTCTTATTGTTCTATTGCATTATTGTGCAACACTGCAAGAGCTACAATTGCAGGCTTGACATTATGCATGTGAACTGTTATGCCATACGACAGACTTTGAAACCATTGCTTCCAAACACCAAAACATCGTTCAACACAGTTCCTTGTAGCAATATGTGCCCGATTGTAGTTTTCTTCAGATATATTTTGAGGCGTACGTATGGGTGTAAAGATATATGGCTCCAAGCGGTACCCGGAATCTCCCAAAAGTCGTCCCCTAAATTCACCTCTCTCAAAACGTTGCTTAAGAGTAGATTCATTAAAAATTCTTGAATCATGGGTACTGCCCCGCCATCCAGCAACTATGTCGCATATGTTAAGTTTGGCATCACAAGTAACCTGCCAAATAAATGAATAATATGAGAGCACACACAAAAATGTTATCTACAAAAATTGGATATACTTAAGTATAGACTTACCTGTACATTCAATGAATAAAATCCTTTTCTGTTTATATAAAATTGAGCTGCATCACCACCATATTTTTTAATTTTTATATGACTACAGTAAATGCAGCCCAACACAGTTGGGAAATTTCTTATTTCTTTGAATTCCCTGATAACCCGTTGCTGTTTAGGCAGAAACTGTGGCATTTTAATGTAAGTTGCAGAGTGACGAGCAATGGCGTGAGCTACGCTCTAACATATGCGACTTACGGTTGGTTGGAACAAACCATGGATATCTCCCCTATCATCTTGAACCTAAATGGGGAAAAAACGTGTAGGTACATGATGCTGTGCAGAAGTGAGTCGTACACTTACTTCATGACGACCCCACCATCTTATAGCGGTTAACACTTGCAACTCTGGTGATGTACCGCCACCTCTTGGATCGAGTTGCAAATCTTGCCTTACGAGATCAATGATGAAGTTTGCTGTATGCTTATTAAAGCGGTATCGACGTTTAAACTCCATATCCGGTAAAGAAAATGGGTCGTACCTCTTCTGGTACAACTTCCGGCTAAAGTTTGCAGGGCTTGCATACTAGGATACAATATAACACTTTCACTTTTCACTTTAATTATTTTAAATTTCAAGGTTTCTTGTTTGCCGTGCTTGAATAAATTAAGCTCAAATGGAAAACTGTCAAAAACGTCAATCAAAAATCAGCTGTCATGTAAAGACGGCCATTTTTCTACTCTATTAGAGGTTTACAGTAAAGTAAATCCTTCTATAACTTATGGAGTGGTTATTGAATACTTATAGAGCATTTTAGTGCTATTGAACATTTATGAATAATGTTTTTCAAGAACCTCTCTATAGCAAGCTTATAAGCCTCTTGTAAGTTTTTATGAATAAGACATTAAGAATACAAAACGATCCATTCTTTCACTTTCGTCATCGCTCTTCGATCCATTAGGCCTACTTAGTCCAAACATTATTAAAGCAAAGATAATCCTTCAACGATTATGGATCGAAAAAATTGACTGGGTTGCATCTTTTCCACAAAGCATCGAAACCGAATGGGAGCAGTTTATGGTCGATTTACGCTCTGTGCAGAATCTATCGGCTCCCAGATTTGCCTTATTCGCAAGGAGGCAAAGTTATCGAATCCATGGTTTCGCTGATGCATCTATGCACTCATATGATTGCTGCATATGTCTTAGAGCAGTTGATAGTGCAGGGTCTACACAAGTGAGGCTTTTGGTATCAAAGTCTCGAGTGTTACCTATAAATAGAAGACAAGTTCCTCGGTTGGAACTACGTGCACCTCACCTGTTATCAAAATTGTGGGAAAAAATTGAAGGCATTTTTGAAGGTGGCCAGTTAGAAGTTTACTTTTGGACGGATGCTGCAGTTGTTCTTCATTGGATTTCTACTCACTCATCAAAATTTTTTGTAGGATCACAATCCAAATTTAAAGAATTTCGCAATATGTTCTTTAAAAAATGTTCCCAAGAAATCTTGCAAATTTTTTGTTGCATAATATGTTGGCATAAATATTTATTTTATACCCCCCAGGGCGGAATCTGGTAAGCGGCCGTTAAGGTCGCAAATGGTCATCTGCACCGAAGTTTAGGTGGAGCAAGGCTGACGTTTGAGGAGCTTTTCTACGGCAATTGTCGAGATTGAAGCCGTGATGAACCCTAAACCTATCGCCCCGATGTCATCCGACCCTAATGACCTGGAAGCTCTTACGTCTGCTCATCTACTGATAGCGTCGTCTCTGAAAACCACCACAGAACCAGCTATTGAAGTTTCGGAAATAAGCTACTTCGACCGTTGGCGCCGAATCAACGCAGTAAAACCCCGTTTCTGGCGCAGGTGGTCTGTGGAATATCTGCATGAGCTACAAGGCAAAGGAAAATGGACATCGCCTAGCCACAACCTGACGATTGGTGACTTAGTGCTTATTCACGAAGACAACGTACCACCCCAAAGATGGCTAATGGGAAGGATAGCAGCAGTCGTCAAAGACTTTGATGATAAAGTCCGAGTCGCAAATGTGAAAACAGCTAAAGCAACTATCAGACGTCACATTCGAAGGCTTGCAGCGCTACCATGTTAGACTTTTGAAAGGAGATGCTTTCAAATGGGGCGGAATATTGGGTCTCAAGAATATCAGCAAATATTGAACTACAATATATTATTATTCTATTCTATGCGATGTCAATTAAGTAATATAATAATCTGTTACCTACAGTAGCTACATTCTGTAATTTTTATAACACTTTGTACAAATTATAACAGATTTGAATTTGGCGCCACTTGCACTGGCAACCACCATATTTTTTATTGTTAAGAGAATTATAACGTGTTACTTGACTTGAATATGACCGTTTACCGGTCAGTTAGTAAAAATAAAGTTTAATTGTTCAATAAGTCGCAAAGAAGACAGTTTTCTATTTTATTTTCGCTCCGCTCGCTAAGTTGCAAAGTGCAAAGACTCGTTTTTCGTATAACATCGAACCATCCCAACGAAGATCCAACTACTTTTTTGCAAGCAGAGATCCTAAGTTGAAGTTAAGAAAACGCTCTTAACGTACAATGTTTTTACTTATTCGCTTAAGTGGACTTTCCCCATTTATTTATATTTAAAAATTTTTTTTCAATTAGGAACTGAAAAGATAGAACACAAGCCTTTTTGATGTTCGTTTGGTTAAAGACAACGATTACTTTTGATTAACTTTATTAGTTTTTTGATTGTATTATTAGACAGAAACAGGAGGAGGAAGCGAAAAGAAGCAAAAAAATCCCCAAAAAATATAACAATTTTTGACGTTAGTTTTCTTTAGTTATGCCCGTACGTAATTCCATGTACGGACTCCCCACCTTGAAGGACATTGTTTTCTTCAACCTTCAGTAAAAGACACAGCTTCGTTAGCGCCCTTAGTGTTTTTACTGTTGCTCTTTGATTATCTGCTATCCTAGCAATCCCATCATGTCCTGGGTGAACTTGAATAATGCGACCAAACTTCTACTTCAGCGGTGGGACACTCTCGTCCCTTATTATAACGATATCATTTGGTTGAAAACCCTTTGTCGATTTTCTCCATTTACCTCTTTCCTGAAGGCTCCATCAATGCCAGAATTGTTGCATTAGCCATTGCATTCGCTGCCGTGTACTTAAATATGTAAAATTTTTATCTGTTAAATCAAGATCTGGCAATGTTAATAAATGACTGCCCCCTAAAAAATTACCAGGTGTTAATGGCTGAGGATCGGAAGGATCTTCGGTTAAGAACCGCTTCTACCTGATTGTATTTAAATCCTCGAAATTCAGGGATTGTAAGTGCATTGTGCATGTGGTATTTACCCGCCTTAACAGCGGTTTACCAAATACCACCAAAATGTGGAGATCTGGGTGGTATTGTATGCCACTGGATGCCGTCATCACCATAACAGTTCATTACCGTGTCCTTAAATGCTTCAGAATTTAAGATTGTAAGCAATTTGCTTATTTCATTTTTTGCACCAACGTATAATAATAATCCATCGCTATAAATATGTCTGCTTAATCCTCCTCTACTCAAAAATCGACGTACTGCTCCCATGCATGCTGCTGAACTTAAGTCGCTAACTAGCTCAAGATGCACTGCTTTAGTACTTAACCAAATAAAAATGGTTACATACACCTTAGCTGGAATGCTACCTCTTCGTTTGAAATGAATTAAAACCGGGCCGCAAAAAATCTGTTCCAACAGCCTCAAATGGACGAGATGGATAAAAACGATCATGATGTAGATCGCCCATGATAGGGCGTTAGGTTACTCCTAAAATATAGAATTCTGGCCAATAGTGTTGTCGAACGATAGCTGATAAGCCTTATGCTCCTAAGTGATGGTGCTTCTCGTGGTTGTGCATCATAAGAGCTCAGGTGAAAAAATTATCTTTTGGTAATAAAATTGGATGCTTCAAGTCGTATAACATTTTTCCATTTCTCAATCTTCCACCAACACGCAAGATTCCGTCATCACCAAGAAATGGACTTAACGAGCGCACATGTGATCTGGAGTTTATTTGTAGGTTTTTTCTTAACAGTTCAATCTCCTTGCTGAATGTTTTGCTCTGAATTAACTTAATGATGGTCATTTTCACACCTTTAATTTCAGCAGCATCCAATTGATTGGATTGGTTATCTTTACAATTAAGTGTTTATTAGCTCGCAGATTAGATATGAATCCCAATACAAGAGCCATAGTTCTAACTAGCATTTTAAAATTGTTTTGAAACTTGATCGTTGCGAACATTTTGTTTTGAATTTAGACGATACCTTATTGGAGCCAATTCCAGATGTTTGTACATGATCGTAGTCTTTGAAAGCCGAGTAAGGACTGAAACGAATAAAATCTGTAAATTTTAATACGGGCTTTACTTCCAATGCGTAAAAATTTCAATCCCATTTTGTACCCAAACTAGCCTGTATATTCTCTAGTTTCAGTTTGTTATTGATTTTAGTTCGATGCGGTTTAAAATATTTATAAAATATGAGTCAGGAGGAACGCCGTAAAAAGATCATCGACAAATGGCTCGAAAATACTTCGCGTCCAAACCATTTCATCAAAAAAAATTTAAACATAGCACGCAGTACAGTGGATTCTGTTATTAAACGATATTTGGAGACGTTGACAGTTAAGCGAAAACAGAAAAGCGGAGCTAAAAGTGGAGCACATGATACAAATTTGGACAGGAAAATAGTGGGTACCATCGTAAAAAACCGGACTATGTCATCCACAGATGTTGCTCGGAAATGTAATACCAACCAAACAATGGTACAAAGATCTAAAAAACGTAACGGTCTAAAAGCACGAAAAAAATAAAAAATACCAAAAGTTACTGAAAAGCAAAAAAAGTCATAAAAACACGAGACCGAAAGCTATACGAGTTGGTCGGCAACAAGAAAGCGTGTTTGGTTTTGGATGTCGAAACTTATGTCAAAGCCGACTTTACTACTCTTCCAGGTGCGCAGTTTTACAACTCGTTTAGCAGGCCATTTGCCAATGTGGACACAGAAGCTCATCGTTTATTACAACGGAAACAATTAACGGAGAAATGTACATTAACGAGTGCCTTAAAAAAACGGTTGATTGCTTTCTTAAACAAACACGAGGGTTCAACATTATTTTGCCCAGATTTAGCTTCAGCTCACTATGCTCATGCGACGTTGAGCAACAAGAAAGAACGTCGACTTTGTCCCAAAAGACATGAATCCACCCAATGTTCCACAGTGCCGTCCCATTGAAAGGTATTGGGCTTTGGTCAAAGCTAAATTAAGGAAAAGTGAGCAGTGTGCAAAGGACGTAAAAGATTTTAGTGCTAAATGGAAAAGAGCGTCCAAAAAGATCACGGTTGTAACTGTCACCAACCTTATGAAGGACATTCGAAAGAAGTTGACGAAGGAATGGGAACCCAAATAATTTTTATATTTTTTGTAATTGTGAATGAATTTAATAAAAACAGAGTTTTAAAGCAAATACAAAAAATTTACATGAATTATGAAAGTATTTTTTTTTTTTTCACTTTGAAGTTTCCAAATTTTATTCGTTTCAGTCCTTATGTGCGCGAAACGACCCGTTATCAAATTGATCTGGGAACCACAATCGAGGAGGATGCGGCAGGGAATATAAACATGTAGTTGAAGTTCTTTGATTCGGCAATCTTTAAAACAGTTCGAACGTTTGACCTTTGTTTGAAAAGGCAGGTGCATTTGCATTTAATTGATTTCAAGTAGAACCTGTGTGGAACAAAGTGTGATGGGACAAATTACATTTGTGGCATACGGAAGCTTTACAACCCTTACAATGTGGTATTCGCGGAGGCAATTGCAACAAAGCATGGTTTCTTGGACAAATGATTGTCTTTTAATGGCAGGTAGGTTAAGAAACTTATAGCATTTGTTGATATAGTGGCCCACACGTGAGCAATACGAACATTGGACTTTGAAATTTGTAATTGTAAATGTGCAATATACGATCATCCCAAGCTTTAATTGGACGTCCTAAGGAGACCAGTGCACGTAAATTGCTATTGATGCAATCGACTAGTTCACGTAGAGCTGACGCAGATAGTTTTTGAATCGGTGTAACATCAAATAATTTCCTAATGTGCTCCAAACATATGAGTCTTTTCTTCTCAATTAGAGACTGATTAGAATTCTTAATGCATCATAGTTTTTGTCGTTGACCTCCTATGACTCTATTACACGTGCCGCACTTCCAGATATAGATGACTCCAGGTACTAGAATTAAGCGATATTGGATAAGGTGAGGTTTGAGTGGATTAGGGAGTTAAAGGAGTTAAAGCAGTCAAAGAAATTTAGCCATTCTGTAATTTCACCTGAATATAAGGGCAAGCTAATTTTTGGTTATCTACTATTTTCGGGTTTAGCCTGAATGGATGTAAGTTGCGGGCGGATTTGATAATAGAGCTGCTCGTACTTAGCTCGAATATCCTCTTCAGCCTCAATTTCCGAGGGATTCAACTCCTCAATCCCCGACTGCAGCTTTTCGAAAGCATTGAAACTTGCGTCCAATGCCATAGTCCGCAATTCGACTTGAGGAAGCGTGATGTCCGTCCCAATGGCATCCAAGAATTCAGCAATGCGATCCATCTGCTTGCATGATATAGCACGTCGGAGTTTTAGTGTTTCAAACCCCTTTATTTCCTTTTTTGAGATCTGTTCCATTTTGGGGTAAGCCACAAATGTCACAACTTAAATTAGTTTTGCTTGTGTGATAACTCCGAAATAATGTGGCCGTTATACCGTCGTATTGGTTGCTTATCAAATGTAGGACCAAAATATGTACAATTCTTATATCATTTTGATCCGTTATTTTATTTCTCTATCTCTTTGAAGGATTCTTTTGGCTATTGAAAATATTTCTGAGAGTGAGGAACAATGAAGTAGTATTTTCTTGCATAATAATAGATGGTATCAGCAACATTGTAGTTAAGAAGTTAAGATAATAGGATGGTCAATTATTAATCCCTTAAGACATATAGTAAATCAAAGTTTCCAGTGTAGAGTATACCTCCCTTATTATTCCAATTCTCAAAAAGGAGATTCTAGTAAATCGAACAACTATAGATACCTCTGCTATCGGTATTCTCAAAGATATTTGGAAAGATCACAATTGGTACAAACAATTTGGTTCCATGAAAGGGAAGTGTACTGAAGATGTAATTGTGTACTTTTTAAGTAGAATATACAATTCACTAGACAGTACCCGAAAAACATTTGGTCCATTTTTTGGCTTAACAAAAGCTTTTGACCACGTTACCCATGAGCTATTGCGACATTAACTATATAATGCTGGCTTTAGAGGAAACACGCTTGAATGCTTAAAAGCCTACTTACACAACAGAAAGTGGCGCGTAAGAGTTAATGAATATGTAAGCAAGGAAGCAGTATTTTGTGATACTGTTGTCCCGCAACGGTCAGTCTTAGGATCAATTATTTTTCTTCTTTACATTAATTCAATACTTAGCCTACCTGTCAATAGTCATTTGATTGGTTATGCAGACGATCTTCGACTCTCATATTCTGATAATTCCGTAATCGCAATTCGACGCCAAATGAATTCCTAATCTACAGCTTCTTACCACCCGACTTAACTACTTAAACTTAGCACAAAGTCTAAAGTTATGTATTCTTTCTTGTCCAATCCCAACATCTTGATTTAACATATTACCCCACATCATTCTAGCTGTCCCAAGACGACCTGCAACTACAAATGCTTTAACTTCGAGTTCGTGAAGGAATTTAAATACATTGGGGTTATAATAGATTGATTTGGAAATCATATACAATAGGTGTATTTTTGTGGCATCCGTATTAGCGCTTAATTTTCACAGCCCAATAAAATGACTATCGGTGTTAACCAATAACATCCGGAAAATTTGGCAGCATTGTGTAACACATGCTTTGGTGTGCCCATACAAGTTATCGCTATCATGGAAGAATTGGTTTGGAAGCATTGTTAACTTCGATAAATATCTTGCATTAAGTATAGGTTAAGTAGTTAGTGTGATTTACACGTAGATTGGAAATAAGCGCTAATACCGATGCCAAAAAAACACAATACATGCCTCAGGATGGGTTTAGTTTTCTGGAAAAAAGAGAAAGAAAGATGTTTGGGTTCAGTGGTTATTTCGCTTAATGGTGGCATACAACATTTAATTGGGAGACTAAATTGTTAGTGGAAGTGGGCTTGAAGTTGTTTTCTAGTCAACTACTCATCTTACTTGATTTTATTTAACTCAAAAAATGAATGTCTTTCGGGCGTGGTTGGGATTCAAACACTGAACCATCCGATTTGGAAGCCAGTTCACTACGGCACTACGCTACGTAAGCAGCCTTACCCCCAATATAATACCACAGAAAAAAATATTTCAAGTAATGTTTTTTTTTGTAAAAGATATGGACCCTCATTCTAGTCAGCGAAAATACTCCTACTCCGATTCTACTTTGTTTTCAAAGCGCTTAAAATATCACGTTTTTTGATACCTATATTCGTACGAGTATAAGCTTACATTTTCAAAAAATTGCCGTCCGATATATCCAAGCTTTATTCTGGAAGTCAATTTTTTATGACAACTTAAGGCCTGGCTACTTTCACGACCTGATGTTGAAACATTGTTTCAAGTATACATATTACAATATATCTTAATGTACTTCTATGTTTTCAAGTATGTCTCATTACAATACTTTTAATTCACATGTCTTGTTATTCTCATCATTAACTAATCTTTCCTGATAAAATAGGTTAAACGGGTTGTCCAAATACAAGTTTCTTTTTGAATCATATGTTATTTTGACACTGACAGCTCTTTCCCGCTCGAAGTCTTGACTGTCAGTCAGTATCATACCTCCATAGAGCGAAATGAATCGCTTTACGCCTGAACAACGTTGGGAAATATTGCAAACTTATTTCCAAAGTGAGTGGTGTGTTGCTCAAAGAGTGCGTTTATTGAAAAGAAGTTTTCGCCGAAAACCATGGGTACACCATGCCTGCTGTACCCAAATTTGCGCAAAAAGTTCGAGAGACCTGCTTGCTTGCGCACAACACTCCCGGTACCCGTCGTTGTACGGTACATACCGGCGAGAAAGTGGCTGCTGTGGCAGAGAGTGCTTGACTCCCGGTATCCGTCGTTGTACGGTGCATACCGGCGAGAAAGTGGCTGTTGTGGCAGAGAGTGCTCGACTCAATGCAGGAACATCGACTCGCTATTGATCTCAATATCTTAACATTTCACGCACCAACCCGGTGAGAATTTTGCACAGAGATTTCGGATTATTCCCTTAAAAATTCCAGATTCAGCAATTCAAGGCAAACAACCATCCGCTTCGCCATCGCTTGATAGTTTGGGCCTTACAGCAGTTCGGATTAGACATCGAATTTGGCCGAAAAATATTTTTTTCTGAGGAGACGCATTTTCACCTCGGCGGCTATGTTAACAAACATAATTGCCGCATCTGGGGATCGGGAAACCCACACGTGATTGCCGAAAAGCTAATGCATTCACAAAGAGTGACAGTTTGGTGCAAATTTTGGAGTGGTGGCATCATTTGCCCATTTTATTTCGAAAATGCTGCGGTGAGCGCTACAGAGCCATAATTACCGAATTATTGTTGGCTAAAATAGATGGCATGAGCTCGGAAAATCTTTGGTTTCAGCACGATATGGCGCCCTATGTTAATTGGCCGCCTCGGGGCTTCGATTTGAACCGATTAGACTTTCTTTTGCTAGGTGCCCTGAATAACGTTCGAGTTATTCGTGAGATAGAGCCAGAAACAGTCAACAAGGTCTCGGAAAATTTTGTTGAGAGGATGCGCTACTGCGAAACCAGCCGAGGCAGCCACATGAACGAAATCGTATTCCCTAACTAGTGGGAATATTGCTAACATGCTGAGAATGATTTATTTTTATTCATTTTATTTAATTTTTAAAAAGAAACTTGTTTTTGGACCGCCCTCTAGATAGAATTTTGCATTTACTCCGCGTTCTTTCTTCTTTCGGCTTATATCTTATATTTTTGTTTTATAAGTAACATTATCTATGCACTTGCTACTGGTTACTTTATGCCACAAAGTGTATTATTTCCTGATTATATTATTTACTTAACTTTTTTTCTTCCCCAGCTAAGCTTTGTTTACAGAAACAATGATCTTTATTTTTTGGATTTATGACACCAACCCCTTCGGGTTAGGGGGTCAATTTACCCTGGGCCTGTCGTAAGAGGCAACAAAAATCCAAATTTTTAAACTTTTTGAAGAAAATGAAATATGCAATGAACAAAACTAACAATATAACAAGGCCAGGTAGTACGCCAGGTAAACTGATAAATTCACCCTCTTGAGAGGTCGGTTCCATGGATTCTGGGAACCATTTATTGCTAAAAGATTACCCTTTCATAAAGAGTTGTAAAATGGTAGGAACACCACCACCCCAACCAACAAAAGAAGTATCAATCAGTAAAAAGCTGACAAGCGAAATTGATAAATTATATTGTAGCTTGAGTTGCAGCTGCTTAAAGAACATGTCAATAATAACAATAAAAAAGAGCAGATAACAAAAACCGTCGTGTATTCTACGGATAAAAAAGAACTACACATAAAGACAGAACCATCACTCAGCAGGACAAAAAGGAAAAAAAAGAAAAATGAGCATGTCTCCATAGCTTTCACCACCAGAAGTTAACTAGAAAAGCCCAAGAAAGTTTAAAAAACAAAGAAACCATACCACTTAAATCAATAAAGCCTCCCCCAATTATTGTGCTTTGTATCGCGAAGTATGAAGGCTTATTAAATATACTAGAGGAAAACAAAATAAAAGCTCTCCTAAATAGTAATGATGTCAAAATTAATGTGAAAGACGAAGAATCCTACAGAAACTGAACAAAATTACTAAATCAGAAAAAAGTGCAATGGTATTCCTTTGAATATAAACAAAAAAGATCGATAAAGAAACAACACTTCTCATGCACATCTGAACGCATTGCGAATGATCTAAAGAAAAAAAAACGTCAAAATACTATAAGTTGTCAACATGCTTAAACATGCTTGCTTTTGAGCAAGGTGAAGATTCAAGAAAATTTATGAAATTAAAGATATTCTAGGAACGAAAGTGTAAATTCATCCTTTTCGTAAATCAAAGCTAGTTCCTCAATGTAAGAACTCTCAAAATTATGGGCACATTCACAAATACTGCAAATCCCCAAAATGTGCCAACAACTACTTTGCATACTCGTAGTAGCAAAAAAACTGCAGCAGGTAAAAGATAACAGACAAAAAAAATGCAAAAGCTTGCTCAATGAGACACATCTAAAGTCAGAGAAAACCGAAACAAAAGAAACTTAGGACTGAAATCGAGAGCCCAAAATAAAAAAATGGATAAAACTAAAGAAAATGTACCCTTAAGCAGAATTGAGAACTTAAGTCTCATAAGCGGTTCAAAGAAAACATATGTACAGGTTACTTCGAGTAACGCTGTCAAACCAGTCGGAAACCCCAAGCCTTCCAGTAATGGCATGGAGGATATTATGCAAAGAATACTAAACAGAATTGAAGATACGAAAAGAATAATAAGAAAATTCTTGAAATAATATCTTTCCTTGAAAAACAAAACATGTCCGTACCAACTGAGTTTGCCATTCTACTGCGCAGTGTCTTAAAATGTCTTTTATCTTCTCTTAAACTGTCAAATATGATCTAAGAAACACAAACAAAATGGATGAAGCCATAAACAAAAAGGATCTACATCCCAACATTGCCTTCAAGATCGAAGTTGCAATCTGGCTGAGGATGGTTTTTATTTTGAGAGCGCGCTTATGGGCGACCATTTTCTACCTGTGGTATAATCATCAAGTTTTCCAAAAAAAATATTACACCCCTGATGAGAGAGGAAATGTAGATCCTTATATGCCAAATTTACTTCGAGAAAATTAGATTCTGATAAAATATATAAAAATGGGATTTGCGTATGATGACGATTGGATAAATGAAGCAAAAGGTTTCGCATGAATTGATTGTTTGATGTAGCTATACGGTTTTTGATTATTTGCTCATTATACTTTCGAAGATCATTATTACTGGCAAAGTTAGAGAACTACAGTGTCACAGCAAACGTTTTTTGTTTATCTGATTTGAATTTTTTGCCAATCCCATCCTAGATAACAGGTAGCATCGCTTATATTTAAGTGCGTTTAAATTTAACAACCCCATAATAAAAAAATTAAAGTAATTTATGCCACAGCATTTTAGTTCAAAGCCATGTAAAGTTGGGTTAGGCAATGTAAACTTCAGCCAAAAACATTTACTCTTTTACCATTTTTGTTCTCTTAAATCCTCTCTCTGCGCAATCAACCGTTGGCAAACTCAGTTGGTACGGATTATACCTATAATATCCAAATCGCTAAAAACATACAACTTTTGTTATGGAATTCCAATGGTCTTAAGAATCCATCGTAAAGATGAATTGCAATCTATAGTATAGGAGATGTTCTTGAATACCCCAGGCTCGTAGGTTCCTCAATCGATTTTGTCGTGAGCGAAGGACACGATCTTTGAAAGCACTGCTTTGCTACCCTCCCTCTCTGCGGCGTTTTGTACTGTCCGAAGACCGCAGCATACGCTGAACAGGCAGCTAAGCAAATGAGTAGTCAATTAATAGAAAAAAAAACTTAAACAATTAAAATGGAAGAATATCCTTTATTAAAAAAAAGAAAACAATTCAATTCAAAAGTAATGATTATAATAATTCAAAAGGTAAAATAAAAAAATAAATAAAAATTTATATTAAGGTCTTTGAGTGTACGTGCTTAAAGCAGTGGACTGTTGGAGCACTCATGTGTGTGAATTATAAGCTAATACTTCGCACCAGGCTCCAAGATCTGCTATGATGTTAAAAAATGTTGTGGATACTTTTAAGTGATCCTTGTATTTAGTAAATATGATTAAATCATCGGCATATAGACAATGTCTAATTGAACTGTAACTTGATAAAATTGATAAATTGATATCGTCAAAGGCTACCATGAATCATACTACAGAGAGCGGGGAACCTTGCCGGATTCCGTTTTTAAGATCTTTGACATTGGATACTGAACCATTAACTGTTATACGGAATTTCCTATTAGTCAAAAAGGATTTAATAAATTTAAATAACTTATGACCCAATTTCCATTTAATTAGCTTATTAAGGACCACATGGACGCCAATGTGATCAAATGCTTTCTCAAAATCAATAGAAAGTATTGAGACGTGATTTTTACTGGATAAAGCATTAGAGATGTAGTCATCAATGTGTAAAAGTGCATCGCTTATCGAATTATCTCTTTCCAAAAACCATAAAAGCCGTTTTCAAATGATTTTTTCCAAAATAACTGTTGCAATTTTCCATGCTTGTGGGATTATACCAGAGCTAAATATCTCATTAAATAGAGAGAGTAATCGTTTTTTGAACATTTTTGGCCTGTATACTCGTATTAGCATCCGGTAGTCGATTCTGTTGAAGCCTGGGGTTTTACCTTTTGCTAAATTAAGGCAGGATTCGAGTTCTAGCGTGTTATAAGTGAAGCAGAGGGGCAGGGACTAAGGGATGTTGATTGGGTATCCATTGCTTTCCGCTTTGCTTTTGTGAATTTTCTGTGAAAGTTGGAATCATCTGAGTATATGGACCAAGTTTGGGCAAAATGTTCGGTGATTTGGAACGAGCAAGTTAAAATTTGGGAGCCGATTGTGATGGTTCTTATAGAGCCGATTGTGGGGAGTAGTGACCAGTGAGTGTTTTTATATCACCCCAAATTTTCTTTGGTGACGAGTTAGGGTTAATGGCGGATGTGAATTGTTCAAAGCGTTTCCTTTTTTCTGTTTTTGCGTTTTTCCGGAAAAGGGCATTAAGTTTACGATATTTGATAAGGTTAAGGTCGGTTGGGTTCTTTTTAGAAGACTTCTAGGCCATTTGTTTTTGGTGCCATTGCTTCCCAAGATCCGAGTTCCACCAAGGAACAACAGTTTTGCGCGGTTTGTTAACGGATTATGGAATAGAAGAGTTTGCACCATATCGAATAGCTTTAGTTAGGATTGCTGTTCCTTTGTTGATGTTTGGGGTCTCAGGTCTGGTTCGTATGAAATCGGAAACTTTGTTTTGAAAGAGAATCCAATTAGCTCTCTCAGATAGGAATTTTGGAGAAGGAAGCTTGATTTTCGAGTTGTGAGCTAAGGGGATCCTGATCACTGGGAAAGTGGTCACTACCATGTAAGTCAGGTAAGATTTCCCAGTTGGAGTTTGGGTAGAAGTGGGGTAGAGATGAGCGATAAGTCGACGTGTGCAAAGGTTTTTTGGATCGAAAAATGGGTTGGTGTGCCGTCATTTAGTAACGTTAGGTTGCAGAAATTTAGAAATTGTTCGAGCGTTTTTCCTCTTCTGTTAGAGGACGGGGATCCCCAAAGTGGGTTACAGGCATTAAAATCACCGACCACTATTAAAGGAGGTCTAAGATTATTAGTTATATTGTCTAGATCGGTTGTGCTGAAATATTGGGATGGAGGAATATAACGGAATATACAGTTGATTTAATTTGCAATTCTATTCCTATTGCAATTGCGGATATTTGGGTGTTGAGCTGAGTTGATTTTGAGGGAGAATGGAGTATGGATTTGTATATTATTAGTCCTGTCTTTGGTTTGCTTTGTGAGGGGCGCGGTTTGCAGTGTATTGTGAAGAAAATAGGTTGGTAGAGTTTCGATGACAGTAGTATTGACTTTGTCGTGCAAGGGCCGAGCCATCCAAGCATCAATGGGTCTGAATTACTCGACTCCTGCGCGGCAGAGTCGAGATTTGGGTTAAATGTATTGCGTTTATATGCTGTCATCCTCTATGTCAAAGGAGTTAATGATATAATCGTTTTTATTTAAGAGAGATTGTGACAAATTAGTTAATGGGGATTGATTTGGAGGCGGGAGGTTGTTGGGTGCTGGTACTGAAAAAGAGTTTATATGTTGTAGGTGCGAGATGAGTTTGGAAGAGGTGGCGGGCGATGTGTAAGTGGGGGAATGGGTGAGAGAGTTGGAGGCATTGTTTTTTGGGGAGATCACCTTTTCATTTAGTGGGGCTATTTCGCTTGGTTTGGAAATACTTTTTGTTATTTCGTTATTTATATTGGTTAATAAGAAATTTGTGTTGGTTGTAGAATTTTTGTTGGAGTTGTTTATTAACTGTGCGGTAGTATTCTTTTCTGAGTTTGAAATATGGGTAGATTGTACGGTGGTGTCGGGGGACGAGGTTACTTTGTTGGGAGTTAGCTTAAGTTTTTCTGAGTAAAGAATATTGGAGGAAAGTTGTTGAAGGGGGTGTTTTTCGTTGTAGATATGTCTTGCTTCGACTAGAGAGCATTTTAATTTGGTTTTTATAGCCACAATTTCTTTGCTTTGCACATACTTGGGGCAGGAACTGGGGAAAGCGGGGTGGGGGCCTTGACAATTGGCATATAAAGTGCGAGATCATTCCACTTCGGCATGAGGAGGAAGGTTACAGTTTACACACGTGGCTGACCGTATGCACCATTTGATTGTATGACCGAGTAGTTGACACTGTCTGCATCACATGGGGTTTGCGATGTACTCGGACACTTTCGTCTTGTACCAACCTATTTCAATACTACTTGGTAGTTCAAATAGATCAAAGGAGAATATCATGAGACCAGTTGGTCTTCTCGTCCCCTGGTCTATCCGCGTGATTTTGTAGACATCAGTAACATGGTGAGACTTCATCTCAGAGACGATTTCTGCCTCTGGGATATTGATGAGACAAGGGACGAATGCAATGCCTTTTGTGAGATTGAGGTTAGAGTGGAGTTTAATTGTCACTGGGGACACATTGTTAAGGCTTTTGCAGCAAATGAATTTATCAGCTTTATATTGGCCTTTAACCAGTATAAGGATTGAGAGGTCTTTTAATTGTGCTATCTTTTCATATTCTTTGCTGATTGAATCGATAGCTTTTTTAAGTAGAAAAATGCTATAAGATCTTAGAGGTTTTTCCATGTGGTTTGATGATATGCGGACGAAGCGCGGGCTTTTATAGTTGGATTTAGTTGGAAGGTCGGGGTAATCATTGAAAATTATAGAAGATGTTTTGGGCCTCTTTTTGGCGCGATCCGGGGGAATCGGGGGACCAGAGGGGGTGATGTCAAGGAAAACACTGGCAATCACTAGTGACAGTAATTAATTACTTTTTTTTCAAAACCGGTAAAAGAAACCTAAACGGCGAGAAACACTATCTTAGAAAGCAAATGGACTTATAGAGAAAATCGTCAAGTGCTACTAAATGGTTGAAAGAAAATCGAGCTTCAATTCCAGTTTCATTTTAAATCATTAGAAATAGTTAAAATGCTAATCAACTACCACCGTCTCGCTTCTATGTTAAAACTTACACTTTTTCATCTTTCCCTTTCTTTTCTATTTCATCTTTCATTTTTATTTTGTATAATTTCCTCGACCAAAAAAACAAAAAATATGGATTTTTAAATTATTTAAGAATATAGAGTGAGTGTATACCATTTTTTCCTTCATAATTCTTTTTTTTCTCTTTTTTCTTATTTCAATCTAAGAGCTTAACCTTCCTGGAATAATTGTTTTGTTGTGTTCTTGCTCGCCCACATCTTCCCGCTGACACAAATTCAAGTTGTAAGCATTTTCCTGTTTTAGAAAAACAACAAAATAAAACAAAAATAACAAAACGAAGATCGAAAATTGTTATAATATTATAAAGCATACATTTTTGTACTGAAAATTTTGAAGAAGAAAAGACAAAAAACATTCCGCCAGTTAAAAACAGCAGAGGAAACTGATGATGATCGAAAATTGTTATAATATTATAAAGCATACATTTTTGTACTGAAAATTTTGAAGAAGAAAAGACAAAAAACATTCCGCCAGTTAAAAACAGCAGAGGAAACTGGGTAAAAACAAAAATGCGGAACATCTTCTTCTTCCGACCATACGAAGATAATGATTATTTATTACAAGAAACGGAAGAAATGTGAGAAGACGAGAGATTAATTCCAGCAGTAACCTCTAAGTAAATAAAACAAAAGATCAACCCGAAAAAACTCCGGGATTTAATCTAATCACGAGTAAAATATGAAAAAAAACAGCCAAAAAAATAGCAATAATAACAGAGCAATTTCCGTTAACATGGGTCAGGGTACAACAAAGTAAGATTTCTTAAATCCTCGATAAATGATGTCAACTTTAGAGATAAACCCTTACTGTAAAACACAATTTTTTGCTTAGAATATACCCAAAACTCAGTTCCTAAATTTTCCTTAAAGAATTAGAAGGCACCCTCTATATAAAAGCTGGAGTACCGCAAGGTAGTGTGTTAGGACCTGCTTTTCCTCCTATACACGAACGACCTGTCACGAAATGACGAAACTACTGTTGCCACATTTGCAGACGATACTGCTGTATTTGCTGTCGGAAAAACGGCGCGGGAAGTTACAGAAAAACTGCAAAGGACAGTAAATGATATATCTGATTGGATCAAAAAATGCCAAATAAAATTAAAGGAACTGAAGTCAGTTCATGTTCCCTTACCAATAAAACCGTAGAACACATACCTGTACACAGGTATAATAACAAAGTATTTCCGCATTCGAACTTAGCTAAGAATTTAGGCATCTACGAGGGCGGGTCAATAAGTCCGTGACTTTTTGAATTTCTGACCTCTTTACTGAAACAGCAACATTGCTCCTGTCAACAGGCATCTGTCAGTTGACTCCTGTCTTTTAAACTTGCTGCGTCAGTTAGTTTGTGTTTGACAGCTATTTTTATCAGACTACTCACTAATTTGAGGAGAAAATTGGAAAAAGTGAATTTCGTGTGCTTATTAAGCATTATTTCTTGCGAAAAAAAACCATTACCGAGACCAAGGCTAAGCTTGATAAATACTATGGGGACTCTGCACCATCGATTTCAATGGTAAAAAAGTGGTTTACTGAATTTCGTTGTGGCCGTACAAGCACTGAAGATGCCGAACGTCCTGGACGCCCAGTTGAGGTCTCTACACCCGAAACAATCGAAAAAATTCACGATATGGTGTTGGCCGACCGAAGATTGAAAGTGCGAGAGATTGTGGAAGCCGTAGGGATCTCGCATGGCTCAGTGGTTTCAATTTTGAATGATCACTTGGGCATGAGAAAGCTTTCCGCAAGATGGGTGCCGCGTTTGCTCACAGTCGACCACAAACGCAATCGTGTAACAACTTCACAGGAAGGTTTGGCGTTGTTTAATCGCAATATGGAGGAGTTTTTGCGCCGTTTTGTAACCGTGGACGAAACATGGATCCATCACAACACACCAGAGAACAAACAACAGTCAAAACAGTGGGTTTCTAAGGGTGAATCGGCGGTAAAAAAGGCCAAGGTGGGTTTGTCAGCCAATAAAGTTATGGCGACTGTTTTTTGGGATGCGCGCGGGATAATCCACATTGACTACCTTCAAAAGGGAAGAACAATCAATGGGGAATATTATGCCAACTCAATGACGATTTGAAAAAAAAACGACCTCATTTGGCCAAGAAAAAAGTTCTTTTCCACCAAGACAATGCAAGGGTGCACACATGTGCAGTTGCCATGGCAAAAATCCATGAATTGGGCTATGAATTGCTCCCTCATCCACCCTATTCTCCAGATTTGGCTCCGAGCGACTACTTCTTGTTCCCAAACCTGAAGAAATGGCTTAGTGGAAAAAGATTTGACTCCAATGATGAAGTCATCTCGCAAACAAAGGCCTATTTTGAAGACCTCGACAAATCATTTTTTTTGGAAGGGATAAAAAAATTGGAGAAGCGTTGGACAAAGTGTATAGAGCTCAAGGGAGACTACGTTGAAAAATAAATTTATTTTTAAATCAAAAAATCTGTGTTTTAATCCAAAATCCAAACGGACTTATTGACCCGCCCTCGTACATATATATATTTTATATTGTCATTAAAAAAATACGTGATATTTCTGATGTGTTTTATGATGATTGACGAACGTTTGACAATATGATGTATAATCTCGTCCACAAAGGTTTTATTCACGGTAGAGATTAAAATAAAACAGAAATAAAAACAAAAAGAAGGCAGATTTAGTAAAATATATGGCGTTACTTGGGTCGCGAAATAAGATGAAACGACTAGATTTGGCTAAAGCGCAACATTGTGTACGCGTGAAGAGAAGGGTTTTCGTTTAACCTTTCGCAGAGCAAACTGCCTTACCGTAAGGCATAGAGGTCGATCTATTTTGGCAACATTTTCCTGTGGCGGAACCCATCTTGTTCCTATCGATAGCATTTTGAACAAAGTGGTAGACATTCGTCCATAATCGGAAAAACAAATTTAGTAGGTTTGAATAATATCAAATAGTTGATTTATTTCTTGTGCCATTCCTTATACTAAATAATCGGAAAATGTGAACTGGCTGGATTCAATTAATTTAACAATACATCTGGACCGATTTAAGGCCAGGCACGACGGATTTTATTTTTCAGCTCGAACACACTGTTGTTCTGCTGTTTGAATATACCTCGCCATTAAGCATAGATGGTGTTTCAAACCGGACCACATGCTCGCCATTTCAATAATTCGATGTTTTTAGAAGAAAACCGTGCTCTCAATTGCCTAGAAACGTGGATAAGAGGGCTGTTTTGCTGAAAAATGTAATCCCTTTCTGAATCCCGTTCGTAATAAAACACGAAAACGTTTTCTGACAACTTAGTATATGTTTCCGAATTAATTTTTGTGGTAAGGAAACAAATAGGCGTAGCTCCCGAGTACGAAAACGCTTCCCATAAAATTACAGCTCTGCCCCCGATATTTCATTTCGATCGTGCCACACTATATTGGCTTAAGTTATACCAATAACAGCTATAACTGTAATTACATTTTTTTCATCAGAAAAAAATACATTTCGACATTCGTGGATCCAGAACATGGTAAGTACGGGCAAGCTCCAATCTTTTGATTTTGTGACGTTTAGTCAAACGACGTTTTCTTTTTCGTTTCCTTCATTTAATGTTAGGTGTAGTGTTTAAAACTCGTGCGATGTGACGAACAGTGATGGGCAAATATAATTCATCCTTAATTATAGAAAGCTGAACTGCCTCATTTGGTGGTATTATAAAGGTGCGAAAAATTAATTAAACTGGAGGAAGCAATCAGAAAAAAATGCCCAGAATTGTTTCGAAGCTCACAAAACTCTTTGAATTGTAAAACTTTTACCAATAATGCTGACCTGAAATCGCACTTGGTCCAGTTTGGTGCAAATAAAAGAATAGAAAATTTATAGTAATTATTTGTATAAAAAAAATCTTTATTTCACACTAAAAAAACCAAATTACTTTCTTGCCAACCCACTATCTACCTTGTATACTCCAATACATTCCTTTTCAATAACATTGGTTTTTCATTGAACCTTTTGGTGGTCTTAAACTGAAATATAAACTGTACATCTATATGCATGCATGCATGCATAACAATATTAATTACTAACTTTGTGCAAAAAATGTGGAAAACGTACTTTTAATACTTTCAGTATCTTTCTTTGGACATTTTCTTGAATGTTTTCGAAAAGGGCTGTAACGGTATTGACGAAATATTATACACGTACATACATATGCATATACCGCCGGTCACTTGATTACCGACTTTTGAATTCCTCGTTAGTGAGAATTATATCTTGGATCTACAATACTATTACCTTCTGTCCCATAGCGGAATTCAAGGTAAAATATGAAAACGGCGTACTGCAAGAGCAACAGTAGGGCGCAGCCGCAGTCAAGAGTTGGGACTTCAGCTGCTATTTGGACAATTCGAAGATGTGTTATAAAGGGTTTCCAAAAATTCACGCAAGATTCGAATTTTACGGCATTTGCGCGGTAAAGTGTTGCCAACCAAAAAAAGGAGAGTGTGATAGCTAACAGTTCGTGCTTTTTAAAAGTCGAAAGCTACACGAAAGAACAGTGCGTTTTCATTGTTGAACAATATTTTAACAATAATGAAGGTTTGGCAGTTACAGTTAGTAAATTTCGGACAAAATATGGTCGGAATAGTGACTTAAGTTCCTCTACTGTGAAGAGATTAATTCAAAAATTCAGGGAGATGGGATCAATTAGTGATCTTAGACACTCTGGCTATCGTTCCACAAGTCGTTCTACAGAAAACAACGAAGCAGCTCGTGAGGGTGTTGCTGAGAGTCCAGGAACATTAATACGGCACCATTGTCAAGAAATTGACATTTCGAGAAGTTATCTACAGCGTAGATATTCTTACGAAAGATTTGCATCTTCATGTAATTGATTCAAGACTCTCGTACAGCGAAGAGAGTTCGTTGAATGGGTTATGGGACAACAAGTGGATTCTGATTTTTCAAGCAAAATCATCTTCAGCGATGAGGCGCATTTTCATCTTCATGGCTTTGTCAAAATTGTCGAATTTGGGGTTCAGAAATGATTTCATGATTGTTGAGAAACAAGCGCATCCACAACTTGTCAAGGTTTGCTGCGAATTTTGAAGTGGAGGCATTACCGGACCATTCTTCTTTGAAAATGATGGACAGGAAAATGCTCGTTATCGCGACACCAGACATAATCATCGAGCTACTAGTCACTGAGGAATACACATTTGGTATTCAAGCATGCGTGATCGAGCTTCAAGTGTCGTAATTTGACATTCTCTCATCCGTGATTGATTGCCATTCACGTACGAAAGCTACCAAGCTTACGTACGTATGGATTTTTGGTCTTAGCATGAAAAAAACGATCAATACGAAAATGTAGCTATACATTTTTACTTACATTTTACAATCTTTTTAGCCAAATCAAAGAAATTAAATAGATTTCAACATATTAGAAGAGTAGCAACTTATTTTGAATTTATTATAGGATTTTTTTTATAGACTAGCAACAACTGTCAGAAATTAGTTGTAGACTTTTACTATTTCAATTTAATTTTTCCATTCGACACATGGGCTATCGTGTGCACTCATCGCCACTCGATCGCGGATGGAATCTACCCACTCGATAACGTGTGCGGTAATTTATCCCCAGTTTTATATGGCAACATAAAAATATGGATGTGAACGACATGTGGAATCAACAATATGGTGTCACATGCCATACAGCCCAAGAAACAATTCAATTACTGCATGAGTCATTTCCTGGTCGAGTAATTTCCCGTTTTAGTAATCAGAATTGGCCGCCCAGATCATGCGATTTAACGCCGTTGGATTTTTTTCTTTGGCGGTTTTTGAAGTCTAGGGTCTATGCCAACAAACCCACGACCTCCCACGTCTTGAAGGGGCAAATTGAGCGCTCTATCAACGAAATTTAGCAACATTTATGCAAAACTGTCACGGGAAATTTCGACAAAAGAGTGCGTATTTCCAGCAAAGCCATTAACCCGATGTGCTGCGATTACATTACCCAATATACTGTATACGTATCACAATTTTTAATTAAATACCTGTATTTTTAATCAATGCTCAAAATGTATGACTACAAAATTGTAGATGGCAGATGGCAAGTATATAAATTTGCATTTCTAAATAAGAAATAATTATATTTTCATACATGGGTTGGGATTTTTTTAAATAAAATTAAAATAAGCTAAAAATCTTCAGATATTATCATGGCTTTGGAGCGGGCGGCTTCTTTACAGAACGCGATGAGAGGTTTCCATCCATATATTTATCAAACTTTCC
Source organism: Volucella zonaria (assembly GCA_963966105.1). Lineage (NCBI taxonomy): Eukaryota > Metazoa > Arthropoda > Insecta > Diptera > Syrphidae > Volucella > Volucella zonaria. The sequence goes on along the minus strand of OZ014532.1, from coordinate 20,340,633 downwards.
AGTGTAAGCTCTGAGCAGTAAAAAATATCGCCAAAAGCTGCCACTTTTTGTAAAACAAAGATTTTGAGGACATAGCATGCGTTGCGATAATGCGTTGCGATAATGCGTTGCGATAAGCTTTGGCAAAGAATTGTCCTAATAACGTAATCAAAGTGAAGTTTTAAAGTTGCAATGAATAATGGCGACATTCCAGTTTCGAGTAGAAGCATATAGTTTGGAGATTTAGACAGTAGCCTAAACAATCTTCTCAGGAAAAATCTGTGTAATTTTCAACGTCTTCACACTGTTCATAACCCCAAACTTGCGCTGCGTAGAACATGTCTGTTTTAGAAGTTGCCTCAAACTGCTTATACTTCGCATGAAGGCTGATTGCATTTGCACTAATGCAAGACTTACATGTGCAATTAAGTGCGGTTATGGTTTTGGATTGATTGGAGTATGCTGGTAAAATAACTCTTCGCACTTAGGTTTGAGGAAATTTTCATTCCGAACTACTCATACTCCTTTACAATTTCAATATATTCACCAGCAAATTTCAATCTTTCGTTTCTGACGTAACATCCACCAGCTTTTCTGAATATCATGATTTTGTACTTTCCTAGGTTCACTGCAAGGTTCCACTTCGAACAGTAATCTTCAAGATCAGAAATCATTCGGCTAAATCCTTGTGGTGAATCCGATACATGAGCACTCTAATCATCCTTTCAGCCCACGAATTTCCACCACATAGTCTTTCGTTCAGGTCATCAAGAAACAGAATGAACAAATGTGTACTTAGAACACAGCCTTGCTTAACTCCCATTGTTGTGCGGAACCATTCTGACAAGACTTTGCTATTCCATACAGTTGATTCAGTGTCCTCGTACAGAAGTTTAATAGAACTCAAAATGTATTCTCTTTTCTCCCAGTGCTTTGTTTAAATTAGTTCTTCTGATGGCATCTTTAACTTCACCCAAGGTTATATCACTACAAAAGGAGTAGCATATTGAACGACTGGACAGTTATTATCAGGATTAAGAAATTTGCGAAAGTATTCCTTAAGGATGTAAGAGTGTTATTTAATTTCAACTCTGAAGGATCTTCTAGCTATTCCTCATACAGCTTTCCAAAAGCTTTTTGCACTGCCGACGTTTGAAGCTTCTTCCACTAAATGGGGGAGATAATTTTTCCTCGAACTCTGACAGATAAGTTTGAATTTCTTGCTAGCATCCAGATACATATTCTTAAAAATAGTAGCATTGAATTTACGAAATAAACTAAGTAGCTTGAACGCTTATTTTTCGGGGAGACTTGGCAATAATTTCATCAAAGGAGTCCAATATCATGGGTTCTTCAAAAACAAGCTGCACACGATCTAATCCATGGATAAGTTCTGCTGAAAAACTTCGATTTGGTGCTTAGTTAGGGTTAATTTGCAAAAAGTTGAAGCTGAGTTTCATTTCGCAAAGGCGATGTGGCATTCAATTGAAGCATATCGCTTCGTGTTCTGTCATTTACAACCGTGAGGTCAGACGATTTACAGAACTCTAATAACTTCACCCCTCTTCCAACCAAAACGTTGTCCATTCTTTTTTTCAAACAATAACTTTGAAGAAAGTTGACAATTGATCAGTGGATGCTCGGTCTAGAGCAATTCTCGCGTTCAGATCACCATTAACTATTATATTCTGCTTTCCAAAGTATTTAAGAGCGTCCTTCATTTTTTCGAAGTCATTTGACCACTGCGTACAGTTGAGGTAAGCTGGAACTAGATAATCTGTTCTCCATTTGCTTTCTATTTTAAGAGTAATAATTTCTTCGACAGCTATAAATTCGAACCTTTTAAAACCAAATAAGCAGCCGCTCTTTGCTTTTCCTTTTCTATTAACTTTGACAGCAGCTACACTTCTCAGTACATAATTACTAAACAACTTTTTATAACATTCATAATTATCTTCCTTAACCCACGTTTCTAAAAGAAAAAATACATCAAATTTCTATATACACAATACTTAAAAAATTCTTGAAATAACAATTTATTATAGAATCCGTGAATATTGAAACTCAAAACATTTAAATAAAAACCCCCGCTCGGTGCTGCCTCTACGTTTCATTGTGAAAAACTAGGCTGAGTTCGATGTTGTCCTGATTCGCTCACAGATGGAGGTGGAGTGCATTTGTTGCTTTCTCTTGATGAAGAAACGATCGATGGCAGATCAACAGCTGTCATGTGGAAGCCGTTAAAAAGCTTATTTAATTCTGTAAGACCATCTAACGATCCTTCTCCAAACGCAGTTTATGATCATAAATAGGCATCCTCATCTTTGGTTCTGGCATCCTTTTATGCAACCACCATCTGACTTTAAGCAAAACCCTCGGCTTCTTCTGGTTCTTAACGGCAAATCTTTCCGTATAGAGATCGGTGTCCCTTTCAATTTGCTTGAAGCTCGCAGAACACTGTTTGCAGATTGTGTGGATCTAAACTTCACCATAAGCAGGGAATTCTTGATTTTGATTGACAATGGGCAGACTTCATCAACGTCGACATTTGGCACCTGCAACAATCCTGTGCATAGGTTTTCAACTTCGAATGTTCTGTTCCCTTTTCGGCAAATGCCATGTAAAATAAGATTTTTCTCGTTGGCTCCTATAAGTAGAGACTCTACCTTCGCTTCCAGATCGCAGCAGCGTTTCTCGGGCATCTTAAGTCTAGCAGCTAACTCCTCATTTTTATTTTTTAAAGCCAAAATGTCAGACGAAAGTTGTTGGATATTACTTTTACAGGCTTCTTAGTACTTCTTGTGTGAATTTTGGAACACCGTTTACAACACTATCAACACTGCATATCAAACGGCAGAGGCTAGTCTAAAACCCCAGTCGCTATGTCGCCATAAAATTATAAGCTTAGATTTTGTCGGTCCCACCTCAGCCAGATTTCTAGATGTTCAAAGGCAAACGATAGATTCTTTGCAGGACAACACACCGATCCGCAAACATATGTATTAGATCTTGTAAAAAACTGGTTTTGAGGAAATCATATGGAAATTTTAGAACAGCTCTTTATCGGGATCTCAACGTCTGTGGACGGTTTTAAAAAAAAAAAATTAAGGCCATCCAAGTTGCCTAATGTACCTATGCGAGTGTCTATTTATATACATATAGATTTATGCATTTGAGTGTATGTACATGCATATGTATGTTTGGTCATAAAATAGCGTACCTACCAATTTTTACACAAAATACTGTAGTCATTACTGCCCTTATTTTTACTAAATATAATTTGCTTTTGTTCTCTTTATTTTACAATACTATTTATTAGAACATTGTTGTTTTTAACCGAACAAGTAGGTAGTGTGAATTGATTTACATTTAACGTTTTAAATGATAAAACGTGTTCTACAATATTCTTCTGGGTTTAGGCACAAGCAAGTGGGTACCTAATAAGTACGTAGTATCATACTTAGTTGAAAAAACTGTCGAATGTATGTACAGGGGTGGTCGCATAAATAGCATACTATATTCGCACATAGTTCAAATTGCATTTCCCTTTAAGTATGATCGAGATATGGCAAAGAATTAAAAGCATACGCTCAGTATCGCAATGCATATAAGGTTAATGGTAAATTCTCAGCGTCATCATGATAGCAATCACTGACATCATCGATTGCAGCGTGAAAGGACGTGTTTTTTCCTGGCCACACAAATAGCACACATTTTTCTTTGGTGGTTCAAGTTATATTTTGTTGTGATTGGATTATTAAAAATAAATTCATTTGAAAGTAGGTACGTTTGTCATTAGTTTATAGTACCTAACAGTTAATATCAGATGTACCTAGATATGGGGAGAGGACCAAATTGCTCAGAAGAAAGACGTGAAATCATCTGCACAATGAAAGACAACGGTTCATCGATTACAAAGTTAGCCAAACAGTTAAAATGTTCCAGAATGGTTATTTATAATGCCTTACGTCATGTGGAGCTTTATGGGAATGCCAAAAATGTTGCAAGAGATCCAAGGCCAAAAAAAACCATAGAGAAGACAGTCTAATCTACAGAGCTAGTGCTGCCAACCCATTTTTGAGCTCCAAAGCAATAAAAAACAGCGTTTTTACAAATCATTCCATTTGTGTGTCCGATAGAACTATAAGAAGGCGCCTGCAGCAAAGAAAACTTAAGAGGATGCATCGCACAAAGAAAGCCACTCATAACAGACAAAAATTTAAAACTAAGGAAGTCGTTTGCAAAAGAACACATCCACAAATCGATGACTTTTTGGAAAAGTGTACGGTATAGTGATGAATCCAAGTTCTGCTCGGATGGAAAAAGGTATATACGGCGTCCACGAAACCAACAACACAATCCGAGATACACATTAAACACAGTCAAACACGGTGTGGGCTGCTTTTTCTTGGCATGGCGTGGGACCAATTGTGAAAATAGACATGAAAATGGATCAACACGTCTATAAACCCGTTATTGAAGAACATATGATCTCCTTTGCCGAAGATAATATGCCACTAATATGGCGTTTTATGCATGACAACGATCCTAAGCACACTTCTTGCCCTGTGAAGGGTTATGTGGCCAGGCATAGTTTTACAAATGTGTGTTTAACTTTTTTATTTTCAGGAATATAATCTCATCTTTTCGTGAATTAAATTAACTTTTTGAACGCTAATTTTGCCTTTTTATTGATAGAAGTGCAAGTGTGCTATTTACGTGTCCACCACTGCATGCCCGTTTAAAATGCAAGCTAAAACCGACACCAAGCGCGATCAAGCAAATCAAAATTTGTAACTTGTCAGGAAGTATTCAACACTTTTAAACGAATCAAACGGCTTAACGTCAAGAATAAATTTACGACGGAGCACTTATGTACATACCATATATTTCACAATTTTTTTTTTTTTTTGATATCCGAAAACAATCCTCTTGCATGAGCTGCAAATAAAATCTTCTATCTTAGCCCACCCACAAGTTCATTTATTCATTGCCACCTTATTCCACTTAATATTGCAAATGTTTCAACAAAGCGTTAACCAGTGCCCTTAATCGATTGCTGTCAGATTGTTCCTAATGCTTCGGCCTCTTACCTTCTTTCCTGATCATTTTGTTTCGATAGGAACGTATAATTTATATTTGTATGTACGAGTATGTATGTTTAGAGTGAACCAGCTTCGCCGTCAAATATATTTCTGTAAATTCCCAATAGGTAGGTATACTACATTCATATACATGCATGCATAGATATTCAGCTATGTGTTCATTGCTGATTCATGTTTTACCAAAATGACCTAATCACACCATTCACAATAGAGTGCGGCAAATTCGAGGTAAAGCAGAACGCAGAAACGATAATTATCATCTCGCCACTGGCAACGATTTCACAAAAGGTTTTTTTTCGTATTCCGTTTTGGTTTTCCCTTTTCTGTTTGTTCGTTTATTCTTCCATAGTTTGTTGTATCGTGCAAAGTAAAAGATACAACAAGTATTATTCGCGGAATTTAGTTTCAGATGTTATAATCCACAAAATGTTTTCGAAACTTTCCACTCGGCATATCGGCATACAGTTATACACGACACATACTCACACTTATGCACGCGGATTTAGCAAGAAGGTCTTATGCACACACTAAAACATTGATTGCTCTACCCACATATGTATGTATGTACATAATATGGTATCACATTGTAAATGGCTTGCCTCTGCTAGTTGCTGTTGCTTTTGCTCTTGCCTGACTCGAGTAGCAATCACATTCGATTCGAATGAAGCAGATACTACAATAATTAGAAACCTAGTATGAACGTATTTTGGAGTGTAAGTGTATCATGCGTGTTGACATTTATTTTTGACAGGTAATCTACAGTCGAAGTTAAAGTAAAGTAAAACACACTGGAAAGTTTCATGACTTGGACGGATATGACTCAAGTTGATGTTGCTATGTAATTCGTTTACAATCACATTATATTCTGATTGGGTTGCCTGGGTCTGTTCTTGAGAGTTCTAGACAAAAACAAATATGTATGTAAATCAGTTGATGACATTAACGCAGAGGACGACGTGGAAGATTTCATAACTGATTTTATGTACCACATTGAATAAAAGGATACGATTTATTATGAACTCGTTTTGAGAAGGACAGCAGTTCAGGACTCGGGATCCCGAAATGGCCGACTCTGTTGTAACAATTTGAAGGCCAGTATTTATTGATAAGTTTTTATTTGATCAAAATATGATTCGTTGACATCTTGAACTCCCCCCCCAGCGTTATTCAAGGTAAAATATTCTTTTCTCCAAGAAGTGCTGACTTTTTGACTTTACAAAGTTTTGGAAGGCCTTGGTGACATCCGCGCGGTTTTGGAATGTTATGACAACCCAGAAGTAACAATGTTTGCATCCATAAGCGCGAAGTATAGGGACTACAATTTTCATTCTTCTTTAATTTGGAGCACAATATACAAAACGAATTTTTTCTTTCGATTTCCAGCATATGGTTACCATGCCTATTTTGTTTTTGCTGTTTTAAGCTAAGATTTCTAGGTAGCTTTTGGAATTTGTGCAATAAATAAAGTCGTAGTAAACAATGTACTATACTGATTTTTTTTTTTTTTTTTAAGATGTACGTTTGCCGTTGCTCCTAAAGCATCGTTCCGAATCGATACGGTTTCCTGTTTTCAAGTGAAATCGTTTCGGACACAGTTGAATTTAATAACCAAAACGATTGCAGTACAACAATAAAATAAATCTAAGCTAAGAATATGTACTCGTAGATAAGCTGGTTAAGTTCTAAAACTAATATACATGATTGTTCTTTTGATGCTAATGACTTAATATGATTAAATTTATTCAAAAGATAAATGTATTCCATTTAGTTATTTGCTGGTCAATGAAATGATATCCTCTCTCTTACTTCAAATACTTCAAAACCCTTGATTTTAGTCCTTGTTAGAAGTTCTCAGCTGCGGCCATGCATCTTTACTGGTCAAGCTCTCTATCCACCAGGATATTTCTCTATCATTTTGAAGTGAAACTTTATATCGCTTGTTGGGCAGCGATTCCGAGCTCCCATGAAACGGAAACGCGACATATAGTGATCCCGAATTCCGATGAAACGAATCCATAGTCCCTTTAGCACCCACTAGACGGGATTGAAAACTGCGGTAGTACTTGTAAATGAGCCGTAAAGGGGGCGTCGTGGTAAGTGCACAATGTACGAGTTACGTTCATAGCAACAGTATCATCAACACGTAACGGAAAACTTCGGCTTAACAACAAAGTGTGACTTGATTTAGCTTTTGTTTGACAACGCCAAGATAAGCAGCATAAAACAGCCCAGGAACAGAATTGCTCCAGCGACATCAGTTGACCTAGTTTGGGAATAGCAGTAGTAGCAATGCAAGCAAAATAAAATGATTGTTAACTGTTAGCTATCAACCCTTTATTGTAAATGAATAATGCTTCGTATTATTCTATTCTACTTATTATGCTAAGTTAGTTTAAGATAACAAGTCAGTCGTGTGGATGACCTTGAAGTTAAAAGACATTATTCAAATGAGTTGTGTTATATTTGTAAGGGCTAGACTATAACCTATAAACCCGAGTATAGGCACATAGAGTCATGTCTGCCTTCGTATGAGTATGGCGAGTTCTCATGAGAATTCACATGGGAATTGTTGTAGAGTATCTCTGGCGGATGCTATCAATCGTGCACAATTTGTTATTCATCGAGTTTATATAGTGTGTCGAAGTAATTGAGGTTATAAAGAAGTAAAAAATTTCTCTGTAATGAGAAATGGTTTCTTTTGTCAAAGACTTTTTTTTTAATACTTTTAATATAGGGAGAGCATCCTCATTTTATCTACCTACATATATTTGAAGGGAACCAAGTCGATTCCTCTTATTTATGTTAGTTAACAGTATATTTAATAAATTATTAATCAAATTGATTGTTTTCATACTTCAGCCAAGATATTGGTTAAGCAATTTGCTAATTAATTTCAATTTTGTGATTTTGAATTGTATTTTCTGCAAAAACAAAAAATCTAAGTCGCATGTTCTCAAAAAATTCAAATGTACTTGGTTCACTTTATTTCTGAGCCCTTCATTTATCAAACTTCGTGAAGTTTCGCTTCAATCGCCTAGCTCTCTAGGCTGACAATTTTTATTATTCGTTTTTTTTTTTATTTATTTTTCATGAACCTATGGTGTAAACAACAAAATTTTGTTAAGCACGATGTTAATTAAAAGTAATTAAATATATTGTATATTATATACTGTTTTACACAAATTTAATTTTTGCATCCCTAAAAGGTTTAATTTTTAATTTTGGATAGGTATAGAGATAGGATAGATTGATTTTTTTATAACACAACTGCATTATTTGGCCAGCTTAGATATGTGGAAAAATTCTGTTGAAACGCATTTTCTAAAGTTGTTCTGTTCATTGGTTTGAACGACAATCTATTTTACATTTTAAAAGGGCAAATGGTAATACAAATTAAATGTGCATATTCAATTCCGTAAATTTAAACTGAAATGTTAAAATGAATGAAAATATTGGTGAACAAGTTTGTCCCCAGGGGATAGGTTCGATTACCAGGCCATACATTGAAGAACAAAAAAGAATCAGATATCACCACATTTTCAGTAGACAATTATTAACCTTTGAAAGTAAAAACTTCTGTCGTTAAAACAGCCTGTCATTCCTTTGTTGTTTGGAATCGCCAAAAAGGCATAGGCCCGTTTCTCTGCGCAAATAATAATAAGTCGAAATAACTTAAAAAAGTGTTGCTTGAACATCTGAAAGTCCTCTAAGCCAGCTTCAGGTAGGCTTATTTTATACAGAAGAAATTCTTGCACTGACTTACTCTTAGCCAGTAATGCCCTAAAAACTAAATCTGAGACCAATGTAGATGCCTCGTATTGTTTTTATACAGAAATAGAGATTTTCAAACATCCTTTAAGGTATATAATAATGTATTGTATAATTCTGTTTTCACGATTGATGTTATTTTAGAATGTTTTAGCAATTTCAACACAAATTATAAGATTTATCAAAAGATTACTTTTTATTAAAAAATCACTTTTCTAAAATCAGAGTAATTGATGTTAACTTTAATCTTTTAACTGGTCTAGAAGATGACTTAAAATATAATATAAATAACCTAACTGAAATAGGTTTAAGTCTGAAACCAGCTTATTTTTAAGGCATTGGCGGAAATATGTTTTGCGTTTTAAGTAGAAAGATTTTATGTTATACACTTACAACACCTGACATAAAAATGTTAAGAATTAGTTAGAACCAAGAATCAGTTCGTCGAATTTTGTAGACAGTCAGCCTCTTTTGAAGAAAAATTCGGACAAGCTTATAAGAACAATTATACGTCAGAATACGCACAGTACATTCCGTTTTTAAAATATTATAATAGCATTGTACACTGTAGATATTCTGTACAATACATTAGGTACGAGATGATAGTGTAAAATAAAATTTCACTCTAAAATGTCTCTAAAGAATTTGTATGCCACTATATACCTTTTTAATTATGGTATTAAATGGTTATACCAAAAGTTTGATTGGATTGAATTTTTGGCAGTCAAATTAATACCTATGCTTGGATATTTTTTTTTTCTTTGTAGTTTTTCTACAAAAAGTGGAAGTAATGACTTAGGAAATTATCGTTTCGGCGATATACTGGTGACCATATTTGTCGAACTAAAACAATATATTTTAAAATTTCTAAAAAAAAAACATGAATGAATCATGTATTGAATGTGTTATTGAAGGCCTAAGCCTATTTTACTCTGTAAATACCAATTAATCTAAACTCACTTTTAAACCAAATTTTCAACTATTACATTGATATCCGCCATTTGACGCATTACTTTGTTTTCACAGGACTGCATCGCATTCCTTCCTTTCTTTTAGGTAAGAATATACCATTCTCGTTAGGGACATTAAGAATTTAATGCCAAATAATCAAACATTGTACGAGTACACACAAAAAACTTTTAAATCCAAAAAAAAACGTGCAGTTATAAAAATAAAACCCGTCAAAGCAGCAGAAGCAGCGTTATACCAAAATGTGCTTCGCAGCCGTTCCTAGGTTCGCTTACAAAACCAAGCACATAAGTTTGTATGTAGAAAATATGTTTTAATACGGGGAGGGGAAGCCCGTATGCCAGCAACAACAGAACAGTTGTCAACACAGAAACTGGCAGAGGCAGAAGTGTAGAGTGTAACTAAGGCCCAGCACTACTCCTTTTCGTTCGAGTGGAACAACGTCCTCGAAACGAAAGCCATAAACCGAACAGATACATTCTCAGCCATCGAGCAAACAAAATTCAGACTCATATCATAAACATATATATGGATACATACATACGGATGGATGTTTACAGTGTATGCATACAAACTGCTATTATATACACTCTTGCCCTCTTTTACACATTGTTGTTGCTGCTGAAAGAGAAATCGATAAACCGACTGCGGTTCACAGCCAGAACCAACTGAGAAGTAGACGAACGAAACGAGTACTCGTCTCGTAGCTCGTAGCTCGTAGTTCGTACATGCCTCCTTGACGCTCGACTCGACTTTTCGAACTCGAGGGTTGTTTCTGCTCTGTGCTGTTGCTGTTTCTCTGTTTCTGAATGTAGGTATCCGTAGTCGTACTTTAGTTTCAGGTTGCGGTCGCCGTTGTATGTATTGCACAGCACAGTGGAAATTGAGTATTTGTGTGTACTTAGGCTGCTAGGTATTTTTGTAAATAGACAGCAAGCAGTATGGAATGAGATACTTCCACTATTCACATATACACATTTTATTGCGCATAAGGGGCTGGGTTATTTTTTTCGATTCTCTTTTTCTTGCTGGGGTTTAAGATACATTTTAATTTCGATATCATAGACTCAATCTCGGTGCTGTTGTTGTTGTTGGTGGTTGACGGTTGGCGATGTATTTTTTTGCTATGTTTTAAACTTAGCGTTTCTGTCGACGTTTTCTCATCGATCGCACAGTGTAGGTTGATTTGTTGTTGGCGCAGTCAAGTCGATTTAATCTGAATACGGGGTTGTAGTTGTAGATAAATGAATTCGGTGGAAGTCGTCATTTACGAGTAGGTACATATAGCTACATACATACATCCAAACATATGTACACACATATATGAATTTCTTGGTATTTCCCCTGGCTCTTCGTGCTTTTGTTTTGTTGTTTTCGTTTAGTTTTTGTGTCAATGGATTTAGCTGAGTTTCTCGCGATTTCGCACGTACTCACGTATTTTTATATGTTTTAAAACCGAATACCGAAACCAATGTCTGATGTCTGGATTTGGGTTTTAAATGTGAGCACTGTAGGTTGGTTAAGCCGCGTGGTTGATGGAGATGGAGAGAACGCCAGGAACAGCGAAGATTTGAAATAACCTTCTCCCCTGTGTTTTGGGGCATTGCCTACTTACTCAAATGCTGTTTGATTTGAATCGATGCTCGCTGTGACTGTTGAGTAGATTTATGTAAGATTATGTTTGCTGGCCGTTGGATGGAGTTTTGCTTTAGCGAGTCACCTAATGACGGTTTTTAGTATGTGGATACGATTGTTTTGAATAAAACGTACTAGAATAATACTGAGTTCTCTCTGAAAATGTCGCAAATGGCAATAACGTAATAATATTTTTAATTATTGAAAGCCAAACTTTTAATAATCAAGTTAAATTTTGCACATTAGTGGAATTTCAAATAAACTTACAGGTTAGCGCAAACATTTGTAATGGCTCGCGAAAGGCCCCAGAGTCCAAATATTTATATCCGAGAGCAAAGCTGCCAACTAACTGAAGACTTACAAAGAAGAACTAACTACACGGGGTGCTAGAGTTACCTACATATAATTTGTACGTATGCATAATTACATACACTGGCAACCATGGGTACACATAAAGATGCCTGTAACCATGAAAGTTGGCACCCGCAAGACTGCCAGTTCTTGATAAGCAAAGTACCTAAGAATTAGAAAATATCGGAAACAGTAATTGGTTTAAACACGGGGAAAGTCAATCAAAATATCACACGATTGCACATTCACTTATCTTTTGAACACTAACCCTGCATTTACTCAATCTTATGGATGCAAAAAAAAAGTACATGGACACATTCTATTGGCCTGGCCAGTCATATTCTGAACTTTACCGAGGACATAAGAAGAGTCTCGTCATGGATTGCCTGTCTTATTTCCAAAAATTATATAAAAAGTTTGATCGTAAGCGTTAAAATCATTGTGATTAAATTAAACTGAAATGAGTAATTAATATGATTATTAAAGAATTATAATAGCCTCTTCAACCCACAAGAACTCTAGCCATGTGTGCAGGTACCACAGCTTATAAATCATTGAAAGTCAGATTTTGTCTTAATCCATTTCAAATTTTGTTTACCGTAGTTAAAGTAGCAATTTCAAAAATCGTTTTTTATTTTTTTCAGCAAAAAGTTATATCTTAGGATTTGGTGCATACATAGGTATGACCTAATCTACTGTTCATATACAGAACAAGAAAGGGAGACATCGTATACTAAATGTATTTGAATTAACCGAATAATGTTACATTATTTAACGTAAGTAAAGCGCACATATTGTATAATATGATTAGGTACCTTTCTCTATTAGAAAAGGTAGGTTATAAGCTTGGCGAGCTTACAAGTCTATTAGGTTGTTTCCTAGAATGTCCCTATACATACCATTGCACACAACGGAAGTGCATGTTGAATTACTCCTGAAGAAATGGTGGTCAGTGAAGAGCTATTTAAATAATAGGAACTACCTCCTGGGTTATCACCATTTATCGTTTTATCCGAGGAGCTCAACCAAACAACCACCTTGTACGTACGAAAATATGAATCTTATGACTGAGAGTGCTATTGCTTTCGTTTAAGCTCTTTCTTTTACCTGAGGTAATTAGACCCAAATATTTAGTTTCATGAGAAAATATTAATTTACCATCGGCTTAAACGTGCCGTGTTCTGGAAATACGCGTACTTCTATTAGATCACGGTTTGATACCAACCGTCCCAAGCCAAAAAGCTATGGGGAAAATGAATCGAGCGGCCCACCATCGATTTTTTAATGAACAAATAATTATGAAACTAGCCTTAATACCTATAACCGCTGACATTTTTAACATCTTCAACTCCATTACAATTATTTATTGTTATTTTTCGTTATTCGTTTAATACTGCGTTGTCGTATGTTAAAGCTAAGCACTCGACGGCCAGAATTTATACAGAAAAGCCGAAAATCTCGAATAAACGATATTTTGTCGTAAGAAAAAAATTAGTATATTATACCAAATTGTTGGTTCTCCGATTTTATAGATTGAGCATAATTCCTTTGGTGCACTGACACTTTAAGATCCATGTGACATCCTGATCCATTAGCTGGAATAAGTCTTAGCTTTTTAGTGGCATATACACACATCACAATAATGTTATGTCTTTTAAACTCTTATATTTAAGTAAGATGGCCAGTTATCTACTAGCAGAAGAATCTTTCAGCATTCTCTAAATGCTCTGTGTCCTCCAGTACAAATTGTTGATTAAAGCCCTAGCGTATTTTTTTAAAAATTTCTCGGTTAATTTAATTTTCGGAATGATAGCCCATTTTAAATTAATTGATGATTTAAAAACAATGCAATGCAGATATTTGACCTTAATTCTACAGTTTCTTATCAACAATGATCGAGTTCAAGCGCTTAGAAGATGTTGATGTTAAACGATATTTGGACGATAGAACATAACATTTTTGATAAAACCGAAAGCAATGTCATACCACAAAAGTAACATGCTTTATACCCTTAGCACTTCAATTATCGAATTATAAAATAATGCCCAGCAGTTTCCATCCGTTTCTTTTAACCCTGCTACCATTTTTATTGAAGTATCAACAAGTTCTTCACATTGGCAACCATAAACGAATAAAAAAATGTATCTCCCACCTTTCAGGAAAGCACCTACGAGTATTAACGTAGGCAATCACTGCACCGCGGATCAACGAAGAGAAGATTAACGTACCTACTTTTCTCGTTGGATTTCCTGTTGTGCAGTTCTTTCCTTCCTATCACATGAAAACAGCAATTTTTGAAATTTCAATCTGTTGAATGTTCAGTGTTCGGATTCGAATTTATAGACACATAGGAGATTCTCTTTTCTCCGTTTCGATTCAATATTTTGATGTTAGGTATGTATGTATGTAGTTGCCCACCTATGTATATATATATATAGATATGTGCATATTTGAAAATGATTTTCTTTACCACCTACTGCCAGCTTCCAACTACATACCTACTTAAATAGCTTGAATGGAAACTGTTTGTTGTGGCCAAGTTGTTGTGTATTAGCTTGTTTCATTTTCGGTTCATTTCATTTTTGCATTTTACTCGACATTTGTCTGCCCGCCAATTATCAACAACGACAACGCAAAGAATTCCCAGTCATGTTGTGGCAACTTATAATGCCCACTGTGTCGGTTCGTTTCTCCTTCTACTAAACAGACCTTCAAAGTGTAACGAGCTGCGACATTTAAATGCTGACATGTTGTAAAAGTCTCTCTTGCTATGGTCAATATGTCAAAACCGTCAATGTTAATTGTCATTTTATTTTCTCTATAAATTATATTTAATATTTAAAAAAAACTCATGTTTTATGGCAATTTTCTTTTTAAAAAGTAAAAAACACTTAAACCTAAAATAAGAAGAAAAAAAAAGCAGCCCAACGTTAATTTTATATTTACTATATGTACCCTGGCAAAGTCTTCACACATACTCATACACAACTTCATGCACAGCCAGTCCCCTGCTATAAATACTTGTCATCCATCGTTATTATACGCGTGTTCGTTGAAATCGCTTTGGCTTTGTGTTGAACAAATAATATCGTTACATGTGTATGCGTGCGATTAAAGCAAAATCTAAGGCAAAACGAAACGGGTCGCCGTCATTGTCGTTGTCGTTGCCGTCTTTACGGCGCGTTTTACTTCAACTCTACCTCTACCCATTTGCCATTTGTATCTGGTATGTCAAAACTGCAATCGAGGCGAACGGAAGGACGTCAAATTATCGCTGTCACCGCGACCACAACGATTTCATATTCATTAAGTGCTCTTTTCGAATTATTCAAGTGCCAGACAGAGAAAACACTCTGTGTGTTCGCTGTGCGTTTTGTTCGCCTGTGCTGTGCCAGTGCATTTCCCCAAAAAGTCAAACTCAAATAATTGCACGACGATTTGTCAAAAGCAAAACCTTGAATCTAAAAACTCAACTGCCTGTTTGTTGGGTTCAAAGTTATAATAAAAGTTAAGATTTTTTCAATTTTCTCTATGAAATTTTTTATTAAAATTAATCATTTATATGTGAAATAAGCAAGTAATCGCTGACAGTTTGTGTGTATTGAGAATTTCTATATATTTTGCCGTCGTTGGTTGTACATGTAGAAGGCGACCGAACAAAAAATTTTTATATACCACAGCCACAGCAGCACAGCAAAGCCAGAACGAGTGGAAATAAAATCATTACTCAACCGTTTTTACCATGAAGTCGACAGAGCTGAAGCTGAAGCCAGCAGTATTTTCATCGTCGTTTCTGTTTTCAGTTCGTTTTTAGTTTCACTTACAGATACAGAAAAATAACTGGACGAGAAAAAAAAGAAAAAAGTAACTTATAAATACTGAATACAAAAATATAGTGAATGGAAATAATGATATTTTCGTGAAAGGTTAAGAAAAAAAAATCAAAATATTGTGTTCGGTGCAGTGTCAAAAAGAAGGGAAAAAAAGAATTGTTTTGTTGTGCATTGAGTTTTTGACATTAGACGTTTGACATAAGCCAGCATCGAATCGCATCACACATCGCGTGTGAGCGCGCGAGTGAAGAAGATAACTTATACTTGCATACATCCATACTAATCGGCATATATATAAGTTTAGTTTGGTTCGATTATGCATCGCGACGTTTGTGAAGGAGAAGGCGGTGGTAAAATGTCACCATTGCCGTCCGTTCCACCACCACCGCCATCATCAGCAGCAGCAGCAGCAACAACAGTTGAATCATCTTCGGTTTCGTCGGTTGCGGCCCCCTCATCGATTGGCGTTAATTTGCGAGTGACAGGTCACTGTAGTCAAGGTGGCCGAAAGTACATGGAGGATTTTTTCTCCGTGGCCTATCATCAATCGGAGAGCGTCAAGGATCTGGAATATGCCTTCGTTGGCATTTATGATGGACATGGTGGCAGTGAGGCAGCGACATTCGCTAAGGAGCATCTGATGATGGAAATAATCAATCAAAAGCTGTTTTGGTCCGATAGCGATCAGGATGTATTAAGGGCGATACGTGAAGGTTATATTGCCACACACTACGCTATGTGGAGAGAACAAGGTGTGTTGGTTTTATTTTCGTGTTCATACTAAATACTTTTTTTAATTTTTTTTTTATTTGTGGTTGTACGTACATATATTATTTCGAAAAGCAAGAGCAAAAAAAAAAAAAACGAGCAAAGGCAATAGCGAACGTAAAACATACAATGAGAAACAGAAAGGCAAAATTAAAAGTGACAGCAGACGACCACATTGATGTTGGTTAGGTAGATGTAAATCCGCCATTGCTGTTGCTATTGCTGCCAGCAGGGGGAGAAGGTTATACATATTTACTAATCCCCTGTGTGTATTTAGAATGAGTCAGAGTGGAACGGGTATATTATATTGTATTGGGTTTTTTCTGGAACGTCAGCCACTTTCAAACTGTAAGGTTTCTTTGAAATCGATCGATATGTGTGGATACCTATGTATTGGATGCTTTAGCTTTGGTTGGAAAATGTCAAACAAGAGGGAGAAAGCAAATTGGGTTAGGTGATTAGAAGCACTAAAAAAATTATTTAGCTGTCATCTTCAGTGCATAATACGTTGTTGTGTATAAATGTGTGCATTGTTTTCTTTTTCTTTTGTTTTCATTTTTCATGTTGTCATAAATTCAAATAGCCGGTTTGCGTTTGTTTTTGTTTATTTTAAAGTTAATGATTTCGACAAATGATGTTAGGTGGTTGCAAAATTCATACCATTGCAACCTTTACAGCCACATACTTTGCTTTAAAAAATTCCCTTTCCTCTTTAGAGCTCAACTTTGAAATTGACTTGCATTCTCGACAAGAAATGTCCATATGCGTTCATCCTCACTGGGTCCATTACCTTTCCTCGTTATTTGAAAATGAGAGGCTGTTCTTTTTAGAAAATTCGTTCAAGATTCAAAATGCTTATATTGCAAATATAGTACCTATATCATCCCTCGTCAGTAACCAGAATCTTTCACCTTTCGGAAAATTAAAATTTTTCTCTGAAAACATACATATGCATATTGTTCCCTAACTTTTCATTTTAACTACAATAATAAATTTAATCCATTTCGAAGGGCTGGACTACCACAGAGTCTAATATCTTGGTTTACCAAGGATTGGTGAGTCCAATCTGGGAAGAATAAATCATAAACTAGGCCTTACTATGAACAAGATTGGTTCCCATTTTCAGGCAACGGTTTCCTAACCTGAAAACCTGTTCTATTTTTAAGTGCGTGGTATTACAGCTTTTTCATAAGATCTTCAGAACACATTCAATAAAAAAAAGAGCTAAATCCTAACATACAGTTAAGCCCCAATGACTACGTATCCTCTATGTTTCTCTTAGCAAGCCAGAAGACTTTATGGCTAATTTGTTGTAGAAGTTGTGAAATGGGCAGGACTAATAGATAGAATGTCGTATGTAACTCTGCTACCTTCTGAGTTCAAAACTCAGTCTACACCAAAGGCCGAAACTAGTATTATTTCTGACGTCGACACGTTTTCGGCGGCCAATGATAGACCTCCGAAAATTAATCTGCAGGTCTACAAAGAGTAAGGGCAATCTCCAATGTTGACTGTCGTTCCAAAAATTTATTTTTATATGTAACAAGAGCATTAGGGCTGTTTGCTTACAATTTTTAAGGTATCGCTTACTTTTGCCTACGAACGAAGATACCCATCTAATTTGCATTTTTTATGCGTAAATTTGACAATCAACTATGTATGTGGTTTGAAAAATAACAAGTAAAGACTACATTCAGGACCATGTTTTTTTTATGTGTAATTTTAGAAATGGTTCTTCTCAACGCATCGCCTTATGACTTTGTTAAGACCTTTAAGAAACCTTGTTGGTCTTGTATGTGCGCCGTTGGGTAAGCGGAACTTGTTTCTTTCTTTTTTTATTAGCACTAGATGCTCCGTTTGTTTTTTAATATATTGTTTGATCTGTACCTTTGATTACTCTTTGTTCTTTATCAATTCTTTTGTATAGAAATCCATTGAACTTTCCTTAAACGCTTCTTGAATAACCTCTCCACCACCAAGGTCAAATGTATGTATATGCATAAACATGTTCTTATATATGTATGTTTGCATATAAACGCAACCTGGATAATCAAATAAATTGTGATTACGGGTGTAGACTTCCATTCATTAGTTTAAGACTACCAACAAGATTTATTAGAAGACTGTTTTATTAAAAAAGGAGAATACTCCGAGCTTATTGAACTTTAATACAGCTTAAACAGTTTTAAGGCTTAGTCTTTTATTTACAAATTTTGATGTTCTTGGGTTAAAATCTATTTCAAGTGTTGTTTACTTACTGCCAAATTATTTATGATGAAACTAAAAACATTTCGTGAACCTTTCTCTCCATGTGATTCTATAAAAGTTCAGTTGGCCATTGTGGTGGTCAAAATTCTTCGTTCTTTTCTGTTGCAGAAAGTTTGAATACAACTTAATTGATCCAACTTAATGCTTTGCGATGGATGCAATACACTGTGGAAAGGGGGTTTGCTCTGGGGAATGTCGGACGGAACCCCTTTTCTTTGTGTCAACAGTAAAATAATTTTCTTAGCAATAATCCTTGCGGTTTCTGGTCATCTTTCGTGTCCACTCTATGTTCGTTTCCTGGCTAATATTCGTATATGATTTATAATACTCTCCCTTGTAATAAATTAATATTATTTGGGCTAGTGTAAAAATTCTCTCCCGTGCGAATCGAATCAAGAATACCATCGAAATTCTGTCTGAAATCCTTTTACTGTTTTTTATTTCTAACTCTTTCAAAATTAAATAAACCAGACTGGTGCCTCGGACATCATTGAACTAACTTCTCATGCTCAACGTGTTCAACTTTAGCGAAGTTATACACTTAATAGACTCGTGGAAGTCTCCACGCAACAAAATTTAACCCTTCTGAGTCTGTTTAATATGGTTTTTCTGTTCGTTGGTTCGAGATCACTTTTTGAAACCCAAATTGACTGCGTTTTAGTATTTTTGACCATTTGTCATTGTTTTTTTTTTGTCCTTTTAACTCAAGTAATTTTTACCCCATCTCGGAAATCAGTAACCAGTCCTTAGGCATGCACATATGTATATAGATTGTGCTTGGCCATGAATTAATCTCTTCTTGTTATCGTCGAATATCGTCTAACACTGCAATGCGTACGATAGAGCCGGACGAACGACTGTCGTGTACAACGAGTCTTTACGTTTAAGTGGCAGTTTTCTGTCGCAAAAGCTATTAATATTGGTTTTTTTTTGCACTCGATACATCCGCTAAAAAATAGTTTGCGTGTAAAATACAACAATAATATTGCAATGCATTTTCAGATATTTCAAACATTTGACATATGCCGTGAACATTTTTTTCAAAATAAGTGTTCAGCAACTGCCGGATTTTACCCTTGTTTTAACGCCATCGTGCGTTCTTACAATACACACTGGCTATGTATTGTTAATAATTATTTCGTTTGTTGTTCTTTCAGAGAAGTGGCCAAAAACCGCTACAGGTTTACTTAGCACGGCTGGAACAACAGCAACAGTCGCATTCATACGACGTGAAAAAATCTTTATAGGACATGTGGGAGATTCCGGAATCGTGCTTGGATATCAAAATCCAGATGAGAGTTTTTGGCGTGCGAAGCAATTAACACAAGATCATAAACCAGAGTCTGCAGTGGAAAAGGCCAGAATAGTGAATTCTGGTGGAAAAGTTGTCGTCAAAAGTGGTGTTCCGCGTGTTGTGTGGAATCGTCCTAGGACTGGTAAGATCCATTTCTCATATATTTGTTTTAACAAATAACTAATTGTTTTGTTATTTTGTTTAGGGCATAAAGGACCTGTGCGACGAAGCACCCCAATAGATGAGATTCCCTTTTTGGCTGTGGCTAGAAGTTTAGGTGACTTATGGAGTTATAATTCGGCGCTAAATGAGTTTGTTGTTAGTCCTGATCCCGATGTAAAAGTGATAAAAATTAATCCAAAGACTTTTAGGTATGTAGAAAATGCAATACAAAATCGAATAAATATTTAAATTGTTTTTTTTTTTATTTAATTTTTTGTCTTTAGATGTTTAATATTCGGAACAGATGGCTTGTGGAATGTAGTCTCTGCCAGCGATGCTGTGGATACCGTCCGAGAAAAAGAAATCATTAACGAACGGATAAGTAAGATGCGTGGTGAAGCTAACACTTGGTGTAATCCCAGTAAAGGTCTGGTGGAAAAAGCGCTTAAAACTTGGGGTTTAAAAAAAATGCGAGCAGATAATACGTCTGTAGTAACTGTGATTCTCTATCCTCCTGGGGCGACTTCAACCAAAGACAATTGTATAAATGAGTGCACAAGTTCGTATGGTCTAGAATATATGCATATGAATGGAGAAATTCATCCTAGCGATAGTTATACGCACTTACCATTTCACGCCAATCATCAGAAATTCAAGTCAAGTTCTCTTTATGAACAGGGACACCAGCTATACGATACAGATGATTTTAATCAGTCTAACCAACTGCCACACTATGATACCATCGCCACATCTCCAGCTCTTCGACATCATTTGCAACTGCAACAACAACACCAAGACGACTACGCGTCCAGCTTTATTAATCGAGAAGAATGCACCTATACAAACAGCTATGAAACAAATTGTGATACTGATGGTTACCTTTACTACGACGACCAGACAAGTAACACCTATATGAGCAGCTTTGCAGAATCGTACAATTCTTTGCTTACGTCAAGCATAGAACGTGAAGATAGTAACCGTTCAGATAGTAGCTACGCAATAAGTAGCAATGGTGAAATCAGTAATGGCAGCAGTAAAAGTGATCCGAGCGAGTATCATAGTTATCATAGCTTGCATCATACTGGGCTGGCTGGCCATGATCGTGTTCAACAGCATTATCCAAATAATGAATACCAGTTGGAGCAGCTTTTATATCAAGAACAATGCATGTCTGCTGAGGAGGGTTACTCACTAACAAAATTGGAAACACGTGGAGAACAACAACTTCGTGGAAATAATTGTGAACAAAGTACGTCCAGTGGTGTGCAAACGTTCCAAATATTTGGAAGTGAAAGGAGCAGTCCAACAGAGACCAGTTACAATCAGTACAATAACATTTCAAGTAGCTATCCGAATAGTAGCTACAATAACAGTGATAGCTCCAATTCGAATTTCCTAAATAGTTATGATGATGCTACCAGATGCTGTGAATTGGATGTAGAAGATGGCGCAATTAAGCAAGAAGCCATTTTAAGTAGCGGTGGTAAAACAACTTCATTGTGCATTGAAAGATTAGATACCGTGGAGGTAGATCGACTTAGGGCCGAATCCTTTGATGCATGTCCTGGCGTCAAACCGCTTCTCGAAGTAGAAATGGAAGTGGTAGAAGAAGAAGATAAAGAGAGTGTAGAAGTAGAAGTAAGACGAATACAAGAGGCGGATATGGAAGAAGTAGAAGGTGATAAGGAGAATCCTGATGATGAAAGTATACAAATTCATGAAATCTCTTCGAGTGTATTAGAAGAAGAAGATCCTCCACAGATGGCAAAACATCTGCAAGAGGAAATCAAAAAGAAACCAAAACACAAATCTCAAACACCTGCTGTAAGTGAAAATGTCATTGATTCGACGCCTTTGAAAAAGACCTCAATCCCAAAGTTGGTGCTTTATCCAAATGTACCAAATGAGAATCATCGTACTTCACGTCGTTCATCAGTACAACAATATCCCAGAACTCTTGAGAAACGCATGCTACGCAGTATGACTGTTGATTACAGCAAACGAACGCTTCGATCTCGGAATTCCCTCTCTAAAGATATGAAAGCAAAATGTTCTGCCAATACGAATCTTCGAAGGTCAAACGTTGTGCAAAACAAGTTCGTTAAAGCGGTACAATCTTCGATGAATACTGAGAACTCATCTGTGATTAAAAGTAAGAGTTTGAATTTGAGATCAAGACAGATTGGCACCACAGTTGGTATATGGTCAAAGGCCGAACCAACTCTAACATCTGTTTCTTCGTCGTCGTGCTTAAGCGGTCAGAAACAACAACGAAAATCCAAACCCGTGTCCTTCTCCAACTCATCTAAAATGTCAACGACATCAAGGCATAACAGTAATAATGAAAGTGCGTCGTCTTCATCAACGTTATTGGTAACACCAACCGGAGCACGTTTAACTTCAACGAACTTGTCATTCAATCTAACACCACAAATAGCTATGTCATTTGCTAAGAGAACGAGTCTTAGAAACAGTGGATGGAGCTCAGCGAAAACAACTACGCAAACGAGAACTCGTGTCCAAAAGCGGCTAAGTCGATAAAGTCAATCGCAATATAAGCAGCTCAAAGAAATCCCGATTTTCGGGTAAAAAATCGTGATAATTTGAAAAATTACTTAAAAAACATGCTCCGGGATTTGAAGAAAGTTGAAAAGCTTCCAGGTACATTCTTGAAGTTAAAACTACTTTGGCATCTTGTCTTTCGGCATAGTTAGTAACATCGAGTTCATGAAAGCTGAAGTTTTTCTCTTTTACCTTCCCCACATGCAGCAAGACATTTCAATATATTTGTGAGCTGAGTCAGCTTTTATTAATGTAAAATAAATTCACTTCAGTACAAAATAACAATTAAGAAGCCCTGACCTTCGGTCCTCAAAAGATTTATAGGAATCCTATTACTATGTAAAGCTATAGAATAAAATTTCTCTTATTATATTTATTTATGTTTATAATTAAAATTCAAAGTAAATGTATAGGTGATAGAATGAATCAAATAATAAGGACTGATGTGGCAACACAAAACTGTGGTGTGTTTGGATCTACATAACTTTTTTGTTCGTGTTTTAATACATGTAAGTTGTCGCTATTTTTTTACTGGTTTAATTTTTAGAGTTTAACTTCCCAATAGATATAGACAAAGTATTATTAATGCTATGTTGTAGAATTTGATTAAGTTATCATCTTGTTCGTTTAATATTTTATAACAACAAAAATGTTGTCCATTTATATACTGTATGGAGGCGTAGGTATGTAATGTAATTAAATTAAGAAGGATGTATATATGGTGTATACGTATGTGCATGTATTTGTGTGTAATTTTAAGACCTTTTTTTTAATTTTAAACGTAAATTCAATGTTTTTATTAGAATTAACTTTAAACAGACACAATAAAATTGATTGAAAAGGAGCTCGTGTCTTTCTTGATTAAATGAACAATTCTCATCCGATCGAATGAAAATTAAGTCGAGTCATACCTTTGATGCAACTGGTGGTCTATATTTGGGGCTTGTGACGTAGGTTTACTCGAGGGTTAAGAGCTACACGATTGGTGAAGTTTCTTGTGGTTTTTTGTAATTGTATTAGTACGATATTGAATTCTTTCATTGCGTTACTGTTTCGAATCGGTATTCAGAACGTCATTAGAAACCCTTGGTGAATGATGTGCTAACAATGCTGTGTGTTTAGAAATGTGTAAATATGTTACCCAATATACTTGGAAGTATTATTCAAAAGTGGCTAACGGCTAGCGTATCAGCTGAATAAAATCGCCAGTCCCAGTTACAGCAATAATATCAAGAATCTTCTCATTGGGCATGTGGAAGAGTTAGTAAAAGATTATGAAGAATGACAAGATTCAGTCTACAATGATTATTTCCTGCTGTTTGCCAAGATTAGGTTGGCACAGTCATTACCGTGTTATAAGATAACATTCAAAGTCTGCATAACTGATTTCGGCACTCCAGGAAATTAATCGAGTTGTACATTATCAAGCTTGAATTTTCGCGTTGTGCTGTACTTTATAACTTGAATATTGCTCCTCAAAACTATTGCAGACATTTATCGCATTTTGGGGAAGGGAACGCGCGATCGTAGGACTATATGAAATAATTTCTGCGGCAGCAGTTAGCACGGGTCTTAAAAAATCCGTTCAGTTTTTCCCAAGTATCATAAAATGTATGGGTTTTTTTGCAAACTTGTTGATGATTTTTTTTTATTATTGTTAAGTTCATAAGAAAATAAATAGTAAAACGTTTTGTTTATTACGCATTTTCTGGAGAAAAGTGGCCTCAAAGTCAAAAATTAGCATGGGCAATAAAAATGGAACAGGCTTAGAAATTGGATATCTGAAGTCTTAAAAAAATATCAACTTTATTTAAACGCAGTTATAACGGTTAGTATTTCTTCTAAAATAAAAGTCCCAAACGAAGTTTTTACCATTAGTATTAACAAAAATTTCCGTTAACATGGATCGAGGTACACCAAAGTTAGCCTTTTCTTAAATCCTCGATAAATGATGTCAACATTGGATATGGACCCTTCCTATAGTACGATTTTTTTCTTAGAATATACCCAAAAATCATTTCCCAAATTATCCTTGACAATTTAGGGGACACTTCAAAAGGTATGAAATATTATTAAGAACGTCTTAACCTTCCACTTTCTATGTTGCTTCTTTAAAAAAAACGTTTATTTTTCATTATTCTATAAATGTTAGCGTTTGTCATTTTATACCGTTTTATATTTATTATAAAGGGTGTTAAAATTTAAGGTATTGTATCATTTTAAATTTTGAATGAAAGACATAAATTGTGTGAAATCTGTATTTATTTTTATTGGAAATTAATGTACATTGGTTCCGGTTAATAATGAAAAAAATGTCGTCCAAGTGGCCTCCTTTGCTAGCTCGGCAGATTGTCAACCTTTTACCAAAATTTTGAATCACTTTTTCGCATAATGATGGTTCAATAAGTGATATTTGCTCGATGATGTTATCTCTGAGGTGTTGAACAGTTTGAGGATTATCGGCATAAACTTTACTCTTCAAGAAACCCCATAAGAAAAAATCCGGTGGCGTTAAATAGCATGATATTGGTGGCCAATTCATGTCTGTTCTTCGGGGAATTGTGCGATTGTTGAATTCTCTTTCAAAAAGTCGATTGAGTTCATTGCGGTGTCACAAGTTGCACCATCCTATTGAAACCACATATTCTGCACATCAATATCTTCTAATTGACTCCACTAAATATTTCTAGTGGTCGCTTGATAACGAGCTCCATCCACAGTAACTGCATTGGCATTTTCATCTTCGAAAAAAAATGGAACAATTACGCCACCACACCAAAATCAACCCATACTACCTTTTTTCGTTTCATTGGCATTTCAAACAATCTTCTAGGATTTTCTTCAGCCCAAATGCGATAGTTTTGTTTTTTGACATAACCACAAATTTCGAAATGAGCCTCATCGGTGAAGATAATTTGCTTGAAAAGATTGTCGTTGTGTTGTTGCTTCTCTATGCCCCAATTAACGAATTGCCGACGCAATGCGTGGTCAGCTGGCTTTAATTCTTGTGTTAACCGCATTTTGTAAGCCCTTACATGCAGATCTTTGTGCATGTTGTTGGTTTGAGGTTTAATTGCTGTGAACGACGGCGAATTGACGTTCTTGGCTCTTCAGTAACACTTCTGCTAACAAGTGCAATATTTCCACTCGAACGACCACTACGAATGATAGACTTTACTTCTCTGATCTTGAACAGAACAAGTTCCTTCAAATTTATGAACGATAAGTTTAATAGCACGGTGTGACGGAGCATTTTAACTAACGCGAATGTATTTACTTCATACCTGAAAAAACTTCGGAAAAATTTAATAGCAGTAGAAAAAGTGGCGACCAATTTAAAATGATACGTCAAATTTGAACACCCTTTATATCATTCTGAAAACAAACAGAAAATAATAAACTCATTTTAAAGAAATAAGGAAAATAAATAATATTCTGGAGTTCAACGTTGGAAATTTAATTCACACACTATACTCGTACGTTTAGTATTTTAGAAAAATCGTAAATTAATCATAATAGGGCACATTAGCGAAGGAATGAAAGTCCTCCTCATGAACGTCGTGTTCACATTTTCATGGCGTTGAAAGACTTTTTGACAAGCGGAACACTTGAATCGGAGCATTTTTAATTTTTAAATTTAAGCATTTGACCAGAAGCATAGCTTTTTTCCTCTTCTTTACACTTCCTTGTTCATCAATGATCAAAACCAAAATGAAAAAATATGTCAGAAATGGAACGATATGGAAAAAAACGATGCGCTTCATCCGAGAATCCACTTTAGAAATGGATTTCCGGTGCAAGTAACCCTTCTTCTTCCCAATTCAATAAAAAGCGTTCCCTCTCTTTCGGACAATCTTCCTGTCCGCGCCAATGTAAACAGACACTTATAAAGTTCTTACATCTTTGCACCGGAATGGCCTTCCACGCAGACTCGACTTTAACGTAAAGAGCGTATGAATGATTTGTGATTATAATTGGACTTGATGAGAGCTCGATGAAAATTTTCTCGTATCATGCTTTTGTGAATTTTGTAGTGTGCCTAGATTAGTTATCCTACTGAGATTTCTATATAACAGATATGTTATATATTCTCGAGAATATCGTTAAAATCGCATCGATTCGATAAAGAGGGAACGCTAAGCCCAGATAATTATTCCCTCACCCTTCATTATGCAGTTTACAAATGGCTTATTCCTTGCAAATCTGCTATCAAGTCCAGCTTCTATCAAAAGGTTTTTAAATGTCTTGGATTTCATTGGGCATCGAATTCATTCAATATTTTGCGTTAGGTATTATAATAATACATTGGCTCTGTTTTAGAATTTTTTTCTATCCATAAACGATGTTCTTTTTTGTGGAACTGTTGTGTTCGTTTCATCGCCTTTGACCTGTTAATTTGACTAGCGATATCTGTATAATATAGCTAAGTTCTCACACGGGCCATAATTCTTGTTATTTCTTCGAGTGTATGTAACGTTACGCTTTTCCTGTTACGTTATACAAGTTCATAGGTTTACTCGTATAACAAGAAAATAACAATAGAAAAGTAATACTCACCAGATTCACGAAAAACACTTAAGACATGTTACTCATTTAAGAAAAATTATAATTGGCAATTGCAATTCCCAAATTCAATTGCTCATCTTTTACTAATTGCAACCAAAATCAAACGATCAAGTTTTGCAGAATGGAGTGTAAATACTATATACCGTTATCAAGGTTGCCAAACTAACATAAGGGTACAAATCAAAAGAAATGGTAAAGAAAAACCACACGTACAGGACTTGTGTACTTGTTTCCATATCTCTACACTTCGGGAAACTATTTTCAAATTTATAATAACTCCAAATACGAGGGTAGTCCCAGAAGTACCCGACCTAACAAAGAAAACACAAAAAAAAAATGGGAAAAAATATTTTTATTTCTCTACGTAGTCTACTTTTAGTTTCCTAAGCGATGTTCAATAGCTTCAATACCTTGTTTATAGTTAGAATCGTCGAGCCCCTTAAAATAGCCATCAACCACAGACACCACCCCTTTACTGTTCGCAAATCCAAGCCAATTTTCAAGTTCAGAAATAGAAAATAATCTGAGGGGACTAAATCTGGCGAAGAGGGTGCATGAGGAAGCAATTCGAACTTTGACTCACTGGTTTTGGGCATCGCGCTGACGAATGTGTGAACTGGTGCATTGTCTTGATGAAACAAAACTTTTTTCTTTGCCAAATACGGTCTTTTTTTCCTAATTTAATTTTTTAAATGCTGCTATAAGTTCGCACAATACACACCGTTGATTGTTTTACCTTTCTGAAGACAATCAATGAAAATTATCCCACGCGCGTCCCAAAAAACTGACGCCATGACATTGCCTGCAGATGTAACTGTCTTCGCCTTCTTTATAGCTGATTCTCCCCTTTGAGTCAATTGTTTTGCCCGTTCCTTCGTTTCGGGTATGAGGTGATGGACCCATGCTTCATCCATGGTTATGAATCGACGAAAAACTCAGCTTTATTGCTGTGAAACTTTGCCAAACACTCGATTGAAACATCCTCACGACAGTGTTTTTGTTCCTCTCGAAACGGCTGAGGATATCTTCATCCACATTCGACAGAGTCCATGCCTCAGGTAGCTTCCGTTTCAACACTAGCGAGCGCACCGGTACCAGCCGCTGAGTTCCCCTAATTATGTTGATACCATCGGCGTACGCTATTAGTTGCACGGTTTTTAAGAAGAATGGGCCTCCAGTGTTCACTTGCAAGTTCCACACAATTCTGTCAGTCATCAACCGTCTCGGTTGAGACGTTGATGAGCGATCTCAATCGCCATTCTGCATAGATGGACGAGTTTGGTAGGGATGTAAAAATTAGGCATGGCTCTAAATGCTGTCATATGAGGCCTTAAAATCAGTAAAAAGATGAGGGGTATCAGCTTGGACCTCTTGAGTCTCTCTCCATGAGTATGCTCTCCATAAAGTCATTTCCAGCAGCTTTGAATATCTACTCGTAAGCCGTCAAATCCAGCTATTTATTGGATTTTAGCTTTTATATTGCTATCCCTACTTCCTTTTGGTAACTTAGTGCCGAGTCCACCGCCGACGAGTACACTCGTAAATTTTTGGGCGTTGAGACAAAATTGAATTATGTTCTATGTGTGTGTCGTGCGAAAAAAATAAATAATAAAAAACACTGCATCGCGAACGTAAACTAGTTAAAAAAATAATAATAGTACAGTGGCACGGGCGGTGACTGAGTGTATGTAACAACTGATGGATAGGCGGTTATGAGTGTGTATTTTGTTGGTGTACTGTTTATTATTGTTGTAAAGGCATTCGATCTACAACAGTTTGAATCGGTAAACTATGTCTGAATTTTCATTTCGCAGCCTTGCTTAGCATCATCGGTGTTTATGTTTTTTGTGTCGGGAATTTAGAGTGGATGTTGCAAATATACGCGGGCTAAAAAGTAATCACTTCATGAATATAGGCGAGTTATTTTGGCACTTAGTGAAACACCCGGCCACACCTCTCAGATCTCCCTGATCTGAAGCTGCCTGAGTACGAACTAGTGCCACTATTCTTTTCTCACCGCGGTCTCGCCATTTACGTGCGTAGTGATGTAGCCCACCAAACTTCACCACAATGCAGGGACTCGATTTCATATGGTTAAAATTCCATCTCCGTAAACAAATTATCCACTATTGCTTTATTAACAAAAGCCCCAAACTGGACAGCAATTCGACCTTTAACGAGTTTGATGCGCTGTCTGACTCCATTCAAATAATTGTATCCCTGTATCCTCATACTGATGTCGTTATTACGAGCG
Source organism: Volucella zonaria (assembly GCA_963966105.1). Taxonomy (NCBI): domain Eukaryota; kingdom Metazoa; phylum Arthropoda; class Insecta; order Diptera; family Syrphidae; genus Volucella; species Volucella zonaria. The sequence goes on along the minus strand of OZ014532.1, from coordinate 20,311,119 downwards.
ATTTCAATATACACAATTCTGTGAGACTTCAACATTCCTGACAGACAAAACCCGAAGTACGGTGTGTTGAGTTTTCGCTGCGGAAACAATTTGACCCAGCTACTAAATGAGCCCACGCGAATACCAGACGTTGATAGTCATACCGCAAACACCCCGGACTTGTTTTTAACTTATCAACCTGATAAGTAAAAGGGCGATGTGCTTGTCGGGCCACTGTGTCATATCAGCTAATTTTTCGTATACCGACCACACATTTAGAGCAAGGGTTCCTAAAAGAACCGTATGGCAACGTAAGAAAGCCAATTGAAGCGGGCTTAACAGCTTCTTTAGAAATTTTAATGATCGTTATGTTTTCTTGATAAGGACGTAGATGCTGCTGCTGATATGATCACAGACACTATTCCCTATAATTCATATTCAAGATCATTTATCTCTCATCGTATGAAGAGTATCAAACCAAAAGAAATGGCAGGGTATGACCCGAGCTGTGAAGAGGGTGTCGGGGTTAGAGAGATATATTTTCGGTGCTACAAGACCGAACCTACAGTGTGAAATTTCAATACGACCAAAAACTGAGGCACAAAATACTACAATGTCCCAGGGGTAGTAACAATTTTTAGTCGACCGTTAAAACTATTAGAAATTCTACCTCATGCTCCATCCCAACGCTCATTTATAATGACATTCCAGCTGTCAGCCCTTTAGATACGGCCAATCTGCTTGGTGCACACTTTGCGGCCAGCTCAACACAATTCTACTCTTTAATACTCTTTCCCAGCTGATTGAAACAGGCTTCATAAAAGCTTGGAAATTTTGTATGTGCGTATGTTGTCAAAAGCCATTTCAAGCAGTCATGGTTGACCGTGGTAGAGTTTTTTTTTTTTTTGGTATACGCTGTTGGAAAGGATTTTATAAGCAAAATTCAACAGAGATAAATACATATATCTGGTTATTCTTTAATATTATGAGTTGGCTGTCTCCTATCGATAGGACATAGAAAATAGTATTCCAGTCTAGGGTTTGCAATTACCCTGCCATGTTCGATTAACGATATTGTATAAAGTATAAGCTCTAGGTTTAACCATTTTCGCAAGCTGCCCGTCAGAATTGCTTTTATTGTTTTTCAGTCATTTCTTTGCTACCACTTTCCAGATCTGAGTTTTCTTTAACTACTTACCCACAAAAGTTTTCAATGAAATCTAAACATGCTGAAACGAATTACTTTCATTTATCAAAAAATAAAATATTCACATAAATGACTAAAATGGTGGGTTTGCGACTTAATTATTCCATTGGATAAGCCAATTTCAAACTAAATTTATTATATTTTTCTAATTTCTAATTATTCTCTTAACACCCTATAACTCTATAAACTAAAGAGCCGCTGTGCGTTGATAAATCCACAACCTCATATGCGACAGCTGTCACCTTGTTCGAGCAGGTTTATGTAAAAGGTTTTTTTTATTAAAACATCTTCCACGGATTTTTTCCGTTTTAACATTAAACTACGATTACTTCTGCTAGTTCATAACTATGTCCCAACTTATTGTCAAAAGTACCCAAAGGCTTGCTGGTTCCAGTTATCTTCCGTCATCGAGTATTCATACGACTGCGGTATGCAATGAAATTCGAAAACTAGCCCGTTTGCGGGTTGTCGACAATAGCGACATTGGGAAACGTGCCATGGCTGAGGGTAAGCCTCCGCGCTGCATCCACGTATATAATAAACGAGGAGTCGGTTATATTGGTGACAAAGTGCTGGTCGCTATAAAGGGTCAAATGAAGAAAGGAATTCTAGTAGGCCTTAAACAAAATCAAAAGCCAAAAATCCCCAAGTTCGATAGTAACAACTTAGTGCTTATCGATGACAACGGGTCACCACTCGGCACAAGAATACATGTCCCAGTTCCAACAATTCTGCGCACTATTTTGAAAGAGAAAACGTTCTCGAAGGGAGCAGACTACACCAAAGTGCTGGCCATTTCTAGTCGATATTTGTAACGCAAGCAATGTATAAATCTAGTGTATAATGTAATAAAACAAAACATACAAAATAAAGTATAATAGTCAATGCATCATATAGTGGATCTTTTACTGGATCCTTGGGGCGAGCTTTCTTCGTCGCTGAGTATTGCACGTTTTCGCTTTTTACTGTGCTCATGCACCATTTCCGAAATGCAAATGTTCCTTAATTTCATCTGCAGCCAGTTTATGTACTGAAATATAAAGAAGCATATGAATGAAATAAGGATGACGAGCAGAGCCTCTTGATAAACTTACGGCAGTATTCGTTTTAACTCCCATTTCGTACAATTTATTTTCAATATTGTCTAGTTTATGTTCTGGCTTGGCATCTTCGCTTATATTCTTTGAAATATCCAAGAGATGACGAACTCTTTGTCTCATGGTTTCGAAGACTATCTTCCCAACAATGTGGTTTCTGTCGTATGGGGTCAGATACCTGCCATATTCATAGAAAAATGGATGGAGTTTACCAAGTTCTATATGAGTAGTTTCAGCTTCACACACTGCCTTGTGCACATTTTTATAAATCGAAGGTACATCCACTCTGCAGAAGCACCAGAATTCAATCGCTTTCGATAAATTTGATTAAAATTGGAACTTACGTAAAATAAGGGTTATTCACCTTCAATTCCTTGATGTACCACAAAGGAAGGCCTACGGTTTTTCCAGCTTCGAGGTCGTCAGTTTCAGCGCCAGGATCTAAGAAACCTTCGGACGAATTGTGGATATACATATATATGTATTTCTTGTACATATTGACCCTTTTTATTTTACCTACCCATTTGCAGAAGTCTTGTGTTTACTTTACATTCAACTTTTTCCTGTGTTACAAAAATATCCTCTAATGAAAAATAATTTGGGAAATAGCTATGCGAATTCATGCTAAAATTAATTTGTTGAGTTAAATTGTATTTTAAAGACAAGAATTATTCATAATTTGCGCGGACAACCATTTGTTTTGATTCAAATGTTTAGTGGAATGTACTTTCGTGTTTTGAATTGACATTTAATTAGTGTTGCCAAGTGCCTTAGAATGTACTTGTTACACAAGAAAAGTGAAGATCTTTACAAATCTAGGATTTGTCATTTAGGAGATAAATTACAAATCAAATTATACTTTGATCAGCCCTTAATTTTTATCTATGTGGCAATATCGAATTTCGTAATTGCGTAGCTATTTTAAATCGACTCAGCTAAAGGATTTTCTTTGAGTTATTTTTCATTGTGAAGCACGGTTCATGGCATTATGTTTCAAACATGACTTCAGGCATATGGCTTCCTCCTTTGTTTTTGACGAAGATTAGAAGTTCCAAGACGTCCTATGTAAGAAATTATCCACCATACGAAACAGGGAGCTTCCATTCGATGGGGCTGGTTGGGAAAGTGGACGCAAGGTTGTAGCTTGTGGAAATAATCCTTCCGTGAACTTCCTGAGACGCTTCCTTAGAGAAGCTTGGGAAGGCACCAAACTAAAATACACGACGGTGGCAGAGTTGGCAAAGTACACACTGCCGACGGCATGGGTATGGGTTCTGTGTCGCTACACGTACCCTGCGAAACTCCTGGGACTACTCCATGTGCAGAATCGGGAACCAAAAGCCGATACATGGAGAGTCCTAGACGGCAGTACGGGCTGCATTTTTTGCTGTCCCTAAACAGGGATTGCTTACTGTCATAAAATATATACTTATACGAATGTAACCGAGGCACAGGTTTCAAACCCAACGACTGCAACCAGCCGTCATTTTGACATTTCCAAAACTCATCGAAACAAGCTATTTGACAGCTCCTTTAAAATACGCGCGTGAACACGTTTTTTGCCTTCTTTGTTCTTCAAACACGCCAGGAAGCAGTTGAGTCGTTGGAATTGGAACCCGTGCCAAGGAATTACTAAAAAGAGTAGGTACTTTAAAACTTACAATTGATAATGTTCTACAATTAAAACCCTTGCAGAGAATAAACTCTACATTGAATTTATCAAAAAGGAGTTTTATTCAGAACGTGATTTCATCCTTTCCAACAAATTTATTCTTCTTTTTATGGGTAAGACCCCTTTAAAAGGAAATATTTTTCGCCGCCTATATAACCCTGTTGACGCCGCCTCCTGCGTAATCTCATCGCCGCCTGAGACAAAACTTCAGCCAGGAGAATATTACCCGCCCGCGAAACACTGTTGCCGTCTGCAACAAAGCTCCTGCCAGGAGAGAATAGTCTGCCGTCCAGCCACACCTACATATTATATATATGTATGTCGACCAGCAAGCAGCCAAGAAGAGGCCCGCGCACAGCAACAGAAACAGTACAGCCAAATTTACCAGAAGTACAGCTCGACACCGTTACAGAACATTCTGAATCGGATAGCGATTCTGCAAAAAGCCTTGAGAAAACATTCATCGATACAGCCGGTCAAATGGAAGAGCCAACGACAGCAAAGACAATGGAGGAACTATTGAAACAGGTAAATGAATTGCGTTCACAACTTATAGCAGTAAATTCCAGTGCCGCAGCCGAAAAAGCTGAACGCATCCGCCTGCAGACAATTGTAGCACAAGTGCAGAACACGTCAATTGCAAGAGAAGCTGCAACAACTAATTCCGTTATCCCAGCTGCTGTTCGTATACCAGCGACACCAGCGACACCATCGATAGCTCCGTTAGTAACCGCCGCAACAACAACAACAAGTTCCAGTCTGAACGAGACAACGACAGCGAGTGCATCCGCTATATACAGCTCCATGGGATGGCCAAACCACAGTATGTACACGACTCCGGTGTCAATCTATCATCCGTCGCCCCCACCCCGAACTGCATTGACAACAACAACATCCACTTCTTATTCATATGCAGTGCCTACGTTTTTGCCGCCTTTAAGTGCATCGCCGCCATGCAGCCAGCAGTTTGTACCGCCGCAGTCATTCACTCCACTCCCAATTCTTACACCAAGTCATTCTTCCCAACAGTGTGAAAACGTCAGCCATGGAAATGGTCGAAAGCTACAGGATTTACCTCCGTTTACTTGTAGACCTGAGGAATGGTCAATGTTCTCAATCGCATATAAAGAATCGACGGCAATGTTTAATTATTCGAAAGTGGAGAATCTGTTTCGCCTACAAAGATGCCAAGGAAGTTGTGGAGTCTTTACTAATCCATCCTGAAAATGTGGAACAGGTGATGGCCGCTTTGGAGTTTGGGTTTGGACGTCCCGAATGCCTGCTGCGAAGTCAATTGGGAAAAGTGAGATCAATTTCACAAATAACGGAACATAAACTGGAAATGCTGGTACCCTTTGCCACAGTGGTGCAAAATTTATCGACATTTTTGGAGGCGAGCGGTTTACACCAGCACCTAGCAAACCCAGTGCTAATTGAGGAGTTAGTGAGCAAATTACCGATGAATAAGCGATTAGAATGGGCTCAACGGAGCATTAGTATTGTGCCATATCCTACAGTTGCTATGCTTGGTGACATCGACTTCTTCATTCCCGCCAGTTCAATTGGAACAAAAGTCGGGTCCCAAGAAAGTCCCTCCATATGTCTGGACAAGATGCTTCCCCCAGAGGCAAATGCCGCCATTGTGAAAATAAGCAGCATCCAGTCGTGGAGTGCGATGCTTTCGTAAAACTTGATGTCCAAGCGAAGTGGGATTTTGCCAAAAGAAATAGACTGCTTTTATTGCCTGAAGTATGGTCATAATCTTCGCTCATGCAGAATTCGAAAGAAGTGCGGACTCGATGGTTGTTCTAAGATGCACCATCCATTACTACATGAGCCGGTGATGTCAGCAGTGGCCACAGAAGCCGACTTCGGACGATCGAGATCCTTACTTAGTTGTCACGCTAATGCCAACGCTAAAATTCTATTTCGCGTATTACCTGTTAGGATTTATGGTAAGAACATTGTTCCTTAGTCACTATTATGAGTGCAAATTTGGCCAGACAATTGTGTTTGAATGGATACTCAAAGCCATTGAGTCTACAATGGTTTGGCAAGGAGACCATAGAGAGGGAATCGTTTGTTCTGGATGCCGACATAAGTGCAGATAAAGAAGGTGCTACGCAATATAGGATGCAAGGAATAAAGACAGTCAATGATTTAAACCTACCATCTCAAACAGTCAACCTGGAGGAACTACAGCTCTCCAATCGCCATCTTGCAAACATTCCATTCATCCAGTATAAGAACGCCAAGCCACAAATACTGATTGGACTCGATAATAGCCATTTAGGTGCACCAATTCGCACTCTTGAGTCAGTAGGAGTGGGACCCATCGTAGCCGAAACCAAATTAGGGTGGATGGTGTACAGAGCTACGCCGAGCGAAGCCGCTGTAAAAATAAAAGATGATGTTATTCTCCATAGCAGCCAACGCAGTTATGAACAGGACACTTTAGTGGACAAGGCACTGGAGGAGTACTTTGCAATGGAAAATTTCGGAGTCAAGGAGCCGACGGAACAACTGGTTTCTTCTGCTGACAAAAGAGCGAAAGAGATATTGTTAGCTACAACAAAACAATCCAATGGACGATACCAAACTGGTCTTCTCTGGAAGGATGACATTCGCGACATTCCACCTAGCTGCTAGATGGCGAAACGAAGATTATGGAATCTGGAAAGTAGGTTGCAGAAGGATCCTGAATATGCTGAGACGTACAAGAACATAATTATGAGTTATCTTAAAAAGGGGTATGCCAGAAAATTAACAACAGCTGAAGCAAAAAACAACACAAAGAAGACTTGGTATCTCCCCCATTTGGTGTGAGAAATCCCAACAAACCAGGCAAAGTGAGATTAGTGTTTGATGCGGCACTTTGAATGATGTCTCTCTAAACTCTCTTTTGCTCAAGGGTCCTGATGAGCTGAAACCCATGATGACGATCCTGTTTAATTTCCGTCTGAGACCAGTAGCTGTGTCTGGGGACATTCGTGAAATGTTTCACCAGATTGTTATCCAACCTGAGGACCAACATTCTCAACGTTTTCTTTGGAGGGAACAGAAAGGAAAGTCAACCGACGTAGATGTGATGACATCGATGATATTTGGTGCAAGCTGCTCGCCGTGTTCAGTGAATTAGGTCAAGAATTTGAATGCTTCGAAATATTTGAATATCTATCCCAGAGCTGTAAGGGCAATCATCGATCACCACTATGTTGACGATTACGTTGATAGTTTTGACACTGAAGAAGAAGCAATCGAGGTAACTAACAGAGTGATTTCAATTCACAAAAAGGTGGTTTCGAGTTACGAAACTTATCGTCGAGTTCGAAAAAGGTATTGCAAAGAATATCGTGTCAAGAAACCGAGAGCAGGCAAAGCAGTATGATTGATTTAAACATTGAAGCAGTGACGGAGAAAATCCTTGGAATTTGTTGGGACCCGGTAGAAGACATCCTTAAGTTTCAATGCAAATTTCCTCGAGCAAACCGGGACGTCATGGACAAGGATAGATGCCCTACCAAAAGGGAATTTTTAAGCATTGCCATGCTGGTGTTCGATCCTTTCGGTATGGTTTCCAATTTTGTCATCTATATAAAGCTGATATTACGCTCAGTGTGGGCACATGCTGTTGGATGGGATGAACCGATTCCCCAAGAGGTTTTTGAGAGGTGGAAGCAATGGAAAGCCGAGCTCCCATCATTAACTGAGTTTGGCATACCGAGGTGTCACGATTCACAGCTGACATCAGCAAGAGACGTCGTTTTTCACACTTTCGTCGATGCAAGTGAAGAGGCCTTTCTGGCAGTGTCATTTCTTCGAATTGAGTGCCGTGGAAGTGTTCGAGTTTCATTCGTCTGCGGTAAGACTAAATGTGCTCCCAAGAAGCCCATGCCGATTCCCCGCCTAGAGTTATCAGCAGCGGTCCTAGGCATTAGGCTAAGCAATGCAATTGTAGAGTGCCATAACCTGCCATTCAATAACCGAATCTTCTGGACCGACTCGAGAAACGTCATCAGTTGGATAAGATCGCAGCCCCGACAATATAAACAGTTTGTGGCATTTCGAATAGCCGAAATTTTGGAGAGCAGTCAAGCCAGCCAGTGACGCTGGGTACCCTCGAAGCTAAACTCAGCCGATGAGGCAACACGAGCTCGATATCCGCCAAAGTTTAATATTGAGAGTAGGTGGATAAGGGGTCAGGAGTTTCTCCAGCTATGTGAAAAGGATTGGCCACTCCAACCAGACGGCAACCGTAGCGAGGTGTGTGAGAATGAGTTCCTGCTGCATATAAGCGCAGTAAGTAACGAAGTTATTGATATGTCCAGATTCTCTAAATTTACAAAGTTGCTGAGATGCATGGCATGGCTATTCCGCTTTAAGGATACATGCTTGCGTAAACAAACAGAAGCTGGGGAGCTATCCGTTAAAGAGCTTGAAGACGCTGAACGAGTTTTGTGCCTGCAGGTGCAAAGTGAAGTGGTTTCGCAATTTACCAATCGATAAAAGTAGTTGTTTGTTTAAGCTGACGCCGTACTTAGATGATGCTGGTCTGTTAAGGGTGTATGGGAGAATCGACGCTGCCACAACTCTACCATTCGCTGCCAGGTGTCCTATTATCCTTCCAAAGGACCATCATCTTACAAAGTTGATTGTGGACCATTTTCATTGCCACTGGCGCCACCAAAATGATGATACAATTGCCAACCAGATCCGATTTCGGTTTTGGGTGCCAAGTCTACGATCGTGTATTAGAAGGGGAAAGAACGATTGCTTGTATTGTCGAATTCGTTTCGCCAAACCACATCCGCCATTAATGGGACAGCTTCCGAAAGATCGCCTCACTCCATACGTACGAGCATTTACATATACGGGACTTGACTATTTCGGTCCTGTGTACATCACCGTGGGGCGAAGAAGGGAAAAGAGGCGGATTTCGTCTGACGCCTGTATATTATGCATTCGTAATTTCGTCAACCGCCGTAGAATACCGAAACGCATTCGAAGTGATAACGGGACTAATTTCATCGGAGCAAAGAAGGAGCTGTTGAACGCGGACATTTTTGACAACGAAGCCATCAAAGCCGAATTATCGTCAAAAGGCATTGAGTGGGTGTTGAACTGCCCATCGAACCCACATGCAGGCGGTTGCTGGGAGAGATTAGTACAATCAGTGAAGAGAGTGGTTTCGCATTCACTCAGAGAGATGGCACCCAGATTTGAAACATTGCAGAGTGCCTTGATAGCGGAGAATATTGTCAACGGACGTCCATTTACACATCTGCCCGTATCAGCAGAAGATGATGATCCTTTGACGACGAACGATTTTTTGTTGGGAGTCCCTAACTCAACGCAAACTCCAGGCCGGATTGACCAAAGGGCCCTTTGTCTTCGAAAGCAGTGGCGCATAATTCAGCAACTTAAGGATCGAATCTGGAGAAGGTGGATCCAAGAATATTTGCCGATCTTGATCAGAAGATGCAAGTGGTTTCAACGTGTTGAACCACTCAAAGTCGGGGACTTATGTCTTGTCTGCGACGTGGACGTACCCAGGAGCCAGTGCATACGTGGACGTATCACAAGAGTTTTTCCTGGAAAGGATGGACAGATTGGTATAGCGGAAGTAAGAACAAGTACAGGGATTTGTCGCAGGCCAGCTGTAAAGATTGTTGTTTTAACTGTTGGTGAGGCTGTGGGTCCGGAGCGCCTCACGGGGGGTGGGGTGTCATAAAATATATACTTATACGAATGTAACCGAGGCACAGGTTTCAAACCCAACGACTGCAGTCAGCCGTCATTTTGACATTTCCAAAACTCATCGAAACAAGCTATTTGACAGCTCCTTTAAAATACGCGTGTGAACACGTTTTTTGCCTTCTTTGTTTTTCAAACACGCCAGGAAGCAGTTGAGTCGTTGGAATTGGAACCCGCGCCAAGGACTTACTAAAAAGAGTAGGTACTTTAAAACTTACAATTGATAATGTTCTACAATTAAAACCCTTACAGAGAATAAACTCTACATTGAATTTATCAAAAAGGAGTTTTATTCAGAACGTGATTTCGTCCTTTCCAACACTTACCATATCTCGAAAGGTGTGGTAAGGTACATCATAACCAAACGCAAACGCCCTCATACATAATGGGGAAGCGGTGATATTAACCCAAGAGGTGAGTGTTTGTATGACTTCATTATATCTGCCAACCTCATTATTTGCAATAGAGGGAATTCACCCACTTTTGTGATGAAAGCTAGGCAGGAGGTGCTATATGGTATATCAACCTTGCCACTAATACAGAAGGGTTAGAAATAAGTGAATTGAGAGTAGTCGACAAAGCGTCGATGTCGGATCACCGATGGATACGCTTCAAGGTGAACTTTTAGAACAGGGTATGTAGTTTTCAAAGAAATCCTAGGAAGACTGATTGGGTCAAGTATACAGAAGCGGTAAATATACACCTGGATACCCAATAAATCACCTGCAATAATATTATTAACTTAGATAGTGCTGTAGGAAATATTAGTAAGGCATTAACTATAGCGTTCGAGAAAGCTTGTCCGGATAACAGAACACCTAAAAGGGCTCAACCAAAATGGTGGAATAGGGAGATGCGTTTAAAAAGGAAAGAATTTAGGCAACTGTATAATAGGGTGAAGCTTTTCAGAAGTGACAGTGGATGGAATGAGTACTACGAATGTAAAAAAACAATTCAAGCAGCTAATTTGAAAGTGAGTGGCAGGAGTACTGCGAAGGCTTCAAGGTTACGCAAAATGCTTTCAAAGCAAGCGAGCGTCCTTAGCTACCTCAGAAAAAAATACGAAACCTGGGCTGAAAGTAACGTTGGTGGAAACCCATTTTCCTGGATCCACATTATCAGATGACTCTGGCATGTCACGGCACACTGAGAACATTAATCTTTCTTTCTGCGAAGAGGAAATTGGTGTTCTTATTAGTAGAACAAATTTACGGTGGGCAATTATGTCCTTTAGGTCGTACATATCTCCCAGTCTGGATGGTATTCTACCGATTATGCTACAGAAAGTACCTGAGGAAGGACTTCAAAAAATTATGAAAATTCTTAGATACAGTCTAAAAATAGGGTATGTAGTATACCAATAGCTTGGAGGGAAAGTAAGGTGGTTTGTATACCTAAAGCTGCCAAACAGGGACTTCTAACAGCAAACGATTTCAGACCAACAGATGCATGAGTCACAGCATGCATATATGAAAAGCAAATCTGTAGAAACCGCCCTGCACACTTCGGTGAGTTTGCGATGGTGACCTTCCCCGATATAGGAGGAGCTTTCAATAACATGGAGTGCACCGCCATTAAAAACGATCTAGTAGACTCTAATATTGAGTCTGGGTTTGCAATATGCCAGCAAGTAGGAATATAAACTGTTCCATTGGGAAAAGATCGGATAGAAGGTCTGTAACCAGGGGAACCCCTCAAGGCGGAGTCAATCTACACTCCTGGCGGTGCTGGCTATCAATGACATCCTTCAAAAAACTTTGTACAATGGGTATAAGTGCCACGGCATATGCAGATGACGTGATCATTATTGTGCAGGGAAAACACTCAAATATTTTAAGCGAGATTATGGAAGCTGCCTACAGCAAAAAGCTGTAGTTCTATTGTCAACCATTCCAAAACGGAACTGGTTCTTTTTACCAGAAAGTACAAGATATCGCAATTCAGACTCCTAAAACTCAACGAAGTGGAATTGTCCCTCTCGGACAGCGCGAAATATGTGGGTATAATTCTGGGAAAAAAACTGAATTGGAATTTTAACGTAGCGGAAAGAATCAATAAGGCATATAATGCTCTTTTTATCTGCAAAAGAAAAGTAGGACAAATTTGGGACTTAGAAAATGCTATGGTGTATTGGCTGTATACGGTGGTGGTAAGACCCATACTTACATATGGCGCACTACTATAGTGGAAAGCAACAAACAAGAGAACGGTTTACGGAAAATTAGCGGCGGTTAAAGAATGGCTACCATAGCCGCTACCTTTCTGCACCTAACACCGCTTTATTTACAGATCAACAAACTTGCTGGCATTAGTGCGATATGACTCACTAATTTGGGTTACTTCAAGAGCAGTAATTTCGGACACGGTCCTAGCTACAGTGAGGCAATCGAATTCTAACTGATGAAATTCCTTCCTTGGTGGACTTCGACATTCCGGAGAGGGAGGACTGACAAAAAATGCATTAATTAGGTCAAATAAAATTGCAATTTTCACAGACGGCTCGAAAACAGAGCAAGGAGCAGATTCTGGTATATTCTCAGAAGACCCAGAAGAAAATCTGGAAGAGATATCGCTATCTATATCGATATCCAGGCCGCTCTTAAGGCAATGGAATCGACCAACATCAATTCTGATACAGTCAGGGGTTGTCGTACGATTCTCAATGTATTATGCAGTCAAACTGTGCTGGGTGCCAGTACACTGCGGTATAAAAGGAAGCGGATGAGCTTCCAAGAAAAGGAGGGCTACTCAATAATAGAGAGGTTGCTAGCATCAAACCACCCCTGGGCACTTTTATTCTGCAAAAGATCTAGGGGTTTAATAAAATTAAACAGGGTTAAGCTTAGAAAGAGACTCAAATTGTCAGATACGGATATCTTCAGATTCTGCGGAGATCTGCAAGCTGTTGAAGACATAACACACATATTGTGTGAATGCGAGGCAATATCGCGTATTCGAAAAAAAATTTTCGGGAATACTTTTTTGAAAATCTAGAGGAAATAGACGGCACAAACGTCAAAGGCCTTCCTGGCTTTTACAAAGGAATTGGATGTTTCCCCAGGGTGATTGTTTATGTTTTTGCCATTTGAATATAAATTCAACAAGTTCCATAGGGATCGCGATGGGCCCCTTTCTTTGCAGTGATTTAAGACCTTCTCATTTTACGGGATAATATATCTGAAATATTAAGGAGGGTAATGCCTCTGTTTTATTGGCGCAGTTTAGAGGGCCTATCTTCTTAAGAACCTGCCCGATGGTGCTGAGCCTATAATAATCCGTGCTGAGGGTGATAATACTTTTGCATTTAAATGAAGCCGCACTAATTACATTAATAAAAGCACTTATGTTCAACATTTCAGTAGCCTAACCAGTATTTAAGATGACAGTTCGAATACACCATCACTTCATATAAGTACAATATTTACACTTTGGGACCAATATCGTCCATTTATCTGTAATCTTATACGCTTTCAGATCTAATTGTTAGATATTAAGAAGATATCTTATTTTATTATATAAGACTATAAGACCAGACGCCGCGTTTCTTAAAGTATATATACAATATACAGAATATACACGAGCATGAATACCTAAGAAATTTCTTATAAAATCTCTTAAAATTTCGTTATAAAACTGCTAAAAACATTAACGTTAACCTACAAAAATACTCACTTGCAATCCACATAAGAGAAATTTGTATAAAAGAAAAACAACCCTTATTTTCGATTTCCATTGTAAAGCTCAGTGGATTGAGGATTTTTCCGAAAGCTTTCTTTTTTTTAAGTCCTCAAGAACTACCCACTGGTAGTTAAAAATCGGGAATCGATGCATACGGTTGCAAGGCAAACCATCCACCGGATATATGAAGAAATAAAAGAAAATTCAATAAAAAGTGGGTGTTCATTAAAAGTCTATCCAAGCAAAAGAAAACGACAGAAAAATAAGAAACCTCGAATGGAATTACATACAAAATTAACTTGACCGTAAACCGTTGCACTGCTAACCATTGAATTATCAACGCGATTCGTGAAGTCGGAAAATCAATAAAATTGTCATATTAACTGTGGAAAATACTCAAGAAAAAAGTCGATTCAAATTGAAGCATCGCAACATTACGAACGGCTTACTCCCACACACGGCTTCAAGTAGAAAATCTATATTCCATCTTTGATATCCAGGAGAATACCGCTTAATATTTAGGTCAACGTATCATTGTCTTTTTTGGCAGCTTGTTTTCGAATGTAACTTTAGAACAGGAAATCGATAGACAGCACATCAAATCACTTTTGAACCGCTTCAAAATTTGCGATGTTTTTTGTTGCTCCTCAATTAATAAGCAAAATACCATAAAAATCGACTCCTTGCTAAGTTCCTGATTTCCCAGCACCTCCAAAAGCTATTGTGCTGGATAATCTCTAGTCCTTTTTCTGTGTATCCTGTTTTTGTTAGTGGTCACCAAAATGACCGGTCGTGTCGGCAGTTCGTCACCCTCTGCGTCAGTGATTTGTGAAGAGGTCTTTGATGAAGGGTACCAACCATCTAATGAAGGTGAGTCCTGTCGTAATATATAGCTTACATACTTTATATATTATATATTAATAATATAAATAATAAGAATTAGCTTAACATGTTTTAAAGCTGCTATGCCAAAAGCATTAATATGCATCGAATGTGGCTAATATTGTAGAAGTAAGTACATATTTCATGTTGCCTTGCGATTCAGAATTTCAAAGAGCTAGGAAAGACTTGGATGGACTCGTCCTTTTGTTTGTTTCTTGTGTTGCCAATGACGTTATAATTTTTTTTAATGGATCAATACATGTACTCGCAGTCATACCCGTATGTTTGAAAAACCACAACTTACTTGTAATCAGTGGTCGTTTTTAGATTCAATTTGATTGTTTAATAAAACAAAAGACGTTTGAAACCTTTTTTAAAATCATTGTGAAAATAATTTTTCTCCGAAACAACTGTACAAAAATTCATCAACTAATTGAATAATGGGAACATCACTGTAAGTCAGTAATCATTAAAATACTCTTCCTTGACATGCATATTGGGTATGTTCATGTACAATACATGTATACATATATGTTTCTTTATGTTAAGGGTGTGTAGAAAAAGTGGATTTTCTCAGTTCCAATATCTCAGCAGGATATTGGACAGATCCCAGTTCAGCAGTAACAGGTCAATCAATAAAACTTAATTTTTGTAGCAAAAATCAATCGAATACATCTATGCTTGTATGAATGTATGTACATATGTACCTACATACAAAAATTTGCTCAAGAAATAGTTATCATTTCGATTATTTGTAATTATCGAGTATCTTTAATTAAGTTCACATATTTCTTAAATTATATACAATATGGATATATTTAGGTTTTGTGTCTCAATATCACAATTTAGTTAAGTATGGTATGTCAGTTCGAAGCAAAAGCCAAAAGTATCGGTTTTCGCGTTCAATCAGCAAAAGCTCTCATGTAGGAGTATTTTTTTTTTTCAAAAACATGTGTTTCCATTTATTATTACAATAAAACTCTTGTTTGTCTTCGAACTTAAAACTAGCAATCAATTAGCTTGATTTAAAATTACTTAACTGTTTCCCATTCAATTATCTTTGTAATTGCATTTTTTCTTTTAACTAGCATCATACCTTCATGAAAGTGTAAACATTAAATAAAAATTCCGATATCAACTAACTTAAATTATGGAAAAGAGGATGCCTAAAACATTTACTCGCAGTTTAATTACTCATAATTGCAAAATGAAACTATTTCATTTGTACTATTGTATATATGGTACATTGCATTGTAATATGGTCTTTTATAACATACCACCTTGATCTGTGGCGCTCCTATTGTTCTGTTTTTTTTCTTAAGTTGGTAAATCTGTTTCTGACATTCCCTATAAATCTTAGCGTCATAGCTTGAGATTTGCAAAAGTTACGTAGCCAAGAGTACATCTATCTTTGTGTGTGTTGGCGATTTTTTGCAATTTTAGAAATGGATTTAAATTTGTAACAAGGAACTTGTATTAAATTTTGCGTAAAAAACGGATTTAATGGTGCGCGAACGTTGGAAATGTTGGAAAAGTGTTTCCGCAACGATTCTCTAAAGACAACGGTCATTTACCAGTGGGACGAGCGAGCGGTTCAAAAGTGGTCGTGAGTCAATCGAACATGATGAACGCAGTGGCAGACCATCGACATCGAAAACCGACGAAAACTTTGATGAAGTAAAAGAAATGTTGTTCAATAAGCCCAAATTAACCATCAGAGAGATAGCGGAGGATTTGAATGTTGCCTATGGATCCGTCCAAGACATTTGGGTGAATGATTTGGCTTTCCGTCGTGTAGCAGCACAGTTGGTGCCAAAAGACCTCAATTTCATGCAAAAAAGAGACCGTGTTGACGTCGCAAAAGAGATGATTTGGGAGGCTGAATCCGATCCCACATTCACCAAAAGGATCATTACTGGAGACGAGACGTGGGTTTATGAGTACGACACGCAATCCAGACATCAGGCAAGTGAATGGTGTTCACTAAATGAGCCGAGACCAAAAAAACCACGTCGTTTTCAGTCAAAAAAGAAGGCAATGCTCATGGTTTTCATGGATTACAACGGTGTACTGCATCATGAATTTTTGCTAGAAGGCCAGACAGTAAACAAAGAGTATTATTTGGGCATTATGAGACATTTGCGTGAAGCAATTCATCGAAAGAAACCAGAATTATGGGCAGAAAACTCGTGCATTTTGCACCATGACAACGCACCGTCGAACATTGCCATCATTAATCGTAATTTTTTGACGAAAACTGCAACAAATACCACCCAACAGCCACCGAATTCACCTGATTTGGCTCCCTGTGACTTGTTTCTGTTCAATCGAGTTAAAAAACCACTACGGGGAATGCGTTTCAGCAGCCGAGAGGAAGTAATGGAAAAATCGCAGGAAGCACTGATGGACATACCGAAAACCGAATATGAAAAATGTTTCGAGGATTGGATCAAGCGCTGGCATACGTGTGTTGCAGTCGATGGAGATTACTTTGAAGGGGACAATATAGATTCAGATGAATAAACTTGTATTTTTAATTTTTTGAATACATTCAGGGAACTTTTTGATGTAGTATGTGGGTGGCGGTATACCAGGTATACAAGGTGGCGCAAAATTAATCATCCAATTTTGTTTTTTAATTTTTTTTTTCTAAATAAAAAATAAATGATTTTGAGTGATCTAAATCGTTATTTGGACCTTTACAATTATCTCTGTTAAGTGCAAAAGATTTTTTTTTTTTATTTATTTATTTTTTTTTTTTTTCGTGGGAAGGTGAGAAATCTTCATAGACACTATAGGCCCGGAGCCTATAGTAGTGTGAGATTCTTACTCACTAAAAAAGCACCTCCCTTCTGCAAACCACGACTGAGTTCACACTCAACAAGCAGTTCTTCTATCGCATTTTATTTTGTTTTTTTTTAAGATATCCTACAGGCGATTTTCCATTGAAAATTCCTGTGTACTTTAGAAAAATTACGCGCTGCTAATCACCGCGCTAGATCGAAAGGCTTAGTCCTTTTCAGACGGCGCAGTAAATTTGTCTCGTCGAGGATCTGTTGAACAGAAATATTTGCATGTCCTTGTAGTCGATTTTTGTGTTTTCGCGCAAACATTTTAATTTCGTTCTGAATGTTTTCGACTCCTAAGTCTCTGTGGATATCATTGTTTCTAATGTACCACGGCGCATTAACAATTCCTCGAAGAACTTTTTTTTGGAATGTCTGTATTACATTAATGTTACTATTTTTAGTACAACCCCAAAGTTGTACACCCTATGTCCAGATCGGTTTTATCACTTGCTTGTATAACAGCAGTTTGTTCTCTAAGCTAAGCTTGGAATACTTTCCAATAAGCCAGTAAATATCTCTATATTTGATTTCAAGCTCTTCACGTTTTTTCTTGACGTGTACTCTCCATTTTAGTTTAGCGTCGAGTGTCATATCGAGATATTTAGTCTCGTTCGCGTAAGAAATTCGTACTGCGTTGATAAACACCGGTGGATTCTCAATTTTCTTGAGAGTGAAGTTCACGTGGACAGACTTGTTTTCATTAAGCGCGATTCGCCAAGTCTTTGTCCAATTGTTAATCAGTGTAAGAGCACGTTGCAACTTGGCAGTTGCTTCTTCGACTGTTTTAGCCGTTGCCAAAATGGCAGCGTCATCAGCAAATGTGGCTAGGACAGTGTCGTCCGTTTGCGGTATATCACGGGTAAAAAGTAAATATAGCAGAGGGCCAAGTACACTTCCTTGAGGCACCCCCGCCTTTATTATCCTAAAAGTGGAATATTCGTTTCCGTGTCTCACACGGAAGAGTCGGTCTTCCAGGTATGAACTAAAATACAAGACAATTGCTGGGGTAGAGCTTGTCGAAGTTTATATTTTAAGCTTTCGTGCCATGCCTTATCAAAAGCTTGCGAAACGTAAAGGAATGCGCTTGAGCAGACTAACTTACACTCGATTGCTCATTCAATTACATCGGTTATTCGATGCACTTGGTCAACTGTAGAGTGTTGGCTTCTAAAGCCAAATTGATGATCCGGCAAGAGGGAATTTATGTCGGTAATTGGTTTAAGACGATTAAGAAGGATTGGCTCGAAGACCTTCGATGTAATCGGGAGAAGCGATATTGGTCTATATGACTTGACTTCAGTCAGCGGTTTACCGGGTTTCGGAACCATAATAACTTCGGCTACTTTCCACTGGTGCCGTACATACTCTAGTCTAATGCTGGCATTTATAAGATAGAGCAGCTTTAGCAAACCTTTTTTCGGCAACGCTTTGAGTATCTCTCCCGTTATTAAGTCATATCCCGGGGCTTTATTAGGCTTAAGCGTGTCTATAACTTGTCTAAGTTCCCTAAGTGTAGCCTTTTCTACTTTAAAGTTTGTCGTCACGTCTAGCGTATTGACATTCTCTGGAAGCACTTCCCCGTCGAATGGTTTAAACGTTTCTGCAAGATGGTCGGCGAAAACATTAGCTTTTTCCTTATCCTCCTTCGCCCAGTCATCCTGGTTTCTTCTTATTGGCGCCACGTGTATTTGGGGCTTTCGAACACTTTTAACGGCTCTCCATATGGAGTAGTTGTTATCCTTTATCGCTGTGAGTCTTTCAAGGTAGTTATTAATACCTTGTTTATTGAAGTCCTTGATCGATTTTTTCAGCAAGTTGCAGAGCCTATTGAAGGACGTTTTATCTTGTGGTGCCCGGGTTTCATGCCACTTTTTCCGCGCTCTTCGTTTCTTCCTTATCATTTCTCTGATTTCCGGTGGGTATCTTATGCCGACTTTGGGAACTTTGTTCGGTTCGCGGGGAGTGTTCTTCCAGGCCGCTTGCTGTATGACTTCAACAAAACGTTGAACTTCTTTTTCAAGTTGATACGTTCTAAGTGCTACTTTGAACTCAGTATTGTCTATAACGTCTATTCGGAAATCTTCCCAGTGAGTTTTGCTGTTAGTTAATCTGGGTGGTCTTTGTTTCTTAACCAAGGATTCGCACAGTGAGAGGATAACTGGAGAATGATCGGAGAAAAGATCGAAGCCCTCTTCAACTTTGACGTAACTAGCGTGTACTTCTTTTCCGATAAAGAAGTCTATTAGATCGGGTGTTTTGGCGACATCCGAGGGCCAGTATGTCGGCTTGCCTGTTGAGTAAAAATAGCAACCATATTCCATACCAGCCCTGTAAAGAGTTTTGCCTTTTTGAGAGATACATCTTGAGCCCCCAGAAGGTGTGCTTCGCGTTAAAGTCGCCACCAATAATGAATAGGTCAATAAATTCGTGTTTTTCTATTTTGCAGCGCGATTGGCAATAGATTGACGATATATTAAAAGAGTAATTTTTATTTTTAGCGCGCACCACGGTCATTTGAAATTTGTCAAGTTCAATTATTGCTTCCAGAGTATGTTCAATGCAGTCTTTTATGAATAGGGATGACCCGCCTCTTGCGTTTTCCGATGGATGATGAGCGTGGTAGTCGCGGTAACCTTTTAGTTCCACGCGCGATTCTGTCGCCAGGTGAGTTTCAGAAATTAAACATATGTCAATTACTTTTTCCTGCATGAAAATATTTAGTTCATCAAGCCTTTTCTGTAGCCCGTTGGCATTCCACGCAAGTATATTGAGCTTCTTTGCCATAATTAGTTGCAGAAATTGGCTTCGAACTTAAGAAGCCGTTCGACTATTATCTTATTTATTTTAGTCTGTTCTTCTAGTCTCTCGAGAATTACTGAGAGCACATTTGAGGCAGGATCCGGTGATGTACAGTTAGTCATGTTTACTCGCGCCGCTACTTGCGCGTAAGTTTTTCCACTTTCCACTTGAGCATTGTTATTTTTGACGTTGTTGTTATTGGTGATTTTAGCGTTTGTCACCATTACCTTCTTTAAAGGCTTTGGAGTAGGACCGCTGTTGTTATTTGTTATTCTATCTGTCCCCGCGTTTTTCAAAGGCTTCGTTTTTGATTGATCTCGTAGCTTTTGCAACTCTTTCGCGACTTCGCAGCCTCGATAATTAGCTGGATGTTTTCCCTTGCAGTTAATGCATATCGCTCGGGACTCTTTCGCGGCATTGCACTCTCGAGTCAGATGTTTGCCTGCGCATTTTACACAGCGAGGTTCCTTCTGGCAGTAGGCCTGAGTATGGCTGAATCCCTGGCAACGTGTACATTGTGGAATCAGCCTAGAGTTTTTCCGCGGAGGTTAAATTTTGACAACAAGTCCCAAAATTGAATTTATGGCATAAATTCTTTCTAGGCTTTCGGTTTTGTCGAAAGTTAGCCTAAAGAGGGGGGAAGACCGCGCCTTGGGGTCGTCCTCTCGCTTTCAACATTGCGCTGTTTTTGCGCAAGTATATTAACTGCGTCGATTATCTTAAAGTCTTTATTTTTAAGGTCATTTACGATGTTTTCTTTAAGGCAAGAGGGATGCAATCCTCTAGCTACGACGCGTATGGGTCTTTCCGTTTTATTTTCCTACGTATGCCATTGAATCTTCTCGGCATTTAATTTTTGCGAAAGCGAACGGTAGTTGTCTGGATTAAGGACATTAATAGTCCATGTATCATTATTACGAGATCTTACTTTATAATCGGTTGAGCACAATGATTTCAGGATTATGTGCAACTTGTTGTAGTCCGAGATTCCAAAAACGTTTATTGGCGGCGGCGGTCTTTGTTTGTTCGATATCAGGCGGGGAAGTAGGTTTGCGCTTCTTACCTGGCTTTTTTTTAAGTATCCAGTCCGTTTCGCGGACTAGCTCTTCTTCGTCCGTGTGAAAACTCGAGTTTTCGGGGCGGTCAAGTAACGAAACAGACTCAGACTCAGATTTAGATTGCAGCTTAATGGCATCTAGTTGCTTTTTTAGTTCGGCACAGAGCAATTCCATATTTTGGAGTCTGGCGCGGAGATCAGAATTTTCGCGTTCGAGATTTTTTAGCTTAATCAGTGTAATGCTATTGCCCTGAGCTACCGACTGTGCTTGGTCTTTGCTTTCGCATGATTTTCCTAGCGATCCACGTGCTGGAGATCTCGTAACCCTTGAGCATTTTTTAAAAGGGTCCTGGTTTATATTTGTATTATTTTGAATATTATTTGAACTCATTTTAGTTCCCACGAGTAGCGGAGAAAGGGTAGTCCGTCTGTCCAGAGATCCGCATTAGACAGATAAGGCTGGCTGATCCGGAGGTCGCCAAGTATCCGGATGCTCCGTTAGAGATTGAGCTATTTTTATACTGCGCCCCCAACCTGGTCGATTCTGGCACGGGTCGCTTAACACCTTAATCCGGCCCATTGGATTTTAGTCGCCTCTTACGACAGGCATGCCTTACCTCGGGTATATTCTAACCCCTAACCCGAAGCGAGAGAAGTGCAAAAGATGATATCCAAGTGGCTGCCGTCAGCGTGGATACACATTTGTGCGTGTTTTATCGCATTTTCCATGACTTTCCGCAAGATTTTCGATGATAACTGTTCGCATTCCTGTCGAATATTCTCCTTAAGGGGTATGATTATGTGAGGTTTGTTGACATAAACCCTCGACTTCAAGTAGCCCCAAAGAAAGAAGTCTTCCTTCCTTCAAAATATCCATTGTGGCTCGTGCTGTGTGTGCGGATGCACCGTCTTGTTGAAATCACATGTTCACCAAGCCCCGCTCATCCAATTCCGGCAGTAACAAGTCGTTTATCATTGCTCTGTAGCGTTCGCCAGTAACAGTGACCGTATTGCCGATGGTGTCCTCAAAAAAATATGGCCCAATCACTCCTCCTGCGTGAACGCTTTACCACACAGTGGCTTTGAGTGGATGTATTGGCTCTTCGTAATGGCGTTCGTGAATTTTCAGTGCTCCAGAAACGAAGATTTTTCTTATTGACGTAACCACTGAAGAGGAGATGCGCCTTGTCACTCATAATGATTGTCAACACAAAATCGTCCTAGACAAAATCGTAGAGATTGAAGATGGCTTTACAGTAATTCACGCGCGACTGACGGTCAGGAGGCATTAACTGGATGCACTGTTTGCACTTTGTACGGGAGCATGTGCAAGTCTTTCACTAAAATTCGCAATAGGGTCCGTCTGGTGATGCGCGACACGATTCGGAAATCGACGTCGAAATTCACGCTGCGCTAACAGCACCGACCGATTACTGGTCAAAAACATCGACACAATTATTCCACGATCTTGCGGAGTAGAGCACTCCATTGCTTATTTGTTTGTATACTGCAGCTGTCTAGTTCACAAATTTCAGATATGATTGACGTACGATGCCATTTGTAAAAATCATACCATCTTCCGATAGGATGATTAATTTTCCGCCACCTAGTAGATAGACAGATAAACGTTTTAATAAAACAAAGGTCTTACATTTGAAAGAAAGATAGATAGGTAATATTTTTTGTGCTAAAGACAGACAGTTTAGTTTTATGTAGATATGTATGTACGAGTAAACAGATCTAATTGTTTGTATTTTTATCACTTTACCATAGTTATTATATCTGCACGTAAGATGCTTAAAAGAAAGAAAACGAAACGAAACATGTAAATACGAGTACGTTCCTTTTTAACGACCATGGCTATGCTGTAACCGCACATATTTTTAGTTATAAAATTTTCGAAAGCTGAATCTATGTATGGCAAGAAATATATAGATATTAGCATCTGTGTGCAAACAGTTTTAAGTCTTCATTTCTCGCAATTCTTACGTTTTTGAACATACATATTATGTTTTAGTTCCTAAGGTGGCACAATATTTTAGAAAACGTTTTAAGCAACAGCAGGGAATGTAATCGTTCACTATAAACTTAAAGTTACCTATGTGAAAAATCGACGAGAAACAGCCCAACATTTTGAAAATCCCGTGGAATTATTGATGTTTTTCGTAGTTGAGAACAATACGCCAACATATCTTTTATCTCTTAGAAAGAATTTTATCTCCATTTCTCCGAATTAAACTGTAAAAGTTGTTTTGTGTAATAATCAGGCTTTTTGCAGTAAAAATTCAGATTTTTTTTTTGTTACTTAAAAATTAATTTTATTGAACCATATATTGTTAATTTTGTCCGAACATCTTCAGCCATTTTTCGGCTAGAATTATTATTCCATCAATTTAGGTAAACTTTGAGCCACATGATTTTCACATGTCTCTTTTGGCGCCAATTTTTCGCCAGCAAAAGTGTGTTCTAGAGACCGGAAAAATTATAATTTGACGGTACAATGTTAGGACTATACGGAAGACGCATCAAAACTTGCCAGCCAAGTCATGTTTGTTGTTTGGTGTTATCATGATGAAACATAACGCCTTACTGTTGTTCAATTCTGGCCTCTTTGTTTTCAACCACATTAATTGCAGGCAGTAGACATTCGAATCAATCTTTTGAGCAAGCGGTAGTAGCTCAGGATGTAAGATACTCTTCCAATCTCACCAAACACACAGGTTCTCGTTCACAGGAAAGATTATAGAATTAGATTTTATGTAAGCGATGTTTCTTTGGATGCCTTTTCTGGTTTCCCATTTTTGACCTAAAGAGTTGCTATATTATATTCTGTAAACTAGGAATAAAAAAAAATATAAAACGGTATAACCACTTATTAGCAATTGATGAAACGCTCAAAAGAGCTCAAGTGGAAAACTAGCTTGGTGTAGTGGACGACATTACCTTCTTAGGATAATTGAAAAGCTTCCCGGGACTACGCGCAAACTACAAAACTGGAGACTGGAGCTTCGTGCTTGAAGTGGTGGTGAAACCATAAAGTTTTCAAGTGAAGTTAAATTCCTAGAGGTTGCCCTGGATCAAAAACTCATTTGGAACACAGATATAAAAATAACTATAGAAAAAGCTAGGAATTCACTATGGACCAGCAAAAGTCTACTGAGTAAAGAATGGGGCCTTCCCCAAAAATTATACTGTTGATGTACACAGCAAAAGCTAGACTTATAGTCACACGGGCTGGACTAAACAAACTTCAAAAATTTGCCTTTATGTGTACTACGGGTGCAATTAGAAGTTTTGTTGAACCTCTCACCTCTTCATCTTCAAATACGGAAAGAAGCTTTGGCTAACGCCTACATCCTTATCTCAGTGGATAAGAATAACTCCAAAATAGTTCATCCAGAGCTTTTACTTGAACTCGGGAGAAATGAACTATTAGGAATTACTCTTCCAGAGAACTGTCTGGAAAAGTACAACTTTAATCATAACTTCAAGGTTACATTCCCTGATCTACAGAACTGGGAACGGAATAAACCCTGTTTAAAAGAGAGTCACTGGTGTGGTATACCGACGGATTCAAAACAGACGAGTTGGAGCAGGCATATATGGAGAAACTAGCAATATTTTACTGTAGGAGCAAGCAGGTGCTCTGTAGGTGGCATTAGAGAGATCTGCCATCATCGAGAACATTTATATTCTCATTGGCAGAAAGCGGCCCTACTTGCTATCAACGCTTTTGAGACAATCTCAAAAATTGCCTGGGACTGCATTATACTTCTCAAAACACTAGCCAGCACCAATAGAGTTCAGTTAATCTGTGCGCCAGGTCACAGTGGTTGTGATTGTAATGAAAGATCAGGCGAAATGGCCAGACAAGGTTTGGCCGCAATATTCATGTTGCCACAACCATTTTGCGTGTTACCAATTAACTCTATAAAAAGCTTTATAAATAAGTGGCAAGACTTACTGCATGGAAACTGAAAGAAACAGGCAAGCCAACAAATTTCTACCAACCCCTTCCTAACGGGTTAAAGCAAGCAGAGTCAAAAAACACCTCATGACTATGGGAATGGCACAAGACAACAACTGTCGCATGTGCAACGAGGATAAAGAAGTGACCGAGCATATCCTTTACTACTGTAACCGCTTAAGCAGAACACGTCTACGTCTTTTAGGTAAGTCATACCTTAGGCAGAAGATATCATTGCCAGTTCATTCAAAGATATAGCCGAGTTTATTAAAATTTCAGGCATCGTGGATGAGCTCTTACTATAGGCCTAACCTGGCCGCATTGACAAGGGTACATAGTCCCACCTCCCTGCTTAATCTAATCTAATCTAATCTAATATATTTCTTGGTATAGAATGCATAACACATTGTATTGTATAAAAAAGGTATCTTAGAGAATTCTTTTTAAATTTTTCTGTCCACCTACGTTGGTTTGGGTATGATATATCGTGTATGTCAATCGCGTATGGGCGTAAGGAAAAAATCACCAGGAATCAACTTTCTTGACACTATTTATTCCTGACGTTGGTTTTAACTTTGAGCTATGAATACCTGAAATTCAAATGTACGAGTACAGATGAGCATACAAGTAAGTACATGTACGAGTATGAACATACACACAAATAAAGCTTCGCAATTACTTGCACTTAAAATGGACATAAATAGTCATACCTCTATGATGTGTAGATTTAATTCAATCTATTGTAGTTACTTTGGGCTGTGGTACAAGCATGTTTGTTGGGTGTGTTTGTTATTAAGGGCTTTGTGAAAGCATTGAATCCCCAAGCGGGCAATTTTTTTTGCAATCAACAATTTTACATTATGCAGCTAATGGCATTATACAACGAAAACTCATAAGCAAAAACAATTAGATTACATAAAAACACATACTTGTATGTGTACGCATATGTGTACTCTTATGTACGTACATCATTTTGCATTTATGTAAATTTGCCATACATATATACTCGTAAATGGTTAACACGACACTTATTGTTGCTTATGAGGTCAGACTAAACAAATTTCATTAATTTACATTGCCTTATTTTACAAAGAGTAGGTAACATAGACACATACTAACAGAAAATTGTTGTCTTATATCCCATACGATTTATGGTCACATGTGAAATAAAAATAAGCCGCCTGGTATATACTGACGTCAAATTGTGTTTTATGGCAGTTGAGTTTAAAGTAAATGTATGAAAATAGAAGTTCTCTGGGCCATGTATATAGGTACACATGTATGTAGCCATTTTTTTAATGAATTATGTTTATCTATAATAAATCCAAAAGTGCAAGAAACTAACAGTGAAGTATACGTGAAACTAACAGTGAAGTATACGACAAAAGCGCATATTTGACGCTGTTTCTCTATAGGATTAGTGACCCTCACCGGGAACGATCCAATAGTACAAAAAAGGATTGTTGGCATCCGGTGAAATGCTGGATACGGGGATTGTCCCCTACAAGAGAGCAGCAATCCCAAACATTGCTATCGTATCTGTGAGGTTGTGAGAGGAAAATACGAGTACATAACATTAGTGTGTTGTTTTGGCCATCTCAGTTTCCAGATACCAATCCGATTGAAAATGTCTAAGCGTTTATGAAGCTGAGGATCAAAGAAAAAGATGTAAGAACAGTAAAATATCTTAAACTGTTTTTAGAGCGAATTTGGTGACATTTACCAGGGAACTATGAACAAAGAATGAGTGTAAGTTATTGAGAAAGGTTCGATGAGATAATTCTGGATGGGGGACAATCTATTAAGCGCGTCAAAGAAATGCCACAAACCTGTAGAATAAATATTTTTTTATATGGTTAATTGGTTCTTTACAATGCTATAAAATTGAATAATTTTCCTTAAAATCAGAAAGTTATTTTTTGTTCATATGACAATTGTAGCATGAAATAAATTGTAAGTATTGAAAGGTGGTCTTAATTAAGCTATAATCAATTAAAATTATTATAAATTGATCATATTGAGATGATAAAATATGATAAGGAGTAGAATATCTTAATATCGTAAATTAGGCCGTCTTAATTGTTGTCTGTCAGGTGTCAAAAAAGAGTGGCACTAACACTACTCGCATAATAGAGGCGTCTTATATTAAGAGGAAGTGAATTCCAGGGACGAATATCATATTGAGGCTGTTTGCTGGTTATTGTCTTTAATGAGTATTTAATTGTGCAGTAGCCCAAATATCAATCAAGTGTACAACGAAGGATATTTTTGGTGTACGCTGACACATGAACACAGCGTTCCAGGCACTGGTACAACAAAAAATCTCACAGCCGTACGTTATCAGGGGAATTATTAAGGTCTTCACCAACAGTAGCATCCTGTGAACTAAGGCAACTGTATATTTTTCCGGTGACTGAACGGATATGGTCGCCCCAATTTAATGATGAGTTAAACCAGACGCCGAGATTTTTAGCTTTGGTTACAAATTCAATTGGCACATTTCATAGCTGGATTGGAGGGGGACTGGCTGGGATAATACCATTTCTGTTTATGAGTAAGTATTTCGTTTTTGTCGGATTGAGTTGCAGGTAGTTTTCCTCTGCCCAACTGTGAATTCGCTTAAGGTCATGACTAAATTGTAAAAGGGATTGATCAAAGCTTAAATATGGTTGAACATAGACCGCAAAAATATGAAAATTGCAGCTCTTAATAATATTAGAGAGATCGTGTACAAACATTTCAGAATTTAAGGGTCCCAGTATTGGCCGCTGTGGAACACCTGTTGAAATTTAAACAAAACCTGACCTAACATTGTTAGCGAAAACTGCTTGTTTTCTTCAAACTACTCGTATATACGAGCGCATGCGATTTTAGGCTGATAAGTAGTAGTTATACAAGCTTGGTAGCTTGAATACAAGTAACTAAGTCAAAGGAGTTAGCAAAATCTAGTAGAGCAAGGAGTGTAACTAATTTCTTGTCAATTGCAACTAGCATGTCGTCAAATACATTGAGAACAGCTGATATTCAGCTGTGGTGCGTTCGGAATCCAGACTGATAAGCACTTAGAATTTTTTCATGTTGAAGAAAATTTGATATTTGTTGGTGTATTGTCTTTTCGAAGACTTTCGATAAGCATGAAAGGATAGCAATAGGTCTCTATTCCATTGATAAGTTACCTGCTCTTTTCTTTTTAAGTATTGGCATAATCGTATCTTATTTTCAAGCACTCGGGAAAATAGATTTTGTTACAATATTGTTGAAGATATACCACCTTGATCAAAAAGTTCCCGGAGGACACCACCGTTTGGCGCTCCCATTGTTCCGATTTGAGTTCTGTTTTTTAAGTTAAGTTGGGAAATCTGTTGTTAACATTCCCTCTTAATCTTAGAATCATAGCTTGACATTTGCAAAAGTTACGTTGCCAAGAGTACATCTATCTTTGTGTGTGTTGGCGATTTTTTACAATTTTAGAAATGGATTTAAATTTGCAACAACGAACTTGTATTAAGTTTTGCGTAAAGAACGGATTTAATGGTGCGCGAACGTTGGAAATGTTGGAAAAGTGTTTCGACAACGATTCAATCGAAGATGATGAATGCAGTGGCAGACCATCGACATCGAAAACCGACGAATATATTGATGAAGTAAAAGAAATGTTGGTCAATAACCACAAATTAACCATCAGAGAGATAGCGGAGGACTTGGAGGATATGGATCCGTTCAAGACATTTGGGTTAATGATTTGGTTTTCCGTCGTGTAGCAGCCGGTGCCGAAAGACTTCAATTCCATGCACAAAAGAGACCGTGTTGACGTCGCAAAAGAGATGATTTGCGAAGCTGAATCCGATCCCACATTCATCAAAAGGATCATTACTGGAGACGAGACGTGGGTTTATGAGTACGACACGCAATCCAGACATCAGGCAAGTGAATGGCGTTCACCAGATGAGCCGACACCGACGTCGTTTTCAGTCAAAAAAGAGGCAATGCTCACGGTTTTCATGGATTACAACGGTATAGTGCATCATGAATTTTTTCCAGAAGGCCAAACAGTAAACAAAGAGTATTATTTGGGCCTTATCAGACGTTTGCGTAAAGCAATTCGCCGAAAGAGACCAGAATCGTGGGCAGAAAACTCGTGGATTTTGCACCGTGATAACGCACCGTCGCACAGTGCCATCACTATTCGTAATTTTTTGACGAAAAATGCTACAAATATCATCCAACAGCCACCGAATTCACCTGATTTGGCTCCCTGTGACTTCTTTCTGTTCAATCGATTGAAAAAACCACTACGGGGAACGCGTTTCAGCAGCCGAGAGGAAGTAATGGAAAAATCGCAGGAAGCACTGATGGACATACCGAATATAAAAAATGTTTCGAGGATTGGATCAAGCGTTGGCATAAGTGTGTTGCAGTCGATGGGGATTACTTTGAAGGGGACACTATATGTAGTATTGTATGTGAACTTGTTTCATCTTATTCTAATTTAAGTAAATCGGTTATACAAACAATTGCAGGACAAGTAGATACAATAATTTACTGCCTCAGAGCAGTTGAATTTGAATTGGCATATACGAGTATGTATGGTATTGTATTTCCATATGCGTGGGATTTCAATCCCAATGAAAACACTGTCGACTTTTTGTTGCTATACTTTATATTTATTTAAAAGGAAAAGACAAAAAGCGACCGGCCAGCACAATGGTTCAAATAAGGCTCAAATACTACTCTACTTGCTTGCTGGATTTTTAAAAAGGTAACGGTCGACTCAGGCTTGTTTGTGTCGATCTGTGTGTTTATTCATTGGTCGCGGTGTCGTCGGTCTATCTGTCATGTGCTTGCACTATGTATGCATCGTTCAGTCGGATGTTCTCTTGTCTTTTTTGTTGTATTTCGTGTGGTCTTCCTTCCGTTTTTCGACGGATGATGTGAGTAATGGTTGATTTATATACATATGTATGATAGGCAAAAGCAACCACTGAACACGCTTACTGATACACATAACTGGTGTCTAAAAATCCACGCAAGAAGTAATTTTGGTGGAAAACACAGTCTTTTAATTAAGAATTGTAAATTTTTCATTGATTCGTAGGTATAGAGTTATGCATAGAATAATATATGGGGTAAATGGCCTCCACGGGTTTGCTGGCACTTACGCACTTTTTTGTCGAAATTTTCTATGACAGTCTTGGATAAATGTGGCTGAATCTCGTTGATACAGCGCTCACACCAGCGTTGAATTGCATGATCTGGGCGGCCAATTCTGAAAACCAAAATGAAAAATTACACGACCAGGAATGACTCATGCAGCAGTTAAATGGTTTCTTGGGCTGTATGGCATGCGGCACCGTCTTGTTGAAACGACATGTCGTCCACATCCATGTCTTCCAATTTTGGGACAAAAACTAGAGTATCATGTCGCGAAAGCGAGCACCATTTACTGTTATTGCCTCGCTAGCCGTATTTTCAAGGAAGCATGGTCCTATGATGCCTCCAGCCCAAAATCCGCAACAAACAGTAACACGTTGTATATGCATTTGTTTCTCAACAATCGCTAGTAGATTTTCTGAACCCAATATTTGGAAATTTATTATACTAAAGCCATCAAGATGAAAATGAGCCGAATCGTTGAATATGGTGTTGTTTGAAAAATAGAAATCCACTTATTGTTGTTCCATAACCTATTGAACGAACTCCCTTCGCAGTGCATGGTCAGTAGGTTTCAATTCTTGAGTCAATTGCACTTTGTATGCAGGAAGATGAAAATCTTTCGTGAGAATACGCTACAGAGAGTTTCTCAAAAGGTGGACGGTGCCGAATTGATGCTCCTGGACTCTCAGCAATACTCTCACGAACTGGTTCGATGTCTTGTGTTGAAGGACGGCAAAAATGTCTAAGATCACTAATTGATCCAGTCTCCCTGAATTTTTGAATTAATCTCTTCACAGTTGATGAAGTTAAATCACTATTCCGACCATATTTTATATGCCAAACCCTCATTACTTTTGAAATACAACAATGAAAACGCGTTGTTCTTTCGTGTAGCGCTCCATTTTTAATAGTTCTGAACTGTTAGCTCTCACGCTGTCTTTTATTTTCATTGGCAACACTTTACTGCACAAATCGCGCAAAATTAAATTCTTGCGTAAATTTTATTTATTTATATATATGGTATTTTAGGCATTTCGTACTTTACAGAACTTTTCGATGGTTGTAGTTTCAAGCAGTGCCATATAACCCAGCCAATGAAGATGAATTAAATCCACTTTCCATATACTCGTACCGAGTCAAGAGTGTATACAAAAATACGCAAATTTGAAAAATGCTTAAAGGGTTAAGCCACTATAGGATTTTCAAAAAATCTATTTTTTTTAATGCTTTTAATGGTCCCTTAGGACCTCAAAAAGGATATCCCAAAAGATTATGGCCGGAAAATATTTAGAAGTACTTGTTTTTTAAAGTATAGTACAATACAAGGCCGACAGATAGACTTTCAATAACTTAAAATTTTAAACGCGTTTATCTCAAAACGGTATTCTTCAAGTTAGCCGCATCCATAACTTGAACAATTTTCAACCAATTCACTTCAAATTTTAACCAGATCTTTAAAAATATATTGTCTAAATAAGAACGTAGGATTTGTTATTAACAATTTTTTGGTGATTTTTCTGCGAATTTTGCAAGTTTGACTTTAGAAGTACGCCATTCGGCCAGAAATTAATATATCAAAAAAATCCTACGTACTCCTCTAGCTGTCGTTATGTACAAGAAAAAAATTGTATTTAGTGACTTGTCATAATTCAAAATTTACAGGAGGCCGTAGAGTATTCCAAAACAGAGAGGTCATCTGAGAAAAGTTGCACAGCCGCCATTTTAAAACAAGTTATTCTATAAAAATTATGTTTTACAGTCTATCATATATACAATAAACTTCTACCTTTATAAACCCGATTTATTTTATATTTTTCCTTAAAAAAAATCACAAAAAAAACTATTTTTACGGCCTCTGGAATGGCCTAACCTCTTAAGAGAATCGAGATCTCCACCACCACAATTAAGAACAGAATTATAAGCCGATAAGCACAGACACTGTTGCCGCATGAGCAACTGATTTCAGGTAGAGCCAACATCCTCATTGAGGAAAACATGGAACGTTAAATGCTCTGCGGGTAACGCAAAAGTGAGTTATAAAAACTTATAGCCAAACACAATACCATAGAAGGCACGTCGTAACCTGGAGGCGAGTCCAACTTGGGCTTTAAAGTTGTCTTTGAAATTGACAAAAAAGATTTATGTCGTGACAACTGACAAAAACGAAAAGCCGGCTTTTCAACCAAAATCGTAGCGTGACAAAAAGTACTCATTGGTAAGGAAAAATAAGCAACAACAAGAATTGAACGGCCTGAAAAATATGTATTCGATGTGCTCGAATAACTGATGCACTAGAACAGCCCTTGTAATCAGGTTCAAAGTTGCTTACAGCTACCGTTTCTATAAAGTATGTGAAGTGCGAAAAAAAATCATACAATAAATAATACACTTGTAAAAACAAATTGGAGAGGTAATGGCAATTAAAAAAAATTACGAGTACTTAAAATGAAAAAAAATATTAAAAACAACGGTAACACTTAAAATGAAGTACTATAGTTATTTATGTCAATAGTTTTTAAAAAATTCGTATGCAAACTCAAAATTTTGATAAAAAAAAAATGAAAAAAAAAAAGTTTAGACCACATGTGTATGAAAAAAACAACGGTACAGAAGTCAAACGTTTGTTCGGTTATATTTTTGCATCATTATCAAGTGCATTACATATTACATAAGTACAAACATACATATTACGCAAAGTAAATAATTTGCTGCAACATTCGAACATGTGAATTTTCTATAATGCGAATCAGCAAAACTTTGTGAACTTTGTAATTTTACGAGTAGAATGAATATTGATGACATAGGCACCTGCCTGACGAAAAGCACCTACCCCGAGCGGAGCAACGAAGTTGCGTGAGCGGGATCTGCCGGATGCGAAAAGAGAGTTTAAATCCCTTAATCCCGCGAAGCGGGCCACTCGGGTACTGTTAATTAAGAAAACTGTTGATATAGGCTCCTGCCAAACGTTTAATCTATCATTCATTCACTTACCTTAAAGGAAGACCACGTATATGCTAAAAAAGCAAAACAAAAATAGTAATTTTCAATTTTCTCAAAAATTGGAAGACGTAAAACCATTCGGTTTTTTGTGTTCGATTTAGAATTTATATAAGCATTGACCACAAGAAGCCAATTTAGCACTTTATTTCACAATTGGGAAAAAAATTGGTCTAGACTTTTTTTTTCATTTTTTTATCAAAATTTTGAGTTTGCATGCGAATTTTTTCAAAAACTATTGACATAAACAATTTAATTTAAATTTAAAGAACAGGTTTCTGGCATTCAAAACCGGTATAGTACTTCATTGTGAGTGTTGCCCTTATTTTTCAATAGTTTTTTTTTGTCAGTTTAAGTCATTTTTTTCCAAATTGTATGCAGACTTCAAATTCCTTTCCGCTGTATATATATCTTGTATATAGAAGAAACTTCATTACAGCGAATTGTAATAATTAGAACTTGCAGAATGAAGGAGTTGTAGTAGGCATCTCCTTTTATTCATTAGATTTGTGTTTTGTCAGAAAGAAATTGAAAATAACATCGCTTCAAATAATTCAATTGTTTTTACGTCGAAAATTTTACGGGTTGTTAATGTAGATAAATATTAATATCCCGAAATAAAGGAATTTATAAAATAAAGCTAACCTAGTTTATCCATTTCTCTATCCATATGGTCGTTCAGCGGGGCTAAGCGATTGACGGATTGGCTTTAATTTTTGTAAAAATGAGCTTCATATAACTACAATATCTTGAGGTAAATTTTGACTTTTCATTAAAAGATAAAAAAGCATGGTATACGCAATTGTATGTTACATATGTAACTACATATAAAATATATATAACGATTTTGAAAAAGAGGGAATTTCCTGTTTTCTTAGAGTTTATATCAAAATGGGGGGTTATTTTAGGAAACATGGGTGTGCTTCACACCCCATTGAATAAAATATAGAAAGAAGTATAACGGTATCATGTTATACGATTTTAACTGCCAATTAACGGTGACAGAAATGGAAATTAAGTGGCTGTTTAAATTTTGGTGCGAACTAGCGAGAGTTTCACAAGCTGTGTGGCATTTTGGGGCTCTTTTTTGAAACCATTTGTTTTCTAAGTTAAACATCTCATATTCTATTCATAATAAAATCAGTTATCATAGGCTGATCCAATCTCCATTGACGGTAAGTGCTTAGCTTTTATCGTCTTGAAAGTAGAGCACAATCACGGGACTAACTCTAAAACCACATCACATATTATATTTAGATGCATGTAATTATATCCTGGAGTCACCTGTGCGTTCTTTTATTATTGATTATTTTCACAGCCATTACGGTGTAAATGCTTTTCATCACTAAAGGTAATCGTTTTTGTAAAATCACTTATTATTTTTCTCTGTACAGGAATTCTAGATTCACGTGAGTTACGAGTGTTATGCAGTCCTTCAAGATATCGCTACTGCCCATGATGATATCACTAAAAGCAGCTCGATCGTTAGGTAGCTATCTCCAGTTAGGGCTCCGACTCATATAATCGGTCAATCCGATTCTCTGTCGTTCCGTAAACGGTGGTGACATATTGCCGAAAGAAGAATCGCATAAAACTCGTCGCACATCTAAGTTGGCAAGAGACAGACGATTTTTTGGGTATTGCTGTGAGTGTTTTCTTTCCAAACTATGACAGTTTCCTTACATTTTCTCAATGCTCCGACCAATGAAAGTGCTTACGCTCAATTTGCGAATGTGTGAACTTCAATGTCAACTACCAACATATAGTACTCAACGGAATCAGCGGTTAAAAAAAGTAGAAAGTTAATCTATTTAATCAGTCGTATCCGTCGTATCCGTTGATTATGGATTTCCTTCCATAAGAAAGCGTATACTCTAATCACCTTTCGGTTGAATACGTCAATGCAACGGATGCAACGGATTTTATGTCCAAGTACCTCAAAAGTAAAAATCGAAATCGATTCGTGCTTCTGACTTCTCCCAGTTCGATGGGAAGAGAGTTCCACAGGCGAGTGCAGTGCACGAAGAACTGGCGCTCTGACGTCAAGCAAGAATATGCAGCTCGATATTCTTTGCGACTGAGGAAAGACCAGTCTTTTATATAGGTACTCAGGTTGAATTGTTTGTATAATATCGTGTAAAAGCATGGATGGTAATAGTGTATAAATATGGATTAACCACTAATCGAGGCAAACTTGATTGCTCTAGGTTTAATAGTACCTACATACTTCTCTAACGGGACTTAGAATCACTGCGTTGAGGATAGACCCCTCCCTAAGATCCCAAAATATCCGTATCCCAAACCGGATATGGAACAGTTAGTTCACTATTTCTTCAATAGACAAATCCCTGGTCTAGGTGTTACGGTGCAATCACAGGAAATACCATTTCAACGTAATTTAACCTAATTTAATCACAATATATTTCAAGCCGTAGTGTTTGCAATTGTTATTAAGAATAAAATTATGACTATATGTAGTACAAGACGAGTAGAAACCTTTGACGCACCTCTGCAATTTATTAGCACAATTTAAGATAAGGACTCATTGCACAACTCAAATGTGGGATACAATTGAAATAGCAACACCATACCCACGTGCAGTCATTCATCTTACGGGATGCGTCGAACTATAGAAAAGTGTTCATAGAAAAAAAAAAATACAGTAAGAATCTTGTAACTCAGAAAAATAGATTTCCTTAGCAAGAATGAATTTCGCTCACTCGCTTCATGAAATATGACTATCGTGAGATATATTTTGTTCCTTATTCTTATACCTAGACGTGTATGTATTTATTCTCTCTTCTTGTTTATTGAAATTTTCCTTGTTGGTACCATATGCACATATGCATATGCATCTACATGCATATACATATTCACTTAAATACCTCGCCAGCTTATTTTAATTTTTCCTGCTTTTTTTATATTTTCAGAAATCAATGACTATGCGATGAAACTTGGCATTGATCCAGCTAAGGAATCTCATCTGCTTTACTTAGCCAGAGAAGGCTTAATGCAGGCTCTGCCACCCGATTGGAAGATTTGGTAATTACAAAGAAAATCGATTTTAATATTAAGCTTATTTTCCCAACAATCTGTATATTCGTGCTCATACACTAGGCAAAAGTTGCAGAAAAATGTCTCACTAGGTGGGGATGGTTGATTAATGCAGATATTTTGCAATATTTCTTGTGGGTAAAAAATTACAACTGGAAAGGAGGATTTAGGACAATATGAAAATTTGGCGAGCACAGGAATGGTTTTAATAATAACTACAATATTATTTGAAATCACATTTGTTTTAAGGGTAATTGTGAATACCCTTGACATTCTTTTTGGTTTAAATAATAATAACTATTATATCCTTTATATGCATACACATGTACGAGTATATGTATGGATGTACTTTATTTTAATTTGAAATCAAAGGTTATTGCATATACATACATATACTTATGTATGGAAAAGAGATATGGTATAATGTTTAGATGTTAGACCATTTATTTTAAATCAGAATGAAGTTATGTTAGGGATAGTAGCTTTGTTCGCTGTTAGCCCTAGAGGGTCCAGTGCACACTAGAAATGCGCTTTTCCACCATTGTCAACGAGTTTTGCTCTTACAGGCTCTACACCACCATGCATCATTTTGCGCATTTGTTATGCTTGCACTAGTTTTTGGAGCCGGGATAGGAAAAGAATACTATGGAAATTGTTAATCACAATGATCAGTTATACGTACATATTTCTAATATAATATACATATATACACTGGCGATCACTAGGATGAGGCCATACATTTTGCAATCGATTTTCACTCTTTATAACTGTTTGAAATTTTGTACCCGCAAACTTTGACTACCTGTGGACAAGTACATAATTTCTCAACAGGATGTCATAAAATTAAATAAGAAACGACCGTTGGAATTATCCAGGATCAAACAATGAACTACTTGAAAAGGATGAG
The DNA here is from genome assembly GCA_963966105.1 of Volucella zonaria. Lineage (NCBI taxonomy): Eukaryota > Metazoa > Arthropoda > Insecta > Diptera > Syrphidae > Volucella > Volucella zonaria. The sequence continues at coordinate 20,274,066 of OZ014532.1, read as the reverse complement.
GCCATTGCGGATATTTTGTTGCAGGAGTTCACATCAGCAATTTTTTTCAAAGTTTTGTTAAGAATATTTAAAAAAGCGTTGAAAAAAACTGTTTTTATTTAGTATAAAAAAAATGGGTTCCGGAAAGACAGAAAGGGGAAAAATAAATGCTTACAATGAGTTAGGATTCCCAGACCGAGAAATTTCAAGCAGGCTTAAAAGAAGTAAGACTGTTGTGAACAGTTATCTTGCGTATCCACAAAACTATGGGAAAAATCAAAAGGACACACGGCAGGAGAACATGTCGCTTGGAGCAGTGAATGGAAACGCGTTGTCTTTTCGGATTAAAAAAAGTTTAACCTTGACGGCCCCGATGGTTACAACTTTTATTTCCATGATAAGAAAGGAGGAGCTTATTTTGGCAACACACCACAGGCGTACATCAGGTGTAATGGAGTCGGGAGCTATTACCTACTATGGCACAATTGAGTTGGAGTTTTTGTCCACAACAATGAACGGAAAAAACTACAAATGTTTGCTGTAACAGTCATTCCTAAAAGTGAATAACTTTTTCGGACCCCTGCCTTGGATATTCTAATAAGACAATGGCCCCAACCACACTTCCAGGGTTGTTAAAAGTTGAATTCAATCTGAAGACTTGGAACTTTTGCCATGACCGCCCTATTCACCGGACTTAAACATAATCGAAAATGTTTGGGCATGGTTATCTCGTAAAGTGTATGAAGGCGGCAGACAATTTGAAGACAAGGACACTTTAATCGAAGCTATTCGTGATGCCTGCGCCCAAATTTCTCTTGATTATTTAAAAAAAACCATATGATTCTATTCCAAACCGTCTTATAGAGGTCATATCGAAAAATGGCGGGCATACTCATAATTAAGGACTGAAACGAATAAAATCTGTAAATTTTAATACGGGCTATACTTCCAATGCGTAAAAATTGCAATCCCATTTTGTACCCAAATTAGCCTGTATATTCTCTAGTTTCAGTTTGTTATTAATTTTAGTTCGGTGCGGCTTAAAATATTTATAAAATATGAGTCAAGAGGAATGCCGTGAAAAGATCATCGACAAATGGCTCGAAAATACTTCGCGTCCAAACCATTTCATCGCAAAAAATTTAAACATAGCACGCAGTACAGTGGATTCTGTTATTAAACGATATTTGGAGACGATGACTGTTAAGCGAAAACAGAAAAGTGGCCACATGATATAAATTTGGATAGGAAAATAGTGGGTACCGTCGTAAAAAACCGGACTATGTCATCCAGAAATGTTGCTCGTACCAACCAAACAATGGTACAAAGATCTAAAAAAACGTAACGGTCTAAAAACACGAAAAAAACAAAAAATACCAAAAGTTACTAAAAAACAAAAAAAAAAGTCATAAAAATACGAGCCCGAAAGCTATACGAGTTAATCGGCAACAAGAAAGCGTGCTTGGTTTTGGATGACGAAACTTATGTCAAAGCCGACTTTACTTCTCTTCCAGGTGCGCAGTTTTACAACTCGTTTGAAGCTGAGATTCTTCCGCAATCAACAACATCAATTGGGATGGAAAAATTCGGGTCAAAATATCTCGATTGGCAGGCCATTTGCCAATGGGGACACAGAAGCTCATCGTTTATTACAACGGGAACAATTAACGGAGAAGTGTACATTAACGAGTGCCTAAAAAAACGGTTGATTCCTTTCTTAAACAAACACGAGGGTTCAACATTATTTTGGCCAGATTTAGCTTCAGCTCACTATGCTCATGAGACGTTGAGCTTTCTTGTTGTTAAAAATGTCGACTTTGTCCCAAAAGACGTGAATCCACACAATGTTTCACAGTGCCGTCCCATTGAAAGGTATTGGGCTTTGGTCAAAGCTAAATTGAGGAAAAGTGAGCAGTGTGCAAAGGACGTAAAAGATTTTAGTGCTAAATGGATAAGAGCGTCCAAAGAGATCACGGATGTAACTGTTACCAACCTTATGGCGGACATTCGAAAGAAGTTAAGGAAAGAATGGGAACTCAAATAATTTTTTTTAATTTTTGTAATTGCGAATGAATTTAATAAAAATACAGTTTTAAAGCAAATAAAAAAAATTTACAAGAATTATGAAAATATTTTTTTTTTTTACTTGGAGTTTCCAAATTTTATTCGTTTCAGTCCTTAATGTAGGAAAACATAAAAAAATAAATTTTTTAAAACCATAAAATGTAAACATTTTATTCATTTGTTCCTCTCTTTCGAAGACTTTGCATGTGGCCTCATCCTAGTGGCGCATCTTTTTTTACGCTTTTCAAGTAGTTCATTGTTCAAGTAGTTCATTGTTTGATGAAAAAATGTGTACCTGTTCACAGGTAGTAAAAGTCTGCGGGAAAAAAATTTCAAACACGTATAAAGAGTGAAAATCGATTGCAAAATGTATGGCCTCATCCTAGTGATCGCCAGTGTATGTATATACTCTATACGAGTATGTATAGATCAAGGGTGTTTTTCTTAGAGGTTCAAACATTTTGTTTAAATAAAACACAAATAGAGTAACTAGCGTCAATCGTTGCTCGTTTATCAGCATAAACTAGCGACTTGACGTAGTCCCACAGTCAATCAAATTGCATCAAATCGCACGATCGTGGTGGTGGCCAATTGACTGGTCAATATCTTGAAATTATCTCTACTGCCAAATCATGTTTTCAAGAAAAGCGATGTTTTCGTTGGTAGTATGGGGTGTAGCACCATCCTGTTGGAACCACAGTTCTACCACATTGACGAATTTGGGAACAAATAGTCGTTGATCATCGCATTGTAGCGGTGTCTATTGACAGTAACTTGTCCTCGACCTCATTTTTGAAGAAATAAGGACCGATGATCCCACTGGCGTACAATCCGCAACTTACGGTGCATTTTTCTACCGTAAGTGTTTTTTAATTTTTATAATTTGCGCCCGCTCTAGGGATTTAAGTACCCATAAAATGTTTGCACACAGCGCAGGCGAAGGAAAATCAGGGAGGAAAGAAGGAGAGGTACCGATGAACGTTGGTTTTAAATGTGTGAAGGTTATAATGACTAGGAAGTAAAGAGATAGGCAGGGCATTCCATAAGCGAGTTGTACGGCTTAGGAACGAATCACAACATTTTAGAGCACGGCAGAAAGTGTGTTTGAGGGTATATTGATTAGCATTCATAGCGAGACCGGTGTTACGGTTAAAAATTTGAAGGGGCCAGGAACGCTGCTGGCAATTTCTATGGAGCACTGGTGATGGAAATATTCAATCATTCAATCATGAATGGAATAGCACACCTGATTATTGGCCTTGTAAGTCTTGCTGCCGCATTTCCATTTTTTTTAATGAAATTTTCAATCACAGTTTGGCAATAATCCGAAAGAGAATGAAATGCAGAGGCGTTTAATCGCGCGATCTATGCATGCAAGGTAGGTTAAACAAACGGGGAATTATTGTAATAATGACATTGTTTCACGTGATATGTTGCAAGTGGCGCCCATCTCCTGGACAAGCCACATGCCTCCGAGATCCATACGATCTAATGCGGTTATCGTTTAGCTACATTGTTTACTGATGCTAACCCGCTAGAGTCGTCGAAGAAAAATAGTTTAATGCTGCCCTCACTGCTCCACGCTTAGCAGTGGATGGGATGCATTTCTTTTCGTGAAACACATGTGGATTATCTTTACTCCGAGTGCGGCAATATTGATTGTTTACGTAGATACCAACGTGAAAATGCGCCCAATCGATGAAGGTGATCTCACTTAAGCAATTAACCAATTGTCTGACGCACTTCTTTACGGGGATGTATACTCTGTAGGCTTAAGTTGTTACAATAAATCACTTGAATTTTGTAGGCATGATGACAGTCTTTCTCAATGCGCGGTATTTTTCATTTTATTTTTCTTAAATACTTGAAACATTTTAATTACCAATAATAGGATACAATTTGCGAATCGTTGAAGTCAAATATTTCAGAATAAAGAGTCTGCTATGTTTTCGAGATATTTTTCGAAATATTATTAGAGATTCTATTGTTTTTTTAATTTTGCGCCATGCAAATCTTATGGTAATGCCAGTTTGTTTTTGACAGTTATCAGGTAGAAGTCGGAGTCGGAGTTGGAGAAGACGAGATATTATATTATTCCTTCCAAGAATATGTTTTTTGAAACCTACGATAGATATAACTAGAATCATTTTACAAAAAGTTTCGGTTTTGCATATATAAATTTATCACTATGACTGCTAATCTTACTCGGTAGATTAAAAAAAGGAAATGACAATTATTTGTCAACATATTCGAGCTTTACTTAACGTTACATGCCACCATAATTTGAGGAGTATTTGAATAAAACGCTTCGAAAGACTTCTGTGATAAAAAACATTAACAAGATATTTATCTTGTTATTATCTAAAGCTATAATTAACGTATTATAAATATATCATTTTCTAATCTTTGAGCATTTAAAATAAACAATTTTTTCTTTTACAATTTGCCAGTTATTCTGAAGAACAAGACGTTCATTACTACTATAATATTAGAACTAAACATTCTCAGTGGGATCATCCTTTGGACGCTGTATATCGCGACCTTGCAGAGCAAGCTAGACAAAAACATTCCTCATCAGCAGTCACGCCGATAATTGATAATTCCGATGATGCCTCACAATTAGATTCAGGTATACGAAGTCTTCAGGGTAACGAAGACATGGACTCAAACAATACAAATGATATGTCTTCGCCAGTGAATAACAGTGCCAAAGGAAGCACCTCTAATGGGACTTTTAGCTCTGGAGGAACAAGTGGCTTCAGTGGAGGCGTTAGTCGTTTTCTGGAAACTCGCACTAAAAGCTTTCCAATAGGATCAAATTTTCCCACGATTAAGATGTCTCGTTTTGAGGTTACCAAAACAAATCCCCAAATTGGATTGGCTATGAAATTCAACACCCCCGATGCGCAGCTACAGAAGCAAACCCAATCTCAATATCCGCTGACGCCCGGCGGAGAAGGACTGGAACTTAGCAAAGGTTTTACTATATCTGGAACTGGTGCCATGTTCTTAAAATCAAATACTAGAAAAAATCTGGAGTTAAACACCTTAGTGGAGGCAAAGGATAGAAATAGTTCAGCGGGACTTTTTGCTGAAATTGTAAATACAGGAGTAAAGGGAATTTTGAGAGATTCAAGTCTTACAGATATGCGTCGCAAAGCCGATAGTCTGGACAATGATGGGACGGAGGACAAGAAAAGTGTTCGATTTAATCTGGATGATGTAAAATCTAGATCAAATTGCTCGCCGGAAGAAGAACCAAGTAGCTCAAGAAAATTAACTCATAGTCCCGAAGTTTCAGTTATCTCTGATGACGAATATAACTGGGATAACAATGATGAAGAAGATGATGAGAATGATGAGAATGATGAGAATGATGAGAATGATTTTGACGAAGTCGAGAAGCATGTGAAAGACGTTAAAGTTATCCCAACGCCAAAGTTGGTACCTGTGCAGTGTACACAAATTATCTCTTCCGACTATGCCGATAAGGATCGGAGCCGTTTTAGTGACCCGACTCGCTCCTTAAGCGCTGAAAGTCAAGCCTCCTCTACAGTTTCTTATTTGGACAAGTTAAAAGAAACTACTCATGTGAAGCCTTTGTACGAAGACACCGATTCTGATTCGAAAGGGAGTTCCGTGAGGAGCTTTGTTAATAAGTCGGAGCAGGAGCTTGAAAGCATTCCATTCGATTTGGATGAATTGGATAAAAAACACGAACGTGACGTAGAAGAATTGGAAAACAAAATAAGAGAGGGCGCTATTCCAAAAGTTTCTCTGTTTCCGATCAAACTTGAAACAAATACAAGGCTTAGTTCTATATCGCAGGAAATCGATAAGAAAGTTGAAAATGAAATTGAGAAATATCGTCAACAGCGAGAGGAAGAGAAAATGGAAACCATCCGAAAAGAAGGAAAACGCTTTGATGAGAAGCTCCAGCAAGATACCGAAGACCTGAAAAAGGAGCACGAGTCAAAGTTGAAAAGTCTTCGACACGAATATGATTTAAGGCTGACATCGGTTCAACATCAATTGGAAGAGGACTTTGAAAGACAACTGAAAGAATTTCGAGCTGAGATGGAGGAGGATCTAGACGTAAAAAGAAAGGCAGTAGTGGATGAACATAAAGCCCACATGAGCACTCTTCAAAAGAACCATTCAGAGATTTTGCATGATCTCGAACGTGACCTAAAAAGCGAAGAGGAGATTTTAAAAAAGGAACATGCAACAAAACTTTCTGAAATGCGAGATAAATTAATGCACGAAATGGAAGTTGAACGACAACGAATGCGTGATACTGGCGAAGATCGCCTTTATGAGAAAATTCGGTGCGAAAAGCGTCTTTTGGAGGACAAATATCGTTGTTTAAAAGAAAAATATGTCCGGCTAAAGACGGATGTTAAGTTGTCTTTAGAACGACGCAATCGTCGGCGTGAACAACAAGCGGCTCTCAATCAACAAAGTTTGAATAATACCACAACTGGTTCAGAAACAGAGCGTTCAATGTCAAATAAACCTTCGATCGGCAACAGCGAAAATCGTAGTTTATCTCTATCGACATCTGGAGTAAAACCACCAATTCCTCCAAAAACTCATCTTCAAAATGTACGAGAGCATCCATTGCGAGAAAAATCTGGTGATCGACAACAATCTCGAAAGCCTGGTATTACCTCTAAATATATTAAACAGTTACAAATACATGACGATACTACCTCGATCAGTCAATCAGATACCACCATATCAAATAATTACCCCAAAGGACGCTATCTCCCAGCTCCTGTTTTAAGTGACAATGGCAATTCAGACTCTGAGGCTTTTCAAAATAACCAAGAAAATAATAATAATACCCGTGGAATTGGAAATCAGCGTAAAAAGTTTTTCTCTCGCATGAAATCTGCGTCAACTTCACGGCTCAACTCTGATAATTATAAAGGAGATCGACCTTGCACTCCAGTGGAAAATCTTCGCCATCAACTACAGAAACTCGAAGATCTTGAGGATCAGTTCCCGGATAATACTCTGGATGCTACATATCATTTGCGGTATCCATTTTCTGATGTTTCGAATGAACATGCTGGAACTAGCTCAGCTGAATTAGAGTTCTTTAAACATCGTATTCATCTAGAGCGTGATTCTGTTAGACGTGCAAAAGAATCATTACGCACTCAGCGGACTAATTTTAGAGCACGTCAAAGGGAGATTAAACAGCATCACAAAACCAACACCACACGACATTCACTGGACCAGCTGATTCAAGAAGAAAAAGAATTGACAGAGATGGAAGTCAACTTGCATCGCACAAGGGCATTGTTGGGCGAGAAGGTCATTCGTTTAAGGCATTTGGAGCAGTCTTTACAAAGAGTTTATGAGAAAGAAAAACCAATGGATTTTCTTGCACTGGAAAACAAGGATGATACAACTCTAAGCGATTTATCATCTCACTCTAGTTCAGGATTTAGCAGTACTGACTTTGCAAGTGTTGACACTCATAATTTAAATCGCCGAAAAGAAATGTATCAAGAGTCATCCGAATGCATTCAGAACTTGGAAATATTAAATGTTGAAATCAGAGAAATTTTGGATATTCTAAGTAAGCAGCAGGGACATGGTAAGTAATAATAATAAAATATGTTAGTAATTCAAAGCCAAATTAATGCTTTTTTCTCAGGACCGTCAATTCCTCTTAACAGCCCCCACAATGAGTTTAATTGGTCTCATCTACTTTCATCACCTGGTGCTGCACCGGGAACTCCAAATGGGTCATCTCTTCTTCATGCTCCGCAATCTATTCCAACATTAGCTGATCGTTTGGAAACTTATCGTCAATTAGCCACAGGCCGAATGGGAGGGGCTATCCTAGCAGCCAATACAATTGTATCGCAAAGTCCTCGGGCTGTTAACTACACTACCAGTCTCGTTGAACGAACTCGTGACTTACGCAACTGGTTACGTCAGGCTAAAAATGAACATGAAATACTAACCGGAGGGGGAGCTGCTGCTTCGGTTGCTACTGGAACTACAAATGGAGCAGTTTCAGGTGCTGGCCATCCAGGCAGTGGAGGGCATCCCCATACGAATCTCTAATTAGAAACGTTTTTTTGTTGCTTTACAAAGAAAGCAGCAACTGGGTAAGAGATATACCTTTGGTACTTATTTGAGGTGTGCCAAATAACTGCAATGGAAATGTTTATAAGACTTTGAATTAGATCTTGCACTAGTATGCTGATAGAAGAATTAATGTCACCTACAATTTGGGCACAATTATGTATGTATGTTCCAATAGGTAATAGCCAAACAGCAATTTGAACGATGGTGCCCCAAACTTATTTTTCCGGAAAGATATCAGTTCAGGCATACATTACTATGTCAAATCAAACAATATTGAAAAATGCAATAATCACACAATCAAACGAACTACATTTAAAGTAAAACCAAAAAAAGAAAAGATACATTTCTAACGTTTATTTTTCAATGACAGAAAATAGATACATGCTTACGGATGTACACAAGTTTATTCGTATCGAAAAGTATCTATTAAATCAAAATAAATTTTGAACTAATAATAACCATACGTTTAGATATTAAGCAAAACAGTAAAAATAAGTGGATGTACTAGATACCTACATACTCGTACATACCTATACTCAATGTTTTAAAAGGTTTTTAACACACAATGGTTGAACTTTCAGATTTTCAAAAAGCTTGTCCGAAATACGTTAACAATTTTTTCATTGCTAAGTCCATGCTAAGCGGTCGTATTTCACTGGTAAATTCTAGGGTCGTTGGATTCAGTTATACATACGTATCCGAAAAGGTATATCATTTCACGCATATTACATATGCGTTAACAATTAGGTGTTAACAATTTTGCCAAAATCTGTTAGTTTTTTTTTTTTTTTTAAATAAAAACCGGTGCAACGAAAGAACGTTAGCTCCACGGTGAGAACATTTTTCAAGACTTGATGAAATATTATTGTACTCTAACAATGGTGTTGTTTTTTTTAAGTACAATCCAAAATTAAAAAAAAAAAAAAATTAAGATTTTGTACAATTATCTTATATGGATTTATTGCAAAGTTTTCATAGGTAATAAGAAGAAACACATGAGTTGATGGTAGTCTCCATTTCAGTGTTGATGAAATGGATGGCGCTGCTAATTAAAAAAATATCTTTGCCAAACTAATAAGAATCTGGGAATTTTAATTTTTGTTTTAAAATTATACCAGGGTAGTGGTCATAAATAGTTTGTATTTATTGCTTCGGACTTTGATCGTAAAACTCTCTGTAATGGGGTATAACATACTATATTTTACCATTTCGTACATTTTCAAGCGTATAGGAGGTTAGAAAATAAAGATACCTAGTGCCAAAAAATGAAAAAAAATAATTTTTGTAGAAATTTGTGTTTTGTATGTCATGTAAGGGAATAACAGAAAAATTTAAGAGATTTCGTTTTCTATATCCATTTCCGTCTGATATTCAAAGCTAATATTTAGTACAGATGTACCATATTTCTTATTAGATGTTTTTACCAGCAGGCTTAGACAGCTTACCAGTCGTAATAGTTAGAGTTGGGCGGGGAATTGTACACGAAAGTTCTGTATATGCGTTTTTAAATACAACAGAGTAATTTTTAGAAAATAAATTAAACCTAGTTGGGTTAAGCTTCAGCTAATAAAAGTAAATTACAATTTCAGAATAGAAATATTTCACTGTATTTGCTTAAGTTTTTTAGTTATTGGCTCAGTTTTGCATCAAAACCCAACAACTCGTTAAAAGTTGTTAACGTAACTCTTCCACCCTTGCATAAATTATCCATTTATAAAAGTGGTGCTGAACATTCCTTATTAAGGACAGACTTAACAAAGGACCACATGTTCTTAATGGGGCTGGTAACCGCGATTTGCAAATTGATTGAAGTAGTAATACTACAGCATTATTGAGGAATTTTCCACGATTAGTTTGAAGGTTTATTTGACGTTACTTGTATTGTTGTAAAATGGTAAAAAATTTCACAAGTTCTTCATTAGTTGAAATATTTATTGTGCTGAATCTAAAGAAAAGTTAAGTTCTTTCGTCCATTCACAGATTGCGTATGAAAGAGTTTTCAGAGGAGTGTGAAATCAAGTACTATAGTGAAATAACAACCCTTCTTTGGTTTTTTAGAAGTCATGTCTAACATTTGCGTTTTGTTTCCAACAAGCATCTTATACATTAATACTGTGGTCCACTGCGAGTTAACATGGTTTTCTTTAGTCTCATGGATTACCATATATTGGTATCCTTTATAAATTCGTAGTTGCAATTCTACCGCATATGGTATTCTTAACAATTCTTTAGTACTCGTACTTTTTTCTGTTTTTAGAAGGTTTCAGGGAGGGAAATTCTTGAGAGATGCTTTAGGAACCACTCGACTACTTCAAATAATTTGTCATTCTCGTGGGTAATTTCTTTTGGGTTTTGCTGCTATAGCAGAAATTGAAGTTAAATTGCTGTTTCTGATTAAGCCTGTCTGAGCGAAAGAAGAACGAAACGTCAGATCCTGATGCGCAGCCTTTATGAAATTGCCTAAGCCTACGCCAGGCAGTGGGAGGTTATTCGCACAAGCATTAAGTTGGTGTCTTTAAAATAAAATTGGCGTGTATCTGACTTGACAAGGTCTATTTTTCTAAGCAATGAAATCAGTTATGATCTTGGTCTTATTATTATTCACTGGTGCAATGTTTATTGACCTGTTTGCACCTCAGCTTGTGTCTTTCATTAAGAGAGTTTTAGTTTAATCTTTATCTGGTTTCCAGTTAAGTTCCAGAGATGTTCAGGGACCCATTTTAATGTGAGCTGATAACATACAATAAAGACATGACATAAAGATGGAGGTGGATACCCACTGCTGGTGATGATATCATGAGATTTACTTCAAGGATTTTGTTGTTATATAGTATGTGAAACAAAATTCATATTACAGCTGCAATCTTCATGTCATTTGTAGCAAGACTTGGGGAGCAGAATAAGTACGCATTCCTCCCGTAATACCAATATACCATAAGTAAGTTTGTCTTTCAACCTTTTGGAAAGCTGAGTGCGTGATTAATTCTTCCTCAAGCGATAAATTGTGACTGGATTTACCAGTGGAATATTGCAGAGTTTAATCCACATTTTTTTACTGGAGAAGACTCAGAAAGCTTATGTCGCCGACATTGCTTTGTAGGGCTCTATCGGCAAAATGACTTATCTGGTAAAGTTGGGAGAGAAGATTATCTTTGAGGCACATATATCTTATCTTCAAGATACAGCAAAGATAATATTCAGTCTGGATATATAATTTGGGCGACGGGGAAATGGGTTTCCAGGAGAAAGTTTTTTTTGCATATTTCTCCTTTTGATTTTCTAATAGCAGAGTTGTGGGAAGTGGTAGCTCTGATATACTCGTTCCTTTGGTGTTTTTGGACATTCATTTTAAAAGATTGGATTACTCGAGTTCTCAGTGTCAAACTTTATTTCATGTCATTGGCCCTCGAGATTTGTTTTAAGACTTGTTAATTAGTAGATCAGATGGTGCAAGATTAGATATGCTGACACTGGATTGCTTAGATATGCCTGGTTTACGAAAGTAGATTTATTGTAATGTTCAAGATCTATGAAGATAAATTTAGTAATAACTCGTTTCTTTTGTTTTTTTTTTCGGATCGATGAGCGCCATGACATCCTTAAAGTTTGCTGAGGCGGTGATGGATTGATGGCCTGTACTCGATTATTATTCAAAGGGAGGGGTGGTATTATACGGTCTGGGTATGGTTATGTGCTTGCTAGCGAAAAAGTATTCCAAGTACTCAAGTTCCAATAGTTCGTTTTGGAGGTAATGTAATTAATATACGCCGATACTTGCAATCATGAACAATATCTATGGTTTCTAACAGAAAAGTAATATTTTTCCTCCTAGAGTTACCTAGCAGACAGGTTCCAAGCTTGATAGATCATGTTAAATATTAACTGCAATTATTTTAATAAATGTATTTTTACATATACCATACACATATCATCAATTTCGATTCTCTTAACCAGTCCCTGAAACGCGAAGGTTTTATAGCAATATACATATAATTAATGATCCGCTGAGCTATCTTGATGCTCATTCAGCAAGCTACTGATACAGGCTCGAGCAACTTCCCTTTTAATCTTTGTATGCTTAAATGGCTCACCAGTATTAAGAGATATTTTTTTAAATAAATGTCAACAGAGGTTTTTACGGTTTCATGATTAGCTTTTATTGAAAATACTCCTTCAATATAATATTTTGTTTGATAAATAACAGAAGATATGTATGTATGTAGTTAAGTTTGTCAACGTTTGAATAATACGAGTATGAACACTTAGAGAAATCGACACTGACATAAGGTGGTATGCCAAAATAATATTTAAATAAAAGCGACTGAAAATAGTGACAACTGAGCTGACAGTAGATTTGAATATGTATGGCTAGCACGATTCTTTAAAATACAAAAACACCACACCATACCATACATCAACAAACAATTCACTTAAAAAATTTATCGTACTTTGAGCTATGTTAAAAAAGTGGTTTTGATTAGAAAAAATATGGTAATAGTTAGTTGATTGAATTCACACTAAATATCTCCGAAGGCACAATAACATTTTAGTCAATTTGAGTGATTATATTTTAAATAAATTTTGGCTCATTTTTAATAATAATTTAGCCAAGCAATACTTATATTTTCCTGAATTGTTAACTCTATGAAGAAATAACAAAAGTTTTATTAGAAAACTTTTATGAAATAACTTTACTTAGAAACTGTATTACTGATTATTGTCTTCTCATCTCTTATTTCCATAAATAAAAAATAACATAGTATCGAAAAAAACAGAACATTCTAAGAAAAATTTTAGGAATTACATTTGAAGTTAAAAATTAAATAAAATAAAATAAAATATTATAAATGAATATATAAAAAGATGTGTTATGTTGTGATATAGAAATTAAACTTATTTTTAGAACATTATATTTAATAAAATAGAGACGTTATATTTTAAAAAAAAAATTCTGATTTAATCTAAAATTAAATACATATGTACATATGTACATATGAATGAAATATCTACTTCACTATATCAAGATGTTTTTTTTATTATTGTACTTTAAATTTAATTGAAAAAAATCAAATCAAAAAATTTTAATCAAAATTCAATCAGTTGAATTATATATAAAAGTGAGCAAATCTAGGCGCTCAAATATTTTAAAACTGATCACGTTTATATCATGTTGCGAATTACTTAATTGTAATATTAATTTATTTATATTATTTAATTCTGAAGTAAAATCATTATTGAAGCATACATACATATGAATACAGTTTAAAAAATATTTATTATTATCGCGAGCTCGTTTTTAGATGTTAACTTGATATGAGCTTATTCCATGGAACTAGCTTTCTTCTATTCCATTTTAAAAAGTTTCCGTCTCGGCAATTTGTTGAAATTCATCTTAATATATACAATACATAAAAAACTTCGTGTGGACGAGTTTTAAATTGTAATCAAAAAAATTATTTCACTTTTTGTGCTCCCTTAAAAAGAAAACTTTACTTGGGTACTAATTTTCCTTTTTTTATTGTACCATTTAATAAATAAGCTCTTCCAGTTTTAGGTTTCATATTGGCTGTAAAATTCGAAGAATACTATAACTATATAAAACATGTTGGGTGGCACTAAAGTCACCTTTATCTGTATTGTATCATACATATATACTACGTCCATGTTATAAAAAAAAAAGTCAAAGGAATGTTTTATATGCTCGTACACTAGAAATCATTTACTGATCTCGTTAGTAAAGAAAACGATTAGTTTTACGTTCAATTTTATTTGAAAGTTGTAATTGTTTGCTTCGCTTTTGGGTAAATGGATCCGAAAAATGAGGTTATATGAAAGATTTTCAACTATTGTATTAAATAACAATTCGAAATAAGTAGAGTTTCAGGAATTCTCACGTCTTGATATACCGGCTGGTATTTGTAACATTTTCTTCTCTGTTGTTATCATTTTTCCTTTATACGATTTTCGTTCAAAACAAACTTTTCTTAACTTTTTTCTGCCCCAAGGGAATACGTGGTCTTCACGGCATTACAACCTCCTCAAACTATTGCGAAGAATAACGTCTTCTGTGTAGATTTGGGCTTGCAGGTCCGGAAGAGTAGCATTGAAGGTCCGGCAGAGTAGCAATGAAGGTCCTAGTTATTTCTACGATTAACTCCTAATAAAATAAGAGCCCATATACATGGTTGGGTGTGAATGATATCAAAAAATAAAGTACCTAAAAGTAATTGATTTTAATGTCAAACTAAAAAAAAAAAAATGTTTCAAATGCAGCTCGAGAATTCGGTATTTGCAATGATGTTTTTACTACCTACTCTTCGAATACTATAATTATTATAGCTTATCCAAATAAAATCTAATAAATTTAATTGCAAGATAGGGTATGTAAGCACGTCTTGCAAGCGTCTAAAATACCGTAGTACCTTTTTGACACATGCAACAAAACAAAGTTGTGAGGATTAGAAATAAAAAAACTAATGAACTGTTATCATTTACATCGAAAGATTGCTTATTGATTGACCTTTTAGTACAAAGGTGATGGAAAATAATAGGAACAACCCGGACCCCAAAATTTTTTTGAAAAGCAACTAGATTTTATTTAATTTATTTGTAACTTTCTAATATGTTAATAAACAAAAGAAAAACAGCTTAAGCTTAATTTAATTTAAATTCATGTAAAAAATGCAGAAAATAATAGAGACATGTCTGAAAATTCGGAAATCTATAAAACACTTTTTTATTTCTTACGTTAATATTTTCATGTAATGATACAGCGGATTCTCCACCATATTTAAGATTCTCCACTATATTTGATATCATATAAGATTTAAATCTGGATATCGGTTTAGCCACTTTGCCTACAGATTAGATTTTCTGAAATTACGCCAAAGAATTTATTGCATCTTCAATCTATGTATAAGGATCTTTCCATATCAGGACAAACATTTTAATTTTTGTTTCATCCGTGCATATGACACGTTTCCAATAGGAATAAATTTGATTGACTTCAGCGAATTCTTGGCATTGTTTTATATTTGTTGTTCAAATAAATTGAACTTTTCTGACAACACTTTTCTTGAACCATCTTCTTCTAGTCTATTTCTAATAGTCATTGAGTTAGCTTTTTAAGTTTGTCAGTTTTTCAGATACATTTAAGAGTTGTATGTCAAATGTTGTGTTCTACTCACTTCCTGCTTCTTCTTTCGACTTTATTTTTATTACTTTTATTTATCTTAGTAAAATAATAGTTGTGCTTTTTGGCATCGGCATCAGCGCCTAATTTTTATAGGCCAACTAATGTAATTAAATGTGACCGCTACGTATAGTATTCCTGCTTTCATATTGTACTCGTACCGTATAAATTTCGCAAAGAATTCAGTGAATTTTACAATATTTGATAGGATAAGCCTTCCCTGTACTGCAATCGGGCTACGTTATTTATTGTGATAAACGAGAGATTCTTTGTATAAGAAAAAGGTTCTTTCAGTTGAAAGCGCTTTTTGGCTTTCCAGCAACTCAGTGTTAGAGTGCAGTCATTTAAATCTTAAATTGAAAAGAATTGGTGTGTTTTACTCGTAGATACATTACATTGATTTTTACGAATTTCGTTCTTATGCTAGGACTTGGAGCAGTAGATTTTTTTGGAACACATTTTAGGTTTAGAATTTGAATGTGGACTAAAGCATTGCTTTTTCATTGAATTTGGTCGAGGGCATTGTTAATTATTGTGTTGAGTCTTAAAAATAAATTCTTCAGAAATGGGGAAAAAATATTCGTACAAAATAAGATGCCATTTGCAATTGATAAAATAAAAATAAAATTTTTTCTAAACCAGAAAAACATTAAAAAAAATATACACATATCATTATCATTAGTTTCATACCCATATGGGTACGAGTAAATGTGTGTAATTTTTAGGCCAATGACACACGAGCGTCAAAATATTCGTACGTCCATTTGTCCCGATGTATGTATGCCAGATTCCTGCTGTCATATGGAAAAGCTGTATGTTTTTCTGAATGTCAAAGGAAACGTTTAACAAGGTGAAAAATGGATTTTGGCAAAATGATACCAACATGAAAATTGCTGTACGAGTACCACTAAAAGAAACGCTGGCTTTACGTGACATACTATATGTACATATTCACAGCTCTGGCTTTTTTAAAAACTTCGTTATCATCTTCGCAATACTGTTTTCATTTTCCATTACTAAAATATACACGAAAATTCATTATTATGTGAAGAATTCGAATATACCATACATATGTATAAAAATCACTTTCCAATTGAACATATATAGTAAATCTTAGAAGATAAGCGGACATTTTGACGCTAGTGTATTCATGTACATATGTTCATATCAAATAGTACTAGTCATGAACTTTGAGGTTTGCGCACCATGGAGGAATGGTGCCGTGTAAAAATAGGAAGAGCGTGCAAAGTAACCGTCTCTAAGGCCTTGACGTTAATGATGTGTATCTTATCATGGCGGGTAACCAAATGAATGCGCATTGCAGAAACACCTGTGTATTTTGTATTCAGTGTATACTCGAATATTCGTACTCGTATGTATTGTACTCATACGTATTTGGTTTTCAAATTAAAAAGAAATTGCTGAATATATAATTTATAAAAATCATAACGATTAACACCTTCATAATTACTACTCGTATCGTACGAAAAAGCCAACAAATTCGCTGCACTTATCATATCAGGATTTTATGACTCGGCAAGCTCCGCAAAATGGTAGGGATCTTTTCTTAAGAATAGGATAGATATGTGCATATGTAGTTAATTAAATTTTAAACAATTTCTACAAATTTAAAAGATATGTATAGACGTGATCAAGAGAAAAAAAACAATGTCTTATTCCCTACTACAATACATAATTTCTTATACCGTCCCGAATTATTTCTCGAATTTCGAGCTTGTGATAGTAAAAAGTAACGAAACTAATATGTTTTTGGTTTCAATCAAGTTTTTTGTTTTGATTTTGTTTCTAATTAGTATCCTATTTTCAATATGATTGTACCTTAAACAACAGTAAGAATTAAAATAATTTGCCTTAGAAAATGTAATAAAATACTATGTATTATCAATATCATTATTGTAATAACGTACATATTCGTATATCGATACAAAATAATAAAAATCTCTTCTATCTGATATTATTATTACAAGAGAAATACAATACTATGAAGTTAAAAACCATATATTACACACAATAAAACATTATAAGTTGTGTATTATATATTATACTTAACACGCCAGCAAAGGTGGTCATGATATCGTTGTTTAAAATAAATAACACAAGTAATATTTACAGATTACATACAAATATTAGGTATTTATTGAACTAACCAACAATACAATTGTTAAATGGGAGTGAAAGTGAGATTTTCGATGACTGGTATGAACACATAGTACTTTGTTGTATATGTGGCTAAGCGAAATATGTAACGGAGAATAAAACTTAAATTTAGCTTTAATAAATTAAATAAAAAATTAATTAATGGAAATTGATGTTTTCATTTGCAACGAGCTAGACTATGAATTTGATGCAGTTCCAAAAATAAAAATTGTATGGCGGTTTTGATTATAAAGGTTGTAAGTATCTTTAATATTTTTTGGTTCCTTTTATATTAATATGATTTTAAAATATTTATATAGTTCAGTAAATATATTTTCTTTTCCATTTAATGAAAACAAAAGAATGTTAGTTATTGGAAGTAAAGAAAGAAGAGAGATGCGCTATTTGCTCTACTGGACAACACAAAATACCCAATTTATGTAATTGGCTTCTTTATAATCAAACAAACTTAAAAATAATAATATTATAATAAAACGAATAAAGATTTATTATGTATAACAACTCCAATCACATACTTTATATACATACTCGTATAAGCTTGCGGACTGGCGATGTTTTAGAACATTCAATAATTTTATCTTTATTCAAATAGATTTATTCAATTTGAATTTATCATATTGTGGACTAACGGAGAACGAAATATTAAATTTTACTCAGCACCTTTGAGATAGCTTTCCTTACCTTATTACCAACAAGGTAATGGAGATTGAATATAAAAAAATATCGGTTAAAAGGAGAAGAAGTAGCAATACACTCCGGTTAACTTGAATCAAATCAACGCTGTCATAAGTTGCTCGTAGATGTTAGTTTTTCTTTAAAAAAAATTTATATCTAAAGATATCTGAATGCTACACCAAGTGAAAAAGGGAGATATGGAATTTTACTTAGTTATTTACGAGTACTGCAGTTCGGGGTAGACCAGAGCCTCAGCGAACATGCCTCTCGTGCTGTCGCGATTTTTTGCAACCGGCTTCCAGTTGCGCACTCGAAGTTGGGCGCGCCACCTAAGATTAGGTCTTCTTATACTGCATTGTCCTTCTGGGTTGGAGTCAAAAACTTTCCGAGCTAGAACGCTGGTGTCCATCCGCTTAATATGACCTAGACATCTAAGCCGGATTACTTGAGCTTTTCTGATAAGGTGGGCATCGCGGTATTGCCTGCACATTTCGGTGCTAAAAAGTCTTATCCATTCTCCTTTAATGCACACGAGATCGAAAATTACCCGAAAAACTTACCCAGAGTACTTTCATCCACTTTTGTTAGCGTCCAAGTTTCTGAGCCGTAAAGCTGGATTGGGATAATCAGTGTTCTGTATAACGCCTTTTTTAGCTGCTCGAGAGCGGGCTTTACTACTCAATTACATTCTAAGCCCAAAGAAGCAGCAATTATCAAGAGTGATTCTTCTTATGACGTCGGAGTTGATAGGGGAGCCGATGTAGATAAAATCCCTTACTACCTCCAAGTTGTAACTGTCTATCGTGATGTTTTGTGTCCAACTTTGTTGAAAGCAAATAAGTACTTTGTTTTTCGACAATGTTTTTTATTCGATATAAATGATCAATGGTTGAATGTTTCAATCAAAAACCAAATGCTTCAAGTAGCAGTCTTTAAACATTTTTGGACACTGCTGAGGGCAAAAATATTGGCATATGCTCGTAGAATGATGTTTCTGGATGTGCCGGTTTAATTTAAATGCAGCATTGATGATGCATGTAAGCTTCTAAATTGTTTTTTTTTAGGAGCTGCTTGAGAATTTGAACAGTTACAAATTCAAATGCCCTTTTTGCGCATTTAAAGTTTTTATATCCTTTCTCACTTCAGGTGACGATCTAGTGCACATTTCTTAATGTTCTTCAGTAAACAAATCATCAGGCTCCGCTGGATTTGGTTGGAAAGTTTCTTCCAGATGATCTGCAAATCTTGCAGCTTTTAGCTTATTGCTTTTACCCACTCCATTGTGACTTTTGATGGTAGAAATGTGAATGATAGTGCTTAATAGCTTCCAAGCGTGAATACTCTGTATTTTTAATTCCCAAAGGGAAGTTCTTGCATTCACCTTGAAAATCGAACAAGAACAATTCGCCAGCCTGCTTGCTTGATTTCAGAAATACGCCTACGCGGTAAACAACACACTACACACTTCGACCAATCTCCACACAATGTATGTGTGTGTGTATATGAGTAAGTATGAATCAAAAGCATCGGAAGCCTAAAGGTCAGTGTGCGACTTTAGCCGCACTAAAAACATATCCTCATCGTCCAGACGGGAAGTTCCTCCTGGAACCACTGTTAGGTATTTCGTCAGAAGGATGTCCTGAGAAAAGGCTCAAAGCGTTCGTCTAGTCGTCACTGCCACAGTTTGTGGAGAAGTTACTCTTCGCTGAAAACGCTCACTCTCCCGGCGGCGTTCTAAAGCTCTCAGCTCCATCATCAATGTCACGATTAAGTCTGCAATAGCCTGCCATTTCCGTGGGCTGCTTAACATACTGGGGACCAGGTTCATCGCTGTGGCTGCTTCCCCGATCGCTACGTTAAAGGAGCTCCTGATGTGTTCGAATATCGGGCACGAGAAGAGAACATGCTCCGCATCCTCTATCGTTCTCTCACAGTTTAGGCAGTGAGGATCCTCTTCAATGCCGAAGCGATGGAGATAGCCTCTAAAGCAGCCATGTCCACTGAAGGCTTGCGTGAGGTAGTAGTTTACCTTTATATGCCTCCTCTACAGCCATTCATCGACGTTGGGGATTAGGGCATACGTTCATCTACTCTTTTGGGAACGGCTTCATCTACTTTGCCATGCACGATTTGTATTACGACGGGCATTCTATTTTGGCAGGTTGTCCCGTCGGATCTTCTGCAGCTCTTCCGCGATCAGGTCGATCAGCGGCATGCCGGCCAGGATGCATGCAGCGTCATCAGAGACGGTCCTAACGCGCTTAGGCGCTGTGTTATTCCGGCCGCGTAAGAGCGCTTAGCCATTGCCGATGCCCAGATGGGAGCCACGTACAAAATCACAGAACTGGTGACCATTGCTAGCAGTCTTCGTTTACTAGACCGGATGCCCGATGTATTTGCCATTATCCGGAACAGAGCCATCGTGATCCTGTCGGCTTTACCTTTTACTTGCTTTAGATACTCCTTAAAACAGATCATTGCGTCTAGAAGGGCTCCCAGGTATCGCAGAAAAGGCTTCGATGTGACCGTAAAATCGCCACTCTGGAAGGAAAACACTTCTCTCTTCCTTCCTCCTCAAACTTAAGCAAAAAATTATCTTTTACAAATTGTTACAAAAATCTCGCGGGAAGAGACCTAATGTTAGCTGTCCGGAAGGTTCGGACGCACAGAATACTGGAGGCATGTCTTACGTCGATCGCAATGTGATCTGTTTGATTTTGCGTTTTATGGTCCGTAGACTGCCATATCTCCTAGTGTGTAATCTTGTGCTTGCTACAGTGAAACTTCGTCCCGCCGTAAAATCAATAATTCTAAGTTCTTTCCTACCCTATCCTGGCGTTAAGATCGCACCGTCCTTGTCTTCCGTATGGGTATGACCATATTTTAGGCCTATGTTAGCGAATTTAGCCTTGATGCGAACTGTCAAAGACGTTCACTCACGTGTCGTAAGCTCATGACTTCTTGGCAAGTTCTGCTGCATAGGACAAATCCGCATTCAAATAAGCGCTGTTTCTTTTCCCAATAGCAATCACCATTGCATACATGCTTACTAAATATGACAGTTTTTTATGCTCGGCCCATTATATCGCACTTTCTGCATGGCGGTAAAATCTGCGTGATAGCAGTCAAGAGCCTCTTGTGAATCGATGGCATGTTTCACCGAAAAGTGAAACCGAAGTGCAATCTCGTTAATTCAGACAACGCGGTAATCCGGACACTCAATTGTTTTTTATTGTTGACTCTGTAATCCGAACAGTTGGCTTATTATTCACTTCATGAATCCGGACAATTACTTTTTTCTTTTTTGTCTGTTATTTCTCGGTTTCATAAATTAACAGCGGTTTCCTATGAAAAACAAAGTTCTATCTCTTTCTTATACCAATGTGTAATGCAGACTATCAAAAGGTATTTTGTGTCGCACTCGTCAGAAGTGAAATAAAAACGTTATTTCGTTAAGCCAATTTTGTTTTTTAATTAGTGGTCTCCCACGGGCTCCCGACCCGTGGAGAGTCTCTGCCTGAGGCACACCTCTACGATCCCGGGCACGCTGCTTCCACTTATTCAGACCAAGCGCTCTGGCATCCGCGATAGCTTGATCTTTGAAACGTGGGTTCGGTCTTCCTTGTCGTCTCGAACCTGAGGGCTGAGATTCGAAGGTTCTCTTAGCTAGAGCATTGTTGTCCATTCTCTCGATTTGGCCGAGCCAATGTAGTCGACGTATTTTGGCTTTTTGGACTACATCCACATGTTGGTATAGCTCATAGAGTTAGCGGTTGTATCTTCTCCTCCATTCGCCCTCCTCGCACACAGGACCAAAAATCCGTCGAAGAATTTTTTTTCAAAGGAGCCCAGAATTAGCTGTCCCTTCTTGCTTATCGTCCAGCACTCGGCGCCATACAGTAGAACTGGCAGGATCGTCCGTGTTTTCCAGTGTCACGCGACACAACTGGATCAGTTTTGCCGGGATCCCGAATTCGGCCATCGCCATATAAAGCTCCTGACGATTAATGCTATCATATGCGGCCTTGAAGTCGATGAAAAGGTGGTGAGTCTCGACTTGAAATTCGTTGGTCTTTTGCAGGATTTGTCTCAGTGTGAAAATTTGGTCTATAGTCGATCCGCCGGGCCGGAAGCCACACTGGTACGTGCAGATTAGTGTGTTGCAGAACGGATTGAGACATTCACACAGTACATTGGATAGGATCTTATATGCGACATTAAGCAGGGATATGCTACGATAGTTCTTGCAAGACATAGGATCACCTATTTTGTAGATGGGGCATATGGAGCTGATAGTCCAGTCGTCGGGCATGCTTTCTTTCATCCATACTTGGATGATGATTTGATCTATGCGCCCTACCAAAACGTCGCCACCGTATTTGAAGAGCTCGGCTGGTAAACGTAAACCATCAGAGCCTGCAGCCTTGTTATTCTTAAGATTTTTTATAGCTAAGCCAACTTCTTCTATACTGGGTGGTGGAACTGGTTCTTCATTGACTTGGGTTTTCTTCTTGCCCTATCGCTCTCTCTACATGGTGCCCATTTAGCAGTTGCTGGAAATGCTGTTTAAACACATCTACTATTCTTTGTGCTTCGGTGACTAGGTTTCCTTCGGTGTTTCGAAGAGCTTGTGTTCCGGTTTTGAAGCCAGCAGCCAGTTGCTTGGCTTTCTTATGTTTCGATCACGAGACTCTTCGATCTCCCTGAGCTGGGATGCTGCGTAGGCCCTCTTTTTTCTTCTCTTCCCTCCTCCTGGCTCGATACTATTCCCTTGCTGCCCTTGTTTTGCGCTGCAGCATTTTCTTGTGTACATCTTCTGTCACCTTTTTCCTGTAAACGCATTCGTCATCATACCACGGGCTCTTTCTCTGGAGTGGCTGGTACCCTAAGATGGTTTCGGCTACCTCCTTGAAGATGTCGCGATACAGGCACCACTGATGGTTGGCGTCTGTGGTAGGTGAGTGCACAGTGGAGAGTTTCTCACTCAGGCGCTCTCTGTAGTCTCTGGCTACTCCAGGTGTGCTAAGGCATCCATTGAATTCTTTTTCTGGACGGCTCGCAGTTTCTTCTCGTTGGACAGTCGAGCTCTGAATTTAGCCGCAACAAGTAAAGTGGTAAGAGTCAACATTTGCCCCTCGGAATGTGCGCACATCGAGGATGTTGGATGCGTGCCTCGCATCAATTAGCACATGGTCGATTTGGTTGGCGTTCGACCGCCTGGAGAGAGCCAGGTTGCTATGTGGTTCCTTAACCTAGGAAACCTAGTGCTACTTATCACCGTGTTAATTGCATTAAATATCAATAAATCAATATTGCCACCAAATGTAGGGGAGTACAATGAGGGCAAATCTACAATTTCCGACATAAAATTAAATGAAATAAAAATTGAAAAGTAAAATCTTCGAAATATTTCGAATAAATAAGACATTCATTTGTGTTTTTTATACAGTTACATTTCTAAAACGGAAAGTGGCCTTGGTAAGTGCAAAGCTATGCGATCTGCTGAATATCAACTCATGGAAGAACGTCTGCACAATTGGTTTGTAAATAAAAGACAACAACAGACCAATTTCTACTGTAACGGCTGCCTGAACAATTTGGAATAAACATACGAGGGCGGGTCAATAAGTCCGTGACTTTTTGAATTTCTAACCTCTTTACTGAAACAGCAACACTGCTCCTGTCAACAGGCATCTGTCAGTTGACTCCTGTCAAAATTTAAACTTGCTGCGTCAGTTAGTTGTGTTTGACAGCTATTTTTATCAGACTACTCACTAATTTGAGGAGAAAATGGAAAAAAGTGAATTTCGTGTGCTTATTAAGCATTATTTCTTGCGAAAAAAAACCATTACCGAGACCAAGGCTAAGCTTGATAAATACTATGGGGACTCTGCACCATCGATTTCAATGGTAAAAAAGTGGTTTACTGAATTTCGTTGTGGCCGTACAAGCACTGAAGATGCCGAACGTCCTGGACGCCCAGTTGAGGTCTCTACACCCGAAACAATCGAAAAAATTCACGATATGATGTTGGCCGACCGAAGATTGAAAGTGCGAGAGATTGTGGAAGCCGTAGGGATCTCGCATGGCTCAGTGGTTTCAATTTTGAATGATCACTTGGGCATGAGAAAGCTTTCCGCAAGATGGGTGCCGCGTTTGCTCACAGTCGACCACAAACGCAATCGTGTAACAACTTCACAGGAAGGTTTGGCGTTGTTTAATCGCAATATGGAGGAGTTTTTGCGCCATTTTGTAACCGTGGACGAAACATGGATCCATCACAACACACCAGAGAACAAACAACAGTCAAAACAGTGGGTTTCTAAGGGTGAATCGGCGCCAAAGAAGGCCAAGGTGGGTTTGTCAGCCAATAAAGTTATGGCGACTGTTTTTTGGGATGCACGCGGGATAATCCACATTGACTACCTTCAAAAGGGAAGAACAATCAATGGGGAATATTATGCCAACTTATTGGACCGATTCAATGACGATTTGAAAAAAAAACGACCTCATTTGGCCAAGAAAAAAGTTCTTTTCCACCAAGACAATGCAAGGGTGCACACATGTGCAGTTGCCATGGCAAAAATCCATGAATTGGGCTATGAATTGCTCCCTCATCCACCCTATTCTCCAGATTTGGCTCCGAGCGACTACTTCTTGTTCCCAAACCTGAAGAAATGGCTTGGTGGAAAAGATTTGACTCCAATGATGAAGTCATCTCGCAAACAAAGGCCTATTTTGAAGACCTCGACAAATCATTTTTTTTGGAAGGGATAAAAAAATTGGAGAAGCGTTAGACAAAGTGTATAGAGCTCAAGGGAGACTACGTTGAAAAATAAAATTATTTTTTTATCAAAAAATCTGTGTTTTAATCCAAAAGTCACGGACTTATTGACCCGCCCTCTCTATCTGGCGAGAAACTGTCTTAACAATCCCATTGCTGTGTACCTTTTCATTGAAAAGCTACGAACAAAAATTGCAGAAATGGGCATTACACATTCCCAAGTCTATAATGCTGATGAAACTGCACTCTTTTGGAGGAAGATGCCAGAAAAAACGTTTGCGTTGCGTACCGAGAAATCCGCACCAGGCCGTAATTCGGTAAAGAAAGAGTAACCCTCTTAGTTTGCTGCAATGCAACAGTAGAGCATATACTTAAATTAATGATGATCGGAAAAGCCAAAAATCCAAGGACGTTTAAAAAAAGCAGATCTCGATAAGGACATATGCGTTATATTTTTGCCACCAAACTGCACGGCTCTAATCCAGCCTATGGACCAAAATGCTATTCGAATTTTAAAAATGAATTATCGCAAAA
The DNA here is from genome assembly GCA_963966105.1 of Volucella zonaria. Taxonomy (NCBI): domain Eukaryota; kingdom Metazoa; phylum Arthropoda; class Insecta; order Diptera; family Syrphidae; genus Volucella; species Volucella zonaria. Next base: position 20,248,552 of record OZ014532.1, on the reverse strand, counting down.
TATATTTATATAGTCTCTTGTCCAGTTCGGAAAATAACTTAACTGATTCTTTAAAAAAGTCTTCATTCAAAGATGTTGCTTTTTTGGCTTCAAACGCTTGGGATATGGTGGACGAAAGTGTCCTTAAGAAATGTTTCTGACAAAATTCTTTATGACGAAGAATGGGATTCAAATGATGATCTACCTTGCAATGTTACGTTCCAGTAGCTGAACGGAAATAGCTGACTTATTTGTCGAAATAGCCCCGGATATCTATTATGATAACGAAATCGATGAGTGGTTGAATGACATCACGGATGATCAGACTGAAGAAGACGATCTCGATAGCAGTAGTTGCGATGAAAATGAAGTTGAAATCCAAGACCGAAAAATTTTGCATTCTGAAGCTACGAGGGGCGTTCAAACTATTCTCGGTATAGGAGTGAAGCTGTGGTTGTATATATAAATTGACTTATTTATCAAGTAATACTATTATTTTAGTGCATTCATGTAAAATTTCATATAAATGTGATTATTAATTCGCGTTTATCTCTAGTTAAACAGAATCATAATGGCAACTGAGACGATGATGGTGAAAATTGAGCATCGCGCTGTAATTACATTTCTCACTAAGCAAGGAAAAAGTCAAAAAACTATTCATGAAGAGATGGTGGCTGTTTGCCAGGGTTCCGCACCTTCATTATCAACTGTGCAAAAGTGGTCAAGTGAGTTCAAGAGAGGCAGAGAGAGCATTGAAGAGGACCCCCGCTCCGGCGCCCCAGCTACTGCTTGTACGGGAGAAAGCATCAAAGAAGTCGAAAAACTTGTTCTTGAGGATGCCCGAATAAAGGTGAAAATGATGGCAGAGATCACCAAGCTTTCAATTGGTACCATTCACACCATTCTTCATGACCATCTTAACCTTTCAAAGGTCAGTGCAAGGTGGGTGCCACGAATGCTCACAGCGCCTCAGAAAAAAGTGAGAATCGCATGCTGTAGAGAGCTTTTGGAGATGTGTAGTGAGAACGCGGACGGTGTTATGGATCGAATTGTTACTGGGGACGAAACATGGGTCCACCACTATGACCCTGAAAGCAAACAAGAGTCCATGCAGTGGCATAAAAAAGGAACAGACCCCCCGAAGAAGTTCAAAGTCACTCCGTCTGCCGGGAAGCTCATGGCCACAGTTTTTTGGGACTCAAAGGGAATCTTGCTCATTGAGTACAAAAAAAAGGTGAAACCATCAACGCCACATCCTACGCTTCCACTTTGCATAATTTACGGGAGGAAATTAAAAAGAAAAGACGGGGTAAACTCGCAGCGGGTGTGTTGCTTCTTCATGACAACGCTCATGTTCACACGGCGCGAGTTTCCGAGGCTGCTGCGCGAGATTGTGGTTTCGAAGAAATCCAACACCTACCCTATAGTCCAGACCTTGCCCCTAGTGATTATTTCCTGTTTCCGGATTTGAAAAAATGTCTTCGTGGAAAAAGATTTTCGGATGATGAAGAATTCAAGTCGGCAATAAATGGAGGAGGAGAAAATTTATTTTTTTGAGGGTTTAAAAAAGCTTATCTCAAGATGTAACAAACGCATTGATGTTAGGGGAGATTATATTGAAATAAAAACAATTTAAATTGAATTCGCATTTTCCTTCATATCGATACCGAGAATATATTGAACGCCCCTCGTATATCTGCTTTTAACCCGTGTATTAAATATGCAGAGCAGGATATTTTAAAACTTGTCGGCCTGAGAAAAGTAAAAATTACAAATTTTGTTCAAAAACATTAAAAATGTTTATAACATACAAATAAAAAATAAAAAAAATAAAGGTTTAAAAAAATGAGTTTAGCAGTAGGACTTTTTCTATTTTTTCACGCTAATTTTTTATGTCTCGGTAATCCGGACATTTAGATATTTCGGACACCGCTTGGTTTTTAATTGTCCGAATTAACGAGATTATACCGTGTATACCAATCTGGAGAAAGCAAGATACTTGCACGTGATTTTTGACAGAGTTTGGCATTAGTCCCTTTTGGCGAAAATTCGTGCAATTGGGATCGAGGAATCTCTTCTTTCAATAGATTAGAAAGCATTCAACTCAAGAGTTGTGTTTGTGTACCAGGGCTCCGTTCAGTCTTCGACAATCTTTTTGATCTTCATCAATGATCTCATGTCTGCCTTTTCCAGGCCAATATAGTACACATTCCTTTGCTGAAGACAATACTCAGTGCCTTTCATATTCGTTTCCGCAGTAAAGTCCCTGCTCTTCCTGCCGAGACGGCAGGGTATGCAAAACTCGTTAAATTCCTAAAAATAGGGACTAAAAACAGAGTGGCATTGAATTTTCCCAAAAAATCAATGCAGTCGTTAAATCGAAACTCAGCTACATATTGTATATCGATTAATGACACTTGCGCCATCGAGACCGAACAATTTTCCATTCTCGGTAATTATGTTAATGACAACACACGTTGAAATGACCAAATATCCGATATCGCCAATAATGCTGCGAAATGTCTTGCTTTCCTCAAGCGATAAAATAAATATTTCACCCCCAGTGATTTGGCCTCAATTTACAGGCCCAAAACTGAAGTAGGTACTATCTGGTGGGCTGCTCTTCCAAAACAGTGCGATAAAACCGTAGGTGACGATAATACTACAGTGTATTGGATTATTCGAATACTGGCGTAGTTTTACCTTGCTTCTTCGCTATTTTTTTTACCAGCTCGCCATCGAAATTGCCCTTCAAACGTAACACCCGTCTCGCTTTGAATCTACTGAGGACGCACTTCGAAATATCGTCTTACTTCCCTAAGCATTGTATCCTGGGAACAATCATAACTAAATTATATCGGTGTTTATTTCCTTCCTAACTTATATGAATACTAACTTCGGTGTTACAAAGCACTTTTACTATCGGAAAACAAAAAGGCAAGTACCACACGACCTTCTTTGTAATACGTTTTAGTGTCCACGATGGTACTTATTATTTTCGTTTCACTTGAAACGGATAATTCCACTATTTGATTAGAGCGTGCTATTTATGTAAATACCACTTTATGCTCAGCACTACCGAAGACGAACCAGTAATTTAAGCAAAACTTCATAGTTTCTCAACTCAACAATCGCAGGCCACTTACTATTTGGTATCAAATCAGCACATGCCCGCCACTTCTACCTGCCTTTAGTCGGGCGACAGCAAGTGACTGAGTGTAAATTAGGCTTTATACTTGAAAATCCCTACAAACTACTACAGATATGGCAAAACAAGGAGAATATCTGCATTCTACGATTCCTTCCGCTTCTAAAGATTATAAGCATGAAGAATACGCTTGCACTGCAAATATACCTCTGGCTATCAGGAAATCTGTCCCCATGCTTTACAAAATCGATTGCAGTCGGAACACTAAAATAAAATCAGGCTAGACCACATGTCAAGAAGTTCGCCTTCATCAATGCCGTACCCGACCGTAAGATAGTCCAGATAGCCCACAAAATAGAGGAAAACTACAGCCCTGACTTAAGAAAAAAAAACTTGAGCAGATTTCTAAGTCTGAGAAAAATAGACCTCGAAAAGCTTTCACAAAAGTAGTCACAACACATCGGCACTTCTTGTTTACATAAGATTTTCTCCTTTTTATTAAAAAATCAACTCTCACGCGCAGCTATATACTAATTTCACTTGGAAATCACGATTGGGCCAGTTTCTTTGCGAGCGTCCCTTTGCTTAGCTACAATTTGATTGGCAATACGATCCAAATCACGTTGTCCGGTTGGGGACAATTTGCGTCCACCATCGGGGTGCTTCTCAATCAAGCGGGCATGTTCCAAAACCTGGAGGGCCTTGCGAGCACAACCATCGGCAGACCGGCAGAAATGTGACGGGTGGACTCCGTTGCGTTTGCGCCCACCGTAGATTTTGGTGATTGAACCAACACCAGCTGGACTGCGGTGATATAAGTGACGCAGAATCGATGCACAACGAATATAGAACCAATCGGGGTCGTAGGGAGAGAGCTCCTTGTACTTGGCTGTCTTAATGATGTCCATCTGTTCTGGAACCTTCAATTTGCCAGTCCTAAACAAGAATGCGATGTGTTAGAAAATTTTGAGGTTACACGTAGCAAGTTGTACTTACTTCTTTAAGAAGACAGCGACGTGTTTAACCACAGCGTGTTGGTCGATATCCTTAACTGTTACACCTGGCATCTGCAAGCAAAGAGAAACAATTACTTTTCCGTTTGCAAAAGCAGCAATCCAATGGGGCAACAACGTAAACACATGCAAATGGCGGAACTACTCGAATTCATCGATTAGTTCCATTTGTAAAGTGAATTTTAGCTTTCGTAAACATATTTTAATTTAATGCCCATTGCTCCATTTAGAGAAGCTAACATTTTGATAGAATTTTGAGTGAAAATTCTCACTAAATGACAGAAACCATACCTTGCTTGACAACGAGAACCGGAAGAAAGGACATATTGCGTGAAGTTGTTTGCAATTAGATGATAGTTTTACATTAGGAAACGTTTGGAAACATACTAACTGTGCTATTTCCATTAGGTGTGTTCATTGTTAAAGTGTTGCAGAAAAATATATCTGATCGTTTTAAATAAATTAACATAGTCCAAACTAAGGATAAAGTGATATAATTCGTTTATATCAGATAGATTTTCCGTAATATAACGTTGTTAACGTCAAATAATAGTAAATTATAATAATTTCGGACAATTTATTTTGAATGTTTAAATTGACTCGCAAGCAAATACAAAGAAGAAGATGGAAGTTGAAATAACAAATACTGTGTTGGATTCTGGTTTTTTGCCAAGCAAAAAAATTCAGAATCAAATTGTTTATTGAGGCTTTTAAAAAGAAATTGACATTAAATTTCTGAACTTATACAGTACGAATACACGAGAGGCTATAATATACGGCTCTCTCTTTCGTTCTCGAATAATGTATTGCCTCCACTACGATTCTATTACAATTTTGTTTTATGACAGCTATTGCACGGACACAGCTATATTGCCGTCACTTAAACTATATATATACTGCTATATTTAAAACTAACGGAGTTACGTTTTTAGGAGGATAAATGTTCTTGGTAATTTCTTTACTCTTATACTTCTAAACTGAAAAGAAAATGTAACAAGAACTAGATGTTTCCCATATTTGGGGAAATATCTGAAGATACACAAATTGTATATACATATATATACAATATATTGTATTTTTTATAAGTAAAGGATTCAATTTTCTTTGCTTATTAAGACGCCTTTTACACAGCGCATGAATTTGATGCGCATGTTTTGGTTATTTTCTTCTGAACTTGAACTCTTTGATTTTTCATGTTATTTGACACTTCTCGATCATTTCATCTTTGGTGCTCAATGATGAAAGTTGAAAATAAAATAAATTATAAAAGCAAAAATGGCAATTGCAGAAGTAAACATTGTATAGATACCGAGTACAATTCGGACGACTACATTCCATAATTAAAAACAAGCTCGTTTGTTTATTCTTTGGTCCATTTAAATTCATCCGCTATACTCAAATGTTGTGCTCGTAACAACAGCCAAAGAAGTAATGAAGCAAAGGCGAAAAAGGAAGAAGGAGAAAAAGAAATGTCAAAAACATACAAAGGAAATCTTGCCCGCCGTGTATCGGGAAATTTTTTTTTGTTTCATTTTCCCTCTTATCCCTCTCTTTTGCTCTTATTTGAATCTCTCTAAACATGTGCTGTGTAAAAGCCGTCTATTTTATTAAAACTAAACTTATGAAAATAAAGGTACAATGAGTTAAATTACAATAGAAAAAAATACAGAGTTCTATTATGCAGTATTCCGCAATTTAACTCATCCTCTTCAACCGTCGGGATGTCTCTTATCATTAGAATGACCGCTCTCATGAACATGTCATGGCTATCAGCATTCTTTGGCACTGACGGTGCTATAGGAAAGGCTATTAAACGTAAACGTTCTTCTATCTTACCAATCGTACTTCCGAAATGTTCGGACAGTCCACCGAAAGATGTCTTTTTCTTTTTAGCGGGCGTGGGCGTCGAAGCCGATGAAAAGCTTGATTCATCAACAAAATTGGTTGAGCTTCTTGTGCTACATGCCACATTGTGATATTGACAAACAAACAAAGGTCTATCTCAAAATACAAGTAGTAATATATACATATATATTTACTTTCGTTGGTTTCATAGAGTCCAACCAATTCGCAGAGTAATGCCGGCTTTCAGCAACCAAAATATTCTCTTTGTAAAACCATTATTTGTAAGACTCCATCTATGAACATTTTCAGTTACATTTCACTGTCAACACTTTATATTATTCACTATGCAGTTAACATACAATAGTAAAATAACAACACGACAATTTCTTTATGCTCCACAAGTGCCTTGTTTTCCTTGGAGTTCTCTAAGACGAAGTTCATGGTGAGCTTGAGGTGCTGTGATGAGCAGTCAATTCTGTGATTAACGAGGAGGCACCGAAAAGAGTAGAGGCTTGAGATTCAGGGATGCCCAGGTTGGACAAACATGTCTCCTCAGATGAGTGGCTGCATATAGACCTGAAAATTGATAAAATGCGTTAAACCAACAATGTTGGAAAATAAATTTAATTACGGCCGAGGCGCCGAATATTTTCTCAAGACCTCCATCTGAGGGAATACTTTCATGAGACGTCTGCCTCCTCCGCTGTTTGGCCCAACAAACATCTCTTCGATGCAGTCCTATTAAAATTGTTTCGCTGTAAATATGATTTTTAAGAGAAGCAACATTTATTTATGATTAATACTTATGAATAATAAAAATGCACAATTTAAATTATACTCAGAAGAAGTTTATTGTTGCTAAGACAAGTTTAAACAAGAACCAAAAGTAGCCAATGCCTAACTAACCACACCAAAAGCTACAGCAAAAAGAAGCAAACTGAACCTCGAACTTTCCAAAAAAAAATTAAAAAATTATGTTGAAGTTGGTTGCGCTTGTGATTCCTGAATTGGATTCGTCTTTTTCAGAATTGTCTTTCGATTTTATAGAGTGCATACTGACAATCTGCGTCCTGATTATTTTCAGTTAAATCCCAAACAGTAACTAACGAATCTAAATAGTGAAAATAGCAACACAGTTTAATCCCAAACAGTAACTAACAAATCTAAATAGTAAAAATAGCAACACAGATCTTTTATGCAAAGAAACGTTAAATGTAGTCGTAGTATCCCTTCCAAAGAACAATTGAACATATGTATGAAAAAAACGAAGCTTTCAAGTTTTCTTAATGCTAAATTGTAAATTTTCACATTATGGATTTTTTTTTGTGAACAGTTTGACAGTTCACCGCAGGAGCAGCAGACGCACGTTATATTTCTCGCTTACGAGCAAATGTGATGTGCGCTCAGTAGAAACTACAACCGCTATAAGTGAAAGTCTGAAGAAATATCCGTAATTGCTTATTCGGCATCGATCGGCGTTCAGTATATGGACAATTTTGAGAAAAGATTTTGGACTCCAAAATCGTATGGTATGGGAACCAAGGCCGCAAAACAATGGCTTGTGACAGGACTTCGCGGATTGGACTCTTGAGCAGCTTGAAGTTGACCTTTATTTTTATGGAAAAACAGTGCTTAGTGACAAAGCATACTGTTGACTAAATGGGGTCGTGAGCAAGCGAAATTGATTTTTGGAGTGAAGAAAATCCAGAAGAGTCTTTTGAAACTCAATTAAACCCAGAAAATTACATGATCGGTCTCTATTTTTTCTGAAATGAGGCCAGAGCTCGCGTTTCAGCCACGGACCAACGTTACTAGACAATTACCAGTGATTATTTCATCGAAAATTTGGACGAATCGATCCCGAGGATATATGGTTTCAGAATAATGCCACTACAAGCCACACTGTTCGCAAACTGTTGTGGGGTCTTCTGTGCATGTTAATAAACCTTAAAATATCCAGACCTTGAAATATGGATATTGGATATGGTTCAAATTATATCGATAACATGCATACATATGATCTAATTAATGTTCAACACATAAGTATGTAAATGAATAAAATTGTTTGATTCAAACTCAGTTTAAAAAGAAGTTTACGAACATTTCAGATTTACGAAATAATAGGTCTGTTCCCGCGAGATTTTTGTAACAATTTGTAAAAGAGAATTTTTTGGTTAAGTTTCAGGGGTAGGAATAAATGTTCTCTTAAACCCAATAACTCGTGGGAACACGTTTTTGTAAAACAAAACAAAAAAGGAATTGTAAAACAGGGGGAACATTTTAAGATTGGTAATTATTTTTCTTCAGATAAGGCGAAACAGTCGATGGGTATCGATATCGGTGCATGTTGGCTGATTATGTCTGCCCACAAATGTGTGAAAATTGTCTGGACAGTTACTGGTTTCAACAAGATGGTGCGCCATGCCACACCGCAAATTAAACAACGTAGTTTGTGCAACGAAAATTCCCTGGACGTGTGCAATCTGCAAAAGGGCGACATTGATCCAGACCACCAGATTTGACCCCTCCAGATTTCTTTTGTGGGGCTATTTATAAAGCTAAGTGCACGCAAGCAAGCCTCAGACTATTGACAATCTCAAGGCAAATATTCGTTCCGAAAACGTCGCTATACGGCCCGAGATGCTCGCAAAAGGGATGGACAACGCAGCGAAAAGGGCACATTTTGCTTAGTAAATAAAGGCGGCCACTTGATTGATGTTGCATTCACAAACTAGTCCAAATAAATTGTTTGATATAAAATGCGTTTAACGGTTCTGTTGTATTAGGCGAACAATTCGCTTCAATATGGAGCTTTTTCTTTTGAGTAAATTTTGCATAAAATTTTTGTAATTCACTCAAATTCAAATTTTTACGAATTTGACAGTTCTTTTAAAATTAATTGATTTGACGTTTTCGCAATTCCTGCCCAAAGAAAAATCTCTTGTTGTAGAAATTTGTAAGAATTTTCATTTTCTCACCCAATGAACTACTCTCTCAAATCCGTTTTTACAATTTTTTTCTGGCGGGAACAGGCTTTTGTCTAATTTATACAAATTTGCAGTCCTGGAACAGACCTAATGATGATACATCTTTCGATGCTACAAATTAAAAACATCAATTAGCTTCAATTAGCAAATCTAATATAGCACAAATTGTTTTTCTAAAATCAACGGATGAAAGTTAAAGAAGTGCGAATATTTCTTAAAATGTTGCTGGCAACTTGAGGGCGCAAGATTATGCATGAGACAACGAGTTTTATAAGAGTACTGATGTTGCGCGGTAGATGGGTATAGTGTGATTAGTGTAAACTGTAGAGTGTAAACACAGACCGGCATCAAGAGCACATTAATTGTGCTTATTTTACCTCCATGCTATGCCAAAAGCGCAGAATTTAATTTATCTGAGGATTGAAAAAAGAACAAATTAAAATTCAAGAGTTCGGGGACTTAGTCACCGAAGCGCAGGGAATAGCAGATATTTAAGCAGTTGTTTAATAGTTATAGATGTCTTGTGACGTTCGATTAATTAAGGCTCTCTTGTGATTGCAAGCGTTCGAAGTCAAACTTCCTCACAACATTATGTGGTTTGTGTTATGTTTAGGATATCTGGATCCACTAAGCTAGTGTTCGCCTTTCAGAAGGTTCGGTCATCTTCTATATTGGAAAATGCCTTGTGACGATCGCAATATAGTGAATTTTGTTGACAATTGACTGATACGGATATTTCCATGTTCCCTTGTAAACATTAAATTACGGAAAACGCCGCGAAAACGAAAATCCATTAGACTGAACCTGCTGTTGGTGTCGAGCAGGCCTTCCAACAGTACCGCCAACGAAGTCCTCCCTTTCTCACTTTGCATTAATCTCGCCTAGGACAATGTCCAACTTATGCACACTTCGTACGTTCTGTCAAGAAGTTCGTAAAGCTGTCTTGGGAGGCCTCGTATTTCTCCTCTGTGGAGCAACTAGAGTTACGAACTGTCATGCAGAGTTTGTTCACATATCGAAAAGTCAACAGTTATTCCTTGGGTCTGGCTCCAATGACACATTCAGATCCAAAAAAAAAATTGCTCTTTTTCTTGTCAGTTGTACTAGCCTGTTACTCCATTCGCCCACCTCATATAGGAGACCAAATATTCGACGAACAATTTTTCTTTCAAAATTAATCAATATCTCTGCTTTCATAATCAGCATACGGCTCTATGTAGCGGAACTGGCAGATCAGTGTTTTTGTAGGGCAAGCATTTTATTTTCCGAGTTAGGAGTTTTAAGCCCTTGAGTTTCCCCGAACCGAAGTAGCTGTAATTCTGATGAAGTTGATGTTTACTTCGAGGTTGATTACATCCTTAACCACTTCAAAGTTGCATCTGATAACAGTGATATTTTATCCTAGGCGGTGAAAACTGATTTTTTGTCTGTTGACGACATTTACTTCAAGGCCAACTCGTTTCGCCTGTTCCTCAATTGCGTTAAAAGCTCTATGACGGCGCGCTGGGAGCAGCTAATGATGTCGACGTCATGTCTTCCTTCAAAGGATCTGTTTTCACTTTGCACCTCGTGTTTTGCAGCGTCATGCAGCGCATCCGAATCAATTTTGCGGGATCTAGACTTCGGCTATCACCTTGTAGAGCCCATGATGAAGAGCGGTTTTTCAGGTTTTTCCTTGTTGCGTTTTTGATTGGACGGACAATCCCCGGCGCAAAAAAAATGACATAAAACTGTTATATTCTCACTTTTTCAGAGTCAAAATTTTGGTTCTGCTTTTCAGTTCAGAAGCAAAATTTCTCTTCTGGATTTTATGTCAAAGTGTACTAACCCATATAAACTTCAAATAGTAGATATTGTGTCAGGAAGAGTTTTTAGTGTTACATTGGAATCCGAATCGCCTTTTCTCCGTAGAGACACTAATTGAAAATACCATTAGTGAACAATTTTGGTCCGCAGATCGACGCCGAGTCGGGTCCCACACTAGTACGTTCTGATTAGTGTTTTGCAGAAGATCCTAATAATCCTGCTCATTGACGGAGAAGGATTTTTCCGGTGTTTTTGATGCTGCTTGCGTTGACGGGCTTTGGATGAGGGGGAGCACTCTACTCGCTATACAATATTCACCTGGTAAGAAAAATGCGAACCAGTCGCCTGGGATGGCCAGGACAGGTAGAATGATTTAAAATTAACGCTCCGGTCTAAAGGGTTTTCGATTCCTTTCGGAGGCCAACGCAGTAGAAGAAGGCCTTATCTTGGAGTGTGTTGGAGGTAGATTGCCAAAGTCCACAGTCACTGGAAAGATTATGGATCTCAACCAAGCTTACCCGAAAAGTAGGCTATTTAAGAAAGTAAGTACGATTAATTTGTATTGTTTCGTTTTCAGCAAAATATCGGCAGGTTGACGTATCGTAGGTCTTAGAAAAGACCTCCAATCCTCTACTGTAGTGAAGATGATATGATTAATAGTTTCGCTGCTTGATCGGTACAATACATTAACAGTGACACATTATGAGCCCTATACGGAGTCCAACCCCATACGACAAAAGTTATATTATAAAGCTGATCTATCCAAACGACTGAAGCTTTTTCATTATCTAAAAATTAAGCTATGCAATTTATTTTATACGTTATTTATTGTAATAGATGGAAAAAAAATATTATTCTGCGCTAATACTAGGAAATTGCAGTTTAGTGTTTGCTGCCAGTTATGTTCAGTGAATTTGCAACTGTACTTAGAACTCCTTGCTTAAGCGCCTGTGGCACAGGAGGTGTAGATGTGCTTGGGACATGGAAGAAGAACAGCATAAAACCAGCAGCTAGAAGAAAATGTGCAGCAAGGATTCCGATCATTAGAAATAGTGAAATTTTTGAATTGCGCAATGCTGGCGTTAAAACAGCAATGAGCACCGATCCCGAAGCCAAAGCAGCTGTTAGCACAAGTAACCACTGGAGGACTGAAATCTGAAAAAAAACACAAACAATCTTAAGATATAAGATTTGAATCAAATCCGCACGTAATCACCTGGATAACCCAGAGGATCGAAACTGGAATGTAAATTGCAAGGGAGTATCCATAAACACACATCAGTGAGAGGATGCTTGGAGTATAAGTTGCCTGAGAATGGGGGATTGTTGTTAATGTGTTGAGAAAAACTCTCATTTGACTCACATTTTCATTTTCCAAGTCTTCCTCAACCGGCTTCAAGCTGTATTTCATGAGTGCCCAGAGTGCTGCTGGCAGCAAACAGGAATAAACGAAGATTGCCGAAGCAGCATATGACACTAAATGAAAGTTATAGCGCCAGTGGTAGTTCTCAGTGGCATGTTGGAGGTAACTTGCTATGTTACCACTAATAGCAATAGAAAATATCTGAAAGCATAGACGTTAGTTGATCGTTCTTGTTTGATTTGAGGAAAAATGTCAGCACCAAAGTAACAGTGATCCAAAAAGGTCCATACAAATCAGGATTCAATCCAATGTGCGATTTGAGGTAGTTATTTGGTGCTCGTTTTGGAATTATTGCACTGGCAATTCGGTCCAGGACAATAAAAGTGTCCACGTTGAAAAACTGTTGATAATACTCCAAAGTTAGGAAAGACACTGTCTTTCTTGAGCCGTCGTCATTTCCGTCTAATGAACCTGCTCCTTTCTGCGGACTATTTTCCCCATTTATAACTTTTGCACTCTCGGACATATCATAAATCAGTTCCTGCAATGGATCCCTGGGACGGCCCGTTGGAGTTCTTTGTGGAGAATTGACACTGATTTGGGCTGGTTGTGGGCTGCTGGAGGAGCTGGAAAAATCTTTAAATGTAAGTAAGTCGTCCGAGTTCGAGTTCATTGCGGTGGAAATTCTATTCTTTTCCGTAAATTAAAATATTCGTCACTTCACTCAACACGTCTAACAAAACAAATTGGAAATTGTTCAATCAACTGACAGGTGATAAGACAGAAAAATAAACCTTAGGCTGGGTATGCAATCTAATATCTGCTTTCCCTCATTTGAATTCACTCAAGAACGCACTCATTTTTGTACAATTTTTTATTGATGCTATCGCAGAATAAACACCTTTCGGATTCTAATATATTTGTGAACTTAGTTTTATTTTATAGTTGTTATTTTTTTATTTTAATTTCAATTTGAATAACTTGTTTACGTTTGTTTTGCGAAATAAAGCGTACGATTGAATATCAAATTAATTAGAAAAAATATAGTTTTAAATGGAACAACTTTTTTCAGAAAATATTCAAAGAACAACTACTCTTACTATGGAGAACAGACAAATTAAATTAAAATGCTCCCCAAACATTTTCAGGCGACTAAAAATTGGTACCCAAGTTTAAATTTTATGTTTTATGTTAATAGAAAAACGTTATACCTATATGAAAAATACAAAAATCAATTAGAACTAATACCTACCAAGTTATTCAGAGGTGCGCTTGCTTGTTCCGGAGATTATATATATAGATATTCAATGAAAATAGTAAGCACATACATAAATTAGTATGATGTATAGGAAATTTGTAACTTTTAAATTATTTTACTATAGTTGCTGTAGCAATAGCTCAGCTTTTTAAGGAAAAGTTTAATTGAAATGGTCTAAATTATACCAAATTTGGTAATAGTGGTATTTACTTTCACGCTCAGTCATCAGATTTTTTGGCGGTAAAAAAATCGAAAAATGGATGGATCTTAATTTTTTTTAATGTTCCTTTTCACAGCAGATTTATGATAAAAAATTACAAAATTATCTTAATTCAAGATGATTTTTAAATTTGTTATGACCAAAAAACCAGGTAAGAGTAAAAGTGAATAATTACAAAATTTTCTTAAAAAGAAAAAAAAAAATTAATGCAGAACAATTCCCGGAAGAAGGAAAAGGATGTTATTTTAAACTCCTGAGACAAGCTGTAAGTTAAAGCTAAAATTTAATTCATATGTACATGCATATAGAGATTTTATTATGTTTTTTCCATAAATGGTTTTGCTTATTAAATTTATGTTGAATTGGTTGAATTGGTTGAATTGGTAAAATGAGATGAAGACCTTTTTAAGTGCTAGTTTAGCTTCTGTATCTACATTTTCATTACGTACCGCGGTATCCAAAATATCGTTATATTTTATTTTTTTTTGCAGATTGGACTGCCTTTAATATTGCGAATTCTTCTGCTATGTAGATAGATGAGGTGGAATGAATTGCACTCAGAGAAAAATCACAATCTATAATTAAGTTATAGTCCGTTTCAAATCTCCGTGCAATTTGAAAGCTGATCAAAGAGAGCCTGGAAGCGCATGCTACTCATCTGCTTACTGGAAAATGATATTTACAAAACGGCTGAACTTTCTCATTTTCCTTTCATATGTAACCCATGTGCATCACAAGCGCATATATGCTCGTATTTTGCCTGGCCACTACTTTTTGTGACAATATTTAATACTTCCTACAATAAATGTATATGTGATAAAAAAGGATTCAATTCGAACAAACATTTTTCATGAAAAGGGTTAGGTAAAAAATATACTCGTATATTCTGACTATTTTTTGCGAATACGAGTATAAATGCGCAAAAACGGAATTTTTAATCTAGCTTTAAAAAACCTTTGCAAGGAGTAGAAGTAAGAAAAAAGTGAATTTATATACAATGGACTGCTTTAAGCCAAGAAAGCCTTTAACACGCTAAGCAAAAGTGCTTACGCTGAAAATTTACCACATAAACTTGGATTATGAAGAGAACCATGCAAATGAAGCTCCAACGAGTGCAGCTGTAAGGAAAATCGCTGAATTTGTTGGAGTCTGACGTAGGATCATATACAAAATATTAAAAGAACAAGAATAAACTGGAACAGTACAATCGTCCAACAAGAAAATTCATCATCGGCACTGGATCACTGAATTAGACTACTTCGACTTTGAATCCATCAAAAGGGTGATCTACTCCTTCCACCAATTTGGCAAGAAAGTCATAACATTGAACGTCCTTAGGGAACAAATCCGTCAAGAACTGGAAATTAGGATAAGCAAGACATCCATTTGGAGATATCTGGAAGCCAAATGATTCACTTTTCATAAGACGGAAGACAATAGGAAAATCGTTTGTGAAAGGACGGAAGTGAAAATTCAAATGTTAAGATATATCCTTCAAATAAGGCATTTTCGTGAAAGTGGATATCAGATAATCTATGTAGATGAATCATATATGTATACATATCTCCCACACCAGAGGAATGTCTTGGACTGATGGAAGTACGGAAGGACTAAAAAAGCCTATTGGAAAAGGATCTCGGCTTATAATTGCACACGCTGGTGGTTCAAATGGATTTGTCAAAAACCGTTTTCTAATATTTAAATCTAGATCGAAGTCGGGTGACTATCATGATGAGATGAACTTTGATAATTTCTCAAAATGGTTAAGAGATCTGGTACTGGACCAGCTAGAGGAACCGTCGGTTATTGTAATGGACAACGCCCCCTGTCACAATAGATTAAAAAAACTGAGCCCCAACTTCAGCAACGAAATTGGCGCTAGTTAATTGGCTAGTAGAAAATAATGTTGCGCATAGTTCTTCAATGCTGAAAATTGAACTGTATGATTTAGTTCGACAAAACAAGACAAGCCCGAAGCATCAAATAGACGAATTGATTAAATCAGCAAGTCATGACGAAATCAGGCTACCAGCATACCATCCGGACTTGAACCCAATTGAGAATATATGGGGTATTGTAAAATCAAGAGTGTCGGGTAGAAACACCACATTTAAGCTGGATGACGTCAAGAAAATAGCAGAAGAAGAGTTTGCGAAAATTACTGTCGAGGAATGGAAAAAAATATACGATAAGGCCATAAGGACAGAAGATAGTTATTTGAGCTATGAACTTGTTGGGATATCTTCACCGAGAGAATTTTTATTAGAGTGAAATTGAAAGCGACGGCGAGGATGATGATACCACTGATCACGATTAAGTGCATTGATCTTAAAAAAAATAAGTGTTGGACCACATAGCACACCATAAAAAAGTAAACACTTAACTTCAATTTATTCAACTTTTATATAATCATATTAGCAAAACATTTCTTCTTTTCAACACAATAATTATGAAGAGAGTGCTTTCCGTAAAATCGTCATCGCCAACTTCACTGAAAAAATATATATGTAATGGACACGCCTTCCACGTCCATGCATTCTCTCTACACTCTGGTTTCGCATCTGGCAATACCGGCTTCTTATCTTTTCCGCAATACATTATCCAATGCCATTCAAGCAGATAATCAGTATGTGCTGAGACTCAGTCATAGATAAACTAACCCAGATCTCAAACTCTACTAACACTTTTGCAAACAGAGGAAAAACGAAAAAAGTTTAAACGAGCCAGGAATGCCTGCAACGTCTTTCTTAAGCATGTAAAATTCCAACACGACCAAAAACTGTGGCAGAAAATACTGCAATGTCCCAAAGGTAGTAACAATTTTTGGTCGTTCGCCAAAAATATTAGAAATTCTGCCTCATCCTCCATCCCAACGCTCATTTATAATGATATTCCAGCTGTCAGCTCTTTGGACAAGGCCAATCTGGTTGCTGCACACTTTGCGGCCAGCTTAATACTCCCAGATTGTGCTTTGTCTCCGCCTACACTTGAGTACGTTGCAAGAGTTTTTAAAGATCTTAACATTCACAAATCCGCTGGTCCAGATGGTATATCTCCCCTCCTTCTGAAGAGGTGTTCTTCCTCGCTGGCAATACAATTGCGTAAGTTTTTCATCAATCCTCTCTTTAGGACACTTTCCGAGAAGATGGAAAACAGCACTTGTCCAGCTTGTCCCTAAAAAAGGCGAATCTTCCTCTCTCTCCTCCTACAGGCCCATTGCACTTACGTCCCTTCTTTCCAAGGTGGAAACGCTGATAAACCGACAGCTCATGAAATATCTCGGAACACGAAAACTTCTCAATGACCGGCAATATGGTTTTAGTAGCAACAGGTCCACTGGTGATTTGATGGCATGTCTCACCGAAAAGTGGAACCAAAGCGTACATCAATCTGGCGAAAGCAAGATAGTTGCAATTGATATTTCTAAGGCATTTGACAGAGCTTGGCATCAGGCTCTTTTGTCGAAAATACGTGCTTTTGGGATCGACGACTCTCTTCTTCAATGTATTAGAAATTACATTTCGGAACCTTCAATTCAAGTTGTCTTGAATGGTTTCAAATCTGATATTCACAAAATAAATGCTAGTGTGCCACTGGGCTCCGTTCTGTCTCCGACACTCTTTTTAATTTTTATCAACGATCTCTTGTCTGCTACTTCTAATCCAATATATTCCTTTGCTGACGACAGTACTCTCTGCTTCCCATTTTCGTTCCAGGACTCACGTCCTTGTCCTTCGACTGTAGAACCGGAACGACAGCGTATGTTAAGTTCATTAAATTCTGATATTAACAGCATAACTAATTGGGAACTACTAACAGAGTAGAATTTAATGCTTCCAAAACACAATGCTGTCTGCTGTCGTTAAAGCGAAATTTAAACACGCAGCCGTTATCCATAAATGGCACTTACATCGTCGAAACCGATAAACTTTCCATTCTCGGTATGGGTGTCAATGAAAACTTACATTGGAATGACCACATATTCGGTGTCGTCCAGAAAGTTGCGAAATGATGAAAGAATTACTTCACTCTCTCTGATCGGGCTTCAATATATGAGGCGTTAACCGCACGAAATAGGAGTACAATTCCCACATCTGGTCGGGTGCGCCCAAAACATCTCTGCACCTGCTAGATAGGATGCAAAACTATGCGATAAAACTCATAGGCGATACTAATATCACTCAAACATGGACACCCTTGAACCCCGACGTAATGTCTCGTGTTCTATAGCTGACGTGACTTTTTGAATTTCTGACCTCTTTACTGAAACAGCAACACTGCTCCTGTCAACAGGCATCTGTCAGTTGACTCCTGTCAAAATTTTAACTTGCTGCGTCAGTTAGTTTGTGTTTGACAGCTATTTTTATCAGACTACTCACTAATTTGAGGAGAAAATGGAAAAAAGTGAATTTCGTGTGCTTATTAAGCATTATTTCTTGCGAAAAAAAACCATTACCGAGGCCAAGGCTAAGCTTGCTAAATACTATGGGGACTCTGCACCATCGATTTCAATGGTAAAAAAGTGGTTTACTGAATTTCGTTGTGTCCGTACAAGCACTGAAGATGCCGAACGTCCTGGACGCCCAGTTGAGGTCTCTGCACCCGAAACAATCGAAAAAATTCACGATATGGTGTTGGCCGACCGAAGATTGAAAGTGCGAGAGATTGTGGAAGCCGTAGGGATCTCGCATGGCTCAGTGGTTTCAATTTTGAATGATCACTTGGGCATGAGAAAGCTTTCCGCAAGATGGGTGCCGCGTTTGCTCACAGTCGACCACAAACGCAATCGTGTAACAACTTCACAGGAAGGTTTGGCGTTGTTTAATCGCAATATGGAGGAGTTTTTGCGCCGTTTTGTAACCGTGGACGAAACATGGATCCATCACAACACACCAGAGAACAAACAACAGTCAAAACAGTTGGTTTCTAAGGGTGAATCGGCGCCAAAGAAGGCCAAGGTGGGTTTGTCAGCCAATAAAGTTATGGCGACTGTTTTTTGGGATGCACGCAGGATAATCCACATTGACTACCTTCAAAAGGGAAGAACAATCAATGGGGAATATTATGCCAACTTGTTGGACCGATTCAATGACGATTTGAAAAAAAAACGACCTCATTTGGCCAAGAAAAAAGTTCTTTTCCGCCAAGACAATGCAAGGGTGCACACATGCGCAGTTGCCATGGCAAAAATCCATGAATTGGGCTATGAATTGCTCCCTCATCCACCCTATTCTCCAGATTTGGCTCCGAGCGACTACTTCTTGTTCCCAAACCTGAAGAAATGGCTTGGTGGAAAAAGATTTGACTCCAATGATGAAGTCATCTCGCAAATAAAGGCCTATTTTGAGGACCTCGACAAATCATTTTTTTTGGAAGGGATAAAAAAATTGGAGAAGCGTTGGACAAAGTGTATAGAGCTCAAGGGAGACTACGTTGAAAAATTAAATTATTTTTTTATCAAAAAATCTGTGTTTTAATCCAAAAGTCACTGACTTATTGACCCGCCCTCGTATTTCTGTTTTATAGCTATTTCTACCAACAGTGCTCCATAGAAATCGCCAGTAGCATTCCGCCCATTCAAACTTTTAACCGTAACACCCGTCTCGCTATGAATGCTCATCAGTATACCCTCAAGCCCATTTTCGGACGTACTCTAAAATATCGTGATTCTTTCCTAAGCCGTACAACTCGCTTATGGAATGCCCTGCCTAGCTCTTTATTTCCTAGTCATAATAACCTTCAAACATTTAAAACCAACGTTCACCGGTACCTCTCTTTCTATCCTCCCTGATTTTCCTTCGCCCGCGCTGTGGGCAAGCATTTTAAGGGTACTTAAATCCCTTGAGCGCTCGCAAATTAGAAAAAGAAAAAAAAATTTAAGTACGCGCTTGTTCTGATGATAGCATACTCAAGTTTTGTTCGTGATTTCTTATATTAACCAAAACGTGCTGAATTCATAGATAAACTAACCTAGCTGTCAAACTCTACTAATACTTTGCACACGGACTCACTGTAAGTGAATTACAACCCTTTTACTTTCTCAAAATTTGATAGAATGAGATCAATTTACAAGTAAAATTGCCGGAAGAGAGCGATTTACACGAGTGTGCGTAATGTGGATGACGTTTTTTTGATTAAAATGGCGTGGTTTGTATAAAATGAGAGGGAAATTGCCATTGCTGATAATTCACACGTATTCACAACAGGATCACACGATAGGGGCGATCAGTAGAAAACCGGTTTTGATTTTCCATTAACTGGAAAGTTTGCCATCTAGGTTAGTTCATCTATGAGTCAAAGTGTAAACATCAAGTTTGTGGGCCTGTGAAATTAAAATTAAGCAACAGGAAAATTGGGAAAAAGTCCTTGGAAGTTGGTAGAATACTTGTCATCTTTGGTAGCGAGATTTGGTATGTTTTAAAAACAATATTAACTGTTAGTAAATCTAGTCTCCTATTTCAGGTTAATACTGATTTCAAGTATTTTCATAACATGTAATATTTCAAAAATATTATCAGAAATTGCTTACTGTTTCCACGTTCAAAGATTTACTTTACCCCACAACGATGCTCCTAATATTGTTAAGCTATAAATTGATTATTCAAAGTGCTCAAAACATAAGTATGTATTTGATTTTTGTTTTTAGACTCAGAGGACTACATTCTTAATACGTTTCTAAATTGCGTAGTAAAATCAACTTTAATATTCAAGGTTTCATTCAGAACATCCTAACGAAAAGCAATAGTCCTTGATGCCCACTCTAGGTCTCCACCTGATAATAAAAACAATTATGAAGAAAAGTTTAAAAAAAAATATGAAAATGAGTTGGAAAGTGGTAAAAGGGAAAATAGATTACAAAGATAATTTTAATTTGGGCATTCAAAAAAAGATCTGTATTGTAATCTACGTTTAGATTTTAGGCTTTCGTTTTAATTTGGATTAATTATTTGTACTATACCAAGAATTGAAAATAATAAAATATTCGCATGATTATCATTTTCATTCCCACCAAATCAGTCATGGGATTGATAAATTAAGTATTAAGCTTTCCGATGAATTTGTATGGTTTAAGCACAGATAATAAAAATAATTATAGGAATAACGCTTAGAAACAGAAGCCATATACAATATTTTATTTCTTTAAGAATTACCTGATTTTAGAAAAACGACATAATAGTGTTTTCAGTGCTTTATTAATACTTCAGCTATAAGAATGGTACAGCATTAAAGTAACCATAAATGCATTTAATTTACAAGAATCTACACTCTTATTTCAGGAAACTTACATGTTAAATTAATAGCTACGAAGAATTTTTACTCTTAAATTAATTCTGCCTGATGTAAAATTGAGAATGCAAGGACTTGATACAAGAATGTATCAAAAAAATATAAGCGCGATTGCGATGAAACGAACAATGGAATTTGTTAGTTTTGGTATGTTTCTGCTTAATTCTACTATTTTTTTGCTTTCGGTGTAGTCCCTTACTGATAGTACCACTTTTTTTTTATTGAAATAGCAAAGGAAGTACCGCATTTTGACTGCGAGGCGTCAGTGCCATCCTAGCCTTCATATGGTTCTCATATTTATAGAAACATTGTTTTGTAGACTTCGTTGTCGTTGCTGGTGGATGCTTTTGAATAATCGGAGATGTAAGAAGTTATAGAATTGTTTGGTACATTCCAAGAAGGAAAGTTAGTCTTCAAGATGTTTTCTATGGGGATTGTTATGTGGATTCCGGCTATTTCTAAACATTTTCTTTTGAGTTTTTATTTCAAAGATTATTTTTTAATTATTTATATTGAAAAATAACTAAACTTATGGATTATTTTTGAAAAACTTTGCTTGTGTACCTTTTACAATGATATGAGCATATAAAGAGGAACGCGTTGTATTAAGTTCGTGGGTTCATTAGCTAGTATGCGAATGCGCCTTGCAGCAATACGACGTGGTAGCTTCAAAAATGACCTCAAGTGTTAAAAGATATATTATTATCTCAATCCCAAACACTAGTAAAGGTTATGAGAGCGATAACCTCGTGATCAAATCAGTAAATTTCGTTGGAGTTTATCCAACGAATTTAACAACTTAGTTAGAGATCTGAATCTACTCAAAAGTAGAGCAGAAATTCTAGCTTCTCGGTTGAAACAGTAGAATTAGGTTGAAAATTTTTTTTTAAAAAAGTGATCAAAGAAGGATCCGAAGATGGACTTTGGAGTGATGTGAAGGGCTTGACTGAGGAAATCGGAATTCCATTCGTTCTTTCTGACTGGCGTGTTTTTATAGACAGTCCCACAAAATTTTTAAAAGCTGTCCTTCTCCACAATGGAAATGAATTTTCGTCTAACCTTTGGCTCATTCCGTGACGCTGAAACAGAATTACGAAAGTTTGAAAATTGTGCTTAAAGTATAATATGCAAAGGCTGAGCCAACAGCTAGTGCGGAAGTTTTCATTAAATTACACACACATTAGTCTCCCCATTAAATGTTGGATGCCACCCATGGAGCGAAATAACCACTGAGACCAAACATCTTTTTTTCTCTCAATCCAGTTTTCCGAAAAACTTAACACGTGCTCCGGCATTTTAAGAGTACTAATACCCTTTTGAGTGTTAAGTTCTTAAAAAAAAAAAAAAAAATTAATTTGATCGGCAACATCAGCAGATTGATTTAAACAACGATATCCTGTTATACGCAAACCCAATCCATAGATCAAAACGGTCTCCATTTGGCGTCATTGGTACCGGTGTAGATGAACTATTTGGAATATTAGAACGATATGAAGAAACAATAGATCGTGTGAAAGAAAATGAAGACCATATCATTCTGTTAATGAAAAATCAAACCACAATCATTGATTCAACGCTAAACGTATTTAAGGAAGAACAGTCATTCACTAAAAGACAACTTAACCAACAGAATGGAGTATTAAATCAACTCTGTGAGAAGATGGACAAGTACAATACATATGAACAGCTGTCGTCCACTATTTTAAATACACTACTGATGATGATACATTATCAAAACACTCAGAACATTTTACTCAATATTGTGTTGTCAACACACAGTGGAACAATGCATCCACTTATTTTGACTGTACAACAGTTTTAGAACGAATTGACTCGGATACACGAGCACCTTCCGCGTTCATTGATGATACCTGGCGAGAGGCAGCTCGAATCTATACTGCAACTTTATAAGAGCTTCCAGTCAAGGAGACGAGTTACTGGACGCAACATCATTATCGAAATTGCCCTTCCTCTATTATACACGAAGAGTTTAAGGTATGCAGAGTCTTGCCAGTACCTACTTGGCACAATGGAAACTTTATCTATATCATACCCTCTTCCGACTACCTATTGGTGAATATTGAGGGAAATAACTATTATCCTATAAATGAAAACGAATTTGAAGCTTGTCAGGTTCAATCACCACATCACCAGTATTGGTGCAACATTCAGCACCCGATTTATATATCGGCAGCGGCAGCGAACTCTTGTGAAATGATCATTCTACGTTACAATCAACAGTTGTCAGAGACGTGTTTAACTCACTCCATGCCACCAATAACATACTGGATAGAAATGCATCAGTTAAATACTTGGATCTGCAGCGTGCCAAAGGAAACAACTGTTAACATTATTTGCAACTTTAATACAATACCAAAAATACTAAAGGGTAGGGGCATAATACATTTATTATCAAACTACACCATTACTAGATGGAGTGAAAAGTGACCTCCTTGGGAATTAAAAAAATGTTTTTTTTTAATTGTTTTTTTTATTTTATTCAATAGTTTTAGTTTGATACACTTATTCCAGCGATTTTCCAACTTCTTGATCCCGTCCGAAAAGTAATTTTCCGGAAGGTCTGCAAAATACTCCTCCGTGGCGTCGATGATTTCCTCGCGTGAGCTGAATTTTTTATTGATGAGCCAGCGGCAGGATGCAGAATATTGCCCAAAATATGGCGTGTGCGCTCAGTACTAATCCTTGTGGTATCTGCTAGCTCGCGCATCTTCACTTTCCGGTCAGCCAACACCATTTCATGTATTTTTTTGACATTGTCCTCTGTAACAGCATCGGAGGGCCTGCCGCTGCGAACTTGATCGGTAGTGGAGTTGCGGCCACCACGAAACTCTCGAAACCAATATTTGACGGTGTAATCTGACGGAGCATTAGCCCAATAATATTTATCCAACTTTTCTTTTGTTTCCTTCGCCGTTTTGCCTCTCAAAAAATAATGTTTTATGAGAGAACGAAAATCGTTTTTGTGCATACTCAACATGATGCCAAACACGTCAACAACAATCAGCTGTCAAAACAAAACTAAAGACAGTATCGTACTGAAATTTGGCATGTCTGCCTAAATATGAACGGACTTCCAGGCACCATAACCTTTTTTGCAGTAGCAGCGCATTCTGGCGGTCAAGGAGATCACTTTTCACTACATCTAGTAAAGATCAAATGATGATAGTTATTGGGAAGCAGATACAAACTAGCACGATAAACTCATCATTTCTTCCATCACACAACCTTTCGGAGAAGTTAATAACACTACACTACAAGCGGAAACCAATACCCATACTGCAAACTGACAATTCAAGGTTTGAGCATTCGATTTGGATTCAAAAAAGTCATGAGAGCATATTGAGCGATATAAAGACGCACAGAACATATCAGTACTCTATATTGGATCCACAGGATGTTTATTACTGATCGCATTCCTTGTCGCCGTCCTATTAAAATGGTGGAGAAGCTGTACTTTAAGCCCAGCCATAGCAGTACCTACAGCAAGGATAAAGCAGAAAACCAGTAATCAGAATTTTGAAGATGACGATTTCCGCATCATGTCTACGTGAGGAGGTCCTAGCATGTTGTGACCAACAATGTCACACAACAAAATTTTCATTGCCCTGTTTGCACATGGGTTTCAAATGACACAACGCTGCGCTGTAGTGTCACACGCAAATTGTTATTCTCACATCTTTTCGAGTAAACAATTGTTTCAAATGACACACGCGCAGTGTACGATACAATTTTTTATATTTTGTATGTTAGAGCTCCCACAATGCTTGTAAAACAAGCATAATTTTAGTATATAAGTTAGAGTAAGAAAATAAAGTTATTTGAGTTGTTCATCACCTACAGAAATATAGAGTTGCTATTTCCCCCCAGCAGCGGTAAGGAATAGCAAATCTACAAACGATTATTCTAGTCCAAATGGTACATTCTATGTTAAGCTAAAGGCATACAATTTCTATATATTGTATGTGTGTTTGTATGGGATCAAATGTATGTAGGATTTTTAAAGTCATCAAAATGAAACCCGTGTGATACTTATAACAAGTTAGAAAAAATATCTTTATTCGCAAATATAACTTCAATACATCAGATCGTCGTCATCGTCTTGTCGCTCCATGTGTTTTTTCAACTGGCCCTGGATGCCCAGAGGTTCCCTTTTATATCCAGTCCCATATCGCTACCTTCCTTAGTAGGCTATACCATGCTAATAACTTGGTTGTCCAGCTCAGCAGATATCCCAATCCTACTGCTCCCCAGGTCAATAGCAGTATTGATAATTGTCTCGACATATCGGTGTTTATTCCTCTTCTTCCATGTGCATTTGTCGATCGTCACCTATGCACATTTCTTGTCACTGACCGCGTCTCTATTGTGGTGCTTACCCGTCGCTTGTTGTGAGGGTGTAGTTTTGCTGTCGCCAATCGACATTCCGTTTGATCAATTTCGCTGGAATTCGCTGTGTAAGCTTATTAGTTTATTATTCTAGGAAGTGCGCATAGGAAAAATAAACAAACACCTCAAACCGACTTTTGACGAATTTATTACCACTCTCTGTCTGTCTTACATATGTCACATCTTTTATACCCTGACCGCTAGAGGTTTTCGGAACAATCACTCAGTTAGGTGGACGACCTCACACAGATGATATGAATAGGCGGTAAAGACAACCGTTTATTATGACAAACGTTAAGCGTACAGTGTTGAGCAGAAGAATTCGTACTCAACGACTACATTATCGCTGGTCATCGTATCGATTCTAATTGGCATGCTAACCTGACGGTCTGAAATAGTATCTGTTATTGAGTTTATGTTATGAGTATTTTGTTTACAAAGATTACTGGCCCCACATTGTATTTTGTGTACGATATACTTATCTTAAGATTACTGAGCCCACATAGTGTTTTGTTTATGAAATACTTAACTTAAGATTGCTGGGCCCCCACATGTATGTATGTTATGTATGTAAATTATTTTCATTTCCGAACAATGTTATAATAGAATAAGTTAATTAAGAATAAAGGTTAATAAATCAATACATACAAGTATGTTATGTACCTTAAAGAAAAATTAATTATTCACTTGTTTGATGTGATACGAGTACGAGTATATGTCTGCATGTGTTTTGTTTAGAAAAATGCAGAAAATTATTTTCTAAATATGAGTACAATTGAATTTTCTGAATTTGAAATTCTTAAGTTGACAGTCCAAGACGGTAAAATATTAAATTAATAAAGTATCTTTTAGTTCTTTCTTTTCACAGAATTGGGCTTCTTAGATGATTTACTCTGTGTGGTTGTAAGCTCGAACAAAACTGTTGTTGTCCTTATTGAAAGCGATGATGTCACAAGTTGGAAAGAAATTCCAACTTCAAATTAAAACAAAAATGTGGCAATTTATCACTGAGAAGCTGGTGGAACAGGAATATTCATGTAATGTCACACAGGTGCAGGGGAAGTTTCGAAGCTTGGTGAGGACTTGCTCAGAGCCCTCTTCTAAGCCTACCTCTGAGCCATCTCCCCACATAACATATCTCTCTTGGAAGTACTTCCTGTCGGAACTGTGTGCTATTCCAAATTTTTAACATATGAGTCATTTATCACGGTGTCGACCACCGGCGAGTGCACACGTCACTCACTGCACTCGTCATTTCTGCTGTGCTGTACCCAAAAAAAAAAAAACAGGCAGTGACCACAGCGCGTGTGCAAAAAAACAAAAAAAAAATCTAAAAGAGTGCAGTGCAATTTAAAAAAAAACAAAAATATCAAACAGTGCCGCCTTCCACCTCTCCCGCTCCTGGTCGTAGTACTGTTGCTTGCACTCGGTCACTGCCGTTACTGTATTTATCATACGGTACGGGCAGTGACTGAGTGTATGCAACAACTGATGGATAGCGGGTTGTGTGTGAAAATTTTGTTGGTGCACTGTTTCATATTGTTGTAAGGGCATAACACCTACAGCAATTTGATTCGGTAAACCATCGTCAGAATTTTCACTTCGCAGCCTTGCTTAGTATCGTCGGTATTTGGGTTCACTATGTCTGTTTTCAATTATGACCAGAGAATTTAGGGTGGACGTAGCTAATATACGCGGGCTAAAAAGTAATCACTTTTCTGCGTACGTCCACGTCTGTAAGTACCCACCACCTGTTTTGGCACTTAGTGAAACACAGGTAGATCCCCGCCCACACCACAGATCACTCTGATCTGAAGCTACCTGGCTACGAACTAGTGCCACTATTCTTTTCTCACCGCGGTCTCGCCATTTATGTGCGTAGTGATGTAGCTTACCAAATTCCACCACAATGTAGTCCCTGTTCCAATCCGGAATTCAATTTCATGTGTTTAAAATTCCATCTCCGTAAGCAAATTATCCACTACTGCTTTATTTACAGAAGTCCCAAACTGGACAGCAACTCGACCTTTCACGAGTTTGATGCGCTGTCTGATTCCATTCAAAGAATTGTATCCCTGTATCCTCATACTGAAATCGTGATTACGTGCGATTTCAATATACACGATTCTGGTTGGCTTCGACATTCTGGACAGATTACACCCCAAGGACGGTGTGTTGAGATCTTCGCTGCGGAAAATAATTTAACCCAGCTTGTAAATGAGCCCACACGAATACCAGACGTTGATAGCCATACCGCCAACACCCTGGACTTGTTGGCCAACCGTATGGCAATACGAGAAAACCAATTGGAGCGGACTTAACAATTTCTTTAGGAATTTTAACTGGTCGTTATGTTTCCTCGATAACGACGTGGATGCCGCTGCTGACATGATCACAGAAACTATTCTTTTTGGAATGAGATGCTTTGTCCCTCATCGGATGAAGAGTATCAAACCAAAAGAAAAGGCATGGTACGACTCGAGCTCTAAAGAGGCTGTCAGGGTTAGAGAATTGTTTTTTTCGGTCCCACAAGGCCAACCCGACGGAGGAAAACCGAAAAAAGTTCAAACGAGCCAGAAATGACTGCAACGTCTTTCTCAAGCGTGTGAAATTTCTGCAATGTCCCAAAGGCAGTAAAAATTTTTGGTCATTCGTCAAAAACATTAGAAATTCTACCTCATCCTCCATCCCAACGCTCATTTACAATGACATTCCAGCTGTCAGCTCTTTGGACAAGGAAAATCTGCTTGCTGCACACTTTGCGGCTAGCTCAACACTCCCAGATTGTGCTTTGTCCCCGCCTACACTTGAGTGCGTCGAATCTACAATAGGACGAATCCACTTTCGCACTCGTGTAGTAGCAAGAGTACTTAAAGATCTCAATATGCATAAATCCGCTGGTCCAGATTTTATATCTCCCCTTCTTCTGAAGAGGTGTTCTTCCACGTTGGCAAAACCACTGCGTAAGCTTTTTCGTCAATCCTACTCTTTAGGACTCTTTCCGAGAAGATGGAAAACAGCATTTGTCCAGCACGTCCCTAAAAAAGGCGAATCTTCTTCTCTCTCCTCCTACGGACCCATTGCACTTACGTCCCTTCTCTCCAAGGTCATGGAAACGCTGATAAACCGTCAGCTCGTGAAATATCTCGAAACACGAATACTTCTCAATGACCGGCAATATGGTTTTCGTAGCAACAGGTCCACTGGTGATTTGATGTCATGTCTCACCCAAAAGTGGAACCAAAGCGTACAGCAATCTGGCGAAAGCAAGATAGTTGCACTTGACAGAGTTTGGCATCAGGCTCTTTTGTCGAAAATGCGTGCTTTTGGGATCGATGACTCTCTTCTTCAATGGATTAGAAATTACCTTTTGGAACGTTCAATTCAAGTTGTCTTGGACGGTTTTAAGTCTGATATTCACAAAATAAATGCTGGTGTGCCCCAGGGCTCCGTTCTGTCTCCGACACTCTTTTTAATTTTCATTAATGATCTCTTGTCTGCAACTTCTAATCCAATATATTCCTTTGCTGATGACAGCACTCTCTGGTTTTCATATTCGTTCCCGGACTCTGCTCTTCGGCTGTAGAACGGGAACGGCAGCGTATGTTAAGCTCATTAAATTCCGATATTAACAGCATAACCAATTGGGGAACTATCAACCGAGTTGTCTGCTGTCATTAAAGCGAAACTCAAATACCCAGCCATTATCCATGAATGGCACTTGCATCGTCGAAACCGATAAACTTTCCATTCTCGGTATGTGTGTCAGCGACAACTTACGTTGGAGTGACCACATATTCGATGTCGTCAAAAATGCTGCGAAATGTCTAGGTTTCCTAAAGCGATGTAAGAAATATTTTACCCCCCTGTGATCTGGTCACAATATATAAGGCTTTCATCCGTCCAAAATTGGAGTGCTCCATTGAAATCGCCAGTAGCATTCCGCCCATTCAAACTTTCAACCGCAACACCCGTCTCGCTATGAATGCTCATCAGTATACCCTCAAGCCCATTTTCGGACGTACTCTAAAATATCGTGATTCTTTCCTATGCCGTACAACTCGCTTATGGAATGCCCTGTCGATCTCTGTGTTTCCTGGTCGTTATAACTTACAAACATTTAAAAACAATGTACATCGGTACCTGTATTTTCTTCCACCCTAAATTTCCTTCGCCTGCGCTGTGTACGAACATTTTAAGGGTACAAAAACCTCTTGAGCGTGCGCTGATTATAAAAAAAAAAATTTATATCCTCAGTGCACTCCAAGTCAAACTCTATATCTGCTTCATCTGCTATATTACGAATATGCAGAACACAGCCCGCCTTTATAAAATGCCAGACTTTTGAAACACCAATTAGATCGAATTTTATAATTTCCGAAACTTTACCTTTAAAATGCAATTAGAAGGTTAACTGCTAAGCGCAACATTGAAATTTAAAAATAATTATTGCATGGGTAGGCGGAATCTCCTAATAAATAGTAACCTATAATACAAAATTTATCCAACGTTCGCGCACCACTAAATCCGTTTTTTTACGCAAAATTTAATACAAAGTTCGTTGTTGCAAATTGAAATCCATTTCTAAAATTGTAAAAAATCGCCAACACACACAGAGATACAATGTACTCTTGGCTACGTAATTTTTGCAAATGTCAAGCTATGATGCTAAAATTTAGAGGCACTGTCAGCAACAGATTTACCAACTTAACAAAAAAAAACAGAACTTAAATCAGAACAATTGGAGCGCCACACCGTGGTGTGGTGCGGGAACTTTTTGATCAAGGTGGTACGTAAAAATGGTATAAGATCTTTCAATGTTCTTAGTGGTGGGCACTAGGCCATGAACTTGGCCATATGCCGAAACATAGAAACTCGACTTCTTTTTAAAAGAATTTCGATTTAACTAGTTACACCTTTAGAAATGCAGCCTCCAGAGCCTTGAAGCTCGGTTTTACTGAATATTATATTGTCATCCATGTAAATAAAACATCTGATGCCTATATGTTCTCTTAATATATGTAGTAAGTATGTCATCCAGAGTACTCTGGAAGATGGAACGTGCATTTCTTAGCCCCTATGGGAGACGTGTGAACTCAGAAAACACAATTTTTTCCTATATCGCAGTCTCTGAGATGGATTTGGTGAAATCACTCTTAAGGTCTATAGGCGTAAACCACTTATTATTCCCTAGGTTGGACAATACTTCATTAATATTTGGAATAGAATATCTATCGGGAATGATGATTACGTTAAGCTTTCCTTCGGAATCTGGTTTCCCGGAAATGATCTAAACCGGGGAGTTAAACGGACACCGTGGAAGGTCTAATGATTCCGTCCTTTAAGGGTTGTTTTATTTGGGACTTATTTCATCCGTTAGGGACATGGGATATGGATCTGATTTCGAATAGACTGGATCGTCGGTAGTTGTGCGGATTACTTCTTTGACGTGGCCGTGGCTCAAGTGGTAGTGTGTTGGCTTCCCAATCGGACGGTTCGGGGTTCAATACCAGCCGTGATCGAAAGACTTTTTTTCAGGCAACTGAAATCTTGTGAGATGAATGGTTGCCTAAATATAACATCAAGTCCAATTTACACTAGTAATTTAGTCTCCCCATTAAATGTTGGATGCCACCCATGGAGCGAAATAACCACTGAACCCAAAAATCTTTCTCTCTCTCTCTATCCAATTTTCCGAAAAACTTAACACGTGCTCCGGCATTTTAAGAGTAGTAATACCCTCTTGAGTGTTAAGTTCTTTTATAAAAAAAAAAAAAAATTTTAGTTTTTTGTCAGGATCGGAAAAAAAGTTTGGTCAATTACTTATGAATTGGGTAAGACTGCGAATTTGACTCGGGGAGAGGTGAGCGGTTTTTAGTTCAATAATCGAATTTACGGATTGTGAATTTTACTGCTTTAACGGAATCTTGCGTTCACTTTTTTTCGTGAAAAAGTTGTCTTTACAGTGAATGACGGCGCCTAGTTCCTTTAGACCATCAAACGTTTTTAAGTTTGGTAATTTAAAAAATTACATCTTTGATCGTTGGGGTTCGAAAATGCATAAGTTAGCAGTTTGACTGATATTTATATCTCCGTTAATAGAATACGCGTTTTTTTTAGAGGTTTGGTTTTTAAACTGGCTACACTGATTCTAAAGATTGTCAGTATGACAGTTGAAAGTTGATTTGTAGTTAGTACGTTTTTCCATTTCACGATGAGTAGACTAACGCCAGAACAACGAGTGCAAATTGTGCAACCTTATTGTGAAAACCATGGTTCGGTTCCCCAAATTTATCGTGCGGTACGTCCATTTTACCGTCGACATAATCGTCCATCGGAACACGACGAATCGTTTTCGCACCATGTACACTCTAGTAGAGAATACGCATGCCCGAAGACGACAGACAGTGCGAACAGAAGAAGTTATTGCCGTTGTGGAGGGCAGTGTTGAGGAGAATCCGAATGAGTCGATTCGCCATCGTGCACAGCAATTGGAGCTATACCCATCCACTTTTTGGAAGATTGTAGGGAAAGATCTTGGCTTAAAAGCTTGTGCAAGAGTTGAAACCGCGTGATCACTATACGCGTCGTAGGTTCTATGAATGGGCCGAAAACATGATTCAGCTTGATCCTCATTTTCAACGCAACATTTTGTTCTCCGATGAGGGCCATTTTTGGTTAAATAGATATGTATGTTAAACAAGCAAAATTGCTGAATTTGGAGTGGAGAAAACCCAGAAGACGCTCTTACAACCATTAAAACTCATTGTTTGGTGTGCTTTATTTGCTGGTGGAATCATCAGCCCATATTTCTTTAAGGACGACGCCGGCCAGAATGTTACGGTCTGACTTTTTCGTTCGTCAGTTGAATGGCATTGACGTGAGAGAGCTTTGGTTTCAACAAGAAGGCGCAACATGCCACATGGCGCGCGATACCATCAATTTAATGCGAGACACATTTGCTAAGCGCATATTGAACTGACCTCCACGATCCTGTGATCTCACACCTCCAGACTACTTTCTTTCACTAGTCTATGCTGATAAACCATAGACGTTGGACGCTTTGGAGAGGAAACAGTAGTCGGGAATGGCTTGCTCTTCGTGGAGGTAAAGATGGAGCTCTTTGGCCATTGCATACCGCGTCCTGAAATTGACATTGTCAAGCTTAAGGCATAGGCGCAATGCTTGAGGCAGATTCGCAGGCTATCTTATATTGAGAAGTCTGGCTAAGGCTCCGCGAAGTCCACGAATAAAAGTATCAAGTGCTTTATCTCGGTATGACTGTATCATATATATGAGAGATTCATCACTTAATTCCATTGAGAACAATTTATTTAAGATAAGGGACAAATGTTGGTAAAATTCGGGTATGGTTAGGTTACTTTGGTCATAGGGTCGTATGGTCATATGGTACTCGGGGGAGTATAACGAGAGATTTTGGACCAGGTGAGAGCGGTATTCCAAGACTCTAGTGCAATGTCAAGAGCTGTATTCACCAGGTTGACCAGAGAACGCCCGAAGGATCCTGACCACATCTGGGAGTCTTTCGAGATCATCAAAATTTCTGGCTTGATAGCCATCAATCGTTTGGTCGAAGTTGTTAGTGTCAGGGGGTGACGTTGACAGTTGCGCGACGGCGTTTGCAACGACTTCATTAATATGTTGCACCAGTACTACTAGAGGAATTTTGTAATGCGACTGAGAAAGATTCCATGCCATCTAGAAGACTTGGCTTGAGTTATTATTTTTATTTGCCATTTTGGTTTTTTTAAAGTTTCTTAACTAAATTTAATTCGAGGACACTGTATTACAATGATACTAATGAACGAACAGTTTACAGATTTAAATGTGTGGAAATTATTAATTTTGGTTAGAACAGGGAAAACAATTTGAATTTAAAAAGTATAAAAAAATAATCTCATATAAGGATTTTCATAATGGTGACGACTGTGTATCCATTTCCTGGTGAGTGGGCTAGCATTGGGTTTTGGAGGTATTAAATTCCACTCTGTTGATAGCTCCCCATATGCTGCCGATCTCGTTCTACAGCCGAGGAGCAAGGACGTGAGTCCGGGAACAAATATGAAAAGTAGGGAGCACTGTCATCAGCAAAGGAAAAGGACACTTGATGCTTGTGTCCGGTTGCGTTTGGAGTATCGGAGGTCAGGTGGTTGCGCGTATTGCGAGGAATGCGGAAGCTGAGATGTGGTTGTTAAGTCATACTCTATGGCGAAAAGCATAGACAATGGCATGTACGAGCGTAGGCAAAGGCGTTGGCATTGATTTATTTTTGAAATACGAGTAAGTATATTGAGAGGCAGACAAAGGTTGCGTATCAATGTTCCTGCGCATGTAGATATCGATCAGTCATTCTAGAGTTCTTAGCAAGACTGATGGTAGATAAATGGATATTAGGTTTTCCTGATTTACATCGCACTATTTTACAGCTTTGGATGTCAAAACTAACTTTAGAATCTTCCCATAGTAGACGAATGTGGATCCGATTTAGACAGCTCTTCAAAATGATCTCAATCATGGGCGAGATGATTTAAAGTCAATTGCAATTGGTCCATATGTAAGGTTTAAAGCTGTGTACTGCCCAAAGTAGTTCCTCTCTAGTAATCATTATTGATTAATTGCGCATGGAAATGGAATTCTTTACTAGAAGCCGTCCAAGGGTCATCGTATTTTTTTCAGCTTGGTATTACTAGAGTGATTCTGAGAATTAAACTTCCCCACGGAAGACGAAAAATAGTCACAAGAAGTCCTAGTTCTGAAATCCATCAATGTTGCTCTTCTTTGCCTCTTGGTCGAAAAATAGTACAAGAAAGACAACATTTTCGTCTTTAAGATTACTCGTAAGCACGTTTATGAGTTTGAAAGTTCAGAGCTAAGTAATTCCTTTAGAATTTCCCTCTGGGCAAGTAAAGACATCAGTTATACTGAATTGAAGGTATCTGTGAACTGAAAAGCAATGTCCAGCTGATATTTTACAATCAAATATCTTCTGATAGATAAGTGACTCGGATCTTTCGTTGATGTTAGTATTGTCCCACACAGTGTGATCAGCGTTAGAAACACATACTATAATGAGACTAGTTTTTACCTTTCCGCTTCTGCGATTGATCTTTCTATGTTATTAACAGGGAGGGCTCACACGATCACGGAATGTTAACCGAAACTAACACTTTGGCAGTTGATAGTCCTGGTCGCTGAAATTGGGCAGAAGAAAAGCGTTAAGGCATAGTATGCAAGATCTAGGGTTACCTTTTTTTTTTTTTTTTAAAAGAACTTAACACTCAAGAGGGTATTACTACTCTTAAAATGCCGGAGCACGTGTTAAGTTTTTCGGAAAATTGGATAGAGAGAGAGAGAAAGATTTTTGTGCTCAGTGGTTATTTCGCTCCATGGGTGGCATCCAACATTTAATGGGGAGACTAAATTACTAGTGTAAATTGGACTTGATGTTATATTTAGGCAACCATTCATCTCACAAGATTTTAGTTGCCTGAAAAAAAGTCTTTCGGTCACGGCTGGTATTGAACCCCGAACCGTCCGATTGGGAAGCCAACACACTACCACTTGAGCCACGGCCACCCTTTACCCTTTATCCTATACATCAATTGATTCGTATCCATCACGGTGTTATTCAAGAGTTTTAATTTGGAAGACCAACCAAGAACTTGATTTAATCAAATTTTGCTGAGAGAGTCCTCTGTACCAATGTCTGAGAATCTGTAATCGATCATGTGAGTTCCAGATTCTCTGGAGTCGTCCTTTTCAGTGGATAATAGGAAACTGATGCTCCAGGTAAGTTTATTTTCTTGCAATTCATTGCAATTCATTGCTTTTAAGATATCAGAATCGACGCTGAATCTTCAGTTAAAGTGCAAGTATTTCTCGTTGATGATATCATAAATACGAGTAGGTATCTATAATGACCTTTCTACTTTTCCAGCTTTACGGCCGTCCAGTTGTGAGCCGAAAGCGAAGGGTATTTCGATGAAAGAGAGTTCGACTGGGAACCAGGTGCGAGTTCTAAGTTTGCTTGAAATTTCTTTTTTAGCAACAATTTCCTATCCTATCTCTTTTAAAGATCGCATGATTTTGGATCATCACAATCGATAAGCTTCACATGCCTTTGATGCTACCTGCCATCGTATGTGATTGTAGGTAGTCAGGGTTTGTGCCTGATGATGCTCAGGAAGACAACTGATTGTTTTAGCTTGGCCATCTGACACCATTTCGAAGATGTCGCTTCCATCGATCACTCTTATCACGATCTCGTCGATAGGTATCTATAATGACCTTTCTACTTTTCCAGCTTTACGGCCGTCCAGTTGTGAGCCGAAAGCGAAGGGTATTTCGTCCATGAAAGAGAGTTCGACTGGGAACCAGGTGCGAGTTCTAAGTTTGCTTGAAATTTCTTTTTTAGCAACAATTTCCTATCCTATCTCTTTTAGAGATCGCATGATTTTGGATCATCACAATCGATAAGCTTCACATGCCTTTGATGCTACCTGCCATCGTATGTGATTGTAGGTAGTCAGGGTTTGTGTCTGATGATGCTCTGGAAGACAACTGATTGTTTTAGCTTGGCCATCTGACACCATTTCGAAGATGTCGATCACTCTTATCACGATCTCGTCGATAATTAGGTTACTAAGATATAATACGAGTACTTCTGAGACTTTGTATTGAGAGACATTCGGTGCAGGCGTTTCGCACTTTGGAGTATTGAAAACTGAAGAATTTTTTTCCAACGATCTCTGACGCTTTGACTTTTTTCAGCCCACTCCAACTGGTTTTAGTTATAGAGCGCGAATTTCGATTCTCAAAGGCTTTAAGAATGTGAGCGACATTTCCGAAGGAGCGCTTTCTTACAGGTCTATAAATACGACGACTGATTTGCGCTAAGTAGTTTTTGTAAAAGTGGGTAAAGTTTAATCACAATTCACCAATTCCTAGTAAGTTCATTACTTGATTTAGACCAGCTTTTGAGTATAATGAAAGAGAAAAAAGGTGTACATTTTAGGTCAACATTTTTTTTTTAATTACGAGTAGTTTGCTAAAGTTGCGCCACTTTGAAGGATGCCACATAACCATAATGTAATCAGAAAGGAAACCGTAACATCTGCGATACCAGCTTAGTTTATTTTTACGAATATTGAATAGCGTGCCATCGAGGTAAAGTAACGAACCTGGAAATAAACTCTATTGTTGTCGACACATAAAAATGTAATAATTAGGTTTGTGTGCATTTATGCGCTTCTTCAGAGTAAAATTACTGATATTGCTTTTTTAAGTATTTCCTTCTTGGTTCTTCTTATAATATGGTATCTACATAGTTACTTGTTTCTGTTACATCCTGCTTACTTCGCTAGCCTGCGATACCTTGGTTACACAAAAATATGTAAGAATCACGCCGACATTTTTACGCTTATTTTAATAGTATTGTAATGGAATTAGCGGTATCGATTTGATTTAAATTACGGTACTGCAATATGTCGGGAGCTACAGTAGACTGCATCCAAACTAAAAATAAAATATGGGTAATTGAGAAAAATATTGAATAATGCAATCATCCATAATGTTGTTTGGCGAATACGAACATGTTGAATTCAGGCCAAGACATTAAATGAACTAACGAAGATATAAAGCTTTATATTATTAGGTCATTCTAAAAATGGCTTTCCAGTAATTGATTTAAATTGTGTAATCATCTGTCTGCAATACTTGTGGATTATCAACAATGTAAATTTAGGATGTGTGTGCGAGGGAGACTCGGTTGCAAAAGTGCGGGCGATTTTTTTACTCTCTCTTCTTGAAGGGATTAGAAATTAACTCTCGGAACGTTCTATTCAAGTTCTAAATGGATGTTGGTGCCCCACGGCGCTCTGTTCTGTTTTCCGATAATATTTTCAATTTCATTAATGATCTATTCTAATTCAATATATTCCTTGCGCGTCCTAGCTCTTCAGCTGTAGAACCGGAATGGCTGTTTATGTTGCAAAACCGTCTATAATGTGACAGTTGCCATCTTTCAGTAGAGTGATGGGGTAAGGGGTAAATAAGAAATGACCTTTGGAATTTTCCAAGTTCAAATTTCAAACACTGAACTTCTAGAAAAGCGTATAAAAAGATACGCCACTAGGATGAGGCCACATGCTAAATCTTCGAAAGAAAGGAAAAAATAAATAAAATGTTTACATTTTATGGTTTTAAAACATTTATTTCTTATGTTTTTCTACATTAATAATAATAGAATCATACATTTGTTTTTTAAATAATCGAGAGAGATTTGGGCCCAGGCATCACGAATAGCTTCAATTAAAGTGACCTTGTCTTCAAATTGTCTGCCGCCTTTATACACCTTACGAGATAACCATGCCCAAACATTTTCGATTATGTTTAAGTCCGGTGAATTGGGCGGCCGTGGCAAAAGTTCCACGTCTTCTGATTGAATCCAACTTCTAACAACCCTGGAAGTGTGGTTGGGGCCATTGTCTTATTAGAATATCCAAGGCAGGGGTCCAAAAAAGTTATTCACTTTTAGGAATGACTGTTACAGCAAACATTTGTAGTTGTTTCCGTTCATTGTTGTAGACAAAAACTCCAACTCAATTGTGCCATAGTAGGTAATAGCTCCCGACTCCATTACACCTGATGTACGCCTGTGGTGTGTTGCCAAAATAAGCTCCTCCTTTCTTATCATGGAAATAAAAGTTGTAACCATCGGGGCCGTCAAGGTTAAACTTTTTTTAATCCGAAAAGACAACGCGTTTCCATTCACTGCTCCAAGCGACATGTTCTCCTTCAAAATTCATTCGATGCTCCTTGTGTTCTTGCTCCAAGCTCCAAGCGACATGTTCTCCTTCAAAATTCATTCGATGCTCCTTGTGTTCTTGCCTCAAAACAGGATTCTTTTTAAGTTTTTTTCTCTGTATAGTACCACTTTTTCGTATTATCCTTCGGACCGTTACTATGCTGACTGATACTCCGCTTTTGGCCCTCATTTTAGTCGCTGGTAGAGTAGAACTTGAGGCACACCGTAGAATTAACCGATTTTCTGACAATGTTGTTACTTCTGCCGTGTGTCCTTTTTGATTTTTCCCATAGTTTTGTGGATCCGCAAGATAACTATTTACAACTTTACAACTTCTTTTAAGCCTCCTTGCAATTTCTCGGCCTGAGAGTCCTAACTCATTGAAATCATCTATTTTTCCTTCCTTCCTTCCTTCCGGGTCTTTCCGGAACCCATTTTTTCTTAAACTAAAAAAAGTTCTTTTCAACGCTTTTTTAAGTATTCTTAACAAAACTTTGAAAAAAATCGCTGATGTGAACTCCTGCAACGAAATATTCGCAATGGCCTTATCCTAGTGGCGCATTGTTTTATACGCTTGGTTGGTAGTTTGCGGGTACAAAATAACAAACAGGTATAACGAGTGAAAATCGATTGCAAAATGTGTGGCCTCATCCTAGTGATCGTCAGTGTATAACTACTTCGAGGAGTAGAATTTAAAATACTTATGAAAAGTCTCGCTTCCAATGCACTAATCGATCTGGCTAACCCCAAATGTTGAAACACCAAACAAACCACTAGCAGTCTATAGAAAAGTAGACAATAGCTCCAGCCGGAATCACTTCGCTACACATTCCTATAAAGAATTCATCACGCACTACGATTCATTCGCTTAGCTGAGAACTTCTGCAGTCTTACAGATCACTTAGTAGATAGATACATTAGATAGATATTTTTACATTTTACAGAGATTTGATAATTTGATATTTTATCTTTCTACTGAAATATGTATGGAGAAAAAACAAGTCAAAATTTGAAAGAAAAACGAAAAAACAACCTTCAATATAAAAAAAAGGGTGTGCATATACGCTAATACATATAGGGATAAACTTATGGATATGTATGTTGTATGTAAATACAACTATGATTAAACAGATAAACATGTGTGAATAAATAAAAAGAACATGAATAAGTAGATAATAAATATATAATGAACTAGCTGACCCGACAGACGTTGTCCTGTCTTAACTTCTCTGCAACACACTTATGCCAGCGCTTGATCCAATCCTCGAAAAATTTTTTATATTCGGTTTTCGGTATGTCCATCAGTGCTTCCTGAGATTTTTCCATTACTCCCTCTCGGCTGCTGAAACGCGCTCCCCGTAGTGGTTTTTTAACTCGATAGAACAGAAAGAAGTCACAGGGAGCCAAATCAGGTGAATTCGGTGGCTGTTGGATGGTATTTGTTGCATTTTTCGTCAAAAAATTACGAATAATGGTGACACTGTGCGACGGCGTGTTATCATGGTGCAAAATCCACGAGTTTTCTGCCCACAATTCTGGTCTCTTTCGGCGAATTCCTTCACGCAAACGTCTCATAATGCCCAAATAATATTCTTTGTTTACTGTCTGGCATTCTGGCAAAAATTCATGATGCACTACAACGTTGTAATCCATGAAAACCGTGAGCATTGCCTTCTTTTTTGACTGAAAACGACGTGGTTTTTTTTGTCTCGGCTCATTTGGTAAAGCCATTCATTTGCCTGATGTCTGGATTGCGCGTCGTACTCATAAACCGGAGACGTCTCGTCTCCAGTAATGATCCTTTTGATGAATGTGGGATCGGATTCAGTCTCGCAAATCATCTCTTTTGCGACGTCAACACGGTCTCTTTTCTGCATGAAATTGAGTCTTTTGGCACCAACTTTGCTGCTACACGACGGAAACCCAAATCATTAACCAAAATGTCTTGGACCGATCCATAGGCAATGTTCAAGTCCTCCGCTATATCTCTGATGGTAAATTTGCCGTTATTGACCAACATTTCTTTTACTTCATCAATGTTTTCCTCGGTTTTCGATGTCGATGATCTGCCACTGCGTTCATCATCTTCGATTGACTCACGACCACTTTTGAACCGCTCGTGCCACTGGTAAACGACCGTTTTCTTTAGATAATCGTTGCCGAAACACTTTTCCAACATTTCCAACGTTAGCGCACCATTAAATCCGTTTTTTACGCAAGTTCGTTGTTGCAAATTTAAATCCATTTCTAAAATTGCAAAAAATCGCCAAAACACACTTTGTACTTCCCTTTTAAAATTGTGGCTTCGATGACGTTGTTTTCACTGTAAGTCGGGTGCCATTATAAAGACGTGGCTGGTTTATATTCCGTAACATAATTACTACGGATACAACAATGATACAAGACATTTTTTCTCAAATTTTTTTTTTATTTTTCTACATGGTCTCCTTGTAACTCTACACACTTCTCCCGGCGATGCGCCCATCTCTCTAACCCGTCCAAATAGTACTTGGCGTTTTTCTCTGCAAAATAATTGTTCACGAAGGCAGTTTTTAGATGAGGGAACTAAAAGAAGTCGCTTGGGGCTAGATCTGGTGGATAAGGCGGATTGTCAAGTAGTTCTAACCGTAATTCATGGATTTTCACCATGGCAACCACTGAAGTGTGAGACGGCGCGTTGTCTTCGTGAAACAGGATTTTCTTTTTCTGCAAATGTGGCCGTTTTTCGGCAATTTCTGCCTTCAGCTTGGCAAGTAATGATGCGTAGTATGCTCCTGTAATCGTTTTTCCTTTTTGAAGATAATCGATTAAGATAACTCCTTTACTATCCCAAAAAACAGTCGTCTTCACTTTCCCAGCCGAAAAAACAGTTTTGCTTTTTTTTGGAGCTGGCCTGCCCTTTGCAGTCCACTGCTTTGACTGAATTTTTGTTTCGGGCGTATAATTGGGTATCCAAGTTTCATCTACAGTAATTAATCGGCGCCAAAACTCGGATTTACTGAGTCTAAACTGCGCCAACAGAGCGTTGGAAATGTTCATTCGAACACGTTTTTGGTCTAACGTAAGCAAACACGGCACCCAACGCGCGGACAGCTTTCTCATGCCTAAATCTTGATTTAATATGTAACAAACACGTTCTTTGCACATTTTCATAACCTCTACTATCTCTCTCACTTTAATGTGGCTCTTACGGCCATGTTTAAATTCACCTGTCCAAAATTTCACTGTGGTAAATGATGGTGCAGAGTCCCCATACACGGAGTCCAACTCATTTCTGATTTTCGTAGGCGTATTGCCTTTCAAAAACAAGAATTTAATAACAGCTCGATATTAAATTTTTTCCATTTTCACGAAAAATCGATACATCGACTCACTCAAACCACTGTCAATCCAAAACTGCGCTTCCAAAATGACTGAAACTTCGGTAAGTAACTGTCAAAAGATGCACAACTAGCATTCACTAGCTTTTATTGACGAGTGCCCCTATCATTACGTTGCGGTCGGAAACTTTTCAGTATGAGGTGGTAATCCGTCAAATTCCAGGGAATTTAAGAATTCCTTTGGATAGTTGACAGTATCATCTTGGTTAGTGACGGAATCAAGCGATTTGTATGTCATCAATTTGCCAGCTAACTTATAGTATTTTGAATTTGAAAATTCATTTCGTTAACATCAGGGTTTTTTGCAGCCAATACAATTCACTCGCTCAACCATGATGTTTATAATTTTGAACAATGTTTGAGAAAACCTTATCGATGAGCTCGGTCTTTGATTCAGTAAGTGACAAAAATTGGTAGGTAATGTAATGCATCCAGGTATTTTGCCGTTACCGATATCGAGCAATTTTTTGGAAAAAAACTTCTCCAGATTGGTCGTTCTGCAATTCGACTCTTATGTTCATATTTAATTTGAGCGTTTTAACATATACATATACGACTTTAAACATGCGTTAATTTCGTCGGCTGGCGTTGATCGTGGTACCTATTACTGGTAATTTTTGGTGAAAATCACCAGCCAATAAAGTCATTCCACCACCGAACCTTTTTTGGTTCTTACGTAAATCCTGCAACGAGCTGTTTAATGCTTCCAAAGATTTTTTGTGTGCCATCGTGCACTCATCCCAAACTATTAATCTGCTTTACTGCCACACTTTGGCCATCGCTGAATTTCTCGAAAGGTTGCAAGTTGGAGTTTCATTTATTTGCATGTTCAACGGCAACTTGAGTGCGGAATGAGCTGTTCGACCGCCTTCTGCAATACCTGATGAAGCAAGTCCAAGTGCGATCTAATCGTCGCAAAAACGTTTTCCCAGTTCCACCAGGAGAATCTAAGAAAAAAAATCCGCCAGTTCCATCGTTTAAGGGCTGAAACGAATAAAATCTGTAAATTTTAATACGGGCTATACTTTCAATGCGTAAAAATTGCAATCCCATTTTGTACCAAAATTAGCCTGTATATTCTCTAGTTTCAGTTTGTTATTGATTTTAGTTCGGTGCGGTTTAAAATATTTATAAAATATGAGTCAAGAGGAACGCCGTAAAAAGATCATCGACAAATGGCTCGAAAATACTTCGCGTCCAAACCATTTCATCGCAAAAAATTTAAACATAGCACGCAGTATAGTGGATTCTGTTTTTAAACGATATTTGGAGACGTTGTCAGTTAAGCGAAAACAGAAAAGTGGAGCTAAAAGTGGAGCACATGATAAAAATTTGGACAGGAATATAGTGGGTACCATCGTAAAAAGCCGGACTTTGTCATCCAGAGATGTTGCTCGGAAATGTAATACCAACCAAACAATGGTACAAAGATCTAAAAACAAAAAATATCAAAAGTTACTGAAAAGCAAAAAAAAGTCATAAAAACACGAGCCCGAAAGCTATACGAGTTGATCGGCAGCAAGAAAGCGTGCTTGGTTTTGAATGACGAAACTTATGTCAAAGCCGACTTTACTGCTCTTCCAGGTGCGCAGTTTTACAACTCGTTTGAAACTGAGACTCTTCCGCAATCAACAACATTGATTGGGATGGAAAAATTCGGGTCAAAATATCTCGTTTGGCAGGCCATCTGCCAATGTGGACACAGAAAAGTGGAGCTCATCGTTTATTACAACGGGAACATTTAACGGAGAAGTGTACACTAACGAGTCCCTAAAAAACGGTTGAATCCTTTCTTAAACAAACACTAGGGTTCAACATTATTTTGGCCAGATTTAGCTTCAGCTCACTATGTTCATGCGACGTTGAGCTTTCTTGTTGCTAAAAATGTCGACTTTGTCCCAAAAGACATGAATCCACCCAATGTTCCACAGTGCCATCCCATTGAAAGGTATTGGGCTTTGGTCAAAGCTAAATTGAGGAAGAGTGAGCAGTGTGCAAAGGGCGTAAAAGATTTTAGTGCTAAATGGAAAAGAGCGTCCAAAAAGATCACGGATGTAACTGTCACCAACCTTATGAAGGACATTCGCAAGGAGTTGAGGAAAGAATGGGAACCCAATAGTTTTTTTATTTTTTGTAATTGTGAATGAATTTAATAAAAACAGAGTTTTAAAGCAAATAAAAAAAATTTACATGAATTATGAAAATAATTTTTTTTTTACTTTGAAGTTTCCAAATTTTATTCGTTTCAGTCCTTAGTACTTTCATAAACGTATCGTAGGCATATTTTTGTTGCTCATTTAAAATCATATTGGGTTTTGCGTCTCAACTCTTGATTAAATTCGTTATGCATTAGGCGATTAGGCGTTGTCATTCATAATTGTATTAATCCTTTGTTGGTAAGCATCATGTCTTCAATAAAAATTAAAGCTTCATTGTGAATTTCTTCGTTAATTTGCAAATCTGCATTCGATGTTCTAAGTCGTTTCTGATGTAATGTTGTATATCTTCGGCCATGTGATCTCTATATTTGTTCCATAAATCTATCGCTGTTGATGGGAAGCATGTAGACAAAATAATGGAACACAATGTTCGTATTTGTTTAGCATTTGACGAAATCACAGCATCTTCGAGAGTGTGGCCTCAATGAGTGTCATTCTCTAGCAATCCCAAACGTTGACAGGCTTTTCTGTATGCACCGCATAATACACGATTAACAGTTCGCAGCTGTT
The DNA here is from genome assembly GCA_963966105.1 of Volucella zonaria. Lineage (NCBI taxonomy): Eukaryota > Metazoa > Arthropoda > Insecta > Diptera > Syrphidae > Volucella > Volucella zonaria. Next base: position 20,204,304 of record OZ014532.1, on the reverse strand, counting down.
GGAATGATGTTGGGCCACGAACATTGACTAATAGTAAACGCAAATAAAAACACTCGTCTTGACTGGGATGTACTGTGTAAAATTGTGGGTAACCGGGAACTAGCTGTCCTTGTTTCCGTCGTTGAAATTTCTTTGACGATTGATTCCAGGTATAACATCTTTGCATTTCGGAATAAAGCAGTGTTCTGGCAAAGGCACATTTCAAAGAAGCTGATCAATGTTGTTGATGACGGCCTGCCAACTCTTTGTAATACGTTTTCCGTTGTAAAATACACCCTTTGACCATTTTCCAGATGTACGGCAAAGTGAACAACAGTGGGGTGCCTTTCACGAATAGGGAATGAAAAAATACGCCACATCGCCTCGTTACTACTAACATAGCTGCCCATTTAAAAATGGGTTATCTCATTGTTTGAATTTTCAGCATTAACTTTACCTTTCTTCACTTGCTTGCAGATATACATATTTTATAAATGTTACGGAAGGGAAAAATTCGACATTTATGTGTGCTTTAAACTTTGACTATTGTTGACCTTGCATTGTCATTACTATAGTGGGTAGCCGGCGATAAAGTGGATAACCATCATTTCCACTAATAGTTTCTGTTACTAATTTTCTTGGAAAGCGTTTTGAACATTTTCCGTAAACCATACACAGAGAAATGGGATTTAATATTCCACAGGGACCATGAATCATATTTTTTGTAACAAATTCATGTAACAATGGATCTTCATCATTATCTGGAATTTCCGCAGATATCACGTCATCGATTTCATTCGGTCTTATCCTCTCTAGCAACCAAATGAGGATGTATGCATGTGGTAATCCCCGTTTCTGCCACTCGACTGAATAAATCCAACAGCGCGTCTCGCCAAACACATGATGTTTAACAATGAAATCCATTAGTGATTTCAATTTTCTTTTGAACACCCTTGTGGTAATGTCGTGGTGATCAATGGGTGATTGACCAATATACAATTCTTGCCGAATTTCTGTCCACTGTGGAGCATGTAAACGTTATAAACAAATCTGGTGTGCCATAATGACGAACATACGACATAGCATCCTGAGTGTATTCATGCATACGTCGCGGACTTCTGACGTATGTTGCTGGGAGAATGGTTGTTCTGCCTACATTCTGTGCATTTCCATTAGCATTGATGGCATTCCGGAGATGAATGTATTCCTCAGAACGGAGCTTTACCTGGTTCAACCGGATAAATGGCAATCGCTCAGTTTTAACTTTCACATACATATCCACAGTATATTGGTGAAAGAGACGCCGGCATATTAAGTTGTGATTGTCCTCATTTTCCCGAGTTATCAGTCTGTACGAATAATAATTCATTGAACTAATTTTTCTATTAATTTCGGAACCTATAAACAAATTTCTGTGTTATAATCACATAAATTAACGTTGTGATAAAAGTAGTAAACGTAGATTGTTTGTTTAACTGTAACTGGATTTATCATTTTCATTGAAAAATCATACCCATCTTCACCTTGCCAAAATAAGATAGGATATTGTAACGCATCATATGATCAATGTGTTTCAGACACACGCTGTAGTTGATCGTTACGCCGGTGTAAAGCAATATCTCGGTTTTCTAAATTTACGAGTACACCCGCGACGACAAAAGCGACTTCATTAATTGTTGGCGCATTCAAGCGTCTTGCGTGTTGTCCAGCAGGCGTCTTATCGGCTTTGATTACAAGTTTGTGGTTATCAGATGGCATGCGGTCGAATGCTGTCGTGAATAATGCAACCAATTCGTTATGTTGATGGAAAACCATTTGGAGTTGTTCCACACTTGGCCTTTTCACCGAATTGTTGTGCGCACAACGCTGATCGACTTGTCTTGCTGAATCGCCTATAAAATAAATTTGCAAAAATTTGTATTCAGTATCCAGCGGCGTTGGCAATAAGGAACCTGTTAGATGATACGAGGACGGGTCAATAAGTCCGTGACTTTTGGATTAAAACAAATTTTTTGATAAAAAAATAATTTTATTTTTCAACGTAGTCTCCCTTGAGCTCTATACACTTTGTCCAACGCTTCTCCAATTTTTTTATCCCTTCCAAAAAAAATGATTTGTCGAGGTCCTCAAAATGACGAGATGACTTCATCATTGGAGTCAAATCTTTTTCCACCAAGCCATTTCTTCAGGTTTGGGAACAAGGAGTAGTCGCTCGGAGCCAAATCTGGAGAATAGGGTGGATGAGGGAGCAATTCATAGCCCAATTCATGGATTTTTGCCATGGCAACTGCACATGTGTGCACCCTTGCATTGTCTTGGTGGAAAAGAACTTTTTTCTTGGCCAAATGAGGTCGTTTTTTTTTCAAATCGTCATTGAATCGGTCCAATAAGTTGGCATAATATTCCCCATTGATTGTTCTTCCCTTTTGAAGGTAGTCAATGTGGATTATCCCGCGTGCATCCCAAAAAACAGTCGCCATAACTTTATTGGCTGACAAACCCACCTTGGCCTTCTTTGGCGCCGATTCACCCTTAGAAACCCACTGTTTTGACTGTTGTTTGTTCTCTGGTGTGTTGTGATGGATCCATGTTTCGTCCACGGTTACAAAACGGCGCAAAAACTCCTCCATATTGCGATTAAACAACGCCAAACCTTCCTGTGAAGTTGTTACACGATTGCGTTTGTGGTCGACTGTGAGCAAACGCGGCACCCATCTTGCGGAAAGCTTTCTCATGCCCAAGTGATCATTCAAAATTGAAACCACTGAGCCATGCGAGATCCCTACGGCTTCCACAATCTCTCGCACTTTCAATCTTCGGTCGGCCAACACCATATCGTGAATTTTTTCGATTGTTTCGGGTGTAGAGACCTCAACTGGGCGTCCAGGACGTTCGGCATCTTCAGTGCTTGTACGGCCACAACGAAATTCAGTAAACCACTTTTTTACCATTGAAATCGATGGTGCAGAGTCCCCATAGTATTTATCAAGCTTAGCCTTGGTCTCGGTAATGGTTTTTTTTCGCAAGAAATAATGCTTAATAAGCACACGAAATTCACTTTTTTCCATTTTCTCCTCAAATTAGTGAGTAGTCTGATAAAAATAGCTGTCAAACACAAACTAACTGACGCAGCAAGTTTAAATTTTGGCAGGAGTCAACTGACAGATGCCTGTTGACAGGAGCAGTGTTGCTGTTTCAGTAAAGAGGTCAGAAATTCAAAAATGCACGGAATTATTGACCCGCCCTCGTATATTTATCCCTGAATCTGCAAATGTAAACAGACAATAAATAGGTGTAAAATAGGATATTATATAGCGAATTGTTTGTACCACCATACTGTGTCAGCACTGCCATTCCCCCATCAACTTTTTTAAACATACTCACTTCTGGCTGCTTTTGGCAATTCACCGAGCTACGAGCCTACTTTAAGCCATTTCAACTGATACGCCATTTCTATTGAAAGCTGCCAACGGATTTTGCATCAGGCACGTGGTGGTAAAAGTTTATTGTTTTACAATATATTGTACTTACCTTGAAAGTTGGCATAAAATTTTGTTGAACAACTTTCGTTGCGCCAAATGATGTCATTTGAAAGCAATTATTGTATTGTTGGATATGAGTCAAAAAATATTTAGAATGTGTCCCATTTCCGGAAACCAATGAATGCAGAGGCTCTGGTGGCGGTACCAATGGCGTCAATTTGATTTTACCGCTCGCGCCACACAATCCAGGGGCTTCATTTTTGAAATTAAATGCTTTACAATATTGACACACAACGTTCATTGATCCAGTAGCAATGATTTGCTGTGAACTGCAATCAATTTCCACGTTATAATTAAATGCAGCTCGATATGTGTTAAACGCAACAGTTCTATGAATGTTGTTGATTTCGATTCCATCGATTCCGTTCAACTTCATTCCGCTTTTTGCGTTGCCCGTCAGTTTGATTTGCTCTTGTATATCTTTGACTAGCAGCATTGCGAGTTCTGCGACTTAAGTTTGTACGCCTAATTGCTGGCATTTTTAAAAACAAAAATTCTACTGAAAACGAAAAAAATATTCTATTGTATTCTTTTTTATAACCATGTATGCCTGCTGTAAGTCAATCAAAACGGTCTATCAAAACCTACCAAAACTCCATATTAATTTGAACTTTTAATATTATTACTGATTACGTGATTCCTTTTAACTTACCGTGATGAACAAAAAAAAAAACTCAACGTATAATTGAATTGCCTGTGAAATCTGCAATGATTAATTAATAATTCCGATCGATGCATCTGTGTTAAACGATATTTGCGGCGCGCATTCTGTCAATCGCTGACAGTAATGTCAAGTAACTGACAGTTATTTCAAACGCTATAAGGATACATTACCTAGCCCTTACAAAGGACAGTAATTGTTAGCCAGTTGCTCTTTTGCTGTTGTTCTACTTTTTCACTAATAGTATACACATATCTGCCTCTGTCCGCTCAATTGGCTATCACTTTCTACCAGCCAGTTAAGGAGCATATAAATTTGACATTTCGAACGCCAACTGGCTTTGGCTTTGTTATCTTTTCATTTAAAACTTATTTTTGTGCCGGCAGGAGCTCGTGGCATTTGCACAAACAACAAAATAAGCTTAAAATAACGTACTTTTCAGAGTGCTAACAGTGTTTGAAGATTTAAAGAAGAGATGGATCGGAGCAAACGCGAACAAACAATCAAATTGTAGGCCAACTTGTGGGACGCCTACGTCACAGCTACGATTAACATAATTTTTGATAGTTTATACGTGTGAGCAAAATTGAAAGCCATTGCTGTCTTGTGTAAACGCTAGGTGAGAAAAGTTAATACGGTCGTTAAGTTTTCTTAAATTTCCTATTGTTCCCCGCAACTTTTCTAAGTTTTTTTTTCATAAGAACCTTTTCCTGACAGAAAAGAATACAACAAAATTGGTCCAGCCGTTCAGGCGTAATGCCATGACCAAAGGAAATAAGGATTCATTTCTATATACATAAATAAATAATAAACAATAAAATAAATAAATAATAAATAAAATAATAATAATATGTCGAACTTTGTGCCTGAAAAAGTGTTTTTGCGGGGAGTTCTTCTTCATTACTTTAATATGAAGAAAACTGCTGCCGAAAGTCATCATATTTTGGTGGAAGTTTATGGTGAACATGCGCTAGCTGAGCGAATGTGCCAAAAGTGGTTTGCACGATTTAAGAGTGGTGATTTTTGCTTGGAAGACGATGAACGTCCTGGGCAGCCAAAAAAGTTTGAAGATGAAGAACTGGAAGCATTACTCCATGAAGATTGTTGCCAAACACAAGAAGAGCTCGCAGAATTTTTGGGTGTCACTCAAGCAGCCATTTCAAAACGTTTAAAAGCAGCTGGATATATTCAAAAGCAAGGAAATTGGGTTTCACATGAACTCAAGTCGAGAGACGTCGAAAGGCGGTTTTGCATGTCCGAAATGCTGCAATGAACGCCACAAAAGGAAATCATTTTTGCATCGGATTGTTACTGGTGATGAAAAATGGATCTATTATGACCAAGAGCAAAAAATCATATGTGAAACTGGGCCAACCAGCCAAATCAACGGCAAAGCCGAATATCCATGGCGCGAAGGTAATGCTCTGTATTTGGTGGGATCAGATGGGTCAGCTGCTAAAACCGGGTGAAACCATCAATGGACAACGCTACCGAACACAATTAATCCGTTTGAAGAGAGCAGTGGCCGAAAAACGCCCGGAATATGCGACCAGACACGAGGCAATAATTTTCCATCATGACAACGCTCGGCCCCACGTTGCTATTCCGGTTAAGAACTATTTGGAAAACAGTGGATGGGAAGTCTTACCCCACCCGTCTTATAGCCCAGACCTTGCCCCTTCTGACTACCATTTGTTCCGGTCGATGCAGAGCGCCCTCACTGAAATACGGTTCACATCAGAGCAGAATATGAAAAATTGGCTTGATTCATTCTTGGCTGCCAAGCCGGCGCAGTTCTTTTGGGATGGGATTCACAAATTGCCAGAAAGATGGGAAAAAGTCATAGCTTCAGATGGGCAATACTTTGAATAATACTATTGTACATGTAAAAAAACCGCACTTGAGTTATATATACGAATTAAGTTATATAAATTAATGAATAAAAATAAATAAATAAATAAATAAATAAATAATAAATAAATCATTAAATAAATAATTAATATTTAAACGAATAAATAAATAATAAAGAAACAAAAATTACTAGATTCTATTTACAAAAAAAAGGAAAAAGAAGAAATACAGTAATACATGTCTAGAGATGTAACATACATACTAACTATTAACTATTCAATAAATAAGTAACAAAATATTGTTAACATAAATAAATATATACAAACAAATATGTATATTTAACATTTATCAATCATGAGTACATAATCCATTTACAAGCGGGTTTTGCTGATAACTAAGGACTGAAACGAATAAAATCTGTAAATTTTAATACGGGCTATACTTCCAATGCGTAAAAATTGCAATCCCATTTTGTACCAAAATTAGCCTGTATGTTCTCTAGTTTCAGTTTGTTATTGATTTTAGTTCGGTGCGGTTTAAAATATTTATAAAATATGAGTCAAGAGGAACGCCGTAAAAAGAACATCGACAAATGGCTCGAAAATACTTCGCGTCCAAACCATTTCATCGCAAAAAATTTAAACATAGCACGCAGTATAGTGGATTCTGTTTTTAAACGATATTTGGAGACGTTGACAGTTAAGCGAAAACAGAAAAGTGGAGCTAAAAGTGGAGCAGATGATAAAAATTTGGACAGGAAAATAGTGGGTACCATCGTAAAAAGCCGGACTTTGTCATCCAGAGATGTTGCTCGGAAATGTAATACCAACCAAACAATGGTACAAAGATCTAAAAAAACGTAACGGTCTAAAAACACGAAGAAAAACAAAAAATACCAAAAGTTACTGAAAAGCAAAAAAAGTCATAAAAAACGTGCCCGAAAGCTATACGAGTTGATCGGCAACAAGAAAGCGTGCTTGGCTTTTCATGACGAAACTTATGTCAAAGCCGACTTTACTACTGTTCCAGGTTCGCAGTTTTACAACAACATCGATTGGGATGGAAAAATTCGGGTTAAAATATCTCGTTTGGCAGGCCATTTGCCAATGTGGACACAGAAAAGTGGAGCTCATGGTTTATTACAACGGGAACATTTAACGGAGAAGTGTACATTAACGAGTGCCTAAAAAAACGGTTGATTCATTTCTTAAACAAACACGAGGGTTCAACATTATTTTGGCCAGATTTAGCTTCAGCTCACTATGCTCATGCGACATTGAGCTTTCTTCTTGCTAAAAATGTCGACTTTGTCCCAAAAGACATGAATCCACCCAATGTTCCACAGTGCCGTCCCATTGAAAGGTATTGGGCTTTGATCAAAGCTAAATTGAGGAAAAGTGAGCAGTGTGCAAAGAACGTAAAAGATTTTAGTGCTAAATGGAAAAGAGCGTACAAATAGGTTACGGATGTAACTGTCAGCAACCTTATGAAGGACATTCGAAAGAAGTGAGGAAAGAATGGGAACCCAAATAATTTTATTCGTTTCAGTTTCGCAAAAAAGCATAAATTCAACTAAAGTAAAAGGCTGACGTAACTTCTGCCACATAAACCAAAAAAATCCTCTATATCCATACTGCCTTCTAAGGTCGAACCACTTTTAGAAAGCAGGAATACTACGATGAGGCAGAGTTTATCTGTGTAAAAGAGGTTGGCAGTAACCCTGAAGTGCATAACCCATGGAAAAAACTGTTGATATGTCTCCTGCTCCAATATGCTATGCACATAGTGCAGGACATCACTTTCAACAAAGCAAACACTTTGCGGCGATCCGTTTTGATCACCTGCCATTGTTTTAAACACTTGATACTGCACCAGATAGACATATAGGTCATTGTGAACTAAGGACATTAAGAATTAACGTGATTATTTCAAATGACAATATTGCTAGTACTGACACAAATTAGATAATCGGAATTGTCGTCACTACAGATTATTATTCCGAGTGGTGCCAACATTATCCAACTCACACTTTCATTATTAACATGATGCATAGATGATATTTTGACACGTCTCCACTTTTAAAGCCAAATGACAGAAAGGTGCAGCATTAAGCCCATTACAGATTTTGACTAGTCAAACTTTTTAAATTAAAAGATTATTAACTCCCAATTGCTCGCTGAAATACCATAAGTGTACACAGAAAGTTAAAACCAACACTTTTCAATTCTGTCCACTTTCCAGTCAACTTTTGCGGTTAAATAAGTGAAATGCTTTTCTTTGGGTGAAGCAAAAGTGGTTATTACACTCTCATTCCATATTTGTTAGTGCATTTTCCAAACAAATGCCATAACCATTCATAGTCTTAGCAGCCACTGTAACCTTCCTGCACAATATTCATCAAATCTACAGCTCTGGTGTTGTCGTCAACAAATGCAAATATCGAGAAACCTTGTTCTCCTTTGAGTTCGAATGCATTGAGATACTTGTATTTTTATTTATTCCATGCCCCCCTACCGTAACCATACTCCGGCGCTTTTTTTTCTCTTTTATTAGAAACTATCAATTTTCCAAAATATTCAATATCCATCCAAAACCCTTTGACAGACAAAAGAAATAAAAACATATCTGTTTTCTTTCTCGAGGTTTTTAATATTTCACTCCTTTGTTACATACATGCACGAGCACGTAGATCCTCCTAGATTTGCTGTATATGAAAATAATTACGTATCTCAAGCTGAAATATGGGATCAGTGACGGGTAAAGTAATCAGGCTCAAATGTCGGAAATACAGTAGATTCAAAATGGACTACGAGTACGTCAAACAGTACTTTTACTAATACAATAAGACCACTAAACGCCGAGAGTTCAAGATTTACAATGTGCTGGGTGAGTTCAGTATACTTGTTGTAAGCATTAAGGAAGCTGGTTCACAGATTACAACCTATACCGAAAGAAAACAATTCACTTTAAAAAAAAGCGGTCGATTACTGTTCGAATTGATCGTAATAAATACCACCTAGCTCAAAAAGTTTGTGTGGCGCTCCCATTTTTCCGATTTGATTTTTATTAAGTTGGTAAGTCTGTTTTTGACATTCCCTCTAAATCTTATCATCATACCTTGACATTTGCAAAAGTTACGTAGCCAAGAGTACATCTATAACTGTGCATGTTAGCGATTTTTTACAATTTTAGAAATGGATTTAAATTTGCAACAGCGAACTTGTATTAAATTTAACGTAAAAAACCGATTTAATGGTGCGCCAAAGTTGGAAATGTGGAAAAAGTGTTTCGGCAACGATGCTCTAAAGAATACGGTCGTTTACCAGTGGCACGAGCGGTTCAAAAGTGGTCGTGAGTCCATCGAAGATGATGAACGCAGTAGCAGACCATCGACATCGAAAACCGACGAATGCATTGATGAAGTAAAAGAAATGTTGGTCAATAACCACAAATTAACCGTCAGAGAGATAACGGAGGACTTGAACATTGCCTATGGAGCCGTCCAAGACATTTTGGTTAATGATTTGAGTTTCCGTCATGTAGCATCAAAGTTGGTGCCAAAAGACCTCAATTTCATGCAAAAAAGAGACCGTGTTGACGTCGCAAAAGAGATGATTTGCGAGGCTGAATCCGATCCCACATTCAGCAAAAGGATCATTACTGACGTGGGTTTATGAGTACGACACGCAATCCAGACATCAGGCAAGTGAATGGCGTTCACCAAATGAGCCGAGACCAAAAAAACCACGTCGTTTTCAATCAAAAAAGAAAGCAATGCTCACGGTTTTCATGGATTACAACGGTGTAGTGCATCATGAATTTTTGACAGGAGGCCAGACAGTAAACAAAGAGTATTATTTGGGCGTTTGCGTGAAGCAATTCGCCGAAAGAGACTAGAATTGTGGGCAGAAAACTCTGGGATTTTGCACCATGATAACGCATCGTCGCACATTGCTATCATTATTCGTAATTTTTTGATGAAAATGCAACAAATACCATCCAACAGCCACCGAATTCACCTGATTTGGCTCCCTGTGACTTCTTTCTGTTCTATCGAGTTAAAAAACCACTACGGGGAGCGCGTTTCAGCAGCCGAGAGGAAGTAATGGAAAAATCGCAGGAAGCACTGATGGACATACCGAAAACCGAATATAAAAAATGTTTCGAGGATTGGATCAAACACTGGCATAAGTGTGTTGCAGTCGATGGAGATTACTTTGAAGGGGACAATATACATGGATTTAGATGAATAAACTTGTATTTTTAATTTTCTGAATAAATTCCAAATTTTTGATCAAGGTGGTATCGCAAGACAGAATACTTGGAGGCCGAAAGTTTAATTGTAGGCTCGCTTTGATGTATATCTTTTTAACTCCTGGTAAAAATTCAATCTTTACTACAACACTAACATTGTTGTTGTTTTGTTTTTTTTTATCTTTGTATTGTATTTGGAAAGTAACGTTTATTCTCTAATTTCTACCGGTAAAACTTTTTGCCAGCCCTTGTATGCAACTTCGTCCTGTTAGTCATTATGGTGGGTTGATTGTGTATACCTACCATACCCGTTAAGGCGGAAATCATCAATCTATAGCCTTTCCTGCTAAGGGATATCGGGAATCCGATGGGTTTGGACTTGGAGAGTTCACATATAGTTGCACGTCTCTGAGCGAGTTCATCGGCAATCATGTAAAATGGTCGTACAAACACGGGTACACTCGCACACACTTAATTTATATTGTATTTAAAATTTTCCACAATAAACTACTCTTATCGCTTCGTTAGATTTAATGATCTATATTCCCATAGAATCCCGATCAAAAAGCAAGCTTAAGGTCTTCAGATCAAACGTGGAAATAGTGCGACTTTATGGGTATAGTACCTGGAAAATAAATACATAGTTGTAATAGCAACAATTAAGATCTTCTGACCATACAGTACACCGAACGACCAGCAAAACACGATAACGGGCCAAGAACTAATATATGTCAGGTAGAAGAGTGGGGCGCTGTAGGAAAACATGGATAAGGACAGTCGAAGATGAATCCAGGCCTTTGGGGATGACCTTCGCCTTGCAAACCTACGAGCACAATGGTGTGCTGGCGCTGTTGACGCACTTTGACACATGAGGATCTGAGGACCTAATCAAGAAATGAACGCAATCAAGTTGACTTGGGCTATAAAGTCAAGTACAATTTAACACGACGGTAAAACGCGGAGATGTTTTTTTTTGGGCCATTAAAGATACAGTGCTTGCTTGCGCACTGTGATTAGGGGTTCAAAATGGGTGGGATAATTTTAATAAAAGAAAAAAAAAAACACATAAATAGTAATATTTCGAATATTCGGCATTAATAAAGCAACGTAGTGGTCAAACGTAGAACCAAAAAAGGTTGTTACGGATAATAGGCTAGTAGTATACAATACTCGCACATACTAAGTGCAGCAAGCTAAGCAAAATCATAAGTAAAAACGTCAAGCATAGCCTATCATAAAAGCATACCTTCATATAAATACAATCTATCGATTATCAGATTACCTCTGATGATTTATGCTAAGCTCTTTGGCTTCAGTCGGATGATGCCTGATGTCATTTCGGAATGGTTCATTACCGGTCAATACTTCATTTTTGATGAAGTTGTAAGGATGACACATAAAGACTATTACTAAAAGATTAATATCATATGATTGGTTTTCGCATTGTACAGCAATAAAAATGGCATGAACCCGAGTTCGTAGCTGTTTTAATGTATTATAGTATGCATACATATGTATATACTCGTGCATATATGTAACAAAAGAGTGAAATATTAAAAATCTCGAGAAAGAAAACAGATATGTTTTTATTTGTTTTGTCTGTCAAAGGGTTTTGGATGGATATTGAATATTTTGGAAAATTGATAGTTTCTAATAAAAGAGAAAAAAAAAGCGCCGGAGTATGGTTACGGTAGGGGGGCATGGAATAAATAAAAATACAAGTATCTCAATGCATTCGAACTCAAAGGAGAACAAGGTTGCTCGATATTTGCATTTGTTGACGACAACACCAGAGCTGTAGATTTGATGAATATTGTGCAGGAAGGTTACAGTGGCTGCTAAGACTATGAATGGTTATGGCATTTGTTTGGAAAATGCACTAACAAATATGGAATGAGAGTGTAATAACCACTTTTGCTTCACCCAAAGAAAAGCATTTCACTTATTTAACCGCAAAAGTTGACTGGAAAGTGGATAGAATTGAAAAGTGTTGGTTTTAACTTTCTGTGTACACTTATGGTATTTCAGCGAGCAATTGGGAGTTAATAATCTTTTAATTTAGAAAGTTTGACTAGTCAAAATCTGTAATGGGCTTAATGTTGCACCTTTCTGTCATGTGGCTTTAAAAGTGGAGACGTGTCAAAATATCATGCAATGCATCATGTTAATAATGAAAGTGTGAGTTGGATAATGTTGGCACCACTCGGAATAATAATCTGTAGTGATGACAATTCCGATTATCTAATTTGTGTCAGTACTAGTAATATTGTCATTTAAAATGATCACGCTAATTCTTAATGTCCTTAGTTCACAATGACCTATATGTCTATCTGGTGCAGTATCAAGTATTTAAAACAATGGCAGGTGATTAAAATGGATCGCCGCAAAGTGTTTCCTTTGTTGAAAGTGATGTCCTGCACTATGTGCATAGCATATTGGAGCAGGAGACATATCAACAGTTTTTTCCATTGGCTAGGCACTTCAGGGTTACTGCCAACCTCTTTTACACAGATAAACTCTGCCTCATCGTAGTATTCCTTCTTTCTAAAAGTGGTTCGACCTTAGAAGGCAGTATTTCAGCGGATTTTTTTGGTTTATGTTGCAGAAGTTACGTCAGTCTTTTACTTTAGTTGCATTTATGTTTTTTTGCGAAACTTCACCTAAAGTTCAAAAATATCGATGGAGTAATGACAATACTGGTAATGAATTACTATTGATCGTGTAAGGCCCGTTGGTTATTGCTTAGATTCACATCAAAACGTAGTTGAGTTGAGGAATACCATATTACTATTAAAAATCAGAAGATCCTCTCTCTGTTTCAATTTATTTGTATATATTGAATTTTTGAAATGAAGAATGCGTGACCACTGACTTATTAAGAAAGAGTACGACGTACTCTCTACCCATCGTCCAATAGAAATCTGTCAAGCGAAGAGATTGTGAGCTATCTAAAGCTAATGGACGAGACAATCACACGAACAATGGACAAAACGATACCTCAGTATCAACACACTGACAATGAAGACTTATTCCGCAACGCTTCTATTGACGCACTGCACCGACATAAAAGTAGACTGCTGTTAAGACTAAAAACCTTGTACAGACACTTTACTGACAGACATAACCCGGAGATCATGACACTTAAGTCGTCGACCAAAAACACCCAAACATTAATCGAAGAAAATTACAGAAATTTGGAACAGCAAAATTCGGGCTGTAAACACCAGCAACCCGAATATATTTCCACGAATAAATAAAATATTTCGGAGGAAAGATCGAAACTACCTTTCATGTCTTAAAATCGAATCGCAGGCATCGATCCAAATGAGGCCGTTGCTGATGACAACTTCTTTGTGATTGAGGATCCACAGGAGAAGGTACAGGCTATATGAGCGACTTTCTACGAAGTGTACAAGGCGAATGACATCATTGCCCCAAACCACGACCTGGAAAATCGAGTCCTTGTGCACAATTTCTATCTTCGAAATTAAATAGTGAACAGGCGATTCGAGAGCTCGGGTCTCACCCAGTTCAGTGACGAGAATATGGCAAACAATTTCATCGCCGACCATAGGGTACTACCCCCGTTCATTTCGAAGGAAGAGCTCCAAACGAACTTCGAATCGCTTAGAAGTAAGAAATCAGTGGGAACCGATGAAATACCGAACATTGTGCTTCGACATCTCCCACTAGAAGCGGTGGACATTTACACCACCCTGTTTAATAATGCAATGAATAATGCCCATTATGCAGCGCATTGGAAAACTGCGATCGTATATTCCATCCACAAAAGGGAAAAAGACACATCCAATCCGGCGAATCTCCGGTCGATCAGTCTTCTTCCAAACAACAGTAAGGTTTTCGAGAAGGTGATCAATAGAGTCCTGAATAAGTGGGTTGAGGATAAACATTTACACCCTGAATGACTCGAACTGCAACCAATTTCAGACTGCTATAATTTCCAAACCGTTTATGATAGTGAGCTCAAATTTTGACACATGACAGATAATTTTATTATTTACAAGCCTTTTAAACAATTTGCGTCTCAATTGTGTTGAAAAATTTTTATCCGCGATGGAACTCAAACGTGATAGTGTGATTGCTATATATTTGGCTGGAAAACCATAAGTAGCTATCGTTAGAGCCCTCCAGCACCTCAACGTGAATAAATCATTTGTGGCTCGAACCATAGCTCGTTACCCAGATATTGGCACCGTTGCAAAACGCCATGGAGGTGGTCATAAAAAAACAGCAATATCGGCAGAAATGGTTCGGGAAGTGAAGGCTCGAATTGAGCGAAATTCGCGTTGAAGTGGAAGAAAAATGACTCGTGAGCTCAACATATCGTTGGAACGGATGCAACACATACTGAAAAATGAGCTTGGACTCAAGCCATTGAAGTTCCAAAAAGGACACGATCTTATACCGTAACAGAAAAAAGTTAGAGTCGAAAGAGCGAAGGAGTTGCTACGCTCGCACGAAAGTGGTGAGTTGCCGAATTTGGTTTTTTCCGATGAGTCGCCATTTGTTATCGAGCAATATGTCAACAAACAAAATGACCGAGTTTACTTGCCAGAGAGGTCCTTCGAAAATTTACACCTTCGGACGGCCACCAGAAAGCAGGCAGCACCGATGGTGATGGTTTGGGCGGCCATAACCGTCGCCGTATACCGTGAAACTGTCTTGAAGCCCTGGGCAAACAATCATTTCGGTCGGAGACCGTGGACATTTCAACAAGACTCGGCACCATCTCACAAAGCGCCCGCCAACCAATTTTGAATAAAAACCAATGTTCCACACTTCATTTCTTCGACACAATGGATTGCAAATTCTCCAGATGCAAATCCGTTGGATTTCTCTGTCTGGGGTATTTTGAAGGCGAAGGTTGGCACTAAAAAATACCAAAGTTTGGACCACCACAAACAAGCACTTCGCCGGGAATGGGCCAAAATACCTCAGAGCCACTTGCGTGCAGCGTGCGATGCTTTCTTCGGCCGTCTCAAGGCCATTATTCGCACCAAAGGTGGACATATGGAAAACTACTGATACAATTTGAAAATTGATGTGTTTTCCAAAATTTTTTTCTTTGGCACAATAAAATTTATCAAAAAATAAAAAGATTATAGCATTTGCTGTTCGAGCCACTCACCCTGTAGATCCGGATTATCAATTCGGTTTCAAGGCGGGACCGCGTTCTAAACTGGTTTCTGATATCCAGTGGGACAAAGGCAAGAACCAGTGCATTGGTGCCTGCCTGATTTACTTGGAAAAAGCTTTCGATACCGTATGGTTAGAGGGACTCTTCTTCAAGTTGGACAGGTTGGGCATTAGTAAACCACTGCTGTATATTCTTTTTGATATGCTCTCCAGTTGACAGTTCATCGTGAAGAATGGCGATGTGACTTCTGCTGGAATATTTAACATTAAAAACGGTCTACAACAAGGTGCGGTAAATTCGTCGATCGTATTCAACATTTACACAAGTGATCTGATAGGTTCACCTCACCATGCCATAGCGTACGCGGACGATTTAATCGCATGCAGATCAGGTTCAAAGATTGAGGTCATTAATATACTTTTGCAACGTGACTTCGATAAAATTAAGCGATATTGCGATGACTGGAAGTTGAAAATTAACTTTTAGAAGTCGGAAACCATTCTGTTTTGGTCGCCTTTGTCTGGGGCCTCTGGGGATACCAGAAAGAATTGGCGAAAGTTCTCTATCGTCGGACAACATGGACAGCCACTTGCTTGTCGAAAGGTAGTTAGATACCTTGGGATCTGGCTAGATCAATATCTGTATTTTAACAAACATATAGATGTTGCCCTGGCCAGAGCCAAAGTTGCCTTTGCCCTTACAAAGAGACTGTTTTATAACAGCCAACTCGATGCGAGGGTGAAGGTGATCTGCTACATGGCCCTTATCTGGCCTAAGCTTATATTTGATTGTCGCATGTGGTTTAACGTGAGAGCAAGTTTATTGGAAAAGATTCGGATGTTTGAGAGGGCTTGTCTTAGCTTATACAGAACACTAGAGTCCGAGTACATAAAATTCAATCCTAATGAGGTCTTGTACAATAGGGCGAACCTAATAAGAGTGGACAATTTCCTCATTAAGTTGACTCGAAGGCACATTGCAAGAGCAATGACCTGACCGAACAACCTGATCTCCGGTTCTTACTACCCTAACTATATGTATCATGAGAGAGTTCGCTTTGACGGCTCTATTTCTCCAGAAGCGTTTCTCTACCTAGATATGGAAGATCTGATCCAGGATAGATTAGCGGTTCCGCTAATCTTCCACGTCGCTCACTCAGCTGCGAACGACAGAAACGTCGCACATGGCAGTGCGGAGCGTCTGCAACAATTTTGGTCGCTTGTTGAAGAAGGGGTGGGTTCGTCATCGAATTCCTTAAGTAATAGGTAGCTTCATGTGAAGCAAAGTCGGTCGTCTGTCTATTTTATTAGCTGTGGCCGGCTTACATAGTTTTAGGTAGGATTAAGTTAGATTTAAGAAAAAAAAAAAAATAGAAATAAAAAAAAAATATATATTAGAACAGAAGTGGGTAACACTCTCTAAAATAAGGGATAGAATTAGATAGTTTAAGTAAGATAAAGTAGGTTAAGATTTAAACTGAAAAAAAAACTGAGTGGACTGGCCCGAAAAACATTCATTTTTGTCAGTTAACGAAAACCAAGTAAGATGAGTAGTTGACTAAAAGTCAACAATAAGCCAACTAAGAATTTAGTCTACGCATTAAATGTTGGATGCCACCCATAGAGCGAAATAACCACTGAGCCCAAACATCTTTCTTTCTCTCTCTATCGCATTTAACTCATGCTGCGGCATTATAAATAAGTGTATTCATACCCACTCGAGTATTAAGTTCTTTTCTTTATTTAAAAAGGAAGAAAAACCCATCTCGTTTCACGACTACAGCTTCAACAGAATCCTGATTATCTTCAATCAAGGATCATGCATTATAACCTCTTTAGATTAGGATCAAAATACCAGAAAAGAAGACAACCCTGGAGCTTGAATTATTCTATGGACACTGCAAAAACCATTCCTAAAATAATAACTTAGCTGCCCGGTGATTAGACACCAAAGCTTCTTTAAATGAAATTTATTAAGAAAATCGATAAATTAGAGACAGCATGTGCCTTAGGGTGCGATGCGTACACACAGTAGAGGGCTTATCAGTGCTTTCGCACTATCCGCTCTTTAATTCACATATGGTACATATGTATGTATATGCAAAATAATCCAGAACAAGGAAAAAATAAAGTAAAAATCAAATAATACTTACTTTTTGAAAACGGTGCCGTTTCTCAAGAGGCCCAAAACTTACAACACCAAAACCCCTGGGCCATCCAACAGCGCACCTCTGAGGTCTTTTAGCGAAGTCCTGAAGGACGCAATAATAATCGCGGTAATCGACAAGAACGACACCGACGGTGGGAATTGGTCAAGCTAAAGCTTTCGAGCAACTTCTTTGCCATCATGCGGGAAAACCCCGGACCACCTCCCACCACAAGCGACACTGGCTGGCACCAAGGCCACTTTAAGCTTATCGCATGTGCCAAGCAAAGATCTTTTGATCTCTTCACTAAAGCCATAGGTGTTTTAGGAGGGATTTGGCCAGGTGCAAAACTCGAGGTCGTTTCTAAGGAGGACATCCCTAGCAGACCTTGAACTCTCGCACCTGGATTCCAGCCGAACCCTCCTCCTCAGAAAGCATTCTGGGAATCATCCGACTCAGCAACCCGACCCTTCCCACTCATGACTGCAAAGTCGCGAAGCTACAGGAACTAAGGGGCTCTAATATTCTAGATGCACCTTGATCGTGATAAAAGGAATCCCTTAATTCTTTAGTGCAGACTAAAGGCATGATTCGGTTCGGTTTCGAGTCAATCCACCTAAGAGTCTATAAAAAGGATGAGCTGGATGCTGATAAGCAACCTCCTCCTCCTCCTCCTTCAACTGAAACTTCAAATTCAACCTTAGATCTTGGAGCGTCGATATCGTTCCCAGAAATAGATGGTGACAACTTCAATCTATCCGAGGTGATACTTAAACCGTAGGTCTCCTCTTCTGAGTTCCTGTCGGGAATCGAAACCGATGACGAAGCAAAAAGAAGTTCTATACGATCAGAGCAAGAAGGTGAGCTCTTGTGCACATCTTCAGAATCGGTGAACTAGTCTGGGAAACTGTAGCAATGATACGGCTTCCCCAGATTAATCTCCATCACTCTCCAACAACGCAGAAGACATTATCCTAATCCAGAAACCATGGATTGTAGAAGGCGTCGTTCGTGGACTTAGGACACGTTTATGCGCTCCGCTCTATACAAGAGACAAAGGTAAGATTAGAACTGGTATATTAGTGAAACAATAAGGCTATTTCATTTTTACTACCTAATCTCAGCAACCCCGACTTAAACATTGCCAGGCTAGAGACTGCCAAAGGCTCCTACTGGCTGGTATCGGCATAGCTTGGCCACGATCATGTGGGCCATCTCCCTGGTGAAAACCAGGTTGGTACTGGAAGCTGGAAGGCAAAAAATTGGCCTCATCATCGGATGCGACGCTAACGCCCATCACATGGTATGGGGGAGTACCGACATCAACAATAGAGGTGAATCACTTTTTGATTATATTATAAGTACTAGCCTCATTGTTTGCAACATTGGTAATGAGCCCACTTTTATAACAAGAAAGCTACAGGGAGTGCTAGACATCACTCTTGTCTCCTACAACATCACTCAAATGCTAACGAACTGTACTCTTTTTCAGAGTAATGCTCCTCCGACCTTACCAGCATTCCGGAATTATCGGAAAACTGATTGGCCAGAATACAGAGGAATACTGTCCGAAATATTATCCTCTGAACTCTCAAGTCCCCCGCGTGACGCCTACGAGCTTCACCATGGCTCTCAATCAGGTCATGGCCGCTTCCTGCCCTCTCATTCAACTTAGAGACAAAAAATAGCCGCACAGGTGGATATCAGCATTGGGACTGCTTAGAAACACTTGCAGAAAACTTTTGAACTTAACGAAAAGTATAAGAAAAGTGACTGACTGGGACTCATACAAAGAATCCCTCAAGTTATACAAACAGGAACTGAGGAAGGCAAAGTGCCAATTCTGGAGGTCATTCTATGACTAAATCACGGAAATCTCTGAGGAATCGCGGCTTAGAAAAATCCTCTGTACAAATTCTATGATGCCTAGCTGTTTGAAAAAAACCGATGGTTCTTGGACAACTCCAAATGATGAATCACTCAACCTGCTATTGGACACCCAATTTCCAGGTAGCTCCCTCTTCGCGGCCAGTAGTAACTCAAACAGGCCTACTTCAACAGACACTAAAATTCATGGTCTGATTACAAGAGACGAACTGCTCTGGGCGCTGCATAGCTTCAAACCATACAAGTCTGCTGGTCCGGACGGTATAATACCTGCCGAGCTACAGAGGTCCTCAGATATTATTCTGCTTTCGCTAGAAAATATTATGAGGAGCTGTGTAGAACTGATCCACATTCCACTGTCATGGAGAGAAGTTGTCCCAAAGAACTTCAGATCTATAAGTCTATCAACTTTCCTTCTGAAAACTCTAGAACGATTGATTGATATCTATATACGAGATAAAATGCATCCAAGACTTATGTCAACCTCTCGACTTTCCCAAAGGAAAGTCGGTGGAAACGGCTCAGCATTGACTGGCTAGCTAGATCGAACGATCCCTACAATATAGACTCTACATATATTATAGAGAGCACGCAATGGTTGCTTTCCTGGACATAGAGGGTGTCTTTAACAACTTCAACACACCCGCAATCACGACTGCGCTGCTAAATCCGCAGGTAGACGACTCACTTGGGGAGTTGATCAGTCTTATGCTGGAAAGTGGGGCTTCTGCTAAAAGATGTGTCAGCAGAGGTACTTAGTGGTTAATGAACTGCTGATATACTTAGAAACGGGTGGTAGCAGGGTGATTGTCTATGCGGATGACGTAGCTATAGCCGTCTCAGGTAAGCATTTTAATACCATTAAATTACTCCTTCAACTAAATCTCAGCAGATTAACTCGTTGGGCAGATTGCTGTGATGTGGGAGTAAACCCCAATAAAACTGACCTTGTCCCCTTTTCCACAAATACAAAATTCCAATTATTGACCCTATATAAAGGTACCAGTTTAGTCTTTTCCGATACAGCAAAATATTTGGGTCTCATTTTTGACAGGAAACTAAACTGGAAACCTAACATTCAAGAAAGAGTCTGGTGCAAAAAAGCCAATGGGAATAAATGGGGTCTTCAACTTTGCATATAATCCCCTGGCTACACATCCCGGTCATACGGCCAAAGCTAGAGACATTGCCTCATAGGCAAGCACGCAAGGCTGCTTGGTGCCTTTATAAATGATTTCTGTAGAAGCTGCACGGACGAGGAGGAAGAGGAGACAATCCTCCACCTTCTCTGTACAGGTCCAGCTCTCTCCCAGAGAAGAAAACTTTACTTAGGAGCTTTCTTCTACAATGACTTAAGCGATCTAAAAAATATAGACGTAAACAGTCTCCTACGCATAATCGTAAGCTCAAACTGGTTCCATTAGTAAGAGGATCATAGATCCACGTGACGTCACAATGGGCCAATAGGCCTAAGTGGGTTAGTGTTTCCAAAATCCACTCTTACCTACCTACTTTTTAAATGAAAATTTTGGTTTTCTAGCATATTAATTTATCTATTACAATATTAACTTTCAATCGACGGCGATTTTTTCTATTGACACCGTTTTTTTCACCAACGTTTTTTACAAAAACTTTGGTAAATTTGACGGTAAAAAAGTGGATCGACTTCCAACTGTTCAAACCAAGATCCTTGCGCAAAATCTTCCGCAAAGTCGATGGACATAGGCCAAGTCATTCGGCACGATGCGGAAGTAGCTTTCTTCCCCAACATTGCCGCACCGATGTTTTTATCTGTGCGGAGTCTGCGCATTCTCGTCAGTGGCTTGGAGTCCAAACGAGTAAATGTAGCGTGAAATTCTTCAATTGTGCACTCCGAGTCGGTTGAGGTCCCCTGCCAGCTGTGCGCACCACCTATGGTGTGGTCCTCTTCTACAGCCATATATGTAGTTTGCCGTTGAATTTGCCCGTCAATATTTTCCGAAGGATTTTTCTCTCGAAACAACTGTGGATATCTTCATCCGTTAGAAGAAGCAGAAGAGAAAGAGGTATAGCATCCAACCAGATTTAATTAATGTGTTGATGTACCTACATATGATGAATTCTCCGTTATCTACCGCCGTTTTTGCGGAAACTTTAGTATTAAATTCAAACCATGCTTACCTTATCGAAATTATGTGAACATATTACTCGCATGTGTGGTTTTTCCTGTGTTTGTAACTTCCTGATAGGGAATGTCTTGTATTCACCCCCAAAATGATATTGTGATAATGTGATATATTGTGATATTTTTACGTTTTAGAATGTCTATAATATTTTTAGAGAGGTTTTAAGAAGATGTATGTGTATGCAGTTTTATTTAAAATGTTTAAAAAAAGGCAACTATAACGCAACCTAATTATTTAAAGAGTGCTGCTACTAGGCAGATGTACATGCACTCGACCAATGCGGTGAAATAGAATCATTGTAAGACAGTTCATTACGATGTAAGTGCTTTGAAAATTCTATGAAGCGAATTCTTGAGGTGAATTTACTCCATTTTGAGAGGTACGAGGGGCGTTCAATATATTCTCGGTATCGATATGAAGGAAAATGCGAATTCAATTTAAATTGTTTCTATTTTCAACATAATCTCCCCTAACATCAATGCATTTGTTACATCTTGAGATAAGCTTTTTTAAACCCTCAAAAAAATAAATTTCCTCTTTCTCTGCAAAATACCGACTTGAGTTCTTCATCATCCGAAAATCTTTTTCCACGAAGACATTTTTTCAAATCCGGAAACAGAAAATAATCACTAGGGGCAAGGTCTGGACTATAGGGTGGGTGTTGGATTTTTTCGAAACCGCAATCTCGCGCAGCAGCCTTGGAAACTCGCGCCGTGTGAACAGGAGCGTTGTCATGAAGAAGCAACACACCCGCTGCGAGTTTACCCCGTCTTTTCTTTTTAATTATGCAAAGTGGAAGCGTAGGATGTGGCGTTGATGGTTTCACCTTTTTTTTTGTACTCAATGAGCAAGATTCCCTTTGAGTCCCAAAAAACTGTGGCCATGAGCTTCCCGTCAGACGGAGTGACTTTGAACTTCTTCGGGGGGTCTGTTCCTTTTTTATGCCACTGCATGGACCTGAAAGCAAGGGTCGTAGTGGTGGACCCATGTTTCGTCCCCAGTAACAATTCGATCCATAACACCGTCCACGTTCTCACTACACATCTCCAAAAGCTCTCTACAGCATGCGATTCTCACTTTTTTCTGAGGCGCTGTGAGCATTCGTGGCACCTACCTTGCACTGACCTTTGAAAGGTTAAGATGGTCATGAAAAATGGTGTGAATGGTACCAATTGAAAGCTTGGTGATCTCTGCCATCATTTTCACCTTTATTCGGGCATCCTCAAGAACAAGTTTTTCGACTTCTTTGATGCTTTCTCTCGTACAAGCAGTAGCAGGGGCGCCGGAGCGGGGGTCGTCTTCAATGCTCTCTCTGCCTCTCTTGAACTCACTTGACCACTTTTGCACAGTTGATAATGAAGGTGCGGAACCCTGGTAAACAGCCACCATCTCTTCATGAATAGTTTTTTGACTTTTTCCTTGCTTAGTGAGAAATTTAATTACAGCGCGATGCTCAATTTTCACCATCATCGTCTCAGTTGCCATTATGATTCTGTTTAACTAGAGATAAAACGCGAATTAATAATCACATTTATATGAAATATAATACATGAATGCACTAAAATAATAGTATTACTTGATAAATAAGTCAATTTATATATACAGTCACAGCTTCACCCCGATACCGAGAATATAAGAGTCAATAAAGCCAGCAAGAAATAAGTATGTCATTCTTCCAATATTTGTTTATTCGCACATGCAAAGCACTTGTGAAGCACTTAATACTCGTATGTTATCGTCCAAGTCGATAATTTTTAGCTGACAGTTCTTAATATTATTCGACATACTACATAGAATAAAAAGTTCCAGGAATGTATTCAGAAAATTTTAAATACAAGTTTATTCATCTAAATCTATATTTTCCCCTTCAGAACAATCCCCATCGACTGCAACACACTTATGCCAGCGCGGTATGTCCATCAGTGCTTCCTGCGATTTTTCCATTAATTCTGAAACGCGTTCCCCGTAGTGGTTTTTTAACTCGATTGAACAGAAAGAAGTCACAGGGAGCCAAATCAGGTGAATTCGGTGGCTGTTGGATGGTATTTGTTGCATTTTTAGTCAAAAAATTACGAATAATGATGGCACTATGCGACGGTGCGTTATCATGGTACAAAATCCAGGAGTTTTCTGCCCACAATTCTCTTCTCTTTCGGTGAATTGCTTGACGCAAACGTCTCATAACGCCCAAATAATACTCTTTGTTTACTGTCTGGTCTTCTGGCAAAAATTCATGATGCACTACACCGTTATAATCCATGAAAACCGTGAGCATTGCCTTCTTTTTTGACTGAAAACGACGTGGTTTTCGGCTCATTTGGTGAACGCCATTCACTTGCCTGATGTCTGGATTGCGTGTCGTACTCACAAACCCACGTCTCGTTTCCAGTAATGATCTTTTTGATGAATGTGGGATCGGATTCAGCCTCCCAAAGCATCTCTTTTGCGACGTCAACACGGTCTCTTTTTTGCATGAAATTAAGGTCTTTTGGCACCAACTTTGCTGCTACACGACGGAAACCCAAATCATAAACCAAAATGTCTTGGACGGATCCATAGGCAATGTTCAAGTCCTCCACTATCTCTCTGATGGTTAATTTGCGGTTATTGACCAACATTTCTTTTACTTTATCAATGTTTTCGTCGGTTTTCGATGTCGATGGTCTGCCACTGCGCTCATCATCTTCGATTGACTCACGACCACTTTTGAACCACTCGTGCCACTGGTAAACGACCGTTTTCATTAGAGAATTGTTGCCGAAACACTTTTCCAATATTTCCAACATTCGCGCACCATTAAATCCGTATTTTACGTAAAATTTAATACAAGTTCTTTGTTGCAAATTTAAATCCATTTCTAAAATTGTAAAAAATTGCCAACACACACAAAGATAGATGCACTCTTGGCCACTTAACTTTTGCAAGTGTCAAGCTATGACGTTAAGATCTAGTGAGAATGTCAACAACAGATTTAGCAACTTAACAAAAAAACAGAACTCGAATCGGAATAATGGGAGCGCCACACGGTGGTGTGGTGTGGGAATGTACCCCTATTATGGTTAGCGAATCGAACGTTCGACTCAGGTCGAACTGCCAGGCGAATTACTTCTGCCGTGGTATTGCTGTTAGCGAACGTTTTCATTCGAGTAAACAATCAGCGCTGTCAGAGGGAAAAAATATTATTTGACATCTGTGAAGTGTCAAAAGTAATTTTTTTTTTAATAAATTGTATGACTTATTTAAAATTATTTTAGAAAAAAACGTGATTATAGTAGTTCCACGGAACTCTTCTTCATAGACGACTCCGAAAAAGAGAGAATTGTGAAAATGATCAGACTGCGCAGTGGAATTCGCAACGGCTTAAATCCCTTAGAGCTACCGGATAAGGTGTACATAAGTCCAGAGTTATGATAGAAGATCTACTATATTTTTCTTTATAGGTTTATCACGTACTTTCGATTAAATAATGCAGCGTTGGTCTTTCTTTTAAATGAAATAAAAGACACTCTTCGTTTCAAACGTTGTTCGGGCATGTCGCCTTTGATTAAATTAGCGTGTGTGCTACGATTTTTCGCTAGTGGTAGCTATCAGACTAGCGTTGGGAATGACTTCGATCTAGGAGTATCGCAGCCCACGGTTTCTGTTATTTTATCGGAAGTACTTGATGTATTGGAAACAAAAATTTGCCCGGCTTAGAAAAATATTAGCATGTCAGAGAGGGAAAAACAAAATGCTCGACAAAATTTTTACTCCAAAAGAAGAATACCAGGAGCTTTCGGATGCGTTGACGGGGCTCACATTTGAATTGTGGCTCCTGTACGTTTGCGACATCAATATTTAAACGGAAAAGGATTTTACAGTTTAAATGCAATGATTGTGAGTTTTTTTAGAGCACTTAATTAAAATTTGTATTGTATTAAAATCTCAATATTATAGGCTTGTGACCACTACATGAAAATCGTTTACGTTGATGCAAGGTATCCGGGCTCAACACATGACTCTTTTGTCTGGAACTACAGTCAACTAAAAGTAGTTCTGGGAAGATGGTATCAAAACGGCGAACATTCCTTATATCTTAGTACATAAACATTTGTCTATTGATATTTCTAATCTTTGCATTCTAGATGATTCCAGTTATCGTCTTTCGCCGTATTTACTTACGCCTTTTAGAAATGCGGACTCTGAATCCAGAAAAGCGGTTTTCAACAAACTTCATGCCAAATGCAGAAATATTGTAGAGAGGACAATTGGTGTATTGAAGTAAAGATTCAGATGCCTTCTGAATGTCGTAGTTACAACATTTTGGTTCCCGAAGAAATTTACAAAGAAGGTGTCATGCCAACTGAACCGCTACAGTCTGATCTACCGATTAGCTGCTTGGAAGGCGAGCGTAGATGAAATGAAATCCTAGCTTCTCTATAGGGTAATTCAAAATTTAGGAATAATTTAAAAACAAATAAACAAATGTATGTTTGTACTATATTTCATTTCAGTCTAGTACGTAAAATTAAAGGAACAACAGAAATCACAACTCATTATTTGTTTAACTAATTGAAAATAGGAAAATAATTAAAAAAAAAAACTTAAAAACTGTAATTGCTTAACTTCAGTCGGAACTTTTGTGCTTTAGGGATTTCACCTACAGTTTACGCAGTTGTATCTCTATGTTTTCTTTGTGTGGCGGTTCTTATATACGTTTTTTTTGCGCTTCCTCTCCTCTTTGGCTTTCAAAAGCAAAAGTTTTTCCTTTTCCTTTTCTTGTGTACCTTGCTATGTCAAACAAAGCCGTTTCGACCGACTTGGCAGTAGTGTGGAGATCCGTTAAAGTTTGATTTTCGAGGATTTTTAATTTTGCGTCCTCCCTGGCTTCATTACCGTTCCTTGCTCGAGTAGTACCAGGCAAAGGAGTCACATGAACGGGCGTATTCTGTTGCTCTTCATCAACTACAATATGCTCCGTTGTTAGCGCCATCGATATGTCTTCAATTACTCTGAAAGATCTGCCAGGTGGATCGATGGCGTGTTGAAGACTGAGTAGCCCGTCTACAACTTTTTCCAAAGGAGACAAAGGGATAATTGAAGAAGGCCCACCTTCGATAGCAGTCACTTCTTTTTTGTTGGAAGCAATTTTTTTCTTTATTTTTAGCTTGTAGTCCAACCAAACCTTAAGAATTTTCAAATTTTTAACAAACTTTTAAAAACGTGGACGTATTTATTACCTTGTGCCATTCCTTTCCTTCACGTGTGGGATGACCTAACGAATTTATTTCAATTGCAAATAACTCCCAGTACTCTTTTTAGCATTTTTTAGATGAGGCAAATTGTCCCAAGCCCTTTGCCATGTCTGCGTTCCCTTCCAACAACTCGACCAGCTTTTCAAATTGGCGAGGATTGGTTTCCTTAAAGCTTGGGAAATAATTACTGCTATATATGTATATTTTGTACAGGTATTTGTAAATTTTGTATATTTTTTACCTTTTTCTTATTCCACTCATGTCTATGGCCATCGTTGTCACACAGAAATTACATTCGAGTGAATTTGACAGGAAAAATGAAGTTCTGGTCGAACGTTCGCTAACCGTAATAGAGTCAAGTCATAATTCCTTCATTTTGACATTTGAGGCGAATGAAATTTTTATGATTCGCTAACCGTAATACGAAAAAAATCTCATTCGCCTTCTTTTTTGTTCGATTCGCTAACCATAATAGGGATGATAGCTTGGCTACAAAGGCTATTTTTTCCCAAAGCAATTTCATTCGGGAACCACTTCCTTTTGTGATTGCTGATGTTCAGATCCGCGTAGGAAACACTAATGAATACTATATGCATATGCTAGTGTGACAATACCCTCAGGGCTTCGGCAAGGCCTATATGGAAGGGTCATTAAAGAAGGCATATACATGTAATTAGTGATTGTCAATATTTACTTCTATTGTATATTAGCTTAAAGCCCTATCGAGTTACATTTTAAATTAAAAGCTAGTAAATCAAAGT
Organism: Volucella zonaria; assembly: GCA_963966105.1. Classification (NCBI taxonomy): domain Eukaryota; kingdom Metazoa; phylum Arthropoda; class Insecta; order Diptera; family Syrphidae; genus Volucella; species Volucella zonaria. Next base: position 20,176,666 of record OZ014532.1, on the reverse strand, counting down.
AACTACTCTTAACTCACCCTTTTCCTTTTAGAACTCTCTTCAAAATTGTGCACCAAAACTTTTTTACAGCGTAATGTGCAAATCTTTCAAATTGGATTAGGATACATAATTACGTAGATGTGCATCTATGTAAATATTAACTTCGGGTTTCATCTCTTCTTGTTTTGCTATATATGTATGTACATGAAAAAATATTACTGTATTTAAAGGTATCAGAAAAATATGTTTAAGAATACCTATTCAAAATCATTTGTATACAGTGAACAATTTTTACTGTTGTGATTTTATTAATTTTTTACAATTTCAATAGTTGTTATCCTTCCGTCCAGAATTTTTCATTTCTACCTCGTTACCCATTGTCATTTTATAGTGCTAAGAAGAAGATCGGAGTCAACTATCATTCATCTCTTGACATTTATGGCTAAAACGTTCTAATGTAAAAATAGTAAGATTAATTTCTTCGACAAAAGTAGAATATCAATTCCAAAAACAAGGAATTTCTCAATGCCAACCGATATTTGGCTTATCATGTCTTGAGCTTAATTGAATTTGGTCATTTGGTGTATGCAACTACGTTGTCAGTTTAGTTTTTCTCTTGAGTTTGCTTTAAGAGAAAATATATTCTCCATAAAATCAAAGCTTTTTCTCAAAGCTCGTTTTAAAATTCGTACAGAAACCATGTGCATGCACACTGAATGTGAACAAAAATCCTTCAAATACCGTTGACCCAAAAGGACATCTTTTAGTTGCTACTTAGTCTTTAGATAGATACGGTCAAAAAGTGGAGATTCCCAACCTCTGCCGGGAAAGAGCTTGACGTTCTCGATAAGGGTCTAACGTGTTATTAGTGCAATTGAGTTACTTACATATTTCAGCCTTTAATATTTTTTGTACCTTTTGAGGCTGCTAACGAGTTTTCTCCCGCAGTTTTCAAAATACTCTTTGAAATTACAAAGCTATAACTCTATCGTCGTTAATGTATAAAGTTCTTATTTTCTTAGAGGTCCCGCAACAGAGAAAGAAAGTGAAAGTGTGTCCATTTATTTGTCCTACATATGTATATATGTAGTTCGTATCTGCAAGATAATCCTTAAAAAGAAATGGTCACTACTGTAAATGTGGAGATTGTTGAATGTGCTTAGAAAAGAGCAAAAATAAAATGACAAAATCCTTGTTGTACAGTGTTTGTAAAGTGAGTGCTTAATCCCCATTGTCCTTGATGGTACCGTGCACTAAATGGTATATGATACCATAGTTCAAAAATCCCTGAAAATCGAAATTACCACCAAACCATTTTGAGATTGTTTTTGGAAATCGTTTGTCAATATTCTGGCCTTCTGCACATGATTTAATGGAAAATTGATTAGCAATTGCGTGTTTTTGCATCTGCTCGTACGTCATTTGACTCGAAGGCCAATTTTCAGCTCTAAGTGTCTTTACTATTCTATTGGTTCAATTGAGGCTAGCAAAGTTGTTTCTTTCGTGCTCTGGATATTAATAATTAATTGATAGATTTTTTCTTTTCGGGGTGGAAAAAATTAACATATTCAAGGATATCAATTGCTTGCGGCGTCACATAATGACTGAGAACAATGATAAGCAAAATGAAAAGGATAAGGAAAAAGAGCGGGACAAAGAGAAAGATAAAGACCAAGACAAGTAAGTTTTGTAATATTCCATGGCTTAAAATGCAGGCCTACTGGCTCTTGTAGTTGCATGAAAGGCAGTCCAAACTCGACATTTGGATACAAATTGTTGTATTTTTATTTTGCATGTCATGCAACATAAAGATTTAGTGACAATGTGAAATTGTGCTCACACACTCATAGTAATACTTACAATTATACAAATGTATATACATAAATAAGAAAAATACAAAGCTCGATAAGTATATAAAGATGTTATCCTAGCTGTGACATTGCCTGTAAGGGTTTCCTGATTTTATTTATATTGTAAATAGGTACGAGAGAACAAAAGCAAGCCCAGCACGTGTGTGGCGTTTTGTTTTATCAGGACTTTCATACGCCTTCAAATATTGTAGATTTAAGACAAATATATCATTCCAGCAAAAGTAACGCATGAGTTGGTATGTTGCTTCCAACATAAACACACGGAAGTTTATTGTTTATTTTGAAAATGACTGGCAAATGTAAATACTTGTGCCTTAGCATATGCGACGTAATTCATCTTATTGTATGGTTTCTTTCTTAAATTTTTACACATTCCGGAAAGTGGTAAAATCTTCACATTTGTTACTTCAGGATGCTGTGAACTACTGTTTACATTTGTTTAACACTTTCTTACGAGTATATTTTTATAAAAGTCATATACATACCCATATGTATGTACGTATGTTTACCAGAAGCAAGATATTATTGCCATTTACAAAAATGTTTTTAGTTCTAGTCGTATATATGTAAACTGAAAAATGTTTTTTTTAATCTTGAGTTAGCAGACTGTAGTGGACAATCACAAGCTCATAGCTATTGAACTCCCATCTTTTGTAACAAAAGTGCCTTATGGAAAAGTCATGAGAACATATTCAAATTAATTTCATAAATGAGTTTATACGATGCGATAAAATATGATGACATTAAAAGAGATTAATTTTACGTGACTGATTAATCTCCATGACCTGATAATCGATCGATAATTTGTTAAAACGTTCATTTAGTAATAATTAAGAGTCAGATAAAGGTACGTGTATATATTGATATCTGAAAGCGAATATTAATTGTGCTGGTTTAATTACATTGGTTCATAACTAGGGAATATATCGAAAGGATACTGCACACTATGAAATTTTTTTTTATTCATTTCCTATGCGATCTACGTTTTTTGTATGACAGATTTTTAGTGTAATCCTTTAGTTTTGCACGACTGGTGTCCGGAAAGTCGTTTGTCATACCGATATATGGTGTGTGCAAATTCAGTTAAAAACATAATTTTAAAGTTAAGCAATGAGTTAACTTTTAATTATTTAAAAAAAAAGTGCCCGAAAAAAGGTCCTAGTGACCTGAAATTGGAGGTTCGAATATTAAAGTTCATTGGAAAAAACAATCGTGTTATGGCTAAAAACATGGCATGAACATATAAAAAGCAAAGACTTCCGAAAAGAAGCAAAAGAACAAGAAGAAACAGGAAAAACCAGGTGCGGGAAACTTTACGAACGGATCTGTGGTGGTAAAATTCAATCTGCTGTGACGGATGACGAAACTTATGTGAAAATGGACTCCAGTGTGGACGATCCTGTGAAGATAATTTGAACTTCCAAATTTAAGGAAAATGTTTTAGTATGGCAGGCTAATTGTAGCTGCGGACAAAAAACATCAAGTTTTTTTTTTTTTACAAAAGTTGCAATAAATGGCGAAATCTACAGACGGAGTGCAAAATTTGAAGGAAGGGGTGAAGCGGACAATTTGAGAAAAATACCGAAAATAGTTTCTTTTTCTTATTTTAATTTTTTTTGAAGTATTATTTAATGTTTCTTTAAGTTAAGTTGAAAACAGAAAAAACTAAAAAAGTATACCTTCCAATACATTTGAATAAATGTGTGTGCAGTTTCTATTCGATACAATCATTATTTACATTTTATTTTATAGGGACATATACTTTTAAGCTTTTGGTTCCTGTTTATACTCGTTGCCAGTAATGAAAAAGTGGCCAAAGTGTGGAAAGTGTGTGATTAAAATTATTTCTTAGATCAAAGCTTCAGTAAATTCTTTGCACGAATCTGTCGTTAACCAAAAATGGGTCTTTTGATATCGATAGTTATCTTCCAGCGTCATTTATGGTCAAGCATCCCTTTTTTTGAGAGCAGTTGAATGACGGTTTCGAAATACTTTTTATCAGCAAAGCAACTCCAGGAGAACAATTTCTAATTCCAGCTGTAACGATTTTTGCATCATGACACGTGTGCGTTGATTGGGCTCTAAGCTTGTTGAGCAATAGGATCGGACCATGTAATACCGGAATGTATTCAGAAAATTAAAAATACAAGTTTATTCATCTAAATCTATATTGTCCCCTTCAAAGTAATCCCCATCGACTGCAACACACTTATGCCAGTGCTTGATCCAATCTTCGAAACATTTTTTATATTCGGTTTTCGGTATGTCCATCAGTGCTTCCTGCGATTTTTCCATTACTTCCTCTCGGCTGCTGAAACGCGTTCCCCGTAGTGGTTTTTTAACTCGATTGAACAGAAAGAAGTCACATGCAGCCAAATCAGGTGAATTCGGTGGCTGTTGGATGGTAATTGTTACATTTTTCATCAAAAAATTACGAATAATGATGGCACTGTGCGACGGTGCGTTATCATGGTGCAAAATCCACGAGTTTTCTGCCCACAATTCTGGTCTCTTTCGGCGAATTGCTTCACGCAAACGTCTCCTAACGCCCAAATAATACTATTTGTTTACTGTCTGGCCTTCTGACAAAAATTCATGATGCACTACACCGTTGTAATCCACGAAAACTGTGAGCATTGCCTTCTTTTTTGACTGAAAACGACGAGCCGAGACCAAAGGCTCATTTGCCGAACGCCATTCACTTGCCTGATGTCTGGATTGCGTGTCGTCCTCATAAACCCACGTCTCGTCTCCAGTAATGATCGTTTTGATGAATGTGGGATCGGATTCAGCCTCGCAAATCATTCCTTTTGCGACGTCAACATGGTCTCTTTTTTGCATGAAATTGAGGTCTTTTGGCACCAACTTTGCTGCTACACGACGGAAACCCAAATCATTAACCAAAATGTCTTGGATGGATCCATAGGCAATGTTTAAGTCCTCCGCTATCTCTCTGATGGTTAATTTGCTGTTATTGACCAACATTTCTTTTACTTCATCAATGCATTCGTCGGTTTTCGATGTCGATGGTCTCCCACTGCGACTCACTACCACTTTCTTTAGAGAATCGTTGCCGAAACACTTTTCCAATATTTCCAACATTCGCGCACCATTAAATCCGTTTTTTGCGTAAAATTTAATACAAGTTCGTTGTTGCAAATTTAAATCCATTTCTAAAATTGTAAAAAATTGCCAACAGACACAAAAATAGATGTACTCTTAGCTACGTAACTTCTGCAAATGTCAAGCTATGATGCTAAGATTTAGAGGGAATATCAATAACATTTGATTTATCAACTTAGCAAAAAAAAAACAGAACTGAAATCGAAACAATGGGAGCGCCACACGATGGTGTCGGCCGGAACTTTTTGATCAAGGTGGTATGTCTACATATGTTCCCACAACATTTAACGATGTTTATCGGGATACTTAGCCGAATGGTGAATTAGTCCTATTGATGCTCATCAGATTTTCACCATTACCTATATTGGGTAAAGACAAGGTTTGGGGCAATATTTACACAATTTCCCGGCATATGGGTAATAGATTGAAAAAAAAAACATAAGAGTAGATTTGGACTTTTGAATTTTAGATAGTAATTTTAAATATTTTTTAGTTTTTGTTTTTACCTTATATCATGTATAGTATATATTTACTCGTATACCAATTTGTTGCCCTTTTTTGGTGCTAATCTCTATAATGTGTCTACTATGTTAATAAGTAGTTAAACGAAAGTATGTACTAATCTCAAACATATACGAGCATGTATTTGTTCTTTATATATTGGGTATATAAGTTAATTCGTGCGGTTTTTTTTTCAAAATTTGAACGTTTGTTTAAGAAAAACATGTACAATAGTATTATTCAAAGTATTAGCCATCTGAAGCTATGAATTTTTCCCATCTTTCTGGCAATTTGTGGATCAAATCCCAAAAGAACTGCGCCGGCTTGGCAGCCAAGAATGAATCAAGCCAATTTTTGATATTCTGCTCTGATGTGAAGCGTATTTCAGTTCTGCATCGACCGGAACAATGGTAGTCAGAAGGAGCAAGGTCTGGGCTATAAGGCGGGTGGGGTAAGACTTTCAATCCACTGTTTTCCAAATAGTTCTTAACCGGAATAGCAACGTGGGGCCGAGCGTTGTCATGATGGAAAATTATTGCCTCGTGTCTGGTCGCATATTCCGGGCGTTTTTCGGCCACTGCTCTTTTTGTGGCGTTCCAGCAGTATTTCGGACATGCAAAACCGCCTTTCGACGTCTCTCGGCTTGAGTTCATGTGGAACCCAATTTCCTTGCCTTTGAATATATCCAGCTGCTTTTAAACGTTTTGAAATGGCTGCTTGAGTGACACCCAAAGATTCTGCGAGCTCTTCTTGTGTTTGGCAACAATCTTCATAGAGTAATGCTTCCAGTTCTTCATCTTCAAACTTTTTTGTCTGCCCAGGACGTTCATCGTCTTCCAAGCCAAAATCACCACTTTTAAATTGTGCAAACCACTTTTGGCACGTTCGCTCAGCTAGAGCATGTTCACCATAAACTTCCACCTAAATACGATGACTTTCAGCAGCAGTTTTCTTCATATTAAAGTAATGAAGAAGAACTCGCCGCAAAAACACTTTTTCAGGCACAAAGTTCGACATATTTGAGTGAAAAAAAATTATTGTTGTTTATGCTTTAAATGAATGACATATACTGAAATGACGTACAATGACAGTAGCTTTCCAATGCATGTTCCAATGGAATAATAGCAAGAGAATTATACAAGTTACGCCATCTCTTAGCAAACCGCAATATGATCCCATCAAAAGAACATTTTGCATTTGTTTGTCTACATCAAAGAAATTTAATTTTTATATTTATTTGGAGTTTTTTATTTGTAGAACCTTTCTAGGTCTACCATTATTGAAAGTCATCTGAAAGAGCTGTTTTGGATTGGTTTATATGTCGAAGTTACTGACGGATGTCATTACTATTATCAGACAAAAGTTCTTACATCCATACCAAAGACCAAAGACACATAAGTTTGCCATCTCTTCTTTTGAAAACTCACTAACTATCGACTGGGCTTGGTGCTTATTACTCAATATGCAGTAAGGAATTTAAAATATAGTAAGTAGAATCTGCACTGCGCTGCACATAAGAATCACTTTTAACACACAACTTGAAGGAAACATATTGCTAGGAGACAGTGTACTGATATGGTCACGCCGATGTCCTCAGATTCTGCTTAAGATCCCTTTTAATCAAAAAGTAGTCATAATGCCTTAGATACCCTAGTTATGTACATCTAGACTTAACCATTCCCGGTCAGCTTTCTATGTAATTTTATTTTTAATAGCACCGTTAATCACGCTTATCCTTCTTTACAGCCGTCTTACTCGTTTCTGCCAGCATAACGTCTTAAGCATTGTGCGACAGCTGCTAACTGTCAGTCCCTTGAGCGCAATTTCATTATTGATGTTGATGGCGAGTCCCTCCCGTATATCAATTCCAACTTAAAGTCGATACATTCTTACAAAGCGCTTAAGAACCAAAGTAGAAATCAGTTTAGCTTCACTGATCTCTGCTTTGGCAAGCTATGGAAATATATGACAGAGCGTAAAACTATAACATTTAATATGTCTTTGTGGGAGTGAGTCCGACATATACTACTTAAAATAGGATAATGACAGAGAAATGTTGCGACGCTTCGAAAAATCTGGATATCATCTAAATCGATTTTGAAAGACTAAAGATAAAGGTATTTCATATGCGCGGTTCTAAATCAAAATATGTACCCCAGACGTACTTGTAAAAAATAGTATATGACATGTGCGATGAAGTTGAAATAAAAGTTAAATCCACAGCAGTTTTAACCGGCGTATTCCAAATTCAAGTTGGAGTAAACTAAGCCAGTTTTTCAAAAAGTTAATTTCTTTTTGATTTTGTGCAAAATTTTCTATTGACTCGGCATATTGACGATAATGACACATCCGAAACGGCTATAAAAAGTAACGACATGTAGCACTAATAACACTGGGCAACAATGAAAAATACTCGGACATACTGAATAGTGTTTCTTATAGTACTTGACCTGTAGATAACGGGAAAAATAATATTTTGCTCAGGTCACGTACAGCAACCTAACGGCACACACTTTTACATCTTTATCGAACGAGGTCAGTTCTAATAGAATCGCACATCGTTTAAATCAGTTTTTCTGTTAGTAATTTAAGAAAATAAACTAATTTGTGTAAGAAGAATATTAGAAGTGCATTAAAATGCCACGATCTTGTGTTAATTGTCCAGATTTAATCTGCTATATTTGTGGAGAATTTACACCAAGTTTCCGAAAAAAGAAAATAACACCATTTATTGAAAAGTGTTACTTTTCTTATTTTAAATTTAAAATAAACCATCAGGATAAACTCTGGGCACCACACATTTGCTGCCTTAGGTGTCACCGACAACTAACTGGTTGGTTTAACGGGTCATTTTCTGCAATGCCTTTTGGAATGCCTATGATATGGAGAGAGCCCCAGAGTCACGCAGATTGTTACTTTTGTTGCACCAATGTGAAGGGATTTTCTCGAAGATCAAAGCATTCCATAAAATATGCAGATGTCTCTTCTATAACAAGATCAACACCTCATCACCACCTTCCGGACGCCTTTCGGACACAGAAATAAGTTCGTCATATTGTTCAGAAGAAATCATTTATGATCCCGAATTTGAGCTCCCTACATCTTCTGATGCACCACATCTCATCAGTCAGATTGAGCTTAATGACCTCGTCAGAGACTTGGATTTGTCAAAACAAAAGTCTGAAATACTGAGCTCAAGGTTAAAGCAGTGGAATCTGCTCAAGCCTGAGGTAAAAATTACAGATTATTGTAAGCGGCAAAGTGAATTTGTTCCTTATTTTTCGAAAGCCGATAACCTATGATTTTAATGGCTTAATGCTGTCACTGGATTATGAGCACAAAACCGAAGACTGGCGGCTATTCATCGACGCATCAAAGGCTAGTTTGAAAGCTGTATTGCTTCATAATGGTAATAAGTTTCCTTCAATACCTCTAGAGCATGGTGTGAATTTAAAAGAAATCTACGATGTTATGAAATTTATATTGGAAAAAATTGAATATAAAAAATATAACTGGTCGATATGTTCGGATTTAAAAGTTGTTGCTCTACTTCTTGGACTACAACTAGGTTACACCAAATTTTGTTGTTTTTTATGTGAGTGGGATAGTACAGTACGATCGGAGCACTTTGTGAGAGTAGATTGGCCTATAAGAACAAACTTTTTTTGTGGAGAAAAAAATATAAGGAATCCTTCATTGATCGAACCACAGCGTGTTATTCTAACACTATTACATATCAAAAACTTTGTAAAGGCGATGAAGAAAGACCAACCTCGTTTCAATTTTTTGAAACAAAAGTTCCCGTTACTAAGCGAAGCAAAAATTAAAGAAGGTATTTTTGTGGATCCAGACATTAGAAAGATTTTATTCCTACTCTGGATTCATTAGAAAAACAGGCCTGGTCATTTGTGAAAGTAGCAGAAAACTTCCTAGGTAACAATAAGACTCCAGGTTATGCAGATGATGTAAAGAAAATGCTGGATGCTTATCATAAAATGGGATGCAACATGTCGCTAAAACTTCATTTTTTGCATTCTCATCTCAATTTCTTTCCTGAAAATATGTGTGATGTAAGCGATGAGTACGGCGAGAGATTCCACCCAAACATTGCTGCAATAGAGCAACGGCACCAAGGAATATGGGAGCCATTAATGTTGGCAGATTACTGCTGGTCGCTTATAAGAGAGACTCCGAGGTGTTCTTATAAACGGAATGCAGATGCTTCCAAAAAAACAACAAAATTTTACAAGAAATAACGTTTTTCGGTAATATTTTTGGTTAAATTCTTAAATTCAAAAAAGCGTTTTCTCACAAAATCCTAATGTGACTTGGCTATTTTATATAGTTTTCTCGATTCTATAAACGCCAACGATTACGAATCATATAATTTTATCTCCGAGTAAAAAATAAATATTTTTTTTGTTGACCAGTGTAATTGGATAAAAACGCTAGAGAAGAATGGGTTACTTAGACCGAATATCGGCATTCCTGTTTTTCTGAATCCGTAAATCCAACTTTGAAGGAGTCATCGTGTCGAAGTATACACAAGCTAGGTGCGTAGGCGCTGTCGTAAATCATCCACGAATTCTGTAGTATTTCGTAGCAGAAAAATGCCGCCTTAACTTAAAGGTTTGTTAAAAATTACAGTTGTACTTTCGGCATTGACATATGGTATGCATCGTTGTATTGGACAATGTGCAAGTAGTATATGTAAATGAAAAATTACAATGACGGAGAGAAAATGTCAATGGGTATGACAAAACGCGCTTCTGTAGAAGTCTTCACATTAAAAACTTTTAAGAGACAAATTTCAGGGTTTGCAAATCAGTTACTCGTAGTTTTGCTATGTTCAATGAAGGTTGTAGGGAATTCTGGCTCAAAAAACAATCGAAGCTGAAGTTTGAAGAAGGGGGCGAATGAGTATAACTGGATCACTCAAATATAAACATTTGGTCTCATTAAGAAAGAGCTCCGTAGGATTGAGGTCCGCAAATCTAGCCAATTCAACAAGTAATAGCTTATTTGCTTATTTCCCTTTACCCAATACTTGGTTTCATAGATAATTTAAAGTGTACAGTTATAGCTCGACGTAGGTTCATCTCAGTGTGTTTTTTATGGCATTGCCTTTGGTTCAACGTTTTTCTAGCACATTTTTGGGTTTTCTGGAGAGCATTTCCAATTTAAAAAGACTGAACCAAATGTCCATGTTTTCATTGAAGTCCATTGTTAGCGCGCTGACACTTGCGGTGTTGTCGGGCGCGTTTGAGGTAGTGATATCATGATACAAATGAGATTACCTCAAACAAGTCAAATAAAAGCAATACGTATAAACAACTCTCTCAAGAATCCAGAGAGCAGATTTAAGAAGTGGCGAAATTAATCATGTACATGGTCAGCCACCTCGGGAAAAAATATGTTTGTTTTGCCTATCGTAGGAACTGGACACCTGGTATGTGGGTGGTGGATTTATTTATATTCGCGTCAGTTTATAACATAAAGTTAGTATAATCGCACATGGGGTAGCTGATAAATTGGGAACCAGCACGATCTCTGGCGTCTTTTAGTGTTTTGGGAGCAGTGAAAGCAGTGGGTAATCCATCTTTTAGGATGTTGTTAGGCCACTCTTGCTCTTTATACCCGCATTTCTCTCAACCTCCGGAATGGATTCGAAGGTTTTGATAATGCGTAAAGCATTTCGGCGTCTTATGTAGAGCGCCTTAGACGGAGCTTACCCATGCGGCTGAGTCCCTGATTCCTCCTAAGGGAAAGGAGTTTTAATAGCAGCGACAAGTCCATGGCCTGCTACAAACTTGCTGTTACTAGGGGTGGAGGATGTGATAGCACCATGGCTTGCCACAGGTTGAAGGTTTGGTTTTAGGATCGTTGCGCTTGCCTTTAGAGGATGGTGCACCATAGTCTGCCACGGTTTTACCTCCGCTCGACAATGCAGGAGCCTTGCCGCCTACCGCCTGGTATTAAAGGACTACCGGCTTCGGGTTTTGTTTTTTTTGAGATTTCGTCCATAATATGGTCCCACGAGTAGCAGAAAAAGGATGGCCCATCTGTACAGAGATCCGCTGTATACAGATAAGGCTAGATAATCTGGAGGTCGCCAGGTATCCGGATACTCCGTTCGCGACTGAGTTATTTTTGGAGATGCTGGGCCCTCAGCCAGGTTGATTTTCGGCATGGGTCTTATGACACCTTGATCCAGCCCGGGGGAGAAAGGATTGATTGGGAAGGTGCTGGGAAGGGAAGGGGGGGGGGGAAGGAGCATCCTTTAGATTCAGGACTCGTCTGGAGAATTTCTCGAGATTCATTGATGCTACTCAGGCTCTACAAATCGGCAAGTTCAATGCTCGCGGTAGAGGATATTGAAATTAAAGAAACATTTAAAATTATTGTAGAACAATCAATAAATACAGCGGAGCCAAAAAAAAATTATACAGCGAGCAATATCCAGTTCTCTTACCTTCTCAACTCTCAACAAGAGATGATGATCTCTAACTAAATGCAGTGAAACATCTCAAAATATTCCAATTCCAATTGGGGAACTATCAACCGAGTGGAATTTAATGCTTTCAAAACTCAATGCTGTCTGCTGTCATTAAAGCGAAATTCAAATAACCAGCCATTATCCATGAATGGCACTTGCACCGTCGAAACCGATAAACTTTCCACTCTCGGTATGTGTATCAGTGGCAATTTACGTTGGAATTACCACATATTCGATGTCGCCAAAAATGCTGCGAAATGTATAGGTTTCCTCAAGCGATGTAAGAAATATTTTACCCCCTCTGATCTCGCCACAATATATAAGGCTTTCATCCGTCCAAAATTGGAGTACAATGCCCATATCTGGTCAGGTGCTCAAACATCTCTGCACCTGCTAGATAGGATTCAAAACCGTGCGATAAAACTAATTGGTCATACTAATATCAGTCAATCAATTGACACCCTCGAACACCGACGTAATGTCTCCTGTCTCACTTTGTTTTATCGCTATTTCCACCACCAAGTGCTCCATTGAAATCGCCAGTAGCAAGCATTCTGCCCATTCCAAGTTTCAACCGTAACAGCCGCCTCGCTATGAATGCTCATCAGTATACCCTCAAGCCCATTTTCGGACGTACTCTAAAATATCGTGATTCTTTCCTAAGCCGTACAACTCGATTATGGAATGCCCTGCCGACCTCTATGTTTTCTCGTCGTTATAACTTGCAAACATTTAAAAACAATGTGCATCGGTACCTGTATTTTCTTAATCCCTAAATTTCCTTTGCTCGCGCTGTGTACGAACATTTTAAGGGTACAAAAACCCCTTGAGGGCGCGCTGATTATAAAAAAAAAAAATTCCAAACAACGATCCTCCGCCCCCTTTATAAATGCAAATGTGACGAAAAAAGCAAAACATTTAGCTTCTACCTCCGCTACTTCAACTACATCAACAAAATATCCTCCTCCTTCTATCACAAGTGTAAACCACTCATATTCAACTACTCAAAACTCCTCTCTCAACCTCAATAAACATTATAACAACAACCAATTTAAAAAAAACTTCTATTAATGTCACTCCAATGGTAACTGACGAGCAATCATATTCACACTACATTGTCCGACAATGAGGATGATGGAGACATCTAGTCATGTAATCAGACTCTCGAACAACGACTCTGTCGCCCCGATGCCATCCAAACTCAAATCAACCAATAAACTTAACATCTTAAGTTAAGTCCTATTTATACTGCACAAAAGTCTTCTACTTACCAAAAATCAATCCTTAAGGTTCTTCAATGGATATTTCAGCAATTATTTTGAATTTGAACCCTTAACAAAAGAACACAAGCCGGCAATTATTTGCCTTCAAGAAACTCAAGTCCAAACCAATACATATCTTAAAGCCCCATACAATATGAACCATACTTCCATAACCTTGACACAATCACAACTGCAAACAAGGTACGAACATTTTGGCTCACAAATCAATCCTACATAAGATCCCTCCTGTTAGTTCGAATACAAGACTATGTATCTGTTATTGCAATCGTCAAATCCTACTTAATTTTAAACTTACAGTCTCGTCTCCCCACATTCACCCTAGACAACCATTTCCTGATTTGGAAAATATATTGTATTAAGAACAATTAGCTCTCCTGTCATCCTTATAGGAGATTTCAAATGATACAGCTCCTTCTAGGGCTCTCCCACATCAAACGCTAGAGGTGTGGAAATAGAAAATTTATTACTCGACTCCGATCGTTCTCTATTCAACGGCAGTCCGACTCATTTATCCACGCATAACATTCTTACCCACGTAGACCTTACTTTTGTCTCTTCTCAACTTCTTCCTTCTTCAACTTGGAATAGAGTTGATTTCCTACACGGAAGTGATCACTTTCCCGCAATCACTAGTATCTGTCTCGGAGAAAATAACAACTCCTCCACACCAACTCCAAAATTCCTGATCGTGCAGATTGGATTCAATTTCAATCTACAATAGTTCACTTCAGTATTTCAATAAATACCCTCAATCCCCAAACATAAATGAAGAAACAGAAAAAATTATTAAGGGCTAGGATATGCATCCATTCCGCAAACAAAACACTCCCCATTAAAAACAATTGTCCCTTGGTGGAACCCTGAAATTGCCGCACTTCGAAATAATAAACAAAAGTTGTGGAGAGTATTTAAAAAATACCCAAATGATATCAACCTCATTAATTACCGTAAAGCCAATGCACAATTCCGCAGGAAAGCTAAAGAGTCCCACAACGAAAGTTTTCAAACTTTCATAGCTAACCTAAACCTCAACAAAACATGGAACAAAATCTGGTCCGATGTTAAGACCTATTAAGACCTAACAGGTAACTACTCATACCACTTGATTAAAGCAATTAATACAAGTTCCGAAACTATAAAATGTAGAAGCATATAAAATTGCCGAATGTTGGTCAGTGACTCCAACTTCTCTGCTTTATTCTGTGACTCCAAATACTACTCATTAAACAGTAATAATAACGTTTTCCAGCCATCAAGGACTGCAAAATTTATTGAATTCAACATTAACATTGTCGAATTTGAAAACTCTTTAAGTTCCGTCAGAGGGAAAACCCCTGGGTATGATGGAATTTCATATCCGTTACTTAAAATTCCATATTTCCAAGTGCAATCGGATTCTGTTTCTGTTTAACATTTCTAACCAGGGCACAATACCCCAAACATGGAAAACCGCCACCATGGTCTCCATCTTCAAACCAAAAAACACAGTTGGCAAGAACCAACGGCTACCGACCTATCCCATTACTACCCTGTTTCAGCAAACTCTTAAACAAAATCATCTCTAAAAGACTGCTTTGGTATACTGAGAAACAAAATTTTATCGACTTAAATCAAGTTGCATTCAAACATGGTCGTAGCATCGTGGACTCCCTACTACACATCGATGAATTTATTTCATCAGCACTTTCTTGTAAAAATCATGTATCCATAGTATCTTTAGAGTTAGACAAAGATTTTGATCGGATCGGTATTCCTGTTATTTTAAACAAATTACGTAAATGGAACATCGGGCCAAAAATATATAATTTTGTTAAATCTTTTCTGTCCAACCGAAAATTCAGATCCAAAGTAAACATCTTATTCTCAAACATTCATAACTTAAATAACGGAATAGCTCAGAGATCTCTACTCTCATTAATCCTTTCTATTATTGACTATGATGATTTAAATGATAAAATTATTAACAGATTCAAAAATATTGATCACTCTCCATACGCGGGTGACTTGTACGAGCATTTAGTGTCTAAATGCAACGATTTAAACCGAACCGAAAACCAATTAATTTTAATATTGAACGAAATAAATAACTGGAGTAACCAATCAGGTGCTTTATTATCCATCCAGCAGGAAGACCTCCCTACCGAACCTATCAGTCTCAGAAACCTTTATGTCAGGTACCACGAGATTTTTAGCATGTCCCCTCAGAAAGTAGCAGACGACCTTGCTGCATTCGGCCACTACGTTCACTCTAAACGAGTCTCACACCTACAGCGAAGCCGAGCCGATCACGTTAAATTTTTTCGTCCATAACGTGCCTCCCTTGTCAGCACTTAAACCGTCCCGCCTTACATCTCCACCCCACAACATCCCTCTTACATTTTACTACCAGAATGTAAAAGGTCTTCGCTCTAAAACCAATCCTGTCCTACGTCAATCGCATTCTCTTCTCTTTGATATTTACGCCTTGACTGAAACCAATTTGATTCCCGACATAAAGAACCAAGAATTGTCCCCCCCTACTTTTAATGTTTTTCGCGACGACGATCCTACCCGCCCACATGATGATTCCGCCTGTCGAGGCGTCCTACTGGCGATCCACAACAGCCTTAACTCTGCTCCCATTACCATCTCTTCATCCTCTAAAGTCGACTTTGTCGCTATAAAAATATCACTCCCCTTCAAGTCCCTTTACATTTTATGTTGCTACATCCTGCCAGATCAGCTTATCGAATCTTACCAACTTGTTGTCGATGTGATCGACCATTTAATTGACCTGTCTGACTCTACTGACGATATCTTTATTTTCGGGGACTTTAATCTTCCTCAGCTACAGTGGACTCCATCAGACGATCAATCGTTCTTCATCGCTTCAAATGCCAACTCAGCTAAGGAATGTCCCTTCTTAGATCGCTTAACAGACTCAAGTCTATGCCAAGTCAGTGGTATATGGGCAGGCAATTGGACCTTATTTTCACAACAGATTCAATTAACTCTTCAGTCTCGCTTTGTCGCCTATCTCTCTCAACAATCGACAACTACCACCCCCCCTACTACTTTCATTTTTTCATAACTCTTCTTTCCAGTCCAGTTCCCCCACAACTCTCTCACCCAACGACTTTCATAAAGCAAACTTTCGCAACCTAAGTGTAAATGATGCCTTATCCATTTTTTACAATATAAAGAAATATTTAATTCTTTTTGCCTCTACGTTCTGTTTTCCCGCCTTAAAACATCATCTACTAGTCCTCCCTGGTATAATCGCAAGCTTCGTTCCTTACGAAATAATAGACACAAGTTGTGGGCTGTTTTCCTGCGTACCAGATCCTTTTCCGACTATTCCAACTATCTTGGTGCTTATCTTCATTTCACCGAACTTTACGATTCCCTTTACCAGCGTTACCTTAATAATGCGCAAGTCAATCTTATAAATGACACTAAGTCCTTTTTCCAATTTGTTAACTACAAAAGAAAGTCCGATGGTTACCCTCCTTCCCTCTCTTTCAACAACAAGTCCTCAGCCGAACCACTCACCATTGCCAACCTATTTGCCAGCTTTTTTAAACAATCCTTCACTAACGACTCCTTTGTACCAGATCCATCCTATTTTCATTACCTACTGAACTTCTCCAATGGCCCACTGCTCTCTCACATCTTGGACCCTTATATCGAATATAAATTGGAAGCTCTAAGCTTCCAATGCAAATCACTTATTTCCCCTAGACAGCATGGCTTCTTAAAGGGTAGGTCAACCACCACAAATCTCGTTGAATTCGTATCCTTTGCCATCTCTGCCCTAGAGAACGGCAACGAAATCGATGTAGTTGCAACTGATTTTAGCAAAGTCTTCGATAAAATCTCTCATCGATTAATACTCTTCAAATTGTCTGCCCTCGGCTTTGAACCCATACTGTTAAAACTGTTCGTTTTAGGTCAGCCCACTCCGCTCCATTTTTGGCCACCTCTGGAGTTCCTCAAGGCAGCCATCTCAGTCCCCTTCTTTTTATATTAACCATAAATGATCTCGATAGGATCATCAAACACTCGTCCGTCTCCCTTTACGCCGACGATACCAAATTTTTCAAAACCATTTCCTCTCCCCATGACTCCTTCCTCCTTCAACAAGACCATGATAGTTTTTCGAGCTGGTGCCTTAAAAATTGTTTGGAACTTAATATCGCCATATGCCAATCCATCACCTTTTCACTTAGGCGGCACCAATCTCCCCCCGATTCTACTTTCTCCACAACCAACCTATCTCCTCCGTTGAATCTCTTCGCGACCTCGGCATTTCGTGTGATAGGGAGCTCAACTTCCAATTATATATGGATAGGATAATCGTTAAAGCCAACTTTGCACTAGGTTTTGTAAAACGATGGTCCAAAGAGTTCACCAACCCATACGTGACCAGGCCCCTCTACATATATTACCTTTGTTCGCCCCCTCCTAGAGTACGCCAGTCAAGTATGTTCCCCATATCATCGCGTTCATATCTCGAGAATCGAAAGCATCCAGCGCCGTTTTCTTCGATTTGCTCTTAGAGGTTTGCCCTGGGATGATCATTTTACTCTACCCCCGTATCAAAACCGTCTCAACCTTATTAACCTAAACACCCTTGAGGAACGCAGAGATGCAGCCGACTTTCTCTTCATTCATCGACTCCTTTCAGTTCACGTTGAATGCGCGTCCCTTCACGACTTTATTTTCCTCAACACTAACCCTCGTAATCTACGTACCCCTTGTCTCTTCTATCTCCCAACCCACCATACCTCCTACGGCGCGAACGAACCAACCGTATGCTACGAAAAATTAATTCAAACCCTAACGTCTTTGACTTCCACCTCACCACTTCCTACCAGAAATCCGTCCCTTCACCACTCTAACCAGCCTTAATTTTAAGTTTTAGTTAATATTTAATTTTTAAGTTATAGCTTGTATTAAGCCGAATAAATGGGGCATTCACCCCCACCAAAATCAAATTAACATCTATATATGTATACAAAATACAGCAAGTTTAAATACCCTAGGCATATTATTTGATACGAGTAGTAAGGTTATTTTCAAGAGTCATTGCCTAGAACTAAAAAAACAAACTTTTTTTTTATTTAAATCCTTATTCTCAAAAATACAAAATTTCAATTTTGACAATAAGTTAGGAGACATTTAATATTTCGATACAAATAGAGATAAATACCACTTTATTAAATTTATTTCAGTGTGGGGTGAACAATAATTCATATGTACAATAAATATAAATTTGTAAACCAATTCGAATGAAAAAGGTTAGGGAAAAAAAGAAATGAAGGAAAAACAATTTAATAAATTATTAACATTAGTGTAAGCGATTAAGCGCAACAACATTTAAATTTCTTCATGATTAATATTTAAAAGTTTTACTTTACACACAAAGTTCTTTAAAGTCCTGATGATTCGAATGATCTCTTGTCTCTACACTTAACATAATAAGATATTTGTCATTTAAATATACTCGTAGCTATGTTTACACTAACACTCTTATCCACATAACTAAGTTAATAATACTATCGAATATTGATTACGGATTGCTGATATTTGGAAAGGGTGCAAAATCAAACTTAAAACTCCTCCATCCTTCGTACAACGCTCTATGCCATATGCTCTATGGCATTCATTAAGTCCAGACGTGCTTAAATTTCGCTCCGCTAGTTTATTTCCATTTAATTTTTTCCTGCCTAATTTGCAATAATTTGCACAAGCTATTTCTCGGTCATCGCCTTTTGTTGTGTTTTGCTGACTCGATTTGTTTATTGAGTAAAAGTGCCTAATAATCTTAAAGTTAACCCAATTCTCATTCACCGCCTTTTGTGTCAATTTTGAACTGACCAACCCTAACTTATTCATCGTCATCATGTCAGAATTATGTGGAAGTGCAAATTGCTCCCTAACAAATGATCTAAATGCTGTTATGGTGATCTGCAGTGGTGTTTGTTGCAAGTCGTCCATGCTCTTTGCATTGGCTTGAGTAAGAGATCCATCGCGTACCTAAGAGATTTTAAAAACAACTTTTGGTTCTATTGTGATGAGTTCAAGGACATCACTCCGTCCCACTTCTTGCTTGCTATTGTGTGTCTCAGTGATTTGGTCAATAACTTTGCAGCGGAAAACAACCACGTCTTGAAATCAATTCACCAAATATGATGACATTTTAAAATCAGTTGAAGACTTATCAATTTCCCTCGAGCAATCTGCAATCTATAATAAGAGTCAATTTATAAACTTATCTATGTAGATGGCTTAAAATAGTGATTTAATAAAACGAAACGATAAACACGAAATTAGTGAAGATTTAAAAAATTATATATCCCATATTGTTAAATCAGTAATTAAATCGTACATCCCCACAATAACAGCCTCTTTAAGTTCTCTACGGTCTTCCCTCGATTTTCATCTTCAAAGTACATCCCGAAGCAGCGTTCCCTCTCCGACAAAAATGATCAGTTGCTGATAAACATCATGTGCCAAATGAGTGATTTAAGCAACGAGATAACCGAATCACGCGCGCTGTTAAATGAAATTGCTGAACACATCCGGATAACTTCTAGTAAAATCGACGATATACCGGTGCAATCCCAGGCTCTACCGACTGCTTCAAACAACACCTCGATTCTTCCCACTAGATCACCGAAATCAAGCAGTGTTGGGCGCGGTAAGTACGTAGGTGGGTGACCACATGGGAACTCAGTACTCCGCGAGCTGTTGACAAAACGCGCCACATGGGCATAGTACCCCGGCGTTAAATCCCGGACCCTACAAATTAATTTGTATCGCTCCCTTGATAATAATAATAATAATAACACCTCGATTCAGACTGAGATGCTTGAATTTGCAATTGTGGAACCACCAATAACTCCTGGGTCATGTTCTCCTCTACCACAACCCTCTTCGGAAATTGATGCTACTACACCAACTCCTGAGCCCACAATCTCACGATTCGGCATCTTATGGACACTTTCGGAGTGGAGCAAGATAATCAAAAAGTTGAGCAATTCCAACAAAGCCGAATCGGTTGCCTTTTTAATAAGAGGTACACATCTCGATCGAACCGGGCTAACTAGTCTCTTCAAATAAAAATTTAAAATTGATGTCAGTAACCGCCGTAAGATCTCCACCAACACCCTCAAGGTAAGCATCCCGTTAAAATATGAATGGATGTTCATCGACCCTGCTTCCGACGTCATCAATCTGCGTGGAATAACCGTGGAACGATTAAAACCAAATACAGGAAACAACAAACATCGCAAGGATACTAACTTTAAGTCCAGTGATTCAAATCCCACTAAACATAGAAAACAGTTAATTTTAAGTCTAACCCTATACTGAAGCCTAACTCTCACAAAAAAATCCAACGCCTACCAAACAAGCTCCTGATCCAAACTGGAGTTTTTTCACTCCCCAACCCAATTCCCAAACATGTATCTTTTAACCTTGATCCTCCTCTCAGTCATTTAAAAAACCAAACAACATCTCCTCATTCCACTCAAACAAAACCGCATACTCTAACTTTATTCGCTCCCACATTTTAAATCCCTCCCCATCTTCTAAGCTAGACTCCCACCCTAATACCACACCACCTTCTTTTTTAGACCCCATACTTCCTACAAAGGCAAAGCTAACCAAGCACCTTATCGATTCAGGGGAAGATGGCCGGTATGTTCTCTCTCAATTAAAAGACCGCAAATTATACGATAATGTTCGTTTATATCTCGCATGCCTACATGATAAGCCGGACTTTGTCTGTATCGACGGTATAACGAAAACCAATGCATTGGTTTCCATTCTGCAAAAAGGCCTTTCCACTAATGGGCGGAAACTTTTTATACGTTTTCACGAGCAATTAAATATGACTCCTGATGATGTGGCTAATGATCTTTCTTCTTTTGCGTCTCACGTAAGTTCCAAACGCATACTACACCTCCAGAGAACATTGTCTAGTTTCAAAAACTACCACCGCTCCTAACCCACCACTCAATTCTTTGACGATTATGAACTAAACTTCTTGCTATATATCTTAATTCGCAGATTCTGCCCTACGACATTTTTGCCCTCACAGAAACCAATATCACCCCTAATATTAAGAATAATGAATTATTTTGTCCAAGACTTTCGTGGTGTACTTCTAGATATACACTTTCGTCTCGGGTCTAAACCCTTTAAAAAATCGTCCACTGCATTTTTTGAATTTGTTTGCGCTAGAATTCCTATTTACAAGCGCAACTTATATATTTGCTGCTGCTATATTCGTCCCTCTCAACCAATTCAAGGTTACCAAGGTTGATGCAATTGACAGCATTTCTAATGCTGCTAATCCCAACGACGTAGTTATTTTTTTAAGTGATTTTAATCTACCTACGCTTCTGTGGGCTCAGACGGACCAGTCCTACTTTACTGCAACAAATCCCACCTCTGATAAAGAAAATATTTTCATCGATTGCCTATCTGACTCTGGTCTGTATCAATTAATTTTGACTTTCTTAACGATAATCCCAACCTTACGGTTAACGATGCTCTGGCATCCTTTCACACCGAAATTTTCAAATGTCTCCCAATCTGTACCTTTTCTACCCAAAAAGAATCCCTCATCATCACCACCCTGGTATAATACAGAGCTGCGATCTCTTCGTAAGATGGTAGCCTCTCTTCGGCTACCATCTCCGCAAACTCTCTCTCATTTCCACCTATGCCTCACGTCCTAACTTTCTTTAACCGCTCCCACCCTTTAGTTTTTATCTTTAGTTTTAAGTGAAATTGTTACTTTTAAGAATAGGCTTGTAATAAGCGTCAACAAATCTGTCCGGGGGTTGACCCGGGCCGCAAATCAAAAAAAATCAAATCAAAACGCAGCTGTAAGATCGTCTTTAAGAGCTTTCAATTAAAAATCTGATGACTGAGAGTGAATTCCCAACAATCGAAGAACGAAGAGACACCTTAATATTTCTACTTATTACTAAAATCTGCGGATCATTTTCCTCCCCCATCCATAATGATGCTGCCAAAATACTCAAAAGAAAGGAAATTCCAAAACAACCATCGACTTTGTACAATGCATTATCTTTTGCCAATGATATCGAAATAGTCGAAATGTTAAGAGTTTAGAAATTGAAAAATACCCTCCTTGGCTGCTCCCGCCACAAGCCATTAACATCAGTCTATCCAAATACTCAAAAGACAAACCTTCCAAAGAAGTCTTCATTCAAAACTTAAACGAACTGCTAAGCTCCTTCCCTCTAAAAACGTGGACCATTTTATATGCTGACGGTTCCAAAAACGAACGTGGCGCAGGCATGTCTATTGTCAATAACAACGGAGTTCTTTTATGCGCTAAAAAGATTTCACTATTTCACTAAATCTTTCCATTTTCTCAATTGAATCCTTGGCCTTATTCAAAGCTATACAACTCACGATTAAGTCAAACAAAAAAAAACCTTAATATGCACTGACAGCTTCTCATCGCTCAAATCTATAGGTAACACCAAATAACGTGACCCCGTTATCAATAACATCCGCGATAATATAATTTCTAATAAGGATAAATTAATTCTGGCACGGGATGAAAATCCCATATTGGAATAAAAGGAAATGGAGCAGCAGGCGTTGAAGCAAAAGTTATAATTTCCAACCCTAATGCAGAGACCAAACAATCTGCCAAACTGATTTAAAAAAGCTCATAAGGACTCACTGGACGAACAGAAAAGCAGACCTTGGAACGAATACACTCACACACCCACTACTATATTTACATCAATTAATCCAGAAGGTACCCAAGCTGTATATCCTACTACTACAAACACTAAGTTGAACAGATGCTTTTTAAGACTACGTGTTGGACACACAAAACTAACACACGGTCATTTACTGAATTAAGAGTCACCTCCGATATACCACTTTTGCCATATAAACGAAATGCTATCAATCAATCATTTAACTTCAGTTTGCTGTATAGTCAACAGAATTTCTTTATCCTTATCACACTTACTTTTGGTTTTTTCTGAACCAAACATAAAAAATGTTTTGAAATATTAGAAATACTGAAACTGGACAATAAGATTTAGGGGAACTCCTATATGAGAGGGGGTGGTTGGGGATGCACAGAGAATAGGTAAACATTTTATTTTCAGAGGCATCCCCAACAACCTCTTATATTTCTTACACAATACATACGAGTATGTATGTATTTCTACCTTCTAATTTAAAATAAGATCAATTATCAAAATTATATAATTACATATATTTACTTTTATATATGCATGTGGGATTGTTATAATCTTTATTTACTTAGTTACAATGAAAAAAAAAACAAATATTCGGCATCGCCGCCAGCCGACCGCTCGTGTTGAAGACTCGGACTAGAATCAGCCTCGCCATGTTATCCCAACCAGTGGCAGACCCCTAGCCCATTCAGTACATTGTACCATGTCCACACTTTCATCAGCAACGTCAGCACAAGTGCGCCACCGCCCAGGCCCAACAAAATCGCTATTCCTCTTAATGACAACATTGTGTTATTGTTTTTGTTAGTTAATCGCCTTCGCTTTTTATCTTCGTCCAAATGTAGGTCAGTTCACTGTGCGACGGCTCATGCAGGATCAGTTACTTACAATCGATACCGAAGCGATGACTTTGCTTGGCGGTAACTCGATTCGTAAACAAATCAGATGGGTCGTCTGTGGACATTAGTCATGGCAATATGTGGCGGGCATAAAACATTGACTCCGAAATGCGAGACTCGGTGGTCATACAGTTGGCGGGCGACGATCTGAAAATGATACTCAACAACATTATGTTTACTTAATGATAAATACGCTACTTAGCTTCTACTGTGTGGTGGGTGACACATCCCACATGCATATTTATCTATCAACTTTATGTATATATTATCGAAGTAAGTATCCTTATCTTTTGTAAAATCTCAGCAGAAAGCCCAATGTGCTCCAGACAGCTCGGGTGCTAGTTAGATTGTACTTAGTTGTAAGTACTTTTATAGAGCATTTGTAGTACGAAGAAAGGAAACTACACTTATACAGGGTGTCCCCTAATTCGTCAACAATATTTCGGTAAATGATTCCTGGGTATATTCTATGAAAAAAATCGTTTTACAGTAAGGGTTTATCTCCAATGTTGACAGCATTTATCGAGGATTTAAGAAAAAGCTTACTTTGACTCCTGTTAACGGAAATTCCTCTGTTAGTCCTAACTTCGTGTACGACTTTATTTTTAGAAGCTTTTATAACGGCGTTTAAATGAAGTTGATATCTTTTTCGAGTCTTTAGATATTCAATTTCTGAGCCTGTTCCATTTTCATTGTCCATGCCAATTTTTAACTTTGCGGTCACATTTCTCCACAAAATGCCTAATTAACATAACGTCTTACTATTTTTTTCTTATGAAAGTAACAATAATAAACAAAAAATCATCATCAAGTTTGCACAATAACCCATAGATTTTATGATACTTTGGAAAACATGCAACAGGCAAAAAAAGGAATTTATGATTTTTTACCAACATCTCTAACAACATTGACATTACTTGTAAGAGTGGTTTTCCAAGAATTACATTACTGTAGTATGGGTGATGTTCTCCAATGCCCCTAGGCTCGTAGGTTCCTCAATCGATTTTGTCGTGAGCGAAGGACACGACCTTTGAAAGCGCTGCTTTGCTACCCTCCCTGCCGCGTTTTGTGCTGTCCGAAGACCGCAGCATACGCTGAACAGGCAGTTAAGCAAATGAGTAGTCAATTTAATAGAAAAACTTAAACAATTAAATTGGAGAATATTTTTTTTATTAAAAAAAGGAAAACAATTCAATTCAAAATAATGATTACAAAAATTCAAAATGTAAAAGAAAAGGTAAAATGTATCAAAATAAAAAAAAATTAAATTAAAAGGGTCATTGAGTGTGCTTGCTTATAGCAGTGGAAATGACCCGACTGTTGGAGCACTCAAACTCAAATTTTTGCAGTTTTACAAATCACCGCAGGATTTTCTCACGCAAGTCACCATTCAAGACTAGTGGACAAACTCGACCTGTCTTTTGTGAGATGCCAAACCTGGGTGGAGGCTTCAACGTCATCCATTTCGGATTTATGTTTATCCCACGCAATACTTGGGTGTTAATCATAAACTAAGTAAAAGCTTTTAGTTGTACGAGCTTTTGTATGCAAGTATGATCTTGACCTTTCTTTTATGGCGTTGCCAAATTCCCTTTTCAATTACTACAAAGTTATTTAATTATTATTTTTCAATTACTACAAAATTATTTAATTATTATTTTTTGTACTACAAAGTTATTTATTTATTTTTTCGTTAAAATAAACGAATTTCTACAGTCTCCTCCTCTGGCGCTGAGATCGTCTCGATGATGCGTCAGGATCAGGTGATGTTTTCTTTGGGCGTCCTTTTCGTCGTAAGGGTTGGATTGGAGTGATATTTCTTGGTGTCAGGGACGAGTGATATTTCGTAATGGAGGAAACGTGGTACGAGTATGTCCCCAATGGGATGCTGAGATCGTCCTTCGAGGCAACTTGGTAAGATGACGCCCCAATTTGTTTTGTGATCGAATATGGTCCGTCTCGTCTAGGTGCGAATTTTGAGAAGATTCTCTTAGAAGCTTTACTAAGTGTGTGAGTGGTGAGTAACACTGGTCATCTATTTTTCAGCTGGGTTGTTGTCTTCGCTTAGTATCTGCATATGACTTGTTTCGATCCTGAGTTTTCTCAGTTATTGCCTGAGCATTTCTGATTGCTTTAGTCAGCTGCTGCAACTTCGGAATAATTTGAGGTGTGAAATTTTTATCTTGCTCTATAGGTCTTAAATCATGAATAACGTCGTTTATTGTTCTTGGCTCTCGACCAAACATCAGGTAAGATGCTGTATATCCTGTGCTTTAACATTTGGCTGTGTTCATTGTAAATCTTATTGCGGGTTTGGGATCGGCCCAGGTGGAATGGTTATTGCCGACCAGGATTCCAAGTTGAACTTTCAAATTTCTATTCTTTCTTTCTACTGGCATGCCATAACGGAAAAAAACCTCTTGAAGGTGGATCATTGCACAGTTCTCTGCTGTGGTTTCCTTGAGTGAGAACATTTCCACCCTGTAAGGTTTCATATTGGTTGGTTTATATCGCAGACAAGCCAAACAGTTTCCAATGTGTTTCATAACACTGGTTCTCATCCCGGGCCAATAATATCGGGAAGCAATCCGAGCTAAGGTGCGTTCAACGCCATAATGACCGAAAGTGGCATTATCGTGATAATGTGTAAGGAGAGGTTCTCTTTCCTGCGCAGGCATCACGAGCTGCGCAGTTTCAGTATCGGAATCTGGGAAGTATCTATATAATATTCCATCATTTAGTAGGTATCTGCGAGATGTCCACCTTTTAACATTTTCGTCATTGTTTTCGAAAGAGTCGATGATTCCTTTTACCCATGCATCTTCGAGCTGGGCTTCATAGATTTATTTCGCCCCCTTATTAGTTATATCGATTTGGAAGCTATTGACAATATATTCAGGGTTTGTATCACCTGGAGGTCTTGATAACATATCAGCTAGGCAGTTCATTAATGCTAGTCTTCCTGTTGGGGATTTTAGACTCATTAGCCATTTCGGGGGTTGATGGTCTGTCTTTAAAGTTATTTCACCACCCTCAATGTAACCTCGAAATTTATTGACGGCCCATACAATGGCAAGGGCTTAGCGTTCCGTGGTTGAATAATTCCGTTCTGGGGCTGTGAGAAGTCTCGACGCATATTCTATAACATGTTGCTTCTCTTTCTCCCCCTGGATTAGAACTGCCCGAGAGCGTAATTGCTGGCACCTCTTTTCAATATGAAAGGCTGCTCTTCCTCTACCTGTTGTAAGATTGGCGCTGTTGTTAACAAGGTTTTAAGACTTTCGAATGCGGTTTTCTCTTCATCTTCCCATTTCCACACAGAAGTTTTCTTGGTTAGATTACTCAAAGGTTTTGCAACTTCTGCAAATTTCTTTATAAATGCGATACCATGAATAGGTTTGGAGATATGACAACACTTGTTTGACATTATTTGGCTTCGGTCGATTGGTGATTGCTGAAATTTTCTCCGGGTCAACTTGTATACCTTTCTCTGTTATTATATGACCGGGGTATCTACATAATATTTACGCAAGAGAAATTGGACTTTGATCGATTTACCTTGAGATGAAATGTTTTGAGGCGCTGGAAGACTTTCTTCAAGTCCTGATAGTGTTGCTCGTAACTGTCTGAAAATATAATTATATCATCTAGATAAACTAGTAGGCATGATTCAGGGATCCACTTTCGGAGTTTGTCCATTAACCTTTGAAACGTCGCTGGCGCGTTTCGTAGATCAAATGGCATGCGTTTAAATTGATATAGGCCAAAAGGTGTTATGAAGGCGGTTTTTTCGATGTCACTTTCAAATATTTTTATCTGGTAGTATCCAGTTTGGGTGGTTTTGAATTTGGTTTTGTGTGTTGAGTACAGAAGGTCATCTATTCTAGGAAGCGGATATTTGTCTGGTATAGTCACGTTATTTATTTTTCTGTAATCTATACATATACGTATTCCTGTGTCTTTTTTCGGTACCAGCTATCCTGGAGCTGCCCAAGGAGATTTGCTTTCTTCAATTATATTCAATTCAAGCATTTTCTTGAGTTCTTCTTTGAGTTGTTCCTTCCTTATAGGTGATAGCCTATAAGGTATTGTAGCTATTGGTTCGTGGTTACCGGTGTTAATCTTATGTTCTGCATATGGAGTTGGTTCCATTGGCATGCCGAACAGTGCTTCGTTTTCTATAAGCAATTGGTTCAACTTGTCCCTCTCGTACACTTAATTAAGAGTTTTAAAGCGGGCTTATTTATTTGACTACCTGTCAAAACCCTCATTTCCTTACCTTGTTCCTTAAAAGTACTCAGAAAGAGTTAGGTTTGGGATTTGAAGGCGTAATTTCGAAAACTTACCAAACAAAAATGGTATGAAAGATTAGAAAAAAAAAATAATTCATCAGTTTAATTTTTTACGCTAAGGTTACAGTTGCTTAGAAACACTATTTGAAATGTCTGCATTTACAAACCAGGAATACTTGGACATTATTTACGTTTATGGGCTGTGCAATGGAAGTTCAACTAGTGCGCGACAAAGATACCATGAACTTTATCGTAACCGACAACTTCCTAGTAAAGGAGTATTTGGAAATACCATATGTATCGAAGGCTTCGAAAAACAGGGATTAGTTTCAAATACACGATCGAGCTGTTACAACTGATCCATCAATCAGCATCAGACGCTTAGCTTTGCAATTCAATGTTTCCGGACATAAAATGTCTAATGTACTGCATGGAGAAAACCTTTATTCATACCACCATACACCTGTGCAAGAACTGCTTCCCAATGATTTACAAAAGAGACTTGAGTTTTCTAACTGGTTGCTGGACCGGAGCTTGGATGACAATGAGTTTATTAGCAGAATTATTTGGACGTTCGCATCTCAATTTACAAGAGATGGGATCAAAAATTTTCATAATCTTCATACGTGGGCTGCGGACAATCTACATCCAAGGAGACATAAAGCATTTCAACACGAATTCAGCGTCAATATGTGGGCATGTGTACTTGGAAACAAGTTAATCGGCCCCTTCCAAACTACCACCTAGGCTGAATTCTACAAACTATCTGGAGTTTATGCGAAATGATTTACCAGAGCTATTGGAGGACATTCCATTGATTCAACTAGCTTCATCATATTTTCAACAGGATTGTGCCCCAGCCCATTATGGTCGTGAGGTTAAGAATTGGCTATGGTAACCGAGGGATAGGAAGAAATGGACCAGTTCACTGGCTTGCAAGATCTCCTTACCTTACAGTATTGTTTTTTTTTTGTATGGGGAAGAATGAAAGAATCTTTTGATTTAATTGGAAGAGAGTATTCTCGAAGCGTCATCAAAAGTGAGGCAGCAGTTAGCATCAATAAACATTCGCAGTGCAATCCAAAAACGAGCTCTAGCATGCATACAAAGCCAATGAGGACACTTTGAGCAGCTGTTGTAACTGTTTTAGTACACACATAAAATAAAATGTATCCAAAACCGCATAAAATGATTTTTTATTCATAGCCTTGGAGCTTAAAGCAAAAAATTCTTTATTTTTAAATTTCATCAGATTTTCCCAAGTATCATAAAATCTATGTGTTTTTGTGCAAACTTGATGATGATTTTTTTTGTTCATTATTGTTACTTTCATAAGAAAAAAATTGTAAAACTTTATGTTAATTAGGCATTTTGTGGAGAAAAGTGATCTCAAATTCAAAAATTAGCATGGACAATTAGAATGGAACAAGCTTAGAAATTGGATATCTAAAGACTGAAATAAGATATCAACTTTATTTAAACGCCGCTACAAAGGCTAGTACTTTTTCTAAAAATAAAGTCTTACACGAAGTTTCTACAATTAGTACTAACAGCAATTTCCGTTAACATGGGGCAGGGTACACTAAAGTAAGCCTTTTCTTAAATCCTCCATAAATGAGGTCAACATTGGAGATAGACTTTTACTGTGGAACTATTTTGTCTTAGAATATGCATAGAAATCATTTCCCAAATTATCGTTTACGAATTAGGGGACACCCTGTATATAACAATATTGTCCTGTGTTATTCTGTTATCGGCTTAATGTTTATCTCTATTGTTCAGGTTGCATTGTATAATTATCTGAACTGCTTGAATGATTTTCTTTCGCAGATAAGTTTCAATGCTCCCATAGGTCGATTTATCGTTAAATAACTGTATCCGTTACTGACAATACTAAAAATACGAGGTTGTATTGACAGCCTCCGGGATTTTAATTACCAGTTGGAGTAATATATTGACCGTGCCCAACTGGCAATAGAAATTGTCTTACGAGTCATAAGCCGCGTCCTCTGTTTGAGTATTGCACTGTAGTGGAATTATCTTTGCTGTGTTTTTTTTTGCTATCAGGGCGCGAGTTATGTTAGGGTTAGAAGTAAATGCCCAAAAAATGGAGAACAACAACGACAAATACGTTATGTTTCTAGTATGTAAGCTAACAAGTTATACAGGGTGAGTTTTTTAACTTGAGACATCCAAATTACTCGAAAATTACGCGATATCGCGAAAAATGTTTCAGACAAAAGTCACAAGGTTCTGAAGGGGACATAAGATGGTGACCACGAGTTTGACCTTGAGATCCATTTTCAAGGTCAAACGAAGGTCACTTTTGATTTTTCAAATGATAATTCCTGATTTTCAATGCTCAGTCGTATTGCTCGTAGGCTTGTCATTTGTTTTTCCATACTGTGTTTAGCATAACCCAGAAACAACGACGTGGACGTAGCAGAATTTTGTTTCCTTCGGGGTGATTAATTAGAGTGGGTCCCCTTGACCCCCACTGTTGAATCATTGAATTCTTCCCATTTCGACGTTTATTTCCCGAGACTATTTCAACAAATGCTCGAAAATGTGACCATTCACTTCAATACACTTGTCTATCCGCGCTCTAAATGAACCAACAGAACTGAGAAGTATTTCTGGCGTAATCTTCCGGCAAGCTTCAATTATTCGTCTTTTCATGTCCTCACGTGTTGTTTTTCTGTAAACCTCACTTTTTAAGTAGTCCCACAAGAAGAAATCAAGTGACGTAAGATCAGGTGATCTAGCAGGCCATTGCCTCTGACCCCCTCGTCCGATCCATGGTTGATGGTAAACATTGTTTAATACGCCCCGGGCTACTTGGGAATAATGGGCTGGATAACCATCATGTTTAAATCACATTGTTTGTCGCAACTCCAATGGCAGTTCTTCTAGTAATACTGGAAGATGGTCCCGCAAGAAGTTTGCATACTTTTCGCCATTCAAGTTGCCTTCAATAAAATATGGACCTATTAATTTATCCCCAATAATTCCCGCCCAAACATTAAAATTCCAAGGATGGTGGCGTTCAATTTGTCACAACTAAAAAGGGTTTTCGGTAGCCCAGTAATGCATGTTACGAGGGCGGGTCAATAAGTATGTGACTTTTGGATTAAAACACAGATTTTTTGATAAAAAAATAATTTTATTTTTCAAAGTAGTCTCCCTTGAGCTCTATACACTTTGTCCAACGCTTCTCCAATTTTTTTATCCGTTCCAAAAAAAATGATTTGTCGAGGTCCTCAAAATAGGCCTTTGTTTGCGAGATGACTTCATCATTGGAGTCAAATGTTTTTCCACCAAGCCATTTCTTCAGGTTTGGGAACAAGAAGTAGTCGCTCGGAGCCAAATCTGGAGAATAGGGTGGATGAGGGAGCAATTCATAGCCCAATTCATGGATTTTTGCCATGGCAACTGCACAATGCAAGGGTGCCATTGTCTTGGTGGAAAAGAACTTTTTTCTTGGCCAAATGAGGTCGTTTTTTTTTCAAATCGTCATTGAATCGGTCCAATAAGTTGGCATAATATTCCCCATTGATTGTTCTTCCCTTTTGAAGGTAGTCAATGTGGATTATCCCGCGTGCATCCCAAAAAACAGTCGCCATAACTTTATTGGCTGACAAACCCACCTTGGCCTTCTTTGGCGCCGATTCACCATTAGAAACCCACTGTTTTGACTGTTGTTTGTTCTCTGGTGTGTTGTGATGGATCCATGTTTCGTCCACGGTTACAAAACGGCGCAAAAACTCCTCCATATTGCGATTAAACAACGCCAAACCTTCCTGTGAAGTTGTTACACGATTGCGTTTGTGGTCGACTGTGAGCAAACGCGGCACCCATCTTGCGGAAAGCTTTCTCATGCCCAAGTGATCATTCAAAATTGAAACCACTGAGCCATGCGAGATCCCTACGGCTTCCACAATCTCTCGCACTTTCAATCTTCGGTCGGCCAACACCATATCGTGAATTTTTTCGATTGTTTCGGGTGTAGAGACCTCAACTGGGCGTCCAGGAGGTTCGGCATCTTCAGTGCTTGTACGGCCACAACGAAATTCAGTAAACCACTTTTTTACCATTGAAATCGATGGTGCAGTATTTATCAAGCTTAGCCTTGGTCTCGGTAATGGTTTTTTTTCGCAAGAAATAATGCTTAATAAGCACACGAAATTCACTTTTTTCCATTTTCTCCTCAAATTAGTGAGTAGTCAGATAAAAATAGCTGTCAAACACAAACTAACTGACGCAGCAAGTTTAAATTTTGACAGGAGTCAACTGACAAATGCCTGTTGACAGGAGCAGTGTTGCTGTTTCAGTAAAGAGGCCAGAAATTCAAAAAGTCACGGACTTATTGACCCGCCAGACAGTTGTTTCAGAAATTCCTGATTCACGACTTATTTGGCGAGTGCTAATGTGAGGATCGTGTGCAACGGCAGCTAACATTGCTATTTCATTGTCCTCAACAGCCACCCTATCTGACCAATTCCTTTTCTTTGGTTGCACACTTCCTTCACCAGTGAATTGTTGGATGACCCGATAAAAGGAAGAGCGCGCCCGTATCTGGTCTGGGAAACGTTGGGCGTAAAGAGCAACAGCACCATCGATGTTCCTTCCACTTTCTCCATTTCAATTTTCTCTTAAATTGAAATAGCCTGCATTATTAATCTAGAAAACGTTACTAATAATAATCAGTTCCTCAAAACAAATATCGAACTTCTACTCGTAAATGAAGTACAGTTCCGTTCAAGTAGAAAAAAAGAGCAGAGTGCACATCATACACTCTCAGATAAGTTTAGGACAATTTGTCTCTATCTGAAATTTCTTTAAGTTTTAACTTCACTCGAGGCAATAATAACTTCCTCAAAACAAATCTCGACGTAACACCCTAACAACGTTGGAAACCGATTAATGATTTATGTTAGGCGTGCCAGTACAGTGGTATCTAGCACTGAATGAATAAGACCTATGAGACAAAGTCGTGTGCCCCAGTGAGGAATACGACCGAGCAATGAAAATCAGGAATTATCATTTGAAAAATCAAAAGTGACCTTTTTGACCTTGAAAATGAGTCTCAAGGTCAAACTCGTGGTCCATCTTATGTCCCCTTCAGAAACTTGTGACTTTTGTCTGAAACATTTTTCGCGATATCGCGTATTTTTCGAGTAATTTGGTTGTCTCAAGTTAAAAAACTCACCCTGTATAAAATGAGCACTCATCATTCAGTCTTTGTTCAGACAGCATTAAATAAACACCTGGTAGAAGTGATCTCGTGTGTTTTCTGTTGAAGAGTGTGGTATCTATTATTCGCGCTCAAGGGATTTCAAGTACCCTTGAAATGCTTCCAAACAGCGCTGGTACGTTGCAAAGTGGGCTTGAGGGTACATTTTTAATTAATTTTGAGTGGGGCTAATGCCCCCATTTATTTCGCTCAATACAAGCCTAAACTAACTGAAAAACTAGGACTTAAAAACCACAATTAAGGGTTAGGAAGTAAGGGAATGGTGGACGAGATCAAGTTGAAGACGAGAAGTACTACGGTTAAAATCAAAAAAAATGGTGGGGGGAGTTGAGTTGACCTTACGGGGAGCATGCGGGAGATGGGTCAGTTGGAGTTATGAGAGGGTTGGAATACGAGGACATCGTAAATTACGAGGATTAGTGTTGAAGGAAATAGAATTGTAAAGGGAAGCGCAATCCATAGAACCAGAGAGCAGTCGATAAATGAAGAGAGTGTCAGCTACGTCTCTGCGTTTTTCAAGGGTGTTCAGCTTAAGAAGTTTGAGGCAGTCACGATAGGGAGGTAAGATATAGGGGTTATCCCAGAGTAGTCCTCGAAGGGCAAATCGAAGAAAACGACGTTGAATGTTCTCGATTCGGAATATATGAACTTGCTTAAAGGCGGACCACACTTGGCTGGCATGTAAAGTGACTTTGTCATATAAGGGTTGCAAAATTCTGTAAACCATCGTTTGATAAAACCAAGCGATGAGTTGAATTTAAGGATTATCTCATCAATATACGAACGTAAGTCTAACTCTCTATCGTATAATATTCCAAGTTCGCGAAGGTATTAAACCTGTGGTACAGGTTGGTCATACAGAAAACAAAGTCAAAGGGGAGATTGATTGAATTTACGTGACAAAGTCATAGGTTTCCATTTGGAGACATTAAGCTCAAAGCAATTTTTTAGACACCAGGTGGAAAATCTATCGAGGTCATCTTGAAGGAGAACAGAGTCTTAGGGTGAAGAAATAGTTTTGGAGAACGTCGTCGGCGTAAATGGGTAGGGGGCAGTTAAAATGAAAAACAGGGGACTTAGATAGCTTCCTTGTGGGGCACCAGAAGTTGCTAAAAACGGGATTGAGAGGGCTGACCTAAAGTGAACGCTACAATACCGGTTCTCCAGATAAGCAGATTTAACAAAATCGAGGGAAGACTATTTGGGAAGGATCAATTGTTGTGATATTTTATCGAAGGCCTTAGTAAAATCTGTACCAATAACATCGATTTCGTTGCAATTTTCTAGGGTGAAAGCGCAAAGGATACGAATTCACCTATGTTTGTAGTAGCTGATCTAACTTACAGAAATCTGTGCTGACTGGGTGATTGGTGAAGTGACAGATTGGATTCACACTTTATTAGAAATATTGCTGGGAACCCGTGTGATCCTGGTAAAAATTCATCATTGAGATTTTGTAACTTTTCTTCGATAGGGGTAGGATCAAAAGATTGAGAGAGAGAGGGGCCAATGTAGAAATTGGGAAGGTACTTGAAATATATGGGAACGAAGAAGTTGTCAGCAAATGATTGTTTGAAAAAGTTTGCAAAATAGTTGGCAATAGTATGTGGGTCGGTTGATGATATATTATTATCGTACGAGAGATAGTTCGATAGTAGTAGTTGATGAATTGATAAAATTGTGTCAGGAAAGCACTAATAGAGGCAGTTATAGAGCTGGGTGAATTGGAAGTAGGTTCCAATATTGTTAGAGTAGTCAGAATAAGAATTGGTGCGAAGAAAAACTGCCCATAACTTGTTTCTTTTGTTTCGTAACGAGCGAAGCCTTCTTTTATACCAGGGTGGGGAAGTAGATGATGTTTTATGCTGAGAAAAGGGGACGAACAAAGAAATGGAATTAAATATTTCACTTGGTAAAATCAAAAGAAGATATGCTAAAATTAAAGATAGATACTGATTTTGGGAATATTAGCTTTATGGAAGTTGTAAGCAGAGGTAATAGGGGAAGAAGCGGTCTGTGGTGGGGAGTTATGGTAAATAAGAGAAGAAGAGGGGGGGAAAGTTGTCGATAGTTGATAGGGTTAAGGGACAAAAGGTCTGTTACACCATCAATGAATATACATTTTTTTGATGAACTGGCGTTTGACGCGGTAAATAAGAAATGATCATACAATGGAAGCCACTTCAGCAGAGGCAGATTAAAGTCACCAAAGATAAGGATGGAATCACTTAGGTCAATAAGTTAATAGCAAGGTTGAGGATTCGATAGGTTGAGCTGGGAGAATGTAACAACACATAAGGTACAGGGACCTATTGGGAGGTGCTATTTTTATTGGAAAAAAGTTAAGTTTGACAGAAGAGATAGCGACGAGAGATCACAAATGCCTACCATCCGCAATACCATATACCCAGTTTCACACTTTACACATACCTCCAACTGTGCAAAATATTCAAACTGTTCCACCAGCTACATACTTCCCCTGTGCAAATATATGCCGAGTTGTCGAACATTATCATTATCACCCTTTCAACTGGATTCTTATTGATTTTATACAACTTAAACATATGTATGTATTTACATGTATATTTATACTTATTTCAATGAAATTTTTATTTATGTAAATATATTATAATTATGTGAATGTCAATATTTTTAATTTACTTTATATTTTTGAAATGTTTAACCCTTAAATGCATGCTGTATCGAAAATGATACAACGACTTTTCCCAGCTCTAGAAATGTTTTTGTTTTGATTACCAACAAATGGATTTTTTTTATTTGAGAGAACAATATTTTCTTAACCAAAACAAAATAAAAAAAACATCCTGATTGTTGCGTTATCGGTGATTTGTATGACATCGTTGACTCAGAGCCGGCATTCTTGCAATCAAGCCAAATCGAAAGTTTTCTTTTTTTGTTATAAATTATATCTTTGGGAAAATTGTGTTGGAAAAATAAAATCAACAAAGGTTAGTACTTTATTTACATATATAAATACATAATAGGTTCCTTTTTATTTTTGATTACATACATGTGATAAATAAGTGCAATTTTGTTTGTATCAAAATTGATACTTCATGCTGTTAAGACTTGTTCTGAACTCGATTTCGCTTGGTTGCAGGTTTGAACTTTTTACTTAATTCTTTGTTATAGACTGGCTCGAAAAAACATTTCTGATAAGCATATTGTGAGCTACTTCAAACAGTTAGAAAATGAGTATTTGTCAGAGGATGAATAGAGTTGAACAGTTGCAAGCTCTCCTTGAATATGATGAACATGAAAATGAGGGAATTGCAACTCAAAACGAAAACGCAGAGCTTGCTTCTAAAACAGGACAGCAGGATTTCCCCCCCCCCCCCAATAGAAGATGAAGAAGCTTTGCCAGAAATAAATAACAATCCACCCCCAAGTACCTCTAATCGATCCATTTATAAACCCTTCGACATTCAACGACTTAGATGGAACAAGCAATCACTTGAATTTGATGAAAACGAATTACAAATTCAAGGTAGCAACGAGTTTTCTTCAGAAGTAATAGGACTCCAAATTTTTTTTCTCAGGATTTTATAAATGAAATAACTCAACAAACTAATTTGTATTCTGTCCAGAAGCAACCTGATCGTCCTGGTTGTGTGACTGAATGTGAGTTGTGCAAGTATATTGGAATATTGATTTTTATGTCAGTGTACCACCATCTAAGCGTTCGCTCTTACTGGAATATCAAACATGGCTTTCAGGCCATAAAAGAAACAATGACGGTAAACGGTTTGAAAAGATAAGGCGAACCCCTCATTTCAATGATAACAGTATACACAGGCCGGTAATCATGACAAGTTTCATAAACTTCGTCCGGTAACAGACCATCTAATCGAAAGATTTTCAAGTGTACCAATGGATCAGCGACTCTCTGTGGATGAACAAATGTGCGCAACAAAAATAGGTCACTTTATGAAGCAATATTTGCCCTTGAAGACACAAGTCTGAGGATTCAAACTATTCATGCTTTGTTCGTTGATGGGATATGCTTACAAGTTTATTATCTATTCAGGAAAGAACAACGATCATATGATAGAAAATGAGATGGACCTCGGAGCGGTTGGTGATATGGTTATAAAATTATGTCTGGGAATCCAAAGAAGTGTGAACCACATAGTATATTTTGATAACTTCTATAGCTCCTTACCTCTTATGTATTACATGGCAAATTAGGGAATTTTGTGCTTGGGGACAGTGTAAATAAACCGTCTTGGTAAAAATTGTAAGCTTCCAACAAAGCAACAGGTGATGGCAACGTCTGTGCAAAGAGGATCGTTTGAAGAATAGGTAACCAGTTAGGATGGTATCGAGATGTCAACCGTAAGTTGGAAAGACCAAGACAGGTTACTTTGTTATCAACTTATGTGGGCGCAGGGCCCGCTTCAACTATTGAAAGATACGACAAGACTGAAAGGAGAAAGAAGAGTATACCGTGTCCAAAAATCGTCAAACATTACAACGCCCATATGGGTGGGGTGGATCTAATGGATTCGTACTTGGGTCGGTGCAGGATCCGCATGAAATGTAGAAAAGGGTCAGGAGCACCTGACCAAATGTGAGCGTTGTACTCCAATATTGGGAGGATAAAAGCTATATCGTCGTTCCACAGAACGTTGTCATGGAGACACATATTGTACTTAGAGTGAAAAATTTTGTACTATTTTTAACAACAGTGCTGTTAATATCAGAATTTAACGAGCTGCAGCTCCCGTTCTACAGTCGAAGAGCAGGGACGTGAGTGCGGGAACGAGAGACCTGTCGTCAGTAAAGGAATATATTGGATTAGAAGTAACAGACAAGAGATCATTGATGAAGATTAAAAAGAGTGTCGGAGACAAAACGAAGCCCTGTGGCACACCAGCATTTATTTTGTGGATATATGACTTAAAATCGTAGAAGACAACTTGAATTGAGCGTTATGAATAACTTCTTATCCACCGAAGAAAATATTCATCGATTCCAAATGCGTGCATTTTCGACAACAGAGTCTGAAGCCTCTGTCAAATGCTTTGATTATGTACTGGCGGTTATTAAGAAGATTTCATGTTTCGAGATATTTCATGAGCTGACGGTTTACCAGCGTTTTCATGACCTTGGAAAAAACGGACGTACGCGCCATGGGTCTGTAGAGACGAGCTGGATAAATGTTGTTTTCACCTTCTCGGCAAGAGTCCTAAGAAGTAGGATTGATGAAAAAGCTTACGCAGTGGTGGACGAACACCTCTTCGGAAGAAGGGGAGATATACCATCTGGACCAGCGGATTTGTGTATGTTAAGATCTGTAAGTAGTCTTGCAACTACACGAGTACGCAAGTGGACTCGCCGCATTGAAGATTAGACGCACTCAAGTGTAGGCTGAGACAAAGCACAATATGGAAGTGTTGGGCTGGCCGAAAAATGTGCAGCAATCAGATTAGCCTTTTCTTAAGAGGCGACAGCTGGAATGTCATTATAAATGAGCGCTAGGATGGAGGATAATATAAAATGGCTAATGTTTTTTACAACTGACTAGTATTTTTTGTCTCAGATTTTAGTCGTATTAAAATTTCATACGATTAGAAAGACGCTGCAGTCATTCCTGGCTGGGTTGGTCTTGTAGGACCGAACAAACATTTCTCTTACCCCCGGTTTGATACTCTTAATCCGATGAGGGGTTTGCCTCATCCGAAGAAAACAGTTTCTGTGATCATAAAAGCAGCAGAATCAACGTCGTCATCGAGGAAACAAAACGACCAGTTAAAATTCCTAAAGGTGTTAAGTGCGCTCTAACTTGCTTTCTCGTATTGCCAATATGATTCCTTTAGGAACCTTTTCTCTAACTGTGTGGTCAGTATACGAGAAATTAGCTGATATGACACAGTGGTCCGACGAGCCTAGACGGGATAGCACATCGACTATATACTTATCAGGCTGTGCGGTTAAAAACAAGTGAAGGGTGTTCGCGGTATGACTATCAACGTCTGGTATTCGCGTGGGCTCAGTTACAAGCTAGGTCAAGTTGTTTTGCGCAGTGAAGATCTCAACGAATAAAGCAGTATTGGATAACTTGCATACTGTGGTGGAAATTTAACCTCATGAAATTTAATTCCGAATTGGAACAGCGATTGTATCCTGATGGAGTTTGGTAAGCTGTATTACATCACTACGTAAATTGCAAGACCGTGATGAGAGAAGAATAATGACACTAGTTCGAAGTCAGGTAGTTTCAGTCCTGAGTGATGGGAGAGGTGTGGACGGGGATCTATCTGTATTTCATTAGGTACTAAAACAGTTGGCTTTTCAGTTCAGTTTCAGTTTATATGCATTTTTATTATATTTAATTCATTTACACTAATAAGCGGTCACTCTAAATTAATACTAACACATAAATTATCTCTTTCGACGTATCTCACAATACATGTTTATAACTTCGACGACGAAGCATCCTCTCCTTCAACAAGCCACCAAAATGTTTGTTACAATACATTTCGACAGCAAGTGGTTGTCCGTGTTGTCCGACGATAGAAAATTCTTCGTCAATTCTTTCTGGTATCCCCAGAGGCCCCAGACAAAGACGTCCTAAACAAAATAGTTTCCGATTTCTGAAAGTTGATTTTCAGCTTCCAGTCATCGCAATAACGTTTAAATTTATCGAAGTCATGTTGCAAAAGTATATTAATGACCTCAATCTTTGGACCTGATCTGCATGCGATTAAATCGTCCGCGTACGCTATGCCATGGTGAAGTGAACCTATCAGATCACTTGTGTAAATGTTTAATGTTAAATGCTACAGGACAAGTCACATCGCCATTTTTCACGATGAACTGTCTATCAGTGGTTAACTAATGCCCAGCCTATTCAGCTTGAAGAAGGGCACCTCTAACCATACGGTATCGAAGGCCTTTTCGAAGCCAATCAGGCAGGTACCAGTGCACTGGCTCTTGCCTTTGTTCCATTGGATATCAGAAACCAGTTTAGACGCAGCATGAATGATATCATGCCCTGCCTTGAAACCGAATTGATTATCCGGAACTATATTTTTGTCCCCAACCTACTTAGTCATGACTCAAAACAGTTGGCTTTTATTTACAGACGTGGATGTACGTGATTACTTCTTAGCCAACTGTGAGATAGACTCTGAATTCCCGAGTCGTTCACAAACAGAAAAAAACACAAACACCGGCGATACTAAATGTGAGGCGTAGGACATTGTTCGTTCTGTTGGGACGAAGGAGAAATTGAAATCTCCAGCCCGTATTCAAAATCAAAAAATGCTTGCATAATATTAACAGAGTTTATTGCAAAGAAAGATACGGATTAGAAAACATAATGAAACACGAGGTGGATGATAATGACATCTTGCCGACCGGAAAGCATGATGAAGAATGACAGCGATCATGACGTCGTTGGCCATTTTTAAGGGATGTTGGGTGATGTGAAATGGTCTTAATCATGGGTGTGATGTATCCAGTCGAAAATCACTGTGATGGATTCAGTCCGAATAGATATAAATAGCACAGTTGGAGTAGGAAATAATTTGTTTCTCGAATCATAAGTTATTTCAGCTTTCAGTAAAGAGTAAAATATCAGTAACATATGAAACTTTTGTTTTTTTTTTTTTCATAATTATGATGTGCGCGAGGGGAAGTTGGAGGGGGAAAAATAAGAGATACTGATGTGCATTGGTTTTAAATGTTTGCCAGTTATAGTGAGTAGGAAATAAAGAGCTCGGCAGGGCATTGATTGAGCATTCATAGCGAGACAGGTGTTATGGTTAAAAGTTTGAAGGGGTGGAATGCTACTGGCAAGTTCGGTAGAGCACTGGTGGTGAAAATAAGCATAGTAAACGGACCCATCTCTGATTCTTTAAATTTCAAATGGATCGTCGCAATTTAAAATTATAATTGATTTAATTTAAAATAGAATTGAAATCAATGCCAGCCAGGAGGTTTCTGGAACCAGATCTTCATATCTATCATCTGCATAGAAAGTCACTTTACGAGTATCTTTTGACACATTTACCCCATATTCGCCTTTGTAAAATGTCAACAAGCATGAATAGCTTTCTCTTTTGATGAAACTAAATCAAAACTCCATAAAAATGCAAATTAAATTCTGCTTGCCTCCCTGGCTTCCGTCAAGAGAAAATCACAATACAATATGTATGCGTGGGAGTAGTAGCCGCAGGATGAAATGGTTAAATTAGGATTCCACGAAAACCTTATAGAAAGTGGAAGGGTTAAATTAAAGTTTGTATTGTTTCTGGTTGAAAATGTTTTTCCACAAGGTAATGAGTTTTATGAAAAAGTTCCACGTGCAGTATTTCTACACGTGAGCTTGGTCAGAATTAATATTAGCTGCATTAGGGAAACTAAATACATATATTTACATTAATATATGCATTTAAATTTATTTGATTTCAAGACCATTCTGTTATATGTACATATGATGTATATATTTGTAAAGTTCTTTAAGTTTTTCTTTTATACCACCACTGCGTTATGCAATTTTTGTTTTTTCTATTACATATTATTATTGAAGTTTTTAAGCAAATTTTAGTTTATTTTTCTTTGTTGTACCCCACATCAGAAATTAAGTTGTAAAATTTCAAGCAGACCATTCGTCACTGATCGT
Source organism: Volucella zonaria (assembly GCA_963966105.1). NCBI lineage: Eukaryota > Metazoa > Arthropoda > Insecta > Diptera > Syrphidae > Volucella > Volucella zonaria. The sequence goes on along the minus strand of OZ014532.1, from coordinate 20,134,575 downwards.
TTTTCTTTCAAAGAATGGTCACTTTATTCTTTTCGCATTGTAACGCTTTTATTCTTAAGAATTTTGTATTATTTTTTAAGTGAATTTGAATAAAATTTAAATGAAAATAAGAGTGTGGAGGTGACCCCAAAGGATTATAAATACTCCAGGTGGTACTCACAATAGGGAGAATCTACCCGTGGTCAACAACTAGTTCAAAAACTCCCCGATAATTTTGGAACAGCTGGATCACATAATTTCTAGAACACGTTTGATAGATTAAGCTGGAGCGATAGAGAGAGTACCGGAGAGGCCTTGCCTTCCAGTGGTTGGTCAGAATGCTGTTTTTTACCTCTTGTCTCGGGACATCAAAAAGTTTGAACGGACTCCAAAAGAGACACATACTCAAGGATGACAGTCTAAGGAAACGTAGACGTTGGGCAAATGCATGGCGTCAAGAGATGGCAAGTGCTGTCGAAAGTGCGAGTGCTAAAAGTCTCAAGCTCCCAGCGGTGACGGAGAAGAGAAACAAGTCGGTGGAAGTAAAACCCACTAAAACCGACCAGCTTTTCGGATCTGAAACTGCGCTGCTGACTCGCTCTATCTTCTGGGTTCCGGGGTAACACAGGGACATGGGGGATTTTCTGATGCGTCTCTATACGTTGAACCTTGGTCTTGACAATGAAAAGAATCGGGAAAACAAATGAGTGCAGATAAGAGATGACCAGTACTCATCTATTTTGTGTACAAAAATCAACCTTCAACATTCCAAGTCTGCTACTGCATCCCTATGTAACGCGAAAACTCCAAAATATGCTTGCCTCTCATGCTTCTTCCAAAATCTGTCAAATATGCAAATGCATATGCAACATGCAAAAGCATATTTTTGCGAGCTCTAGTGATTATACCTCCTCGTGCGGCATTGTTCTCGTTTTTGGTATTTTTTTTAATTATTGTAGTTTCGTGCATCGGAAATGAACAGTAGGTGTTCGCAGTCTAGTGAAGAAGAGTTGGGCCCGATGAGACGAGAAAAAGGAAAATCACTGGTAGGGTTAGAGATGTTATGAAAGTGGTGCGAGCTACTCCCCATGAACTTGGATCTGATTGTTTATGTGAACGATTTAAATGGTTTACTTTAATAGAAGAGCCAGAACGTCGTCGAATAATACGCATATTCAATGGGTTGGGAGAAACCAATGTGCAAAATGCTTCCCTCGTTAGCAGTATTACTGTTCTCTCAGTCATGCGTAGCCATCAGCGGATTAACTTCAGCTTCCTTCAGCTATCGAGTCCAGATTAGAGAGAATGAACAAAGTCGTGATGTACCATTTTGCATCAAAGCATTTATGTCCTTGCACGGGATTACTTTCCGGCAATTCAGGCACATAAAGGAGTCTCTCGTTAAAGAAGCGAAATCCCCTATCGACGGTGGTGGAAAACATGGGTTACGAACTCATAAACTTACAATGCGATCAATTTTATAAAAAAAATCTAAATTTTATAAAAAAATCTAAAGACTCAAGGAAACTGTACCTACCTGATTAATTAAATATTTCTAAATTACATAAAATGTGAGCAGAGTCAGGATCATGAAATGGCTTATGAATAATTCCGTTGCATATTTGAAAATAATTTTAACATACCCTTTGGATATCCACGGAAAGACACCTGCAGCACCTGTGATATCATAATCATGTTTGGATTATGATGTCCGTAAGAAAAGACTGGAACAAATACACATTAAAATGCAACGAAAAGAGCTTTATCTCAAGAAGAGTGAGCGGTTTTGTCAGTTCAAGAGATGTTATCGCAAACATTCTTTGAAATCTAAATCCATGGAAGCCATCACAAAGGACTACCAAAAAACCTACACACACCGGACATGACTACAAATGATGTTTATTATAAACGTCAGCTCAATTTCATCAGTTTAAATATCCATGTACTATCGAATTCACAATCCATATTCTATACCTACAATGAATTAGTAGCTAAAAAAGGAGCTGACGAGGTTTGTTCCATAATGCACCACTTTTTTCGTCACGTTTTACTAGAGAAAGTGAGGGAGCTTGCATTTTTTTATGACTCTTGAATAAGAATTTCACGGTTAAACGATTTTTACATTACATGGTTGTGGAAGAAAAACGATTTGATTCCGTGAAAGTGATTTTTCCGATCTGAATGCGATCGGAATATAACCAAAAGATATATACATTTAAAAACTGTAGAATAAAACCACTTCCATTCCAGGTGATTAACTGTAGGCACGATTTTGATTTTCAAAATTTTACTGCCTTTCTTATTTCATTGTGCACAGGAAAATGTCCTTTCCCTACCCGGCCTATAAAGATGCTAAAATTTGAAAATGAATAACCTAATAGGGTTTTTCACAAGATTGCATTTTGGGGGATTTACGAGTACCAACAGTCTCCATTAAAGAAACCTGTAGCGACGTTTTAGCCGCGAAATATTTAAACATGCTAATTTGAATTAAATAGAGAGTTTCGAAGATAAAGGCACAGATGTCGTCACTGACCAAGTTAGCGCAACATATATAAATGCAAACGTTGCTAAGTCCCTCTCTTTCTCTCCATTCAGCCAAGTTGACAAAAGCGCGTACATAATAATTTCTCAAATTCAACATTATAACAAATATATTAAATAACGAAATAAAACAGTGAATTAAATAATAACAAACCTAAGAAGCAAAAGCGCGCTGTTACATTAAAAAAGTTGTACACCAAACACCTATCAAAAAAGGCAAATTTGAAGATCTGAAAGCGCTGTCAACATTCGTTGAAAAGCCAGAGGACAAACAATTTTACAACAGATTGACCTACATCAGGGATTCCCAAACTATTTTGGGCAAAAGACCCCTTTTTCAAAATGAACTGAAACTTCAGACCCCCATGGCAAAATTACTTTAAAAATCCTATCTGTAGTTATTTTCCTATTGATACAAAATACTTATCAATTTAAAAACTTTGCGGGTGGTTAAGTGTGTAAACTTGACATAATTTTCTCATCAAAATTTAACAAAATAAATAGACATAAAAATCAGTAAGTATATCAAGTGTAATTAATAATTATTAATACAAATTAAGTAAACATACTTAAGTAGGTAATTATTTAAAAAAAAAAAAAAAAAAAACATTAGTAAAGTAAAAAAAACAAATATTCAGTGTGATGGATGTACCTGGTGACTTTCTACCAATCTAGCTAAATTCCGTTCAATATGGGTGAGTTGCAGCCTTAAATCTCCGCGTTCGTTGATTTTCAACCGGTTTCTTTGTTTGTCAAAACGTTTTTAATCACACTGAAGACTTTTCCAACTTGTTATGATGATGGAAAAGCGATAATGTATTTTTCAGCAATGTTCCACAATGCAGGATACTGTGTTTCAATGTTGCGTTGCAACCAGAACTTCTGATAGCCTTGGTTGAGATTCTGCTTAAGCTCCTCGTCTGTGCTGATGGTAATCAAATCTTCTTGGATTATGACTTTGGCTTCTTCCATGGCTGTGATAATGTACGGATTTGTTATCCATTGAGGAATTTGTAAATTAAAGAGATCCTTGATTTGATTTGCGGCCCGGGTTAACCCCGGACAGATTTATTATTGCTTATTGCAAGCTTATTCTTAGAACTAACAATTTTCACTTAAAACTAAAGATAAAAACTAAAGGGTGGGAGCGGTTAAAAAAAGTTAGGATGTGAGGCATAGGTGGAAATAAGAGTGTTTTTAAGAGAGAGTTTGGTGAGATGGTAGTCGAAGAGAGGCAGAATATCGTTAACTTCACGAAGCATTCTAGACATTGGCTCCAAGTGTCCGTAATTCGTTCGGTGAAGATTGAGCCGGAAAAGTGGCACAGACCTAAGATTGCGTGGGTTGGTATTAAAAGAAATAAGTCGAAGTAAAGAAGGACAATCGATATTCCCAACTAAAATTTGATGAATAAAGAGAATGTCGGCAACTTTTCGACGTATAGAAAGGGGTTGTAAATTAATAAGTTTCAGCCGGTCGGTATAAGGTGGTAAGTTTTGGCTATCATCCCAGGGAAGACCACGTAAAGCGAATCGTAAAAACCTGCGTTGAACAGCTTCTATCCGGAGGATGTGTGTTCTGTAGTAGGGTGACCAAACTTGGCTTGCATATTCAAGAAGAGGCCTAACAAAGGTTATGTAAAGAGATTTGGTAACATAAGGATTGGAAAACTCCTTAGACCAGCGCTTGATGAAGCCAAGGGCAGAGTTGGCTTTCTTTATTATATTATCAATGTGAGAACGGAAATTGAGTTCCTTATCACAGATAACACCTAAATCACGCAACTCATTCACTAAGGGAACAGGCAGATTAAAGATTAGATAGCAGCGAGGTGAAGTAGGGGGCCGCTTACGGGAATATGTTATAGCCTGACACTTATTGACGTTAAGCTCAAGAAAATTCTTCTGACACCAAGTACAAAATCTGTCAAGATCATCCTGCAGTGGTAGGCTGTCTGAAGAAGAGGATATATATCTAAAGATTTTCATATCGTCTGCGTAAATAGATATGTATGAATTTTTAATGATGCAATCAACATCATTAATGGCCAGAATAAATAGTAAGGGGCCAAGGTGGCTGCCTTGAGGGACACCAGAGGAGGCTTTAATTGGGTCAGAAATCATGGACCTAAATAAAACATAGTATTGTCTTTCATTTAAATATGATTGAACCCATGTTATAAAGTTTATTTGGAAACCAAGAGCTTTTAATTTCAGAAGGATTATATCATGTGAAATCCTATCAAAGGCTTTGCTGAAATCGGTGGCAATCACATCAACTTCATTTCCAGATTCCAGTGCACATAAAGTGCTTGATACGAATTCCGTTAAGTTGGTGGTCGTAGATCTACCTTTGAGAAATCCGTGCTGGTTTTGGGAAACAATAGGTTTACAATGGAAAAGCATTATATCATAAATAATGCTTTCGAAAAGCTTAGGTATGCAGGACAGCTTAGCAATTGGTCGATAGTTGGAAATATCATCTTTTCGGCCTTTTTTATGTAGGGGAATAATAAATGACCTTTTCCAGGTCGAGGGAAATAATCCCTGAGTGATAGAAAGCTGAAAGAGAGTTGTAAGAGGTTGGGCTAGGTGCATTTCACATTTCTTTAAAAATATAGGGGGAACATCATCAGGGCCGGCGGAATAATCATCTTTGAGGTTTATTATTTTATCTTTGACTTGCTCTAAAGTTATAGACACATATTCTAAAGTTGTTTGTGGGCAGCTATTTAAGTAGGAAAAGTAAGAGTGGTCTGGCTCTTGGGAATGGATGGCGAACGCTTGGCTAAAAAAAGTTGCGAAGAGATTTGCTATAATTTGGGGATCCACCGAGGACTTATCTAGAAAATTCAGAGATGATGGATAGTTATCCGATTTACTTTTAGTTTTGATGAACTGAAAGAATCGCTTGGGGTCGGAAATGAGTGTGCGGTCCATTTGGTTTAAATAGTTGTCATATAGAGTTTGACAAAGTACAGAGAAATTTATTAGGGCAGACTGGTAGTAAAAGAAATCGATGTCGGAACGCGATATTAAGTAAGTACGCCAGAGCTTATTTCTCTTATTACGAAGAGATCGCAGCTCATTATTATACCAGGGTGGTGATGATGAGGGATTCTTTTTGGGTAAAAAAGGTACAGATTGGGAGAGACATTTGAAAATTTCGGTATAAAAGGATGCGAGAGCATCGTTAACCGTGAGGTTGGGATTATCGTAAAGAAATTCAAAATTGGCCATACTGAGGAGGTTATTCAGTTTGGCGTAGTTAGCCCTATGAAAATTAAAACTGTAAGAATGCTCATAAGAAACGCGATTAAGAACATTGTCATACGCTAACGTAAGAGAAAGGGGAGGGTGGTAACTATCCAACTTAGAAAGAAGATGTCTACTTTCTAAAATGATGCAGTTATCTTTATCAGTGGCGAAGACTAGGTCGAGTTGTCTGCCAATGTTATTGGTGACACCACTTAATTGATACAGACCAGAGTCAGTAAGGCAATCGATGAAAAGGTTTTCTTTATCAGAGGTGGGATTTGTTGCCGTAAAGTAGGACTGGTCAGTCTGAGCCCATACAAGCTTAGGTAGATTGAAATCACCTAAAAAAATAACTACGTCGTTGGAATCAGCAGCATTAAAAATGCTGTCGATTGCATCAACAGCTAGCTGGTAACCTTGAATTGGTTGAGAGGGGCGAATATAGCAGCAGAAAATATATAGGTTGCGCTTGCAAATAGGAATTCTAGCGCATACAAATTCAAAGAATGCAGTGGACGATTTTTTAAAGGGTTTAGACTCAAGACGAGAGTGTATAGCTAGAAGTACCCCACGGCCATATAAATTTTCCTCTTTATCTAGACCGTCGTCACGGTGTAAATCAAAGTCTTGGGAAAATAATTCATTATTCTTAATATTAGGGGTGAGATTGGTTTCTGTGAGGGCAAAAATGTCGTAGGGCAGAAACTGCGAATTAAGATATATAGCAGAAATCTTAGTTCGTAATCCTCTTACATTTTGATAATACAGGGACAGATATTTGGGAGGCTTCGGCAAAGAATTGAGTGGTGGGTTAGGAGCGATGGTAGTTTTTGAAACTAGACCGTGTTCGCTGGAGGTGTAGTATGCGTTTGGAACTTACGTGAGATGCAAAAGAAGAGAGATCATTAGCCACATCATCAGGAGTCATATCTAATTGCTCATGAAAACGTATAAAAAGTTGCCGCAGATCATTGTGATTAGTGGGAAGGCCTTCTTGCAGAATGGAAACCATTGCATTGGTTTTCGTTATACCGTCTATACAGACAGAATCTGGCTTATCATGTAGATATGCGAGATATAAACGAACATTATCGTATAGTCTGCGGTCTCGTAGTCGAGAGAGAACATACCGGCCATCTTCCCCTGAATCGATAAGGTTCTTGGTTAACTTTGCCTTTGGAGGAAGTATGGGGTCTAAAAAAGAAGGTGGTGTGGTATTAGAGTGGGACTCTAGCTTAGAAGATGGGGAGGGATTTAAAATATGGGAGCGAATAAAGTTAGGGTATGTCGTTTTAGTTTGAGTGGGATGAGGAGAAGTTGTTGGGTTTTTTAAATGATTGAGAGGAGGATCAAGATTAAAAGATACACGTTTGGGAATTGGGTTAGACGGGGTGGAAGAACGTTTTATGTACACGCGATTAGCAGTATGAAGTGAAGAAGGAGTGAATAAAGGGAATGTCCCAACTTTAAAACTCCAGTTTGGATCAGGAGCTTGTTTGTTAGGCTTTGGATTTTTTTGTGAGAGTTGGGCTTTGGTAAAGGGTTAGACTGCTGTTTTCTAGGTTTAGTGGGATTTGAATTAAAGGTAGTATCCTTGCGATGTTTGTTGTTTCCCCTATTTAGTTTTACTCTTTCCATGGTTATTCCACCCAGATTGATGACGTCGGAAGCAGGGTTGATGAACATCCATTCATATTTTAATGGGATGCTTACCTTGAGGGTGTTGGTGGAGATCTTACGGCAGTTGATGACATCAATTTTAAATTTAGATTTGAAGAGACTAGTTAGCCTGCCTCGATCGAGATGTGTACCTCTTATTAAAAACGCAACCGATTCGGCTTTGTTGGAATTGTTCAACTTTTTGATTCTATTGTTCCAGTCCGAAAGTGTCCATAAGGTGCCAAGTCGTGAAATTGTGGGTTCAGGAGTTGGTGTATTTGGATGAGTTTCCGGAACGGGTTGTGGTGGAGGAGATGATGACCCAGGAGTTATTGGTGGTTCCATTATTGCAGATTCTAGCATCTCAGTCAGAATCGAGGTGTTGTATGGTGCAGTCGGTAGAGCTTGGGATTGCACCGGTATATCGTCGATTTTACTGGAAGCTATCCGGATGTGATCAGTAATTTCGTTTAAAAGCGCGCGTGATTCGGTTATCTCGTTGCTCAAATCACTCATTTGGCACATGATATTTATGAGCAACTGATCATTATTTGGCGGAGAGGGAACGCTACTTCGGGACGTACTTTGGAGATGAAAATCGAGGGAAGACCGTAGAGAACTTAAAGAGTCTGTTATTGTGGGGATGTACGATTTAATTATGGATTTAGCACTGTGGGATATACAATTTTTTAAATCTTCACTAATTTCGTGTTTATCGTTTCGTTTAATTAAATCACTATTTTGAGCCAACTGCATAGATAAGTTTCTAAATTGACTCTTATTATAGCTTGCAGATTGTTCGAGGGAAATTGATAAGTCTTCAACTGTTTTTAAAATGTCATCATATTTGGTGAATTGATTTTGAATCGATTTCAATGCATGGTTGTTTTCCGCCGCAAAATTGTTGACCGAATCACTGAGACACTTAATAGCAAGCAAGATGTGGGACGGAGTGATGTCCTTGCACTCATCACAATAGAACAAAAAGTTGTTTTTAAAGTCCCTTAAATACGCGACGGATCTCTTACTCAACCCAATGCATAGGGCGTGGAACGACTTGCAGCAAAGACCACTGCAGATCACCATAACAGCATTTGGATCACTTGTTAAAGAGCAATTTGCACTTCCACATAATTCGGACATGATGACGATGAAGTTAGGATAGGTCAGTTGAAAAATTTACGCAAAAGGCGGTGAATGAAAATTGGGTTAACTTTAATATTATTAGGCAAACAGATCGAGTCAGCAAAATAGTTGAAAATGAACACAAAGGGCGATGAATGAGAATTGGGTTATTAAGCACTTTTACACAATAAACAACAAAGGCGATGACCGAGAAATAGCTTTTGCGAATTATTGCAAATTAGGCAGGAACAAATTAAATGAAAATAAATAAGCGGAGCGAAATTAAGCACGTCTGAACTTAATGAATGACAACCCTTTAACCGTTTAGTAAAATCTTAACATCGTCTTGAAGCATTCCTGGAATTTTTACAAATGCGTAAACTGTGAATATTTTTTTCTGTTTAAATTTTGTTTATAAAGGATGAGTTTACCCACAAAGGCCGATTTTATTGATTTTGTTTTAATCAAGTTGCAAATTAACTTTGTTGTACATACCAAAAATATCAGTCAAGTAATAAATATCTGTTTTACAATTGTTCAGATTTTCCTTCAAATTCGGATCTTTTTCTTGTAAAAACTTCAACACAGATTCAAAAATAGCTGAAAATCTTGCTAAGCAAGAGCCTCTTGATAACCAGCGAACTTCAGTGTGCAAAAGTAACCGAGTAAAGACTTCATCGTTTTCCTCACATAGCTGAACAAATAACCGAGAGTTCAAAGATCTGCTTCGAATCTTGTTGACAGCATTTATAACATATTGTAAAGACTGATGCAATCTAGGACTCAGATTTTTTTTTTTGGTACTAAATGCTGTCTGTGAATCATGCGGTGAACGACCGGTACCTCAGGCCGTTGTCGCTTTAAGGGGGCTATAAAACCACGATGACAACTAACCATAGATGGTGCATCATCAGACCGAATAGAAACAATGTTCTTCCATGGAATAGCTTTATCGACAAAAAAAAAAACCTTTCACGGCCTGAAAAATCGATTTTCCTCTCGTATCAGTTTCTAAATAAGTTGCAAAACGCAGTTTTTGGCACATATTTTCATTTTTAATATATCGAACATATAGTAACAACAGAGATTTCCGGGTAATGTACATAGACTCGTCCAACTGGAGAGAGAATCTGTTGATCTGTAAGAAATTGCATAAAATGTTTTCCACGTCGCGACCCATCTCGTCTATTCGTCTTTGAACGGTGTTATTGCTCAAAGGAATTCTCTTAATAATATCATTTGCGGGCTCGTGCAATACATTCTTGAGGACCTCCGCAATGGCTGGTAAAATAAGGTGTGTGGGGTTTCCCCGACTTCGCTATTAATTAAGATATATTGTAGGACGCTCGTAAACCATCGACGTCTTGCATAGATGATGACGCAAACATTGATCTTATGGATGGCCTTTTCTCTAGTTTTTCTTTAAGTGCTGGAAAGAAGGACAATGGCTTACTTTTTTTGTCAGCATGTACTCTTGATAAGTTGTCCTCCATTTTTGAAGGCTTCATGGCATCGTTACTGCCATCCCACATGGGACACATCGGCAAGTGTTTATTTGATAGGGATGAAATAAATCCAAACTTCAACTAGTCCAAACTGTATTGTCTGCATTTTTTTTTCGTGTCTGCCATCATAATACTGAACATTTATGATTTTAGGTAACAACTTTTCTAAAGTAGCAGAATATTAAAACGTTTTTTTGGTAGTTACCCTGTTACTTTTTCATAAACTACAGAAATGTATAATTACGCTAATAACGCTCGTAGGTAACTAAAGATTTTGTAAATTTTTTTCAATCACTTTATTTTAATTCAGCTATGTAATCACTTTGTAATCTCTTGAAATAAATTAGTAGATGAATGTATTATCATTGATATTCAGGTTCCAAAGAATTTCAAAACGCAAATGAACTTTCAACCTAAGTGCAAGCTTGTTATACATATGATAGTAAAATATCAGAAGCATGTGTGGGCTTGAACTTGATCATGATTTCGTTCTTGTTAGTTATTCTTATAACAAATTGGTGCACGTAACACAACTTATACAGTATCTTGAACGTTTCAAATAAGAACTTGTGTTAATTAATAGGGATCGATTTTTAGACCTCGTCGACCCCCAAAATCAGTTTTCGTTTATGTTGACCCCTGAGAAACCGATTTCGACCCCAAGGGGTCGTAGTGATGATAAATACCTGGATGATCTACAAAATGACTTTAGTATTTGTTTTTTTTTTTTTTTTGAAAAAAAGTTGAAATGATAATGTATGTTTGTAATGTATGTATTGTATGATATGTTTTCTACGTTTTAATAAATACATAATCCAATCACGTAATGCTTTTTGAATATTTTTATCTGGTACCTGAAGCATGCAGGAGTAGGGAAAATTTAAATTTGATTTTTCTCAAAGCTGGTTGGAATGGACTAAAGCCGTTCTTCCCCTGTACCCTTCATATGTATTATGTACAAAAACACGTGATATCGCAAAATTCAAGTTTTACTTCGTTTTAAATTTAACTACAATAGCTGGTCCCATAACCTGTTGAGCACGCTGATGGAAAATTGCTCTTATAGAACAATAAAGATTTCGCTTTTATTGTTGGTTATTAATAGATATAACAAAAGAAAACTGCTTCTTCGTACTAATTAGGGGGAAAAAACAAGAATAAAGGGAAAGAAAAGAAGGAATTACATTCGGAAAAACAGTGTGGTGCGGAGGTATGGATGATCGGGAAATGGTAGGGATGTTCAACAGATTTGAATACTGGTTATATGTATAGTAATATCCACCTGCTATGCCAGCATTCGTTGCTCCTGGTCAACTGACCTTAGTGAAGAGACCAAATTGCTGCTTTTGTTATTATCGTAGCTTAAGATGACTGCTCTACAAGCGTAATCATCTCAACACAATTTGTTGTTACTACCACTACTGTGGCTAGAAGAACACCTTATGGTGACCATAATTTGATTCAAACCAAAGGCTGTATTGAATTGGATATGGCTTGTTCGATACGTGGTCAGACTTGGTGGTACATATACATATATTCGTATATTGGAGCAGCTAATGTGTTTTCTATGTATACCTTAAGTTATTCATATGTATATATTTTTGTTAGTTATACTCAATTCCATCTTCCCTTTAAGGACCAATTCATAAACTTCCTGCATGAGTAAATATTGTGGTCACCTTTACGGAAGGAACAATTATTATTTGAAGTAGGAAAATACGTTTTTATGGTTATATTATCTCCTTTTTTAGTTTCTCTGTATCGAGATGAAGCCATAACTTGGAATGTTCAGAATATTTTCGGGAGTGGAGCCCTTTGTTAAATTAATTTTTGTATTCCGCTTCTAATCACTCGAAAATAATTCACTTAGTCATCCTAAAGTTATTGTCTGGAGCCATGTTTTTAAGAGCTGCATCATTTTCTTTGTTTGCTCAGGCAATATCTGGCTTGATATTGTGAAATGTTGAATATTGCGAAGTGAGTGGTCAATATGCACAGCGTCCTTGTTGTAAACAATTGTGATGCATATATTTCCAAACGATTCCTACTCAGGAAAGTTTTTATTGAATATAAGAGTTTTGAGTTTCACAAAGCGTATACCTGCGGAAATGCAGGCCGTTTGAAGATGCAGTTATTGATATTGCTATGTACGCATACAACTGAAGTCCCCTAGTTTTCCGCCATTATATATTCGTTAGATGATGCCGAGACTGCCTCCTTTCCACCTCCTCTTCTTCAAGACAAATTTTCTTTATCATGTTTTGCGTGAAGGTGCAAACCACAACTATTGTTTTGTCATATATATTTTTTTTAAATTCTCCAAACATTCATCGACTATTTTTGGCGAAGTTTGTCTCTGCTTTTCCGACACTTTGGCCAAGTTCTTCTGCCTTGCCACTGCGGTAAAAAAGTCATTATCATCCATTTCTTCCTTATATCGTAAGCACTTAACCATAAGTGATCGTGTTTATTTATATTGCAACTACTGTTAAAGCCTTGGTTGTGCTTTCCACTCCATATAATTAAAGTAAGATTACTTACTTACTTACTTATGTAGCGCTGCAGTTAGGGGTGAACCTGAGCCTTATCTAACAAGCCTCTTAAATTAGTCCGATCTTTAGGTAACCGCCTCCAGTTGCGCACTCCAAATCCCCTTCTACTTGTGCGCATCACCTAAGGTGAGGTCTTCCTCTACTGCGTTCTCCCTCGGGCTTAGATTCGAAGACTCTGTGGGCCGGAGCATTGGCGTCTATTTGCTCTACATATCCAAGCCATCCCAGGCGACTGATGCGCAATTTTCTGACTAGGTCGATGTCACTATACAACGCGCATAGTTCGTCATTGAATCTTTTCTCCAAAGCTAGTCAACGTAAACATAACCGAATATTTTTCGAAGGACTTTTCTCTCGAAACAACTGAGAATATCTTCATCCGCTTTCGATAGAGTAATGTATATATTTCAATGCTTGGGATGCCCAACCTCTTATATAGATCATAGGGCCTTGTTACCTTTAGCCAAAAGAAACGGAGTTTGTCAAGAGTGATTCTTTGTTTTATTTCTGCTGAGGTGTTGTTGGCAGAATCTATAGCACAGCCATGGAAGAAAAAGTCCCTTACTGCCTCCAAATTATAGCTATCGACTGTGACGTTCTGTCAAATTCGTCGATGTTGTGTGTTCCTTTTTATCGACAGTATATACTTGGTTTTACCCTCATTTGGCGCTGCCGCATTTTTGCAGTTTCCATTTCAATACTAGGGAACGCACTGGTGACAGCCCGCTGAGTTCTCCAAATTATGGCGACATCATCCTCGTACTCTAGCAGCTGTACAGGCTTTTGAAAGATTTTACCTCGAGTATTCACTTGTGGGTTCCGCACATGACAGCGAGTCACCTTGCCTGAAAACTTTTATTTAACATCAAAGATTTCGGTTAAGTCGTTACCGAACTTGACCGAGCAGCGAGAGTTCTCAATCGTCATTCTGCACAGACGGACGAGTTTAGCAGGGATGCCGAAAACTACACCTGGCTCTATATAGCTCGTCTCTATAAACGATTTGGACTTTTTGAATTTTTTCAAGGATCTGCCGGAGTGTGAACATTTTGTTGATTGTGGACTTTTCTGGTCTGAAGCCGCACTGGTATGGACGAATCAGGTTGTTGGCGAAAGGCTGGCGATATTCATACAATATGGCAGGTAAAATTTTGTATCCGATGTTGAGGAGACTTATACCTCTACAGTTGTCGTAGTTGAGATGTCTCCTATTTTAGTGGATCGGCCATACCCTGCAGAGATTCCACTCCCTAAGAAACAAGTTGGTCTTCACAAAGTCATTTCCAGAAGCTTTGAATATCTCGGCCGGTAAGTCGTCAGGTCCAGGTCGTTTGTGGCTATCATCGTCTAAGTTGATTGGTCTATTCTGCCTGACGCCAGGATGTTGGGCTTCTTCGCCGTTACACAGTGAGCAGAAAAAGTTTTTCTGTATACTCAAAACAGTTACTGTGACTCTAATACAAGATTTCCTTCTTCATCCCAATATGCGGGATGCACGGGGCTTCTTCCCTCGATACGTTCTTTTTGCCTTTGGTAAAATTTCTGTATGTTATTCTTCGATTATGCGCTTCTTGTGCTCTTTTTTTTTCTGGAGGAGCCATGCTTTACATCTATCGCAAAATGATTAATTTGATTTAGCGTTTGATTTCCGGAGATCGCCATGTCCCCTTGCGTATACTGAGATGAAACCGTGTGCTTGCTATAGTACTTGTAATATTTCGCCCTGCCGCAAAGTCAATAAGGCTAAGTCCTTTGCCAGACTTTGTGGCGAGTAGGCTATGTTTACCAACTGCCCGACTAAACATGTCCTTCTTTCCTATACTGTTTGGAGGCGCCGTCCTTGACTTCCGTAGGGTCAGGGGGGGGGGGGGGGGCATGTCAGGTTTATGTTAGCGAATTTAGCCTTCATGCTCATTGTCATAAGACGCCCGCTCATCTGACAGAACTTTAAGATTTCTTGCCTAAGTCTGCCGCAAATGGCAAATCCGTATCCGAATAAGCGCTTTTGTATTCCCCTATAGCAATTACAATAGTTTCATATTTTGGATGGCGTTGATATCTGCGTGATAGGGAGTCAAGGGCCTTTGTAATTTTTCAGCTGCACGTAGCCTGTTAAGGGTCAGAACATTTCACGTGCAGATCGGAAAGTCGGTGGTCGGTGTCCTTTCAACATTTGCTAGGGTCGTTAACAGTAAGTCAATTGTTATCTGAGGCCATTAGTTTCTTCGTCATATATTATAATTTCTTCCGTATTGGGTTGTACGCCCTATGACGGCGTACGCCAGTATAATGCTATTGGCCGTGCATGCCCGTGTCATTTTAACTTGCATGAGTAAGGGTTCATTCGCGCAGTTTGCTATATTTGATTCCCAGCACCGATAGAGCGATGCCCCGAATCAAACAATAACTTCGCTTGGGATCCCGCTATCTCAGCTGTGGGTTCTTCTAGGTGGGTGGCCGTGGCTCTAGTGGTAGTGTATTATCTTCCCAATCGGACGGTTCGGGGTTCAATACCAGCCGTGACCGAAAGACTTTTTTTCAGGCAAATAAAATCTTGTGAGATGAATGGTTGCGTAAATACGAGTACAACATCAAGTCCAATTTACACTAATAATTTAGTCTCCCGATTAAATGTTGGATGCCACCCATGGAGTGTAATAACCACTAAGCCCAAACATCTTTCTCCCTCTCGATCCAATTTTCCGAAAAACTTAACACGTGCTCCGGCATATGAGTGTTAAAGCAGGTTTAGCTGCTTAATGGCAGTAAATGAAAATGGGCGCCACGTGATTTGGAATTACGAAACCTTTGCGATAGAAAAAGAAGGAAAACTTTCCTCGAAAAAAAAATATTTTAAACGACAAAAGAAAAACAAACAAATTTTTCAGTACGTTATAAAAGCACCGTTGGAGCTCGACGATTTATTTCAGTTGCTTTAGCGGTGCATTCATCGATAGAGTGACCCGCTATTTTTAGAGTCCCGAAAAACGGAAAAACGCTAACTAGCGCGTCGCGTGTCCTGTCTGTTCTCGGCAATCCTAGGCACAGGCGGTCCACCGGAGTTTTCAATTCACAACAAAGAAAAGCGAATTTTCGCTCTACGAGGGGCGTTCAACATATTCTCGATATCGGGGTGAAACTGTGGTTGTATATATAAATTGACTTATTTATCAAGTAATACTATTATTTTAGTGCATTCATGTAAAATTTCATATAAACGCGATTATTAATTCGCGTTTTATCTCTAGTTAAACAGAATCATAATGGCAACTGAGACGATGATGGTGAAAATTGAGCATCGCGCTGTAATTAAATTTCTCACTAAGCAAGGAAAAAGTCAAAAAACTATTCATGAAGAGATGGTGGCTGTTTACCAGGGTTCCGCACCTTCATTATCAACTGTGCAAAAGTGGTCAAGTGAGTTCAAGAGCATCAAAGAAGTCGAAAAACTTGTTCTTGAGGATGCCCGAATAAAGGTGAAAATGATGGCAGAGATCACCAAGCTTTCAATTGGTACCATTCACACCATTCTTCATGACCATCTTAACCTTTCAAAGGTCAGTGCAAGGTGGGTGCCACGAATGCTCACAGCGCCTCAGATAAAAAGTGAGAATCGCTTGCTGTAGAGAGCTTTTTGAGATGTGTAGTGAGAACGCGGACGGTGTTATGGATCGAATTGTTACTGGAGACGAAACATGGGTCCACCACTATGACCCTGAAAGCAAACAATAGTCCATGCAGTGGCATAAAAAAGGAACAAACCCCCCGAAGAAGTTCAAAGTCACTCCGTCTGCCCGAAAGCTCATGGCCACAGTTTTTTGGGACTCAAAGGGAATCTTGCTCATTGAGTACAAAAAAAAAGGTGAAACCATCAACGCCACATCCTACGCTTCCACTTTGCATAATTTGCGGGAGGAAATTAAAAAGAAAAGACGGGGTAAACTCGCAGCGGGTGTGTTGCTTCTTCATGACAACGCTCCTGTTCACACGGCGCGAGTTTCCAAGGCTGCTGCGCGAGATTGTGGTTTCGAAGAAATCCAACACCCACCCTATAGTCCAGACCTTGCCCCTAGTGATTATTTCCTGTTTCCGGATTTGAAAAAATGTCTTCGTGGAAAAAGATTTTCGGATGATGAAGAACTCAAATCGGTATTTTGCAGAGAAAGAGGAAATTTATTATTTTGAGGGTTTAAAAAAGCTTATCTCAAGATGTAACAAATGCATTGATGTTAGGGGAGATCATATTGAAAAATAAAAACAATTTAAATTGAATTCGCATTTTCCTTCATATCGATACCGAGAATATATTGAACGCCCCTCGTACATTGCACTACACTACCACTATACTTAGCTTTTCTTTTGTGTCCTAGTCCTTCTGTCTCGCTACTCCTGAACTTGCGAAAAGCAATGTTTCTTTCTATTCTGATGCCCGGGTATTTTTCCGCCATCGAATCACACTAATAAATTATTGCAAACCAAAACGACCTCCCAGCCAGGAGAAAGGAAATTCGACGGAAATGTGGTTGGAGTGTTAAGACGAAAGGAAAAGAGTGTAGATACAATCCAAAAGGGATTGGATCGATCCAGCTATTCTCTGGATCGTCGCCCCTGATGCCAAGTACAGTGCCTGTGCAAGTTTTTATATTTTATACAGCGGATCCCTAACTACTCCGGAGGATCGGCGTTCAGATTTGGAGGGGGGGGGGATGGACAAATAGCCTGTCCCTCCTTACAATTGTTTATTTATTTATATTTTTTGCTTTGGTCGTGGGCCGTTCTGCGCTCTGGCCTCTCTGCCCTCTCTGTCCACGGGCCACGGCCGGTTTTGTGCTTTATAATTTGTTCTTTGTAGTTGTTTGTTGTTGTTACTTGTTCTGTGTTGGTTGTTTAATCTTGTTAATTGTTTTTATTTGTGTGTTTTTTTGTCTGCATGTTTATGTTGTTTGTATGTTGACTGTTCCCTCGGTGGAGGCTGTCTTATTACTTGGTCGTCCGCCAATACGCATCTGCTGCTAATTCGGATCTCCCTTGGTGGGGTGTTGGCCCTTAAAAGGGGTCGTCATCCCTTTACCCATCGAACATAACTTTTAAAACTGGTACGTCGTTGGGATGTGCTGGAATGTTTGTGCTTCTTTGTTGCTCTCTCGTTGGGGTGTTGCTATAAAAGAGATCGTCGTCTCTTCACCCATCGGTCAATTGGCTCGGTAGAGTTCGTTGTAGAGATGTGTTGCCGGTGCTCGTACCCACATCGGATAGGATGTTCCTTTAGCTTCATGTAATATGGCTTTCGTTGGGGTGTAGGTTCCAGGAATCGTCTACCCCCACCCGTCATCATCGTGTTGGGGTACAACATATGTCATAGTATCCACAGGCTTATAAAAGAAGATTACTCATAATTTATATTAATGTACGTATCCGGTATTTGGCACCACCATTGTATTCTGTAATTTTTTTAAATAGAATTTGCATATGCCCATTCATTTTCGATTGCAAATTCCAATATTTCAAATATTGTAATAGTGAACAAATGTCTCCTTCAAAGATATATCCGCGTGCTTGATTCCAATCTCAATCGATTTTCATTGTATGTAAATTCTCAAGAAAATAATAAAACCAATAAGTTGGTGGAATCATCATCAAACACAACCATGCAGAAAGAGATAAAATATCCCAGAAAAGCGGGTAGCACGCAATATAATATTTAAGGTGCTTTATCCTGTTCTTGTATTTACGAGTAAAGGTTGTTAAATTTGTAAAATTCTAGGCCGTTGCTACTTGGATTGTAAACTTTACTAGTTTTGTCTATTTAAGTGGAATGTGTAATTTTACACACATGCGTATATCCATATGTACGTATGTACGGATGGATATTATACTGGAATTCCATTGAATTTCTAATGATGACAGATTTAAAAAGAAAACAAAAATATTCTTGCAATAGGAGCGGAAAGTGGATAAAAATAGTACAGAACAGGTTGGGTCAAAACAACATGAACATCACCGCACAACTGTCAGGTAACTTTGTTAGGTTTGCCCACATCAAGTACTCGTAAATTGCAAAACTTAATTATGTCTTCCAAGAATATTTTGTTTTTATGCAAGAGAAGAACACATACAAAAAATTAAAAAAAAGTACAACAAAGTACTCATAGATTGTCCTTTACCTTCAAACTGCATATACATCTATGAATATGTAGATTGGAGAGATAGTAAGAGACATTTTATACAAGTTGAACTAGTTTAAACGAAAGGTGAAAATTAAATATTCTTACACGGCCTTTAAGCCTAGGTTTATTTTTAATCGATATTAAGTTAGCCCTGGTCTTGCTTTTATGCTTATATTACCTGACTTCTGTTTAGTGTGGACCATAAGTGCTATATTGGATTGAAAACAGTATAGATGTTTGTTTCAGCGGCAGTCGATTTGACAACTGACAGCTAATTTGCTTGAACACCGCTTACAAATTATTTTGAAAATCGTGTTTCAGTTTGCGAAACTTACCATGCGCTTCGTCCATTTTACGGTTGACGTTATCGTCCATTTGAGCAAGTAATTGAATATGGATGGATCGACCTCATATCACGCATACTCTTATTGATAATGGCCAAATACGGAAATGATCGTTGGGATGGAGGATAAGACAGAATTTCTAATGTTTTTGACGAACGACCAAAAATGTTTACTACCTTTGAGACACTGTGGTATTTTTTGTCTCAGTTTTTGGTCGTATTGGAATTTCACACGCTTAAGAAAGGCGTTGAAGTCATTCCTGGCTCGTTTGAACTTTTCCCTGTGTTCCTCTGTCGGGTTGGTTTTGAGGACCGAGAAAACTTTTCTCTAACTCTGACAGCCTCTTTACAGCTCTAGTCATACCACTCTTCAGCGGCATCCACGTCGTTATCGCGGAAACATAGCGACCAGTTAAAATTACCGTTCCAATTGGCTTTCACTTATTGCCATACGGTTCTTTTAGGAATCTCTTCTTTAACCGTGTGGTGGGTGTACTAGAAATTAGCTGATATGACACAATGGTCTGACGAGTCTAGAGGGGAAAGCACATCAACAGTACCATATACTTATCGAGGTGATAAGTTAAAAACAAGTCGGTATGACTATCGATGTCTAGTATTCGTGTGGGCTCATTTACAAGCTGAGTCAAGATATTTTCCGTAGCGAAGGTCTTAATACTTCGTCCTTCGGGTGTTGTCTGCCCAGAAAGTCAAAGCCAACCAGAATTATGTATATTGAAATCGCCCGTAATCATTATTTCAGGGATACAATTGTTTGTATGGAGTCAGACAGGGCATCAAACTCGTTAAAGGTCGAATTGCTGTTCAGTTTGGGGCTTCTGTAAATAAAGCAGTAGTGGATAATTTGCTTACTGAGACGGAATTTTAACCACATGAATTTGAATTCAAGATTGCAACATGGATCTCGGATCGAAGCAAGGCTTCGAAGTGAGAATTTTGACGTTGGTTTACTGAATCGAATTGTTGTAAATAGGTGTTATGCTTTTACAACAATATGAAACGGTGCACCAACAAAATTCACGTTAACAACCGGCTATCCATCGGTTGTTACATACACTCAGTCACTGCCCGTGCCGTATGATAAATCGTGGAACGACCCTTTAATCGTACCTACCTATCGGGACCGCCTCAAACTTCTCAATATGAATTCGTTAGAAGGATGAACTAATACTGCGGACATTCTTTTCATTCATCGACTTCTCTCAGATTCCATCGACTGCGCATCCATTTTGAACTCCATTTCCTTCAATACCAACCCCCGCAATCTACGTTGTCCTCGTCTCTTCTATCTACCGGTCCACCGCACCTCTTATCTCCAACGAACCAATCTCCCGATTGCTCCGAAAGGTCAACTCGAACCTCTCCTTTTTTGATTTTCACCTGAGCACTCTTCGTCTCAAACATCTCCTTCATCACTCTCTTGGTCCCTAGCTCTTAAGTCTTTCTGTTAGTTTTTAGTCCTAGTTTTTAAGTTAGATTAAGCATGTATTAAGTCAATAAATAGGGGCCTCAGCCCCCACCAAAAATTAAAAAAATTAAAATTGATGAAATGCTATTTCCATTTAGAGGATGATCGAACCATTAAATGGCAGTCAGAAAAATATAACGTGTGACAATTGGTTCACGCCAATAGAACTAATTGATGCATTGAAACAGAGAGGATTGACCTGTGTAGGTAGGGTAAAAAAAAAATAAAGGGGAAATACCCCAGAGTTCTTGCCTGCTAAAACGAGACTAGAAAAATCAACCTTATATGGCTTTACAAAAGGCACAACGTTATTGTCTCATGTTCCCAAGAAGGGAAAAGCGGTCATTTTGGCTTCGTCAATGCATCATAATGAAGGAAAATTAGTCTCTGGTTTTTAACTTTAACCACCTGTCATGCAGACTTATGTTTACGGGATGCCCGTATATCCATGGGAGCAAGGATACGCCTTGCCATCGCTCTACGCCAATACTTTGATACCAATTCGGAACTGTGTTGGAGGCACAAGTTCCACCCTTGGTATAAGTCGAGGCCGATCTAAAACCTCTTACTGCTCTTAGGGTCACAGCACCCAGTACTTATTTGCTACTCTACAATGTGTCAAACCAAGGAAGACCCTTCCCGCGATTTGGGTTGAAACCACAACCACCATGACGCTCCCACAAGGGGGCCTACCTCAATAAGTCAGGCCCGGATCGAAGTCCGGAGGGCTCCTGACTCCTATGGTACCGTGATTTAAGTCCTGGTAGGGACTACCGGTGGTCTTGCCGCCAACAAGACCTATGGCCGTCAACTTGTAACTGGTCAAATCGTAGCAACCTTCAGAGGCGTCATTTGAAGATGTTTACGATAAGACCAGTAATATGCTCTGCCCCCGCTTTTTATTAGACAACGACATTGATGGGCGAAGTCTTGGTAATTGGGCGGGGGCCCAATGAAGGAACAGACCGGACTCAGGGAAGCCAGAAATTATACAGTACTATAATTCTGCGAAAGGTGGTGTAGATGAAAAAGATAAGAAGTGCAGCCGCCGATCAAGACGCTGGCCTATGACAATTTTTTACCGGATTCTGGATATTAGTTCCGTCAATTCTCATCTTTTACATGATGTACATGTGGGAACACAAACTGATAGAGGAGCCTTTGTAAAAAAATTAGCTCGACAGTTGATATTAGCACATGTGCGAGCGCAGATGAAGTTGAGGAGGTCAAGAACCGAGAGACTTGTCTTTCATGTCAATCTAAAATCGAAAGAAAATGAACGTATAGATGCAATTCGTGCAAAAAACACGTTTATTTACAGTGCTCTGACGGTGTAGTTGGATTGTGGACATTTTTTTTCAGAAGGTTTATGTACTTTGGTCTCACGTCGGTACTAACGATACAAAAAATGCACGACGGTACTTAAAGGTTAAGCAGCATTTTTAAAGTTTCCTCTCGAATAGCTGTGAAAGTACCATCTGTTTTTTGTAACAGACTTAAGCTGTTTGAAGAGTCATTTGAGCGAACTTTTTGGGGGTGCGAGATTTCTATAAATTTTTCCAGTTACTCGCAATTTTTTTTCACTATTTTACGCATCTGTTCAAGTTGAGGGCTACACAATAGTACACTGCTTTTAACCATATTGCCTTTCAACTTACAACTGCATTTAGTTGATCCGCTGCTTGATTCACGCCTCCAATGGACTGTAGAGATGAGGACAATGAATCAGCTTTGATAGCGAGATTTTCTGGAAAAGTACTCTAGTTCGTGAATTTCTTCATGTATCTAGTTTGAAACTGTCCGATATTGCATCCTGTATTGATCCTTATGTGCATATGGTCCGATAAGGATGCCTCATCTGACAGATGCTAATCATTGATAACAGTTTGAAGAAAGGGAGGCGAGATTGTGGGTCAAGTATTTCTCTCCTAGGGTATTGATATAAGTGGATTACCCGTATTACATATGAGCAGATTTTTGCTAAAAATATACATAATTTGAAAATAAACCACTCCTTTTGTTATTGTCGCTACTACTCCAGATATTGTTGTGAGCGTTGGCATCACATCCAAAAACGAGATGTCAATTGCGAGGGTGGTAAAGTTCGATCAGGTCCTGTACCAGAACAGTAGGAATCGCATCTATGTCTCCGAGGAAGTCAGCTGAAGTGCTCTCGAACTCTTGCAATGCATTCCCCTGAGGCAGTTCGATGATCGCTGCCACTAGATCAATGGTGTTAACCGCTGGAATGAGAAGATATTTAAGACAAACTTATTGTAAAATCATTAGTGTAGCCATTCTTGTTTCCGGCTATAAGCGGAGTTCCATATGCGGTTCGGTTTGTTATCAGCTCTCCGCCGTATGAGAACCTCGCTCAGCGAGTGGCCCTTTGGCCTCACTCTCGCAGGATCGGCTTCGTTTTCTGCCGCTTGACAAAGGTACAAGAACTCTACTTTTAGGTCTATTAGGAGGAGGTGGTTCTTGCGTTAAAGGACTCGTTGAGGGGACCTTTTTTTTGTAATTAGCGTGCACTCAAGGGATTTGAGTACCCTTAAAATGTTTGTACACAGCGTGGGCGAAGGAAAATTAGGGAGGAAGAAAAGAGAGATATCGATCTACCATACATTGGTCTTATATGTTTGCAAGTTATAAGCGAGCATTCCATTAGCGGGTTGTACGGCTTAGGAACGAAC
This sequence comes from Volucella zonaria, assembly GCA_963966105.1. NCBI lineage: Eukaryota > Metazoa > Arthropoda > Insecta > Diptera > Syrphidae > Volucella > Volucella zonaria. Next base: position 20,111,262 of record OZ014532.1, on the reverse strand, counting down.
CACGATATTTCAGAGTATATACGAAAGTGGGCTTGGGGTATACTGATGAGCATTCATAGGGACGTGGGTGTTACGGTTAAAGGTTTGAAAGGGCAGAATGCTACTGGCGATTTCTATGGAGCAGTGGTAGTTTTTACCCACAGCTGCAATCGTATTTACGATGTTGTTAGCAGTCTCTTTGACAGACTACTGGTGTTGGTTATGTTGCAGGTACCTGAAATTTTGTCTGAGCTCTTTATTATGAGCCTCAGCTTACCGAAGCGATACGCGATATGATATTTTAGATCGTTTAGCCATTTCACCGCACTGTGATTTACAGCAAAAACCATGAGGACGAGATCTTTTTCATCCACTCTCCAGGTTCTGGTGTTAAGACCTGAGTTTTGTGCATCCAACGACGCGAGATTTTCTCGTTAGCTAAGCTGATTCTTTGTGGAAAGAACCGCCTTATGATGTGTAGTTTTGGAAATGAATCCTCCTCCACTAAAATCACGTTCATACCGCATTTCTCCTTGATACGAGTATTAGAGAAATTACTATTCAGCCGGAATGATATTTGTTTCTGACATGAATTGAATAGCATGTATGTGGAATAGCTGAATTTTGAACAAAACGGCGCACAGTGAATCCTTTGTATGGAGCAGGCGGGAAAATTTTTATAAAAACGGATGGACCTATCCTGTTGAAATGTCATACGTGAAATAAATGTGAATTGTGACAAGTTCTCATTATAACGAAAAAATTATGACTCTAGTCCAGATATTAAGCGTACCTCCCATATAACAGTTTTGGAAAAAGTGGCTTTTAAACATTGTTTTAACAATTTTCTTCCTGTTCTCACCTTGAGATGATATACTAAAAATTTCGCCAACAATTAGCACCACAAATATCATAGTCTCGCGACTGCTTAATTCGATTTCATTTATGTACTTTCAGAGTTAAGAACTAAAAAGTTAATATATGTATTAAGTTCTGTGCTTCACCATTAAGTGGAAGACAACCCTTTCTTATTGGTTCAAGTCTTAGATTTGTGATTTTGGGATGCGATGATATAAGCATGAGATGAATAACATCCTTATTAGTTGCCAAACGGGAACACTTTCTAGTGTTATGAAGTCTATAGTATCTGTAATCTTTATTTCTGGTTTCTTGGGCTTCTTTTGAAAGTGCTCCTACAGCTAGTGCTGCGGATTGTATTATTTCAGCTCCGTGCATTAAGATTGTATCCACTGTTGCTGGCATATAACACCAAGAATACAACTTAAGAGATAGAATAGCTGTTTGCTCTGTATAAGCTCCAAATTTGGTGGGGTTAATAGAAAAATTGCTGCAGATAGTTTCCAAAATTACACTGGATTTTTTTATTAATCAAAATCTGTTGGTAATATCTGTCGTTGCAGTTGGGCTACCAAAAATTCTTTGTGAGGTGTTGCCATTGTTGGTAGTACTTGCTTCTTGCTTAACAATTTCTACTTTTATATCTACTTTTTAAATGTATTTTTTAATCTTTAATCTTAATACGAGTAGATTTTGTTGTTCTCCAAGCTTTAAAACTCAAAATGTAACTAAAATACGAATAAAACGAATACGAGCATGCATTGGAAACATTCCTAATTGAATAGCTTCTTTATTTGATAGCTTTGTACAAAATGCTGATAAGCTGTTCATGTGCGACAGCTTAGCGTCAGAAATAAAACAATTGCTTGAGGAAGATGTGTTTGTCACAGCTTGTGCTACCTTTCCATCTATAATTGTGAAATACTCGTATAATTGGTGTTTAACCCTAATAACATGCGATTCCAATTACTAAAAGCTGAATTGGGAGTCGAGAGCGACGAAGTAGCGGAAGCGTTTATTAGTTTTTGGGAAGTATTGTACTTGGCATTTTTTTGTTCCACTCGTACCCGCACGTTACTCATTTAGGTGAGAGTCAACATCATCTTGTTTAAAACTAACAGAAAACTTTCAATTAAAGCATTCTTTATATTTTAAAAAAAAATTTGCTTTTATGTTACGAGTTGACTTACATCTTTGTTTGAAATCCAGTAAGAATCTTTTCTTCTGAACTTCTACAATAAAACAACTCGTGTAATTTGATGAGGTTCCGAATGTTTGTACTTTTCTTGCAGAAATTCTACTAGTGACTTAATACTCCTACTGGAATGAAAATCGCACAGCACTTTATATTATATTTTAACACTTCTTAATATAAATTTTACGGAACAAAACTCAAAAGCAATTGTAACGATAGCCTGTTAAACTATAATAATGTTAACAACAAAACTGTAAAAAAAGAAACTAAGCGTATCAAAACTAAGAATAAAAACCAATAAATTTCGGGAATCTTGGAAGAAGCCACTTTGTGTAAACTGTTCTCCGGACTCAAATGACTAAAAAAAAACATTAAAAACATTAAAACATTTTTCTTGCATATATATGTAGAATAAAAAAATCATTTTAACGGTACTATGCAAAGTATTACATATTCGAGGTTTTTTCTTCCTGTGAGCCACTGTGCGGCGCAAGACGGCACACTGCGCGTGCCACAATCAATTTAATGAAGGAAACATACTATGGGGGCATACTTCCATGTAACTGGATCTGTGAATTGGCCTCCGAAACCGTGTTGAACTTTCTGTGGAGATACTCGTATATGAAGGAAGTCGCTAGTCTATGCCAATAAACCAGAGGCGATAGACGATTTGGAAGCCAATATTCGATGTATTATTGCTGATATATAGCTCGCAGAAATAGGCTAAAATTTAGGTTCCATATTGCGCTTTATTTTAGCCAACGGCGGCCTTCATGTGTCAGTCATCATATTAGAACATTAATGGCACAATTAAATACTTTTCAATAAAGCCAATGATCATGATCAATGACCATGGATTTTAGCACGCTTTTTATGTTTATTATTTTTTTATTTTCTTAAAAAAAATACTGGGCAAGTTAAACGTTTCTCTTGAAATTTATTGCTTTCAAAGCTGTTCCACCGCAGAACATTTTTAAAGATGTTAATTTAATACTCACTGTCATGCACCCTTTACATATGATAATTTTGGAAAAACGTTCGTCAAGCTGGATAAGTCGAAGTAAGCAATCTGTTTCAGATCAAATAAATATCGAGGAATTGAATAGGAAATTCGTTCAACCTCAATCGAACGTAAGCTCACACGTTCCTAATCCCTTTATTAATCAAGGAGATATTTTTTCACTTTCTTGTGTTGACATAGCGGCGGTTGGCCATGAAATTTTAAAAATGAAGTCAAAAGCTATTCGTTCAGATAACATCCAACCAGAATTTATTAAGACTCTTCTACCCGTTTTGCTACACCCAATACTATTTTGACCACTTTTTGCCATTACCTAAGCCTTCCCTAGCAAACAAAACCGAATACCGCTCAATCTCCATTTTGCCATTTTTGAGCAAAGTTATTGAAACAGTTATAAACAATCAGATAAATTTTTTCGTAATAATAAGAAACTAATTGCTAACCACCAATCCGGTTTCCGTGCAAAACACAATTGCACTACGTCTCTGATTAAAATTTGTGAAGATATTCGTGCTGGGTTCGACAAGGATATGGTGGTATTGATTGTATTCTTGGATTTTTCAAAGGCTTTCGACAGCGTCAATCCTAACATTTTATTGAATAAACTTAAGACTAAGTTTTCCTTTGAGAACTCCTTATGCCACATGATCAAACCATACCTTTTTAATAGGTCACAGTATGTGTTTCACGAAACTAAGTAGATTAAAGGTTCCAATGGGCATCCCACAAGGCTCTGTGCTAGGACCCCTTTTATTTTCCTGTTTCATTAACGATATAGTTGAATGTTTCTCAGATTCCGAATACCACATCTATGCAGACGATGTTCAAATTTATAAAATGTTTCCAAAATCGGATATAATTCCAGCCTCCAGCAGAATAAATCAGGAATTGTGGAAAATCTCCTCTTGGACGGTTGAAAATGAGTCGAAGCTCAATCTAACAAAAACCAAAGCCATGATCTTAAGCAGAAGCAGATGTAAAGAATACAACCAGAACAGAATCGCATATGTGGAAAACACAAAAAATCTTGGGGTTTACTTTAATTTCGACCTAAACTGGGATGTACATATAAATAGGACAGTTTCAAAAATCTATGGTGCGCTTCGAGGCCTAAGTCCCACAGCAAAGTATTTACCAACCAATGTGAAGCTCAGATTAATAAAATTATTTATTTTACCCATTATTCTGTACAGATGCGAGTTATTTGCTAACATGAACTTTGAGACCAAGAGAAAACTTACTGTTGCATATAACATACGACCACATTTCCGAATACCAAATCTATTGAAATATCGAACTTTGTTATTATTAAAAAAAGGAATACAATCTAAAGAACCAAAATATCTTTTCGACCATATGAAGTTTGTATGAAATAATCACACATTACAAATATAACTACCCAGATATAAGTACCTTGTGACCTCAAGGCAATTTTTTGTTCATGCCGTTCAACTTTGGAACCAACTTCCCTTCAGTATGAAACTTATAAGCAACACAAATACTTTCGCGAAAAAGGCTTTTACATTTTTTGCCGAAAATTCCTAATTCCTGCATTTCTTTTTTTTTTACATGTTCATATCTTCTCTCTCTTCCCTTTCTTTTCTTCTTTAGTTCATTTCATTTTTTAAAACTGAATTTCTTTTATAAGTTTTAAGTTTGTGTAACTCTGAAATATAATGTAAGCATGTGCAACTTAAAATATTTTAATTTATATTATTTTTATTTATAATTTATATCTTATATGTAAAATGAATATAACAATAAATAAATACAAAAACAAATAATTTCCCTACTACAGTTCCAGTTTATGACCAACATGCACCGCAGCAGAGGAGATAAAATTTCTATTCGCTATTATGGCCTAACCTAAAAAAAAACTCATAGAAATAGTCATAATTTGGCACTGGTTTAGCTGATTTTTTCACGTTTCGCGGTTTTCTAAGAAGTAAATTTTTTGTGACTGCAGCCTTGGCTTGTTTCAGTATCTGTTTCATTTTATAATCGGAAAAAGCCACTATCGAAGTTCCTATTGCAGTTGATTTTTTTATTTTGATTATTTTCATGTGAGTTTGTGACTTTAAACAGAACATAACGTGAACATATTGCTTTTTCTGTGATTTTAGTTTTAATCTTAGTTTGCTTGTGAAGAACTTGAAATTCTAAAACGCTGGCCACTGATGATGTGGTTAGCTTTTAGCGTTTCTATCATATACTTTTTATTCTAATAGCTTTCAAAAATGTAATACAATTCAAATAACGCTGGACTTCCGATATGTGAAGAAAGGCGACTTTTGAAGGAATATTTTAATCAATAACAGTGAAATCCTATAGCAATTTTAGATTTTATAACATTAGCCAAATGCAGCCCATTAGGTAAATAAAAGGCTTGGTTCGATTGATCATACTCAATAATATTCAATTCTTTATTTTACCTTATTTTGTGCATAAATTCTGCTGACCTCAGCATTGCATTGCAAAAATATGAATATAAAAAAACACAATAAAAATAGCTTATATTGCAATATATAGTAAATGTACATATTATTCACTTACACAACATAATAGGCTGATGTCATTAACATTTTGCCTCAAGTAGGTTGATATACTCCTCTGTGGATTTAAATTATTTTTCGTTTGTTCGATTTTCAGCGACACCAGTTGATCAATCTCCAATTTTTTTATTGACTGTTTCCACTGCTTCCTTGTTGAATTTTGTTTATGTAATCCTCGTACCAATGGTGGCAGAAATCTCATTTGATTTTTCTTAATGAGATTCCGCCTCCTTAAACTACTCTCCGCTAAATCTATAATGACATCATGTCGTGATGTCATCAGTGGCGATCCAACTGGACAGCAACTCGACCTTTCACGAGTTTGATGCGCTGTCTGACTCCATTCAAAGAATTGTATCCCTGTATCCTCATACTGAAATCGTGATTACGGGCGATTTCAATACATATACAAAATTCTGATTGGCTTCGACATTCTGGACAGACAACACCCGAAGGACGGTGCGTTGGGATCTTTGCTGCGGAAAATAATTTAACCCAGCTTGTAAATGAGCCCACACGAATACCAGTCGTTGATAGTCATACCGCCAAAACTCTGGACTTGTTTCTAACTTCTCACCCTGATAAGTACAAGGTTGATGTGATCTCCCCTCTAGGCTCGTCGGACTATTGCGTCATATCAGGTAAATTCTCGTACACCCACTACACAATTAAAGAAAAGATTCCTAAAAGAACCGTATGGCAATACGAGAAAGCCAATTGGATTGGACTTAACAACTTCTTTAGGAATTTTAACTAGTCGTTATGTTTCCTCTATAATCACAGAAACTATTCTCTTTGGAATGAGATGCTTTATCCCTCATCGGATGAAGAGTATCAAACCAAAAGAAAAATCATGGTACGACTTGAGCTGTAAAGAGGCTGTCAGGGTTAGAGAATTGTTTTTTCGTGCCTACAAGACCAACTCGACAAGGAAAACCGAAAAAAGTTCAAACGAGCCAGAAATTCCAAAAAATTTAAATACGACCAAAAACTGAGGCAAAAAATACTGCAATGTCCCAAAGGCAGTAAAAATTTTTAGTCATTCGACCAAAACATTAGAAATTTTACCTCATCCTCCATCCCAACGCTCATTTACAATGACATTCCAGCTGTCAGCTCTTTGGACAAGGCCAATCTGCTTGCTGCACACTTTGCGGCTAGTTCAACACTCCCAGATTGTGCTTTGTCCCCGACTACACTTGAGTGCGTCGAATCTACAATGGGACGAATCCACTTTCGCACTCGTGTAGTGGCAAGAGTACTTAAAGATCTCAACATGCATAAATCCGCTGGTCCAGATGGTATATCTCTCCTTCTTCTGAAGAGGTGTTCTCCCACGCTGGCAAAACCACTGCGTAAGCTTTTTCATCAATCCTACCCTTTAGGACTCTTTCCAAGCAGATGGAAAACAGCATTTGTCCAACCCGTCCTTAAAAAAGGCGAATCTTCTTCTCTCTCCTCCTACAGACCCGTCGCACTTACGTGCCTTCTCTCCAAGGTGATGGAAACGCTGATAAACCGTCAGCTTATGAAATATCTCGAAACACGAAAACTTCTCAATGACCGGCAATATGGTTTTCGTAGCAACAGGTCCACTGGTGATTTGATTGCATGTCTCACCGAAAAGTGGAACCAAAGCATACAGCAATCTGGCGAAAGCAAGATACTCGTAATTGCACTTAATTTCTAAGGCATTTGATAGAGTTTGGCATCAGGCTCTTTTGTCGAAAATGCGTGCTCTTGAGATCGATGACCCTCTTCTTGCCTTTCGGAACGTTCAATTCAAGTTGTCTTGGACGGTTTCAAGTATGATATTCATAAAATAAATGCAGGGCTCCGTTCTGTCTCCCACACTCTTTTTAATTTCCATTAATGATTTCTTGTCCGCTACTTCTAATCCAATATATGGTATTCCTTTGCTGATGACAGCAATCTCTGCTTCTCATATTGGTTCCCGGACTCACGGCCCTGCTCTTCGGCTGTAGAACGGGAACGGAAGCGTATGCTAAGCTGCTGTTTCCGATATTAACAGCATAACCAATTGGGGAACTATCAACCGAGTGGAATTTAATGCTTCCAAAACTCAATGCTGTCTGCTGTCATTAAAGCGAAATTCAAATACCCAGCCATTATCCATGAATGGCATTTGCATCTATCTGCACCTGCTAGATAGGGTTCAAAACCGTGCGATAAAACTCATTGGTGATACAAATATCAGTCAATCAATTGACACCCTCGAACACCGACGTAATGTCTCCTGTCTCACTTTGTTTTATCGCTATTTCCACCACCAGTGCTCCATTGAAATCGCCAGTAGCACTCCGCCAATTCAAACTTTCAACCGTAACACCCGTCTCGCTATGAATGCTCAAGCCCATTTTCGGACCTCTATGTTTCCTCGTCGATATAACTAGCAAACATTTAAAAACAATGTACATCTGTACCTTTCGCTGTGTACAAACATTTTAAGGGTACTACAACCCCTTCAGCGCGCGCTGATTAAAAAAAAAAAAAGGAATTGATCTGATGTTAGTGCATCAAAATCTTCATGGGCAGAGTGGTCCCGAATTGAAACATCTTTCCATTTGGACTTGAATTGTGTTCATCTCCTCGCCTGTCAATTTCAGCTCTACTATGATGCGATTTAAATGGTATTTGACTTATTAAACCGCAGCTTCCCAGAGTCCACCGAAGTGTGGAGCTCCAGGGGGAATGAAATGTCACTGTACCCCGGTTTCGGTTAGTGCAGGTTGTAATCCATCAATAAGATTTTTTGCTCCAACAAAATTCGTTTCGTTATCGCTGTACAGATGATTTATCGTTCCTCTCTTATTGATAATTCTCCACAATGCAGCCATTATGTTGTTAAATCGGAAGTTAGCTCAATGTGGATTGGTTTTGTTGACGTGCAGATAAACATCATGCATTGTCTATCCCACAGTGTGTAAATGGCCGTAAAAATCTTACTCGTGCCTCCGCAAGTTCTCCCATAAGTTAATTTAATTCCTCGGCCTTGGATCGGAAACATCTTACGCATTGATTTATTATGGCCTTGACTGTATCGGATTACCCAAAATTTACTCCGGAGGTGATTCAGAGTCAGTTTTACACCACCGTGAAGTGTAACATATAAAGGTGAGCTTTATTAATGATTAATTTCGGCAGCGGATGCGATGAGGATAAAATCATTGGATATTTCTGATCTCTTGATAAAATTGAGATTTTTTAATCTATCTCCCATTCGAAATATTCCATTAGCTTCGACGAATGGGTTCAGTGGTAATAGGTTGCTGTTTGATGTTAGTGCTTTGTTTGCGGCAAATGTTCGTTAAGGACCCATTACTCGTGTTTTTCTGCTTCAAGTAGCTTCTTTACCGTTAAACTGCCACGTTCTTGCAGTTCGTCTCTCTTGGTCCTTCGGCAATTGTTTTTAAATCGTAGACAGTATGCGCTTATGCGTTGAAGTTTTGAAAGTGATGAAGAGGAAGGAGTTATGTAGTCTTTACCTGGAGGATTGTGGGGTTGTACAATCATGCAAGCGTATCCATGATAACGTTGTCAGCTGGCCAATGTTGTTCGTCTTCCTTCAACCACTCTGTACCATGTGACTATGTTGAATTCTCAGAGAGGGTATCTCCAAACGATTCTCTGGATGGAATGTCGGAAGAATTCTTCCTTCTAGGTACGAAACTCCATTATCCTTTAAAATGCTGTTGCACAAATAATACTTGGTTGGCTACAAAGGTGTTATATTTCAGTGGGTATTGTTTTATCAAGTTAAATACTATAGTAGAGTCTGACCAAGCGAAAACTCTGGTGTGTTTTGTGTCTTTTCCCTCTCTGATGTAGGTCATTAACGTGGAAAGTAGGTAGTGTAAGGTAAGTAGTCGTACGTAGTGCAGCTGTGCATAACTCTAGCCTGCCCAATAAAACTTGGTTTACAGGTTCCACCTTGGTCTTTGACGCGATTATGCGTATTGTAGTAGAACTGCAATTAATAACCTTCTGATGCACCACGGCTGCATACGGTGATTCTAATGCATCTGCGAATCCGTGTAGCTCTATTTGAAAACCTTCCATTTCTTTCGTTGATCGTGGAATTCATACTTGTTCAAGGGTAGATAATCCATCCCTTCCGGCTCAAAGACTTTGAATGAGAATCTTTGCTTTGATTGTTATTGGAGACAAACAGCCGAAGGGGTCGAAGATTTTTCCAGCGTCATTCAGTAATGCTCGTTTGGTACCCTTTATGTTGAAAGATGAAGAATACACTTTAAACTGAAAATCCTCGGACACCATTTTATTTCTAAGACTTTAAATGTAGTGTCATTATCGAAGTCATTTTCTGGTTCCATTTAAATGACCTTTCGCGGCAACGCTTTCATAAATTCGGAACTATTTGATGTCCATTTCCGAAAGTTGAATCTACCCATATGTATTAGTTCTCGTTGCTTTGACACTCTTTTAGTGAATTTGCACCTCCAAGACGGTCGTCGATATAGAATCCTTCAAGCACTGTTTTACTTACTTGCACGTGGATACCTCTGTCTTTCATCCTCTGCTAGCAGGTATAAGGTTTTAATTGCCAAATACAGTGCGGATGCTGTGCCGTATGTGACTGTTTTAAGAGTATCTTCCTTGGGCCGCTGGAGTTTCCTTTGCGCAAGATTTGCTGTAGATTTCGATCCCCCTGATCGGCTAAAATCTGTCGGTACATTTTTTCGGGGTGACCGTCTATTCGCTGTTCTATCTCACGACTATTGAAATGTATTTCCTCTATTTCGCAGAAGTCATGTGGCAATTTGCATTAATCTCGCCGTAAGGTTAACTCGCGTTTCTTTTGTTGTACTTCTATGTACAGCGCTTCTATTAAGCGGATTTCAAAATCGTTAATGGATAGGATGAAGAGAAGTGGGCCTAGGTGACTACCTTGAGGAACACCTGAAGTGGCCAAGAAAGAGGCCGATAGAACAGACCTGAAACGAACACTATAAAAACGATCATCCTGGTAAGAAGATATCCATTTAAGCAAAATGGGTTCAAAGCCCAGGACGGACAATTTGAACAGATTTAGTTTATGAGATATCTTGTTAAAAGTCTTACTGAAATAACGTAAACTTCTTTAACACTTTCTAAGGCTGAGCGAACAAAAGACACGAATTCGACGAGGTTAGTGGTAGTACCTTTCAGAAAGCCGTGTTGATTAGGGGAAATAAGAGATTTGCACTGGAAGCTTAAGGCTTCGTACAAAATGCTTTCGAGAAGTTTGGGTATAGGTGAGAGTTTAGCTATGGGGCGGTAATTAGTGATTTCGCTCTTTAATCCCTTTTTGTGTATCGGTATTATGAAAGAACACTTCCAGAGATTTGCAAGGGGGCGAGAAAGTATTGAGGAACACTTTTTAAGAAATATGGATGTAAGACCATCTGGGCCGGGTAAGTATTCATCTTTAAGTTGTTGTAATTTATTTTCTATTACTGTATTGTCAAAACTTTGAGAAATAGAGGGGGCAATGGGGAAGTAAAGTAGGTATTTGAAATAAGAGGGATTCAGTACGAAGGAAATATCGGCAAAAGATTGCTTAAAAAATGTAGCAAAAAAGTTGGCTATAGTATGCGGATCGGTTGATGACATGTTTTCGTATGAGAGGGATGGAGGAAAACCGTCAGATTTTTTTTTTGTAGTTAACGAATTGGTAGAAGGACGTAGGATCGTTTATAAGCCTTGATTGCGCTCTATCAAGATATCGCTGGTTGAGAACCTTATAAAGCTGGGCGAGTTGAAGGTATAATCCTAGATAGTTTGAATAGTCAGCAAAAGAGTTGGATCGGGGGAAAACTGCCCATAATTTGTCTCTTTTGTTACGTAAAAAGCGAAGATTACGATTTTACCACGGGGGTCTCGTAGAAAGGGTCTTATTTCGCGAAAAGGGAACATAGAGAGAAATATGTAGAATTGAATAATTCTCTATAGAAAATAGAGAGAGCACTTTTAAGGGCCATACTGGCGAAATCAAAATAACACTTACTAAGATAAGCGTTAATTTTGCGGGAATTCCCTTTATGAAAGTCGTAAGAAGAGGCAGCTACAGATGGGGTGGGTTGGATAGGAGAGTGGTGGAGAAGAAAAAAGAAAAAGTGGTGGGTGAAAGTTATCAATGGCAGATAGTGAAACGGGACAGAGCGAGACAGAGGAGTTTATGGGGTCAGTGGTGAAAATGAGGTCTAATTGTCTATCCATATAGTTGGAGACCCCACTAACTTGGGGTAAGCTAGAGTCTGTGAGTTCAACCAAAAAGAGACATTCTTCACTGGAGTTGGGGTTTGCGATAAAAAAAGATTCATGTTCTGATTGAGTCAAGTGCAGTTGAGGTAGATTGAAATCGCCGAATACGATGATATCACCGAGAGGATCAGATAAGTTAATCAGATATCAATTGCATCGATAGCGAGTTGGTAGCATTCGGTTGGTTGTGCCGGTAGGATGTAAAAACACATGACGTACAGGGACCTGTAGGGGAGTGTTAACTTTATTGAAATGTAGTCAAGCTTAGAAGAAATAGAAACAGCGATTGGAGAAGAGTTTAGGGCATTGTGGACTGGGCCAATAGGACACATCGACAAGGAGAATCATCATTTGGACGAGTAAGATTGTTGCCTCGAAAAACATTGAAACTAGGGGGGAATAATTGATTCTTTATATCGGGAATTAGATTAGTTTCGGTCAGAGCGTAAACCTCAAATGGAAGAGCGTGAGATTGGCACAAGACGGCCCGGGTCTTAGATCGCAGTCCCCTAACGTTTTGATGGTAGAAGGTTAGAGGAATGTTATTTTGAGAGGGTATAGGAGTGGATGGTTGAAACACTGGCTCTGTTCCGTTGAAGGTGGGAGATCCTTTTTGAGTGCACATAGTTACTGAAAGCAGCAAGGTCGTCTGAGACCTTTTGGGGAGACATATTGAAAATCTCGTGGAACTTGATATATAAGTTCCTCAGACTTGTAAATTCAGTAGGGAGACCTTCCTGCTATATGGAGACCATGACGTTTGTTTTAGTTTTTCCCTCGTAACAAACTGAGTCTGATTTGTCATGCAGATACGCTAGAAGGAGACGTATATATTCTCTATATTTTCTCTAAGCCTAGAAAGTGCATAACGGCATTCTGTTGTGTCGAAAGTTTGTTGGGACGGGAGTTGGAAATGGGATGGAACTTAGAATTAAGCTTCGTTTTTCCGTTTTATTTCTTGGTAGGTGTGTCGATCTATTTACAGATGCGCATCTTTCCGATGTTAAAATTAGCAGCAGCAGCAGGGTTTTTAAATAACCACTCGTATCTAACAGGTAGGTCGAATTTAAAGTTCCGATTACCTTTGTGGTGATATGGCAAGAACATTTTACATTTGCTGATGGTGATGCTGTATTTGTTTGAGAAGAATTTCGTGATCCAAGGAATATCACGTTGATCTGGCCAGAGTCAAATATACTTCTGTCTTCACAAAAACACTGTTTTACTCGTATAGCAATAAACTCGATGCGGGGGTGAAAGCTATCTTCTAACTGCGAACTGAACAATTTTATTGGGGAAGATTTGAACTGGGGATGCCACCATTTAATGGAAAGACTAATTTATTGGTGTAAATTGACTTATTGTTGTATTTTAGGCAACTATTCATCTCACGAGATTTTAGTTGTCTGAAAAAAAGAATGTTTTTCAGGCACAGCTGGTATTAAACCGCGAACCGTCCGATTGGGAAGCCAATATACTACCAATTGAGCCACGGTTCTGTAGGGCGCTAGTAAAGCCGTGAAAAGATGAATGTGGTACATCAGAACAAAGAATTTTTGTGGCTAAGTGAAATAGTTGAAACATTTTCATAATTGTACCGCAATATCTGTTTGCAGAAAAAAGTGCTTATGGTAAGTGTCACGGACTCGAGAGACGAGAGATATTTATTCTAATAATCCAATCAAACACTCATACTTTTCAATTTGATATATGTACTCGTATGTATACAGTCATGCCTATCTCAAGTTTTTATTTAATTGCAAAAAGAACAATTCGAATTCGTTGACATAATATTGTCCACTTTAAAGCAAGTCATAATTTCCATTTAACAGAGGTCGTTATTTTGCTAAAATTGTTGCGATGAAAAATCATATCTGCATATATTGTAAGTGGATTTGTTATGTAGGTTTAATTATTTATTTTAGTGCAATCCAAACCCGAATATACTCGTAAAAGCTAAAAACTCTCTTAATTAAAAAGGCTAATTAATTTTGAGGATAAAGTAAGTATTGGAGCTCTACTGATGTTGGAGGGAAATTAATTTGTTTGTTTGGAATTTTTATGTATTCAATGGGGAGAAAGGCATCTCTTTTCTGTAAATGGTGTAAATATAGATTAATGGACAGTTTTACGAGAGTAGACTATATATGGTATATTCAGTAATAAGCATGCAATTTGTTTGATTCGAAGCTCTAAATGACAAAGTTCATTTATTTAATTGAATAATCAGATACGCATGAATTTGAGAGTAACATATATATTTATATTATTTCTATTAAAATTTTGAAGCTACATAGCCTTTTAATTTGAGTCAAAGCATTTAAGCAAATCTGTATTCAAGGGATCAAAATAATAAATATTATTTTCCTGTTAATGGTGTTTTTCTATTTGTCCGTGCCAAGTTCGTATACCTCATCTTAGACCCATAGAATTGGCTTGGTTTGCATAGTGCTGCCACTGGGAAGGAACTGGTTGGTAACATTGTGTGCATACATACTTTTCGTTATTAAATTGTTTATGTCAGCCAAACATGCACCACTGTGATCTTTGTTGTCAACAGTTACTCAAACCAGTTCTGGTTCCAGTTCATGGTTCTCACTATTCACCTGTTTAATTTTCAGTTCTAAATTTCATCGAATTGCATTTTCCGGTTAATAACACTCAGTGCTCGAATTCATTATTTAGTTTTTTTGTCTACTGGCAGATTTCAGTGCAAATAAAAGCCCCTATCTACAATAAAAAAAATAAAAAATTAAAAAAATAACTCGACCTATATTTATACCCTCACTGACCTACAAAATCAATTTAAACATGTCTTGCTGAACTGCAAATTGTGTAATCGATGACAACAATGGTGACTGGGTGGCTTGTAAGGGCATTTTTGGGAACGCCTTTCATGCCGTTTGTGTCAGGTTAAACAAAAAAAATACAGTGTTTATTAAAGAATTCCCCGATAACCTGCTTTCTTCTGCGATGAGTGTAAGAGTATCTCACTTCCACACGAGCTTTTGGCAATAAAATGCCTAAGTGATTCAAATGACTCTTACCAGGACGCACTCGCCAAAAAGATTACGGATAAAATTTCGGTAATAGAAAACAGTGTTAAAAGTGTTGAAGAGTTGCGTAACTCAGTGCAGAACTCAGCCGATGTAATAAAATCAAAAGTGAAGCACATGGACAAACAAATTGCTGGTCTAGTCTAGTTAGACTCCGGGAGATCCAGGAATGAAGAAACTCCCTTACGTCCCTCCGATAAAGTGTTGATTGACATTAAAGCTATGTGTTCTGCGCAGGTTATCTCCAACCAAAAAACCTGCGAGTTGATAAACTCCCTGCGTGACGACATAGACATTCATTTTCAGTCCTCGTCACACAAACAACTCTCTCCCAAACACTGTGATCCCATGCTCGAAGTTATCTTTGATAAAGTGAACGATGTCGGTGACGAACTTACTGCGACTCGATCCCTCGTATGCGATATTGAACATCGTATCGCAACAATAAACAGCAAAATCGTTGATACACAAAACTTGCCGCAGCCTCACCAGAATGTTCCCTGCAATACATCACTCATGGCTGAATTAATGGAACCTGAAGTGGATTCACGCTCACCCCCACATATAAGTCATCTGCGGACGGTTCAACCCAATGATTCCTGCGAAGTTTCTTCGGACTTTATAACAGAGAACACTTCTATGTCAGCTCCTCCAATCGCTGCCCCATGGAAGCTTATCAATCATTTTAATTCAACTTGGACACCTTCCGAATGGCAACGTAGACTTGATAAGCTTGCTTCGAAGAATCAATTTGTCACTACGCTTCTTATCAAAGGCGCCCCCGCAAACGCAGAAGTTGATTGGATCTCAAATTTCTTCGAAAAGAAATATGGCATTACCATTAGACACTGCAATTTACTTCCTACATCTCACCACAGAAGTAAGCCTAGCTTCAAGCTCAATCTTCCAGCCAAATACGAATGGTTATTTCATAATCTTGCCAGCAACAATTTCAATCTTGGAAAGATGCGTGTCTGCAAATGGTTGGAAAATACGACCAAGAGGCAGGATAGAGTCAAGCAATCCGTCATACTTAAACCAACAAATAAATTAGCAAGTAAATCCAATTTGCCAAGACCCACCTCCTCTTCAAATAAAAAAAACCCAGCTCCAATTGGAGTTTTTAAACTAAAATTTTTCCTAATTTTAAGCATACCACCCATACCCCAACTCCCCCTATTCCACCCCAAATCAAGCCCCAACGTCAACGTGTCTCTTTCGACTTAGCCCCTTCAACTCAAACTCCCATTACTCAACCCCTAACACACACGCCTTTCAGAACTGGAGCTAAGCATCCTAATTTCATCAGTTTTCACATTTTAAACCCTATTTCAGAAACCCCTTCCGTTGCGACACCAAACTCATTAACCACTTCCTCTTCTATTGACCCCCTTTCGCCATCCACTGTTAAATTAACGTAGCAAACTAGCGATACTACCGATTGTCGCTACGTGCTCCCTAAGCTTAGAGATAAAAAGATTTATGAGAATATACGTCTATATCTCGCTTATCTGCACGATAAATCCGACTCGGTGTGCTACGAGGGTAAAAAAAAACACAAGCGTCATGGTTTCTTTATATAAAGTATCACGAGATTTTCAATACGCCGCGTAAAAAGTTGCAGACGATCTTGCCGCTCTTCGGCACTATGTACATTCTAAAAGAGTCTCATACCTCCAACGCAGTCTACTTGACCACGATAAATTTTTTCGACCCTAAACAGTCATGCAAAAACCTCTCCCTCGCCTTCTATTACCTGCACTGCGTTCTAAAACCCATGCCGTTCTTATCCCCAACTTATTTTATATTATTCACTATTTCTTTTAATGTTTTTCGGAATGATGGTCGCATGCCTACCTTGATTGAATCCCCTAGTCGAGGTGTCCTACTGGCTATTCACAACAGCCTGGACTCCTCTCTCGTTGCAACTTCATCTTCTCCTAAGCTCGACTTTGTGTCGGTTAAAATAACACTTACTCGTAGATGCTTGTATGTTATGTGTCGTTACATTCTTCTGGCGCAACCTATCGAATCCTACCAACTTACTATTGCAGCAATTGACAATTTGATCGACTTATCAGACTCGCTTGATGATATCATTATCTTCGGCGATTTTAATCTGCCTCAGCTGAAGTGGACTCCATCTGAAGACCTATCTTTTTTCATCGCTTCCAATCCCATTTCTACTAAGGAATGCCTCTTCTTAGATCGGTTAATAGACTCTAGTCTATGCCAAGTCAGTGGCGTTTCCAACTATATAAAAAGGCAATTAGACCTTATCTTTACAACTGATCCCATCAGCTCGTCAGTATCGTGTTGTCCCTTTCTCTTTCAACTATTGATAACTTTCATCCTCCACTTCTTCTCCCTCTTTTTGCCACAACTCTACCCTCCAGTCGCCTTTTTACTGCACTTCTATTTTCTTACAATTTTCACAAAGCTAATTCCTGTAAAATCAATACCTATCTAAGCAGCGCTTCTTTCGAGTTTAGCAATCTATCTCTCGTCGCTGGCTTCTCCATTTTTTACAGGGAAATATTCAAATCCATCCCCCTTTATGTGCCTTATTCCCGCCATAAAACTTCTTCTACATCCCCTCCTTGGTATAATCGTAGATTTCGCTCTCTATGAAACAAAAGAAACAAGTTATGAGCGGTATTCCTTCGCACCCACTCTTCTTCCGACTATTCAAATTGGTTAGGTATATTGTATATCGTCATTCCATTGAACTCTATAACTCTCTCTATCAACGCTACCTGAATAGTGCGCAAACCAATCTCATAAATGACCCCAAGTCCCTTTTTCAATTTGTCAATTGCAAAAGCAAGACTGATGGTTATCCTTCCTCCCTCGCTTTTGAAACTAAATCTTCAAGTGATCTTCCTATCGCCAACTTTTTTTTCTACATTTTTCAAACAATCATTTGCCAACAACTCCTTCGTACCAGATCCCTCTTACTTCAATGATCTACCAAATTTCTCTATTGGTCCCTTTCTGACTCAAAATTTCGATCCTGCAGTTATTGAAGAAAAGTTATTAAATCTTAAAGATGAATTTGTACCTGGCCCAGATGGACTCCCCGCCGTGTTTCTTAAATAAATACTCTTCCAACCTGTCTCTACCCCTTTCCTACTTTTTTCGGGAGAATTTCCCCAGATTTGGAAGACCTCTTTTACTATATAATCCCGATACACAAAAAGGGACCTAAGCATGAAGTTACCAATTATCGTCCCGTCGCTAAAATCTCTCATATACCCAAACTCTTTTATACGAAGCCTTAAGCTTCAAATGCAAGGCTTTTATTTCACTCCGATAACATGGTTTTCTAAAAGCTAGGTCAACTACCACAAACGTAGTAGAATTCGTGTCTTTTGCTCTCTCAGCCTTAGAAAATGGCAAAGAAATCGATGTTATCGCAACTGATTTCACTAAAGCATTTGATAAGATATCTCATAAATTGATCCTTTTCAAATTGTCTGCTCTCGGCTTTGAGCGTCTTTTATTAAAATGGATTGCTTCTTACCTGGTAAACCGATATTATAGTGTTCGGTTTAGATCCGCCCTTTCTGTTCTATTCCTGGTCTCATCGGGAGTTCCACAAGGCAGTCATTTTGACCCTCTTCTCTTCATTCTTACTAGTAAAGATGTTGAGAGGGTCATTAAACACTCCTCCCTCTCCCTTTACGCTGACGACACAACATTTTTTAAAACTATTTCTTCTCCCCATGACTCTGCCCTTCTTCAAGAAGAACTTGATCGGTTTTCGATCTGGTGCCTCAAGAACTGCCTATAACTTAATATAGCTAAATGTCAATCTATAACCTTCTCACGTAAATGCAACCCGTCTCCTCTCCGACTTTATTTTCTCAATGGTCAACCAATTCCCCCGGTTCAGCCTTTTCAAGACCTGACTGTGAGCTAAATTTCCGTTCGCATATCGATAAGATGATCCTCAAAGCCAACTCATCACTTGGCTTTATTAAACGGTGGTCCAAGGAATTTTCCAACTCGTATGTAACCAGATCTCGCTATGTTACCTTTGTTCGCCCCCTGCTTGAGTATGCAACGTCGATTCTTCCGATTTACTCTCCGTGGTCTGCCGTGGAATGACCCTTTAATCTTACCTCCCTATCAGGACCTCCTCAAACTTCTAAATATGAATTCGCTAGAAGAACATAGAAATACTGTTGACATTCTTTTCATTCATCGACTTCTCTCAGGTTCCATCGTCTGTGCATCTATTTTGAACTCCATTTCCTTCAATACCAACCCCCGCAATCTACGTTGTCCTCGTCTATTCTATCTACCGGTCCACCGCACCTCTTATGGCTCCAACGAACCAATCTTCCGAATGCTCCGAAAGGTCAACACAAATTTCCACCTGAGCACTCCTCAACTCGTCTCAAACAAGATCTCCTCCATCATTCCCTTGGTCCCTAGCTCTTAAGTCTTTCTGTTAGTTTTTAGGGTGAGTGGGAATCGGATTGCAGTTGCTAGTTATAGTTTCCGTTTTCCGTCTCGCGTTGGTTGTGGTTCTGGGCCATCTTGTTGCATCCGTGAATCTGAAAAGATATGCAAATGAAACAAGTAGATAGCTCTGGAGGTCCTCAAAGTAGTAACTTCCTAAAGTTCTTTATCTCAAATTACTCAGGTTGTGACAGTGCAACTGAAATTAAAGCATATCCTCTCGTGAGTCCATGTCCTTACAATCTTTGGAGACCTCGTCGTCGGTAAGGCGCAGGTTAATTGTATGTGCTCCCCGAAGATAATGGTATATGAGAAATCCAGGAAGCGTAGATAGAAAGTTCAGCCATGCCTTCCACAAGAATCCTACTTTTTCTGGGTTTGTTGAGTTCTGGACATAATTGCCTTGAAGTTGCACAGGTTGGAAGGTTTTTCCAGCTTTCATTGAGTTTGATGTGAACAGTTTGTTCCACCTGCGTTCTTAGAGTGCATTTTCGTTGCAAGCCACTCCTTTGTGGCCAGGGATCCAACCTTAAGCTTTTCACGAAAGCGCTTCACAACCTTTGATTTAGTTTCGACTGCGACTGCAGCTATTCGCCTTAAAGCGACTAAACAGTGGATAAATAATCCATTTGGCCACGCCAATATTCTTAATACATTAGGAATCCCCACAGAGAACATCACACCTGAACTTTGGTTTGACAAAAACTTCCATGTAAGCTTCCCCTCTAGATCCTTCTGGGAGGAAGATGCTTTCATGGGGGACAAGTCAATCCATCTCTACACAGATGGATCTAAAACCAATAGCGGGGTTGGTGGCGGTGTTTTCTCAGACGTGCTCAATCTAAGCCTCTCCTTCCATCTTCCAAATCACTGCAGCGTGTTCCAGGCGGAAATTTGGGCGATTAAAGAAGCTCTGTCCTGGCTGAAGAAAAACGTGATATCTGCAAAGGATATCCTCATCTTTTCGGATAGTCAGGCCGCTATCAAATCCCTGGACTCAGTCTCACTAAATTCTAAAACCGCCCTTGAATGCCGATCGTCTCTTATGGAGATGGCAGATCAGTTCAACCTTCACTTCTGTTGGGTGCCGGGCCACAGAGACGTTCCAGGGAACTGTAGAGCCAATGAACTCGCCAAAATTGGAACCACTCTACCTATTCTAGCGGAAAAGGGTTTGCTGCGTGCAAACTAATATTAAAGCTAGATGCCAATAAAAGAACAGACCTTAGGTGGACTGTTGGACCAACATGTCTAGCGACCAAACAAATCTGGCCAAAACTGGATCTGTATCGCTCTAAGTGTCTGATCCTTAGATAAAGGAATATCTCAGCGCAATCATAGGTGTCATCACTGGAAACTGCCTCATAGGCAAGCACGCAAGAAGGCTTGGCGCTTTTACAAATGATTTCTGCAGAAGCTGCATGGATGAGGAGGAGGAGGAGACAATCCTCCACCTACTCTGCACATGTCCAGCTCTCTCCCAGAGAAGAAAACTTCACTTAGGAGCTTTCTTCTACAACGATCTAAACGATCTGAAAAATTTAGACGTAAACAGTCTCCTTCGCTTCGTTAGAAGCTCAAACTGGTTCCATCAGTAAGAGGATCATAGATTCACGTGGCATCACAATGGGCCATCAGGCCTAAGTGGGTTGGTATATCCAACAGCCACTCTTACCTACCAACCTTATCATTGCAATTCAGGCTGCCGTCAAAAGAAGGAGAAGATAAGCCGGACCCACAGTTACAATTTGTAAACAGGAATTTTTCACACTCTGCTGCGTGAAACTGAACTTTCAGATCCAGATCAAGATGAAACGACAAACTAAAAATCATAATCTTAGTCTGACTTATAAGCAAGTTGTGTTTATAAAACCATATTCTAAAAAGACTGAGGTCCCAATTTAAGTCGGAAACCAGATATCGGCGACTATTTGAACCATATGAGAAACGTATGGTATATCATCCGCAAAATCCGTTGGAGCACCTTTAAAATTAAGTGTAAAAAGTGCGTTTATGTAGATTAGAAAGAGGATCGGACCTAGGACAGAACTTTGAGGTACCGTTAAGTTGAGAATCATAAGATCACTCCTGATTTCATCAATTTTTACTCTTTTTTAGGTATGATCTAAACCACTTTAACATAAAGCCACGAAAACCTGCTTTTTCAAGTTTATCAAGTAGAATAAGGTGATTAACCATATCAAATGATTTGGTAATGTCAATATATAAACCAGCAGTACACTTTTTACCATCTAAGTTTGACATTATATTGCCACAAAACTGTAGGAGTGCATCCCCGGTTGATTTTCCTTTTGGAAAGCCAAATTGTGTAGTATTAAATAACTTAGTTTTTAGACTATCCTATTTTTCATAAGCTTTTAAAAGATTTTACTTATAACTGGGAGAAGTGAGATGGGCTTATAATTACACATATCAACAGTAGAACCCTTTTTGAATAATGGGATAACATCAGCACACTTAAGGTTTTTAGGTAAAACTCCCTCAACTATGCAGCGATCAAAAATGTAAGCTAAGACATCCTTTATATGACAAGCAACTTGTTTAAGATATTAGAGACACCATCATCACCATTTGAATAAATATTCCTGAAAGTGCTGATAACTTTTAAAACTTCAAGAGGAGTAATGGGCTCCATTAGAACACATTGGTTTAGCAAAGCGATCAGTAGTCGATAAGTAGGTTGAACAGGACATGGTGGCTGGTGGCTATGTTCGTAAAATAGCAGTCGGTTTTTTTTTGCAACCGAGGATTGCACCCATTACAATGACATTATTTGATTTGTCATTTTCAAGTAGACATTTCCTGTATAATGTCGAAACATTACTCGTACATATGTAATCTATAAACACGTAAAAAGACATAGACCTCATGGTTAATTCCAATAGAAACGCTTAGCATTGTATATCAGTACTCATACAATCAACACAAAGGACCTCGTGAATTATATATTCCACTTTCTCTCTTATAAAACAACCAACACCCCCCCAGCGTAATTTTCATTAGTGTTAGGAAAAAAATTATAGCCGGACAAAAACGGATCGTTTTTTTCAAACTCATAAATCCAGATTTCTGATACAAAAATAATATCTGGTATGCACAGAAAGGAATCAACATGAGTGACAAGAGCTGCAACGTTTTCTCTTAGACTTCTGATATTTTGATGGATAATGCAGAACTTAATATAGCAAAAGGAACTATCTGTTAACCCTTTTTATGGTAGTGGCAATATAAGTATTTGCCACCCATCTTTGTCCCTGAATGCATCCAATCTGTTGCATAAATTTTTGAAATCTTTTTTGTGCTTTAACTGACTTCGAGTTTCTACAAGAATAACTTTCTGAAATTCATTTATCGTATAGTGATACATTTTTACACCGCACACGGTCATTGAAAACAGCTGTTTTGTTACGTTTTTTTAAAATGTTGTTCAAATTGGTGAATGTACTAATCTGGTGAATAGTTTACTTTACAAAAGATTTAAATACATACTTTTGAAGAGAGTAACCCTAAACAAAGTAAAATATGAATACAGGGTAGGTATATTGATTGTTTAGATCAGTGGCAATATATTTGCCTTTTCAGAGTAGCAACATTTTTGCTGCTGTCTTGTTACAGATATTTGTTTTTTTTACATAGATGTCTAAGGCAAAACTAAATGATGACGAAATTGAGAAATTGTTTTATGAAATGGATGGCGAGAATTCCGAAGACGATTTCGAAAACGATGAGGATGTCGAGAATCAGAACTTTGATGTAGGTGATCCGACAGAAAACGTTGAAGATGTGGATGATCAAATGTCAGAAATAAAAAATTGTGCTGCAGCTCTATTTCCGACCAAAGTGCAGACGAAAACGAGGATCCCCTTCGGAATAAAAGTGTTGCGAATGAGACGTTTTTGTCAAGTGAAAGTTTTGATTCGATTAATATTGCCCAACTATTTCCATGCTCAAGTCGAAGTCGGACAATTTACTTTTTCAAGCAAATGTTCACAGACAGTACACTTGAACTTTTTGTCGATCAAACCAATTTGTATGCTCAACAAAACAAAAGCAAAAATTGGAAGAACATTGATATAGTAATGGAACGGGAGGCATTTTTAGGAATAATAGTTTTGATGGATGTGCATAACTTTCCGTCTATTGTTTTATACTGGTCAACAAACTCGTTCTTTTTTAATGAAGTTATTGCATGCCTTTGCACAACTTGCAGAATTTTCACTTGGCTGACAAATCAATCAGACCCAAATATGGGGAAGTTAATTTTGATCGCCTATTCAAAATAAGGTCGCTGCTGACACAGCCTTGCTATGGCAACTAAGTCCCAATCGATTGATGATTGCATGGTTCTTTTCAAAGGCCGATCCAGTCTCAAGCAGTATACCATATCCCACTCAAGCCAATTAAAAGAAGCTTCAAAGTGTGGGCTGCATACTTATACCAGTTCGATGTACACACCGGCAAAAAAACAGACAATACGCCTGAACTAGGATTAGGAGCTTCAGTACAACAGCTTTGTCACTCACTGGAAGGCACTAATGTTCATTTAGCGTTTGACAATTTCTTTTCATCTTTTCAGTTGCTTCAAGACCTATACGAAAACAAAAATTATGCAACTGCAACGGTGAGGTCAAATCGAAAGGGACTCCCAAAAACCGCAGCACAAAAAAAACAAAATGATGAAAGGGAAAAAGTGGAGGAAGTGGCAAAATGTATTTTTTGTACGGTGGATGGATACGAAACAGGTAAATCTGTTATCAACTGCATTTGATCCGAAAACGAAGCTTGTGGTAACACGAATGCAGAAAAATGGATCCAAATCTGAAATCCCCTGTCCGTTGGCAGTTAAACAATATACCAAGCCCATGGGTGGCGTCGACCTTTTCGACGAAAAGCGTGCCACCTATAGCGTAGGACGCCGAAGTAAACGTTGGTGGTTACACATTTTTTATTTTTTTGTCGTTGCGGCTGTGACAAATGCTCATATTTTGCATTCTTCTATAGTCCGGGTGAGGACACAAGAATCTTCCCACTTTTATTTTAGGGTTTTACTTGGTCAAGAGCTTATTGGAAGCTTCCAAACAAACAAGGTGAAAAATAGGCCACGTAACATCAAAAAAACTCCAGCCAAGTCAACAAGGAAATCATTTGGTATACTTGATGAACGTAGATTGGAAAATGTAGGAGTACACATGCCAGAGGAGATTTCGACCTATCACAGATGCAGACCTTGCAGTACAAAGACAAACAATAAAAGATCAAAAATTCAATGATCGCATTGCCAAGTACCACTATGCATTACTCCATGCTTTGGTCTTTTCCATAAATAACATTTTTTTGTTTTAAATAATTAGTTTTCTAAATAAAAAATAAAATGAACAAAAAAAATAGTTGCAGTTCACATGTTTCCTTCGGTCACCAACAGGCAGTAGCAAACCTATTGCCACCTCACTTTTTTTCAGAAATTAAACAAATTTATTTTTTTTTCTTTCAAAAATTTCTTCAAACACTTCCTAACTAATTCAAAAATAATATATTTTCTTAGGCGACTCCAACTAAAGCTGCCTTATAAAGGGTTAAGATATTATCGAAATTAAAGCTGCGAAGATCAACGGAAGAAAAGTCATCGAATACACCAATTTCATCAATCATTTTTTCGGATGGAAAAAAAGAAAAACCAAAAAGAATGCAACATATGAACTCTCTGAAAGGTGAACCACACTTGATTGGCATATTCAACAAGGAGCCGGATAAGGCTAATGTATAGTGATCTTGTCACATAGGGGTTTGGATCATCGCTTGATAGAA
This sequence comes from Volucella zonaria, assembly GCA_963966105.1. Lineage (NCBI taxonomy): Eukaryota > Metazoa > Arthropoda > Insecta > Diptera > Syrphidae > Volucella > Volucella zonaria. The sequence goes on along the minus strand of OZ014532.1, from coordinate 20,086,023 downwards.
CCAAGTGATGAGTTGGCTTTAAGGATTATTTTATCGGTGCGAGATCACTAAATGATCTAATTGACATGACCTTTCCTCCCTCAACCTTTCTGGCAAGAATTTTATTATCTTGAACACACATATTTAACATCTTTCAGTTTTCTTGTCTCCTTCCCTTCCATGAAAAGAGCTTGCGTATATCTAGTGGGAAAATCATTAATATAAATACCGGTCCCCCTACTGCTGCTCTTAGTACTGGTGCTGCTAAGTTTGTTTTTGTTCGTCTACTTTGCGGTCATTATTCCTTGCTTCCTGTGTTGATCAGAAAATCTTACACAGATGATCGGTTTAGCGACAGAGGAGTCCGCATTTTGGTTTTAGATTCAACTTTCTTGATGTAGTAACTTTCAAATTTCTTGTCAGGAACATGTATGTACTCGTATATTACGAGTAAATAAGATCTTTAATTAGGGTCTGAACGATTTCTACTTTATCATTAACGTCCGATAGAAAGTAGCACGATGTCATGGTAGAAGGCTCGCATGATGGTGAAGGATGTTAGGATTTATTGCTGCGAAATCACGAATTGAAAGTTGTTCTGCAGGGGATTCGATGAGAAATCAATGTCATATGCACAAAACAAAAGATCGTGGTCTGAATTCCTTCCAGTGACAATCGGTCTTGGAGTAGCATTTGTATGGTCTGAGACAACCACCAAGTCAAGAAGACTTGGAGGGGTGTCAGGGCCACAGCGAGTCGCATGAGAATTAACAGCCACAAGATCACATGACGCAATAGCATCCAGGAGTGAACGAGATCTACTGTCATTCTTCAGCAAATCCGCACCAATAATACACTTCACATTTCCATTGGAGATCTCGACAACATTGTAGTCAATGTCATTTCCCAATGACTTCTCCAACATTTTACAAGTCAAACCTGCTTTATGGTAAATTGCTATTCCCCCACCAGTAGGTTCAGTAAATCTTTTATGCGGAACTAAGAAGTATCCAGGAATGTCATAAATATGGTTGTAACCATTTTCGTCATCAAGACTTTTGAACCATGTTTCGCTTACACAAATAACGTCAACCACCGAATGATTAAAAATATGCTGGACGTAATCAAGTTTTGATAAGCTAAGACTACGAGCATTGAAGTGGCAGACTCTAAATCCTTCATAGGCATTTGATAAAATTTTTACTAGCGTCTGGACCCCAACCTCATTCATCGTCTCTCTAAGTATTAAAAACACCACAAACAAAAAAATAACAGCCCAACTGGAATAGCTAATAAGGTATCATTGTAATCTATTGGAAAGAAAAGTGCGAAACGTTCAATGAAATAGAGAGAGGAAGAAGGAGAGAGGAAATAGTATACGAAGCTGAAGAGCATGGCGAAGCAAGGATCTATCGTCTTTCGTTAAGCTCTCATTAATGTAAATACGGGTGGTGGTGTGCGCAGAGGTTTTGCTGTTGTCGGAAGCAGACAATCCATTATCCAGCTGAGCGAGCGTAAGGCCATTGTTTGCACGAAAAGCAGCTAGCAGCGAACTTTGCTCTGTCTGAGACGAGAGTCTGATGAGTAGTGGACTGTGACCATTGTTTGGTGTATTTCTCAATCAAAAAGCATCGAAGTGAGAGTTGATGTTGTGGTGCAGTTTTTCAGCGATGTTTTTTTACTAGCTTGATAGGGTTTTCTCTCAGTCTTTGTGGAATGCCACCAGCAATAAGATCTCTGAGACGCTCTTTTCGTTGTAGATCATCCAGCTCTTCCCTTCATTTCTCGTTAATTGAACTTCATTATTGTGTGATCAGAGAACGATATATCCGGGGATATTTTCCAGTTATTAACAGCCAGAGCGACAGAGTTATTCAACACGGTGATATCTAATACCTGCCGTTCATTATCGCGGTTAGTGATGAAAAAATATTTTTGAATTACATTGAAATAGGGACTCACCTCGAGAGTTTATCCCTGTGTTACCGCATTGTGTGTGATGAGAGTTAATTTCACATCCAATAATCATATCTGACCTTTTCTCCTCTACCTTAGCTTAGTATTGCTAGTAGGGGTTCGTCAGCCCATTCATAAGCCTGAACAGCGGTTTTCACTGCCGCTCATAGTCTGATCGTCTTTACTTAGAATCCTGGAAGCAGATAATTTGATATAAGATTTAGATTTAGATTCCACTTTGATTACCTGAGTCAGCCTTGTATTGTAAGTCACCGATTCGGTTGAGTTCAGCTCAGAAATTCTACCCAGGGTTATTCAAGATTCCTGGATAAGAGCGATGTTTTTGTATACGTTCCTCATAAGGTAGACAAAGTTGACGAAGGTGTAGCCTTTCTTATGTTGGTGAGCATCACCAAATTGGGATTGCCTAAAGTTTGTTAGAGCTTCGACCGTAATACCTTAGCTGTGTTGCAAGTGAGTTGCAAGATCGCTTTCCTAATTTGTCTCACGCTTAGGTTAATATACATATAATCATATTATACAATCACTGGTGAGCCAAATATTGTACACCATCAATAAGATATTAGTCAAAAAGGCAATTTGCAATATTCTTGGCGACATCGATTGTGTGGCTATTCCAACATATAAGTTGTCAGTGACGGGGGATAGATCGAAAAGCTTAAGCATTGATTTTGGAATAATATCTCTTTAAAAGAAGGGGATATCTGGCTATTGTAGGTAAAGGGTATTTTTTTTGACGTGTGGTTTTTAAATTGACTACACTGTTTCTACAGATTGTCAATTTGATAGTTGAAAGTTGATTTGTGGTTAGTACGTTATGCTATTTTACGACGAATACATTAACGCCAGAACAACGCGTGCAAATTGTGCAAACCTATTTGGAAAACTGTCGTTTGATTCGCCAAACTTATCGTGCGCTACGTCCATTTTACGGTCGACATAATCGTCCATCTGAATAAGTTATTCGGAATCGTTTTCCCACCACGTACACTCTAGTGGATAATACGCATCCCTAAAGACGACAAACAGTTATTGCCGTTGTGGAGCGCAGTGTTGAGGAGAATCCGAATGAGTCGATTCTCCATCGTGCAAAGCAATTAGAGCCATGCCTATCCACTTTGTGGAAGATTTTACGAAAAGATCTTGGCTTCAAAGAGTTGAAACCACGTGACCATTGTACGCGTCGTAGGTTCGTTAAATGGGCCGAAAACATGATTCAGTTTGATCCTCGTTTTCAACGCAAAATTTTGTTCTCCGATGAGGCCCATTTTTGGTTAAATGGATATGTAAACAAGCAAAATTGCCGAATTTGGAGTGGAGAAAACCCAGAAGCCTTTGTCGAGACGCTCTTACAACCATTAAAACTCACTGGTTGGTGTGGTTTATGGGCTGGTGGAATCATCGGCCCATATTTCTTTAAGGACGATGACGGCCAGAATGTTACCGTCAATGGAGAGCGCTGTAGAAACATGATTTCTGACTTCTACGTTCCTCAGTTGAATGGCATTGACGTGACCGAGCTTTGGTTTCAACACGATGGCGCAACATACCACACGGCGTGCGACACCATTAATTTATTGCGTCAAACAATTGCTGAGCGCCTAATTTCGCGTAATGGACCTGTGAACTGGCCTCCACGATCCTGTGATCTCACAATTTTAATTACTTTCTGTGGGGGTATGTGACAGTCACTAGTCTATGTCGATAAACTAGAGACGTTGGACGATTTGGAAGTCAACATTCGCCGTGTTATTGCTGATGTATGGCCGCGGTTGCTCGATAAAGTTGTCGAAAATTGTACTTCAGGATTGAGCTTAATTTGAGCTCGTATGTTATATTTAGACACTAATGGCATAAAATTATCTATTAAATAAAGCTAATATTATAGACATTAACATTAGCTTCAAGTGCTTTATTTCATATTGGATTTGTATATCCCTTTATATACTACACAAAATAAAAGCGGATCAATCTGGAAACGTTGAGGGTAATACAAAGTGCCTAAAAGCAGATTTGTCTTGTCCAAAGACTTGAGTGATAGAATATTACTGTAAATAAGAACTTAGATAAGGTTCGATTTTGAGAAATTACACTAATTTGGCTTTTATTTTTGGTTATATTAGAATATACATACATTTCATATTGAAGTTTGAAGTTTTTCCAATCCATTGGATTGGTCTTGTTAGACCGTAAAACATATTCCAGACGGGATAGAGCATTAAAGGGGTTTTTATTAGGGTGAGGTGTTAAAAACAGTTGCAGCATGACTTTCAACTTTGGATAAGCACGTTGGCTCATCTAAAAGGTAGATTAAGCTGTACATCGAAGATCTAAGGTTTCCATATCATCGAAATCCCTCAGAAGCTTAGAAGCCGCCCACAATAACGACTTCAGTATGGGAATAAAACAGTATGAAATAATTTGTCTACAGGGATGAAGTTTTACCATACAAGATGAATTCCGAATTGTACATATAAGAACAGAATAATAGCACTAGATAATTCCAGCCAGACATACATATATCATAGCGATCGGAGAGATCTGCGCATTGGTCTACATATCTATGTTTCAGTAAGTCCCAAACCATTTGTATTGTATGTACAGACATGCACACACGAGCTGTTTATAAGGATTTTAAGGGCACGCAATACTTTGAGTGCGCGCCAATTATACAAAAAAAAATATTAATTTCTGAGTTAGTACAACCTATGTATAACCATTAACAATATCCATACTGACGATGGTAAATAATTTAGCGTGCGAAATGAGGTAGCTTGCTGAGAACTTGATCCGAGGAAATTATTTGTTTGGGTTCCTGGCCACTACCAACAGAAGCAATATTAAAAAAGGTAAAATTTGCTAGTGATAACTAAAAAAGCGATTACCGATGATCCTTTGGATCACAAAATCACACAAACACTTAGAAAAGTATTTCCTTTCTGCAAAATAAACAATATGAAAAATGAATTAAATTGCCATTCTTATATTTTGGCTTTAATAAGAACCAATCTTCTAGGATCCAGGATTTCGGTCGAAAATGAAAATCATCCGTTTCATTGACTGACAGGGCTGTTTTCTGTTTTGTACTTGAAAGCAGTTGGATGAAGTGGAAACGAAAAATAATATCCATGGCAAAATATCCTATTGGAGCCCGTTGAGAGCATAATATTCTGAGGGGAAAAATTGGATCCAAACAGTATTATATTCGACAATATAAGGCACGTACTAAAGCGTCCATTCATCTTACATTGTATCCCTTAAATATGCTTTCACGTTTTGTGTTGCTTTTTATTCAAAGTGTAAACAAAGCATACAATTTTGGGTTTTTCCCATCTTCTTTTCTGGATTTTTAATTTAAATTCAAAGGAAATGGATTCCTCATTTTTGTTGTTTTTTTTCCCGAAATGAAATTTGAATTTATGCTGAGGTAAAGCACGCAAAAACTAAAGTCAGAAAAACTTAACATTAGAACGAATGAATATGAACGAAGTCCTGCTACTGTTGGCGTATCCTTGTTTCATGGATAAAAAGAAAATAATTTAAATGTCATTCTTCTAAGGACCTCAATATTAAAACGAAGAAGGCGAGTAGACAGGATACTTTCAGAACGGCGCATAACGAAAGAGGAACTTTTGCTTGAATTTTTTTTTCTGTAAGTATATGATAAAGTTTATTGTTGCTCTTATCCTTTTTTATTTTGTTTTGCTTACAACTAGTTGAAATTCAATGAGATCGCAGAGTTTTTATATGTCACGTTTTGGGTTGCGACGCAGGCTTATATTTTATGTGGCCCCTTTCATAAGATTGGGTGAATTCACAGCTCGGAAAGAAGCTGAGTGATTAATAGATTTATGAGCACCCTGCTTACTATGCATGAAAAGTTTAACACATTAAATTACCACCAGAGGCAAGCAACCACACGAAATTGTGGTGTGCCAAACAACAGAAGAGACATCTGCTCTTCATTTTGTTTGTTTGTTTATTGTTGTATTTATGTTCCCGATGGGAACATTATTTTGAGAGGGGAAAATAAAATAATTTTTTAGTAGAACAAGGCGGAATATTTACTCTTTAATTATAGCGAATGCAAATGAAGTCCTTTTGTTTTATTAAAATTTGCATACTTGGCCAAAAGACCCTTGATATGACTGTTTGTATCATAATAGTTCCCAAAGTTAATAAAATGTAAACATTTAGGATTTATTAATCCATTAAAGTGCTACAATACGATTTAAACGTCAATGTCTTCAAAATCGAATGAGCTTGTCTGCAGAAAATTATTTACGGAAATATTGCATTTTTTTCAGATCTACTATTTATTTTTCCAATTCATTACAATGCAAAACGTTAGCAATCTTTAAAGTTCCTATAATTACCCCAACTGAACGGTTAAAATCAGTTAAGTGAGAAACAAGTGTGCAATTTTACTGCTCTTCAGCAACTACCAGGATAACTCAGGATGGAGTTGTCACCTTTTCGAGTTCACCCCCTTCGAGTAGGTATTAAAATATACTCAAGGTAGGCATGTCTATAATAAGAGGTGACTAAAATCCACTTTCCGTATACCGAACGTGTGTAGAGTATACTCGTACATAATATGCAATGGGCAAAACGAAAGACACAATCACCCCAGGTGGCAGGCCAGCTATGCTGGAAAATTCACCCTCTCTGCAGGTCGGATATATGGGCTCTGGGGGGAGCCATTTATTGCGCTTAAGTAAACCTTTTAGGAAGAGCTCAAGGATATCGAGATCTCCACCACCACGATCTCACACAACCAAGTGCGGAAAATGAAGTCCAACGACATTGGATCACTACAATCCTCAGTGATGAAAATATCGAACTTCGAGCGTTTATCTCTCCCGAATATGGAAATACACTTTGACTGTACTTAAACCTAAGACCAAAGAAGACAATATGAAGGATACGTCTCAACGTCAGAAAGAGCCTGCGAAAAAGGAAAAAAAAAGCAAGCGCAAGGGCTAATCAAGATGATCGCGATTACGGATTACAGCAAACTTTTAAACACGCTGAAGACAATGTTGCAATCCGATTATACTGTCACATCGAACGACAACAACAGTGTCAAAGACGCCGACAGCTATCGTTTAGTGTGTAATAAGCGAAGCACGGAGAAAATTTAATAGTACACATAGGACAACAAATCGGAAAGGTCGATATGTGTCGTAAGTAATCTAAAAATCAGAAATTTTGAAATTGTTGATGCTGTCAAAATCGTAAAGCGGGAGAAGCAATAATCAGTATGGTAATTAAAATTGGACCTCAGAACAGTATAAGACGTCTTCTCTGCTGTACTTGTGAAACTTGAGGAGCAAAGTGGATTAAATAAACTTATTTTTGAGAGGTTAGTTACGATCGAAAAAAACTGCCGCAATACGCGTAATTAGGCCTGACCTGGCTACTTTCACGAACTGATGTTGAAAATCTGCTTCCAGTTATATCTCATTGTTGTCATTCATTAAGTTCAGACGTGCTTAATTTCGCTCCGCTTATTTATTTTCATTTAATTTGTTCCTGCCTAATTTGCAATAATTCGCAAAAGCTATTTCTCGGTCATCGCCTTTGTTGTTTATTGTGTAAAAGTGCTTAATAACCCAATTCTCATTCACCGCCCTTTGTGTACATTTTCAACTATTTTGCTGACTCGATCTGTTTGCCTAATAATATTAAAGTTAACCCAATTTTCATTCACCGCCTTTTGTGTAAATTTTCAACTGACCTACCCTAACTTCATCATCATTATGTCCGAATTATGTGGAAGTGCAAATTGCTCTTTAACAAGTGATCCAAATGCTGTTATGGTGATCTGCAGTGGTCTTTGCTGCAAGTCGTTCCACGCCCTATGCATTGGGTTGAGTAAGAGATCCGTCGCGTATTTAAGGGACTTTAAAAACAACTTTTTGTTCTATTGTGATGAGTGCAAGGACATCACTCCGTCCCACATCTTGCTTGCTATTAAGTGTCTCAGTGATTCGGTCAACAATTTTGCGGCGGAAAACAACCATGCATTGAAATCCATTCAAAATCAATTCACCAAATATGATGACATTTTAAAAACAGTTGAAGACTTATCAATTTCCCTCGAACAATCTGCAAGCTATAATAAGAGTCAATTTAGAAACTTATCTATGCAGTTGGCTCAAAATAGTGATTTAATTAAACGAAACGATAAACACGAAATTAGTGAAGATTTAAAAAATTGTATATCCCACAGTGTTAAATCCATAATTAAATCGTACATCCCCACAATAACAGACTCTTTAAGTTCTCTACGGTCTTCCCTCGATTTTCATCTCCAAAGTACGTCCCGAAGTAGCGTTCACTCTCCGCCAAATAATGATCAGTTGCTCATAAATATCATGTGCCAAATGAGTTATTTGAGCAACGAGATAACCGAATCACGCGCGCTTTTAAACGAAATTACTGATCACATCCGGATAGCTTCCAGTAAAATCGACGATATACCGGTGCAATCCCAAGCTCTACCGACTGCACCATACAACACCTCGATTCTGACTGAGATGCTTGAATCTGCAATAATGGAACCACCAATAACTCCTGGGTCATCATCTCCTCCACCACAACCCGTTCCGGAAATTCATCCAAATACACCAACTCCTGAACCCACAATCTCACGACTTGGCACCTTATGGACACTTTCGGACTGGAACAATAGAATCAAAAAGTTGAACAATTCCAACAAAGCCGAATCGGTTGCGTTTTTAATAAGAGGTACACATCTCGATCGAGCCAGGCTAACTAGTCTCTTCAAATCTAAATTTAAAATTGATGTCATCAACTGCCGTAAGATCTCCACCAACACCCTCAAGGTAAGCATCCCATTAAAATATGAATGGATGTTCATCAACCCTGCTTCCGACGTCATCAATCTGGGTGGAATAACCATGGAAAGAGTAAAACTAAATAGAGGAAACAACAAACATCGCAAGGATACTACCTTTAATTCAAATCCCACTAAACCTAGAAAACAGCAGTCAAAGCCTAACAAACAAGCTCCTGATCCAAACTGGAGTTTTAAAGTTGGGACATTCCCTTTCTTCACTCCTTCTTCACTTCATACTGCTAATCGCGTATACACAAAACGTTCTTCCACACCGTCTAGCCCAATTCCCAAACGTGTATCGTTTAATCTTGATCCTCCTCTCAATCATTTAAAAAACCCAACAACTTCTCCTCATCGATAATGTTCGTTTATATCTCGCATATCTACATGATAAGCCAGATTCTGTCTGCATAGACGGTATAACGAAAACCAAGCAAGAAGGCCTTCCCACTAATCACAATGATCTGCGGCAACTTTTTATACGTTTTCATGAGCAATTAGATATGACTCCTGATGATGTGGCTAATGATCTCTCTTCTTTTGCGTCTCACGTAAGTTCCAAACGCATACTACACCTCCAGCGAACACGGTCTAGTTTCAAAAACTACCATCGCTCCTAACCCGCCACTCAATTCTTTGCCGAAGCCTCCCAAATATCTGTCCCTGTATTATCAAAATGTAAGAGCATTACGAACTAAGATTTCTGCTATATATCTTAATTCGCAGATTCTGCCGTACGACATTTTTGCATTCACAGAAACCAATCTCACCCCTAATATTAAGAATAATGAATTATTTTCCCAAGACTCTGATTTACACCGTGACGACGGTCTAGATAAAGAGGAAAATTTATATGGCCGTGGGGTACTTCTAGCTATACACTCTCGTCTTGAGTCTAAACCCTTTAAAAAATCGTCCACTGCATTCTTTGAATTTGTATGCGCTAGAATTCCTATTTGCAAGCGCAACCTATATATTTGCTGCTGCTATATTCGCCCCTCTCAACCAATTCAAGGTTACCAGCTAGCTGTTGATGCAATCGACAGCATTTTTAATGCTGCTGATTCCAACGACGTAGTTATTTTTTTAGGTGATTTCAATCTATCTAAGCTTGTGTGGGCTCAGACTGACCAGTCCTACTTTACTGCAACAAATCCCACCTCTGATAAAGAAAACCTTTTCATCGATTGTCTTACTGACTCTGGCCTGTATCAATTAAGTGGTGTCACCAATAACATTGGCAGACAACTCGACCTAGTCTTCGCCACTGATACAGATAACTGCATCATTTTAGAAAGCAGACATCTTCTTTCTAAGTTGGATAGTTACCACCCTCCCCTTTCTCTTACGTTAGCGTGACAATGGTCTTAATCGCGTTTCTTATGAGTATTCTTACAGTTTTAATTTTCATAGGGCTAACTACGCCAAACTGAATAACCTCCTCAGTATGGCCAATTTTGAATTTCTTTACGATAATCCCAACCTCACGGTTAACGATGCTCTCGCATCCTTTTAGACCGAAATTTTCAAATGTCTCTCCCAATCTGTACCTTTTTTACCCAAAAAGAATCCCTCATCATCACCACCCTGGTATAATAATGAGCTGCGATCTCTTCGTAATAAGAGAAATAAGCTCTGGCGTACTTACTTAATATCGCGTTCCGACATCGATTTCTTTTACTACCAGTCTGCCCTAATAAATTTCTCTGTACTTTGTCAAACTCTATATGACAACTATTTAAACCAAATGGACCGCACACTCATTTCCGACCCCAAGCGATTCTTTCAGTTCATCAAAACTAAAAGTAAATCGGATAACTATCCATCATCTCTGAATTTTCTAGATAAGTCCTCGGAGGATCCCCAAATTATAGCAAATCTCTTCGCAACTTTTTTTAGCCAAGCGTTCGCCATCCATTCCCAAGAGCCAGACCACTCTTACTTTTCCTACTTAAATAGCTGCCCACAAACAACTTTAGAATATGTGTCTATAACTTTAGAGCAAGTCAAAGATAAAATAATAAACCTCAAAGATGATTATTCCGCCGGCCCTGATGATGTTCCCCCTATATTTTTAAAGAAATGTGAAATGCACCTAGCCCAACCTCTTACAACTCTCTTTCAGCTTTCTATCACTCAGGGATTATTTCCCTCGACCTGGAAAACGTCATTTATTATTCCCCTACATACGAGGGGCGTTCAACATATTCTCGATATCGGGGTGAAGCTGTGGTTGTATATATAAATTATTTATCAAGTAATACTATTATTTTAGTGCATTCACGTAAAATTTCATATAAATGTGATTATTAATTCGCGTTTTATCTCTAGTTAAACAGAATCATAATGGCAACTGAGACGATGATGGTGAAAATTGAGCATCGCGCTGTAATTAAATTTCTCACTAAGCAAGGAAAAAGTCAAAAAACTAATCATGAAGAGATGGTGGCTGTTTACCATGGAAGACGACCTCCGCTCCGGCGCCCCGGCTACTGCTTGTACGGGAGAAAGCATCATAAAAGTCGAAAAACTTGTTCTTGAGGATGCCCGAATAAAGGTGAAAATGATGGCAGAGATCACCAAGCTTTCAATTGGTACCATTCACACCATTCTTCATGACCATCTTAACCTTTCAAAGGTCAGTGCAAGGTGGGTGCCACGAATGCTCACAGCGCCTCAGAAAAAAGTGAGAATTGCATGCTGTAGAGAGCTTTTGGAGATGTGTAGTGAGAACGCGGACGGTGTTATGGATCGAATTGTTACTGGGGACGAAACATGGGTCCACCACTATGACCCTGAAAGCAAACAACAGTCCATGCAGTGGCATAAAGAAGGAACAGACCCCCCGAAGAAGTTCAAAGTCACTCCGTCTGCCGGGAAGCTTATGGCCACAGTTTTTTGGGACTCAAAGGGAATCTTGCTCATCGAGTACGAAAAAAAGGTGAAACCATCAACGCCACATCCTACGCTTCCACTTTGCATAATTTGCGGGAGGAAATTAAAAAGAAAAGACGGGGTAAGCTCGCAGCGGGTGTGTTGCCTCTTCATGACAACGCTCCTGTTCACACGGCGCAAGTTTCCAAGGCTGCTGCGCGAGATTGTGGTTTCGAAGAAATCCAACACCCACCCTATAGTCCACACCTTGCCCCTAGTGATTATTTCCTGTTTCCGGATTCGAAAAAATGTCTTCGAGGAAAAAGATTTTCGGATGATGAAGAACTCAAGTCGGTATTTTGCAGAGAAAGAGGAAATTTATTTTTTTGAGGGCTTAAAAAAGCTTATCTCAAGATGTAACAAATGCATTGATGTTAGGGGAGATTATATTGAAAAATAAAAACAATTTAAATTGCATTCGCATTTTCCTTCATATCGATACCCAGAATATATTGAACGCCCCTCGTAAAAAAGGCCGAAAAGATGATATTTCCAACTATCGACCAATTGCTAAGCTGTCCTGCATTCCTAAGCTTTTCGAGAGCATTATTTATGATATAATGCTTTTCCATTGTAAACCTATTGTTTCCCAAAACCAGCACGGATTCTCAAAGGTAGATCTACGACCACCAACTTAACGGAATTCGTATCAAGCACTTTATGTGCACTGGAATCTGGAAATGAAGTTGATGTTATTGCCACCGATTTCAGCAAAGCCTTTGATAGGATTTCACATGATATAATCCTTCTGAAATTAAAAGCTCTTGGTTTCCAAATAAACTTTATAACATGGGTTCAATCATATTTAAATGAAAGACAGTACTATGTTTTATTTAGGTCCATGATTTCTGACCCAATTAAAGCCTCCTCTGGTGCCCCTCAAGGCAGCCACCTTGGCCCCTTACTATTTATTCTGGCGATTAATAATGTTGATTGCATCATTAAAAGTTCATACATATCTATTTACGCAGACGATATGAAAATCTTTAGATATATATCCTCTTCCTTAGACAGCCTACCACTGCAGGAAGATCTTGACAGATTTTGTACTTGGTGTCAGAAGAATTTTCTTGAGCTTAACGTCAATAAGTGTCAGGCTATAACGTATTCCCGTAAGCGGCCTCCTACTTCACCTCACTGCTATCTAATCTTTAATCTGCCTGTTCCCTTACTGAACGAGCTGCGTGATTTAGGTGTTATCTGTGATAAGGAACTCAATTTCCGTTCTCACATTGATAATATAATAAAGAAAGCCAACTCTGCCCTTGGCTTCATCAAGCGCTGGTCTAAGGAGTTTTCCAATCCTTATGTTACCAAATCTCTTTACATAACCTTTGTTAGGCCTCTTCTTGAATATACAAGCCAAGTTTGGTCACCCTACTACAGAACACACATCCTCCGGATAGAAGCTGTTCAACGCAGGTTTTTACGATTCGCTTTACGTGGTCTTCCCTGGGATGATAGCCAAAACTTACCACCTTATACCGACCGGCTGAAACTTATAAATTTACAACCCCTTTCTATACGTCGAAAAGTTGCCGACATTCTCTTTATTCATCAAATTTTAGTTGGGAATATCGATTGTCCTTCTTTACTTTGACTTATTTCTTTTAATACCAACCCATGCAATCTTAGCTCTGTGCCACTTTTCCGGCTCAATCTTCACCGAACGAATTACGGACACTTGGAGCCAATGTCTAGAATGCTTCGTGAAGTTAACGATATTCTGCCTCTCTTCGACTACCATCTCACCAAACTCTCTCTTAAAAACACTCTTATTTCCACCTATGCCTCACATCTTAACTTTTTTTAACCGCTCCCACCCTTTAGTTTTTATCTTTAGTTTTAAGTGAAAATTGTTAGTTCTAAGAATAAGCTTGCAATAAGCAATAATAAATCTGTCCGGGGTTGACCCGGGCCGCAAATCAAAAATCTTAATACACTTTTATATTTATAGGCATCTCTCTTTACCTTTAGAATTAAATATCTTGTTATTCTCATTATTAAATAATCTTTCCTGATAAAATTGGTTAAAACCTATTGTAGATTGTTGCATTTACACCGCGTTCTTATTTGCTTTTTCGGTTTTTTTTTGTAGTCTTTTTATTAGTATTTATGCACTTGCTACTGCCTAGTTCATGTCACACAGTGAATTTTTTCCTGATTATTAAACCCAGAAATTTACTTAAATACTTAACTTAATTTGTATACGCCAACAAATTTAAAGTTTTTCTTTTTTGCATGCAAAAAGAAAACCAGAACCAAGAAAAATATAACCATATACAGAAATAAAAGAAACAAATTATGTCAATGTCAATATCAAATGTCAAAAAATGCTCAAATTACTAACATGGAATGCTAATGAATTTTTATAAAAATTTGACGAGTTAGAAATATTTATAAGAGCAAAAGGATACCGACGTAAAGTAATGAACGTGTCCCAAAATAAGAAGCTTTAGGGAGTATGACGCTTTCCATCCAACGAAATGAGGGAGAGGCGGATGGCCCTTGTAGGTATATAAAAGAATCGGACGAACATTCCAATGATTTGAAAATCGATCTCGAATCTGTACAAATAATCACGGTAGATGTACAAACAGGCATAATTTTTTTATCATTTTATCTATTTACTGTCCACGGCAATGTGTGGTTCCTTTAAGCCAGGTTTCATTATTTGTAGTAGCTTTACTACAAAGCACGTCCACTGGGGCTCAAGATACTTCTCAAAGAAAGTTAGAGTACTGTATGAAGCTTCATAGCAGGAATTACCGACCGACTGATACCATGAAAATACCCGATCTTATCGATTCCTTCGCTTCAAAAGGAATACGTAAAACCCGGTAAAATGCTTTTCGCATAAGAACCCAAACCACGTAAATACCCAAGAATTTTAGATTCATATATTTTTCACAGATTTCTGAATAAATTTACACAGACAAGTACTTGGTGCCTTACTCGGCTTAGTGCCTCTATTTGTCACATTATTTTTCTGGTTTGGTTGAATGTAAATCGCATATGTACCTTATTCAAAATTTTAACACTTTGCATTTGTCATGCCATAAATCAACTAATATTCGCTCCATATCTTTTTTGCTTTGACTTGACTTATTATGCTGCTTTAAATTTGTTGCCCGAATTAGTGAACAATTTTAAGTTAGCGATGATATGGAAGGAATGAAGACTTTTTGAAGTTTTTCCAAAAATTTGCATACAATTTCAGAAAATTTCAAAAACAATGATCAAGCTATCGATTCAATCAATCAATCAGTCAATACTATCGTTTCAACAGAAATTGGAATCACTTTCGTAATTCGAAAACAAGCAAACAAAGAAACAGAAAGGAACTAACTTCTCTTTACAAGTGTGGCATATCGACTGTAAACAGAATTCTAAGAAAAAAGGAATTCTAACAAAATTGAACTGTAAACGGCAACGTAAAGATACACGTGGAAATATAAACAGAAAACACCTTGTCCAAATGGTTTGATCATTCCTTTTTAACAAAGAGGTACCCATTAACTCACGTGACTGTGGAGATAGAAAAATCACAAGAACATTAAATTGACAAAAATGCATGGAGAGCCCAATGAAAACGATCTAAGTAGTGCAAAGAACTATGTTAACTACGAGTATGTCCTTGGTCCAATTTTAAATAAGCTCGCACCGGAGAATGTGTTTAAAGCCGACGGAAGTGGTTTGTTATATCGAGCGCTGCTAACTGGAACACTTGCTCAGCATGGAGTTATTATCAAAGGCAGAAAGTTCAAATAGCTTTGATATTTTTGTGCAACGCTATGGCAAGTTATAAAAAGGTCTTTGCCATGGGATAATCAAAAAATCGCTGATGTTTCAACAAAAAAAGTCTGATTGTACCTTATTATTTTAATAAAAAGGCTTGAATGACAACCTTGTCTAAAATCGCCGAGGAAATGAAAACGGACAATGCGTGATGCTACAGAATAACAATTGGGGTACTAAATAATATTTGTATTGAACTTCTGCCACCGAACAAGACAGCGCTGGTTCAACCACTTGATCAGGGAATTATACAGAGCTTAAAATCTTACTACAAGCAGATAATGATTAGAAAACAACTGATTGCTGTAGACAAAGGCCTTAGTCTAAAACAATTCGTCAAAATATGGGTAGTACGAGTATCTATTTTCAATGCACTTTTTTGTGTAGAGATCTTAGTGGCTGGTTACAGATAATTCTTTTAGAAAGGCGGTCATACGTAAATAAGTCACAGGTTATTTAAAATAGCTTTTGTTTTCAGGCAGGATTTCCCTTTGGTCAAAATTTTTTTGAAAATGAAGAAAATACATCGGATGAAAACTCTGATGATGTGGATGAGACTGAAGAGGACCAACGCCATCCTAATTTAAAGGAAGCCTCATGTGCTTTAGATGTTCTAAGAAAATTGCATTGAAGAACATTTGAATCAAATGAAAATAACTGATTATTTTGAAAATAACTGATTATTTTCAGTAGATTTGATTACATTCTATCTTTACATACTACATATACAATACATATGCATGCACGTCAATGAAATTTGAAAACCCATTCATAAGTTAGAAACCCATTTTGTGTTAAATATCCGAATTCGAATATCTGCTTCTTTGGGGTCTTTGTTTTTTTTTTTTATAATTAAAATGTTTGGTGGTACCGATGTACGACCAGGAAATAGAGAGCTCGGCAGGGCGTTCCATAAGCGAGTTGTACAGTATTTTTCACAGTTAAGTCCGGTCCAATTAGGTTTCTCGTATTGCAATACGGTTCTTTAAGAATATTTCTCTAACTGTGTGGTCGGTGTACTAGAAATTAGCTGATATGATACAGTGGTCCGACAAACGTAGAGAGGATAAGACATTAACTTTGTACTTATCAGGGTGAGAAGTTAAAAACAAGTCCAGGGTGTTGTCGGTATAACTATCAGAGTCTGGAATTCGCGTAGGCTCATTTACAAGCTGGGTCAAGTTGTTTTCCGCATCTAAGATTTCAACACACCGTCCTTTGGGTGTTGTCTGTCCAGAATGTCGCAGATTTGTGTATATTGAAATATCTCGTAGTGACGATTTCAGTATAGGGATACAGGGATACAATTCTTTGTATGGACTTTGTGACTTCTGTAAATAAAGCAGTAGTGGATAATTTGCTTACGGAGATGAAATTTTAACCAGATGAAGTTGATTTTCAAATTGGAGTATGGATCACATTGTGATGGAGTTTGATAAACTTCACCACTATGCACGTAAATGGCGAGACCGCGGTGAGTAAACAATAACGACACTAGTTCGTATAGGCCGTTTCAAATCATCGTGCAATTTCTTGCGCATGGGCTCTCTTTTCCAGTCTGTTCAAGTAATTCTGGAAGTGATCCAGATGAAATTCGAGCGTAACCATACTTTGATGTTGATTGCGTCGAGACCATAGATGTCAAACTTTCCAGATATTGAAAAATCGAAACCGGTTTTCTATTGATCGCCTCTATCCGTGTGACCCTGTCTGTGAATACATGTGAATTGTCTTCAATGACAATTTCCCTCCCATTTTACACGAAACACGCCCATTTTACCCAAAAAACACACACCCGTACAAATCGATCTTGTTCTAGAAACTTTATTTATAAATTGCTCTCGTTCTATCAACTTTGCTTTTGAATTTCTCCCATTCTAGCAATTTCTTGTAGGACAGGTTATAGAAATGGTAAAAAAATTGGTGTGAAAGTTAAGGGCTTGCAAAACTTTTAGTAGAGCTTGCATCTATGGGTAATAAAATAAATGAACTAACCTAGATGGTAAACTTTCCACATATTGGAAAATCAAAACCGGTTTTCTACTGATCGCCCCTATTAGTTTGGCCCTGTCTGTGAATACGTTTGAATTGTCATCAATGGCAATTTCCCTCTCATTTTATACAAACCACTCCCATATTAATCAAAAAAACGTCATTACACACACTCGTGCAAATCGCTCTCATTCTAGCAATTTTACTTGTAAATTGCTCTCATTCTAGCTAATACTGGCAGGTTATAGAGATATAACTATATATATAGTATAGAGTTTGGCACCTATGTTGATTCATCTGCGCTTCAGATCAGAGTGATCTGAGACGGATGGGCGGGGATCTACCTGTGTTTCACTAAGTGCCAAAACTGTACTTGCAGACGTGGACGTACTCAGAAAAGTGATCACATTTTATACTGCGTATATTGACTATGCTACCTCCACTCTGAATTCCCCAGTCATAATCACAAAAAGCCACAAACACTGATAATGTTTTTCCCCTCATTTTGTGGCATGGACCAAATCCTATTTAGAAGACCGAGAATACGGGGTCATCTTCAGATCTTCAATATCCGATCCCATTAAAGCAACATCTGGTGTCCCTCAGGGTAGTCACCTTGGACCAATCATATTTATCTTAACGATTTACGACATAAATCTCATTTTAACGAATTGTAATCTTTCTTTTTTCGCTGATGACATGAGAATTTCAAAAGTCATTTCATAGCTTTCTGACTCCCATTGCTTGCAAGATGACTTAAATAAGTTTTCGGTATGGTGCAAGCAAAACTTTTTGGAACTTAATGTCAGCAAATGCCAAGCGATAACCTCTACCGCAAACGTCTACCTCCCTCTCCAAGAAACTACTTCATCTGCGATGAGCCTATTCCTTCCACTACCCAAGTAGGAATAATTTGTGACAGAGAATTGAATTTCGACTCACATATTGACAGCATTATAAATAAAGTTAACTCTGCACCTGGTTTTATCAAACGCTGGTCAAAAGAATTTTCCAACCCTTACATTACAAAGTCCCTGTACATTACTTTTGTAAGGCCTCTTCTCGAATATTGCAGCCAAGTTTGGTCACCCTATAAGCTAATCCACATTCAAAGAATCGAAGCAGTCCAACGCAGGTTTATCCGTTTCGCACTTCGTGGTCTACAATGGACCGACCCATATGGATTACCCCCCTATGAAAATAGGCTAAAACTAATTAGCATGCAAACCCTAAAAAAACGTCGTGATGTCGCTCATGTATTTTTTATCCACCAGTTACTGACTGGAAACATCGAATGCTCGAGAATAACGCAAAATATTGCATTCACTCCCAATCCCCGTAATCTAAGATCTGTCCCACTCTTCCTGATCCGAACTCACCGCACCAGGTACGGTCACTTTGAATCCATATCTAGAATGTTGCGTATAACGAACAACTACGCCGAAGTCTTTGACCTAAATAGCGGCAAACACGAAATAAAAATATGCGACTCCCTTAACATCTCCCTCGTCCACCCCGGCCAATAATAAATGCGAGGCAAGGCTGCGAAGTGAGAATTTTGACGTTGGATTACCGAATCAAATCGCAATAAATAGGTGTTATGCCCTTACACAAATATAAAACAGTACACCAACAAAATTCACACTTACAACCGGCTATCCATCGATATACTATCAAAAAGTTCCCGAAATGTATTCAAAAAATTACAAATACAAGTACATACTAGTATATTCATCTAAATCTATATTTTCCAATTTAAAGTAATCACTATTGACTGCAACGCACTTATGCCAGCGCTTGATCCAATCCTCGAAACATTTTTTATATCCGGTTTTCGGTATGTCCATCAGTGCTTCCTGCGATTTTTCCATTACTTCCTCTCGGCTGCTGAAACGCGTTCCCCGTAGTGGTTTTTTAACTCGATTGAACAGAAAGAAGTCACAGGGAGCCAAACCAGGTGAATTCGGTGGCTGTGGGATGGTATTTGTTGCATTTTTCGTCAAAAAATTACGAATACTCGTAATGATGGCACCGTGCGACGCACAGTGTGACAATTCGCTCATTTAGCGGGATTAAATTAATAGCGCTTGGATTTAAATGTTTTTGTGAAATGTTTTTACTTACGAGTACTTTTATGAGAATGGTTTATAGAATGAAATGTAATAAATTTTGTAAACATATCTATAACAGTTGTGATGAAAAAAAAACATACAAAAGCCAATAATTTGCATTTTATTACTCAGTTGGTATATTTAACAATTGTAGAACTTCGTGTTCAATTAAGGTTTTTTTTGTTTTTGGAATGCATCGAAGACTTACCAAAAATGGATCTGAGAATACTAGCACCCTATTAAGAAGGTCAGTATTCGTATCCACTAGCGAGGTTTTCCTGGTAAACAGCTCCCTAAATTTTCGATTTTCCTTGTTTCTAGCTTCTTGAGCTTCCTTGGAAAGTTATTCAATTGGAAGTATACAAGTAGAAATTATTTGTTTCATATGAAATAATACCTTATGTATACTTACTGGCATACAAAACCAGCCATACTTTCTGATATTTTATTGGAAACCTAGACCCAATCGCTTCTAAAATTATGTGAAATTTTTTGATAATTTCCTTATCTATCCCTGTTATTTCAGCAGTTTTTTCCTCATCTCTGAAAAATCTTCTGGCCGTGTTTCCATCATTCGTATTGCCTGACTGTTGAGTTAGCATATCAACCAATAACCCAGTTTCCGCTCTAAATCTATACTGAATCAACTTTTTTCTTGCTTTTACCTTTTCTTTACTCTCTTGGTCTCTAACCTGGCAAACTTTAACATCCAGTCTATAAGCGATATGTAGGATACATTCCATAAATCGGATCCAAGAGTGAAGGGGACTTAGCCCATAGCACATTGCTTGTTGGTCCACTTGATTTTCTGAAAGTTTGGTTGAATTGTTCATTTCAAATGGTTTTGCTGCGTAAATATAACAGGTTTGTGACGAAGAAGTTATAGGTGATAAAGCAGTACATATTTTGCCGTCGATCATGGTAAGTAAGTTTTATTTGGATGTGAAAGCTGTCATTATTTATCTCAACTGGCTGTAACATTTTAATTTGTTCTTGTATTCAATCTACTTCCAACTTGATCAATTCTATCGTTTCTTTTGCAAAGTTCAATTTAATCGGCAGTATCTTGTGGATGATGGAGCTAGATTTTGCCAAACCACTTTTTTATTTTCTTCCTGTAAGAAATAAAGCTGAATTGGCACTATGGAAATACTAAGGAAGTTTTCATCTTAATGATGACCTGATGAAAATTTTTGTTTGTATTGTTTTTGTTGAGCACCATCGCAACCCCATTTTATGAGCAGGAACAATTCTTTAAGCCCAGTTTTAAAATCCGAAACAGAATCTAAAACATCATTTTGAGCTAAGCATAAACGTTCAATGCTATGATTTACCAAGCTTGCATTCAGCAGAAGACTCACTCACAGTTCTGCTATCGGGATAGCATTTTGCCTTAGCCTCTTTAATTTTGTAGTACGAAGGTAGTAGATTTGGAACATTTATATTAACTTTTTGACGTATTGTATTATATCGTACTGATTTTTTGCAGTCATTCAGTGGGAGGTTTAAGCTTTAAGAGAAACCGTTTTTTGTTTAAATTTGTGCATGTCGATTTTTGAATTAAATCCCGCTAAATGTACGAATTGTCACACTGTGCGACGGTGCGTTATCATGGTGCAAAATCCACGAGTTTTCTGCCCACAATTCTGGTCTCTTTCGGTGAACTGTTTCACGCAAACATCTCATAACGCCCAAATAATACTCTTTGTTTACTGTCTGGCCTTCTGGCAAAAATTCATGATGTACTACACTGTTGTAATCCATGGAAACCGTGAGCATTGCCTTCTTTTTTGACGAAAAACGACGTGGTTTTTTTGGTATCGGCTCATTTGGTGAACGCCATTCACTTGCCTGGTGTCTGGATTGCATGTCGTACTCATAAACCCACGTCTCGTCTCCAGTAATGATCCTTTTGATGAATGTGGGATCGGATTCAGCCTCGCAAATCATCTCTTTTGCAACGTCAACACGGTCTCTTATTTGCATGAAATTTAGGTCTTTTGGCACCAACTTTGCTGCTACACGACGGAAACCCAAATTGTTAACCAAAATGTTTTGGACGGATCTATAGGCAATGTTCAAGTCCTCCGCTATATCTCTGATGGTTAATTTGCTGATATTGACCAACATTTCTTTTACTTCATCAATGTTGTCGTCGGTTTTCGATGTCGATGGTCTGCCACTGCGTTCATCATCTTCGATTGACTGACGACCACTTTTGAACCGCTCATGCCACTGGTAAACGACCGTTTTCTTTAGAGAATCGTTGCCGAAACACTTTTCCAACATTTCCAACGTTCGTTCGCCATTAAATCCGTTTTGCACGCAAAATTTAATACAAGTTCGTTGTTGCAAATTTAAATGCATTTCTAAAATTGTAAGAAATTGCCAACACACACAGAGATAGATGCACTCTTGGCTACGTAACTGTTGCAAATGTCAAACTATGACGCTAAGATTTAGAGGGAATGTCAACAACAGATTTACCAACCTAACAAAAAAAACAGAACTCAAATCGGAACAATGGGAGCCCCACACGTTGGTGTCCCCCGGGAACTTTTTGATCAAGGTGGTGTATATTTTCTTAATTAAAACACTCTTTTTGAAATTACTACATAAGTGAAATGTTAATTTTATTATATTCTACATTTCAAAGATTATTGTATATTTCCCTTGCGTAATAAATAAACAGAAGGTACTGCCACATTGAGAAATCATTTTTGTTTTAGGTTAATATTATTATATGACTAACATAAATTAATTAACTTTTATATAAATATTTAATAAAAAAAATGTTTTTAAATTCATCCATAAAATTTCTTTAATCTCAAAAAATACAAAGAATGAATTAAGATTCCTACCCTATAATCTACGGCGGTCATCGAAGAGCTTGAATTCCATCCCGGAAAGCAACGATCTCGAAAGTCCTGATTCCTCTTCGTCTTCTCTTTCATTTTTTTGATTGATACGAACATGTGTACTGAAAATAATAATTCAACCGCTATCTCCAACCAACCTTAAGTGTTACTGATATTTTTAATGCATTGAGGATACCTGATGCCATAAAGGATCTTCAAACATTCGAGGGAAATCCTCGCCTTCTTTATGAGTTTCTCAATAATGTAGAGGAAATATAACCAAACACCAAATCAGAGGCCACCAAATAATAGGCACCACCAACCACCATCTAATATGGAGCACCAAACAAAATTCCAAAGGCAACCAAATGGGAATCATGAAGCACAGCATAATAAACCCCAATAACCCAGGCATACACCCCACACCACTAATTAAAATCCCAATCACACACACCATAAATTCATAACAACCCAACAAACACGTAACACAAACCTTAACTTTCATGAAACAGACATTCCAGACATAAACACTTTCCAACAATTAGACCCATTCTTTGAAAGGGATACAACCAATATCCAAGATGCCCCAAATTTTTCAATTCGGCACCCTACAGATTTACCTTACATAGAAATTTCTTCACCTTTCGGCAGGCCACTTCGTTTTCTCTGAAACACGGGAGCCTCAACCTCTTTCATTAACCCAGAGTACGAGTATATACCACAGAACAAACAAATACCTTGCCAAGTAACAATTACAACAGTGTTCAAAAGCTATGAATTACAAAAACAGACAGTTTTACCTATCTTCTCCGAATTCAAACAGACAGGGTCTCTTAAAATTCCTTTAAGTTCCATAAATTTTTTGATGGCCTCCTAGCCATCAACACTTTTATTTATCTATGTAAGTGCAAAGACCGATCTAAAAAATGAAGTCCTAACGATCCAAATTACAACAAATCCTATTAACCTCAAACATAATCAATCCTCTAACTTTGTATCAGTCCCCAAAAATTTAAAAGTCCTTGTAAGGCTACCTGTTGAGTTGATAAGGAACATGGCAGCTTCTCCCCAAACTCAGTCAATATCAAACCACTTCTCTTCCTTAGTCAAGGCCTGTACGAAGCCGAAAATTGGCATAGCACGATTGAATTAATAAATTATTCCAAACAACAACAAACCCTAATGCTGAAATCCGCTCTCACCATGGAACAATATGATCCTATGGAATTTATTAAAATCAACAACTTTAACGAAACAATGGATGACACAACCCCTAAAAGAAAGTATCCAAGCTAATCAGAGTTGATCATTTAAACACGCAAAGAGATACTAAGAATTTGCAAAGAATATAAAGGTATTACTCACATGGATGGTGAACCATTAATATTTACGAACCGAATTAGCACGAATGATGACATTCCAATCTACACGAAGTCGTACCGGTACCCTTTTTATATATAAAGAAGAGGTACAGAAACAAATCTCTAAAATGCTGGAGCAAGGAATAATAAGGCACAGCTACTCTCTATGGAGCTCTCCTGTTTGGATCGTCCCCAAAAAAACTGGACTCTAACGGGAAACAAAAATGGAACTAGTCATTGATTACAGGAAGGTCAACGAGAAAACTATCTCTGACCGCTACCCTTTACTCAACATTAACGAAATTTTGGAGAAATTAGTAAAAAGTATGTATTTTACCACTGGCAAGTGGCTTCCACCAGATGGAAATGCGCAATAAACATGTACAAAAAACAGCATATATAATCGAAGGAGGACATTACAAAATTAAAGGAAGCAAACTTTAAAATATAAATGGATAAATGTGAATTTTTGTAAAAGGAAATAGCTTTATGGGGTCATATCATAACCTCGCAGAAATTCACGGCATCAAGAACTTCCCTATTCCGAAACCTCGTACAGAGATAAAAGCATTCTTGGGATTAGTAGGTTATTACAGAAAATTTATAAAGGATTTGGCTAAATTAAATAAACCTTTATCAAATTGCCTTAAAAAAGGATCAGATATAACAATAGACAAAACCTATAAAGACACCTTTGAAACCAGTAAGAATTTATTAATCAATGATCCACACCCACATATAAAGCCATCTGTTCTCACAACGGACGTGAGTAATTTTGCTTTAGGAGCCATTTTATTCCAGCGATAAGCCAATCTGTTTCGCAAGTCGCACAGTCTCCACAACCGAGTGTAATTACTCCACAATAGAAAAAGAACTTCTAGCTATTATTTGGGCCACACAATATTTTGGGCCATTTTTATTTGGATGAAAATTCCAAATAGTGACGGGCCATAGATCACTCACATGGCTTATGAGTCTAGAGGAACCAAACTCTAAACTCGTAAGATGGCGGTTTAAATTAGAAGAGTTCGACTATGGGATTGTTTACAAAAAAGGCAAAATGAGTTCCAATGCAGATGCACTAAGTCGTGTAAAAATTACAAGCCCGATTGAAGAACAAGAACTATTCAATAATGATGATACAATTCACACTGTTCACAGTGCATAAGAAAATCTAAACGATGGTATTTGTTTATCTGAAAGACCCTTAAAGGAATTCAATATCCAAGTCATCCTAGAAATGAGTGACAAGGGATGCCCAATGACGATGAGGACACCATAACAAATATTTTCAAAAATTTTGTGCATTGTTCAAACTATTTTCTCTAAACACTTTTCGCAAAACAATACGTTTCGGATCATACGATGCACAGAAATTTTAAACGACCTAAGAGACCAAGACGAACAAGAAAAAGTTATTCGTGATTATCACGAACGATTGAATCACTGAGGTATAAATGAAACATACCTTCATTTAAGACGTGAGTTCTTCTTTCTGAAAATGAAAGAGAAAATCACAAAAACTCTTAATAACTGCGAAAAATGTCAACTATTAAAATACGACAGAAATCCTCCCAAACCATTTTATTCAAAATCCGAAAATCCTTCAAGACCTCTGGAAATTATCCAAATCGATATTTACACTATCAACAATAACCAAGTGCTCACCCGGATCGATACATTCTCTCATTTTGCCTGTGGATCTACACCTTAGAATGTAGAAGCTGTGTAACCATTCTTAAGTCCCTTAAAAATTTCATCAGCCTTTACCGAGTGTCAAAGAAAATTGTGTGTGATCAAGGCTCGGAATTTGTGGCAAACATTTTCAAAGATTTTTGTAAACAACTTGAGAAAAATTTGCATTTCACATCTTTCTAACAGACAAGCAGTAACTCCCCCGTGGAAAGGTTGCATCCCACGTTAACCGAAATCTACAGAGTCATATTTCCAAAAAGAAAAGAGCAAAAGCTTACCACGGAACATGATGAAATCTTAGCCGAAACTTTAATCATATATAAAAACGCTATTCACTTGATCACGAAACACACACCTTACGAGCTCTTCTTTGGCAGACCTTATAAATTCTGCAATACCTTAGATTTCTCAAATGAACACGAATACTTGTCTAAGTATTGACAATTGAACGAATTCCTTAATGAAATATATCCCAAAATCCAAGACAAAATATACAAGATCACTACAAACAGAATCGATAAACTAAATATAAATAGAGAGGAGCCTGGGAAGATTGAGGAAGATGAGATGTTTTTAGGAAATAAGCGCGAGGGAATAAACCTACACCTAGGTTTTCAAGACACATAACCGTTAAAGAAAACAAGTTCACAATCCTTACAAACAAAAATAAAAAGATTCATAAAAGCAAATTAAAAAGAAAATTAAAAAAAAAAGTAAAAGACATTTTTTCTCAAATTTTTTTTTTATTTTTCTACATAGTCTCCTTGTAACTCTACACACTTCTCCCAGCGATGCTCTAACCCGTCCAAATAGTACTTGGCGTTTTTCTCTGCAAAATAATTGTTCACGAAGGTGATTGCCTCCTCATTTGACGAAAATCTCTGTCCTCCGATCGCAGTTTTGAGATGGGGGAACAAAAAGAACTCGCTTGGGGCTAAATCTGGTGAATAAGACGTATGGTCAAGCAATTCAAACCGTAATTCATGGATTGGCAACCGCTGATTTTCTTTTTCTGCAAATGTGGCCGTTTTTCCGCAATTTCTGCCTTCAGCTTGGCAAGTAATGGTGCGTAGTATGCTCCTGTAATGGTTTTTCCTTTTTGAAGATAAGCGATTAAGCTAACTCCTTTACTACCCCAAAAAACAGTCGCCTTCACTTTCCCAGCCGAAAAAACAGTTTTTGCTTTTTTTGGAGCCGGCTCGCCTTTTACAGTCCACTGTTTTGACTGAATTTTTATTCCGGGCGTATAATGGTCTATCCAAGTTTCATCTATAGTAATTAATCGGCGCAAAAACTCGGATTTATTGCGCCTAAACTGCGACAACAGAGCGTGGGAAATGCTCATTCGAACACGTTTTTGGTCTAACGTAAGCAAACGCGGTACCCAACGCGCGAAATGTTTTCTCATGCCTAAATCTTGATTTAATATGTAACAAACACGTTCTTTGGAAATTTTCATAACCTCTACTATCCCTCTCACTTTAAATCGGCGGTCGTCTAACACCATTTGGTGAACTTTAGCAATGTTATCGTGAGTGGTTGCAGTTTTTGGACGTCCCGAACGTTCATCATCTCTCATCATATCATCTTACGGCCACGTTTAAATTCAGCTGCCCAAAATTTCACTATGGTAAATGGTGGTGCAGAGTCCCCATACACAGAGTTCAACTCATTTTTGATTTGCGTAGGCGTATTGCCTTTCAAAAACAAGAATTTAATAACAGCTTGATACTCAATTTTTTCCATTTTCACAAAAAACACTCACATCGACTCACTCAAACGACTGTCAACTAAAAACTGCGCATCCAAAACGTCGGTAAGTAACTATCAAAAGATGCACAACTAGCATTCACTAGCTTTTATTGACGAGTGCTGCTATCTTTACGAGTAATAAGTGTTATTACCCTATAGCCCATTAAATTCAATTAGAAGAAAGAAAGTTAGAGTTAACTGCCAATCTGCCATTAAATAATTTTGTTTAAAAGACGATTATTTAATATTAACACATTATGTATAATTGTTTTAATTAAGTTAATAGTTCCCAGTTCTGACCGACTTTTTAAACGCCTATTCTCGATTTCTTAGGTTAAGGTTTTTAGTTTTCTTAAATTTAAAAACTGTATAAAAATTATGGGATATTTTCGAACAAAGTCGGGGCTTATGATCACCCGCTGTTTGTCCTAATCTTACAAATATTGTAAGGTGTTCGAATCCGACTGCACATGATGCATTCTCTGCTACTTTACATAACAATTTCGGCCTATAATCGCAACTAGTGCTTATCGGACGGTGATTATCATACTTCCATGTTTTGCGAAGGGGAATATTCTCAGAGAAGTTTTGTTGCAACAAAAGCCAAATTCAATAATTATGAAACTGTTGTTTGAAAAATTTGCCTGAATTATGTTCATCTTTTGCCGACGCAGATGATTTGGCATTACAGCCTAGTTGAGAAAATAATGTGGTAATACCAGATAAAATTCTGGAAGGTAGTGCATTTTCAAAAGCAATAAAACTCAAGAAAGAACATTTTGCCTAAAGATGGCTCGAAACTTTCAAAGTCCGATACATTATTGTGTTTTAAATTCTAAGCAGGGAATGCAATGATGATACTGCTTAGTGCAAGAAGAAGCTTAAAGAATTAAAGAAGCCTTTAAAACACAATTTGGATCAAAATATACTCTGAAAGAACATTTCGCAGTGGACGGGTTTAATTAAAAAATGTCTTTTAATTTCACAGGTTTGAATGTAATATAAAAGCAAAACAGAAAGAACTTCGGTTGCAACTTGACCTCTATTGCTTTTGGGCCGGTCTTTTCAGTGACCTCTGAGGTTTCTTTACAATTGGTTTCTTAATGGGGAGACTCCGCGGATGCACGTGCTTCTTATAAAATCATGTTTGGTTTTACGCCCGCTGGCATTCCTAACATTTTTATTTCCGTCGCCCTCATTTATAATTTATATCCAACATAGCGATGCTTATTTTAAAGTTGGGCAGTCGACTGTTGCACATAGCAAGCCTTTAATACAGCGGAAACACTAACTCTAAGTACAACATCGTTTGGTGGTGAACTTAACTCACAAAAAACTGAGCTTGTGGGAATCAGTTCTTTACTAAGGCAATCCCTATCTATACTAAGGACTGAAACGAATAAAATCTGTAAATTTTAATACGGGCTATACTTCCAATGTGTAAAAATTGCGATTCCATTTTGTACCCAAATTAGCCTGTATATTCTCTAGTTTCAGTTTGTTATTGATTTTAGTTCGGTGCGGTTTAAAATATTTATAAAATATGATTCAAGAGGAACGCCGTAAAAAGATCATCGACAAATGGCTCAAAAATACTTCGCGTCCAAACCATTTCATCGCAAAAAATTTTAAGTTGAGGAAAAGTGAGAAGTGTGCAAAGGACGTAAAAGATTTTAGTACTAAATGGAAAAGAGCATCCAAAAAGATCATGGATGTAACTGTCACCAACCTTATGAAGGACATTCGAAAGAAGTTGAGTAAAGAATGGGAACCCAAATAATTTTTTTTATTTTTTGTAATTGTGAATGAATTTAATAAAAACAGAGTTTTAAAGCAAATAAAAAAAATTTACATGAATTATGTAAATATTTTTTTTTTTACTTTGAAATTTCCAAATTTTATTCGTTTCACTCCTTACCTACAAGTAACCTAACATATCTAGTTGAACCACATAATCATTGTTCATTTAATTAAATGTTCGTATTAGAGGCACCTAACTTGGCAGTTCATTTGGTTTTCGTTGCGTGCATGCGAGAGTATTAGCATTCAGTCCCATCACCAGAAAAAAGCAAATCAATATACCCGTACATGGTACAAATTTCGAAAACAAATTCGAAGTAATAAAGTGTTACGAAGGGGAATATTCTCAGGGAAGTTTTGTTGTAACAAAACCCAAATTCAAAAATTATGAAACTGTTGCTTAAAAAATTTGCCTGAATTATTTTCATCTTTTGCCGAAGTAGATGATTTGGCATTACAGCCTAGTTGAGAAAATAATGTGGTAATTACCAGATAAAATTCTGGAAGGTAGTGCACTTTCAAAAGCAATAAAATTCAAGAAAGAACATTTTGCCTGAGGATGGCTCGAAACTTTCAAAGTCCGAGACATTATTGTGTTCTAAATTTTAAGCAGGGAATGCAATAATGTTGATACTGCTTAATGCAAGAAGAATTAAAGAAGTCTTTAAAACACAATTTGGATTAAAATGTACTCTGAAAGAACATTTTGAAGTGGACGGGTTTAATTAAAAACTGTATTTTAATTTCACAGGTTTAAATGTACTATAAAAGAAAAGCAGAAAGAACTTCGGCTGCAACTTGGCCTCTATTGCTTTTGGGCCGATCTTTTCAGTGACCTCTGAGGTTTCTCTACTATTGGTTTCTTAATGTGGTGACTCCGCGGATGCACGTGCTTCTTACAAAATCATGTTTGGTTACGCCCGCTGGCATTCCTAACATTTTTATTTCCGCCGCCGTCATTTTTCCTTTATATCTAACATAGCCATGCGTATGTTAAAGCTGGACAGTCGACTGTTGCACATAACAAACCTTTAATACAGCGGCCACACTAACTCTGAGTACAACATCGTTATCACAATTTCTTTAGTGGTGAACTTACTCGTAACTCACAGAAAACTGAACTTGTGGGAATCAGTTCTTTACTAAGTCAATCCCTATCTATGTATACTATAAAACCTATCTTCTCTGCGACTTACAAGTCGATTCCAAACAGATTGTGAGAATAAAATTTAGTTTTTTTGAACTGAAGGAGTTATTAACGAGGTGAAAGGTTTCCATTAAAAGATTTAATTTTGATTTGTCAGGAGAATACGTATTTTTTATGAAATAAGATTTGATTTTTATTTCAATCGATAGATGAACCGTTGCCATTAATAATGAAAAATAATTCCAGTCAAATAACCTACACGACATCTGTTACACAACCAGGTCTTAGGCTAAGGGTCGTAAACGTAAACCTTCACTTTCACATGGTCTCAAAGCCAGAAGTCACACGGTTTTAAATCACATGATTTCGTCAGCCAATTTTATCACCATTTCGAAAAATGACTCGGTAAAGAACCTTTTTTTTTCGCTGGAGAACTATGTTTTCGCCAACTGTGTGGCATGTAGTGCCGTCTTTGAAAATGAGCATTCCCCGCATCCATAATTTAAAGTTCCTGTCATTAAAATTCATTGATCATACTTTTTTTTGATAGTGCTAGGTTTTGAGGGAATAAGACCTAATAATGACTCCTGAATAACCGTAACACGTAACACGTAACACGCTGAATATAGATGCTCCTCGGCAATCGTTCCTTTGTTTTCTAGGCCTCAAATGTAATAATAAATGCCTTGAAAGCGAAAATGTGCCTCAACTAATGAAATGATTTTTTGGTTAAAATAATTAATCATGCAAAATCAAATAATGCATCTCCAACACCTAATTGGCAAAATTACGACGCTGCTGATGGCCGTCAAGCCTAAATTATTACGTTAATTGGATCTTATGGGCTTTCGACTCAACTCTTTACGTTCATATGATATGCCCAATTCTAGAAGAGAAATTGTAGAATCTGAGTTTCCGGGTTTTGGGTGACGGGTGGGATTTCGGTATTTGGTCTTTATATTTGCTTCAGACAAATTTTCATCACTTTTGTAAAGCAGTTTCAAGACATTGTTGAAGCGTTTTAATTATTGTTACTTGGTGACAGAATAGAAGACTATTAAAAAAATCTGTTACTGGAAGCGATATGCGTCGTACGAATATTGCTTTTCTCCGACAATAATCGATGACAACTGTCGCTTCGATAGCGAATATCTTAGAGGCTAGGAGAATTCAGTGTGATAAGAAATTGCACAGGCCATAGACATGTAATCCATTTATGCCCCTCCGTTCGACATATTAAAGTATCTTCAAGGCAGTCTGGCTGTTCTTAGGTGTCATAACCGCATGTACACAGAGATTCAATGTACTTGTTTTTTTTTTATATCAGCGCTATCGAAATAACTTCAAGTTATGAGGCCTTTGAAGGTTGCTACGACTGTAGCTAGATCTGCTGGAATGTTCAGCTTTCCTTTAGATTTGTAATGCTCACATTTGCAGATACTAAGCTTTATTTATAAAACATGAGGTTTTGAGATAAGGTTGAGATTAGGTTTCTTATTGGTTGGCAAAAGTTTGACGCCTTATTGTAACCTTTACCTATATAACTCTTTCTAGAGCTCCAGTGTTGCGTAGAATACTATCCTTAAGATTCCATTGAGTGCATTACTATCTCTCTTGAACTTTTTTCCAGACCCAGGAGATCTAAGAGGTTACAGAATCTTACCGTGTTATAAAACAGTGCACAAAGCTTAGTAGAAAAATTAGTTATGCTTAGTTTTAACATCGCTAAGCTTGTCAGTAATATAAATTAACCAAAATAGACGAAAAATCCTGATTTCGGAATTTCCAAAAATCCCAATTCAAATTCTCATCAACGTCGTTGCCATGTATTAAAAGTTAAGGATCTTTTCGTTAGGAATTCTTGCTTGTAAAAGTATGACTGATTCTCTTTACCGGGTATATGGTATGAAAGGGGAACACCCGATTGCAAAGTTATTAGCGCTTAGTTTATTTATGGTCAAGAAGTCATACGCTTTGTACGCAGGCCGAATATAGAATACCGAATACCATTTGCGGTCTGAAGATCTTTGAGGGATATCGAAAGTCGTATTTCATGGTAGTGAAAAAATACGGTAATTAATAGTGGTCGGTGTTGTTGGATTAACAAATACTCGTATATGTACACATTACTCAGCAAGTGGTTTTTCTTTACTACAGACTGCCTTCTAAATTTCCTCCGTATAAATTTCCTATTGTGCTAAATAAAGCAAGAACTGATTTCATTTGACTTTATTTCCTATAAAGGTAAAAATGCTGGATTACGTGGGCTGATAATCTTCTCATACAGGTTACCGGAGGTACGTGCGCTGACCAAGCAGAATGAGTTGGATGACAGTGGGATATCCTTTATGAATGGGGAATATTAACATCCTTTGTTAGTTTTATTACTTATGTACAAATCACGTTTCGACTCATTTTCATCTGGTTGAAATGCAAAAACCGGAATCAATGTCTTTTCTCCTTTAATGGCTAAGCCATTTAAGCTGGGTGCTGATGCGTCAGTCAGAACTTATATACATACATACATATTGGTCCCGTCCTACCCCCTCGAAAAGACTTATATGTTTGAAAAGAAGCTGAAAGTATTTGTGTTTTAGGGTATTAGCGAGTATTTAAAGTAAATCCAACCAAGCCAATATGTATATTTTCCTTTTGTGCGTAAATACAGCTACGAGTAATACCCAAATTTTATAACGATTTTGGCCCATCTCTGATGAATTAGCCTTTCAGTCAGAATATGTTTCTTTGTTTGCGCATATTAGCACATTCGTGAAATTTCTTTGAAACGAAATAATAAAAAAAACCGAAAAAAACAATAACACACTCTGCTATTTAAATAATTATGGTAAAATGAGGAAAGGGATACCCAAGGAGTGTTAACTGCTGAATTTTGTAGCAATCTCACTAGTCATCGGGTCGAATTAAAAAAAAAGAAAGTGAATGTTAAACGAACTGCAATTAATAGGAACAAAATGTGCATTAAATGTGGTTAGGATTTTCGCACGTCAGCATATGACATGTAGAACATTGACTCATACAATCACGCATATTAGCACCGCACCACTGATGAAAGGAGAATAATACGATAGCACGACGTTATGAATGTGAACGTACGCATTTATGAATACACTTCATTTGAACAGCGGGGGAGTGATATCGGGGCGAAGGTAAATTTTCATATCGGAGCTCGACGGTTTCTAGAAGCCAGCAATATGATGCTTTCCAAAAAAAATTGCGTATCTTAAGCTGGAACGTTGGCACAATGATGACCAAAAGTTGGATCCAGAAAATGTATTACGGCAACGTAGTATATGTACGTTCAAGAAAGCAGATGACGAAATATCGGAAATGGGGTGTAGTTTTTGAAAACAAAATGGAACATAAAAAGGTTTTTAGGCGTATTAAAAATTAGCGCCTGACTAATGTCAATAAAACCGATAATTGAACATAAAACTTTAAATATTGTTAGCGGCTATGCTCTTTTGGTAGTTAGTGAGCATTCAGAAAAATAAAAATTTTGGCGCAACTTTGATAAGCTTTTAAATGGAGTATCAAGGAAAAAAATCCTTTTTATCAGCACAGATTTGTTCGACAAAGACTGCCATGGAGGAAACGGTTTCGGAATATGAAACTAAACTCATGCTAATCACGTAGTCTAACTATACTAAATACTCTGCAAGGCACTTGATTACATATAGTATTTCGGTGGTGGCCACCAAACCCAGACTGATTGCCATCTCTCCTAGGATGACACGAAACCACAATCAAGGATTCTAAAGTGATCTTGGGCACTTAAGTGAACAACGACTATTGATAACAAGAATTTTTGTAAAGAAAAAATATAAACAACGAATGAAAACCATCGTCAGTCGAGAACATAAACAGGCACAATTCAAACAAGGAAAGAGATCAGTGGTCGGTGTTAATGTGAACATCTTCCAAGAATAATGAGAGAGTAGAGCAAAAACAAAGTACAGTGGAAATATCGAAGCCCATAAAGTGCGTCTTGAGTTTGACTATGAGGGTCAAAAAAGCGGGTGGCTAGAGTACGTGCGAAATCAGTAGCATTGATGTGGGAATTACAAGAGGAACCCTCACAACCCAAAAACAGTAGAAGAAGTGCAACTCCGGAGCACGGGCAAATAAGCTAACATTTTTAAGATTGCTAAACAACGAAGAAAAAACTTGCAAGAGATTGAAATACATTAAAGATGAGCGGCGAAACATACTAAGAAGCGCAACGTAATTTGCAATGGATGGAAAGGGTACTTTGACCCTTTATTAAATTAAGACTTTTCGCGCAGTACCATTCCCTCGGCTGTCGCGCATGAAGAGCAGCCGGCAGATTTTATATAGGCCAAAGTTAGCCAAACTCTAAAAAGAATGAGCCGTAATCTGCGACGTGTGGGTGACGATCAAAAATCTTGGTTTTAAGCGGCCTCCGATTTTATTCAATAAAAGCGGATCGCCGAAAGAGCTATAGGCTAGCCCAAAGATCGAGTTTGAGAAGTATTTCGATGATTGGAAGAAACGCTGGCACAAGTGCATAATATCTAATGGGGACTATTTTGAAGGCGACAACATTAATGTAGACGAGTAAATAAAGATTTTTTTCAAAAAACTAAAATTACCGTTATTTTCTGAACACACCTCATATGTTATAATATGAAAATTTACGAGCGAGTTCTTGATAGTCGACAACAGTCAAATCCAACTCGAAAATAGCAGGATAGTTCCAAGTGAATGCGGGAACAAACCAAGGGAATGTATAATCTATTAACGCCGCACATAACGTTTTAAGAATGACTTTTCCTCGGCATTGCTGCCGATGATAATGCAGCAATGAGCAATGTTATGCAACTCTTAATAATTGGATAAAGGCGTTAGAATACAACAGGTTACGGATAAGTTGTACTAAGATCGAATATCTTGGTTTTTCCTAATCCAAAAACTCAACTCCAGACATTTATTTACATATAAAAAACCAACATACTGAGTTAAGTATGAAAAATTAAATTACTTAGGATCGGCCGTCAGCCACGAAGGAAATACATAAACCCAGTGTGGGGTGGCATAAATTTTGAGAAAAAAATTTATTCACAGGGTGAATGTCTCGAACTCCAACTTTTTAAAATGCTATAATTTTTTTATTTTTTGATAAATTTTATTGTGCCAAAGCAAAAAATGCTGAAAAATACATCAATTTTTAAATTGTATCAGTAGTTTTCAATATGTCCACCTTTGGCGCGAATAATGGCCTTGAGACGGCCGAAGAAAGCATCGCACGCTGCACGCAAGTGGCTCTGTTGTATTTTGGCCCATTCCCCGCGAAGTGCTTGTTTGAGGTGGTCCAAACTTTGGTATTTTTTAGTGCTAACCTTCGCCTTCAAAATATCCCAGACAGAGAAATCCAACAGATTTGCATCTGGAGAATTTGCAATCTATTGTGTCGAAGAAATGAAGTGTGGAACATTGTTTTTTAACCGATCTTGGTTGACGCGCGCTTTGTGAGACGGTGCCGAGTCTTGTTGAAATGTCCACGGTCTCCGACCGAAATGATTGTTTGCCCAAGGCTTCAATACTGCCTCTAAGTTAGTTTCACGGTATACGATCGCATTAATTTTGACGCCACGGTCCAAAAATACCAGCGTAGAGCGACCATCGGCGGTTATGGCGGCCCAAACCATCACCATCGGTGCTGCCTGCTTTCTGGTGGCCGTCCGAAGGTGTACATTTTCGAAGGACCTCTCTGGCAAGTAAACTCGGTCATTTTGTTTGTTGATATATAGTATTGCTCGATAACAAATGGCGACTCACCGGAAAAAAACTAATTCGGCAACTCACCACTTTCGTGCAAGCGTAGCAACTCCTTCGCTCTTTCGACTCTAAATTTTTTCTGTTGCGGTATAAGATCGTGTGCTTTTTGGAACTTCAATGGCTCATTTTTCAGTATGTGTTGCATCCGTTCCAACGATATGTTGAACTCACGAGCCATTTTTCTTCCACTTCGACGCGGATTTAGCTCAATTCGAGCCTTCACTTTCCGAACCATTTCTGCCGATGTTGCTGTTTTTTTATGACCACCTCCATGGCGTTTTGTAACGCTGCCAGTATCACGGTAACGAGCTATGGTTCGAGACACAAATCATTTATTCACGTTGAGGTGCTGGAGGGCTCTAACTATAGCTACCTGTGGTTTTCCAGCCAAATATAATGCAATCACACTATCACGTTTGAATTCCATAGCCGGATAAAAATTTTTCAACACAAGTGAGACACAAATCGTTTAAAAGGCTTATAAATACTAAAATTATCTGTCGTGTGTCAAAATTAGCTCACTGTCATGAATGGTTTGGAAATTATAGCAGTCTGAAGTTGGTTGCAATTCGAGTCATTCATATGCAAAAAACATATTGTAAAATAAATACAAACAAAATTTGAATTTAGCGCCTAAGTGCCAAGGTTGGCCATCGTTTTTACTTTACCGTGATGAAATCATTGTACTTAACTGTAAATTCATTAAATGAACTAAACTGTAACTAAGAACTCAATAAAAACTTAATTCATTCGCTTGTCGTTGATTGAAGTCTCTTCTCGTTTTTTCCTAACTCGGGTTTTTGTTTGGGCGAAACGTTCAACCAAATTTCTCCGGGCTGACAAGAGAAGAAAAGGCTCCATTTCGGGCACCGTTAATCTGCTTAATCTTAAAGGTTTGCTATAAACGATAGCCGTTCGACAAGTTTTATCATATGCCATTGTAATATTGGGCGATGTACGAGCAATAAAAAGACAAATGACAGGGACGGAAGTGAAAATGTTACTTATGCCAGCGCGTATAAGAAAACATGATTTTATAATTTGCATTTGCAGAAATTTCAATATTAAGAAACCCATAGTAGACAAACTTCAGGCTGAGTAAAACCCACCGTACAGTAGAAATCTGTCAAATGAGGAGATTGACAGGTATCTGACAACAAAGACATATTCCGTAACACAACCATTGAGGCACTTCACCAACATAAAAGTAGACTAAAGACCTCGACAGACATAACCCGGAGATCAAGACATTGAAGTCGCCGATCAAAAACCTCCTAACAACAATAAAAGCAAATTACAGAAATTCTCTAAGTTTGTATTGGAACGAAAAATTCGGCCTGTAAACACCAGCAGCCCGAATATGTTCCCGTAAATAAATAAAACATTTCGTAAGAAAGATTAAAACGACCTTCCGTGCCTTAAAATCGTCCGAACGTTGGACAACAAGCACAGCAGCAGGCATCGATCCAGATGATGACAACTTCTTTGTGTTCGCTCGATGTCGAAAGGTACATCAAGCTTTGGTAAGCGCCACAATAAGACTCACACATTGTGCCGTCGGTGCGTCCGCAGCTTCTACGACATCCAGCAGTCCACTTGCTCCCAATGTGGATACCCAGCCGCCAAGTTGCGTTCATACAATTGGTCGATAAAGGCTAAGAGTAGGAACACACGAACTGGCAGCATGCGTTTCCTTAAGGTTGTGCGATGGCGTTTCCGCAACGGATTCCGTGAAAGAACCCAAGCTAAGCCCAAGGGCAAGGGTGGTAAGAGGCAATCGTAAACGTTTGACTCAATGTTTTTTTGATAGAAGATCCGCAGGAGAAGGTAGAGCATATAGGAGCGACTTTCCAGGAAGTGTACAAGGGGAATTACATCATCGGCCCGAACCACAACCTGTGCACAATTTCTACCTTCGAAATGAAATAGTGTACCGGCGACGGTAGGGTACTATCCCCGTTCATTTCGGAGAAAGAGCTCCAAACGATTTTCGAATAACTTAGAAGTAAAAAATCAGTGGGAACCGATGACATCCCGAACATTGTGCTTCGACAATAGAAACGGTAGACATTTATACCAGCCTGTTTAATAATTCCATGAATAATGCCCATTATCCAGCGCATTGGAAAACTGCGGTGGTACATCCCATCCCATCCTTCTTGAGTAAGGTGTTCTAGAAAGTGATCAATAGAGTCTGGATTAAGTCGGTTGAGGACAAAAATATAGTTATTCATGTCGCGTCTAAACTGGTTTCTGGTATCCAGTGGAACAAAGGCAAGAACCATTGTACTGGACTTGCCTGATTAACTTGGAAAAAGCCTTCTATACCGTATGGTTTGAGGGACTCTTTTTCAGGCTGAACTGTTTGGGCATTAGCTAATCACTTCTGTTTATTCTTTACAATATGTTAACAGATAGACAGTTCATCGTGAAAAATGGCGATGTGACTTCTGCTGAAACATTTCACATTAAAAACGGTCTGCAACGGTCATTTATACAAGTGATTTAATAAGTTTACTTCACTATGCCATAGCGTACACAGACGACTTAATCCCGTACAGATCAGGTCCAAAAATTGAGGTCATTAATATAGTTTTGCAACGTGACTTGAAGTTGAAAATCAACTTTTAAAAATCGGAAACCATTCTGTTTAGGACGGCTTTGTCTGGCGCCGCTAGTGATATCAGAAAGAATTGGCGTATGTTATCTATCATCGGACAACACGAACAGCTACTTGCTTGTCGAAATGGAATCAGATACCTTAGGATCTGGCAAGATCAGTATCTATATTTTAACACACATGTAGATGTTGCTCTGCCCAGAGCCAAAGACGATTTTGCCCTTTCAAAGAAACAAAAGACTCGCCAATTCGATGCGAGGGCGAAGGTAATCTGCTACATGGCGCTTATCCGGCCTATGCTTGTATTTAGATGTTCCGTGTGGTTCAACATGAGAGCCAGTTTATGGGAAAAGATTCGAGTGCTTAAGAGGGTTTGCCTTTGAGCTTGTCTTCGCTTATATAGAAAACCTGACTCTGAGTGCATAAAATTCTATCCTAATGAGGTCTTGTACAATAGAGCGAACCTAATAAGAGTGGACAATTTCGCCATTAGTTGACTCGAAGGCACGATGCAAGAGCAATGAGCTCGTCGGACAACCTTATCTCCGGGGCTTTCTACCCCAATTATATGTTTCATGAGGGAGTTCGCTTTGACGGCTTTGTTTCTCCACAAGCGTTCCTCTACCTAGATAGTAAAGGTATGATTCAGGACAGATTTGCGGTGCCGCTAATCTTCAACGTCGCTCGAACAGCTGTGGACAGGCGACTCAACTACGACAGAGACGTCGCAAATGGAAATGCGGAGCGCTTCCGATTCAGTAGGTCGGTAGAGAGTCGCGACATGTGGGATGTTGCTCATCAGCACCAACAATTTTGATGACTTGTTGAAGAAGAGGAAGCTTCTTCGTCTAATTCCCCCAATTCAGGGTAGCTTCATTAGAGAGAGAAAAAAAAAATATTAAAATTACACAACAAAAAAAAAATTAAAAAAAAAAAAAAACAATTACATAGTTTAAGAGGTTAAGTAGGTTAAGATTTAGTTCTAGGTAGTTTATAGTCTTAGTTTTGTGCTTTATATTATAACAAAAAGAAAAGTCCATGCACACAATTTTTTTATTGTACTTAAAATTTGTTTTCTTAGTTTTAGTTTTAATAAATGTAAAAAAAAAAAACTGTCCAAAACGTCGAAAGACATCGATCAAGTAAAATATTATGTTTAATTTAGAGTGCCCGCATTGGGCCAGTAAATTATACTAAGTTATTGAAGCTAATTTTTAAGCGGTTTTTTTTTGTAGATATAGCTTGTAAGTATCAACTGATGTATTAAATAAAAATGCACTTAAAATGAAATGAAAATGAAATCAAACTGAGGAAATAGGCGGTTTTTTGCAATTTTAAACGAAGATCCTCACACCAATGTGAAAGCATTAGCAAACTCTTGCCTTAAATAAGCAAATGATCCATAATGGTATTAATGATTTCAATGTCCGCAAATTTACCCAACTTCAACAGTTAATAAAAGAGGAAGACTAATCATACTCGAATAGAATGGGAGCAGGTATAGTAAAATGTGGTTCTTTTATTTGAAACAAAAATACGACTATATATTCAGACGGACTGAATTGTCATTACACTATGATCTGTGAAAGGCCCAATAATTTTTGACAAGGCTTCACAGCAGTGTAGGTGCCGTTTGGGACTGGAAAAATGGCTTATAAAAATGACAGTCAAATTGTATCAAACACGTTTTTTTTATACAATGCCAGGGTATTTTCGGTCCCCTAAGATGGAAATACCAGATGCTCTATCATCCATACAGCCCAAATCATAGTAATAACACAAAAAAAAAAAAACCAACGGAAACTACCCCGATTTGAGTTGTTGCAAATATAAAATTAATTTAAAGATCTCAATTCCATACAAGTACGAGTACATGGTTTCTGTTGCTGTGTCTATCATACATTGGCTTCCACAATTTATAACTTGATTTAATTGCTCTACGACGGTTTGCCGAAATAAAAAAAAAATCAATAAAAAGGTGAAATAACTGAATTTATTCGAACACCTGTTCCCCAACAATATCCGAGAAGCGAAATCAATACCCAAAAATAAATTTGCTGGCAGCCTTATCCGCACCAGGTAACCTAGGTATGGTTGACAGCATTGACAAAAAAGTCTTCCAAGGGCCAATAAAAAAAAACACACATACAAACATTGCTCACGATAGGCACTTTGACGTAAGCTTATTGGCCTGTTTACCTACTACCTTTCGAGACAAATGAACCTGCATACAGCAGAATGTTCTTACTAGCCCTTTGTTTCCCTTAATACCCCATTATGGGTCCCATATTCTCTCCCTATCCATTTTCCAGCGACTGAACTGCTAGCTACATATGAAACTCTGAAGCAGGTAGGAATGAAACAAATCGATTGATGGCTTGATGGCAGGTTGTAAGCACACATTTTGTGAAGGTTCTTTTTTTCGTTATATTTGCTATGAAACAATTTTATGATAAGTGTCAACTGGTACGAGACAATCGCCACACACATAAATCCTTTTGAAAATACATATGTCAAACTGGAATAGATGACAACAAAAGTCAATATTGGTCGCTGGGTTGGGCTGGAATTGCCACTGGCTTATCCTGTGCCAGTGCAGCTGGAAGGAAAACGTGTCACACACTAGTTTATCCTTTCATTAATCAAAAGTTGCTTGTCCAAAGGAGGTGGCGGAAAAACGAAGTAGAATGTTATTGATTTTGAAAATGGTGTGCGGAGGTGGCAGTTCAAAAGAGGCAACAGTTGGACATCTGATTCGGCATGGGAAAGGCGACACCTTGGTGAAAATCGAAGACACACAGTTCCAACAAATTAATCTATGTGTCACAGATAATTCGACAGTTGCGAAATGGGTTTCCTAGAAATCATTATGTAACTATGTGGGTACATATGAATACCATATATGTTTGTATTTGTGTATGTAGCTACGTAATCGTAATGAACAATAATTGAAAATAAAATAAAAAAAAATAAAATTTACTCAATGGAAGTTTGGAAAGAAAATTTAATCAAACCCGGGGACGAATCCCAAAATTATTCAAAATGAAATACAGTTTCATAGTATTTCCTTGTATGACCCTCATTAGCATTTGAATTTGATATGTACATAAACATACATATATACACACATATATATATATATATATACATGTGTATATGCATATATGTATGCATTTTTTAATGTATTTGAAAAGGAATTGGTGATTTTCCTTGCTCCAATAAAAGTATCGTTCCCCCGGCAATTTTGTAAAGGCACAAAGTAATTTTCATTTTTAACAAAAATCCTGCACACCCTTGGAAGCAATTACCCACTCTCTAGGATTTCCTCTGCAAATTTAATTTAATTATTCATACTATGGGGTACGAGTATATGTTCGTAATTTTTCGTTGAATAACTACAAAGCATACGAGTATTCAAAGTATTTTCTATGTATTTTCGCAAATTCTCAGCTCTTAACTTTTTACAAACTAGCTCCTCACTCTTTCATATGCATAAATTTTTCTTTCTTATTGCCCTAGTTATGTATTGTATATGTTCCTTTTAATGAAATTTTTTAGTCTTTTGTGATAAAATATGTATGGTATCAGCATCCATCCATCATCAGTATTTCCAACATGTTGACCACAGAGGAATTGCCAAGCCTGCCGTCGTCATTCTCACACCAGTCGTTGCATAAGGTAAAGGGTGGCCGTGGTTCAAGTGGTAGTGAACCGGCTTCCAAATCGGTGTTCGAATCCCAACATCGCCCGAAAGACATTCATTTTTTCAGTTAAGGAAAATCAAGTAAGATGAGTAATTAACTAGAAATCAACAACAAACCAACTTCCCATTAAATGTTGGATGCTACCCATGCCATCCCATTTTCCAAAAAATATACATGCTGAGGTATAAAAGTATTCATAAACACTTGAGTGTTAAGTTTATTAAAAAAAATAAAATAAATAAACATAGCACACTTAGCTGTTTAGCAAAAGTGTAAACACAGCAAAAAGCAGTATACGCTGAATATTTGCAGACATATGGAAGCATTACTTTAGTCTACCTGCAACATAGAAAGACATATCAGCTGCTATGGCGTTCACAAGTCGAACTGTTAAAGGAAGCTCTAACAAAGAAGATAGTTCTTTGCCGGGTTCAGGTTATGAGAAGACCTGATTTGAGCCTTTAGCGGCCACGAAATAACAGATGGCGTCATTACATTGAGAAAACTACCCTTAGCGAGATGGCGTAAAATAACGAAAGGAAGAAAGGAGCTGGGGCGAGTTATGAAATTCATGCACATATGTAGATTGAGTAGCTGACGAGCAAGTACCTAAAATGGAGGTTTACAAAAATAGAACAAAGAAAAGAACTTTAATGAATTATTAGTATAAGTGAAAATAACGTATAAAAACCGAAAACAGTTTGTTTTTGTGATTCGAATATAAAAAGGGTTTTACACAACAACAAGACCTAGATAAGACTCGATGAACTAAGCTTTCTGACTGCTTTGTATATTTGAACTAATTCGGGAGTGGTGAGAGGATTCTTCAAGGACTCAAGCGAAAACTAGCTGTTGGCAAAGACACAGAACACTTCATCCTCTCCATTTGTTATTGATATAATATCAATATATTTGGATACATCGGTAGGCGAAAGTGTACCTAACAATGAATGGAGTATAAGGTTGCCCTCATGAAGAGAGCGCTACATCCTATACCGGTTTTCGAGCCGTCCGTGAAAATCCCATATGATTCCTTTTATGGTTCAGATTCAAGTCGAATTGAGTCCTCAATGCGCAACTTCATCGAAATTACAATTCAGTGCCAAATACCACTTTACCCTTGAAGATGGAACCTTAGACATACGAGGGTTTTTTTTATTTTTCTACATAGTCTTTAACTCTACACACTTCTCCCAGCGATGCTCCCATCTCTCTTACCCGTGCAAATAGTACTTGGCGTTTTTCTCTGCAAAATAATTGTTCACGAAGGTGATTGCCTCCTCGTTTGACGAAAATCTCTGTCCTCCGAGCGCAGTTTTTAGATGAGGGAACAAAAAGAAGTCGCTTGGGGCTAGATCTGGTGAATAAGGCGGATGGTCAAGCAGTTCAAACCGTAATTCATGGATTTTCGCCAAGGTAATCGTTGAGGTTTGAGACGGCGCGTTGTCTTGGTGAAACAGGATTTTCTTTTTCTGCAAATGTGGCCGTTTTTCCTCAATTTCTGCCTTCAGCTTTGCAAGTGCGTAGTATGCACCTGCAATGGTTTCTCCTTTAAGAAGATAATCGATTAAGATAACTCCTATACTATCCCAAAAAAACAGTCGCCATCCCTTTC
Source organism: Volucella zonaria (assembly GCA_963966105.1). Classification (NCBI taxonomy): domain Eukaryota; kingdom Metazoa; phylum Arthropoda; class Insecta; order Diptera; family Syrphidae; genus Volucella; species Volucella zonaria. Next base: position 20,041,998 of record OZ014532.1, on the reverse strand, counting down.
CCAGCCGAAACAACAGATTTGGCTTTTTTTGGAGCCGGCTCGCGCTCTGCAGTCCACTGTTTTGACTGAATTTTTGTTTCGGGCATATAATGGTGTATCCAAGTTTCATCTACAGTAATTAATCGGCGCCAAAACTCAGATTTATTGCGCCTAAATTGCGCCAACAGAGCGTTGGAAATGTTCATTCGAACGTAAGCAAATGCGGCACCCAACGAGCGGACAGCTTTCTCATGCCTAAATCTTGATTTAATATGTAACAAACACGTTCTTTGGACATTTTCATAACCTCTACTATCTCCCTCACTTCAATTCGGCGGTCGTCTAACACCATTTGGTGAACTTTAGCAACGTTATCGTTAGTGGTTGCAGTTTTTGGACGTCCCGAACGTTCATTATCTCCCAAACTCTTACGGCCACGTTTAAATTCAGCTGCCCAAAATTTCACTGTCCAACTCATTTTTGATTTGCGTAGGCGTATTGCCTTTCAAAAACAAGAATTTAATATCAGCTCGATACTCAATTTTTTCCATTTTCACAAAAAAACACTCATATCGACTCACTCAAACGACTGTCAACTAAAAACGCGTCCAAAATAACTGAAACTTCGGTAAGTAACTGTTAAAAGATGCACAACTAGCATTCACTAGCTTTTATTGACGAGTGCCGCTATCTTTACTTTTCAGACAACCCTTCTTTGTACATAAATATCAACTGTTGTGAGATTCATTAATCCGTGTATAGGTGAAGCAAGAAAGACCCCACATGGCCAAGAAGAGCAATCTTTGAAGTCTGGTAAAAGCAGAAGTGACATATTTATGGGAAAGCTTATTATGTCAAATACTTTAGGACTTCCTTCTATGGCAAACACTATGTCTTCCCGAAAGTTCGCTTGATTTGTCAGAAAAGTCTTCAACCCGATATGTTTGGCCCAAAGATATTTGCTATCAGGGATGACTCCGAAATACTTAGCTTCGTTGGAAAATGGGAAGGCTACACCTTTTAGTTGTAGCCTTAGCTTCTCCTTCTCGTGAAAAAAACTAGTTTAATCTTAAGAGAATTAACTGAAAGCCTGTTTCTAGTGAAGCTTTAAAACTAGAGTTCTCTGCGCCTCATAGCAAATAATCGCTTTTCAGGATGCAACATTGAATACAAGTCAACGGCAATCTGCAATAGTTTTTTGCTGGGAGAGAGGGCACGTCAGTTTAAAACATTTGGAAACCATAAAATATGTATTGCAGTGAATTTACAGTTCGTCAGGCGACTCAGTGCCGCACAATTTTATGTACCCAGGAACGCTCAAGTTAATATTATTGCGCGGTATTGCCATGGCGATTTTCCTCACTTTTGTTCGGAAGACACATCTGTGAAAGCTGATTGGGATGAGTATATTTAATAATTTTAAAAATAAATCGCTTCCGGTTTCGCAGGCCATCTGTGATCCATTTGTGAAGTTTGCACAATGTTCGAGAGTTTAATAAAAACAGTGGTTTTACGATTGGGTTGTCTAATTGAGAAATATTGGGGTGTCCCGGCTTATCATTAAATGCCACGAGATGCCAATAACGGAGAATTAATACACCCAAAATGAGCTTGTACCTACTGGGAACCCTTCGGCCAAGTAGCGCATTAACCCATTAGTGACCAACGGCAACCAGAAGAGCTAGAAAGTTGACATTTTTAACTCTGTTTACTTTTGGATATGTAAACCATAATCAAGAAACTTTTTTTTTTCTGAGCTGCTAAATCTTGGCTTGTGCCTCGGGATCCATATGGACTCGCTGGGCCATATTTAATATAATTTTCGTTTTTCTGTTATATATGGTACAATAAATCAAGTGTTTTTGGTAGGAAAAACTTTGTTTTACGTAGAAACAATAAACTAATAAGTTTTTAATCATCTACACGAAGAAAGTGATATTTATCATTGCATTTGATGCATAGGCCAACGTCGCCTTTTATGCACGTTCAGCTTTTTGATTCGGAGCTTACTCCCGCACATTTCCTTTTTTTGCCATCTGGAACTGTTACAAGGTAGCGGCCAACATTGTCGTGCCGTTGTATATACTCCCAGGACTCCCTTGGACGGTGATAATTTGTCGGTGTGTTTATATCACCGTACGTACCGTAATAATGGATAGCTATCTGGCGTCTAAATTCTAGCTGCCCCAAAGCGCCTCCTGCGTTTCTGTGTAACAGCCATGTACTATATTCTACGTCCAAAAGCCAGGTGAAGATGGAGGACCACCATTTCTTGCCCTTAGCTCCGATTCTGTAAGCATTTACATTTTAGTCTATTCTGTCTGTACCACCCATATACTTTTTGTACTTTGCGATAGCTAGTGGGCGTCTTACCTGAATTTTTTATGCTCTTGTCTGGAGTATCCACCAACTTTAGATACTGGATTTTTTTCGTACAAAGTAGAAGCGGCCCACACAACCGAGTTGTCGCTCCATTTGGTAATACGTACGCCTGAACCATCCATTTTAGTACTGACAATATATCCACGGGGTTTCCTCTGAAGTTCTTTATTCAATGGTAATGAACAAATTTTTGGTATCCAGTCTTCTTGCATAGTCCCGGTATCCCCGTTCTCTCAGTCCGATCATAGCTACTGCTGACGAGAATAAAACGGTAAAGGTTTTATTGTGTCATCCAATTCCCCGATCATATCAAATAAAGGTGCAATATTTTTCCCGTATTTCTGTCTATATTCTGGGTTACATCTTAGATTAAAACTTTGATGCATTTCAAAGTTGACTAGGTAACCAAGAGGTATATTCAGACACCACATTTTGTATCTGAAACGAATGGGTTTCACTTTTATGAACTGTTTGCACCCATGACGCCAAAGTATTGTATCATGGATTCGTCGTATAACAAATTTTGCTCTTTATGAAAATGCTTTGCGAACCGTTTTTTTAAAGCATCTGTCAATGTTCCGAGTGTCCAAATTTTTTTGGTCTGCCTGCTGCAGTCTATTGTTTATAAAATGTAAATAACGGAAGATTGTTTCAAACTTGGCTCTTCGTTTTCGTAATTCGTATCGTAGATCCAAGTCATTAACCCAGTACAAATGAGTAACCGGTAACTATTAAAATTCCAACAAATACTTTCATCTCATTTGCCGTTATATTAGGATTTGGGTTTCCTGTATGAACTGCATATTGGTTGGTTTTGTTGCAAAGCATTGGCAATATCTCTTCATCGAACTATTTTTCAAACAGCTCAGATGATTCTTGACTTTTGCAATCCGTATAGTCACATTCTGGAAAAAGGCCAACTTCACTAACGTCATCATCCTCAAGCCACAAAATTGGTGTTTCTATTGTTTTTTTTTTTTATCGTTTTGAATTTGGTGCAGCACCAGATGCGCCTTGTTCGAATCCCCTTATTTTCCGTGGTGTGTTTGGAGCCTCCACGATGTTTTGAGCTGACTCCTCTGCTACTACCGGTAACTGTTTATCAGTTGAAGTCCGGATTTGTCGGATACTACAGCGTACAGGCGTCTGCGTCAATTATACTTCAACACTTTGACTGGATAGTACAGGCGAGCCTTCATCTGCGGAATCTTCATCTGAATCGACATTAGTCCACTTGGTCGCTCAATAAATACCGATTGTGCTTCATCATCATCGTTATCCAATGTTTGCAGCTCTGTTAGGTTGTCTATCAAATGTTCTACATTCATTCTATATCTAAAAATAACCGAACATAAAAAAAAATAGCACTGAGTATGGTCCAACGGGGCCATATGGACCCCGAACCGGGAGAGTAGATCCTGGCTGGCCAGGAGGTCTCGGATCGTGCTCAAATTTTCTTTGATATAATCTTTTATTCTTTATTTAAAATATTTTGTAAAAATTTGTTCACAAAAATTTGTGATAATAATTAAAAAACACTATTTACCGTTTATGTCGTGCCATTTTTCAATTTTTTTCTTTTTTTTTAAATCGCAATCACAAGCCAAAAGCCACTTCTTCACCACAATAAGACCTGAATTTAATTTTATTGTGTTTATTATACTTTTCTCTTTGCGATATAACTGCGACAATAGCTTACTTACTTTACTTAACGGGCTCCCGACCCGTGGAAAGTCTCTGCCTGAGACACTTCAGCCTTCCATTCTCTACGAAACCGGCTGCTTCCAGTTATCCAGACCAAGCGCTCAGGCATCCGCGATAGCTTAGTCTTTGAAACATAGGTTCGGTCTTCCTTGTCATCTCGAACCTGAGGGCTGAGATTCGAAGATTCGAAGATTCTCTTAGCTGGAGCATTGTTGTCCATTCGCCCGATGTGGCCGAGCCAATGTAGTCGACGTATTTTGGCTTTTTGGACTACATCTACATCTTGGTATAGCTCATAGAGTTCGCGGTTGTATCTTCTCCTCCATTCGCCCCCCCTCGCACACAGGACCAAAAATCCGTCGAAGAATTTTTCTTTCGAAGGAGCCCAGAATTAACTCTCCCTTCCTGCTTATCATCCAGCACTCGGCACCATACAGTAGAACTGGCAGTATAAGGGTTTTGTAAAGCGTACATTTCGTCCTGCGACAATAGCAATTGGACGAAAATTAAAAATTGCATTTAGCCTGAAAGCTTACCATTGCGTACGGGTCCATATGGCGCCGCTGGTCACTAATGGGTTAATAGCACTTGTTTATCCACATACAGCTAAATTTAAAGTAAGCAGCACTGCAGCCTGCACCGAATTCACATCCAAAAACAGAACAAATGGCACCCGAAATGTATCATACTACGACATTCTATTGGACCGAATGCCATAGAAATATATCCCAATGTCTATCAGAGTGAGTAGTAGTAGAATTTCATGCTCATTCACTTTAGACTATCGAATCCTAGAATGGAGAAAACAAGGATCGTCTACAAAAAGAAACAGTTTTCAGGTCGAGGCTATTTAAAACCACTTTGGTTTGGCTGGCCTTGATCCGGAAGGTAGATATTTTGATGATGTGGAAAGTGTGATAGGCAAGATACAACTTCACGTTCAGGTTTTAGGTAGATCCCATTGTTTCTGAAATTTGGAAGCAAAGTTTTTCCAATATAGAGGTTATATTTTGCCATTACCAGACATGCCAAGATTTGGTGTGGTTATGTCGCCATGCCTCAGAGTATGAGTGCCCAGCAGGGCATTGGCGGATTCATGGGTGTTTAACGAGGAAAGTCTTATCGGGAAAAAATATCTCTAGGAACTAGGATTGACGGATATATGGACCATATATCGCTCCCAATATAAGATAACAATGAAGTACTACAAAACACATGATTTTAGGTATTAGAGCTCTCAATTTCACGTATACATGTGAACGTGGTCTAGAAAAATTCCTTATATACTGCTCCTTTTGATTACGCTTTTAGTCTATATCTATGATTATTTATTCGTGAAGATGGATATCGAGATCTAATTGGTCCCTGTCCCGTCCTATCTAGATATTTGGGAAGATAGAGAAAAATGGTATTTTAAAGTTATTATTAAGTAGTATGTAATCCGTGTTGGAGCCTAACCTAATTCATCGGAGAAAATTGAGGTGGGGTTCTTCGTATTTTGCAGTCCGATTGTTGAGCTGATTCAGTGCTGAGCCACTTTTTGTTGCAAATTTGTGTAATAGTACGCATTACTCTCATGGTACTAAATATGATAATTTTGTGTTCGGATTTCAACTTTGTTGCAAATATGCAAATACAGGTAAAGAAGGCGATGCCTTTGTTACAAGTTATACGGCACTGAGAATATTTATTTACATGCTTTGGGTATGAAAACTACAACTACACTCCAACCTGCATTTTGGCTCATAAACAGTATCACAGTCTACTTCATATTCTCTGTTGATTCAGGAGATAAAAGGTTTTAACACACACAAATCCGAGGGTTCAAATGACATATCTCCCCTTCTTCTGAAGAGCTGCTCTTCCACGCTGGGAAAGCCACTGCATAAGTTTTTTCATCAGTTCCGATTTTTGGGACTCTTTTCGGGCAGATGGAAAACAGCATTTGCCCAGCCTGTCCCTAAAAAAGGCGAATCTTCTTCTCTCTCATCCTACAGACCCATTGTACTTACGTCCTTTCGTTCTAAGGTCATGGAAACGCTGATAAACCGTCAGCTAATGAAATATGTATCTCGAACAGGAAAACTTCTCAACGACCGAAGTACGGTTTTCGTAGCAACAGGTCCACAGGTGATTTGATCGTATGTTTTCCTGAAAAGTTAAATCAAAGCGTACATCAAACTGGCGAAAGCAAGGTAGTTGTGCTTGGTATTTATAAGGCATTTGACAGAGTTTGGCATCAGGCTTTTTTGTCGAATATGCGTGCATTTATCATCGACGACTCCCTTCTTCAATGGATTAGAAATTAGCTTTCGGAACGTTCAATTCAAGTTATTTTGGAGGGTATCAAGTCTGATATTTATCGCGCTGGTGTACGCCATTCAGTCTCCGATGGGGAACTATCAACAGAGTGGAATTTAATGCTACCAAAACACAATGCTGTCTGCTGTTGTTAAAGCGAAATTTAAATATCTAGTCGAAACCGAAAAACTCTTCATTCTTGGTAATTCAATGACAACTTACGTTGGAATGACCACATATTCGATTTCATGCTGTGTGTCAAAAATGCTGCGAAACATCTAGGTTACTTTAAGCGATGTACATCCCTGCACCTGCTACATAGGATACATCTCATATGTGATGCTAATATCACTCAAACAATGGACACCCTCGAGCACTGATGTAATGTCTCGTGTCTCACTTTGATCAATCTCTATTTCCTAGAGATTTAAGGCCAATGTACATCGGTACCTCTCTTTCCTTCCTCCTTCGCCTGCACTGTGTGCAAACATTTTAAGACATATAACAACCCCTTGAGCGCTAATTATAAAAAAAAAAACGTCATCAGTCAGCAAGATTCTTTAAATAATCCCGGGTTATGGGTAAATATCAAGCAAGAGAATTTCAGTAGCTTTGTGATACATACATTCGTCTACCTAGTTTTGTCTGTCGGTTTCACCAGTTTCCAGTTGCCTTAAAAAAAAACTAACTTAAATAAACAAACAATGGAAAAGTTCTGTGCTCAATTGTTGACCCCAACGCCGAATGTGTAGCCTGCAATGGTCTCTGCGGAAAATTTTTCCATTGTACTTACCAGAAGATCCATTACCTACCTTAAGCAGTATTGCGGTGTCTTACATTTTTACTCCGACGAGTTCAAAAAGATCTCCTTGGCTCACGTTATGCTGCCAATTAAATCCAGCAATCAGTCCATTAATGCAATGCTAACGGAAAACGGTCATATTAGCAGAACAATTCTTGACAGAATAGAAAAGATTGAAGACTCAGTAAACTGCATTGGCAGTACTGTGGAAGCTTAAAAGTCCACAGGAAAAAACATCGAAAAGCAACTGGCAGCGATCCAAAATCTGTATAAAAGCAAGCTAATCACGATAACGAAGTGAAGTGATCAAATATCATTTCGATGGATTAAAATCATTCCTCAAATCAAATTTCGCCAACCTTCTTAAATCCAACACGCTTACTCACATAAATGACTCTATCAATCTTCTCCGTACAGATCTCGACTGGCTTTTTCAATCCTCCCCCAAAATAATACATCCGACCCCGTATCCATCGGATAGTACGCTTGATTGACGTCAGAGAAATTGCCGAAATTGGTAAAGAAGTGAGATTGGTTTCTCACAAAATCGATAGAATACCCGACCAAATTTCATTCCAAACTAGTTCGCCGTACAATGTCACAATCCATAATCAATTAGTAGACACGGAGTCTCACATGCCATCAGTTTCAACTAATCTTCCCCCCACCTTAACAACGGAAACCGAAATCGCGCTGCCTTCACCATCCAGTATCCCGCCCCCCGTCGCTCCCCGCAAACTGCCCAAACAATTCGGAACTTCATGGACCCTCTCCGAATGGAAAAGCAGACCCGAAAAGCTGAAAAAGGGAAACTATACGTCTGTTATGTCAGTTGGAATTTAAGTCAAGACTAAGCGTTCTGTCTATTACAGCAGATCCTACACCCTCCGTTAATAATTTTAACAAAAGCAGTTTAAATGTAACTTTATATACATACATAACAACCTTATTCCGATTTATTTCGAACTTTTAATATTTGCAGGTTTTGTGTAGTGAAGAAGATTTATCTGATGTATCAGAATATTTTCCAGAAAGCAGTACTCAAACCAAAAAACAAACAGAAATTACAGACTTTTTAAAAAGTACAGCGCCTTCCTCAACTTCCACTCCAATGTCACCAAACTCTTTTCAAAATGAAAGATTTTTTGAAGATGTCATGGAGACATCCAACGAAATTTCATTGGTGCAAGTAGAAAATCAGACGGATTCAACCCAATCAAACAATTTTACTCTTTCCTCTCCTTTTAAAACACTTTCCAATGAAACTCAAAATATTCCCTCAGCTATTTCCTCAGTCTCAGAGTATGTTAAGAAGAAGCCAAGGAAATTGAAAAATATACACAACCAATCGCTTGCAACTACGCTCCTCGAAGCATCCAAAGGGTTAACGCAAGCAATAACAAGCAAAACTGAACTGCAACCAGAAACTACAGAAAATTCTGCTTTTGGAATCTACACCCTGAATGACTCGAACTGCAACCAACTTCAGACTGCTATAATTTCCAAACCGTTCATGACAGTGAGCTTAAATTTTGACACATGACAGATAATTTTATTATTTACAAGCCTTTTAAACGGTTTGTGTCTCAGTTGAAAAATTTTTATTCGCGATGGAATTCAAACGTGATAGTGTGATTGCTTTATATTTATCTGGAAAACCACAAGTAGCTATCGTTAGAGCCCTCCAGCACCTCAACGTGAATAAATGATTTGTGTCTCGAACCATAGCTCGTTACCGTGATACTGGCAGCGCTGCAAAACGCCATGGAGGTGGTCATAAAGAAACAGCAACATCGGCAGAAATGGTTCGGAAAGTGAAGGCTCGAATTGAGCTAAATCCGCGTCGAAGTGGAAGAAAAATGGCTCGTGAGCTCAACATATCGTTGGAACGGATGCAACACATACTGAAAAATGAGCTTGGACTCAAGCCATTGAAGTTCCAAAAAGCACACTATCTTACACCGCAACAGAAAAAAGTTAGAGTCGAAAGAGCGAAGGAGTTGCTACGCTTGCACGAAAGTGGTGAGATGCCGAATTTGATTTTTTCCGATGAGTCTCCATTTGTTATCGAGCAATACTATATATCAACAAACAAAATGACCGAGTTTACTTGCCAGAGAGGTCCTTCGAAAATTTACACCTTCGGACGGCCACCAGAAAGTAGACAGCACCGATGGTGATGGTTTGTGCCGCCATAACCGCCGATGGTCGTTCTCCGCTCGTATTTTTGGACCGTGGCGTCAAAATTAATGTGATCGTATACCGTGAAACTAACTTAGAGTCAGTATTGAAGCCTTGGGCAAACAATCATTTCGGTCGGAGACCGTGGACATTTCAACAAGACTCGGCACCGTCTCACAAAGCGCGCGTCAACCAAGATTGGTTAAAAAACAATGTTCCACACTTCACTTCTTCGACACAATGGATTGCAAATTCTCCGGATGAAAATCCGTTGGATTTCTCTGTCTGGGGTATTTTGAAGGCGAAGGTTGGCACTAAAAAATACCAAAGTTTGGACCACCTCAAACAAGCACTTCTTCGGCCGTCTCAAGGTCATTATTCGCGCCAAAGGTGGACATATTGAAAACTACTGATACAATTTGAAAATTGATGTATTTTCCAGCATTTTTTGCTTTGGCACAATAAAATTTATCAAAAAATAAAAAAATTATAGCATTTTAAAAAGTTACAGTTCGAGTAAGTCACCCTGTATATTTCAACAAATATAGACGTATTACCACCTGACTTGCAAATAACTGCGAAGAAACAAATTTTGTCTATAATTATGGATATTCGAAGTGAACGAATGAAACGGAGTGAGAAATAAACTTTTACTTATGTAGATATTATTAATTTTCTTTATAAAGTTTCAATAAATGCGTTTTAATACTGAAAAATAATTCTGCAAAATTTTTCTTATGTTCTCTGCGCTTTTCTGGTTCTTCTCCTTTCAGGTGCAATATTGATATAGTTTTGATTAATTATTTCCACAATATCTTCGTGTGGAATTTAATCGAAGCATGTTCTGCTTTCTATATTTTCGGTTTTTAAAAAGTTATGTAGGCAAACGCAAGCTAACACAACTTGAATCGCTTCTCTAGGAGCAAATAACACTTGGAACCATTTTCTACGAAGCGCCGGTTTCTAGACAACATTAATTAAATCGTCATTGGTCAACTGTTAAATTTGTTTCAGAATATGGTTTCATCATGTAGTTCGTTAATGCAAAGGCATCGTCTGCAATAAATGTATATGGCGAAGAGATACTAGTTGAAGGTAGATTACATGCAGTTGGTATATGTACTTCACTTTTTTCAATAGCATATTTTAGGTCAGAACGAAGCCACACTTCTGCATCACCAATACGTCCATTAATTCCAACATCTACATACAAGAAGCGGTAATTGGCGTCAGCAATCGCCATTAAAATAAAGGAATGATTTCTCTTGTAGTTGAAATATGTTGATCCAGCTTATCCTGCAGTGATTTCTTGCAATCAACAAATTTTACAAGTCTATTTTACAACAAATCAATGTTTAAAATCTCACCGTCTATAGCCCCAATGCAATGTGGAAATCCCCACATTTCATAGAAATCGGTCGCAATAGCACTCCAATCGTTTCAACATTGAGGAAATTTTAAGAACTGTTCGTTCAGGGCAAAATAAATTGCTGGAATGCTTCCTTTTAATGTTTTAGATATTGTTGACTGTTGAATTCGAAAGGGCAATTGAAGTAATGATTAAGTTTCCCCTAGAATTGGAACAATCAATCAAATATGTATATTATAGCGAAGTTAGACTTACCAGTCGCCAGATATCTCAACGTCAATTGCAAACGTTCTGCCAACACAATAAAATTTCTGGATTTGGTGTCTTATTTGGTTATATACGGTCTTACATATTCCAGTATTTTCTGGATTTGTGCAGGGGTCATTCTTAAAATGATCTTAAATAATTTGGTGTCTTCGCAGTAAATTTCTTTTGTTAATTTGTGACTAAAACCTGCAATGAAAAAGAATATTTTTTGATCTAAGGACTGAAACGGAAAAATTTTGGAAACTTCAAAGTAAAAAAAAAAAATATTTTCATAATTCATGTAAATTTTTTTTATTTGCTTTAAAAATCTGTTTTTTTTTAAATTCATTTTCAATTATCAAAAATTAAAAAAATTATTTGGGTTCCCATTCTTTCCTCAACTTTTTCGAATGCCCTTCATAAGGTTGGTGACAGTTACATCCGTGGCCTTTTTGGACGCTCTTTTCCATTTAGCACTAAAATTTTTACGTCGCATACTGCTCACTTTTCCTCAATTTAGCTCTGACCAAAGCCCAATATCTTTCAATGGGACGGCACTGTGGAACATTGTGTGGATTCATATCTTTTGGGACAAAGTCGACATTTTTAGCAACAAGAAAGCTCAACGCCGCATGAGCATAGTGAGCTGAAGCTAAATCTGGCCAAAATAATGTTGAACCCTCGTGTTTGTTTAAAAAAGGAATCAACCGTTTTTTTAGGCACTCGTTAATATACACTTCTCCGTTAATTGTTCCCGTTGTAACAAACGATGAGCTTCTGTGTTCACATTGGTAAATGGCCTGCCAAACGAGATATTTTGACCCGAATTTTTCCATCCCAATCGATGTTGTTGTCAAATGAGCTGTAAAACTGCGCACCTGGAAGAGTAGTAAAGTCGGCTTTGACATAAGTTTCGTCATCCAAAACCAAGCACGCTTTCTTGTTGCCGTTCAACTCGTATAGCTTTCGGGCTCGTGTTTTTATGACTTTTTTTTGCTTTTCAGTAACTTTTGGTATTTTTTGTGTTTTTTTTTGTGTTTTTAGACCGTTACGTTTTTTAGATCTTTGTACCATTGTTTGGTTGGTATTACATTTCCGAGCAACATCTCTGGATGACATAGTCCGGTTGTTTATGATGGTACCCACTATTTTCCTGTCCAAATTTGTATCATGTGCTCCACTTTTAGCTCCACTTTTCTGTTTTCGCTTAGCTGTCAACGTCTCCAAATATCGTTTAAAAACAGAATCCACTGTACTGCGTGCTATGTTTAAATTTTTGCGATGAAATGGTTTGGACGCGAAGTATTTTCGAGCCATTTGTCGATGATCTTTTTACGGCGTTCCCCTTGACTCATATTTTATAAATATTTTAAACCGCACCGAACTAAAATCAATAATAAACTGAAACTAGAGAATATACAGGCTAATTTGGGCACAAAATGGGGTTGCAATTTTTACGCATTACGTTGCAGTCCTTAGATGCGCGTACATATGTATGTATATTATTTCCCAAATATTTACCTTCTTCTTCCCTGCGTAGTAGCCATCATGCCATGTATCAGTATTGCTTTTTAAGTTTTTATCTACAGCACACAACACAAGAACATCTGGATCCATTTCGCAAAGTTTAAATTTAATTCAGAAATGTCAAAAGAAAAGCAGCCAGTTACTGAAAAATATGATTTGAAGTATATTTTCAATGCATTTTTTGTGACATTTCCCCAGTTTTTCTGATATTTGCACATTATTGTGTACACACTCACACCTATTGACAATTTACATGTAATATTTTCCGTACTGCTCTATTGTCATTTTTAATGTATTCAAAATGAAAAAGAAATGTAGTGTCATACGGGCTTAAGGGGCTCATGTTCACCTTTAGTACACAACAACGAAACTACTGCCACTACTTCTGCCGCAGCTACAAATACCACAGCCACTGCAATCATCACATACACTACCATTGCCACTGCAGCAAAAGCCACCACCGTTAGCGTCCGACTTTCTCTAGAAACCTTGGTTGACAGATTAAGTAGACATAGCGCAATCCTAATCGATGCCTTCGCTAAGGAAATCCAAAATCTTCGTGAAAATTGCTGAACTCCAGAAAAACCGGTCCAGTCAGTTGGAAAATATCACATCGAACGTTTGCCAGGTGACCAAACGTCTTGAGCGTATGGAAGCCAACTCTGAAAGCGAAATCAATGTCTTGAAAGTGGAGCTTCATAATATAAACTTGTATCTGGATGCCTTGCAAAGAAAGTTGTTGAGTTTGTCGCCGACGCTGTTCTCTTCGGGGTCCCACATTTTGAAGAAAACCTATTTAATTCTTTCAGTGAACATTGTCGTGCCATCGACGTCCCAACACCACCAGTATTGAGAAATATCTTCCGATTAAATCCCGTAGAAATCATAACAATCATTCTCCGCAATTTCCAAGTCAGCACGACCTGCTGCTCTCTATCGAAAACATAAACAAAAAGAGCTTTGCCTCCGTGACTTGGGAATTGCTTCAGATGCCAGCTGTCATATTAATGAAAACCTCACAGGGAAAAATCGTGATATTCTACGCGTTGCTGTGAAACTGAAGAAAGAACAAAACATTCGCAGCCTATACCAAGTTGGGTCTAGTTTGCATTAAATTAAAAAAGGATGGAAGAAGCTTTGTCGTTCAAACTCACCAAACATTAGAAGCTATCACTCAACAAAAAGAAAACAAAAGAACCACCGTGAATTCAGAATTGCCGTTGTAGTTTTTCGCCGCAGTACTTTTTTTTTCTTTTTTCTTTTATCGAGTTTTATTTAATTCTTTACCATTCTTTATCATTTTATTCTATATCATTTACTAGTGCAAACATAATTATTAGCTTTCAAAATAATTTAACTGTTTCAATGGTCATGGTAAGATTTTCACTTTATTTTAACTCATTTTTAACTACGGATTTAAATAGAGCTTCTGATTTTCCTACAAAAAATATTTTCATAGCTGCCCATCATGAATTTAAAAAAAAAAAAAAATAACTTAACACCCAAGTGGATAGTGTATCAGGTACTGACGAAAACGCAGTCATTGGAGCTAACGGATATCTTGTTGGCATGATTCGTGTTCCCCAGGCACAACACAAGGGCCTTCATATCTGTCATATTAACGCCCAAAGTTTGTACCCTAAAATAGACGAATTTAGGCATATTTTCGTAGATTCTAAAATTGACGTCATACCACCATGATCAAAAATTTTCCGGAATTTATTCAGAAAATTAAAAATACAAGTTTATTCATCTAAATCTATATTGTCCCATTCAAAGTAATCCCCACCAACTGCAACACACTTATGCCAGCGCTTGATCCAATTATCGAAACATTTTGTATTTTCGGTTTTCGGTATGTCCATCAGTGCTTCCTGCGATTTTTCCATTACTTCCTCTCGGCTGCTGAAACGCGTTCCCCGTAGTCGTTTTTTAACTCGATTGAACAGAAAGAAGTCACAAGGAGCCAAATCAGGTGAATTCGGTGGCTGTTGGATGGTATTTGTTGCATTTTTCGTCAAAAAATTACGCACTGTGCGACGGTGCGTTATCATGGTGCAAAATTCACGAGTTTTCTGCCCACAGTTCTGGTCTCGTTCGCCGAATTGCTTCACGCAAACGTCTCATAACGCCCAAATAATACTCTTTGTTTACTGTCTGGCCTTCTGGCAAAAAATCATGATACACTACACCGTTGTGGTGGTTTTTTTGGTCTCGGCTCATTCGGTGAACGCCACTCACCTGCCTGATGTCTGGATTGCGTGTCGTACTCATAAACCTACGGCTCGTCTCCAGTAATGATCCTTTTGATGAATGTGGGATCGGATTCAGCCTCGCAAATCATCTCTTTTGCGACGTCAACATTGTCTCTTTTTTGCATGAAATTGAAGTCTTTTGGCACCAACTTTGCTGCTATACGACGGAAAATCCAACCAAATTGTCTTGGACGGATCCATAGGCAATGTTCAAGTCCTCCGCTATCTCTCTGATGGTTAAGTTGCGGTTATTGACCAACATTTCTTTTACTTCATCAATGTTTTCGTCGGTTTTCGATGTCGATGGTCTGCCACTGCGTTCATCATCTTCGATTGACTCACGACCACTTTTGAACCGCTCGTGCCACTGGTAAACGACCGTTTTCTTTAGAGAATGGTTGCCGAAACACTTTTCCAACATTTCCAACGTTCGCGCACCATTAAATCCATTTTTTACGCAAAATTTAATACTCGTACAATTTCGTTGGTTGCAAATTTAAATCCATTTGTAAAATTGTAAAAAATCGCCAACACACACAGAGATAGATGTACTCTTGGCTACGTAACTTTTGCAAATGTCAAGCTATGACGCTAAGATTTAGTGGGAATGTCAACAACAGATTTACCAATTTAACATAAAAAATAGAACTCAAGTCGGAACAATGGGAGCGCCACACAGTGGTTATTCCGGGAACCACCGGAATTTTTTTGTTTTTATTATTTTTTATTTTTTTCTTAAATCTCCTGCTTAAAATTATGTAAGCTGGTCATGGCTAAAAAAAAATTAGACAACCCACTTTGCTTCACATGAAACTACCAAGTATTGGAGGAATTCGACGACGGTGCATCCTCTCCTTCAAAAAGCCACCAAATTTGTCGCGACTCCCTACCGCCCTACTGAACCGGAGACGCTCCTCACTGCCGTGTGAGACGTCTCTGTCGTAATTGGGTCGCCTGTTCGCAGCTGTTCGAGCGACATGGAAGATTAGCGGCACCGCAAATCTATCCTGGATCAGACCTTTACTATCTAGGTAGAAGAACGCTTCAGGAGGAATAAAGCCATTAAAGCAAACTCTCTCGTGATACATAGAATTGGGGTAGTAAGCCTCGGAGATCAAGGATGAGTTCATTGCTCTTGCAATGTGCCTTCGAGTCAACTTAATGACGAAATTGCCCACTCTTATAAAGTTCGTCCTATTGTACAAGACGTCATTAGGATGGAATTTTATGTTATCTTTGTTAGAGCAAAGGCACCTTTGGCTCTGGCCAGAGCAACATCTGATTATAAGGTATCTGATTACATTTCCACAAGCTAGTGGCTGTCTATGTTCTCCGACGATAGTGAACTTTCGCCAATTCTTTCTGGTATCTCTAGAGGCCCCAGACAAAAGCGTCCTAAACAAAATGGTTTCCGACTTCTGAAAGTTGATTTTCAACTTTTCACGATGAAATGTCTACTGGAGAGCATATCAAAAAGAATATACAGCAGTGGTTTACTAATGCATAATCTGTCCAGCTTGAAGGCCCTCATACGGTATCGAGGGCCCTCTCCAAGTCAGTCAGGCAGGCACCAGTGCACCGGTTCTTGCCGTTGTTCCATTGGATATCGGAAACCAGTTTAGGCGCAGCATGAATGATATCATGCCCCGCCTTGAAACAGAATTGATTATCCGGAATTATATGTTTGTCCTCAACCCATTTAGTCAGAACTATATTGATCACTTTCTCGAAAACCTTACTGATGTTTGGAAGAAGACTGATCGATCGGAGATTCGCCGGATTGGATGTGTCCTTACCCCTTTTGGGGATGGGATGTACCACCGCAGTTTTCCAATGCGCTGGATAATGTGCATTATTCATCGCATTATTAAACAGGGTGGTGTAAATGTCCACCGCTTCTAGTTGGAAATGTCGAAGCACAATGTTCGGTATTTCATCGGTTCCCACTGATTTCTTACTTCTAAGCGATTCGAAGATCGTTTGGAGCTCCTTCTTCGAAGCGAACGGTGGTAATACCCTTTCGTTGGTGATGACATTATTTGCCATATTCTCGTCACTGAACTGGGTGAAAGCCGAGCTCTCGAATCGCCAATTCACTATTTCATTTCGAAGGTAGAAATTACGCACAAGGACTCGATTTTCCAGGTTGTGGTTCGGGACGATGATGTCATTGGACTTGTACACTTCCTGGAAAGTCACTCCTGTAGCCTTTAACTTCTCTTCGATCACAAAGAAGTTGTCATCATCAGCGGCCTCATTCGGATCTATGTCTGCTGCTACAAGTATTTGTTCGTGCAATTTTGAGACATGGAAGGTCATTTTGATTATTTCTCCGAAATATTTTATTTATTTGCGGGAACATATTCGGGTTGCTGGTGTTTACAGCCCGAATTTTATTGTCCCAATACAAACTTACAGAATTTCTGTAATTTTTCTTTATCTGGAGGTTTTTAATCGACGACTTCAATGTCATGATCTCCGGGTTATGCCTGTCAGTAAGCTGTCTGTACAAGGTTTTTAGTCTTGACGGCAGCCTACTTTTATGTCGGTGCAGTGCGTCAATAGTTGCGTTGCGGAATAAGTCTGCGTCGTCAGTGTGTTCGTACCGAGGTATCGTTTTGTTCATTGTTCGTTTGATTGTGTCGTCCATTAGTCTTAGATACCTGTCAATCTCCTCGATTGATAGATTTCTGTTGCACGGTGGACAGAGCGAATTCTAGGGGAGTGTCCTTGTCAGTATTCTTGAGAAGTGTGTCCAGGTCCTAAAAGTGTAGTACGTACAACATTACCATCTGCTTCCGCATGCATACATTCTACATATAGTATAGTTATACATGGTATACTCCAAATACATATATATACCACATTGCTTTCTACTTTTCATCGAAATGGATGAATGACGAGGTGATAAAGGGAACTCATCCTTTTCCTATCGATACCAGCATACATGTTTTCACTCCATGCTCGTGAAGAGATCATGATTTCATATCAAAGTTTGGCAGATGTCCCGAATCAAGTGATTTATGAGCGTGAAATTAATACTCATAGATAGAACAACAGTAAGGAGATGAATTATTCTCCCATTCGAATCGAATGAATACATGATTGCGAGCTGCGTTAATTAATCAATTCAATTTGCGGGCTCTAGAAGTATTCTACTCAAATGATTTCCGGCAAAATACGATTCAAAAAATTTATATGGAAATAGGAAAAGTGATATTGAACAATTAAATAAATTAGTTTTTCAATCTGGAATCGACTGCATAAAAACAGTCTGCTGATGAAAATCCCAGGCTGGATCCTGGTTTTCTTATTTGGTTTCTTGTAGTTGATGAAGTTTGAAAAACACTGGAAGATAATGGCTTGACGGCTTACGCTGATGATATTGTTATTTAGGTTTTCATCAAGCGGATCATTCAATTATGGGTTATAACTTGAATATATGTGAGACAAAAGCTGAGGTCTGCAAATAAGCCACATAAGAAATAGATCGTTCATTTCATTAAGAGCAGAGCAATCATTCAAGTTATCGAGGCATCTTAACATATGAGGGTACCAGATAAAAAATGCCATTTTAGGGCAAACAAGAACAACATACAATGGCAGTGGAGACCGCTTAGTCTCTAATGGAATAATGCGTTCGATAAAACTACACCTAGACTGGGAGAATTAGCCTCTATGATATCCAGATGATAATAAGCAGAATATACAATATAAAAAAAAGACGTTTATAAAAACAAATTAATTAGATTAAGAGCGCCAACAAATAATTAGAAATCACAACAAAAGCTAAATCAGTTCAAACTGGATAAGTGTTCAAAGCATTCTGCTTAAAATTTTCTGTGTTCGTATCTAGACTTCACGTGATTGGGGAGATTATTCCGAAGTTTGACAGTATAAATAAAAAATTTCCTGCGTGCTGTTAAGTAGATGTATATTGATGGTCGCAAATTTATGCGGCGATTGGATGAACGAAATTTGATTTTGTGAAATTAGTTCTTTGGTTCGTTCTTGTGAACAACTTTGAAAAGTAAACAACTGCGCTCATATTTGAAGTGCGCCTTTTGTCGAGCCTCAGAAGAGATATGATCAAACCTGTGAAGATTAAACACGAACCGAGCAGTGGAATTAAAAGCAATTTTTAGTTTTTGAAGCGTGTGGACGTTGGTATCGGCAAACAACTCACAACCATATGAGATAATGGAAACTACGAGTATCAATGACTGCACCAGTTTAAGCTTAACTTGTGTCGACAAAATTGTTTTTGCAATAGATCACCCCTGTAGCGAGGCGTAGACTTCATTTATAATGGAATTTATATGAGCATCCCACGTTAATTTATTATTGAAAATATTATTGTGTTAGGGGTCAATTTAAATCCATTCTATGTGAATCACTGGAATATTGAGCATATGCAGGTCGTTTTTTAATTTGGTAATTGCGACTTCAACCATGAACATAGTCAGCATATAAGTTAGCACGTAAAAGATTGACAATCCCTCAATCATGAACCCATCACTGTGGTCCCGACAACACAGTTTACCAGTGCACCTGAATAAGTAATGACGAAATATTTAGCTGCCGATATGTCATACCAACACTTCCGAAATAGCTAGTGACAATGACACAATATTTAGCTGCTGACGTATCATATGAACAATTCATAACGCTGTCGAAATAGCGTCAACTCTGCATCTAGCACTTGTTTGTGACTTACTATAAATACCAAAAAATTTAATTTTTTTTTTTATAATCGGAGCGCGCTCAAGGGGTTTTGTACCCTTAAAATGTTCGTACACAGCGCGGGCGAAGGAAATTTAGGGAGGAAGAAAAGACAGGTACCGATGTAAATTGTTTTTAAATGTTTGCAAGTTAGAACGACCAGGAAACACAGAGGTCGGCAGGGCATTCCATAAGCGAGTTGTGCGGCTTAGGAAAGAATCATGATATTTTAGAGTACGTCCGAAAATGGGCTTGAGGGTAAACTGATGAGCATTCATAGCGAGACGGGTGTTACGGTTGAAAGTTTGAATGGGCGGAATGCTACTGGCGATTTCAATGGAGCACTGGTGGTGGAAATAGCGATAAAACAAAGTGAGACAGGAGATTTAGTAACATCCGTCCGAAAAAAATAATTTACTTCACAAATCAGAGATTAATATGGCAATAGTACTTAAATAGGATGTGAAATATAAGAAATCCATTTGACATACTGTATTTTTATATAAAAGTACAATAGTACAATAGTACAATAGTGTTTAATGTAATTTTAGACATTTCAGAATTAAGTTTACAAAAAATTCCAAAGATTAGTATTTTTATTAAACATGTTTAAGGAGAATCAAAAGATAACATATTTAATTTAAATAGTCTACAAGAAAAACTTAAGAATTAGTTTATACCAGATAATCAGAGAGAAGAGATTATATGCCAATGAAGTTTTTTTTGTAAAGTTTGGTTTAAGTGTTAAGTTTTCAAGAAAATGGGACAGAGAGAAAAAGAAAGATTTTTGGGCTCAGTGGTGATTTCGCCCCATGGGCGGCACCCAGCATTGGACTTATTGTTGTATTCTAGGCAACCACTCATCTGACGTGAATTTAGTTGCCTGAAAAAAAAGAATGTCTTTCAGGCGAGGCGAACCGTCCGATTTGGAATCCAATACACTACCACTTGGACCACGGCCACCCACAATTTTTTACTAGTTTAAGAAAAATTCCAGGTAAAGTGATTGTTCTTAAAGACTGAGGAAGTCTGTTGAATAGGCGATGAGACAAAATAAAATAAAAATTACGATATACAGTAGTATGGAAAGGAGGAACAGATACAGAGCACGAATATTTACCACGTAGATTATAGTGTGAAATCATTTGGAAATTACGTTTATCAGACTTCGTAAAAAAGGACTTTAACACCTTAAAACAATATAAATGAAGAACAGGAAGAATTTTTAAGCCACAGAACAAAGGGCAACTAGGATGTCTCACAAGTTTATGGTATGTGGATATATATCTGTAGGGGCAATAAAGAATTGATTGTATTTTTAAAAGTACCTCTCCAGCAAGCAATACCATATTATTATTTCGAATGAAAAATAACATACTAAGTAATTTTTAGCAGCATACTTGGAAAAACATTACGCAGATAAAAGGATTAGGCATTTCTTCTATCTGCGCAATGTTTGTGTGTAACGAAAATAATTCCTCAAAGCGTCTACATGTTTTGAGAAGCTCATCCTCGTGTCAACGATAAGCCACAGTTATTTAAATTCATTCACATTTTCGATCAGAAAAATTTATCACTGCAGGTAAGGTAGGAGACATACAATGGCAAATAGGAAGTATGAAGTTTTGGCACTCCTGTGCATGAAAGTAAACATTAACTTCAAGATCTAGTGTAGCGCGGCAAACTGAAAAACATAATCTTAGTTTTGGCACTTACTATATAATTAAATTGTGTTTAGTGAACCAGATTCTTAGAAGATGAAGGTCCAAATTTATGTCACAAATTAGGTCTAGGCGACTGTTCGAACCATATGAAAAACCAACCTCAGCCGCAAAAGCAGTTGATGCGCCTTTAAAATTAGACTTAAAAAGAGATTTAATATAAATAAGGAAGAGAATAGGGCCTAAAACAGAGCCGTGAGGTACACTTAAGTTGAAAATAATAATGTTTCTCCTGATCTCCTCAATTTTCATTCTTTGTAACCTATTTTCCAGGAACACAAACATAATCTGATGCGTTGAATCTCTGATACGATAAATTGGACCTAAATTGCCACGTGCAGTGCATTGTGCATCCGCTCCAGACATTGCATCAGTATTTTTCAGATTCTAAGAAAATTATGCTCTCGCTATTCAGTACATCCCCACTGAATACTGCGTCAGAATAATTATTATGTGAAATACCTGTGCAGGTAGTATTTTAATATATTGGAGAGTCAGCTGTATTTTTCCTTCTGGTTAAAATGCGTGTTACTCAGGTTCCGGCTATCGCTTTTAATTAATTAAATACATTCCTTAATAAAACTAGCTTCGGGTTTTTTTGTATACATACTCGTATATTTTAAATTGAAGTGAAAACTGGCGCAGTCGGTAGGATACATGTTAAGTGCAAGAGTACGTGTTTTCTTAAAAACGTTATAACGCGATCGAATGATTAAAAAAACGGAAGCTGATTAAAGACCGTGAGCCAGAAGATTTATTAATTACATTGTGGCGATAACTTTCCTTCGTTGTATTGTTTATGTGTGCGTATAAACTGTATAATGTGCATTACTGCCCAATAAACAGTAACAAGTGTAATTGTAGAAAATCAAAGAAAAGAGGGCAACCAAACCATTATCATATACGAGTATAGCACTCAGACTACAGGTTGTCGTAATATTAAAAATAATCCCAGACACAGTCATTCACTTTAACCCCAGCAAAATGCGCGGTTTTCTTCACAAACACCAAGAGATTTAAATGTTAGGGATTTTTACGCACAAAACGTCTATGGCTCAACATCCCAATCAGATAATAGATTCTTAAATCAACGAAACTCAAATAATTCATTTAAACCATTTCACATTAACTGACCCAGAATCCCAAATTCTGCACGTTTTGACAAACCAGAACCTATGTCTATAGGCCAAAATGAGGCAATTACTAAGGTAGCAGTCGAAAATTTTCAATCACTAGCGTCAACAGCAAACTACCCTATATGACAATTAAAATCAAGATAAAGCCACTCAAATTCATTACACCTATACACACTGGCGGCACACATTCTATAATTAATCCTGGGTTGTGTCACCTGAAATGGCAAGTACCTTGTTTTTTTTTTTTTTTTTTTTTTTTTTTATAATTTACGCGCGCCTAAGGGGTTATGAATATCCTTACACTGTTGCCAAGGCGCGGGCGGAAAGATAGAAGGAGGAGAAAGGAAAGTTTGTGATGTAGTGGTTTGAAACTCAGGTGTGTTTGGTTTCGATATTGACTCTCCAGGGGTGGGAGTCCGAATAGGACGGAGAGATTTTCTTCACTCGGAATGATGAGGTTGTGAATTTTAACGGTTGTTTTTGTGTTTGAAAACCCTACAACAGCCAAATCTACATGTCAGTGTTATGCCTTCACACGCAGATTTTTCTGACTGAGTTCCAATTACACAAATGAAAGCTTGTCGTGGCTAGGATTCGAACCTTGACCCTCCGAGTGAGAAGCGATTGCTAGTACCACTACACCACCCCACCCCTTTAATAAATGAAGTCACCTTAAGGACACTCAACCATCTTCTTATAGTCAAAAAGCATACCATTCTTCGAAGAACTTAGTGATCCATCGTAGAAAATAGATATGCTGGCCGTAAACTTCCATAGCGACTACTACGGTTTAATAGCTAATAATATTCTACTACCATTGAAAGTTAAAATTGATTACAGTACAGAACATTTAATGATAGGATCTAAGTCCAGTTCAATTCAATTCAATAACAAGCAAGAGTTAACATATTTCTATTTTGAAGAAAATGGAGAATACGAGCGCAGCCTGCCAGTACTAGAGAGAAGAGATTTGATTTTTTTTGATTTGCGGCCCGGGTCAACCCCGGACAGATTTATTAATGCTTATTGCAAGCTAATTCTTAGAACTAACAATTTTCAAGGTTTAGGATATATGGTATAGCAGAGATGAAATCGTGTGACGGATTAATTGTTATTAACAAGGAACTTATATCGTAAA
This sequence comes from Volucella zonaria, assembly GCA_963966105.1. Taxonomy (NCBI): domain Eukaryota; kingdom Metazoa; phylum Arthropoda; class Insecta; order Diptera; family Syrphidae; genus Volucella; species Volucella zonaria. The sequence continues at coordinate 20,018,535 of OZ014532.1, read as the reverse complement.
AGGCTATAAGATTAAAGCAAACGTCAACGTATTAGAAAACACATATAGTCATACACAAAAGTGATGGCACAGCTCCTATTTAAAAAAAAAAAAAACCACCCAAACTATCCCCGTATGGCAAAAATTAAAATGAAAATTCGCATTTTTATGTAAACCAATATAATTCCAATATTTGTTACGAATTTTACTGTATTGTTGCCAAAAATAACGGAAATATTTTCGTGTTAATGCGACAAAGACGAAAATTCATTCCACAAAACTGAAGGCACATCTGAAATAGGGATCAAAAATGTACTATGTTATATATTTAATATATTTATTCATAATGAAACATTACTTTTTTAGTATTTTGTGGCGTATCCTTTATATTTAAGAACAGCTTGTAGTCCCCTGTTCATTGATTCGACCAATTTTGTTATATATTCTGGACTAATATTCTCCCACTCCTCTTGTAAGGCAGTTTTGAGATCGTTCTTATTATGAATCTCTCTTTGGCGGATCTTTTGTTCCAAATAATCCCAAATTTGCTCGATAGGGTTCAAGTCGGGGCTTTCCAGAGGTGTTACAAACATATGGCCATTGTTGATTATGATCCACATCTTAACATTATGTGCAGTGCGTTTTGGGTCGTTGTCTTGCTGGAAAAAATACGACTCCGTAAGACTCATTTTGGTTACACTTTCCTTTAAATTTCTTTTTAAAATATCTAAGATATCCATACGTTTTGCCGACATACATCCCCATACCATGATGCCATCTCCTTCGTGCTTTACTGTTTTTATGGTATGCTTATTATACAGTACTGTACCCATACACGAAGGCGACCATCTGACCCGAATATGTTGAATTTCGACTCGTCAGAAAATATTGTTTTATTCCAGAAACCGTCACGTTTATTCAAGAGCAACCACAAAACCAAAATATGTTAATACATTCTTGACAATATTTTTATTAACTGTGCCTTCACTTTTGTGGAATGAATTTTCGTCCTTGCCGCATTAAAACGAAAATATTTCCGTTATTTTTGGCAACAATACAGTAAAATTCTTAACAAATATTGAAATTATATTGGTTTACATAAAAATGCAAATTTTTATTTTAAGTTTTGCTATACGGGGATAGTTTGGATGTTTTTTTTTTTTTTTTTAAATAGGAGCTGTGCCTTCACTTTTGTGGTTGACTGTATGTTTAAAGAAGTTAATCTTAACCCACTCCCAATATTAAAAGTCAATGAAGAAAATTTTAACATAATAGAAGAACCAGATTATACACCGCTATTAGATCATTTAAAAGCAGAAGAGTAGAGTAAAATAATAAAGCAAAACTCGACAATTTTCTACCAAAAGAGTTCGGACTTAACTTTTACAATACAAATGCTATAGAGTATGAAATTAGAACAGTTAATGATAACCCAATTCAGAGTAAAACTTATCATAATCCATACATACTATATACTTACAATACTTTAGCCGTTAGTCTTATCGCGAATAAAACAAACACAATCCTTTAAAAAAAAATAATTTACGCTCTTTATTTGGTTGCTTATAGGCGTCTGTATTCTACAGTGTTTGACTAACGACCGATCTCCTACCTACCGGCAGACTCTTTTCCTAGTGTGGCCACTTTACAATCACTAGTTAGTGTTGCCACTTTATATTTCTTACATTCTTATCAGTTTCTCTCCTATGGCTTCCTACAATACTATCATACGCCCGTGTAATTCATCATACTCGACGCCTACGTGGATAGGCATCGATTACCGCAAATTGAATGAGGTAACGATTGATGATAGTGACGAAATACTTGACAAAGGGGAATTCCACTGTGACGTTCGCGACATTTGAACATTTTTTTCAATATTTAAATCGCGCTAACATAGCACAACATATTATTTATAAGCGTAATATCAATTGACTTAAAAACAAAAATATCATATGTTTCCCTGTAAAAGAAAAAGAATAAAAAATAGTTCTGTATGGTGTGACGCATGCGACATTGATACTACTACTATTTTTCTTCAAATCTTTTATTTAACTAATTTAGCTAAACTAGTGTCTAATGAATTGAAGGCAAACAAGGAAAATAAAATTTAAGAAAATTCAAATAACAAGTAACAATTCACTTTGGTAGGAACAAAAAGTGGTGTGTGACGCACGCGACACATACGATTTTAAAAACTGTAGTTAATATTTGTTAATTTAAACACTTCCGTTTTTGGATCCGTAGAATGTTTCTTAGCATGAATTTCATCCCCAATACACTGCAAAATGTGAAAATTAGAAATGCCTGCAATGGGTTGCACTTCATTCCATGGCGATATTTCATCAATCTTGCATTTGATTTCATCCTCTGAAATGTAGACTTTTTTGGTGTTTGGCACTAAAGATGAGGCAACGGAAGCAAAATCTTTGGCAGACTGCACAATTAAACCGTTACCTTGAGACATAGACTTTTGTTTTACTAAACGTTTAATATTTCCACCTATTCCATCGACGATACCCTTTCCATGCGAAGTCGCAAAATACTTCCACATGAATGAAGAGTTAATTTTTTTACTTACATAATGGAGGAGTTTAGCCATATACTTGTTTTTGCATTCGGAAGATGGACCATCACTCCATATTACATTGGTTATATCTTCACTTCTCCTTTCAGACATAATAGAGTCTAATATATAATTAACAAATACAAATATTGCCTTTTTATTTTTTCGAACATATGGCATAAGATTGCAGTTGATTTTGGAAAAAGACCACTGCTGTGAACAATGTTACGTTCGCTCTAGACCACAAAGCGTTTTGTACTTCATTTTGATATTCACAACTGTAAGACTTTGCAAAATCGATTTGCAAAATTTGAGATCATGATGCTATTTTATCTTTTAGGAATTCATCATTTTGTATTCTTTTAATATTAACATGTTTTAAGAAACTACAAAAATCTTCTTCAGTTTTTTCTAATAATTCTCCAGCGCTAGTTTCCTTTAAAATTAATTTCAATTTGTTGTTTTCACTTTTAGACCACTCTTTCCAATTTACGTCTTTAGCTAGGTTATTTGGTTTTTTAATTGTTCTAAGGTTTGTACATTTTTCACATATATTTTGCCAGCAGTTTGAAATGGGAGTTGTATCACATAGCACATCTTTAAAAAAACTTTGGGAATAAGGGATGTTTAGTCCTTTGAGCTTCATTATAAAATTTTCGTGGATAAGACATTGAATAAGACATGAATGTTGTAAATTCATTTGGAGTATCTTTTAGAAGTAAGGTGTTTTTCGGACGTAAACTACAAATTTTGGAAAAACCAATTGTCAAATAATGTTTTTGAAGGATTCTTTTTTGACCATTTTCCCAAACAGCTATACTGTCTTTTAGACCAGGACAAGTATACACAATATCAGGCCTGTAAAAAAATTCTGTAACAATTTTTTCCTCCTCTGTATGACCTTTTTCAGTTTTTAAACTAGTATCCATATCTGTAGCGAAATGTATCCCTGTGCGGTCATTCACACCCTTGATTACACATTTTATCTTTTCCAGACAAGTGGGAAGACTTCGTAAGCATTTAAGAACGGCTTTGCTATATGTTTGACGACACCTATAGGGATAATAATTCGTAGTTATGGAGACGTCGGCGTTTTGGGAAGTAGTTGGTAACGATTCCGTTTTTTTGTATTCTTTGCCTTTCCCTCTCCCGGCGTTTCTAAGAGATCAGATCCTTGATTCTTCTAAATCTATTCTAGACATACCTTCCTTTAGTGATTTTCTATAATTTTTTGCTCTCTCGTTTTCTTTTTTTCTATATTCTGGATCCGTCAGTTTCTTCTTATTCCTATATTTCATTGCTCTAGCAGCATCTGTACTCCTTTTCGTGTTCTCCATCGTAGATTAAAAAGGCTAAATGAAAAATTCGACTATAAGATCTTTCAACCTAGTACAAATGAAAATTTACCTAAAAACGTGACGCACGCGACAAAACAATTAATAGCAAATTGAAAGCAAGAAAAAACTGCAGAAGATTCAAATATAGACAATCTACTTAGAAAAAACAATAAATTGTTTACCTAAGAAAAATTAAGATTCTGTCTGTACTATACGACTCACAATGGAAAACAATGTCTTTTTAGCGTGATGTACGCGACAAAGATCATTCAATCTGAAAATACCGTTTTCTTATAAAATGAGAGAAATGAGAAAAATAAATGCAGTATTAACTGTTAGGTTAATGTATGTTAATTGATTTTAAAAAAACAGTTATTAACGATTCCAATCCAAAAAAAAAGAATATTAATTTCGGAAAATACATGATTTTCCGGCATCTGATTCGGCATCTTAAAATAATATTGGATCTACAAGTAAGTTTCCAGCGTTTGTCAGAGATGACGCCACCAGTGGATCCCAGGCAGAAATGTTAGACCCCATGTGTTTTATTTGTAGGTTTTGTATCTGTCAACATATTTGAGCAGTTCTATCGGTGTCGTACATTTTATCGAGCAAAATCATGGCAAGTTTCCAGCCAAATAAACGTCATTTGCGGGAAGCGCTGCTTTTATTCTTTAATATGAAGAAAAGTGCGGCTGAGGCCTATCGTTTGCTTTCGGAAACTCATGGGGCGGAATGTATTGGTGAATCGACGTGCCGCGAGTGGTTCAAACGGTTCAAAAGTGGTGATTTTGGAGTTGAAGGCAAAGATCGCCCCGGAAAGACGAAAAGTTTTGAAGACGAGGAATTGGACGCTTTACTGGATGAGGATCCGTGTCAGATTCAAGAAGAACTTGTTGCATCATTGGGCGTCACGCAACAAGCCGTTTCCCTGTGCCTAAAAGCACTGGGATTCATTCAAAAGGTTGGAAACTGGGTGCCGTACGAATTGAAGCCAAGAGACGTCGAACGGCGATTTTGCATGTCCGAAATGTTACTGCAGCGGGATAAAAATAAATCATTTTTGCATCGTATTGTCACTGGTGATGAGAAATGGATTTATTATGATAATCCTAAACGCAGAAAATCGTATACAAAGCCCGACGAGCCCGCCCAATCGAAGCTGAAACGAAATATTCACGTGAATAAGGTCATGCTCTGCATATGGTGGGATCAAAAGGGTGTCGTATACTACGAACTGCTTCCGAGTGGTGAAACCATCAAAGGACCATTATATCGAACCCAACTAATTCGTTTGAAGCGGGCATTAAAAGAAAAACGGCCAGAATATGAGACCAGGCATGAGTCCGTCATTTTTCATCACGACAACGCTCGGCCACATGTTGCGGTTTCGGTGAAAAACTATTTGGGAAATAGTGGATGGGAAATTCTGCCTCACGCGCCTTACAGTCCAGACTTGGCACCATCTGACTAGCACTTGTTTCGTTCGATGCAGAACGCTCTTACGGGAATACGCTTCAGCTTAGTAGAGGAAATTAAAAATTGGCTCGATACGTTCTTGGGCTCGAAAGACGAGAAATTTTTTTGGTCCGGAATTCATAAATTGCCAGAAAGATGGGGGAAAGTTGTAGCTTCCGATGGACGATACTTTGAATAAAGCATTGTAACTATGTTTTCATAATAAAACTTCAATTTTTTTAAAAAAACGCTGGGAACTTACTTGTAGACCCAATATGTATAATATTTTTGAAATTTGACTAAATTTTACCGATTTGTGTGGAATCTCCCCAAATTGGGAAAATGTAAAATGTCATTTGGACTGAAAACAGCCCCAGCCAGTTTTTAGCGGCTTATGAACAGTCTGTCACAGGAATACATCAATAGGATATGTTTGGTATATATTTTTTTTTTTAAATTTGGTGAGGGCTGACGCCCCCCAATTTATTTCGCTTAACACAAGCTTAAACTAACTTAAAAACTAGGACTCAAAAACTAACAACAGTTAAAGGTTACGGAGTAAGGGAATGGTGGAGGAGATCAAGTTTAAGACGAGAAGTGCTCAGGTTAATATCAAAAAGGGGGAGTTTTGAGTTGACCTTACGGGGAGCATGCGATAGATTGGTCAGTTGGAGGTGCGATGGGTTGGAATACGAGTATAGGGGAGACGAGGACATCGTAAATTACGAGGATTAGTGTTGAAGGAAATAAAATTGTAAGAGGAAGTGCAATCCATAGAACCGTCGATAAACGAAGAGAATGTCAGCTACGTCTCTGCGTTTTTCTAGGGTATTCAGCTTAAGAAGTTTGACGCGGTCACTATAGGGAGGTAAGATAGAGGGGTCATCTCAGAGTAATCCTCGAAGGGCAAACCGAAGAAAACTACGTTGAATGTTCTCGATTCGGAATATATGAACTTTTTTAAAGGGTACCATACTTGGCTGGCATGTAAAATGACTTTGTCACATAAGGGTTGCAAAATTCTTTAGACCATCGTTTGATAAAACCAAGCGATGAGTTGAATTTAAGGATTATCTCATCAATATACGAATGGAAGTTTAACTTTCTATCGTATAATATTCCAAGTTCGCGAAGGGATTGAACCTGCGGTACAGCTTGGCCATGCAGATAATAATCTCGAGGGAGTCATTGATCGGGTTTACAAGACAAAGTCATGGGTTGACATGTGGAGATATTAAGCTCAAAGCAATTTTTCATACACCAAGTGGAAAACGTATCGAGGTCTTCTTGAAGGAGAATAGAGTCTTGGGGTGAAGAAATAGTCTTGGAGAACTTAGTGTCGTCGGAGTAAATAGATAGGGAGCAGTATTTAATAATCCTGTCCAGATCGCTTATAGTTAAAACGAAAAAGAGAGGACCTAGATGACTGCCATGTGGGACACCAGAAGTGGCTAAAAACGGAGTTGAGAAGGCTGACCTAAAGCGAATGCTATAATACCGGTTCTCCAGATGAGAAGATATCCATTTTATGAATATGGGGTCAAAACCGAGGGAAGACAATTTGAAAAAGGTCAATTGATATGATATTTTATCGAAAGCCTTAGAGAAATCTGTAGCAACTTTCTAGGACTGAAAGCGCAAAGGATACGAATTAAACTAAATCTGTAGTGGTTGATCTACCTTTCAGAAATGCATGCTGACTGGGTGATATAACTGACTTGCACTGAAAGTTTGGAACTTTCAATTATTTTAGGTATGTGAGATGATGTTGGTTACGTCATTCTTTGATCACTTTTTGTGAACCGGGGACAGATGAAATAGGGATGAAAGTGGCTACGAAAGATTGGAGGCACACTTTTTGAAAAACATTGCTAAGCGTAGGATCGAAAAACTGGGAGAGGGAGTGGGCAATGGAGAAATTGGGAAGGTACTTGAAATATATGGAAGCAGGAATCAACGAAGACGTTATCTTGCAGATGATTGTTTAAAAAAGTTCACAAAATAGTTGGCAATTGTATGTGGGTCGGTCGATGATATACGAACTAGCGAGAATTGGGATAACCGTCTGTTTTCTCTTCTAGTTGACGAATTGATAAAATGTCTTAGAATCATTGATGAGGTTGGTCTGCACTGTGTCGGGAAGAGCCAATTTTTTTTTTATAATTGGTGAGCGCACAAGGGATTTTGTGTACCATTAAGATGTTTGCACATAGCGCGGGCGAGGAAAGAAGAGAGATACCGATATGCGTTGGTTTTAAATGTTTGCAAGTTATAGTGACTCGGGAATAAATGCAGGGCATTCCATTAGCGAGTTGTACGGCTTAGGAACGAATCATGGTATTTCAGAGTACGTCCGAAACTTGGCTTAAGGGTATATTGATGAGCATTCATAGCGTGACGGGTGTTACGGTTAAAAGTTAGAAGCGATGGAATGCTGCTGGCAATTTCGGTGGAGCACCGGTGGTGAAAATAGCGATACAACAAGGCGAGACAGGAGAGGTGTTTGAGGGTGTTGAATGACTGTATGATTTTGTCATCACCTATGAGTTTTACAGCACGGATTTGAGTCCTATCTAGCAAGTGCAAAGATGTTTTAGAAGCACCTGACCAGATGTGAGTATTGTACTCCAAATTCAGGCGTATAAACGCATTACGAATATATATTGCAGCCAGATGAGAGGGTGTGAAATATTTCTTACTTCGCTTGGGGAAACCTAGACATTTCGCAGTATTTTTGGCGATATCGAATATGTGGTCATTCCAACGTAAGTTCTCATTGACACACATACCGAGAATGGTATGTGTTGATAGTTCCCCATTTGGTTATGCTCCTGCCGTTCCCGTTCTACAGCCGAAGAGTAGGGACGTGAGTTCGGAAACGAATGTGAAAAGCAGAGAGTACTGCCGTCAGCAAAGGAATATATTGGATTTGAAGTAGCAGACAAGAGATAATTGATGAGAAATAAAAAGAGTGTCGGAGATAGAACGGAGCCCTTGGGCACACCAGCATTTATTTTGTGAACATTAGACTTGAAACCATCCAAGACAACTTGAATTGAACTTTCCGAAAGGTAGTTTCTACTCTATTGAAGAGGAGAGCTTGATGCCGAACTCTGTCAAGAAATGTCAAGTGCAACTATCTTGCTTTCGTCAGATTGGTGTAGACTTTGGTTCCACTTTTCGGTGAGACATGCCATCAAATCATTAATGCGCGGAGTCAGTCTAGCCTGCTTTGCCACTCTGAAGGTGTCTACGTCGTGTTAAATTGAGTAACAAGTTTCCGTTGGGCGGCGACAGTTGGAGTTGACGTTGGGTTGGCGATGAGTTGGTGCGGGGATTCGGAGGTTGGGTTGTCCGCACTGGGTGTGGCAATGGTTCGGCGTCGGTTTGTAACAATTCAGCCAAAATTGAAGTATTGTAACTGTTGTACGGCGTGGGATGGGTTAGAAGACCGTTGATTTTGTGACATACTGTTTCAATGAGGATTTCCAAATCATTCAATACTGTCTATACCTTGTGAGTTCATCATTAAGGCCATTGATTTTATTGAATCTAACGTCAAGCATGGACTCGTAATGCTTTGAGAGTTAATGATTGCTTATCGCAGGTTCGAGATGGAGATTGGATGTGGATGATTGGAGCTGAATATCTATGTCTTCCCGTAGAGGGTTGACGGAATTACCTGTTTTCTCGTTGGAATCCATCATTGCGGACCGATTGATATAAATTCACTTAACATTGTATCAAGGTGGCGCTTGGATGTGTCTTCATTTCTAGATCTTGCACTTTCTAATTCAATTGAACGCGCAATTTGTTTTTCATGGTTATGACCAAAGTCTTTCGCACACTTTACACTTTGTTCAAAGATTGATAGTTTGTCCGTTATCAGTCCGACGGGTGAGTTATCATTGGATTCGTTGGAGTCACTTAGGTACCTGATTGCAAGGAGCACATGTGTGAGAGAGATACTGATAAACTCATCACAGAAGAACAGCAGATATTTCGACACTGATAAGTCTGAATTTTTAAAAGGGAAACTATATATTTAGGGAATATCACAACTCAAGACAGCATAAAGCCTAATCCGAAGAAAATTTAATGTGCTAAGAATTTCCCACTACCGAAGACTAATAAACAAATAAAACAATTTCTTGGCCTTACCGGTTATTATCGGAAATTCATAAAAGACTATTCCCAAATAGCTAAACCTATGACGCGATATCTCCAGAAGGATATAAAAATTGATATAAATTATGCTGCATATAAAGACAACTTCGAAGCCTTAAAAAGACTTCTTGTTAGTGAACCAATTTTCCGCAAACAGTTTGAAGTTTCCACTGATGCTAGCCTATACGCGATCGGCGCCGTTCTTTCGCAGGGTGATCACCCTTTGTGCTACGCAAGTAGAACACTGATCAATCACGAACAGAATTGTGGTAGCATTGAGAAAGAACTCCTTGCCGTTGTCTGGCAAGGAAGTACTTTCAACCATTAATTTTTGGAAGAAAATTTACAATAGAGGCCGTCTATAAACCTTTAGAATGATTCTCCTCATTAAAAATATCCATTCGAAACTAGGCTAAAACTATAAAATTTGCTTCTCCGCAAGAAAATTATCCACTATTGCTTTATTTCAGAAGCCCCAAACTGGACAGTACTTCGACTTTTAACAAGTCTGATGCGCTATCTGACTCCATACAAAAAATTGTATCCCTGTATCCCCATACTGAAATCGGCGATTTAAAGGTACATAATTCTGGGTGGCTTCGACATTCTAGACGGACAGCTTGCAAATGAGTCCACGCGAATACCGGACGTTAGCAGTCGTACCACCAATACCCTGTACTTCTTTTTAACCTCTCACCCTGATAAGTGCTGCGTTGATGTGCTCTCCCCTCTAGGCTCGTCGGACCATTGTGTCATATCAGCTAATTTCTCGTACACCCACCACACCCAGTTAGAGAAATCATTCCTAAAAGAACCGTATAGCAATACGAAAAAGCCAATTGGAGCGGACTTAACTGCTTCTTTGGGAATTTTAACTAGTCGTTATGTTTCCTTGATATAACGATAACGACGTGGAGGCCACAGCTGATGTTATCACAGACACTATTCTTTTTGGAATGAGATGCTTTATCCCTCATCGAGAGAAGAGTATCAAATCAGAAGAAAAGGCGTGGAACGACTCGAACCGTAAAGGGTCAGAAAAACTTTTTTTCCGTCCAACAAGACCAACCCAACCGACGAAAACCGGAAAAAGTTTAAACGAGCCAGGAATGACTGCAAAGCCTTTCTTGAGCTTCTGAAATTCCAATACGACCAAAAACTGAGATAAAAAATATTGCACTGTCCTAAAGGTAGTGACAATTTTTGGTCGTTCGTCAAAAAATTAGAAGTTCTGCCTTATCCTCTATGCCAACACTCATTTACAATGACATTCCAGCTATCAGCTCTTTGGACGAGGGCAATCTGTTTTCTACATACTTTGCTGACCGCTCAACACCCCCAGGTTGTGCTTTGTCCCCACCTATACTTGAGTGCGTCGAACCTTCAATGGAACGAATCCACTTTCGCACTCGTGTAGTAGCAAGAGTACTTAAAGATCTTAATATACATAAATCCGCTAGTCCAGATAGTATATCTCCCCTCATTCTGAAGGGGTGTTCCTCCTTGCTGGAAAAACTACTGCTTAAGCTTTTTAATCAATCCTATTTTTTGGGCTCTTTCCGAGCAGATGGAAAACAATATTTACCCAGCCCGTCCCCAAAGCGAGCAAATCTACTTCCTTCACTTCCTACAGACCCATAGGATCCACGTCCCTTCTTTCCAACGTCATGGAAAAGCAGCTAATAAAATATCTTGAAACACGAAAACTTCTCAATGACCGGCAGTAAGGTTTTCATAGCAATAGGTGCATTGGTGATTTGATTGCATGTCTCACCGAAAAGCGAAACCAAAGCGTACATTAATCTGGCTAAAGCAAGTTAGTTACACTTGATGGTTCTACGGCATTTGATAGAGTTTGGCATCGGGCTCTTTTGTCGAAAATGCGTGCTTTTGGAATCGACAACTCTCTTCCTTTGAGGATTAGAAATTGCCTTTCGGAAGGGTAAATTCAAGTCGTTGTCATGTCTGATATTCACAAAATAAATGCTAGTGTGGCCCAGGGCTTCGTTCTGTCTCCGGCACTCTTTTTAATTTCAAAACCGTGCGGTAAAACTCATAGGTGGAATTAATATCTGTCAGTCAATTCGCCAATATCATTCCGCCCTTTCAAACCAATGAATGCTCATTAGTATAACCTCAAGTCCACTTTCGGACGTACTCTAAAATATCGTGATTCATTCCTAAGCCGTGCAACTCGCTAATGGAATGCCCTGCCGAGCTCTCTATTTCCTGGTCGTTCTAACTTGCAAACATTTAATAACGATGTTCATCGATACCTCTCTCTTCGTCCTCCCTAAGTTTCCTTAAATGACTTAAAAATTCGCATTTACCATCCCAATTTGACAAAAACGAATTATTCAATTTATAAATAATTGTGAAATTTGTTGTTTGCACATAAATATATATTTATCTATGACATGTAATGGCAGTTAGCTGTCAGTTGGTTAACAAATTTAATTCATTTTGAAAGAATGTTGTAGCGGGATTTGTTTCTTGGAAAGAATTATCTGTAACCGATGAAAATAATATGTGGGAACACTCTTTTGTATGCGCTAAGTACAATAGATAGAGCATATCAAGAAAAAGCAAGGTGGGTACCACATGGGAGCTCAGTACTCCGCGTGCTGTTGACAAAATGCGCCACATGGGCATAGTACCCCGGCGTTAAATCCCGGACCCTACAAATTAATTTGTATCCTTCCCTTGATAATAATAATAATAATAATAATAATAATAATAATAATAATAATAATAATAATAATAAAGAAACACAGTGAGATAAAACTGAAGCTAAGTCATTTATAGGTTGCGCTGTCCCCCGGGTTAGAGTCGTAGATGCTAGCATTTTCAGGCGACTGATATGCAGTTTCCTGTATAGGTGTCACTGTACAGCTGGTACAGTACGTCGTTGAATCTTCTCCTCCAAAGCCCGTCAACGCAAACGGGACCGAATATTTTTCGAAGAATTTTTCTCCTGCGCCATAACGTAGGATGGGGATGATCAAGGTCTTATAATATACATGTGTATACAGTCTCCTTAGTTCGGGATAGGGCGTAGTAGTAGCAAATTGCCTTCTTAGCCCAAAGAAACCGCGATTGGGAAGAGTAATTTTCGTGTTACTTCTGCTGAGGTGTTGTTGGCAGAATTCATAGTTGAGCTAAGGTAGATAATGTTCTTTACTACCTTGTCATTATACATGTCAATTGTGACGTTCTGTCCAATTCATGTGATCTTTCTTCTTCTGAAGAAGAAGCCGATGTTCTCGTCGTCGTTGCAGTCTACTTGTTTATCTGCATGTATTTGCCCGCAATCTTCATTAAACCAACGATTTCTTGGTGGTAGTCGGGTGAAACCCAGCACATCAGTTGTGGCATCTGTGATGGGACGTTGGCAGCGTTGCCACTGGTCTTCGCTACAAAATGCAGGCAACATAGGAGTTGCTGAGAGATTTCAGGATCTTCGTTCAGCGAAGATTCTGGCGATCTCTTACGATTGCAGCTTTTCTACGTTATATCTTCTCACAGTAGTTCTTCTTTGTTATGGTGGTTGGGAAATCCGCATTCGCACCTTGGCTGCAACAAGGTAGTAATCAGAGCCAATATTGGCTACCCGGAACGTTCGGACGTGAAGAATAGGAGGCATGCCTTACGTCTATCGGATATTGATTAAGCGTTTGATGATTCGGACACCACCATGTCCCCGTGTTTGCTATGGAAATATATCGTCAGGCCGCAAAGCGAATAATCCTAAGCCCCTTGCCGGACGTGGTGTCGTGTGGATAATGCTTATGAACAGTCCTGTCAAAGATGTCCTCATTTCCTATCCTAGTGTTAAAATCGCCTATTACAATTTAACATACATACACACTATACTTCGAACATTGCCTATATGCCTTGTTGAGAAGCTCGTAGAAACATTCTTTGGTGTTCCTTGTCTTCCGTGAATGGGTGCATATTAGGCTTATTTTAGCGAATTTAATCTCACACGGATTGCCATAAGAAGCTCGCTTACATGTTGGAACCTCAAGACTACTTGCCTCAGTCTGCCGCAATCACCATAGTATATGTCACAGTTTTTCGTCTTCCTTATATTCGGCTCATCTTCACGCACTACCTGGATGGTGGTGATATCTGCGTGATACCAGTCAAGGGCCTATGCTAATTGTTCGGTTGCGCGTGGCCTGTTAAGGGTCTGAAAATTCTACGTGCGGATCCGAAGGTCGTTGTCCTTTAAACCTTTGCTGGGGTCGTCAACAGTGAGTCCATTTTTATCCGAGGCCATAAGTTGGTTAGGGTTGTGAGCCCTATGACCGCGTAGGCCTGTATAATGCTACTGGTCAGGCATATACTTGCCATCGTAGCCTGCATAAGTAAGGGTTTACTCATGCAGTTACCAGAGACAGCAGCATAAATATTGTTTAAATAGATTAGTCTTGTCTAAAAAAAAGTATTCAAAGATTGTTATTGGGGAAGATTGATCCTTTAACACAAGATAACTACAAAACTTATTGCACACGTAAATTTTATCCGCTTGCTAGAAGGTAGAAAGACGAAGTTATTGAAAGAACTTTTGAATATGTGTCGCATATTTTTTATTTGTTTGTTATCTGTAAGCTATTTTAAATTCTACAAATTCAAACTGTTAGCTGTTAAAATTGAGGAAAAGGATGCTAAGTAGACCTTACTCTCCATAGGATTCTCATCAATCAAGTTAGAAAGCTCAAGTACAGAAAAAGGAAATTATCATCATCGCTTGAATGATGGTAATCACTATAATTGGAATCCAATTTACTAATGATGCATCGTCTTTCTCTTCAGAAAACATTAGCTTCCGATTTCCTCGGTCAACAACTTGCTAACATAAAACTAATTAATATTTATTTACCTGACGCACACGAGCATTCTAATCGTAGTGCTTAATTAGACAGTGCTGTTCAGAAAATTTAATAGTCTGGGTAAACAAATGGCAAAGCCTTCCCGCAGAAAGGATACAAATCATTTAAGATTCTCTCTTACACAACAAAAGTGCTTTACTCTTCATAGTGAAAACATGGCACGTCGGGCAGAGGGGGAAACTCCCTTTTTCCTCTCAACGTCTTATTGTAGATTCCTATGTATTACGGAAAAAGCAGACAGCTGGCGTCATTGCCTAAAGGTTCTGAATAAATAAATATACATTTTTTCGAAAGCTTCTGGATTGCTTGTGGTTATATCACCCCAACCAAGGTCTCCCCTTTTCAAATCTGATACGAATCCATGAAGAGATAGCAGCTAGATACAATTATTTGCTTACAAGTTTCGCCATAGTTAGCAGTCCCGAGCGTGCCATGAATATTTTCCCAGTTTTTCCTTTTGATCGTATAACTGCCTTTTTTCATATGTAGGTACTCGTATAGGGGAAAGCGCTTCTTCTTCTTTAATAGCAACTCCTTCGTTGATGGTGTGTGGACTATAATTTGTTACAATTCAGCACTTCTCTTGTGTCTATTTAAACTGTGGACACATGAACTAGGTCGCATAAACACATTTTTCGTGACGTCTACAATTTTTATAAAATAGATTTTTTTGGTCTTTTTGAATTACAGAAATGCATTTAAGTGTGCACAGGTTCTAAATATTATAATTGCTTTCAAAGTCTTCAGTTATTGTCTTAAGAAGCGAAGAGACAACAATTATGCAATTAGTGAATTTCATTTAAGTAACGTCGATCAGAGCAATCCTATCTTAGAGTAGAAAATCAGGTGTTTTACTAGTATAAGCGCTCATTAGAACGTCTACGCACAATGTAAGAATAGTCCTGAGGATTCCTGCTACTTAGCAACGTTTTGGCATTTGCGCAGAATTGCACTTGACAAGATACCGAAAGTTGAAATGGGTTTCAAGACTGAAGCCTCTATGCTTACGTTCCCCTGATTTGATTTTAATAAAGTCGACTCATTTTTATATAACATACATGTAATTCAGAACTAAAAAAATGCTTAAGAGTGCTCGAATTTCAACTTACTGTTAGCACAATAAATGAAATTTAACTGAATACCACCTTGATCAAAAATTTTTCGGAATTTATTCAGAAAATCTAAAATACAAGTTTCTTCATCTAAATCTATATTGTCCCCTTCAAAGTAATCTCCATCGACTACAACACACTTATGCCAGCGCTTAATCCAATCCTCGAAACATTTTTTATATTCTCTTTTCGGTATGTCTATCAGTGCTTCCTGCGATTTTTCCATTACTTCCTCTCGGCTGCTGAAACGCGTTCCCCGTAGTGGTTTTTTAACTCGATTAAACAGAAAGAAGTCACAGGGAGCCAAATCAGGTGAATTCGGTGGCTGTTGGATGGTATTTGTTGCATTTTTCGTCAAAAAATTACGAATAATGATGGCACTGTGCGACGGTGCGTTATCATGGTGCAAAATCCACGAGTTTTCTGCCCACAATTTTGGTCTCTTTCGGACGTCTCATAACGCCCAAATAATACTATTTGTTTACTGTTTGGCCTTCTGGCAAAAATTCATGTTGCACTACACTGTTGTAATCCATGAAAACCGTGAGCATTGCCTTCTTTTTTGACTAAAAACGACGTGTTTTTTTTGGTCTCGGCTCATTTGGTGAACGCCATTCAGTTGCCTGATGTCTGGATTGTGTATCGTACTCATAAGCCCACGTCTCATCTCCAGTAATGATCCTTTTGATGAATGTGGGATGGGATTCAGCCTCGCAAATCATCTCTTTTGCGATGTCAACATGGTCTCTTTTTTGCATGAAATTGAGGTCTTTTGGCACCAACTTTGCTGCTACACGACGGAAACCCAAATCATTAACTAAAATGTATTCGACGGATCCATAGGCCATGTTCAAGTCCTCTGATATCTTTCTGATGGTTAATTTGCGGTTATTGACCAACATTTATTTTACTTCATCAATGTTTTCGTCGGTTTTCGATGTCGATGGTCTGCCACTGCGTTCATCATCTTCGATTGACTCACGACCACTTTTGAACCGCTCGTGCGGTTCTTTAGAGAATCGTTGCCGAAACACTTTTCCAACATTTCCCGTTCGCGCACCATTAAATCCGTTTTTTACGCAAAATTTAATACAAGTTCGTTGTTGCAAATTTACGAATAAATCCATTTCTAAAATTGTAAAAAATCGCCAACACACACAGAGATAGATGTACTCTTGGCTACGTAACTTTTACAAATGTCAAGCAAGTCAACAACAACTTAACAAAAAAAGGAGAATTCAAATCGGAACAAAGGGAGCGCCACGCGGGGGTGTGGTGCGGGAACATTTTGATCAAGGTGGTATGTAATTCATTTATGTAATTAAGGTTTAATCTAAAAAAATACATTTCTAATTGAAGAGCCTTGACTTATTTATTTCTTATATGTATATAGCTTACAATTATTATATTTTATATAATAATATTATAAATTATTGTTATTTTTATTTACATACTTATATTGAATGGATTGTGTGTGTGATTCTTATTTTGTTTATTTCTTTTTTTGTTATTCTCTGTTTTTTATTCTTCTTTTAGCAAAACATAAGAATAAGAAAAATTATTATTATTATTATTTATTAACAGGTAATTAAAATTACATGGTAATATTAAAAGTAACGAGCCTAGCTGCGGAGACTTTTGGCTCTAATAAGAAAAACAAAAAGAACAATAATATAAAAAGTGGTAACACTAATTTGAGGAATTGTAAAATGGCCACTTTAGATGTAAGAGAGTCTGCCAGTAGGTAGGAGTTACTTTTAAATCGGAAATTGTAAAAAAACAGACGTGTAATAAAGTAATGTGAAAGAAAAGAGTTCGACTTTTGTTCTTATTTTCATATCATCTTAAACGACTAAATTATTAACCTACTCTAGCTTATATATTTACCTATCAATCTATCTTATACTAACTTACTCCTATCTGAAGTCGCTGACCGATAAGCGGCGTTACAAATTGCAAATCCCCGGGAGGACGAGTTCGTCAACATGTATGTCCCGGGAATGTAAGTCCCGGTAATAAGATTGTTCGTCAAGTTGATTGGTTTGTTCTGTTTCAAAAACATCTTTTAGATAGAATTGTATGTATTCAGACTAGATAGAAATACAAAACCTATGGCAAACCCTCTCAAAAGTACTTCCAAATGCAATTGTAGGTACTAGAGGAAGTGGTCCCCGATAGACCTAGCACATATACTCGTATTTGCTTTGCAAAAGTGAAGTACACCATTCAGATACCAATAAACAGTCTGCAGTCTTTCTTACTAAGGAATAGCAGGAAAGTCGCAGAACTTTATCAGTTGTTTTGCTGAAACGATACATAGTTGTCATTGGAAGCTCCAGCCAATGACGCAGACAGTCCAAATGCAGGTTCGTGTTTAAAACTCTCAAATGTTGAATAGGATCGTTGAATTAACAATAAAATTTAGACGTATGCAGAATAGATATTGTCATCATAACCAACTTGATTGGGATATACATTATTTGCCTACTCTTGAAAAATATGCCTATTTGATTTTTCGTCAAGTTGATTGGTTTGTTCTGTTTCAAAAACATCTTTTAGATAGAATTGTATGTATTCAGACTAGATAGAAATACAAAACCTATGGCAAACCCTCTCAAAAGTACTTCCAAATGCAATTGTAGGTACTAGAGGAAGTGGTCCCCGATAGACCTAGCACATATACTCGTATTTGCTTTGCAAAAGTGAAGTACACCATTCAGATACCAATAAACAGTCTGCAGTCTTTCTTACTAAGGAATAGCAGGAAAGTCGCAGAACTTTATCAGTTGTTTTGCTGAAACGATACATAGTTGTCATTGGAAGCTCCAGCCAATGACGCAGACAGTCCAAATGCAGGTTCGTGTTTAAAACTCTCAAATGTTGAATAGGATCGTTGAATTAACAATAAAATTTAGACGTATGCAGGATAGATATTGTCATCATAACCAACTTGATTGGGATATACATTATTTGCCTACTCTTGAAAAATATGCCTATTTGATTTTTCGTCAAGTTGATTGGTTTGTTCTGTTTCAAAAACATCTTTTAGATAGAATTGTATGTATTCAGACTAGATAGAAATACAAAACCTATGGCAAACCCTCTCAAAAGTACTTCCAAATGCAATTGTAGGTACTAGAGGAAGTGGTCCCCGATAGACCTAGCACATATACTCGTATTTGCTTTGCAAAAGTGAAGTACACCATTCAGATACCAATAAACAGTCTGCAGTCTTTCTTACTAAGGAATAGCAGGAAAGTCGCAGAACTTTATCAGTTGTTTTGCTGAAACGATACATAGTTGTCATTGGAAGCTCCAGCCAATGACGCAGACAGTCCAAATGCAGGTTCGTGTTTAAAACTCTCAAATGTTGAATAGGATCGTTGAATTAACAATAAAATTTAGACGTATGCAGAATAGATATTGTCATCATAACCAACTTGATTGGGATATACATTATATGCCTACTCTTGAAAAATATGCCTATTTTATTTTTAAAGCCTAAAGCCCACACCTGTCAGCAGATTGATTTTGAAGAATATCGCTTAAAGATGACGTTCAAATCAAACGTGTCCACAAACTAAACATCTCAAACTAAATTTGACAGTATTCTCGAGAGCAGTGTGAAAGAGGACAGATTTTTCTCCGGATGCATTCTGTTTATTACGGCTGCTTTTAATTAACCGATCTTTTTTTTACATTAGAACATTCATTGGTTTCTGAGTGGAACGTGGATCGTGGTTACTTAAATGCTTTCGGAGTGGACCTGATCTTCACTATAACCCCAGCGATGTATCGGCACTTGTGTTTCTGTTGAATATGAGCGTGACTTACGTTTTCTTATTAACCGATCCACGGCCGAATTATTTACTGATCTGTATGTTTTTGAGGTGTTGGAGTTTTTAGTCTGTGCTGGCCGTTGCCCAAGAATAAATGAGTAACGACGATTTTACGATGGGTTTACGATCTCTACTCCTTGCCTCTTTATGTTCGACATATGACACATTTTACTATTTCCGGAGATGAAAGTTCACTTGATTTCTTTTGGGTTTGAGATACGGAGAGCCTGAGTAGAGATCCTTTTTCTAACTCCATACATTGCATGTTAATATTTTGTTGTTGATTGTTAATTTTCAGTTTGGTTATATCTTAAGTCCACTAGCATAGCGGGAAAGGAAAGCACCTGCAAAGCTCCTGTATGAAAGGGCGCCTGGAATAAGTTTGTGATGTATATAATTAAATGCATCCTGTACCATTCAGTATTCAAAATACTTGATTTGGGATTTTTGTTTATATTATGGTTTGCCGAGGCGTTATAATTTTATAATATGTAATAACAGAATGATGAACTGCAACGAAGCCCGTATAGGCTCTTTATGTTCTTTTGTGTTCTGTTCTGTTAGGTTGTAAACGAGTCCGCACGCATGCAGATGTTTATCAAACTCTTAAACACTATGTTGATGTGGGATGAAAGCATTCGTAATTTCTCTCATTCGGTTTTAATGAGTTCCCATATCACCCAAACCCTTAAAAGTTATTAGTTACACAACCGTCGGTTGTGGGTTGGCCTTGGCAAAAGTGGTAGTGTATTGGATTCCCAATCGGACGGTTCGGGGTTCAATACCAGCCCTAACCCAGGTTTTTTTTCAGGCAACTAAAACCTCGTGAAATGAATGTTTGCCTAAATAGAACATCAAGTCAATTTACAGTAAAAATTTAGTCTCCTCATTAAATATTGGATGCCACCCACGGAGCGAAGTAGCCACTGAGTCCATACATCTTTCTTTCTTTTTCTATCTCATTTTCCGAAAAACTTAACACATGCTTTGGCATCATAACCGTTAAGTTAACAAAAAAAAAAAACCCTCAGTTAAGATGATAGGAACCAATAGAGTAAGAGTCAGGGTCAGAGTATGAGTTAGAGTCATTGCATGAGTACACATTTGGAATTTATGATCAGCTTCTCATATAAAAGTATTCTTTTACGAGTATATAGTATTTAAAAAAAATATTCAAACAATATATAGTTTGGTCCGAACTAATTCAACTCATAAATTTATCCATTTGTTGTTCTTTTATACTTCTCGTTATGTACCTACTCTCATAGTTTGTGTTTTGTATTATAGCGACAAGACCACCTCAAGTCTCTCAGGCTTTTAAAAGCTTAATCATGTTCATGCATATTGCATAGGGCGCGACACGACAACGAGCTCTTGGATTCCTTTTTCTAATTAAACTAAAGTACTAAGGACCAGATTTTTTAATCAAAGCAAAACATTGTTCTAACCGTTCGGCAAAGAATAATTGCACCACAAGTATTCGGGAGCGTACGAAACATATCAGAAAATAGCGTGAGTGCTAGCTCTTGTTCCTCGCCTGCACTTTGTCTTTGAAAGGAAACAACCCTTGGGGCAGCATTACCAGCAGTGGTACTTTGGACAAACCAAACAAAGCGCACCTTTTCTTAATTAAGCGTTTTCTACTTATAAATGGTGCAAGTAACGAATGGAATGATGAGGAGCAACAGGAATAAATAACTTTTGAGGGAGAGTATATAATACACAGCTGTTTCGCACGCAGCCTTCGTGTACTATTCGTGGAGTATGTCTTAGGTGTATGGACATGCTCGTATGTGTGTTTGTGAATTAAGAAAGAAATAATTTTTAGGGATATAAAACACTCAGCATTAAAACAAAAGACGCCCATAAAAACTTCCCTAAGTAGAATAAATCGTAAACTTTTGTTTCACACATTTATGGCATCTTAAAGTAAAACAATTGGCATTTGTATAATTGTGTATACAAGATGAGTAGAAGGAAATAATACATATAGAAATTATTTGTTTGAAATTCGTTGTATGTTTCCAACACACTAACTCCAAATATGTGTAAAATACTCGTCCATGATTGAACATTCACATTTAATGTTTATGCAGTCCAGTGCAGTAGAAATACATACAATATGTATACGGATGTTTTGTTCGGGGGTAGAAATGCCAATTTAATTTTATTATTTTATTTTTATTAAAAGAACTTATCACTCAAGTGGGTATGAATACACTTATAATGCCTCAACATGTATTAAGTTTTTTGGAAAATGGAATGGAGAGAGAAAGAAAGATGTTTGGGCTCAATGGTTATTTCGCTCCATGGGTGGCATCCAACATTTAATGGGGAGACTAAATTCTTAGTGGAAATTGGCTTGATGTTGATTTCTAGTCAACTACTCGTCCTGTTTGATTTTCGTTAAGTGAAAAAATGGATGATATGTCGTCTTTCGGGCGAGGCTGGGATTCGAACCAAACCTTCCGATTTGGAAGCCAGTCCACTACCACTTAGCCACGGCCACCCACGATGTGGGTTTGTCAAATTGTCAATACGTGTATGGGCAGGACAGTTTTTATCTTCCCGTTTTAACTCAGAGTTCCATGTTCTCAAAGACTTTTCAAAAACACGCCTTTTTGTTGGCTTCGTAGTAAACTGGTAAGCATTTAACAGTCTTAAAGCATCGAGGTTTCTCTGACTTGCCGATGATAAGTAGCTTCCGTTTCACTCCATCCATGTTTACAGCAACTAACACCGTGATCCGTTCTTTTGACATCTTACCACCCACACATTTTTCGCTCTTCGGCTTTAATATTCTTTCAGGTGTTAATTTATAGAATAACTCTGTTTCATCCGCATTATAAATTTCAGAATTTGTATATCCTTCTCTTAATTTCCGAAAAACATTTTTTAACAATTCACTTCAGCCACTTTGAGAAACACTTGCTGCTTCACCACAAATTTTGCCGACCACAATGTTATGACGTTGTCGAAATCGAAAGATCCAACTTTCAGAACATTTAAAATCTTTTTTTAACAGTAGAATGCCAAATTGATTAGCCTTTTCTTGTAAAATGCGACTACTCAAGAAGAAGCGAATGTTCAATATCTTCATATTCGGATTTATGATTCCCTTTTATTTTTAAAGGATTCGATTCAAAAACTTGTATTCTTTCTCGATATTTCCAAATGGTAGAAAGAGAGGAATGCGACATATAGTATTGAATTCTTTGCATAAATCGGCATTAGATTCACAATTCTGCAATCGCCAAATTTTTGCCAACTTTTCCTCAACAGTCAATGTGCATGTAACTGATGGTAGGGCCATAATGCAGTGGATTTCCCCAGAACGTTAGAAAACTAAAGGAAAACAGATGCATCAATAACAAAGGAATGATTGAATACACGAATGCCACCTACATAATAAGTTGAATAGGCAGCTTAAATTACTTAAATCAAACGAATTTAATTTGTTCTGCAATATTTAAAGTACTCGTAACATTCGAATCAACTATTAAGTACACTGCTTATAATTTTTAGCTGTTTTTTCTTTTTCAGTTTGCAATAACTGAAGAACAAAAACAAAGGAGGAAGACAAGCAAACGAAACAAACGATAATTTGTTTTTATTGCTGGGTTTCAATTTTGCACAGGCAACTAGATGTTTTTTTTTTATTTCGTCGCTATATCCGGAGGAGAAAATTCAAATTCTTGCAAAAAACGGACGCTATATTCGGAATTGTCGTTATATCCGAAGTCGCTATATCGGGATGAATTTGTATGGAAAATATGGTGTGAAATCAAGGAATTCAGAATTTGCGTCGTTATATCCTCATGGTCGTTATAACCGAGGTCTCTATAGGCGAATTTCACTGTATTTGGAAACCTATACTGGTTTGCAGCAAGGATGCTGGCTATTGTCGATGGTTTTTGTAATTTAATTGAATGACCACATGGGAGGACGACCACAAATGCTGTTTTTGTATCAAACAATTTTGTACAGTGATATTAAAGTTATACAAAAAATGCTAAACTATAGGTAGTTAGAAATCTATTGTAAGAAATGCGAAATGAAAGTAAACATATGGAAGTCAGAAATTACAATATTTTTCAAGAGAGGTGGAACAATTTCTGCTAAGGAGAAATAGAACTATGTATAAGGGAGAAGAAGCTAATATTAGTTCAAAATATAATACATGTACATATACATATATATGTTTATGTAATACTTACTCCTGAGACCGTCGTTTGGAAATCACATGACGAATAGGGGCTCTGTAAACAGAACTATCTTCAATGAGAGCTGGAACAACTTTTAGCGAAAGAAAGATAGTTCGCAGAGAATGAAATGAAAACTCTTCTGATCAACTAACAGTCTAATACAAAATTACGGTACTCAAGTATGGGACTCCTTCTGGTTCGATCAGGTGAAAAAACATGATCGTTATTCCTTGAAAAACGTGTGCTTGCACCAGAAGCAAGGGTGGAGATACAAGTATACACCCCCTGTATTTGCACATGTTATATATATGGCGAAGATAGCACTTGAGGATAATAGTGAGTACAAAGTCCATAACTCATAAGCAGGAAGATGTGTAAAAATCAGGAAATTGTGTACAATGATGCAGATAGTCTGAGCCGTTTCTGGCGTGTGCCAAGTCGGACATATCCTCCAAACCTTCCAATTCAATTTCATTGGCTTATTCATTTCATTTATTGGCTTAGTATAAATAAGAACAAAAGTATTTTATGATATAAAATAGGCCTCGAAGGAACTGCTCTATTTATAAGACTCCAGGAAATAACCCACCAAACGGAAAATGAAATAAACCCTCAAAATTTAAATTAGTCCCAAAATTTTAGGAGGTTATTTCATTTTCCATTTGGGGGGTTATTTCCTGGAGCCTATTTATAACACATACGAGTAGTAATTTCATTTAATTAAGCGATGGGAACAATTGAAAATTAAGTGTATAAAAAATAATCAAAAAGTGTTGTAGAAATAAATTTGTAAATGGCGAGAGATTTTTCTCGCCATGTATTGAAGATATCTGCCCTTTGCTTAATATCCTCAATACTTCGAGGAATACCGATTGTAATCTTGTGCAACAACGAGTTGTGA
Organism: Volucella zonaria; assembly: GCA_963966105.1. NCBI lineage: Eukaryota > Metazoa > Arthropoda > Insecta > Diptera > Syrphidae > Volucella > Volucella zonaria. The sequence continues at coordinate 19,994,076 of OZ014532.1, read as the reverse complement.
CGACGAACGAAAATATAACGATAGCGATAGTGATAAAATGAAACATCTTGTAGGTCGATAGCTCAACGAGAAGTGACAAACTTTTTATTAATTTCCTTTAAGTGACATCGGTTTTATGATTCGATTGTAAGCTACAGTTCCTTTTGGAGACTTAAAAATACGGAACATCTTATGTAGTATGGCTCGAAATTTAAATTTGTATTGAACAATATTGCCAATGGGATAGTTAAAGTTACATAACAAATATATATAAGTATTAATTACTTACATGAATAGAATTTTCTAATTCATTTAATTATAATACGAGGGTTGTCTGAAAAGTTTCCGACCGCAACGTAAAGATAGCGGCACTCATGCTAGTTGTGCATCTTCTGACAGTTACTTACCGAAGTTTCAGACATTTTGGACGCGCAGTTTTTAGTTGACAGTCGTTTGAGTGAGTCGATGTGAGTGTTTTTTGTGAAATTGAAAAAAATTGAGTATCGAGCTGTTATTAAATTCTTGTTTTTGAAAGGCAATACGCCTACGCAAATTGTTGGACTCTGTGTATGGGGACTCTGCACCATAATTTACCACAGTGAGATTTTGGGCAGCTGAATTTAAACGTGGCCGTAAAAGCTTGGGAGAGGATGAACGTTCGGGACGTCCAAAACTGCAACCACTGACGATAGCTAAAGTTCACCAAATGGTGTTAGACGACCGCCGAATTAAAGTGAGAGAGATAGTAGAGGCTACGAAAATGTCCAAAGAACGTGTTTGTTACATATTAAATCAAGATTTAGCCATGAGAAAGCTGTCCGATTAATTGCTGTAGATGAAACTTGGATATACCGTTGTACGCCCGAAACAAAAATTCAGCCAAAATAGTGGACTGCAAAGGGCGAGCCGGCTCCAAAAAAAAGCAAAAACTGTTTTTTCGGCTGGGAAAGTGAGGGCGACTCTTTTTTAGGATAGTAAACGAGTTATCTTAATCCATTATCTTCAAATAGGAAAAACCATTACAGGAGCATACTACGCATCATTACTTGCCAAGCTGAAGGTAGAAATTGCCGAAAAACGGCCACATTTGCAGAAAAAGAAAATCCTGTTTCACCAAGACAACGCGCCGTCTCACACCTCAGCGGTTGCCATGGCGAAAATCCATGAATTACGGTTTGAACTGCTTGACCATCCGCCTTATTCACTAGATCTAGCCCCAAGCGACTTCTTTTTGTTCCCTCATCTAAAGACTGAGCTCGGAGGACAGATATTTTCGTCAAATAAGGAGGCAATCATCTTCGTGAACAATTATTTTGCAGAGAAAAACGTCAAGTACTATTTGGCCGGGTTAGAGAGATGGGAGCATCGCTGGGGGAGGTGTGTAGAGTTACAAGGAGACTATGTAGAAAAATAAAAAAAAATTTGAGAAAAAATGTCTGGTATCATTGTTCGGTCAGAAACTTTTCAGACAACCCTCGTATTAAGTTCTCTTCAATTTGACAATTTCATGGCTTTATCAAAAGATATACGAGTAAATATTGTACATAATAAATTGATTAATACGACATAGGGGAGGGAAGTGAAGGAGACAAAAAAGCAAGGTGGCAAGAGCGAAAAAGAAGTAGCGATTAGAAAATAATTTTTTTTTTATAATTAACGCGCGAATTAAATTTCACATTTGGATAAAATGTAAAAAAAACAAAATTTTAAGTTCCAAAGTTATAATTTATTAATTGAACTACTCGTTCTTGATACTTGCTTCCAACTGATTACAATAGATTGATTATTAATACAATAAAAGACACCTATCTTTGCATGCGTGAATTCCAAGAACTTGAGCCGCATTGGCTTATGTCGGATATTTGGTAGACGCCTATTCAGCATAAAGTTCATTTTGTTCACCTGTGCCATTACAATATTCATACTCTTATTACTGACCTTGCATTTGCTGTTTTCGGGTCAGAACATGCCGCTGGCATTGTTGTTGTTGCGGTATCGGGTTGATGCTGTTTGGGTGTTTGTGGGACCGGCCGGATGATATCAGGTCGTAATTCACGCTCAAGGGGGTAAAATGTACCCTTGAAATGTTTGCGCATAGCGCGGGCGAAGGAAAGTCATTGTGGAAGACAAGGGAGATACTGATGTACATTGGTCTTCAAAGTTTGCGAGTTGTAAGGACTAAGAAATAGATAACATTTCAAGGCATTCTAGAAGCGAGTTGAATGGCTTAGGAACTACTCACAATAGTTCAGAGTACATTCGAAAGTGGGCTTGAGGGTACACTGGTGAGCATTCATAGCAAGACGGGTGTTACGGTGTTACGATTGAAGGTTTGAAGGGCCGGAATGCTACTGACAATACAACAAAGTAAAACAGGAGGGGAAGCACATCAACAGTGTGCTTATGATGATGAGAAGTGAAAAGTGTCCAGGGTGTTGGCGGTATGATAATCAACGTGTGGTATTTGTGTGGGCTCATTTACCACCTGGGTCAAGTTGCTTTCTGCAGCGAAGATCTCAACACATCGTCCTCCGGGTCTTGTCTGTCTAGAATATTGAAGCCACCGTTATACCGATTTTAGTATGAGGATATAGGGATGAAATGAAATTGAATTCAGGATTGGAATTACATTGCGAGGGAGTTTGGTAAGCTATGTCAATACCCATGTAAATTGCAAGGTCGCGGTGAGAGAAGAATAATGGCACCGGTACGTAGCCAGGTAGATTCAGATCTTAGTGATCTGAGATGTGTGAGCGAGGACTTAACTGTGCTTCACTAAAGCGACAAAAGCGCAGAAAAGTGATCAGTTTTTGCCCACGTATATTGGCTATGCCAACCTGAATTCCCGAGTCATAACCACAAATAAAAACACCGATTATGCTAAGCAAGGCTTCGAAGTGAAAACTCTGACGCTGGTTTACCGAATCCTATTGTTGGAGGTGTTATACTCCTACAACAATATGAAACAGTGCGCCAACAAAATTCAAGCTCACAACCCGCATCCATCGGCTGTTACTTTGGTACAGGCACTCAGATATTGCCGTGCTGTATGGCTTATACCGCAACAGCAGTAACCGGGTAAAAGCAATAATACTATGACTGGGAGCGGGAGAGGTGGGATACCCATGCTATGTTTTTTTGTTTTACCTTTAAACGTAAATTTGGACGTCATCGACATAAAACTGAAAAGATATACTATTACATACATCCATGGGCTATATCATGTATAGAAAACCAAAAGAGAAGAGGACCTACGACAGAACCTTGAGATAGACCTTCACTCAGATATCTGACATTTGAAAAATCCTCATTGTCGAATGCCTTGGAGAAGTATAACAAACATAAGAGCGTAGGTAGCTTTGATCATACTCTTGCCTTATGTCATCAAGAATTTTAAACCATTGCAATAGCACAGCAATGTCGAGATCTAAAAGCTGACTAAAAACGAGAAAGCAAAGAGTTTCTAATTACGAGTGAATAACCAACTATTTACTCTGCCAGTATCCTCTTAAAGACTTTTGACAAAAATCAGTAGGAAGTGAGAGCCGGATATGTATTACCCTAGTTAGATTCAGGGAAAGTAGAAGAAGCTTAGCAATAATTGATAATATGCGTTAGTGTGCGTAATAAATGTGGGAGAGTCATTTTTACAAAGCGGAAGGGATGCGATCCTCACACGTTGCATTCGATTTAAGGGCAACTATAGTTTCAACAACATTATTCTCGTTTTCTGCTTCAAAATCATAATTAAGCACGCATAAAAGTTCTTCTTGCGAGGAGAACTGAGGGTTGTTTTCTGTATTTGTTAGAAAAGAGCAGTTAAGAATATCAGGATCTAATCGACCGTCAGAATCAACTTTTTTACCAATATCTATTTTTCGTAAATTTGTCCAGAGCGAATCGTTTAATGTATGTAGATCCAAAATAATTATACTTAGTACGGCGCGTATCGAAGGTGGATTGCTTACGAGTTAGACAGTAAGGTTACCAGTTTCTGGTGTAGGGCTTCGTCTCCATTTGCTATAGATTTTTCTGCGGCTATTTATTGCATCCAATACTTCGTGAGCGAACCATTGACATTTCAAGTTTCTTAGCTCCTCAGCTCCTCAATTTTCGACTGAAAAAAGTTTAGCTTATTATTAGCATTCCCACGATACATACAGTTTTCCCATGGTATTGCACATGCTTCCCCATGTAGTGAGTGAACATTAATAGAACAACAATAGACAACAAATGCGGAGTCGGGAAATTAAAAAAATCAATGTTATAAGAAAAAAACAACAAATCATATTCAGATATCCCTTCAAGAGCAAGCTGATCAAAGAGGAGAACGTTAGTAAACTATGATTAGAGTTTGGAGCATATCGAATAGGCTAAGAGTTTTTAACAACAAGACCATTAGATAGCACAAAGTTGATGAGTTCAAGAGCAGTGTTTAAATCACCACAAACAGTGATATGTTCATATAACTGACTAAAATTGGCTACCATCAACAAACTGAGATCTGGCAAAAAACGTCTGATTGAATTATACACACAGAATACAATACATTTAACACAACCGCTTGACACCTCCAAATATTCAATTCCGTTGTCTTCGTACTTATCAACCACTTTACATCATAATGTTGATGGCTAGAAACCACACCCAGTTGTGTTTGTTATCCTGTCATTAAAATACAACTTGTAACCAATCATGTCGAAAATACATCATGAATCTCTGGATGATTAATTTCTGAGCATTCGAAAATATATTCTGTCTTCAACCACATCTCACTCACACAAATAATATCAATATCTAAGCTTTTGAAAATATATTTCAGGTAATCTAGTTTAGCAAAATTTAAGACTACGTGCATTTAGATGCACAGAGTATTATTACCCACACCATTAACCATGCACGATGTTCTGTTTGACATAATCAAACAAAAAACGAGCAACAGACAGCAACTAAACAGGAATGAAATTATAGAATTTTAAAAATGGACTAAACATCAGAAGATGAATATACCACCTTTCCCGGAATTTATTCAGAAAATTAAAAATACAAGTTTATTCATCTAAATCTGTATTGTCCCCTTCAAAGTAATCCCCATTGACTGCAACACACTTATACCAGCGCTTGATCCAATCCTCGAAACATTTTTTATATTCGGTTTTCGGTATGTCCACCAGTGCTTCCTGCGATTTTTCCATTACTTCCTCTCGGCTGCGGAACCGCATTCCCCGTAGTGGTTTTTTAACTCGATTGAACAGAAAGAAGTCACAGGGAGCCAAATCAGGTGAATTCGGTGGCTGTTGGATGGTATTTGTTGCATTTTTCGTCAAACAATTACGAATAATGATGGCACTGTGCGACGATGCGTTATCATGGTGCAAAATCCACGAGTTTTTTGCCTCAATTCTGGTCTCTTTCGGCGAATTACTTCACTCAAACGCCTCATAACGCCCAAATACTCGTAATACTCTTTGTTTACTGTCTGGCCTTCTGGCCTTCTGGCCTTCTGGCAAAAATTCATGATGCACTACACCGTTGTAATCCATAAAAACCGTGAGCATTGCTTTTTTGATTGAAAACGACGTGGTTTTTTTGGTCTCGGCTCATTTGGTGAACGCCATTCATTTGCCTGATGTCTGGATTGCATGTCGTACTCATAAACCCACATCTCGTCACTATTACGCTAAGATTCAGAGGAAGTGCCAACAACAGATTTACCAACTTAACAAAAAAAAAACAGAACTCAAATCGGAACAATGGGAGCGCCACACGGTAGTTATTACTTTTTGATCAAGGTGGTACTTCGCCAGACATTTTATGTTGACGACGTGGTAACCAGTCTTATCGGTGTGTGTCAAGCGAGGCATTTTCATGAGAAATCCAAAAACATCCTCAGTAGGGCTTCTATGAACTTAAGGAAGTGGGTTAAAAACGATAAAGCTGTGCGAAAATACCTTGGCAAAGACAATTATTAAAGCGAACTAACCATCTTCGGAGCCAGATGGAACAACTTCACTGTCGAGTTGTCGTTAAACATCACAGAAAGTGACTTGAACGATATCAGCATATCCACGAAGCACAATGTACTAAAGGTAATAGCTCATATATATGATCCCTTAGGTTTTCTCGGACTGATCGTCATCTGCATGAAGATTTTATAACAAGATTTATGGTGGATAAAGCTAAATTGGGAAGTGCCCTTAGATTCAAAATTAGCACGGGAATGGTCCAAAGACTTGGATAGATTAAATGAGCTTCGTGTTCCCAGATAGTTAGCGTTCTTAAAGGAATCCATTTTGAACGAAGCCCATATATTTGCAGATTCTAGCATGAAAACTTTTGGAGCAGTAGCTTATGTTTGTATTGAAGGAATTCAAGGTGTAGACATTCAATTTTTGTGCGCTAAATCTCGAGTGCTGCCATTGAAAGATGACAATAGTAATGACCTAACTTTACCAAAACTTGAGTTGACATAGGGCCTGATAGCATCTCGCCTCTGTGCTTACTTTAACAAAATAAAGATGCCGTTCGGCTAGTATTTTCTGTGGACGGACTGTACAGTCACTCTCCATTGGATAAAGGGAGAGGCAAGAAGACGGAAATCTTACATCTTTAATCGTGTTAAGGAGATACATGAATTAACGGATGTATCAGACTGGTGTCATTGTTCGGGGAAACAAAATCCCGCCGATCTTTTAACGAGAGGGATTTCGATCAGTAGATTTTGTTCTTCGAGTAACTGGCTCAAAGGTCCTGACTGGATAATCCTCCGATTGGCATCATTTAGCTGTAGAATCTTCTCACACGTCAGCAACGATGCTATCGGCATTCATGGATTTTGCCATTACAAATCAAGATGACAAGCCTTTCATATAGTGATGTTAGCAGTTGGAGGCGTCTTTTGCGCATAATGGCATATGTGATTAAAGCCGTTTGAGTCTTTTTTTGAAGAAGCATTCAATGACGAACTATTTGAAGTAGTGTTGAGCGAGCACCACAGTTTGGCGGTCTCCAGGATTATTAAAAGAGTGAAGGACATCATGAAGGCATCAATTTGGAATGCAAAAATAAGCACCGAAGAGCTTGATACCTTTTTAATAGAAGCGGAACAAGTAACCTCTGACGTACATTAGATTTGATTCCAATTACCCCCAATAGCTTCCTCATCGACCAGATGTAAATTGCGATCAATGACAACTCAACAGAAATCCCTGAGAAGAATCTTCGAAGAAGTTGCAAGACCAGGAAAGACTACATTTCTATTTAATGGCGGAGATCGAAAATCGAATATTTGCATCTTTTAAGGTCGGCACATCATTCTCATCAAGTTCTGTCGAAGAGTGTTAAGGATGGGGATGTCGTTATGGTGTATGATCCAGTTCTATCCAGAATTCATTGGCGCATAGCGACGGTAGAGACATGTTATCCCGGACGAGGCAATAGAATTCGAGCCTGTGAATTAAAGTTTGCTGATGGAAAACGATTTAGATGAACTATACAGTTGCTTTACCCCTTGAAGTTTCCACATATGTCGGCCCGGAGATCATGATGCTTTTGTTTCTTTTTCTTTTATTGAAAAACCAGCTTGGAATTCATTTTAATGTATTATAAATTTACTTAAACATACAGCTATTTCCTTATTTACTGAAACACTTAAATCTACATTATATACCTAACGCCAGAGTTATACATATAAATCTTAAAAACTGTTAACTTAACAATAAACTGTAAAGATTACGCGTTGTTATTTTCCTCGGACTTTATATTATTATTTTATACCTTGTTCATATTGTACTTTTCTATTTCAAGCGATTCCGAGTTGAACAGTCTTCGCTGCTTAGGTGGATAGTTGTCCGAGCGGCTCCTGGTCTGATTATGTAGTTGGTAATTGGTGTCTGTGTTCGTATTTGATCGATTCATATAATTGGCCTATTTCGTTTGCATAAACAGGTCAACAGACATTGGAGTTGCGGCTTTTGGCACTGTTGGACGCTATGGTGGAGGATAATTCTCTAGTGGTCCTGGGGATTGATTTTGACTTTGATAGTTCACAATTTATGAAGACATCGAGAGCCAGATTTCGATTATTTTTAATCAATGCGTTGACGGTCTCAGCACTGTAGTCTTCAGCCCTGATTTTATTTATGATGTGGGAGAATTGGTAATTTACATTGGAATAGTACTCATCTGTGGTTGAGCTTCTTTGTACAAGTGAAGTTAGCTGGTGTTCCAGAGTTTTTACATCTCTCTTGTCCGCATAGTGCAATGAGATGCATCAGTCATTAGAAAATTTGTTGTAGGAAATGAAGGCAGCGTCAGCTCCACCTCGTATTTTCTGTTTTATACTTTGGAGTATAGCTCGATAGATTGGTTTATCTCTGACATTCTCGCTGTCTTTCAGAATAGATTCAACATTATGAATTCAAGACACGTATTGTACTGGATTTCCGTTTGTAAGTCCTTCACGTTATCCTTCAGCTCTTGCTCTGTTTTAGGAGTCTATAATGAAGTACTGTTTGATTCAACGGTAGTGGACGTTACTTTTATCGATATCCTCCAATTCTTTGATTTTTCGATCTGGGCATTGACAACTCCCGTAAGCTGTGTGATAGCGATTTGAATCGCTTCCATATTTGCTTTTAAATTATTTATTTAGATTGGATTATCGGATGAAAGAATGGTCTCTTTATTTGTTCTTTATTTTATTTTTTTACTTTTTTACTACTATTCTCTGTATCTACATAGTTGTTCACTATACCTATATTAGTTATTTCACAATAGTTTCATTAAAAGTAACTACATTCTGTGTATCAAACTTATATCAATTTCTCACAGTGTTTTCATTACAATTCTTCCCTTACAGCTATTGGCTTTCTTGTGTTCTTTATTTATACATATAAGTTTTTTTTTCTTTTAAAAGCTGTTGTTATATTTTCTGATCATATTTCATGGTTACTTCACATACATTGTTGGCCAAAACTATAGCACGAAAAATGGTCATAAGTATAGGAAAAAAGTAAAGAATATTAAAAAAGCTTATGTGAGTTAAAAACTTTTATATTTTCGTTTTCGCAAAATATTACTCTTTGATTTACAATTATTCATTTTACATTAAATCTTATCTAATCTTATACAATAAATAAAATAATTAAAAATCCATTGAAAAATAAGTGGACAAAACTAAAGCACATTTTCGAATTTATAAACAAATAACACAAAAAAACAGTTTTTGAAACTAATACTTACTGGCATATCCATTATTTTTGACTACCGCAGCACTTCGACAAGGCATTGAGGCAATTAGATTGTCAATAGTATGCATTGGTATGTTATTCCAGGAAATTTGTGATTGTCGTAGCAGTGAGTCCAAGTTATTGCATTTCGTGCGATCAATCCTTTGATCTACAATTCCCCATAGATTCTCTATGGGGTTGAGACCAGGGGATTGTGCTGGCCACTTCATTACAGTTATTTTGGTTTCGTTAAGCCAATCCTTCACAAGTTTAGCGGTATGTTTAGGATTGTTGTCATGTTGGAAAATCCATCGCAACGGCATATTCTCCTCAGCATAAGGAAGCACGACGTTTTGAAGGATATCCCGGTACACGAAACGATTCATTATACCACTAATACTATGAATTGGCCCGACTCCATGCCCGGAAAAACATCCCCACACAATAATACTGCCACCACCGTGTTTCATTGTACCTTTGGTGAAGCATGGATTTAAGCCTTCGCCTTTCGGTGTCCGTGTCAAATGAAAACCATCAGATCCCTTTAAATTGAATTTGAGTTCGTCAGAAAAAAGTACAGTTTTCCATTTTGCTACGGTCCAGTTAAGGTGTGTCTTTGCAAATTCAATTCTTGCGCGTCGATTTCTTAGAGAAATAAATGGCTTTTTTATAAGACGATATGATTCTAAGTCACTATCAAGCGCTCTTCGCCGGATTGTCCTACTTGAGATCTCAAGGCCCAGTTCTTTTTGTACACATTTTGAGGATATAAAGGGGTCTTTTTTAATAAGCCTTGTAATTCTTTCATCCTCGCGATTGGTCGTTTTTTGGGGTCTACCGCCACTGTGCATCATTTGGACATTTCCCCGAAAACGAAATCGAGCTATTACTTGCGAAATCACCGAATGGCTTATACCAAATTTTTTTGCAATAATTGTTACTGATTTACCGATTTCAAAATCAGAAACTATTTCTTCTTTTATTTCGTAAGAATACTTTTTACGAGCCATTTTATCACCTTTTCGTCACAATTAAACCCAATTTAAGCTTCCGATTTAAAACGCCGCCGATCACACACAATAAAATCTGTAAATTTTAATACGGGCTATACTTCCAATGCGTAAAAATTGCAATCCCATTTTGTACCCAAATTAGCTTGTATATTCTCTAGATTCAGTTTGTTATTGATTTTAGTTCGGTGCGGTTTAAAATATTTATAAAATATGAGTCAAGAAGAAGACTATGAGTCAGAAGGAAGAAGTTACTGAAAAGCAAAAAAAAAGTCATAAAAACACGAGCCCGAAAGCTATACGAGTTGATCGGAAACAAGAAAGCGTGCTTGGTTTTGGATGACGAAACTTATGTCAAAGCCGACTTTAATACTCTTCCAGGTGCGCAGTTTTACAACTCGTTTGAAGCTGAGATTCTTCCGCAATCAACAACATCGATTGGGATGGAAAAATTCTGGTCAAAATATCTCGTTTGGCAGGCCATTTACCAATGTGGACACAGAAGCTCATCGTTTATTACAACAGGAACAATTAACGGAGAAGTGTACATTAACGAGTGCCTAAAAAAACGGTTGATTCCTTCCTTAAACAAACAAGAGGGTTCAACATTATTTTGGCCAGATTTAGCTTCAGCTCACTATGCTCATGCGACGTTAAGCTTCCTTGTTGCTAAAAATGTCGACTTTGTCCTAAAAGATATGAATCCACCCAATGTTCCACAGTGCCGTCCCGTTGAAAGGTATTGGGCTTTGGTCAAAGCTAAATTGAGGAAAAGTGAGCAGTGTGCAAAGGACGTAAAAGATTTTAGTGCTAAATGGAAAAGAGCGTCCAAAAAGATCACAGATGTAACTGTCACCAACCATATGAAGGACATTCGAAAGAAGTTGAGTAAAGAATGGGAACCCAAATAATTTTTTTATTTTTTGTAATTGTGAATGAATTTAATAAAAACAGAGTTTTAAGGCAAATAAAAAAAAATTTACATGAATTATGAAAACATTTTTTTTTTACTTTGAAGTTTCCAAATTTTATTCGTTTCAGTCCTTAAGTAAACGGTAAAATTTGCTGACTGAAGGCAATAACAGGGTGCATGTGCTTTAGCTTTGTCCACTTATTTTTCAATGGATTTTTACAATAATTATTTTATTTTATTAAAAATTTGATAAGATTTAACGTAAAGTGAGTAACTGTAAATCGAAGAGTAATATTTTGTGAATTGGAAAATATAAACATTTTTAAGCTGTCACAAGTTTTTTTTAATGTTCCTTCCTTTTTTCCTAAGTGAGAATTTTTCGTGCTATAATTTTGGCCAACACTGTATGTTTTTTTTGTTTCACAAAAAGTTTATAATTTTTAGTTTCCCTAAAATAGTGAGCAAAAGTTGAACTTACAATATTAAGATGATTCTTAGCAATATCTTGTAGTTCGGGATGCTGGAATTCCTCATTGTTGAGTATGGTTGCAAGGTTTCCATCTGCTGTTCCATTTGAAAGGTCTGTATTTCTCCTTCTTGGCTGCTTCGTAGAATCTTCTTTTGCAGCGGCTTACTGCGGTACGGTTTTCTTTCACTAATTAGATTCCAACTCCACGTTGGGAGCCAGAAAACGACTTTACGGAGATTTACGAAAAAAAAAAATGTTTTTTCTGAGACGAATGTCTTTATTATGTTCAACTTAATTCTGAATACAATTTTGACTTATGGTTATTTACTACCAAAAATTAAATTAATCACCAAAAGTATAGTAATTCGAAACACGTGGGAATCTGCGCGTGTGCTGAGTTCACACAAATATCGTGATTACTGTAACGTGAACAAAGAAGAGGTGGGACGAGTTGAGATATTTTCCAGAAGATAACAAACAAAGTGTAGCTTTTTGTATACAATAGATATGGAGGTAAATGGTTCCATATGATATTGTGAAGAAACATACAGAACTTAATTTTTCAAAACTGTTGGAAGGAGTACTCTAGAACGAGTTTGCGGTAGTGAGATACATGCTTAATCTTACCATTCCGAAAATATAACGAAGGAAATCTAATTTGCAGTAAACGACTATGGCATAATCAAATACTGGCACAAAAAGGGACTTAACTAACCTCAGCTTGGTTTTAAGAGGACTGAATTTACGTAGTGCGGAGTATATATGAAACCGCTTAACTCTACGAGTATATCCAAGAGTTATAACAGTATCGCGAAAAACCAGTCTCGTGGAATTTAAATAAATGCCTGGAAAATTCCAAGCTACACAAAAAAAAATGGTTTACATTGTCTGAAAGTAATCACCGCCATCATTTCGGAAGAAGTACGGCTCGATGACACCACCGGCATAAAACCACACCTAAGAGAAAATTTGTTCCTATATAGTGGTTGCTGTTGGAACACCTCCGGTTGTTTTACTTATTTTTACTACTAAACAACCAAAAATGTACCTCGTCACTGAAGATGATTTTCGGTGAAAATCCCGATATTTTTCTGTCTTCAATGGATCACAATCAGCGAAAGTTCGACGTGTATGATGTCCATTTGGTTAACCTCTTGGTTCCGAGCAAGCGAGTCAAGAAAAAATGTTCTTCAGGGGCGTAATCCAGGTTCTATGCCCACGTGAGTTGGCATATCTTGTTGTAAATTTAAAAATCCAAGAACAACCACGCCTGCATTCAGTAATAACGATTTTTGAATTTGTACTTTCCCACGTTTCATGGTACACTTCTTAAGGTTTTTGATGAAGAATCAACAAAAAACGTTATGTCTGATTCGGTGTGTTTTCTTATGAGCTAACACAAATTGAAACGAAATTGAAAAACTAAATTATTTGTTTTGTTACATTCTGTTTCGGTTGGTGTGCGTTGAAATAAAAAACGTTTTCTTGGCTATGAAACAAAAACGGTTTGTCTGATCCGGTGTGTTTTCAGGTGCGACGGTTCGAGTAGTCAAGAGGTGCGAGTGCTTTGCATCCCCCAAGGATACTCGAGCGTCGTCAAATGCACCATCTGTATTTCTTCCCTTAGAATTGCTCGTCAACAATTCCTGGTTGGTAATACTCTATCCTGAATCAGTAGCTCTAAGACTTTGGAAAACGACGTGAAGAAATTTTGTCTATTTGCTCCATCGTCGCATATTTTTCTTGAGTTGCGTATGCTTTTCACGGTAATATGTGTTCATCCACAGTAATTGCCTAAATTGGCATGGAAACACAATATCTAACAAGAAACAGAATTTTGTAGCTACTGTTTCTTAAGATTATGGGTATTAGCAGTGGTGAGATGTTGCTTTGTTATTCATCTGCACCCGTGCAATGCTATTTTTCTCGGCTCTTTGTGGATGATGGCTTTGTTACTTAGTAACGGATGTGCTTAGATTCATTGTTTCGAATGAGAACCACTTTATCTCCTTCTTCTTCTTTTACGAGGGTTGTCTGAAATGTTTCCGCAACGTAAAGATAGCGGCACTCGATAATAAAAGCTAGTGAATGCTAGTTGTGCATCTTTTGACAGTTGCTTACCGAAGTTTCAGTAATTTTGGACTCCCAGTTTTTAGTTGACAGTCGCTTGAGTGAGTCGATGTGAGTGTTTTTTTGTGAAAATGGAAAAAATTGAGTATCGAGCTGTTATTAAATTCTTGTTTTTGAAAGGCAATACGCCTACGCAAATCAAAAATGAGTTGGACTCTGTGTATGGGGACTCTGCACCATCATTTACCACAGTGAATTTTTGGGCAGCTGAATTTAAACGTGGCCGTAAGAGCTTGGGAGATGATGAACGTTCGGGACGTCCAAAAACTGCAACCATTGACGATAACATTGCTAAAGTTCACCAAATGGAGTTAGACGACCGCCGATTTAAAGTGAGAGAGATAGTAGTGGTTATGAAAATGTCCAAAGAACGTGTTTGTTACATATTCAATCAGAATTTAGGCATGAGAAAGCTGTCCGCGCGTTGGGTACCGCGTTTACTTACGTTAAACCAAAAACGTGTTCGAATGAACATTTCCAACGCTCTGTTGGCGCAGTTTAGGCGCAATAAATCCAAGTTTTGGCACCGATTAATTACTGTAGATGAAACTTGGATACACCATTATACGCCCGAAACAAAAATTCAGTCAAAACAGTGGACTGCAAAGGGCGAGCCGGCTCCAAAAAAAGCAAAAACTGATTTTTCGGCTGGGAAAGTGATGGCGGCTGTACCACTTGAGATAGTAAAGGAGTTATCTTAATCGATTATCTCCAAAAAGGAAAAAACCATTACAGGAGCATACTACGCATCATTACTTGTCAAGCTGAAGACAGAAATTGCGGAAAATGGCCACATTTTCAGAAAAAGAAAATCCTGTTTCACCAAGACAACGCGCCGTCTCACAGCTCAGCGGTTGCCATGTCGAAAATCCATGAATTACGGTTTGAACTGCTTGACCATCCGCCTTATTCACCAGATCTAGCGCCAAGCGACTTCTTTTTGTTCCCTCATCTAGAAACCGCGCTCGGAGGACAGAGATTTTCGTCAAATAAGGAGGCAATCACCTTCGTGAACAATTATTTTCCAGAGAAAAACGCCAAATACTATTTGGACGGGTTATAGAGATGGGAGCATTGGTGGAAGAAGTGTGTAAAATTAAGTGTGTTTTTTTGTTAAGTTGGTAAATCTGTTGTTGGCACTCCCTCTAAATCTTAGCGTCATAGCTTGACATTTGCAAAAGTTACGTAGCCAAGAGTACATCTATCTAAGGGTGTGTTGGCGATTTTTTTACAATTTTAGAAATGGATTTAAATTTGCAACAACAAACTTGTACTCGTATTAAATTTTGCGTAAAAAACGAATTTAATGGTGCGCGAACGTTGGAAATGTTAGAAAAGTGTTTCGGCAACGATTATCTAAAGAAAACGGTCGTTTACCAGTGTCACGAGCGGTTCAAAAGTGGTCGTGAGTCATTCGAAGTTGATGAACGCAGTGGCAGACCATCGACATCGAAAACCGACGACAACATTGATGAAGTAAAAGAAATGTTGGTCAATAACCCCAAATTAACCGTCAGAGAGATAGCGGAGGATTTGAACATTACCTATGGATCCGTCCAAGACATTTTGGTTAATGATTTGGGTTTCAGTCGTGTAACAGCAAAGCTGGTGCCAAAAGACCTCAATTTCATGCAAAAAAGAGACCGGTTGACGTCGCAAAAGAGATGATTTGCGGGCTGAATCCAATCCCATATTCATCAAAAGGATCATTACTGGAGACGAGACGTGGGTTTATGAGGACGACACGCAATCCAGACATCAGGCAAGTGAATGGCGTTCACCAAATGAGCCGAGACAAAAAAACCACGTCGTTTTCAGTCAAAAAAGAAAGCAATGGCAGTGCTCACGGTTTTCATGGATTACAACGGTGTAGTGCATCATGAATTTTTGTCAGAAGGCCAGACAGTAAACAAAGAGTACTCGTATTATTTGGGCATTATGAGACGTTTGCGTGCAATTAGCCGAAAGAGACCAGAATTGCGGTCAGAAAACTCGTGGATGATAACGCACCGTCGCACAGTGCCATCATTATTCTTAATTTTTTGACGAAAAATGCAACAAATACCATCCGGCAGTCACCAAATTCACATGATTTGACTTTCTGTGACTTCTTTCTGTTCAAATGAGTTAAAAAACAACTACAGGAAACGCGTTTCAGCAGCCGAGAGGAAGTAATGGAAAAATCGCAGGAAGCACTGATGGATATACTGAAAACCGAATATAAAAAATGTTTCGAGGATTGGCATAAGTGTGTTGCAGTCGATGGGTATTAATCTGAAGGGGAAAATATAGATTTAGATGAATAAACTTGTATTTTTAATTTTCTGAACAAATTCCGGGACTTTTTGGTCAGGTTGGTATATATCGTAAACATACAGGTGATGGTAGAATGTTTAGTCGAGCCTTTCTTTCCCTGGCGCTCCTTTGGGAATATGTGATTTTATGAAATTGCTCATTTATACATTCCATAATGTCTTTTTAACATTTTGTAATTATTTTTTATTAATATTTCAATTATTTCATCTCATTAAACATCTGATTGTGTCAAAAGGTCTTCTTAACCAATCAACTTTATTTATTTCATTTGATTCACATTACGTTAATCAATCATTGTCTGTGTTAATCATTTAAATATGAGTATAAAACCAAAAAGTAATGGTATAAAGTGAGAAAGTACCTGAAAAAAGTTTTTTTTTTTTTTTTTTTGACGTGTAAATTCGTTTTTGTTATAAATTTCTAATAACGCCGAATAAAATCGATAGCAAACTTTCATATCAAATGAAAAGCTTAACGACCTCTTTTTAAATATGCATGCGTATAGACATGTAATCGATAAAATGTACATTTTAGAATGATGTTCTATCATATACTCGTATTCATCAAACTTTAACTCACCCCGCAATACAGGTGACAAAAGGAAACAAAGAGCAACCACAACATAGCCTTATTAACGACGAGTATTCTAAGAAATTCTATTTAATATCGAAAATTAATTTCAGAAATGTCCTTACGCACTTAGTGGACGCCGCCGTTGGACGCAAATCACGCGATAAAAGCCACTTAACGGCCTCGGTGACAACCACAGGATCGATAACACCGACCATTGTGGCGTCGACAGCTACTGCCAGCACGGCAGTAATAGTCCTGGGAGAAGAACTAAGATCGTCCATTTACATGACAAATTGTGTCAGTTTTCAAAGTGAAATTTTGACAATTGATGTCGATTCTGGGGAGATGGTTACCATTGACAGGTATAACAGCAGTGATATGATACATATATGCACTTCACTATAACAAATAGTTTAAGATATTTTTAATTGACAATGTATAGCACTTAAAAATATGTTTGATATTTTAGAGTTCATATTAGTAAGTACTTGTATGTCTGGAGGTAAATATTAAAATAAAAATCAAAATTATTCCGCAAGGCCACATAAGTTCGTTAATACCCTAATTGGACTGGTGGTTATTAGGGCAGGATCTAAGTTCATGGGAATTGGTATTAAAGGATATAAATTACAGTAGAGTGGGGTAATCAATATTGGCAGCCAAAAGTTGTTGTACAAAAAAAAACATCGGCAACTTTATGAGAAGTTTTGAGCGATTGTAAGTAAATTAATTTAAGGTAGTCATTTAGTATGGAATCATAATGCGAAGACCATATCGGGCTAAAATATCCAAGAATATGCCTAACAAAGGTGATGTAAAGCGATTTAGCTACATACAAGCCTGCAAATTAGTAGTTGGCTTCAGCAATGACGTTATCTATGTGGGACTGAAAGTTTAGGTCGTTCTCGCGTAGTAGTAGCTCTGGTCGAAAGTTTTTATGGCAGCACATTGAAAATTGTTTACATTACATCGTAAGCTATCAAGGAGCTTGGGAATACATGAAAGTTTAGCAATTAGTCGAAATTTGAAATAATTTTTCCAGTGTTTAGGGAAAGAGCCTTAGATAGAGAAAGATGAAAAAGAGCAGTAGATGGTAGTAACACAGATATGTTATATGACTCATGCATTTGTTTTCCAAACGATTGCATTCAGGATGCGGATTTATCATATTCTTAAGTCTGTGATATTAACAGTGACTAAGGATGTATGAGGACAATCATTCACATAACCAAATTAACCATAATCACGTTCTGTGCTGTACTCTGTAAAAGATAGAATAAATTGCGAAATGTAAAAGGATTAACAGTATTTCATTTTAAATGAATAGCTATCGAATGTTTATTGGCATTAATAAAGTGAGAGAATTGTCCAGGGTCGAAGATAAGATAAGATAGAATTTATTTTGTCTAGATATTGGCGATAAAGATATTCCCAGAGTTCAGAAAATCAGAGTAGACGGAGTCAGATCAAGATTCAAGGTATGTGTTAAATAATTTGTTTTGATTGTTGCAAAAAGAGCGTAGGGGAGCGCGTGTTTGGTTTTCCTATGATTTCTGAGTTTAATGTCCGTTACTATAATGAATAACTGCCACTCTTGATTAATAAACAAATTATTTAGTATGGTTAAATCATGCGACCTACGTAAGTTTGGTATACTCGTATCTTCTATTTATAAGTTTCGGAATTTTTGAAACCGTGCTGCAGATTTGGAGATGGCGGTTCAGAATATTTTTTAGAGGCTTTAATTTTTGCTTGATAGAGCACGCGTTAGGCATTGCCATCGGCACTGAGGATGATATTGAGCAGTAACACCTTTAATTCTTTTTTATCTCTACGTTTAGGCATAAACTATAATACAGGTACTGAGGCAGATCATATCGCAGTATTTTTTGATGTGATAAGCCTACCAACTTCAGAGCAGAAATTACTCGACACTTTTAAATATTAAACGTTTAAAATGTTAAATGCATAAGGATTCAACATTTACAAAAATAATGAAAAACATTCCAAAATGGCTTAACCTGGGCTTCAACAAGTAGCTCTCACAGTCGTGTAGTTCAAGTTGGTTGCACATTTTTTGTGTCCTGTCTCCTCTGCTGTGTAGAACTTGTACGGCTGAAAAATAGCTTTCCTGCAATATGGTATGTAGGACCATAAAAAAAACTTCAGTTATGCCAAGCAGCGTTGCTGAAAGTATTTCTCATGAAACTTATAATCAGATAATTTTGTAATATACGTCTTAAAAGTTTTCGCTCTAACACAGATGCGACGCTCCCATCTGTACACTCCGTACATTCATGGGTTCCTCATTCGACGAAAATGTCTGTCCTCCGAGCGCAATTTTTACCCAAGGGAACAAAAGTCGTTTTTGGCTATATCTTGCGAGTAAGAAGGGTGGTTTACTTTTATAAGGTAATCGAATAGGGCAGCTCTATGATCATCCCAGAAAATAGTCGCCATCATTTTCCCAGGCGAAGAAACGGCCCTTTCCATTTTTGGAGCCAATTCCTGATTCGCTGTCTACTGTTTTGACTGTGTTATTATTTCTGGAATATAATGATGTATCCAAGTTTCACCTACAGTAATTAATCGGCGCTCCGATTATTTGCGCCTAAACTGCGCCAACAGGGCGTTAGATATGTTCATTAACGTTTTTGGTACAGAGTGAGAAGACGCGGTACCCATCACGAGGTCGGCGTTCTTTATTCAATATGTGAATGTTTTTTGAACATATTCGTAGCTTTTGCTATATCTCCAACCTTAATTAAACCATAGTCTAGGACGATTAGGTGAACTTGAGTTGCCAACTTTCATCATCACCCAAGCTGGTGCGGTTTCTCAAAAATTTAACAGTCCTAAATGGTGGTATAGAGTCCCCATGCATAGCGCTAAACTAATCTTTAAATCTTTCAAAGCATGGGCAAACACATTCCCATTTTTGTTGACCAACACTGCCATGTGCATGTTGAGGTCGAAAACTTTTCAGGCAAATTTTCCTATCCGTTTAGCAAAAAAATGAGTATTCCTCATTCAAAAGACATCTAAGATTTTTTGTGGGCCAAGTAACATTTCTATTTTTCAACCCAAAGTTCGTTGAGAAACAACGTAACCCTAGCAGATCGAACAATCTGCCAGCAGCGGACAGAACAGACAGCTTTGTTGAATTGGTTGGTGAAACCAAGTCCTTATAAAAGAAGTTAAAAACATGCTTGTTCGAGTTCCACTCTACACCGAGCGTTTTGTTAGTTTCAGTTTCATCTGGTTTGAATTTTAGCTTTGTTGTCTTTGTAGCCAAATCCAGTGAAGAGTTTGAATGCCAGTTGTGTAACTCAAAGCGCGCTAAACCTAATATATGAGTTACTTCCTCTTGGTTTTTCTTTAATTTCTATACAGGGTTTCCCCTAATTCGTCAACAATAATTTGGGAAATGATTCCTGGGTATATTCTATAAAAAAAATGTCGACAGCATTTATCGAGGATTTAAGAAAAGGCTTACTTTGGCGTACTCGGACACATGTTAACGTGTCCGCCTTTGTTTTTAGAAGAAATACTAACCTTTGCAACGGGGTTTAAATAAAGTTGATATCTTGTTTGAGTCTTTAGATATCCAATTTCTAAGTCTGTTTCATTTTCATTGCCTATGCTAATTTTTGATTTGGGGTTACTTTTCTCCAGAAAATGCCTAATTAACATAACGTTTTACTATTTTTTTCTTATGAAAGTAACAATAATAAACAAAAACAATTATCAATGAGTTTGCAGAAAACCCCACAGGTTTTATGATACTTGGAAAATCCTGTAGCAGGTAAATTTTTTTAAAAAAGGGTTTTTTTATTTAAGCTCCAAAGGCTATGAATAAAAAATGATTTTGTTTGGTATTAGGTAATTTTTATTTTATGTTTGTACCAAAACAGTTATAACAGGTGCTCAACGTGTCCTCCTTAGTTTTGTATACATGATAGAGCCCGTTTTTGGATTTCCATGCGAATGTTTATTGATGCTAAATGCTGCCTTCCTTTTGATGACGCTTCGAGAATACGCTCTTCCAATTCACTTTCGGTTGAATAAACAAGTTCTTTCATTCTTCCCCATACAAAAACATCAAATATTGTAAGGTCAGGAGATCTTGCAGGCCAGTCACCTTAGTGGGCTGGAGCGTCATCCTATTGGAATATGACGAAGCTAGTTGAATCAGTGGAATGTCCACCAATAGTTCCGGTAATTCATTTCGCAAAAACTTCAGATAGTTTGTAGAATAGTTAAAAATGGTGCAGCTGGAGTGTCGTATTTAGGCAATAAGTATTAAGCTTTTCTGACGATACATTTTTAGTATGTTTCCTGTTAAGGCAAATTCGTGGCAACATGATTGAATACATTTCTTACTGAACATTAGAGCCTACCCTCAGCAAATTATTGAGTGACAGAGAAGAAGTCGTCTTGCACGAAGCATCAAAAACCACCCTCAGTTTTGTTGATTCCTTCCAACTGGATTAACACCTTTCTCTGTTTACTGCTAGTTGGGTTAACTCTGCTACCAAAAATCGCTTGGATTTTATTGCAAAATAACCAGTTATGCTTTTACTCGTGATTCCTGAAAATTTCATAGAGTAGATTGGATGAACTGCATTTTCTAAGCCTAAAATCGCACTGATTGTCTTATTCTACTTTGAGAACCTTGTACGTAATGAAATTCTAAATGTTAAAACACAAGTCACATCCACTTATTTAAACGTTATAAATGATTTTTTATTTTATTTAAAACTATAACGAATCGTTATTCGCCTTTGAAGTTGACAATATTGTGATTCAATTCACAAACTGTATGAGGAAAGGAAGAAAATAGAGTGTGGTGAGCTTGTTCTTGTGAGAAGTTTACTGTATGGATTAACGTTCAAGTTTCACACAATGCAAAATACAAATTAAAATTTATTTAAGGCGGAAAATTCAAAAATTCTATGCTTTCTTTGAAATGTAAATAAACCAAAGCGTTGGCGGCAACATTCAGGCCCCATTGTTGTGCTGTGCTGTCAATTTAGATTAAGCTGTGCTATCTTGGTTATTGCACGTCGAAATATCCCATGTGGAGTCTTCAAATTTACCACCCGAATGTTGTCTCCTCTTATAACTCATTCCACTCTCGCTAGAACCCATTTTTATGGAGTTAGGTTTTCATCCTTCAAAATAAATAGTGTGTCTTCTTCTACATTCTTCTTAGTGGTACACCATTTGGACTTAACACCTGCCAAGATATGAAATTTTATTAGTTAATATTTCCAGTTCAGGAAACGAATTCATCGGTGCGCCAATCAAAAAATGGCATGGTGTAAGAGCGTTGATATCTCCAGAATCTGATGATACTTCAGCTATTGGCCTTAAGTTAAGAATTCCCACTGTTTCAGCCAGTGCTGTTCTGAGTTCTTCAAACGTCAAAAGAGCTCCACCAAAAGTTTTCTCCAGTAAGGTCTTTTCCGCTTTGACTCCTGCCTCCCAAAATGCCGCTAAAATGAGGCGCTCGAGGCGGTATGAACTTGAATTCCATCCCCTTTCTGCAACAAGCTGGAGAATAGAATTTTTAGTGAGATCTTTGTAAAATTCGTGTCTAAATTCATTTAATTTAGTCTTTGCGCCAACAAAATTTATTTTACACCCCCTTCGCCCTAGAAGTCGCTTTAGTGCAGCTATAAAAGCTTCTGAGCTGAGGTTAGATACAAGTTCCAAATGAACAGATTTTGTGGCAAAACAAACGAATACAGAGGTATATGATTTATATTGTCTTTTTTTGCTAATCTTCCAAGAAGTTAGTATAAGGCCACAAAAATCGACACCACATATACTAAAAGGTCTACCTGGAGTTAGTATATCCTTTGGTAAATTTCCCATTACTTGGTCGAGTATTATAGGCTTACACCTAGTACAGTAGATGCACTTGTTGATAACGTGTCTGAGCTAAGTATCCAAAATCCACGTATTAGATCTGTGGGGTTGTTTTCCGATCAGACATGCCTCAAGCAGACATTAACAGTTAACCTCTGAATATCGCTAACCTTATTGGCCACAAATGTGTCGAACAAATTTGATGGAGAGCCAACCCAATACAAAATTTTTTCGGAATCGACCTAAAAATATACTTTTTTTAAACTCCGCCTTCAATGAATTTTTAACATTTTGCCACAAGTTGGCTAGCGACTAGACACAAAGATCTAGTCGAGGTAACGATTGTGTTTTTGATGCAGCAATTCGCGATTTTGCTGTGATTAAACGAACGGAAACGCTTTCAAATTCATTGGTACATTTAACATACAGGCAACATCCATAGGTCTTTATTGAAGCATCCGAAAATCTATGAATTTGCATGTCCTCAGACCGTGGTGCATTTGGCAACGAATCGTCCCAATCCAATTTTTCAACCCAAAGTTCTTTGAGAAACATTTTCGCCCTAACAACGATTGGTCAAAGTAACCCTAGCGGATCAAACAATCTGCTAGCAGCGGACAGAACAGAGTGCTTTGTTGAATTGGTTAGCGAAACCAAGTCCTTATGAAAGAAGTTAAAAACATCCTTGTTCGAGTTCCACTATATACCGAGCGTTTTGGTAGTTTCAGTTTCATCTGGTTTAAATTTTAGCTTTGTTGTCTTTGTAGCCAAATCCAGTGAATCATTTGAATGCCAGTTGTGTAACTCAAGCGTTAAACCTAATATATAAGTTAATTCCCCTTGATTTTTCTTTAATTTCTATAGATCAGTTCAATTTCAATTTGACGATATATATGTATTTAGTATATCTCCTGTTAAAGCAAATTCGTGGCAATATGATTGAGGACATTTTTTCCTGAACATTAGAGCCTACCCTAAGCAAATTATTTAGTGACAGAGAAGAAGTCGTCTTGCACGAAGAGTCAAAATCTACACTCAGTTTTGTTGATTCACTTTCTGGACGGAGAACGCATTGGTGAGGCATGTAATAATAGGCTTACTGTGACTCATGTGCTCAATTAGCGACATAGTATGTCCCAGTTTTATATATTTCTTAATGAATTTTGAATATTTCTTTTTCAGATCCAAGTCTAATGAGAAACCTAATTGCGATGGGCTATCCTTGAAAGGAAGCCGTACGGAGAGTTCACCATTCGGCAGAATGCGAAGATTTTTCTTAAAATATTATTCACAAATTACTTTCTCTGGTATGAGGCGAGGACTCCGAAGCCCTTTGTACTAAGTTGCTGCTTCTGCTTCTGCTTCCCTCCGCAACACAGACACCTATCCATCCGAACACTGTCTTATGCAGCATAGATAGATTTGAACCTAATGTCATTTTTTCGCTTCCTGTCAGTTCAAAGAAGAGATCCGCTCCTAATAGCGTGTCGATTATATGAGGCTTAAAGAATAATGGATCTGCCAATTGTAAGTCCTTTGGAATTTTCCAAGCACCTGTTAACAGTTCTCTTTGAGGTTGAAACTTTGTTATCTCTTCTCAAAGCTATTGAATCTGGATCGTCGTGCGGAATTTGTCTGAGATTCGATGGTTGTACCTATTTGGCTCACTCCGCTAACTTTTACTGGCCTTAGTTGCAGGCTTGAGTCATCAAATTTATTTGGGATCCTGAATCCAGAAGGGCTCTTGCTGGAACGAATACACCTGCCCTATTCCTAACCCTCACTACCACTCCGTATTTTCTGCATTTAAGTTTAAGATAAATATTCGCGATATTACTGGAATCCCTGTAGTACTTGTATTTGATTGAGCAGCTGTCTGATTGGCTAAAGTACTAATCTGGACGTTGGGCCTGCCATACCTATACAAGAGTTGATGATGAGGCTCCGAACACACACTGCATCTTCTGACCGAACAGCTACTTACTCCATGGCCTTTGCTAAGAGAATTGACGCAAAGCGACAACTGTTTTGCATGTTTAAATCTATCACGCAAGTTTTTATATTTGTTACAATTCACAATTATATGATTCGAAGATTTGCAGAAGAAGCAGATGGTTTCTGTCATAGACAGCGAGACGTGTGACGATCTTTTTTGAAACGTCTTATTGTTTTGATCTAACTTCCCAGCTACTCTATTTGCCATTTTCGATTCCTTACTTTCTAAAAATTGGCAACGCTCATTAAAGACTTCTGAACAAATTTCCCATTTCATTTGTTGTGGGTTTCTGCATCTACTTTGGGCATAACAAAGTGAATTAAAATTGAGTTGCAGATCTCCTCATAACTGCCCAACGATTTAAGGGAGTTAGATGCAAAGACGAACAGAATTGAGATATGCTCTAAAAAGATCAAACATTTGTTGTCATATCTTTCTTCCAGCCGCTTAAGTGCCTTAGGGTAATTTTCTTCAGTGATTTGAAATGCTTTTATTGTTCCAAGAGCCTTTTCACTTAAGCAGGAAATCAAATGATTAAATTTTTCAATAGGTGCCAGTGAACTATCGTTATGAATAATGGTTTTAGAAACTCCGATGAAGTTTTTGTAATCTTGGTTCCGTAAGCGACAAAATTTTAGATTTTGTGGTACAATACAAATCTTCTATTGTATCTCACTACGATCACTAACCGCAGGGTAGTTCCTCTTCTATTCGTGTTTGGTAACTCAGAGCTTGCTTGAAGTAGAATTCTAATATCCATAAGCAACACTCTAATTCAGTTAGCTTGGAAATGCTTCCCTTTGTTGAAAAACGATTGACTTTTAATGACTCTAACGTTATAGATTTTGTTTCTGAGGTTTCTTGAATCGACATGAAGAGAACTAAATTAAATGCGAATAAAGTATATTTGAGAGGTTTCTGCCTCAGTAAAACAAACATCTTCTTTCACGAATTATAAATGTTTCCTATTGAATAATATTAAATATTATATTTCAAGGGAGTTTCATATAAAATAACCGATAGGAACTGTAGCTAAATTTTTGTCGTAAGCCTTTAAATTGATGCGAAACAATTCAATGTCTCACAATAATATTATTATTATTTTTTTAATATCCAGAGTCGAACCAATTACAGTTGGAATGGTTTTCGATTAAAAGCTGTCGCAATAAGAACCGATACTTGTTCGCAAAACTAATTTATATTTTCAGTTCAATTGTTAAAATGAAATGATTGTAGCGAATAACTGGGTGGTGGGCCGTGGCTCCAGTGGTAGTGTATTGGTTTCCCAATCGGACGGTTCGGGGTTCAATACCAGCCGTGCTCGAAAGACTTTCCTTCAGGCAACTAAAATCTCGTGAGATGAATGGATGCCTAAATACAACATCAAGTCAATTTACTTTAATAATTTAGTCTCCCCATTAAATGTTGGATGCCACCCATGGAGCGAAATAACCACTGAGACCAAGCCTCTTTCACCTTTGTCTCTATTCAATTTTCCGAAAAACTTAACAGTTGCTCCGTTAAAATACCGGAGTAGTCACATCATCCTCTTGAATACATTTTTATTGGCGAATTGAATCCAACGAAGAAGGACTATGCAATATGTTACAGAAAATTTAAATTTAGTTACCCTATTATGCAGTGAAAAATATGATCATGCAACAACCAGAATTAAAGCTTTCCAGCAAACTGTTTCTCATGATACCGCGCCAACGATTTTTCGGAAAATGATCGAATGCACCCGTAGATCTGGAAAGAACTTTTCCAACAACTTAATTTTGCTGCTGGGTGCCGTAAGCTCATGATAGACAACTAAATTTGCGGTAACGCTGTGACAATTTTTCTGGAGTAGACATTGATTTCTCGACGAAAAAATGTATATATAGTACAAATTGATGAAAATTTATTCAAAAAATTAGAAATACAAGTTTATTCATCTAAATCTATATTGTCCCCTTCAAAGTAATCCCCATCGACTGCAACACACTTATACCAGCGCTTGATCCAATCCTCGAAATATTTTTTATATTCGGTTTTTCCATTACTTCCTCTCGGCTGCTGAAACGCGTTCCCCGTAGTGGTCTTTTTTAACTCGATTGAACAGAAAGAAGTCACAAGGAGGCAAATCAGGTGAATTCGGTTGCTGTTGGATGGTACGAGTATTTATTTCATTTTTCGTCAAAAAATTACGAATAATGATGGCACTGTGCGACGGTGCGTTATCATGGTGCAAAATTCACAAGTTTTCTTCCCACAATTCTGGTCTCTTTCGTCGAATTGCTTCACTCAAACGTCTCATAATGCCCAAATAATACGAGTACTCTTTGTTTACTGTCTGGCCTTCTGACAAAAATTCATGATGCACTACACCGTTGTAATCCATGAAAACCGTGAGCACTGCCATTGCTTTCTTTTTTGACTGAAAACGACGTGGTTTTTTTAGTCTCGGCTCATTTGGTGAAGACCATTGACTTGCCTGATATCTAGATTGCGTGTCGTACTCATAAGTCCACGTCTCGTCTCCAGTAATGATCCTTTTGATAAATGCGGGATCGGATTCAGCCTCGCAAATCATCTCTTTTGCGACGTCAACATGGTCTCTTGTTTGCATGAAATTGAGGTCTTTTAGCACCAACTATGCTTCTACACGACGGAAACCCAAATTATTAACCAAAATATCTTGGACTGATCCATAGGCAATGTTCAAGTCCTCCGCTATCTCTCTGATGGTTAATTTGGGGTTATTGACCAACATTTCTTTTACTTCATCAATGTTGTCGTCGGTTTTCGATGTCGATGGTCTGCTACTGCGTTCATCATCTTCGATTGACTCACGAACACTTTGAACCGCTCGCTCGTGCCACTGGTAAACTACCGTTTTCTCTAGAGAATTAATGCCGAAACACTTTTCCAACACTTCCAACACTTCCAACATTCGCGCACCTTTAAATCCGTTTTTTACTCAAAATTTAATACAAGTTCGTTGTTGCAAAATTAAATCCATTTCTAAAATTGTAAAAAATCGCCAACACACACAGAGATAGATGTACTCTTGGCTAGGTAACTTTTGCAAATATCAAGCTATGACGCTAAGATTTAGAGGTAATGTCAACAACAGATTTACCAACTTAACAAAAAAACTCAAATCGGAACAATGGGAGCGCCACACGGGAACTTTTTGATCAAGGTGGTAGTAATTCAATTCACAAACTAGTAGTAATGAGGCAAGGCAGAAAATGGGATGTGGTGAGTTTGTTCTTGTGGGAAATTTACTGTTTGGATTAACGTTCAAGTTTTACATAATGCAAAACTGAAATCAATATTTATTTAAGGCGAGAAATTTAAAAATTTTATGTTTTCTTTGAAATGGGAATAAACTAAAGCGCTGGCAGCGACAAGCAGTATGCCCTTATTGACATTCATAACATAATACTCATATATGCAGAGCTCTGTGGATTAAAAAAGATCCAGACATTATAATTGTCAGGCATACTTTCATTTGACTAAATCATGAAAATGATTATTGTATATCCTCTACCCTTATCTCCAAGGTTGCCTGAATTACAAATCTACATCTGGGTGTGCTTTGAGCTTGGAAATTACTTTCTGTGCGTAGTTTGTGTCTCAAATATAATTTACTAGATGATTATTTTTTGTAAGGATGTGTCTTCAACTTTATTATAACATGTCATTATTTTATAAAAAATATCTAGTCCCTTTCAGCGTTTTGTTTTAGTGACAGGATATGAGTATTTTTTTTTAAATGCGTTCAGTTTTAGCTCCTCTTGTGTCTAGATTTACCTCAGATTGCAAATAAAATAACATCATGTGGTTCCATTTTCACCCCGTAGTCATAAAGTTCAATTTTATTCCGCCCACTTGGAATAACATTTATTGAGTGATATACGAGTGCATACATAATTACATTATGGAATTTCGATAGCTTGTTTTCATGTACAATGCAAAGCACTTGCTTTAAATATTCAGTTCAAGGTGTTGAAGCAAAGTTAGCAATTTTCTAAAACGGAAAACATAACTATTAACTTATATTCACTTTTGCACTATGAGAAGGTCAAAAGCCGTAAAACCCCTTGTGATGTAAATATTCAATTTCATTTCACCACATAAAATACTTGGCAACAGGAAGGTATTTCGTCCAACCATTTAATTTAATGGAGCGTCCCCTTTTGTCCTACGAGTATGTGGTCTTTGTATTCCAACAAAAGGGACTACGTTTAAATGTCTTATACCATCCGACTAATTGAATTTAATAATCTGCTCAAACTCGCATGTCCTGTAACTGGAAAGCTGAGCAAAGCCTGGCCTTTTAACAATTTTTGTTTGGAGTTTAAAAACATTTCAATATACTTAAAAGAGCTTTAAAAAAAAGAAAGCAAAAGGACTCGGACATTTGACGTAAAAAGGTTATAAGGAGACCCACAAAGAATTGAATTATAACAAATAAGTGCTTTGTGGGAAGTAACTCTATTCAAAAAAGTGAACATTTTATTTGTTGTTTTTTTTTGATACTTATTAACCTGCTCAGTCATTCAATGATGTCAAGTCCCTTTGGGTTATACATACTCGTACATTCGCATAGGTTGGTGATCAGATTTGAAATTTATTTATGGCATGATCAAATAGAACAGCCTTGATAGACGAGCTATTCTTGTTTGAAATCACCGTGGCCTAAAAGGTGATCTATTGCATTTGCACAACTTAATTGACCGCTTGAAAGGTTTTTTTTTAATGATGCGTCTAAGTACTCAAAAACACTGATAGTCTGGGAACTATGTTCATCTGGCTTTCTTCAATACCTCGATTGTCAACAACTACCAATGTTAAAGTTTTCCTCGGAGATTGTAATATGCGATTAAAGAACACTTAAATAGTTTTATGCTTATGAGCGTCTTACTTTACTTTAGATGGTGGCAAAAGCCATTAAGAATTCTTTCCACTTGGATGCCAGTTGACATTTTCGTCTATTGTGCTGTTCTTCCGAAGTGGATTTGAAGTTTTTTCGACTTACATGCCCGAAAAATTGAACCCGTTGTATTTTGACTTTCTTATGTCCCTCAACACTTTGTACAGTTTGCCATTCTATCTTTTGCTCCAATCACAATTTTCTTTCATCCTCACTTGAGAAGAAGGCCAAAAGAAATAGCAATTGGCTAGAGTTGATCTCAGCAGAAAGCGTTACTAACATCACTAGTCGTTGTCCCAATGGGTCATTATCGTTGGCGTATACGAGTATCTGCTGTTGCTTTGTGAGTTTTGCATAAACTTTTTGACATGTATTCTTCATTATACTGCACAGGAATGGAAAAAAAAATGTTTATTACCTGAATATCGATTAAAATGTGGTGTGTATCGATCTGAACTTAATAAATTTTCCGCGAAATCTATCGTAGAGTAATGATTGGTCTGTGCTACACTTTCTCGTCTTACGGGCATACTGATATGAAGTTTTTAAGCTCAGATTTCTTCAAACGTTTTTTATTAACAATTTCCAATTTTACAAGTTGATTTATAAAGCGAACTGTCACGCTGGAGCTCTCGATCTAAAAAGAAAGATTTTTTCTCTTTTAGCGCCCAAAGCCCAGTCAGTGTGTTTCATATGTCCCCGTCCGACCAAAATTATGAGTACACTGCTGATCTGATCTTTGTGGCTCTACTACAATATTTCCATCATTTTAGACGGTACTACATCTCGGCCAACCTGACAATTTGATCGACCACGATTAATTACACTACTCTAATATCTTTCTTCTCTCTCGTGCTGAGTGTTACCCTGAAATAACAACAGTCACTTACATCCGTTCCTTCCATAATCGCATATTTCTTGCTTCTACAATGGTAGTTGCGTAATAGGATAACACTTAATATCGCGCACCGCATATCGGTCGTGAGGTAATACGTTGTGGACAACATATGGTCCCTTAAACTTGGGAATAAGTTTTTTGTTCACTCCCGCTGTCGTATCAACGTTTTTTATTACGACGTAGTCTCCTTTATTGTAAGTGCGTGACGGATGATGACGCCCCTCATGATACTTGCTAATGTATTCCTGAACCTTCTGTATTTCCCTACTCGCCTCTCTTTTCTCTAGCAGAGGCCAAATCATGCCTTGGAGCATTTGATCTCTTCTCCTCAAGATATTCCGTGAGTTTGTCTACTATACAACCTCTCTGTTTCACCCCGAACAAAAGTGTACTGGGGGTGGTCTGTATTGACCTATGGATTGTGTTATTTAAGGTCTATTCTACCTGCGATAGGGTCTGCACCCAGTTAGCATGCTGCATTGGTTCGCTTAGTTTACCTAGCATAGGTGTCAACATTCTATTGATTCTCTTTGCCTGCCCGTTGGCCTGGGGCGAGTGTTCTGCGACCTTGACATGCGAGATATTCAAATCTTGTAAGAATGAACTGAATTCTAATGAAGTAAAGCAAGTCGGTTATTATCCGAACTGGTCGACTGTAGTAGTCAAAGTAGTTCTTAAGTGAGGCGCAAACCTGCTTCCTACTGGTGGATATAACTTGATATAGCTTCATAGTATTTAGTGAACGCATCTACAATTAGAAGTATGTGTTTCGGTTTGGAGTTAATGGCCGGAAGTGGTCCGGAGTGATCAAGGTGAAGGGTGTAGAATGGAAGGGGTTCCTTGGGTATACTAAACAGATTACCTTCACTAGTTTCCATTTCGAAAGGGATATATAAAAGTAGTCTACCAGCCTGATTTTTCTTAAAAACGATTTCGACTTGCAATGCGTATTGGGTTGAATTCCCTGAACACAGCTTTTCCCTACGGGCCACAATGTCTGGGTCACGGCTATGCGCAGCACGTAGCTGAAAGTCTATATCGTCCGTATCTATTACAAAAATTACATAGAACCGGCTGAGTGCATCTGTATGCGCCATGTTTACTCCGCTTCGATGTTTCACTTTGTAGTTGTAATTTTCGAGCTCTAGTGCCCATCGAGCTATGCGGGGGCTTACATTCAGTCACGATAGTGAACGGAATCCCTTCTAGGTACACCCTGAATCGGCGCAATGCTGAAATAATGGCGAGTGCCTCAAGCTCGAACCTATGATACTTAGATTCTTGGCTAGTCGTGCTCTTAGAGAAATAGGTTACTGGATGAAACTTCCCATCGTCTTGTCGCTGAAGGAGTACGGCACCATAACCTAGTGAGCTTGCATCACAATGCAATTGGGTTTCATGAGTTGGATCATAAATGGCTAACACTGGGGCGGAAGTGAGGCTGTCTTGCAGCTGCTGGAATGCGCTCTCACACTCGGGCGAAAATATGAACGGTTTATCTTTCTTCAGAAGATCATACAGTGGTCTAGCTATCTTAGAGAAGGAACTCACAAAGCTGCGGAAATAAGAGCTAAGACCCAGGAAGAAATGCACTTCCTTGACAATTTTCGGTACTGGGTACCTTCGAATGGCTTTTATATGTGAGTCACTGGGTTGTATTCCATGCTTTATTACGTTACATCCAAAGTACTCAATACTAGAGAAAGCAAATCGACATTTGGATAACTTCAGTTCAAGACCGTTTCTAGAAAGGCACTGCAGGACGTTAGTAAGCAACTGAAGATGATCAACCAAGTTATCGCTGGCAATAACTATATCATCCATATTATACAACGATCCGTTTAGAATCTATAAACTCACGGAGGACACGGGATATAAAACGCTGGAAGACACTAGGAGCATTCTTCAGTCCGAAAGGCATACTTAAGAATTTATACTGACCACTTGGTGTAACGAAAGAAGTCAGGTGAGTTGAAGCCGGTGCTACCTTAACCTGATGGAAACCACTCTTAAGGTCAAGTAAAGTAAATACATTCTTCCCACCTAGATATTCTAAGCAATCCTTTATTAGTGGGAGCGGATAGTTGTCGCGAACTGTGTGCTTACTTAAGGCCTTGTAGTCTACGCATATTCGTATCTCTTCTATATCGGAGTCCGTTATTTGTGAATGACTACGTACGTTGGCAGAAGCACGGATGGAAGCGGCAGAAGTGCATGCTGCTGAAATGGATGTCCCTGATGTGTTTAAGGTGACAGAGGTAGCAGAAGAGACACAAGGTCCGGAAGCGGCACGAGTTCCAGAAGTATCGGAAGTGTATCTTGCGGAAGTGGATCCTCTCGGTGTGAATAGGGCAGCTGAAGTGCACATAGCAGCAGAAGTTCCAATTGGTGAGGCGGAAGATGTAAATGGTGTCTCCAGGGCTGCCGGAGTTGCAGAGCCGACATGTGCTTCGGCGTTCATGATAGGTCGCCGAAGAAGTGGTGGTAGTGTAACCGGTGGATGTCTTTGCGGCTATTGGTGCAGGCGATTCTCTTTCCCTGGTGTTCACTGCTTCGCTGAGCTCCTGGGCATGAAGTGCTCGTAGCCGTCCTACAGAAGCGGAAGGGGGAACATCAACTCCGGCAGCCAGCAATGCCTCAACCAGTTGCGCTTTTGTTAGCTTATCGCTGCTCATACTCACTGCAGCAAATTGGGTCGTCCACACAATAATTTATTTTTTAGTTTTTCTTTGTGCGTGACCCCACACCTGATTCTTTAAACTCAGATTTCTTCAAACGTTTTTTATTAACAATCTTCAATTTTACAAATTGACTTATAAAGCGAACTGTCACGCTGGAGCTCTCGATCGAAAAAGAAAGATTTTTTCTCTTTTAGCGCCCAAAGCCCAGTCAGTGTGTTTAACATGTACCCGTCCGACCAAAATTATGAGTACACTACTGATCTGATCTTTGTTGCTCTACTACAATATTTCCATCCTTTTACACGGTACTACAAGTTATTATTTTTTTATTTATTTATTTATTTTATCATTATCCTCGTTTTACAATTTATTAATAGTGGAGTGAACAATTCAAAATACGAAAAGAGGAAAAAAATATATACATACTCGTATATGTAGAATTATTAAGAAAAAACGAATAATTTTGTTTTAGATGCAAAAAGGAAAAGCATTTCATAAGAAAATTTCTTAAAAGTAAATTAAAAGCTATTATTCAATGTAGTGTTGCAAAATTTCGATTTCGTTCTGATTGTAGCTAAAAAGCCATTGTTTAACTCTTTTCATGAAAGTACTCAAATTACCTACGAATCTTGTATCTACAGGGAGACTATTGAATAATTCGCATTATAGAATGGAATATGAATTCCTATAGCAGTAATCAGCTGGCAGACCTACACCACTATAATTGGCGCATTTTTCATATTTTGCAAATATTTTGGTGTTTGTTCCTTAACGTAAATCTAAATATTACGAAAGTTGTTGCTTCTGCGGAAGGGTAAAATTTTGATCGTCCTTGCAGTTATACAGTCCATTGAAATGGTCCTTTCATATCAATGAAAGCCCTGACATTTTCTTTTTTGCCTGTAATAAGATCTCTCTCTCTCCTCAACCAACCGCTTCTCATGCCACTTACTCTGAGAAGTAGGGGTTCATCCTGTCTCTTCTGATCGCTTCGCCGATTGTGCTTATCGAAATTTTTTGTCGAACCAGAAATTCCAACATATAACCTCTAAAGGAAAGGCTGGGTCGCTTGTAGTTTTGCCTCTGGGATTTGGAAAGTCTTCACAGTATTTTGTCTTAGAGAAATTAGAAAAGTTCACGGTATCTGCAACGTTACGCTGGCTACTACAAAATTGTGCTCCAACTCAATATCCGCTTGTTCTAGCATATGTAACTTACATACTACCCTGATGTTGGAAATATTATCTTCCATATCAATCATCATGAGGCGCTCGTGCAATTGAAGACTTCACTCCTAAGTCTTCATTTTGCATTTTGCCCAAATGAAAAACATTGCGTTGGAAAACTGCTTGCGTCGTGGAGTGGGGGTTACTTTTAGGTCTCCTGGGCTCAGAAGCAAAAATTGTTAAAGTTAGTAATTCCATCACTAGTTAATTGGAATTAATTCGTACGGAGGATCTGACAAATAAAGCTTTCGTTCATAAAACGTCTATCCAAATTGTTAACAACCCTGACATCGAGGTCAACAAATTTTCTACATCGTAAGATGTAGAAGAGATGGCAGTTGGCTCAAAAGTACTGTCATCATTACCATGACAACAACAAGAACAAACGAAGGTAGAGCGAAAAAAGCGAATAAAGATAAAACCATAAACAGTTGTGCGAAACAAAAGAAAAACTAAAAGTATGTATTATTATGTATGAGTGCATTTACGAATGTATAAATTGAATTTTAATATCTTTAATAAAAGTAAGAATTTTGTAACGGTGGATAACGAACTTATTGTGTTGCTGTTTTATTTAATCCTCGTTACAAAATCTGAATTTGTAGTTGTCGATATCACGACAACACAAATTGTAAGTGAAAAACTCCACACGCATCTCTGTATCCCTGGATTATACCTCCAGTACTGGCGTGTGATTAAACGGATGTATGCCTTCTGAATGTGAAACAATCCAAATAAAAATCTTGCTTAGATAAAAGATTATTACTTCCTTTTTAAGATTGGTGTTAAACGTTATTGTAGCTTTGAGACTATAAATCTCACCCGTTTTCTGCGATGATCCCGTCCCTCTCAACCTGAAAAATGTCCTAATGAATATCTAGGTAGATGGTGTACCCCTTTCTATTTCTCTGTTCACCCAATCTCGCTTGTTTAACATTACAATCGCAGAAACCATAAGCACAAACTATGTCTGCGCTTTATTTTATTGATAACTATGCCAAATATGTTTTTTTAGTTAAACGGGAGAGTTACCAACAGTGAGACACTTTTTCTTCTGAAGACTTTATTAAAAAAAGTTCCAAACATATTTCGATGGTTCACAGTGCATTAGGTTGCTATATATTTGAAGCTATTTTTACAATACCAAGACAAAAAAAAAAATAAATAAAATGCCAGAACACCTTCCCCGACAGTGAGACAAACAAACAAGGACATTTTTTTTGTTTTTAAACAATTAAAATAAACGCTGACAATTAAATCAAATAAATTTAGTCTTACTTTTGTGCCATTGGCATAGCTGCGAAAAGACGACAACAGCAGCCTGTTTTGGAAATTATGAGTAGAGCCTCTTAAACTATAAATCATTCTGGCAAATAACAAAAACAAAACAGAAACAGTCTTCTTTGAAAACATAGACATAACCATAAGTTTAACCAAAACTTAGAATGGGTACTATAGTTGTAAAAAAAAAAATAAAAACAGCATTCCTCATGTTAACATATAAAAATTCTTTAAATTCTTAAATTCTTTAAAAAGAACTTAACGAATTCCAATTTGATAAAATTGAATGCGAAACTGAATGCTGGCTTGTTGTGGACTAGTATGACCGCAAAGCAGAGGTGGTGGTAAAATCATTTTAATATCCTTTAGAGGAACAAAAGATATGTTCTCAACAGTACCACTTCAACCTCCGAAGGGACAAGTCGTGTTACAGAAGTATAAAGCCCCCTTTTTTTATGAAAACTCCAAAGCTTTATCAGCAAACTAGTGACAAACAAATATCAACAACAAAAAAGAAAAGAAGAAACACAAAAACAAAAAACGCAGCAACAGCATCTAACCCGAACGCAAGCCCATTAGGAGTAAACATGCACGAACCACCGAAACCATGAAACTCCTAAAACTAACCAAAATGACGGATATGAAAGTAACATCAGCTGAACACAAAACATTAAACCTTTCGAAAGATGTTATTTATTACAACGAATTACGAAGCATAGGCGAACCCATAATCCTTCAAGAACTAAAAACACAAAACGTAACTGAAGTCAAAAAAATCATGAAAAAACAATCAAACAACATCAACCATGAAGATAACAACACTACGCTGGTAGAAACTGGACTTATCATAATAACATTCGCAGCACACAAACTACCTGAATCATTAAGTATTGGCCAAGAAAACTGTTAGCGTGCGTCCATACATCCCACTTCCACTCAAGTGCAAAAAATGCCTTCGCTTCGGACACCCAACTCCCACCTGCAGAGCCCAGAAACATGTAACAATTGTTCAGAAGAAAGACACATCAATGAAGGAGAACCTTGCAAAATCAAAATAAACTGTCTCAACTGCAAAAACAACCCAGAAATTGACTCCCAACACAGCCTCATTGCTCGCAAATGCCCCACATTTCTCAAACAACAAGAAGTGACAGCAATTAAAACCGTTGAAAAAGTTGACCGCAAAACTGCATTGGGTATATACTTCAATCGACATGGCCATCAAATGAGAACCTCTTATGCTAAAACGCTTACAACGATCACCCAATCACCAAATACACATACAAGAACAAGTACATCACCTAACACCCAGTACGCAACCACATACAACTCTACACTGCAACAACATCTAAACTCCCAATCTGCATCTACATCCTGTGGCCACAACTCACTCGAGACAACAATAAACCCAACTGGATCAACCAAAACAACATCATCACACAAGCAATCTCATCAACAACACCCCCACAACACCGAACCAGAAGTCATGGAAACTGACAGCCGCAACCCAGCTGACGTAAAATCGAGA
The DNA here is from genome assembly GCA_963966105.1 of Volucella zonaria. Lineage (NCBI taxonomy): Eukaryota > Metazoa > Arthropoda > Insecta > Diptera > Syrphidae > Volucella > Volucella zonaria. The sequence continues at coordinate 19,957,048 of OZ014532.1, read as the reverse complement.
CCATATATTGGGTCTACAAGTAAGTTTCCAGCGTTTTTTTTTCCAAAATTTGAAGTTTTATTATGAAAACATAGTTACAATGCTTTATTCAAAGTTTCGTCCATCGGAAGCTACAACTTTCCCCCATCTTTCTGGCAATTTATGAATTCCGGACCAAAAAAATTTCTCGTCTTTCGAACCCAAGAACGTATCGAGCCAATTTTTGATTTCCTCTACTGAGCTGAAGCGTATTCCCGTAAGAGCGTTCTGCATCGAACGAAACAAGTGGTAGTGAGATGGTGCCAAGACTGGACTATAAGGCGGGTGAGGCAGAATTTCTCATCCACTATTTTCCTAATAGTTTTTCACCGAAACCGTAACATGTGGCCGAGCGCTGTCATGATGAAAAATGACGGACTCATGCCTGATCTCATATTCTGGCCGCTTGTCTTTTAATGCCCGCTTCAAACAAATTAGTTGGGTTCGATATAATGGTCCTTTGATGGTTTCACCACTCGGAAGCAGTTCGTAGTATACGACACCCTTTTAATCCCACCATATGCAGTGCATGACCTTATTCACGTGAATATTTCGTTTCAGCTTCGATTGGGCGGGCTCGTCGGGCTTTGTATACGATTTTCTGCGTTTAGGATTATTATAATAAATCCATTTCTCATCACCAGTGACAATACGATGCAAAAATGATTTATTTTTATACCGCTGCAGTAACATTTCGGACATGCAAAATCGCCGTTCGACGTCTCTTGGCTTCAATTCGTACGGCACCCAGTTTCCAACCTTTTGAATGAATCCCAGTGCCTTTAGGCGCAGGGAAACGGCTTGTTGCGTGACGCCCAATGATGCAGCAAGTTCTTCTTGAATCTGACACGGATCCTCATCCAGTAAAGCGTCCAATTCCTTGTCTACAAAACTTTTCGGCTTTCCGGGGCGTTCTTTGTCTTCAACTCCGAAATCACCACTTTTGAACCGTTTGAACCACTCGCGGCACGTCGATTCACCAATACATTCCGCCCCATAAGTTTCCGAAAGCAAACGATAGGCCTCAGCCGCATTTTTCTTCATATTAAAGAATAAAAGCAGCGCTTCCCGCAAATGACGTTTATTTGGCTGGAAACTTGCCATGATTATGCTCGATAAAATGTACGACACCGATAGAACTGCTCAAATATAACGCTGTAAAGTTGTTTACAGATACAAAACCTACAAATAAAACACATGGGGTCTGACATTTCTGCCCGGGATCCACTGGTGGCGCCATCTCTAACAAACACTGGAAACTTACTTATAGACCCAATACATCACAACTCACTGACGAATTAAAAGTAAGAATCTTTCCTAAAGATAAATCTAACTCTGTTTCAGCTAACTTCAAACCTTCCAAGACAAAAACCAAACCCTCAAACAAAAACAAATACACTAACAATAGCGACAGCGAATCCATATAAAATCAAAAAGCGCAAGCAAATATTATCAAATCAAATTCACTGCGAAAACCTCACATTCGAACATAAACAAAATTATATTTAATAACCACATATTAAAATCATACTTAAAATTATTCAATGGAACATACGCGGCTATACATCAAATTACAGTGAATTACAAATTATTATAAAAAAATATCAACCACATATATGTTAATAGCCCTCCCAGAAACACACATAATCACCCTCAAGGATATACCCATCCCAACTAATTTCACCCTACCTTCACCTAGTCATTTTAATTCCTTCGGAGTAACGGTCTTACTTATACATAAATCCATACAGTCAAAAGAAATATCAATCTCCAAACAGTTCGAGGTATCCTGTGTCGAAATCGAGTCCGCTAAGAAATTAAAAGTAATATCAGCATACATACCACGTAGCAAGAAATTCACATTGTACTCAACCAACATTCGACAAAGTTAATACTAGGTGACTTCAATAGCTGGGGGACCAGGTGGGGCTCACCATCTTACAACAAAAGAGGGAAAATAATTCAAGCATTTCTAAACAATTCGAACTTAATACTCCTTAGCGACAAATCTCCCACCCATTTTTCTACCCACAACACATTCGCACACATCGACCTCTCATTCTGCTCACCGGAGCTATCAATAGACGCAAATTGGAGTACAATCGATGACCTACATGGAAGCGACCACTTTCCCATTCTCATTACTCTCTTTAACAATAGTTACATCCAAAACCAAAGCAACCACAGTAAACCAATCTTTAAACTACATCTGGCAAACTGAGAAAATTACATCGAACTGATAAAGCATTACAACAACATAATCCCACTTTCCGATAACATTAATAAAGAAACTGCCAACATTAATAATATAGTCCTTCAAAGCGCTCCCCACTCCATACCACAAAACTCTCCACATATCTTACACAAAAAAGTACCGCGGTGGAACAAAACGTTAGAAAAATTAAAAAATGATAAGATGCAAACATGGCAAGCCCTCAAAAAATCAATATCCAAAATATAAAATACAAAAAGGCAAACGCCCTTTGCAGAAGAGAACTTAAAACTGCCAAACAAACTGCAATTTCAATATTTACATCCAATATTCAACCCACTACCACATCTAATAAAATTTAGACAAACATTAGATGACTCTGTAGACTAAATAATATAAAACACAGCCATAGCATAATAAACCCAGAAACCAATCTACCGATATCAGAAAAATTTACAATAGCCACCACCTTTGCAGTACATTGGTCTAAACAAGCCGATAACAGCAACTTCTCTCATATTTTCATCCAAGCCAAAGCCTCTCTATGTCACACTCTATCGCCTGCATCCTTGACAGAATTATAGCTAAACGTTTATGGTGGTTTGTCAGCAAAAACAAATTTATCCACACTAATCAGACTGGCTTTAAGAGAGGTAAATCTATTACAGACAATCTATTCTACATAGATCATCTGATAACAGACTCACTCACACACAAAGAACACTTATCAATAGTGTCACTGGACTTTTCAAAAGCATTTGACCGTATCGACATACACGCAATAGCCACCCAACTCAAAGAATGGAACACCGGTCTAAAAATATTTAAATACATCATTAATTTTATGTGCAACAGGAAAATTAAATGCCGTGTATCCAATTCACACTCCGAACCATTTGCTTACCAAAACGGTATACCCCAAGGATCCCCTATCTCGGTCATATTATTCCTCATTGCCTACAATAAGCTCGCGAATATTATATGTTCATACGTCTACACAAAAACCTCAGTTTCACAGCATACGCCGATGACTTTCACATACTCGTAAAATTCAATAAAAATCAAAAAAATCACCAACACAATCTTGACTTATTATCCGCACATATAAACGAGTGGTGCTGCTTCGCAGGAGCATCCCTATCAATCAGAAAATGCAAGCAACTACATATGTATATGTCGAAAACATCACTGCAATTGCTATGTCCAATTCAACAACTTTATTCTACAAAAAAACAGCAACACTAAGAATCATCGGTTTAATATTTAACAATAAATATAAATGGAACGACCACATCAATAACTTGGCAGCATCTCTCAACAAGAAACTGAACATACTTAAATGTCTATCCTGTACAAGATTTAACTGTAACACCAATACGCTAATAAACACACTATAAACAATCTTTGTATCTAAAATTGACCATGGTCTTATCTTCTATGGAAGCGCTCCAAAAACAACTCTACATAAACTCCAATCTATGTACTATACACTCAACACCTCTATCAGGATCGCACTCGGAGCTTTCCGTACAACACTCATTAACAACCTACTTCTGGAAGCTAATATAAACACTATTACCGGACGCCGAGCATTTCTTACATCTAAATTAATAAAAAACCTATCGTTAGCAAGACAATCACGCATACAGAACATACTCAAAAAAACTTAACTCAAACAAAAATAACACAAACAAATTACCATCAGTAATATGCGATTGTCTAAACCTTTGCTCAAATCCAACACACTACTCAATATCCAACTTACATTACTATCAGATATAATCCCATCAAAACACCCCTGGACCTTACCCACTAATGCAATAATCCTTAAACTCTCCCATTTTAACAAAACCAGAACCTGCCCCGCCATCTATCACCAACACTTCCTAACAATAAAAAACACATATCTGAACCACAAATTCATCTTTACCGACGGATTCAAATCTGATCATAACACCTCCTATGCCATAACAGATGAAAAGACCTGCATCAAAAGGGGAATGCTTTTGGACTTCTGCATGGGGCAAGTAAGTTAGAATAAGATAATTTTGAGTTAATTAAACTAATTTTTAAGCATTTTTTTGTCTAGCAAGTAAGAGTACTTTAAGTGATACAATAAAAATGCATATAAAGTGAAAACTGACTTTTGGACTTCAGCTCAATCTTTTCAGCTGAAATTATCGCCATCCCCGAAGCAATAAAAGGCAATAAGAAAAACACATTATATGCCCTAACTCACTATCAGCACTTAAAATCATCAACAACATTAACAATTCTAACTACTACGAAACCTCAATCCGCAATCATCTTATACAATACCCAAACATCAAACTATTATGGGTCCCAGGACACCAAAATATAAAAGGGAACGAAATGGCTGACCACCATGCCAAATTCGCCTCCAAATATCCACTCGTTTATGCGCAAAACTCTAACCTAACCGATATTACAAAACTACTAAAATAAAAAATGAATTAGCTGATCAAAGAAGTAACCGTCTAACTCAAACCTCAACCTGGTACCAAAATCTAAACATAGCACAAAAAACAGCGGAACAATTTAATAAACCACTAGCACAAGAAAAAATATCAAGATTAATGAAAAAAAAAAATTATTACACTACGCCTAGGACATACAAAACGCACACATAAACATTAAGTATATAAATAAAGCCTTGTCGAATATCTGTCCATATTGCTCAACCAATGCACAAATATCCATCTCGCGTATATTAACCGCATGTCCAACTTTTACAAATCACCGCCTAACAACTTTCCAAAATAATGACCCCATATCTATGTTAGCTGAACCTACAATAGAAAATATACACAAAATAGAGAAATATTTAAAAATTACGAAACTAATACATGAAATATACGAGTAAATATCCGTTAACGTAAACACTCCTGGGAACACCATCTTACAAGTGCATACATCAAAGAAATTTAGCTGAAGGCCCAGGAGCCATGCTAAAAAAATACTTAAATTAGGTTGTTAGTTTTATCTTTTACCTTACTGTAAAAATAAATAAATAAATAAATAAATATGTTCTCAACATTAGGATAAACAAATTTATATGTTTTGTTTTGTCGCCTGAGGAAATTTACTTGAACTTCGCCCTTGAAATTTTCTTCGCTTAGTATGTTACCAACATAATAAGTATTCTTCATCGAATTGATAAATTCAACAAGAACATGATCTCCTTGAATGGGATCCAGCGAAAGTTCATCAAGTTCGATTCTTTCAGATACATTAAAGGGTCCATCAATTGAAGAATCATTTAGCACACATTCGGCTTCCGAAGAACTGGAAGACTCGTAAAGAATCTTCTTCCCTCCTTCCTTTGGCTTTGTTTTCAATATCAATTTTGGATTTCTTGATTTTGATGTTCTCTCAGATTCTCGGATCTCAACAGCTATTTTTTCAGGAGTGTCTGTGGCTATGATACTCTTTCCTTTTTTTCGTCTTTCCGCAGATTTGATCGACCGCCAGCTTTCGGAAAGCCTTTAAAAACTTTAGGGCTGGTAAAAGTCTTAGCTCTTAAGTTAGTCACACTGACTTCACGATCGGATGAAAAATTAACTAGTAAAATAAGCCATTATAATTTTATCTTAGAACTGAACATAAGTTTGGTGTCTCTGAATTAAAGCCTGTAGGAACTGTTTCTACTTGTGGCTTTGAAACAGAATCATTTCTGTCCGTCAGATCAGAACAACAAAGAAAATCAGTGTCTGTAAAAACGCTTTGACCGAAGGGATAAATACCTGTTTCTTTTAAAAGACGCCCGGGTTCTGCATCATAAATGGATCAACTGCTGATTGGTTGGCTGTTTTAAATGGCTCATAGACCCCGACATCTAGTGGTTGAAGCTTGTTGGTAGAATGAGGTGGTACCGGTAAAATTGTTATACCATTTTCTTTGGCCTGGTTAAGTGCCTCTACACATAAATGGCTCTCATTATTGTCCAAGATCAGAAGCGAGGGACTGTCTTTTGAACTTTTTGTGAAACGTTTAAAATGTTTGATAACAGTAACAAAGTAGCTGAAGTTCCTCCACCCAGACGGATTTGCCATTTCAAGAGTACCAGATGGAGCACCAATGATCATGTGTTTCTTAAAGTGAGTGAGAGGAAATATCATTATTGATGGAATGAACTGACCTGTGGCACTAATAGTGCAGCAAGTAGTAACGAGTGTTCATCGCTCCGCGCTTGTTACTTTGGAGATCTATTCCTTTTTCAGTTACTACTGTGGTTGTGCTTGTTTCGTCAATGTTAAAAATGTGGTTTTCACTTTCGAAACACGATTTCGAAAAAATATGTCGACGTTATGTTAAAAGACGTTGACTGTGAAAGGCTACAGCCTTCTGGAGATCTCAATGAAAGATTTCCATGGCGTTTTTGAAAATTGATGAACCAATGAGACCCAGCCATTTTTTCTTTATCCCAGTTGCTGGGTCCCTTTTTATTGTTTACGACCGACATTTCATATGCCAATAACTCCAAAGTTACGGGAACAATTAATTATGTAATCGGTAAGGGCTTTCTCTTCCTCATTTGTAAACGTCTGGTTTACGGCATCCCGTTATTCACCAAACAAACTGCCTTTTTCATCGCATCCTCATTAAATTTGCCATATTTAAAGTCGCTCATGGTTCTATTCGAGAGGACAACAGCGAAAAATTGTTAAACTATTCATAGATAAGAAGAATAAAACACATTTTAAGAACAAAAGAAAAGTTGGTCTCATTTTGCCAACAGCGGGACACTGTCTCACTGTTGGAAGTCAGTCAAAAATATGTGAATAACACTACGTCAGAAAAACAGTCTTTAAAAACTGCTTTCAAACATCTCAATTATGTTGGGCGTATTACAAACTTAAAAAAAAAAAAAAAAACACTGGCAGTTTTACTCACCTACTAAAGGAATATTTGATTTTTTCCGGGTCGCCAAAAAATTACTTTTTATTTATTTTTTCACTGACCAATTACAACATGACTGTACTCATTGAACACAGAATACAAAATGAGTCAACCGAAAGGACATTTGCTGCTTTGTTAATGGCAGTGAGTGCAACGTGTTTGAACAAGATTCTTCTGAATTATTCGGAATGTCTCACTGTTTCAACTGTTTCACTGTTGGTGACTTTCTCCTATATACGAGTAGTACAATAGACATATCTCCCGTTTTTACGTGGTCGGGCAGTTAAACTTTCTGTGACTCTTTGAACAAAACGCGCAAAGGTCACTAATCCACTTAGATCATATGAAAAGTTATGAATACATTTTCTCTATTTTTGAACCTTGATAAATAATAAAAATTCTTACTGATCCCAGAGACAATCTTTAGCAAGATGAGCCTGCTTGGGCGAGACTAGTATCAGCTGATTACCACGTGGTAGCCTGGAAAATTTGATATGACAGCGGGCTCATCACTTCTTTCCAATTACCGAATGCGTTGGGTAAAGCTAAAGGCAGCCTAGGCATTAGCTTCTTTAACTTTGGGAAGAAGTCGTAGTCTGGTGAATGCATTACCTTCACGGTAAATCTTTGTTTAGGTTTAAATAGTCTACTTTTCTCATTTCAGCAAATTGTATTTTTAAATGCGTGAAACAGATGTTGCTCGACGATCTTCATAAAAAAAAATCAAAATAAACTTCATATTTCACTCATCAGTTGATATTATCTGCCTTCCTAGTAGTGGGTCATCTCTTATGCCATCACGGCCTTCATGAATGCTAGCCCAACTATGGTCCATTGTATGCTTACCACAAATCTCACTTAAGGACCGATGTGGGTTTTTCAATCGTAAAGTTACAATTTCAGTGAACGATTTTTAATCTTCGACTGTTACAGTACTCGAGATAACTGCAGATGCTAAATGGTGATTCATGAAACGTGTAGACATGTGAACAAGCCTTAAACTCATTTTTATATATAAACAGGGTGTCCCCTAATTCGTCAAGGATAATAAAAAATAAATAAAAAAAATTGCTCGCTTTATTAAGAATGCAATGACTAACAAAATAAATAATATGATACTATTGTTTCATACTTTCATTTCTTTTAGTTTGCATCGAAAATAGTTTTTTCTCTCAAAATAGGAGTGTACGAATATAAACTTAACATACTATGGGTCGTATGCATAAAACTTAAGTATTTACTAGTGGTAAAAGGTCTAAGTAAGTACTAGTACTACTAGTAGAAGCTTATATTTTAAGTATTTACTAGATTTGGTATGCATAAACATGAGTTTTGACTTGCCAGCAAATACTTCTGGTAAGTACTGAATTCATTCAAGTATGTTAATTTTCATTACAAGGCGCACATTGTTTGAACATATGAAGCAATCAAGCGATTTAATTTCGACAAGCCAATCTTCTAGATTGAAGGAATACGTTGAAACTCGAACGAAATGCCCAGATCATGCTAAACATTTGTTGCGAAAGCGGATTTCTTTTTTCATATCAGATTTCATACAAAGATGGCAAAAATGCTATAGAAAAGAGGATAGGTTTCTTACTGCTAATAAGTCTTGGCTAGATTCTGCAATTAGTTGCAAAAATTATGCTTTTTCTGAAAAAAAATGTGGTCGCCCTATGAAAAGTTTTGATGAAGCTTCGCAAAGAACCAAATGCTTAAAAACTAAGGATTTAAGACAGAAACACTCATCTGAGGAATTAGTTTTTGCTGCCCAAATGAATTTATGGTCTTCAGGGCAAGTAGAAGCATCTAAATTTGTGATGTGATGGCAAGTTCGCCTAAACGAGCTGCAAAATATAGGTTGGCATTCAAGAAATTTGAAGGCGGTAAGGAAAAACAACTTCCTGGGAGAGAAGCTTTGTCGATGTTTGTTGAAGCCAAACTTACTAGACACCAATACAACATAATAAGCTTGAACGCTAAGTCCCGATTCCCGTCTTATAAAAAAATACAACTTGCCAAAAAAGAGTGTTACCCTGCGAAAGAACATATTACTGTTACAGACACTCTTGCTGATATTAAATTACAGGCTTTCCTTAATCATACAGTTAATCGGCTATTAGATGCTCAAAAGGAAGTTTTGGAAGTCAAACAAACGGATTCCTTGAACAATTTGAAGCAGATTTGTAAGTGGGGCTTGGATGGTTCAGCGCATTCAGAATACAAACAGCATTTTTCTGATGCAAATGCTAAAGACACCAGTATATTCATTGTATCCTTTGTAGCCTTACGGTTGATCACAAACAACCCAGGAGAGCAGCAGGAATTAATTATTTGGTAAAATGAAAGACCCTCATCCACACGATACTGCAGACCAATTAAGTTTATTTTTCAACATGAAACAACAGAAATAGCAAAGAACGAGGTTGAAGTAATGCGCAAGCAAATTGAAGAGCTACAGCAAGTGACATATAAAATGAATAACGTCGAAATGCATGTTACGATTGCTATGCTATTTACTAAGGTGGTAATGCCATAACAGACACGAAATCAACACAAAATGCTTTGTATGCGGACTAACGTCCAAAGACTTCAATAACATGGAAAAAGAATTCAACACTCATGTAATAGACATTTCTCGATTACAATTCGGACTATCTGTGCTCCATGCCTGGATTCGTTTCTTCGAATGTTTGTTGCACCTTAGTTATAAACTACCTCTGATGAAGTGGCAGGCTCGTGGAGAGAAAGAAAAGGAAATCTTTGCTGAGAGAAAAAAAGAAATCCAAAGCAAATTTAAAACTGAGATGGGATTAGTAGCCGATAAGCCAAAACCTGGCTTTGGGAGCAGTAACGATGGAAATACGGCAAGGAGATTTTTCAGTGAGCCGGAAGTAGCCGCAAAGGTTACTGGGTTAGATATTAATGTTATTCAAAGGTTTAAAATTGTATTGCAAACTATAGCTAGTACCTACGAAATTAATGTGGACAAATTTCAAATATATGCTTTTGAAACTGCCAGACTGTTTGTGGAAAAATATAAATGGTACCCAATGCCACCTTCAATCCACAAAGTTTTAATTCATGGCCCAGCCATAATAGAGCATGCCTTATTGCCAATAGGCCAACTAAGCGAAGAAACGCAGGAGGCACGAAATAAGGAATTTAAAAAATACAGAGAAAATTTCTCTTGTAAAATTTCGCGTGTCAAAACTAATGAGGATATTTTGAATTCACTCCTTATTTCTTCGGACCCGTTTATAACCAGTTTGAGAAAAGTGCCTCAAAAACGGGCTTATAACATTGAGAAGGATGTTGAAGGCACCTGACTTTCCGTTTACTTCAGATGCTTCCGATACATATTAGTTCCGATAGTTCATCCGACACGGAATAACGATTATTGTACATTTAACTCTTTTCAATTTCGTATATTTTGCATAAAAAACATAAAATACGAGTATTATTATTTAAAAACAAGGGTTTAGTGCAATAAAATAGTTTTTGCCAGGAATTCATGCATTTGGCCAATGTGTGCCGTGTTCAAATAACGAAAGAGCAAATTAGAAAGAGGCTAAATAATTGTAACACAGATGTTAAGAAGAAGGCAGACCTTAACAAAACGGGAAATAAGCCCATAAAGCTCAACGAATTGGAAGTAATTTTTTTAAAACTCTTAAATCCTGATGAAAACCCATGTTCCTGGTACATATCGCTTTATAAAGCTAATTATTATACTTTCACTAACATTGTTTACGTAAAGGTGGTTTATCTGTGGGAGCAGATAATCCCATTCGGATGCAAACGGAAAAGGAAGCTGATAAACCTATTGTTGCAGATGAAATTGAAGAATTACCACGAGATTCTCCAGTAACAAAATGTAGAAAATTGATGTTCAAGAAGACTGAGGAGACAAAGAATCTGTATAATGGAGAACTTCAACGTTTGGTGTTGCTGGAGCAATTAAAGCTAATACGAATGTAGCAGGAGGAAATTAAAAAAAAGGATGGAAAATGACAACGAAGAACGAAATTCGTATCCAACTTATAATTCCACTACAACTGAAAGTGAATTAACCTTCTTAAATTTATAAAGCCCGGAAAAAATAATTTTTATTTTTTATTGAAATAAAATTTTATTTTTGGAACACTTTTTTTTATTTTATATAGTATTTATTTTTATTATTATTTTTATGTATTAAGAAGATATATATGTTCAATAAAGTTCTATGAATTTACGTTACCTAATATTCCTGCTAATTCCGTTCTCTTTATCTGCCCCATTTGTCGAATTTGAAGTACACTGGCCATTAGTTCTTCATCACCTTGAACAGAAATTTCATTTTCTACGCCTTCTGGCAATTGGAAATCGTTATCATTTGAATATTTTGCAATATTGTGCAAAACGAAACATGCCACAATTATATTTGGAATATTTTCTAAATTGAGACGTATGCAGTTTTGTAGAATTGAGAATCTCCTCTTCACTTGGCCAAAATATCTTTCAATTATTACCCTATCTTTTGAATGCAATTCATTAAATGCCTTTTCTTGATTACTTGTGGATTCTTAAAATGCGTCATTAACTAAGGTGCAATTCCATACCCTTCATCTCCCAACAAAACGCTGTTAGTGGAATTTCGCATTACAGGTTCAAGAAAACTGTTCCTCCAAATCCTAGAATCATGAACTGAGCCTGGTCGTTGGCAATCCACACTTGTAAAGCATTTCATTACATCACATGTTGCTTGAATATTGATGAAGGCATATCCTTTTCGATTAATATTCTTTTGAAGTGAGGCTTCATTATTTCTACATGAGTGCATTCCAAGGCTCCTATACATGATGGGAATCTGTATTTGCTAAGCCAATCATGTTTTGCTTTCAAGTGTTCCTCAGAATTGGAGGGGAACTTTATTCAATGAGAGGCTTTATCTGTTATAAGTTTTGCAACAGAATTTACTGTTCTAGAAACTGTATTTTGATGTACGCCAATATCTTCACCAACGCCAACTTGAAACCCAGGGTCCCCAACGTGTCTTAAAAAAATCCTCAGCTTTTCTTGAGGTAATACTGCCCCTCCTTTTGTTTCAGTTTGGATTCCTTAAAATACTCGTATATGAATTTACGAAACATTCGAGTAAAGTCATACAGTATTTACTTACCAATAAAGTATTCACTTAACTACTTTACGTTTTCCTTCTCAAAACGCTAAAGCATTTTAAAATTAGACTCCATAACCCTTAGCTTCTTGTAAACTTTTTCGGAATTAATTCGTAAAATTCAGCCATTTCGATAAATATAGCGACCTGATTGCTTCAAAGTGAGACTCACGACTATAATCCTATTTATTATAGCTGCAAAAGCAGAAAAGTATATACTATTCACCAACTTGAAAAAAGTCAAGTAAATACTAGAGAAGTATAAGTACTTACTAGTTTTTATGCATACAGTATTAAGTATTTACTAGTGAAATTCATCCGAAACTAGTAAGGACTTTGTCCCCTAGTAAATGCTTGTTCTCCAGCACTTACTTAAGTTTTATGCATATGAAAAGCAAGTATTTACTTAAAAATCGTCTAGTAAAAGCATTTAATAGTTTTTATGCATACGGCCCTGTATCTCACCAAACAATAAATTTGTGAAAAGAAAATTTGGAAATCGCATAATATTGCGGAATGGGTCCATGAGTTGGCTAGTAAGATCGTGTGATCTAACGCCTTGTGACTATTTTCTTTGGGATCCTCTGAAGGATCGGGGCGTTACCCGTCTGAGTACACAAGAAATGTCCCAAAATATAATAATCATTTCAATCATCGTTCGATTGGCTGTAAAGAAGGTATGGGCATACATGCCCGAAGTTTTGATACATGTATTAAATCAAACATGCAAACTAACTAGACTGTACAGCTCATACAATATACAATATGTGTTATTGTTTCATTTAAAATGTGAACACGTTTCATGAATCATTCTTTATTTCTATCTATAACCCAAAAAGATGGTAGGACTATACAATCAGACAAAACTGTGCTCACTCTTCAAAATATGTTGAACTGCAGCTAAGGCAATTTGTATTAGGATTGCACCATCCACTAATCAGTGCTCCCAATGCTTTCTGATACAAACCTCTGTTTACTTCACCTTCACAATGTGGAAACCGTAAAACTGTGCGGAAATATATTTAAAACGGCTGCAAGCATTCTCAAATCATTGACATGACTCTTTTACGATTTCTCTAATATTGTAGTAGTTGCATCCAGAAGATATTGAAAGACCGGTTGCAAGATATCTGTAAGATTTCAAGATATACATATATGTTACTTCGATTCATTGCTTTTTCCAATTTCCTCTGTTGATGACCGACCTAACTACTACCAGTAATGCAGTGAATTACGTTTATCTCGATGTCCTACGGAAAGAGTTTCAATTAGGCCTATAACATATGAAAGCCAGTTGCTTCAAATTTTGGAGAAAAGCAATAAGGATCAAATTAACAAATACAAAATGTTTGATTTCATACTGGAAATGAAGAGCAACGATAAAATTGGCATTCGTTTTCTTGATACAGCCCCAGAGTTGCATATCACAGACCCACACTCGCGTCAGCAATTGTTTATATACATAAACGTAGCTTGTAAAAAAAAAGTAATCGGTATACTCGTATTTCTCTACATTTGTTTCCGAGTTATTTACGTTTGTTCAAGTACCTGCTGCACGGTTTTTAAATTTGTAACAGTCTGTTTTAGCAGGTCAAGCGTGTTCTAAGCTGCGGAGCACATACCATCACCATCTCTTTTTTTTCCGGCGGATAATTAAAACCGTAGTTTGTTAGGTTTTGTTTTTGACGAGGTGTGTTATTCAATGTACTGGACTTGTTTTTAACTTCTCACAGTGATAAGTACACAGTTGATGTGCTTTCCCCTCTAGCCTCGTCGGACCATAGTGCCACACCAGCTAATTTCTCGTACACCCCCCATTCAGTTAGAGAAAAGATTCCTAAAAGAATTGTATGGCAATACGAGAAAGCCAATTGGAGCGGACTTAACAGCTTCTTTAGACATTTTAAGTTGTTGTTATTATTATTATTATCAAGGGATCGATACAAATTAATTTGTAGGGTCCGGGGATTTAACGCTGGGGTACTATGCCCATGTGGCGTGTTTTGTCAACAGCACGCGGAGTACTGAGTTCCCATGTGGTCACCCACCCACGTACTTACCGCGCCCAACACTGATTGATTTCGGTGATCTAGTAGGCTTTAAGTTGTTGTTATGTTTCCTCGATATCGTCCTAGATGCCGCTGCTGATATGATCACAAACACTATTCTCCTTGGGGATCTCATCCCTCATCGGATGAGGAGTATCAAACAAAAAAAAGGCTTGGTATGACTCTAGTTGCAATGAGACTGTCAGGGTTAGAGAAATGTTTTTTCGGTCCAACTCGAGAGAGGAAACCCGAAAAAAGCTCAAACCAGCCAGGAATGATTGCAACGCCTTTCTAAAGCGTTTGCAATTCCAATACGACAAAAAACTGAACCAAAAAAATACTGCAATGTCCCAAAGGCAGTAAAAATTGTTGGCCATTCGTCCAAAACATTAGAAATTCTACCTCATTCTCCATCCCAACGCTCATTTACAATGACATTTCAGCTGCCAGCTCTTTGGACAAGGCCTATCTGCTTGTTGCACACTTTGCGGCCATATGATTGTGCTTTGTCCCCTCCAACATTTGAGTGCGTCGAGTCTTTAATGGAACGTAGATCTAAAGAATACCTAAAGATCTTAATATTCATAAATCCGCTGGCTCAGATGGTATATCCACCCTTCTTCTGAAGAGGTGTTCTTCCTCGCCGGTCCGTAAAAAAGGCGAATCTTCTTCGCTTTCCTCCTGCAGATCCATTTCACTTACGTTCCTTCTTTCCAAGGTCACAGAAACGCTGATAAACTGTTAAGTCATGAAATATCTCGAAACGCGAAAACTTCTGAATGACCGGTAGTATGATTTTCGTAGCAACAGGTCCACTGGTGATTTGATGGCATGTCTCACCGATAAGTGGAAATAAAGCGTACATCAATCTGGCGAAAGTAAGATAGTTGCACTTGATATCTCTAAGGCATTCTACAGAGATTGGCATCAGGATCGTCGTGCATTTGGGAACGACGACTCTCTTTTTCAATGGATTAGAAATTAGCTTTTGGAAAGTTCAATTTAAGTTATCTTGGATGGTTTCAAGTCTAATATTTACGAAATAAAATAAATGCTGGTGGGCTCCGTGGTAGATATTCCTTTTGAAACAAAGAAATCTATAAGATCGGGTATTTTCGTTGTATCATTCGGCCAGTAAATCGGTTTGCCCGTGGAGTAGAAGCCAAAATTGTTCTGCATAGAAGCTTTATACAGCGTTCTAGCTTTTTGTCAATGCATCTTGAGCTCCAGTAGATGTATCTTACATTAAATTCACCGCCAATAATGAAACGCGGTTTAAGCAAATTGTATATATTTTTGAATATTTTTGAACACCTAACGTTAATAGTCATACCCCCAACACCTTGGATCTGCTTTTAACTTCTTACTTACTTGCCCAGATTTGAGCTCTTTTTTAAGCCTTCAGAAAAAAACAACAGATGCACTGTTAATTTGTTAATTCACAAAATAATCGATATGAAAATGTAATTTTCCAGTTGACAGTATGCTTTCAAGCCTTCTAGCTGTATGAAAGCTTTCATGTGTTGTTCTTGGCTAGGTTTATTGCAAAAGAGTGTCTTTCGTTGAAACCCGATTTGCATCTAGTTTGTGTGGACCTTAAATTTATTTTACAAAGTAACGTGCACTGTTATTTGTATAATTCAACTCTCGATTTGCACGGATTCCGCGTTCATTCGTCTCGAACTTAAGCTATATGTTTTGGCATCGCATAAATTGTGATCAATTTTATGAAATATTTAACACACTCGTATGTATGTAATGACTTTTTAAGCGTTTGGTTTTCAATTGTAACAAAAAAAAACGCAGGAAAATTGCAAAAATGTGTAACATTTTTATTTGAGTTGTGAAATCAATACTTGCCATCTACTTTTTAAAGATTATTCCATGTAAATGTTGGCCACGTCTACGTTTTAAGTGGTCCATACGGAGAGTCAAATTTTGAATCACTTTTTCTAGCATATTGACTGGCATCTCGCTAATATAATGTGTAATGCTGTCTTCCAAAGCTGCATTATCATCACTTTATTATTAAGTAAAATAAATTACAATTGATAATAACAAAAGTTATAGCGCTAGCTACCAGGGCTTTCGGCTGCAATTGACGCTGGTTTATAGGCATATACGAGTGATTTGACGTATCCCCAAAAAGATTGTGTAAACCGGTCAATTCAGCGCTCCAAAACAAAAGAAGAACTCATTTACCAATTGGTCCATCGATTCGCTGTCTGACATGTAGCGCCACATGTTGACCAGGTTCAGCTCGTGCGTTTTGAAAATATGCGGCCAATAATTCCGCTGAACCATAAACCGCAGCAAACAGTGCATTTATGTATTGCTTGGGGTATCTCATCGGACCAAATACGCCAGTTTTGTTTATTAACATACCCACTCAACCAGAAATGAGCTCGTCGCTAAAGACAATCTGTCGGTAAAAAAGCGGATCTTCTTCCAGATATCCTAAGGCCCACTCACCAAAATTCGACGCTGTGGCAGGTCGTTCGGCTTCAGTTCTTGCACGAGCTATATTTTGTAAGGTTTTAGACCAAGATCCTTGAATTGCTTGCTCAGTAAGTCGATTACGACGGCCGTAAAATGGTCAAAGTGCGCGCAAAATATTTTTCACAGAGAACGAATTTTGATAATAAAATTCAATAATTTGTAACCGCTGTTCGGATGTAAGCCTTTCCTTTTACTTTGACATATATCACGAATCAAAAAAAAGAAAAAAAAGAACACTGAAAAACCAAGTAGCAAAAATAACCACACATTACAAAAAACAATATTTTCTTTTCGGTTTTTGTTTTTTTGAGAACAATATTAAAGCCACAGTGAAGCATTTTTCTGTCAAATAAATTGTTATTCAGTCATAAGTGCGCGAGGGCTCATATTAATCTATATGACCCTCGACAAAAAGATCATAATCATAATCATAATCATAAAAGCGGGTACCTAAAAGAGACCGAAATGATGTTGCGGTGGGCGGGGTTTTTGTATTATCGCGTTCTACCATTGCAGAGTCAGTAAGCCGCAGGGCTACCATTGCAGAGTCAGTAAGCCAAGCGGCGCATGATAGAAGCTTGCGTTCGACTTGTATGAATTTTTTAGTGACAGTTTTTATATATGTTCGTCGTTTTTGCAATGGCGATTCTCATGAACAGCGCAGCCGTAAAGTTTTGCTTCTTGCTCCGAAAAACTGGCACAGAACCTTTTGAAATGTTACAAACGGCCTACAAGGATGATGCTATAGGGAAAACTCAAGTGATTGAATGGATTTCCTGTTTCAAAAGAAGTGAAATGTCAATTGATGACAAACCTTTCGGAATGTTCAATTCAAGTTGTCTTGGATGGTTCCAAGTCTGATATTCACAAAATAAATGCTGGTGTGCCCCAGTGCTCCGTTCTGTCTCCGACACTTTTTTTTTATTTTCATTAACGATCTCTTGTCTACATTCCTTTGCTGACGACAGTACTCTTTGCTTTTCATATTCGTTCCCGGACTCACGTCCCTGCTTTTCGGCTGTAGAACGGGAACGACAGCGTATGTTAAGCTCATTAAATTCTGATATTAACAGCATAACTAATTGGGGAACCACTAACAGAGTAGAATTTGATGCTTCCAAGACACAATGCTGCCTTCTGTCATTAAAGCGAAATTTAAACACCCAGCAACTATCCATGAATGTCACTTGCATCGCCGAAACCGATGAACTCGCCATTCTCGATATGTGTGTCAATGACAACTTACGTTGGAATGACCACATATTCATTGTCATCAAAAATACTGCGAAAAATCTAGGTTTCCTCAAGCGATGTAAGAAATATTTCACTCCCTCTGATCTGGCCACAATATATAAGATATTCATCCGGCTAAAACTAGAGTACAATGCCCACATATGGTCAGGTGCTCCTAAAACATCTCTGCACTTGCTAGATAGGGATCAAAACCGCGCGATAAAACTCATAGGTGACGCCGACGTAATGCCTCGTGTCTCATTCTGTTTTATCGCTATTTCCACCACCAGCGCTCCATAGAAATCGCGAGTAGCATTCCGCCCCGCCCACTCTATGAGTGCTCATCAGTATACCTTTAAGCCCACTTTCGGGCACACTCTAAAATATCGTGATTCGTTCCTAAGCCGTACAACTCGCTTATTGAATGCCGTGCCTAGCTCTTTATTTCCTAGTCATTATAACCTTCTAACATTTAAGACCAACGTTCACCGGTACCTCCCTTTCCGTCCTCCCTGACTTTTCTTCGCCCGCGCTGTGTGCAAACATTTTAAGGGTACTTAAATCCCTTGAGCGGGCGCAAATTGTAAAAAAAAAAACATCTCTCTGGTCGTTTTTCTTCTCGAGTGATTTATTTTTATTTAAACAAAACTTTGCCAAGTATGTTAATCAGACGAAATTATTAAAACAAAACTAAATTTTTAAGTATATACACACCAATTCCATATATATGTATGTTACTTCACAATAAGAGAGTCCGCTACCTTTAACTTTAAAACATCCACTATGAGGAAGGAGGAAATAGGAACCTGGACATTCGCCATATTTCATCTCAACCGACTGTAATGCATAGGCACTCGTATGTTAATTCAATCCATTTACATTCACTTACTCTCGGCATAGCGAAACGAGTAATCCTACTGTGAGTATCCACAGGCACTCATTGTAGAATTACGTAGGTATCCAATGGAGGCTAATACTGATGATGTGCACACCATGCTGCTCCTATAGGGAAAGAAAATTTATTTCGTATATTGTAACCTGTCAGCAGTGGGGGTGTGAGAGCTGTACGGATATACGTATGTACTTTATGTACCCCGGTATGCTTTTCTGCCAATAAATTCAGAATGCGTGTCCATACACTAAGCTGAGATTTATGCTTACATTGATGATGATGGCTATGACGATATAATGATGTGGTGTCCCGTATATTCTATTCATCTTCTCATCTTCCATCATACTCGTAAAGGAATTTTTCTCCACTCGAAGCGTATCTGCCCCATTTTCTTGGAATCATAGGTATGGGCATATGAAAAAGACAGGACTTTCCAAAAATCCCTTTTATTAGCTTGCTAATCTATATGTATACACATATGTGTAAAATCCTTTGTGGGCCTGTAAAAGTTCTTGAGATTGAGATCATATCTACATGAGGTAGAGTGTAAGGTGTTAGTACATGATTTGTGTGCCATGGGGCTATGTCAATGCATACCTACATTGCTCATAATGCATATCAATCAACTATGATGCGTTTATACATTTTTCCAATTACTGAGGTGTTTGTGAAATTTAAGTCATTTTGTCGAGTTTGAGATAATTAAATCAATTTTTCGAATACTATTGTAAACAATATAACACAAGGTGTAAGTTTGTATAAAATATATTAAAATAAAAACAAATATACAATACATACAATTAAAATGTTATAGGTACGTATTTACTCGTATATGACAGAAAAATGCCAAGGACGAACAGATCTCGGTCGCAACATAATCTTAATAAGCTGTTGAGATGGGAAAGAAGAACAACGGAGGAAATAGATTAATTAGAAATGTGTTTTTTTTTTATAATTGGCGCGCTCACCAGAAATTGTATGTGCCATTAAGATGTTTGCAAATAGCGCGGGCGAATGCAAGTTAGGGAGCGAAAAGAGATACACGATTTTAAAAGCATGTCGATTTCCACCGCCGAAGCAAAATGATTTTTGGGCATATTGCCAGCAATTACCCAGCCAAAAACAGTGTTGTGGGCAATGATATTTCCAATACCATCCGAACGATAACCATCCCGCAAACTACTCCACACCCTGTCCGAACCAAGTAAAATATTAATACTATCCGGGGTGTTGAATTGAGGATCCGCTAACGGCAGATCGTTCAAAGGAAGAGGACCCTTACAATCAAAGTGTAATCGAGGTAATGGTTTTCAATACAAATGCTTCCACATTCATTATGTGGAAGTATCAAAGCGAGGTTTCAATTGCAGATTTACGACTTCTTACGTTACACCAGAATCAACAGCAGATGTCTCACATGTGGTCAAACGAGAATGGCGACGAGAAAGCCCTAGCCTCCTAACCACCCGATCGGCTACGAATGAAACCTGCGAACTTCTTACCTTTCCAGAAGGAATGCGAACCGGTTTTATTAACTCGAAAATTAGTCTCTAGAAAATCTATCAATTCTTGAATGGTAGCGAGTTCTGAATTTTGGTTTTTCAAAGCCCAAGCTTTACGCGTTTCACTATCAGTTTTATTTATTAGAAGGTATATCAGCCATAGATCCCTATCTTCAGACTCCACGGCCTTTAAACCACCAACAACCTCATCCGCATTGTCTACTAATTTGCACAACTGACTACTATCTGCCCTGGTTACCCACGACATGTTCAAAAAGATCTCAATAAATTGGTGGATAATATGTGATCTGCGTTCTAGTTTGTCCCAAGCCGGCTCATAATTAGCATTGGATATATAAATTCTGTTCAACAAACTGGCAGGTGCATCCCGCAAAAAGGATTTGAGGTACCGAAATTGGATAACTGTTTCTTGCAGTCTATTCTACCCAAGAATATATAGCAAAAACACTGTCACCCCCGGTAATCACCAGCAAACGGTGTAATCTTAAACGCGGGTAACTCAATTTCAGCCAACTTTAAAGCGTTCGAAGTAGATGGAACATTTCCAAAGTTAGCACTACAACCATGTGTGTCATCCCGAACTGGACTATTACCTTCCGCGGAGAAATCATGCGCACTTTGAATTCCAATATTCGAAACCCGTGCGGGAATTTTTGCACCAAACGAATCGCGAGCCGGAAATTTCCCTCTAAGGGATTTAATAAGCCATGATTTAGCCGTTATGAATTTGGTTTCTAAAATCGCAAACTTTTCTTCCGGATCAAAGTATCCTTCCTCGACATGGTATTGGTTGAGGTCATACTGATTTCCACTGAAATCTTCTCAAACCTCCTCTAAACGGTCTAAACACACCTCCAGAACCTCGACTAACGTCTCCTCGGGAATTGACTGCGTGAAACTATAAATACGGTTAAGGGAAGCTTTGATATGTTTTCGCGATTGCAATAACGTTTCCATGATTAATTACTAAGAGTCATCTCTAATACGAACCACGTGTACAACGGAGCTTATTCTTCACCACAATTTTCAAATGCCTTGAGGAACCCCAACTTTTGGCCACAACAGCAACACCGATCAACCAAATTAAGCACCAACGCAACGATCCGTAGCAAACAGCAACAGCAGCAGTTACCAATTGTACACTAGTTACCTATCATCTAGCGCAATGAGGATTCTGCGTGTGGATTGCGTCCAAATATCCAAAGCGAAAGCAAAACCCCAATTCGCAGCGAAACGAACAAAATGTTACAAATTATCCGGCTCGAAGGACCAAGTTTGATCGAGATACTAAAGAACTTTGCAATAAAAGACCCGAACTACCACATTATGTATTGTTTTTATTAACTCAAATCAAGTTTATCTAATTCCGTTAAGACAATAGTTAAGGTGGCGCGAGCGAAGATGTTGCCTCGTTGGTGGTTGCTATCGAAGAGACTAAAGACAAGTGCCGGTTTGCAATCGACGCACTGCTAAAGATCACAAGATTTGTTCAAAGAAAAAGTCCCACTTTGATTCCACAGCACAGCACAAGTGCACACAACAAAACAAAGCATATGCATTGCATAGGCAAACGAAAACCGTAAGGGTGATCCGCTAACTTTTGCACTGCAAAAGTAATGACTGAAACTGTAACAACTAGGATGCGTTTTTTTTTTTTTTTTTTTTTTTTTTTTCCGGCGAGGGCAGGTGAAAATCTTCCATCAGACACTATGAGGATCAGAAGCGCGTGCTCATAGTAGTGTGAGATTCTTACTCACTAAAAACACCTCCCTTCATTGTTGATTTTAATACCGCAACTAAGTAGAACTTATCAAGCAGTTTTTATTTCATAAGTTAGTCACGATTGGTAGGACACTTTCCAATGGAAGACCCTACATATTCCGCTTTCTTAATGCGGTTTCAATTTATCGCGCAAGGTCCAACGGTTTAGTTCGTTGAAGACGGCGTAGTATGTTTCGTTCGTCCAAGACTTCTAGGACTGTATTGTTGATATGGCCGCTTGACCGGACTTTATGTTTTCGTGCGCAGTTCCTGACTTCATCTTCCACGAAAGGAACTCCGAGGTCTCGATGCAGGTCATTATTTCTTATAAAACATGGGGCACGCACAAATTGTCGTAGCACTTTATTTTCAAAAGTTTGTATTATATTTACATTTGATTTCTTAGTACAACCCCAGAGTTGTATACCATAGGTCCACACCGGCTTTAGCACTTGCTTATAAAGAAGCAGCTTGTTTTCTAAGCTTAGCTTGGAATATTTTCCAAGTAGCCAGTACATTTCTCTGTATTTGGCCTCTAGTTCTTTTCGTTTCTTTCTAACATGCGTTTTCCATTTAAGCTTCGCGTCAAGTGTCATTCCCAAATACTTAGCCTCGTTTGCAAAGGGGATACACACCGAGTTTATAGAAATGGGCAAGTGATTTATCTTTCTGTAGGTGAAGTCAACATGTACAGATTTTGTCTCATTAAGGGTAATTCGCCAGATCTTTGTCCACTCGTAGACTTTATTTAAAGCAGTCTGAAGTTTCGCCGTTGAGTCTTCTATTGATTCTCCAACCGCTAAGATAGCGGTGTCGTCAGCAAAAGTAGCGAGAACAGTATCCTCGACGTGTGGTATATCTCTTGTATATAAAAGGTACAAAAGTGGGCCCAGTACGCTTCCCTGCGGTACTCCGGCTAGGATATCTTTAAATTTCGAAACATCATTTCCGTATAGAACGCGAAAAATTCTATTTTCAAAATAGCTTGTCAATATATTATAAAGCTTTAATGGCAAAATTCGTCGCAGTTTGAACTTCAAAGTATGGCACTTTGTCAAAAGCTTGTGAGACGTCAAGAAATACGCTCGAACAAATCTTTTTTTCTTCCAGGGATCTTTCAATTACATCAGTAATTCTATGCACCTGATCAATTGTTGAATGCTTAGTCCGAAATCCAAATTGATGGCTGGGAATAAGATTTTGGTTTTCGATAATTGGGAGAAGACGTTTTAGCAAAATCCTCTCAAAGATTTTCGACAGGATCGGTAGAAGAGAAATGGGTCTGTATGATTTTTTATCGTTTGGAGGTTTTCCTGGTTTTAGTACCATAATGACTTCTGCAACTTTCCACTGGCTTGGCACGTATTCAAGCCTCAGAGCCGCGTTAATAATGTGTAAGAGCTTTATAAGTGCTTTTTGAGGTAGCATTTTCAGAACTTCTCCGGTAATAAGGTCATACCCCGGAGCCTTCTTTGGTTTTAATTTCCTTATTACAGTTTTGATTTCAGCAAGAGTTGCATTTGTCATTACAAAATTACTATATGCTATTTCTAAAGAACTGGTGCCGGGTGCCAGTGTCGGGCCGTCGGAGGGCTTGAAAATTTCTTCAAGATAGTCGGCAAAAACCTCCGCTTTTTCCTTATCCCCCTTAGCCCATTCGTTATTGCCGACCTTGATTGGTGGCGCGGGGATTTTGGGCCTTTTTAAGCATTTTAAAGCTTTCCAAAGCGAGTAGTTTGTTTCTTTTCCTGCCGTCAGGTTTTGAACATATGTATTTACTTCGGAATTTCTGTAACTTTTAAGAGTCTCCTTGAGCAGATTACAGAGCCTGTTTAAGCGTGTTAACAAAAACAAATGCGTGAAAACAAAAACAAAATTTCGGCTAACATCTTCCTTGTAACGGCAGCAACAACAACATCAGCGGGAGCAAAATCTTCATCAACGATTGTCTCACTGTCTACACAAGACCGTTATTGAAAATGGCAAATGATCTCAAGCAGAAGAACAAGTGTAAGTTTGTTTGAATTAGGAATTCATCTGTTCTCATCAGGAAAAATGAAAGTTGCAAAGTAATTAAAATTAATACATTTGAGGATTTTTCTAACCTTGAAAATTGGTTTGTTTTGTTTTTTTTTTTATTTATAATGATTAATGTAATTAGTAATTCATTAATTAATCATGAAAACACAAATAGCAATTTTAGCTTTTCCTCCTTAAATTTAGGAGGACTGCGTTTCGAATGTCAATTCTGCTCAGGGTTACTTTTAACCAGAAAGTTTTTTCTTCGAACCGTTTACGGCATTTGAAGTAAAGAAAATTATACTATCGCTTAAAAAATCAAATTCTTCTTCTTCTGATCAGATCTCCAGCTCGGTGCTGAAAAATATTTCTTTCGAAATTTCGGATGTATTGCGCTTTATTTTCAATATCTGCGTACAGCGTGGAATTTTCCCAGATTCACTTAAGACAGCAGTAGTAATGCCAATGCCAGGGTGACATCATGACTTTAAATAATTATCGCCCTATTTCAATTCTGTCAGTTTTTTTCTAAAGTTTTTGGACGAGGTATAAAATCCAGAATTTTATCATTCTTAGACAGGACCAATTTTTTTAGTGGTAGTCAGTATGGTTTTAGAAGTGGGAGATCTACGAAAGGTGCCTTATTAAAATTGACTTGTGAAATACGAGGGGCGTTCAATATATTCTCGGTATCGATATGAAGGAAAATGCGAATTCAATTTAAATTGTTTTTATTTTTCAATATAATCTCCCTTAACATCAATGCATTTGTTACATCTTGAGATAAGCTTTTTTAAACCCTCAAAAAAATAAATTTCCTCCTCCTCCATTTATTGCCGACTTGAGTTCTTCATCATCCGAAAATCTTTTTCCACGAAGACATTTTTTCAAATCAGGAAACAGGAAATAATCACTAGGGGCAAGGTCTGGACTATAGGGTGGGTGTTGGATTTCTTCGAAACCACAATCTCGCGCAGCAGCCTTGGAAACTCGCGCCGTGTGAACAGGAGCGTTGTCATGAAGAAGCAACACACCCGCTGCGAGTTTACCCCGTCTTTTCTTTTTAATTTCCTCCCGCAAATTATGCAAAGTGGAAGCGTAGGATGTGGCGTTGATGGTTTCACCTTTTTTTTTGTACTCAATGAGCAAGATTCCCTTTGAGTCCCAAAAAACTGTGGCCATGAGCTTCCCGGCAGACGGAGTGACTTTGAACTTCTTCGGGGGGTCTGTTCCTTTTTTATGCCACTGCATGGACTCTTGTTTGCTTTCAGGGTCATAGTGGTGGACCCATGTTTCGTCCCCAGTAACAATTCGATCCATAACACCGTCCGCGTTCTCACTACACATCTCCAAAAGCTCTCTACAGCATGCGATTTTCACATTTTTCTGAGGCGCTGTGAGCATTCGTGGCACCCACCTTGCACTGACCTTTGAAAGGTTAAGATGGTCATGAAGAATGGTGTGAATGGTACCAATTGAAAGCTTGGTGATCTCTGCCATCATTTTCACCTTTATTCGGGCATCCTCAAGAACAAGTTTTTCGACTTCTTTGATGCTTTCTCCCGTACAAGCAGTAACCGGGGCGCCGGAGCGGGGGTCGTCTTCAATGCTCTCTCTGCCTCTCTTGAACTCACTTGACCACTTTTGCACAGTTGTTAATGAAGGTGCGGAACCCTGGTAAACAGCCACCATCTCTTCATGAATAGTTTTTTGACTTTTTCTTTGTTTAGTGAGAAATTTAATTACAGCGCGATGCTCAATTTTCACCATCATCGTCTCAGTTGCCATTATGATTCTGTTTAACTAGAGATAAAACGCGAATTAATAATCACATTTATATGAAATTTTACATGAATGCACTAAAATAATATTATTACTTAACAAATAAATCAATTTATATATATAACCACAGCTTCATCCCGATACCGACAATAGTTTGAACGCCCCACGTATATGGTATATCAGTTTGAATACATTCCAGCTACTCTATTTATAGATATTACTAAAGCTTTTGATATGGTAGATCACATTCTGCTGTTAAGTAAGCATTATGATGCGGGTTTCAGAGGATTTATTCATGATTGGTTTTTTTCGTATTTAAAAAATCGAAAACAAATGGTGAAAATCAAAAACCGTTTTAGTTCGCAGAATTTCGTTAATGTTGGTGTTTCGCAAGGACCTGTTTTGTGTCCAATTCTGTTTTTAATATATGTCAATTCGTTATTTATCCAACCCTTTATAGGCGAAATTACAGCATTTTCCGACGATACTGCTCTTTTGTATTCGAATAACATTATCTTATTTCATGTTATCTTAATTTATGTTCGGATGTTTAATAATGATCTAGATATTTAAGCAACATAAACTGTTAATCAGTAATAAGACGAAATTCATGATTTTTAACGTCAAAGGTGAATTCTTCAATGACTTTCCTTTATATTACCATTCCCCAAAGTGTTTACGTTTTTGCTTAGTAGAAAGCTGCAATGATTCTATTACTTTTAGCAGTAAGGAAAGTTGTAGTGATGTCTGCTTCAAAATTGATCGTGTCAACAATTTTAAATATTTAGATGTCATATTGGATAATAAGCTCAGTCGAAAAGATCATACCTTGTATCTAAATACTATATTATGAGCTGTACAGCGACATTGCCGTAGTCAGAAAACTGCGCATCAGTTGCTAGCGATAGCTAGGACACGTAGAGCGAATGAACCCCAATGCTCTGTCCCGCAGAGTCTTCGAATCTTAGACGGAGGGACAACGCAACAGAGGAAGACCTCATTTTAGGTGGCGCGCACAACGAGAAGAGAACCTGTATGTATAATAATCATTTTTCCACTTACTGCTTCTGTGGTCCAAAAAGACAACGACAATTGATAATAGAGAGCTGGAGAGTATGCAGTACATTGGTACATTGCTGTAAAGTTAAAGACTGCAAATATTTTTGATTCCAACCCATTAGACAGACACATTAGTGCTATATTATAGTGGTGGGAGGATTCAATAGAGTTAATGACATTGGAAAACTGTCTCTTTATGAATCCAGAATGCACGAGGATATTGAACTCTTCCTATCAATCATTTACCCTTAACCCGCTCCTAGCACCTTAAACTCTTTCCAACTTCTAGCTGGAACAGCATACGTCGTTGGATGCATTACTGGAATGACACTTAATTACTAGTATGCGAATATCGGATACCAGACATCCTCCAATTTAAATTCAGCCTTCCTGGAGTATCTCGGCCTCCTCTGCGGAGAATGTCTCTTTCGCGACATACATAGAATAAACAAAATTACAACAGTGATGACTCCCTAATGTTTTCATTTCTAACGGAGGCATTTGAGCTTGTAGCAGCCCAAAATAATTGACAATACGACTTCTCCTAATTGTTTCTCAAGGCATAAACAAAACATCAAAATGTAATCCTAAATAGCATCAGAATGTATGGTACTCGTACAATTAGAGCCAACTCTATTTAAACCAACATTAAAACTATGCAATAACAGGGACGAAGCTAAGGTCTAGACCTAAAATACTATAGAGTTGTGAGGCAATTTTACCATCTCAGTCTTTATAGTAGCCTGCCCATTTTAAAGCTTTTCTACAATGGTTTATTGAAATCAAAGCTACAGTATGAAATAACTTGTCTGGGTGATACGTAGGTATTTCAATCATATAAAAGATCTTTTAACGAAGCAAAAACACGCGATCAGAATTATGTGTAAAATCAATCGCCGAGCTCCTAGTTTTGATTTGTTCAAAAATCTTGAAATTATCCCTTTAAAACATTTATATTATTACAAGGTTCTAAAAATACTTTTTGAAAATTCCGGGTACTATGCTGTTAGACTTCAAAAAAATTACATTTTACGAGTCAACACTAGGAATTTTGTAAATGTGCCCAGAGTCAATAAAACACACTTTTCAAGATTTTACTTTGTTACTGCGCCTCGTCTATTTAACTTATTACCAAAGAACCTTAGATGTGAGAGAGTGTAAACTGTGTTCTTATATAATATTAAAAAATGGTTATTCTCTTTCAACCATTGCGCAATTGATATGTGCTTTATGCCTTTTGTTTGGATTTTCTTTTCTATTTCTTTTGTAACAACATTCTTTGTTTAATTTTTTCGCCATCAATAGCTGTACTGTTAAGATTATATCTAAAATGATAGGTACTCGTACATTCGCCTTTTGTTCTGAACAATAGATTGTACTTTACTATTTCGATCAAAAATGAAAAAGCTTTCTAGATTTAATATTTTGAAATTGTGTTTATATTTTAGCTTTCAATTTTGATATGAAATAAAGATGCAAAAAAAAAAATAAAAAATATGCACAGTGGGTGCCCTGTGGGAAATCGAACGAGGGTACAAGTATACATAAGATACATACTGTAGGCATACTCTTCATGGAAAGAATTTACGGAACATTGCTCTTGGTAACAATCAATATAGAAAAGCTACGTAGTGTAAAATATACAATATATGTTGTAATATTTAAGTAAAATAAATTCAAATGAAATTCAAATTAATTACGTTAAATTCAGGTTAATTTACATTTCTTAACAACGACATTAACTGATTTTTTTGAATTACGCAAATAACGAAGTAATTGTGGTGCATTTGCAAGAACATTAGTTTAAGAACAAGTACTAAAATATTGCACATGGGTTGAAACATAAAAAAATGGAAACCGCATACAAGAGTTACGGCAGTTGCTGTTTACCAAGGTATTCCAACGAATATGTTAAGGAAATTTTACACAATTCATACAAAGCAACGTGGACGCAAGGCTTTGCTTAAAACCTCTTTATCTCGGTGCGGATGCAACCTCCCCTTCCCCATATGATTATTTTCTCGAAATATGTCATGCTGTTAAATCGTAAAATTTGCGGCGGAGCCAGAATAAAATAATTACACAGTTTATTATTATTTGAGAGAGCACGACCGTTTTATTTGAGATTTAAAGTCCGACTGCAAATCCCTATGGAATTGCTGCTCGTGGAGGATGCTTATTCGAGTGTGGGATTACCATTCGGTGGACGTTGGATACAAGAATAAACAAAGGAAAATAAAGTGATATTTAGGTAACACGCTTTATATGTGATCATCAGATATGATAGGGTTATCCACATGCATTACACCTCCCTTCGTAAAACCAAAGAATACATTTGAAAAATTATTGTGTTATTGTTTACTTATTAAAATTATTGTTTACATATTTATCCTTTTCGTATAATAATGGAATATACGAGTATATATTTTTTATAATTTTCCTCTTCCATTTCGAAATTATCAGCTTTAAAAACCTTTGAATTTAGTCTCCTGATAAGAGTTTGGAAAAATGGTTGTTCTTTTTCTTTTTATTAAACACGCACGCAATCAAATAAGTTAAAATAGCAATTAATACTCGTATACCACCTTGATCAAAAAGTTTGCACCACACCACTGTGTGGCGCTTCCATTGTTCCGATTTGAGTTCTGATTTTTTTGTTAAGTTGGTAAATCTGTTGTTGATATTCCCTATAAATCTTAGCGTCATAGCTTGACATTTGCTAAAGTTACGTAGCCAAGAGTACATCTAACCCTGTGTGTGTTGGCGATTTTTTTACAATTTTAGAATTGGATTTAAATTTGCAACAACGAACTTGTATTAAATTTTGCGTAAAAACCGGATTTAATGGTGCGCGAACGTTGCAAATGTGGCAAAAGTGTTTCGGCAACGATTCTCTAAAGAAAACGCTCGTTTACCAGTGGCACGAGCGATTCAAAAGGCGTTGTGAGTCAATCGAAGATGATGAACGCAGTGGCAGACCATCGACATCGAAAACCGTCGAAAACATTGATGAAGTACTCGTAAAAGAAATCTGGGTCAAGAACCGCAAAGTAACCATCAGAGAGATAGCGGAGGACCTGAACATTGCCTATGGACCCGTCCAAGACATTTTGGTTAATGATTTGGGTTTCCGTCATGTAGCAGCAAAGTTGGTGCCAAAAGAACTCAATTTCATGCAAAAAAGAGACCGTGTTGACGTCACAAAAGAGATGATTTGCGAGGCTGAATCCGACCCCACATTAATCAAAAGGATCATTACTGGAGGCGAGACGTGGGTTTATGAGTACGCCATGCAATCCAGATACCAGGCAAGTGAATTACGTTCACCAAATGAGCCGAGGCAAAAAAAACCACGTCGTTTTCAGTCAAAAAAGAAGGCAATGCTCATGGTTTTCATGGATTACAACGATGTAGTTCATCATGAATTTTTGCCAGAAGGCCAGACAGTAACCAAAGAGTATTATTTGGGCATTATGAGACGTTTGCGTGAAGCAATTCGCCGAAACAGACCAGAACTGTGGGCAGAAAACTCGTGAATTTTGCACTATGATAACGCACCGTCGCACAGTGCCATCATTATTAGTAATTTTTTGACAAATACCAACCAACAGCCACCGAATTCACCTGATTTGGCTCCCTGTGACTTCTTTCTCGCGTTTCAACAGCCGAGAGGAAGAAATGGAAAAATCGCAGGAAGCACTGATGGACATACCGAAAAGAGAATATAAAAAATGTTTCGAGGATTGGATCAAGCGCTGGCATAAGTGTGTTGCAGTCGATGGCGATTACTTTGAAGAGGACAATATAACATAAGGACTGAAACGAATAAAATTTGGAAACTTCAAAGTAAAAAAAAAAATATTTTCATAATTCATGTAAATATTTTTTATTTGCTTTAAAACTCTGTTTTTATTAAATTCATTCACAATTACAAAAAATAAAAAAAATTATTTGGTTCCCATTCTTTCTTCAACTTCTTTCGAAAGTCCTTCATTGGGTTGGTGACAGTTACGTCCGTGATCTTTTTAGACGCCCTTTTTCATTTAGCACTAAAATCTTTTACGTCTTTGCACACTGCTCACTTTTCCTCAATTTAGCTTTGACCAAAGCCCAATACCTTTCAACGAGACGGCACTGTGGACGATTGGGTGGATTCATATCTTTTGGGACAAAGTCGACATTTCAAGCAACAAGAAAGCTCAACGTCGCATGAGCATAGTGAACTGAAGCTAAATCTGGCCAAACTAATGTTGAACCCTCGTGTTTGTTTAAGGAAGGAATCAACCGATTTTTTAGGCACTCGTTAATGTACACTTCTCCGTTAATTGTTCGTGTTGTAATAAACGATGAGCTTCTGTGTCCACATTGGTAAATGGCCTGCCAAACGAGATATTTTGACCCGAATTTTTCCATCTCAATCGATGTTGTTGATTGCGGAAGAATCTCAGCTTCAAACGAGTTGTAAAACTGCGCACCTGGAAGAGTATTAAAGTTGGCTTTGACATAAGTTTCGTCATCCAAAACCAAGCACGCTTTCTTGTTTCCGATCAACTCGTATAGCTTTCGGGGTCGTGTTTTTATGACTTTTTTTTGCTTTTCAGTAACTTTTGGTATTTTTTGTTTTTTTTCGTGTTTTTAGACCGTTACGTTTTTTAGATCTTTGTACCATTGTTTGGTTGGTATTATATTTCCGAGCAACATCTCTGGATGACATAGTCCGGTTTTTTACGATGGTACCCACTACTTTCCTGTCCAAATTTGTATCATGTGCTCCACTTTTAGCTCCACTTTTCTGTTTTCGCTTAACTGTCAACGTCTCCAAATATCGTTTAATAACAGAATCCACTGTACTGCGTGCTTTTTGCGATGAAATGGTTTGGACGCGAAGTATTTTCGAGCCATTTGTCGATGATCTTTTTACGGCCTTTTTCTTGACTCATATTTTATAAATATTTTAAACCGCACCGAACTGAAATCAATAACAAACTGTAACTAGAGAATATACAAGCTAATTTGGGTACAAAATGGGATTGCAATTTTTACGCATAGCCCGTACTAAAATTTACAGATTTTATTCATTTCAGTCCTTACATTTAATTTCCTGAATAAAAAAAAAAATAAAAACTTTTTGATCAAGGTGGTATGTATAAGTACTCCACTTATTTCTAACATTGCACCTTCTGTGTTAAGCGGTATGGTTTGTAATTTTCTTGCTACATTAAATATGTTTCTTGATTCCTTATTGGAATAGGTAGATCCTTCAATTCATTTAGATCTTTAAGTTTTATTTTTGGCATATTGACGTTTTCTACATTAAAATTATTTAATTTAATATTTGAACAACAACCGTCTGGAGCAATTCATGCGTTACAATTTTGGATTCTATTGTTTCAATAGTACAGTATAGTACAGACCTTCTTTGTTATTCTCTTTTTTTCCGCATTTACAATTGAATTTCGTTTCTGCTGTTAATACATAGAAATATTTATTTTCCGAAATTTTATGAAATATTTCAATATGATTCGCTACTTGTCTTATATTACAATTGTGGATTTCTATTCATGAATATTATTAATTCACAATTATTACTGGCAATAGTGTTCTTGAATTTAACCGACTATATATTTAGTGGTTACTAATTTTCTAACATTCGTCCATTAAATTATTTAAAAATACTCATCTTTATCTTCTCTGATTACAAAATACTTAATTTTTTGATCAATAGTACATTATACTTTTTATTCTATAATATAAGTGGTGTTAGTCATTTCGTAAGCCTCTGATTTGGTTTTCTTAACTACTGGAAGGGAAAAAATAGCAACGAGTCTGTTATCCTTAGTATAACATACCGAATTTATTTCTTGAATTATATTGTTATATGGTTCTAAACTTGTAGTAAATAACATCTTATATTTGTTGTCACTCCCCCTCAACAGCTCTATAATTTTTCTTCTTCTGCCATTATTGGATGTATTCCATTGTTCTTGGAAAATAAGATTGCTTCTATAATCTGGTCAATATTTAACTCGTTACGGTTACAGATTCGAGTTTTAATTGAGTGAAATATTCTCTAATAATAGTATTTTGCCTATCTCTGTTCATTGTACCTATTGACTCTTCGGCGGACGTATTCATATGTATATAATATTTTGAAGCGAATGCTAAAATCTTTATTTTAAATTAGTATAATTCAATATAATAAAATCCATTTACTTACATTCGTGCCGTGTCCGCCCAATGGTCAATCAGAAAAGAACGAGAATATTTGACGTTTAAAGTTACTGGGAGAAAAATTCTTTAAGAGAAAGAGATAACAGCAACCATTGTGCAGAGACGACACGAGTGTATTACAATATACAGTGCTGCCAAGTAATGGCGCAACATTCCCCCCTTCGTAAATGTCGCGCGTCTAAGCGTGATTTTTACTGCTCCTTCTTCAAGTCGAGTTTCGCCAACTTCACGATTGGACGAGTCATCAGCCCGTTCGCCGTCCGCACCACTGCACTGCGAGCCTCACCGTCTTTTGCGTATTGTAAGTCCATGACTACGCCCTTTTTCCAGTCATTCCTTTTACTGCTCTCGTCAACGATTATAACTACGTCTCCTAGAACTATCGGATCTGGGGCTGGTTGAAACCATTTATGGCGCCGGGTTAAGTACGGGAGGTATTCCCGCAACCAGCGCTTCCAAAACTGATTTGCCAATTGGTTTGATAGAGCAAAATTTTTACTCAGCGTAGGTCCGCTGTTGTCCTCACTGCTCCGCTCCCTTATGCCACTTGAGCTTCCGACCAGGAAGTGATTTGGAGTGATCGCTTCGCTCATTGGTGAGTCTAGAGGGACGTATGTTAAGGGTCTGGAGTTCAGGATGTTCTCCACATCAGCCAGAGCGGCTCTCAACACCTCTTCTCTAAGCCCATTGTCCGGCAGGATGTCCATCAGAATCGATTTGACCGAGCGAATCATTCGCTCCCATGCACCACCCATGTGGGGCGCCGCCGGTGGTATGAAACGCCATTCAATTTCTGGATAGGCCTCCGCTAATTCGCTTGATGAAACCCTCTCAATCTCCTCCGCTAGCAGACGACTTGCACCCCGAAAATTTGTCGCGTTATCCGACACAATTCGTCTCGGTACACCTCGTCGGCTAATGAACTGCTTCAGTACTAGCATGAAGGATCCCGTCGACAGCGAAGGGGAGATTTCGAGGTGAACTGCCCTCGTGGTGAGACAAGTGAAAATCACACCCCATCGCTTCTCCGTTCGTCGACCAACAACGATGCTAAGGGGTCCAAAGTAATCCACGCCCGTATACGTGAAGGGTAGCGTGAATGGAGCTAAGCGCTCCGGTGGTAAGTCACCCATGCTCGGAGGGACAGGAATTGCACGTCGGTTCTTGCACGCTTGACAGCTTCGTGCGACAGCTCGAACTAAAACTCGGAGACCGCTCACATAGAATCGCTGACGCACCTCGTTGATGATAATCTCGTTGTGGTGGTGATGAAACCTCCGGTGATAGGAGTCAATTATTAGCCACGTAACTCGATGACTTCGGGAAAGTATAACAGGGCGCTTGACGCTTATTGGCACTCCCTGAACAGCATCCACTCGTCCCCGGGCTCGCAGCAGACCAAAGTCGTCTAGATAAGGAGAGAGTTTAAAAATCGAACTTTTTCGACCTACCTTGTTCGGCGGCGATAACAAAGACTCCAGATCTTCTAAAAACGCCTCTTCCTGGCAAGTGCGGATAATAGCACACTCGGCGCCAGCCATAGCATCCATATTGAGAAGTGTTGAAAGCTGCTTAGATGGTGAGAAATGTCTAGCTGTCTTCCGAAGGAATTGTAGTACATACAGCTGAGATTTTCGTAACTTTTCCCATTTGCTGAATCTTTTCGGGTCTGGAGCAATGACGGCCAAACTTGCTACCGTGGTATGTACTGTAATATGACAAACTGTTTCAGTCTCTGGAACTGTCTCGCCTCCCATTCGTGCTGAGGGCCACTTCTCTTCTGAAGCGTAGAGGAAGTCGGGACCGCGAAACCAGCGAGAATGTACCCCAATGTCTGAGTCTATCTTCCATCTTGTCCCGTCATCTGCTACATTTAGTGCTGTCGGCACCCACCTCCACTCGGTGACTTTGGAGTCTTCCAGTATCTCGCCAATACGTAGAGCGACGAACTGATGAAACTTCCTTGCGTCGGATTTGATCCAGCATAGCACGTTTCTGGAATCGGTCCAGAGGAAACGCCGATTTATTTTGATTGAAGATTCAGCCTCCACAAATTTTGACAATCGCAGACCGAGGACCGCAGCCATCAACTCTAGTCTCGGAATCGATACTGGCTTAAGTGGGGTAACACGCGTCTTAGATGCTATCAGCGAACAACAGACTACTCCATCTCTTTCAGCTCTTACGTAGCATACTGCCGCATAAGCCCATGTGCTTGCGTCGACGAATGTGTGGAGTTCGATGTTGCCACCGCCACTCACCAAAGGAAAACATCGAGGAATACTAATTGTGCGAATGAGCGGGATTTTACTCACCCATTGCGACCATGTCTCTCGCTCAGCGTCTCGAATAGGCTCATCCCAGCTGACTCCAGAGCGCCAAATGTCCTGAAGTATAATTTTTGCGCGGACGACGAAGAATCCCAGAAGACCAAGTGGGTCGAAAATTGTCATCACGGTCCGCAAAATTTTCCGTTTCGTTTGGACAGCGTTTTCGTCGAAAGCTGAATCGCCGAGATTGTTGAAGAATGAGAATTCATCTATAGCCGGTCGCCACCAGAGACCCAAGACCTTTTCACTGATAGAGTTAAACTCTTCGATGGACCTATCGAACTGCACGTCGGAATTCGTTAGAGCTGCTAGGACGCGTTTGGAATTAGATGACCAGTTGCGCATCTCGAAGCCACCATCGCTGTGAATCAATCGCACCCTCTTCGCCAGCTGGATCATTTCATCTTCGGTCTCTACGCTCTGCAGCCAGTCGTCTACATAAGTGTTGTTAACGATGGCATTGACAGCTTCCGGGTATTCTTGTCTCCATCTATCCGCATTCTTGTCTCTAATAAAATTGGCCAAAGATGGAGAGCAAGATGCACCAAAGGTCATGACACTCATCGCATATACAATGGGATGCTTCGAGCAATCACCCTCACGCCACAAGAACTTCTGCGCCGACTGATCTTCCTTTCGAACTAGAACTTGGTGGAACATTTCCCTTATGTCGCCACAGAGGGCTATTGGCCTTTCCCGAAAGCGAATTAACACACCAACGAGAGATGTTAAGAAGTCTGGTCCCTTCACCAGGTAAGTGTTTAATGCGATGTCGTCGACTTTAGCGGCAGCGTCCCACACGAGCCGCATCTTCTTTTTGTTAGGATTAGTCACTGTGAACATCGGTAAGTACCAAGACCTTCCGCCGGAATAGATCTCATCCTTCTCCACCTTTCTGACGTAACCTCGTTCCTCGTAGCCCTTGATAGTATCCACCAGAAACTTCTTCAAAGCTGGATTGCGATTCATTCTGGACTCCAGGCACTGAAGTCTCCGTCTTGCCATCGGAAGAGAGTCGGGTAAGTCAATGATGTCATGTTTCCACAAGAGTCCAGTCTCCCATCTTTTCTCCGAAGGAATATACTTGGTTGTCGACTCCATGATACGTAAGGCTCGTTCGTTTTCCTTGGATTGAAGAGTGGAATTTTTGGCCACAACCCCCACTGCGTCCAAAGAGAACCAGAACTTAAGCATCTCATCCATTTTCTCTTCCACAGCGCCGGTACAAATGTGCAGTACTCTTTTTGTAGCTTGATTATTCGATCCGTTGCGTCCATATACTGTCCAACCCAATCTACACTTCGCAGCAATTAGCTCATCGCCAGAAGCTTCTCGAGTTTTTAATGGCAAGCCAATCTTAACATTGTCCAAGCCGATGAGAACACGCGCTTGTGCATCTTGATATGGAAGAATTGGCAATTTTCGTAGATGTTTGCTTTGTTGTATCTCTGCGCTATCCAAAGACTGGATCGGTAAATCCAAACTCGATACAGTACGAACATTTTGCAAATTGAACTTTCGAGCGCATACGTCACGAGATGATATGGCCAAATTCACTATCTTGGATTCTGCTTCCTTTTGACTGATGTCCCCAGTCCACTTCAAGCACAATTCTTCTGCGGGTCCTTCCAGTCCGAGCTCAGTCGCGATGCTGCTCTCCAGAAGTGTGCACGCCGATCCTTCATCAATTAGAGCAAATGTGTCCAGGTATTTGTTTTTCCCATGAAGCCTAACGGGAACGTATCGGAAAACTGCCCTCTTACTGTCCACGGTGTGGAAGGAAACAACTCGATTTTCTTCAGTTCGTATGCCGGTTGGCTCTTGCCGCAGGGAATGAAGGAGAGGATGGTGGGGCATCCTGCAGCCATCAACACCACACTGTTTTCGCAAGTTGCAGCGCCTCACTGCGTGTTTCTTAAGACAACGTAGACAAATTCCCTTTTGGCGTATAAAGTTCCATCGTTCGGTGATGCTTAGCGAGATGAATGCATTGCATTGGTTGAGGCGGTGGCTGCCGCTGCACTTTGCACAGGAAACTTGCTGAGAGGTTGAATTGCACCTCCCGTCAGAGACATCGTGCACAAGTATTCGGTGCTTTAGTTGTCTACAAGGGCTCTTCTCCTCACTGTTGGGTAGTGGCTGACTGATGGTTGTTACGTGGCTAACACATGTGGCGAGATTAAATAACCAACCGTCGAACGTCTTGATATTGGCTTTCGGAAAAAACATCTGATGTCGGCACCAGTCGAGCTTTAGGTCAGTAGGCAACTTCCCCACTAGGTCGTTCAACAGCACTGGATCATTTAAATAGTCCCCAAGACCTACGGCTTCAATTGTACAACAGTAATTCTGAACGGAAAGAGCAAATTTTACAAGATTTTCCAACTTATCTGATCGTATTGGAGGTTCCTGCCGCAATTTGCGCTGCATTGTCTGATGGATAACGTCTGCTCGGCCAAACAGCATTTTCAGGGTATCGATAGCAGCTGGAACAGTACTGGGCATCATTAATTTCCCCCGAACGGCTTGCAAAGCTTGTCCCTTGAGGCTCTTTTGGAGACGTAGAAGGTTTTCCTGGTCAGAAAACCCACATCTTTCAGTCGACTGGACGAAATTGGTGATGAAGATCGGCCATTCCTCCGGTATTCCAGAAAATGTTGGTAAGTCCTTCACGATGACCTGTCTTGCAGCGATCTGTGATGACGACAAGGTACATTCTGACGTCATGTTGGGCAGGTGTGAAAAGGTGAGATGATTTTGAGGTACAGGTCCACAGTTGCTAAAGTTGTTTGATGTTATTGGAGCTGTAATTGGCGATGGCACAGACATGACAGATGGTGGCAAACTGTAGAACCAGTTGCTTGAGCCGGGTGATGGTGTTGTGCTAACAGCGGAATTCACATAGGTGTTATTGGCGACAAGCGGATAAGTGTTTTCGGGCGATGGTCGCACATTAGGGAATGCCAATGGCTTCGTCCAAACTGGAATTGTATTACAACCGGGAATACCGTATGTTGCTGGTGGGGGGTAGAACACACTCCTGTTGGCGGCCCGTGGATCGGAAAATAATTCTTGTGTCGACGAAAGTGCCCCACTGAAAATTGCTGGTGCAGTGTTGTTGACATAAGTAGAACGAAGCATGTTATCCAACGATGACTGGTCATTGGTGACTTGTGTACCCGTGCCTGAGGAGGTTAGGCAGCTACTTGCCGGGGGCGTGTTGACGATTGCGGCTGAAATCGATGTAGCTGGAGCAGTGGTGGTATGTGCTATTGGACTGAGCACTCCGGACGGCGTATTCTCAGCAGTTGCTTGTGCGCAATGAACGCTTTCAGCTGTGCCGGTCACGTTGTGTCGGTTCGCATTTGCACGTAGGTCTGTTCCAGCGCTAAGATTGTATCGGCGCGCTAGGTCGTCGGCAGCGGCAACCAAAGAATGTTCCATCGTTGCTTTTAGTCGAAAAGGATTTTCGATTGCTTCGATTTTTTTGGATTTGTGGTACTCCTTGCGACGATGTCTTACCAGTCGAAGTGTGCACACAGAATGGCCACAATTCTTTTCGAATGGCGAGAATATTTTAGAGTATTGACTCTTCGGCGGACGTATTCATATGTATATAATATTTTGAAGCGAATGCTAAAATCTTTATTTTAAATTAGTATAATTCAATATAATAAAATCCATTTACTTACATTCGTGCCGTGTCCGCCCAATGGTCAATCAGAAAAGAACGAGAATATTTGACGTTTAAAGTTACTGGGAGAAAAATTCTTTAAGAGAAAGAGATAACAGCAACCATTGTGCAGAGACGACACGAGTGTATTACAATATACAGTGCTGCCAAGTAATGGCGCAACAGTACCTACTAACTGTTCTAAATTAGTGTTCATTTCATGCGTTAAATTACCCAAGTCAAGTTATGCTTCTTTCATTACTTGATTTTGTTTATTTAGAGTAGACTGTGTAAAATTTGTATTTTCTTTTGTTGACTCTCCTATATGAACTTGTTTGCTCTATCTAAAGTTCCGAACTACATTTTAAGACCAAAATCGACCAGCTGTTTTAGATCTTCCTTCAACTCCTAATAATTGCTAAATTGCTAATATGCTTTTCTTTGCTAAAATGTATATCTTGGTTTTCTTAATAAATTCCACAATTCAGGGATTTCTTGTAAAGAATCCTCATTCACATTGAACATCAAAAGAGAGAGTATGTTTATCTGATCTTCAATTCGATTGAAGTCAATATTTGTAATTATAGAGACCAATCCCGTTTTCTGTGTTAGTTCCCCGATATTCTTGTAATAAATTCCGTTGGGTGGTATGTTCCCCCATTGTATGAAAATAATGCAACTTACCATACTAGCGGGAATCTGTGAATAATAAAACCAGTGAGTAGTTAATATGCTCAATTTTAGTTTTCGCTTTGTTATATTGAATAAATTTATTGTCATAGTCCGACATTATTATCTGAAACCTTAATAATGTTGCAAGGACCTAATTATTTTTCACTTGTTTTATCCCTTCTGTTATTTTCGATTAAACAAAATCATTTGCTTTAAATTATTTTAGCATTGGTCTTAGCTATTTATCGTATCTCATTTCTTATCAGTTTCCTTTAGCTTCTAATTCCACTCTTACTAACTTTAGTTGTAATTACTGGGCTTAATCCATAGAAGTTTTAAACTTGATGTTACTAGCCTTTATATGCTTTATTTTAAACATTTTATATAACTTTTTCATAAACTCATTCATAAACTCTTCACCATTATCTGTGAGAATATATTTAGGTACACCAAAGATTAAAATCCATTCGATCGTAAAGGCTATAGCAACAGCTTCGCTTTTTTTAATTTTCAATAGGGATGCGTTTTATGAATTTACTCAAGTCATCATTTATAGTGTTAATTTAAATCCATTGCTACTTTTTTCTAAACCGTGTTCTGTTGTTTCTGACATAGAACACATTTCCGTATATATTCAATAACATCCTTATTTAAGTTTGCCCAACAGAACCTTTCTTTAATTCTAGCAATCGTTGTCTTCTGTCCTCTTCGTCCTCCTACACCCCATTATGATGTTTCTCTATTACCTTCTTTTATTTTTCAGCATTACTAATGACTTTAATTTTCATATTATCGTTTGTTTAAATAATTTCTTAATTTTTTCATTACCATTAACTATAGGCGTTTCGCCACTACCAGAAAGATTTTCGCAAATTTCATAACAATTTTTTCTCAATGTACTCCTGGCTTCTTCATCTCTTCGCAGTCTGATGAATTGTTCCCGAAAATTTTCTTAATATTATTTGCAACTTTTTGCTACATTTCGTTTTTTTTTAGGAAAATCTTAAATTTCTACTTAACTCGTCGGCAACAGCTAAGGGTCTTTTACGTTAAACAACCACGAAAGGGGTCGATGATCAGTTTTAATTTAGAAGTGTTTCCCATATACATATGTACAAGTATGTATGTACATAGCATCTGAACTGGTGTATGGTTTATACTATCGCTAGACATCCTTTTTCTGTGGCACCTACTGTAAGTGACTTCCGCGTTGATAAAAGTTCGACTAATAAAATGTATAGGTAGTTCATTTACTGATTATTCTTGCCATAAAACTAGATTACTTGCATCCATTGTAATTACAAATTGCTTTTCAAAATCTGAGTATTGTAATAATGTAAGTCGCTTCAGTAATCTTTTTAATTCATTAAAGCTTTTAGAATGTTCTTCCTTCTATATAAATTCAACATTTTTCTTCAGTAATTTAAAGGTTATGTTACCATGCTGATATTCTTAATGAATTTCTTGTAGTAGCGTAACATAATCGTACCTAGTAGGCTTTTCATTTCTTTTGGATTCTTAGGTTCCTGTAACCTGTCAATAGATTTTACTCTTTCTGTGTGAGAAAGTAAACCATTTCTTGTAATGAAGAGACCTAGATATTCAACTTTCTCCTTCATAAATCCGGATTTTCAAATTCGCTTCTTTAAACCTTTGAAATACATTTTAAGGCGTTGGAAGAACGATGGAACGGTTTTTAGCCCAAAAATTTGCCGTGTATACTCGAAATGCTCGTAAGGCTTTGAAAATGCCGTTTTTTTTTTATCTATGCTATCCTAACCTATCCATAACTCACTGGTATTTGGTGAAAT
Source organism: Volucella zonaria (assembly GCA_963966105.1). NCBI lineage: Eukaryota > Metazoa > Arthropoda > Insecta > Diptera > Syrphidae > Volucella > Volucella zonaria. The sequence continues at coordinate 19,915,207 of OZ014532.1, read as the reverse complement.
CCAGATTTTAAGTCTACGATGGTGAAATATCTAGCACATGCCATCTGATTCAAGATTTATGTAATATTTGGAATTGGATAGTTGTCTGAAATAGTTATACGAGTATTATTTAATTTTCTAAAATCAATAACCATTCTCCATTTTATTTTGCCGCTAGCATCCGATTTTTTGGTACTACCCATATGGACTTGACCATGGAGACTTGTTATGCCTGATTATATCTTCCTCTAATAATTGCTCTATTTCTTTCTTTAATTTCATGATACGTTTTCATATTTCTTAGGATACCCATACGTTTAATTTGTACATCGCTTACCGTGCATATAACAGATACATATTTCTGTTAATTTTTCATCTTCTAAAGGAAATATCTAAACGTGCTCTCCTATCAGAGTTTTAACTCATTCTCTAAATGATAAATTCTTAATTTTGTTTATAATTTTTCAAATCTGTCACTATTTCTTAACCTTTTATTCGAACTAGAATCTAGAAGCTTAGACTTCTATTTACCTGAAGTTCATCTTTATCTTCATTGAACATCAAAGTCATTATAATTTTATCATTATACATAATTTTTGGCTTTAAATAAAATTCTGGTTCCTTTAAGAAATCAATACCGAGAATTATATCATAATGCCCTATGTTTATCATCTGTTAACACAAAATATGTCGATTATAAATATATCATGATTTTTTGTATTGTCATAATGTTAGTACATACTTCCCATTCTACACCTATTTAATTTACCGATACCTTTAAAATGTATAGTATCTTGAGAGTCCACGTCATTTTTAAATATACATTTTGTTTTCATACGGCTAAGTCCACTAAAAATTTAAAAATTTTATCATTGTATCTCAAATTTACACGAGGGCTTTCATTGTATTGTAATTGGAGGCAATAAGAAGGAGCAACGAAGGGGAGGCTCCTTTTGCCGAAAATGTATTCTATAATTTGCGTAATTTTTTGAGTTTCTTAGTTTGGTGTCAATCCTCATTACTTGTCTTTGGAATATAAACTTTAGAATCTGGATACCTATTCTTATTATAACTATTCTGGTTATCTCTTTTGTCTGAATTATTTCGATTATGATCAACCTGGAGCTCTACAGTCCCCGTTTATATGACCAAGTTCATTACAATTATAGCATTTCATCGCTTTAGGATTGGTTTTAATTACATTTTTCGCAGTGTATTCTCTGTTATTATATCCATATGTTGCCCTATTAACTAATAATATGGTTTCTTTCTGTATTGCTAAAGATAAGTTGATGGTCTTTAACTATTGACACATGTTCCTATTTGTTCTTTTAAACCATTTACAAAAGCGTTGAAAGCTTCCTTCTCTATCATGTATAACTGTCCTTCAAACAACCTATCATTTTTACTATTCAAATAAATATCGTCAATACGTCGCCTTTGAAGGGTTTCGACTCTTTCGCTTTGTTGTAAGTGGGTCATTTCTAAATGCAGTTGCATGGGGGAATATGTTTCCTTGAACATTTCAGTTCAGTTCGATTTTTAATTCCATCTACGAATTAAGTTTCTTTTTCATAAGTATTGTTTCAACATTTCATGAAATTTTGTTTATTTTGAACGGTAAAGGACAATGCCTTTGTGCAGGCTTTGCCAATGACATACCGTTGTCTACATTTGACAAGAAGTGACGGATTTTATTTGAATCACTATCAAATGGAGTTATTAATTTTGAAAGCAAATCTAAATTCATTTCTGGCATATTATTGTTGTTAGAGCTACGGTGATCTTCGAACAAAATATTGTATTCATTGAGATATTATTACCTGATTTCAGTCGTTCTCATTTCGGTTTTTTTTATTTTGTTACGCGCATTCACCAGTAGGATGATTGAACATTGCGTGCCTCGGCATCGAATCCCTTTCGTTTCGGAACCGCTCCGGTTGCTATAAATACTCGTATATTTCGAATTTTACTAATCTCATCCTCTATGGACTGCAAATCAAATCTATTTATATTTGTTTTAATATTTCTGTCTTGTTTCGGCATCACTCTAGTGCCGATTTCACATTTCGTAAGTTTTTCTACAGTTTCGTCCACTAATGGTAAATATACATATATACGAGTAATAAATAAATATTCTTTAGATTCGCATTCCTCTTTCAGTGTATACAAAAATAATCTTATGCGACAAGTTTTTTTTATCATAATCGTCAACAATAATTTTGTAATTATCTATAATTTGCGCTAGACTCAATTTTATTACGAAAACTTCACCATTTCTACTTCCTATACACTTCCTACCTAACCCGTGTCCACTACATGCTAGAGAAAAGAATGCTTAAAAACTGGTTTAATTAACTTAAAATTATCTTATTCTAGCTTACCGTCCCCATTGTCTTTTAACGTCTGTAAGAATGTTTTTTATTATTATTTTCATTACAATTAAAAAACAAAACTAGGAAAACATTTTTAATTAGCAAAAACTTAGAAAACGAACTTGTTTATTTAATATTACAATAAAAACAAGCTACCTAAAAAAAATTAATTTTAACCTACTTACACGATCTTGTTGTATAAACATATAATACAATATTTTTTTTTGGTGTGTGGATTATCCCTTACTTAGAAGTTGTCCCCAATCTCTTGTGTTCTTTTATATTTTTTTTAATTTGTGTTTTTTTTTTTTAAATCTACCTTAATCCTACCTAAAGCTATATAAGCCGGCCGCAGCTAAAAAATTAGACGACCAACTTTGCTCTCTAAAGAAGCTACCCTGTATTGGAGGAATTAGACTTCTTCTTCAAGAAGCCACCAAAATTGTTGGTGCTGATGAGCAACATCCCACATCTCCCGACTCTCTATCGACCTACTGAACCGGAAGCGCTCCGCATTGCCATGTGCGACGTCTCTGTCGTAGTTGAGTCGCCTGTCCGCAGCTGTTCGAGCGACGTGGGAGATTAACGGCACCGCTAATCTGTCCTGGATCAGACCTTTCATATCGAGGTAGAGGAACGCTTCTGGAGGAATAAAGCCGTCAAAGTGTACTCTCTCATGATAAATATAATTGGGGTAGTAAGCCCCGGAGATCAGGTTGTCCGAAGAGGTCGTTCCTGTTGCAATGTGTCTTCGATTCTTCACTAATGGGTGTGATTTTATGTACTCCATTCTCTTCACGTACGTATTTGGAACAGCAGAGAATACTTTGGGGTCAACAAATTCCTATTGAACTTCAGCTCTTTTAGGATGTTTATTCGAGTGTCGGATTACCATTGGGTGAACGTTGGACGCAAGAATAGATAAAGGAAAACAAATTGATATTTAGGTCACACACTTCATATGTGATCATCAGTTTTTAATTAATGAACGGGAAGGGTAAGGTCGTCTTCGAAACTTTATCCATAATACCTTGTATAATGGAGCATTAATTATGATTGAAAACATTTGGTTCCTAATTTCGAACGAACCACTTAAAAATTTAGAAATGCCATCACCTAAGTCATCTTTTTAATCGTGATATGCAACAAGAGCAATCATACACGTATAATATTGAAGAATTAAATTCATACATACAATATAGTGCAAAAGCAACAAATTTAGCTCTCACATATATGTGGAAATATTTTTTTTCCTAATGACCTTTCCAAAAAACTTAAAATGTAGATTTATGTAATGATGGAAGAGAAATATGGTAATGTACTTTCCAAAAGCATAACAACTTCTTTAAAAGAAAATCACAACAACAGCCAGTGTATGTAATATATGGCAGTGTGCAAAACTAAAGCAAGAATTTTTTGATTTTCCAAAAACAACAGAAAAAAGTTAGCGGTACTTTTTCGTGTTCTATCATATTCTTACCTACCTATAAGGAAGTGAGTCATTGATCTGTCAAACGGATATCTTTCTTGTCGGTGGAGCTACAACTATGGCTTGAAATAAATTTGCTGATGAAATTAAATCTCAAATAATTGAAAATTTGTTTAATGGAGAGATTCAAATTTCCATAGCCAAGAAATATAATATAAACCGATCCATTCTTTCCCGCTTATTAAAAAGTATAGAACAACGGTATATGTAACTGCAGTACATTTGGGAGGTCGATCACGAAAAATTTCGGAGAAGATGGATAGAAGAATTTGTGGTATAATTAAAAAAAGACCAGTTTGTGACTTCCCAAAGGATTGTCACATCTCTAAATTTAACCTTTAATCCAGCTACGGTTCGAAGACGAGCAATTGAAAACGACTTAAAAAGTTACAGGTCTGCAAAAAAGCCTACACTTAAAAAAAATTATTTCCAGAAAAGGTACTTTTCAAAAAATCTCGTTTTAAAAGCACAAACGTAAACCAAGCAAATTCTTTTTAATTATTAGGTGAAATTTCGCCAGAATGCATCTGAATTGGTCCATAGACAAATGGATAACTGTCCGTTTCAGCGACGAATCTAAGTTCAATCTGGTCAATTCGGATGGTATGTCAACAGTAAGACATCGGAGAGGAGAGAAACTCAATCTTCGGAACTGAAAAGTTACATCAAAGCGTGGAGGTGGTAATGCGATGGTGTGGACATGCTTCTCAACTAATGGTGTTAATCCCTTTCCCAGAGTGAAGGGATAAAGGATCGTTTTAAGTATAAAAATATTATGGAGATGAAAATGATGCCCCATGCCGAATGGAATATGCCACTTCAATGGGTGTTTCAGCACGACAACGACCCGAAGCATGCTTCGAAGGTGGTACAGGATTGGTTAAAAGACTATAGTACGCAAGTTCTTGATTGGTTGGCACAATCACTGGACTCGAATCCCATTGAAATCCTCTTTGGGATACTAAAACAACGGGTTGCTGGAGAACATTTCATCAATAAGCGAGAACTGTTTCAAGCATTACAAATTGAATGGCAAAAAATACCGCAAACCGCAATTTCAGATTTAATATCTTCGATGACACGCAGATGTGATGAATTTATTAAAAATAAGGGCTTTTATAAAAAGTATTCGATTTATTGCTTTAGTTTTGCACACTTCCGTATATTACATATACTGGTTTTTGTTATGATTTTCTTATGTACGAGTTGTTATTATTTTGGAAAATACATTACCATGTTTTTCTTTCAACCACATAAATCTACATTTTAATTTTTGGAAAGATCATTAGGAAAAAAAATATTTCCTCTTATAAGTGAGTGCTAAATTTGTTGCTTTTGTTTTGCACAACACTGTAAGTATGTTCGAATTAATGAATCAAAATTATTCTAACAACGAATGGTTATTTACGATACAGTTATGCATGCAGTTGATGTTCGAGACGGTGGTTTCTTTTTTGTGTTGATGCACCAGATTTAACTGTGAATACATTTTTAATCTTAGTTATTTTAACAAAAATTCGCTTCCAATTGCGTCAGGAATTGCACCATCATTAATTGCTGCAACTTTATTGGATGGTGGTAGAACAGCTGATTCTACTCTAAAATTTCCATTAAACATACAAACAAATGAAGATGCGGTATGTAACACCCAAAAAAAATCTGGTATGACTAAAGTGCTTAAAAAACTAAAATTATTATATGGGATGAGTATAACTATTATAGAACTGCCCACAAATATTCATTGGAATCATAAGATAGAACTCTAACGGATTTGAGAGGAAATGAGAAACTCTTCGGTGGTTCACTCATTTTATTGTCAGGAGACTGCAGTCAAACATTACTGGTGATACCACATTGGACATATACAAATGAAATAAATGCTGGTTTGAAATCATTTAACATATATTGTGGCGAGATATTACTAAATGCAAATTAATAAAAAATTTGTGTGTAACACTTCAAAATTATCCATCAGTTGACACATTTTTAAAACAATTGCTAGATATTGGAAATGGTATAGTATAATGGCTACTAATCCAAATACTCGCAAAATTATTTTGCTAACGAATTTTTCCAATATCGTAAATTCAAAGGATGAATTGATTAACAGTGTTTTCTCAAATAATCAAGAAAATTTCCTAAATCATCGATGGTTAAGTGAATGTGCGTTGATGTCCACGAAAAATATTGATCTTGATGCCATAAATATAAAAATACAAGATATACGAGGGTTTTCTGAAAAGTTTCCGATGCTCTCATCTCTTTAACCCGTCCAATTTGGCGTTTTTCTCTGCAAAATAATTGTTCATGAAGGTGATTGCCTCCTCATTTGACGAAAATCTTTGTCCTCCGAGCGCAGTTTTCAGATGAGGGAACAAAAAGAAGCCGCTTGGGGCTAGATCTGGTAAATAAGACGGATGGTAATTCATGAATTTTCGCCATGGCAACTGCTGAGGTGTGAGACGGCGGGTTGTCTTGGTGAAACATGATTTTCTTTTTCTGCAAATGTGGCCGTTTTTCCGCAATTTCTGCCTTCAGCTTGGCAAGTAATGATGCGTAGTATGCTCCTGTAATGGTTTTTTCTTTTTGAAGATAATCGATGAAGATAACTCCTTTACTATCCCAAAAAACAATCGATATCACTTTCCCAGCGGAAAAAGCCGAAAAAACAGTTTTTCCTTTTTTTGGAGCCGGCTCGCCCTTTGCAGTCCACTATTTTGGCTGAATTTTTGTTTCGGGCGTATAATGTTGTATCCAAGTTTCATCTGCAGTAATTAATCTGCGCCAAAACTCGGATTTATTGCGCCTAGACTGCGCCAACAGAGCGTTGGAAATGTTCATTCGAACACGTTTTTGGTCTAACGTAAGGAAACGCAGCACCGAACGCGCGGACAGCTTTCTCATGCCTAAATCTTGATTTAATATGTAACAAATACGTTCTTTGGACATTTTCAGAATCTCTACTATCTCTCTCTCACTTTAATTCGGCGGTTGTCTAACACCATTTGGTGAACTTTAGCAATGTTATCGTCAGTGGTAGCAGTTTTTGGACTTCCGAACGGTCATCATCTCCCAAGCTCTTACGGCCACGTTTGAATTCAGCTGCCCAAAATTTCACTGTGGTAAATGATGGTGCAGAGTCCCCATATACAGTCCAACTCATTTTTGATTTGCGTAGGCGTATTGCCTTTCAAAAACAAGAATTTAATAACAGCTCGATACTCAATTTTTTCCATTTTCACAAAAAACACTCACATCGACTCACTTAAACGACTGAATGACTGAAACTTCGGTAAGTAACTGTCAAAAGATGCACAACTAGCATCCACTAGCATTTATTGACGAGTGCCGCTATCTTTACGTTGCAGTCGGAAACTTTTCGAACAACCCTCGTATTATAATGTGAATCATATTTATTTAAATCTATGATGAAAACGAAAATATCAATTTTCCTCTAGAATTTCTGAATTCACTTAATTTAACAGGTATACCATCACACAATTTATAATTAAAAATTGGTTCACCGACCATTTTGTGACTTAACCTCGATGCACCAAGACTTTGTAAGTGAATAAAATTATGGGAAGTGTTTTACAGATCAACAATTTTTAAAGTTTAAGGAAGGGAGTACTTGTTTTGTTACCACGTATACCAATGATATCAACTGATTCACCAATTTCATTCAAACGATTACAGTTACCTATCCGTCTAGCTTTTGCATTTACTATACTACGTCGATTGTTATCGACAGCAAAAGCAGCGCCTATTTGGATGCGGATTTGTTGTTAAAGCCAGACTTTTATCACATTCACATCGCACGCGTTTTCACGAAAACCGCATTGAAAACAAATGTTGAAAACAAAATTGAAAATAGGAGACATGTCGCAGAAATTGCTAACAAGATATAAAAATAGTAGAAAAAAGTGGACAGAGAATGAGAAGGGCTATTTATTTAACAATTTACTGCAAATTAAGGCACTATTTTTTATTGTTTCGCTGGTTTTGACATTTTGAAAGGTTGCGAATATCCTAAACACCGTAATGGTAAACTAATACTGTGAGGAAGTTTGACGTCGGACGGTTACAATCGTAAGAGATTGCCAATCCTTCTCCGATCGAATCCGCCAACTATAGAGGCATCAGTCTGCTTAACATCGCCTACAAGATCCTATCTGCCGTATTGTGTAAACGCCTGAAGTGTTGTTCCATATCAGCGTGGCTTTGGACCAGGAAAGTTCAACATCGACCAAATATTCACACAGATCTTGGAAAAACCCATGAGCTCCAAATTGATACATCGATTTTAAGGCCGCGTGTGACAGCATCTATAGAGACGAGCTATGCAGAGCAACGTCTAATTTTGGCATCCCTACCAAACTCGTCCATTTGAGCAGGAAGATGAAGTACGAAGCTCCATCAAGGCCGGTAAAGACCTGACCGAGAACTTATTGTCAAAAAAGGATATAGAAAAGGCGGTGTGCTGTCATACGATTTCTTTAACATCATTCTTGAAAGAACAGTTAAGAATATTGAAAAACTCACGCGTTAACACAAGAGGCACAATCTTTCAAAAGTCCATCCAATTACCCGCATACGCCGATGATATTGACATAGTCGGAAGAAAGCAGGGTGATGCTTTCATACTTTCGTGAGTATTGAGACGGAGATTGCGGCGAAGATTGGATTAACGGTCAATGAGGGCAAGAGTAAGTATATGCGGTCAACAAGAAAGGACATCAATCGCCATCGTTTCGAGAAACATCGCAACGTCACCCTCGACAGATATAACTTTGAGGAACATATATTTGCAACATTGGCAATAATCCCAGTTTCATAACAGGACACCGACAGAAGTGCTATATATCACTCTTGTCTCAGACAACATCACTCAAATGCTAGCGAACTGGATGGTATTGTCTGAACACTCATTTTCAAGCTACGGATACATCCAATTCAGCCTGAGTGATGCTTCTCCCAGCCAACCAGCATTCCGGAATTATTGGAAAACTAATTGGCCAAAATACAGAGGAATACCATCAAAAACACTATCCTCTGAACTCTTAAGTCCTCCGTGTAACACCAATTAGCTTGACATGAAAGTCAAGGAATTCACTCTGACTCTCAATCAGGCTATGGCTACTTCTTGCCCTCTTATTCAACCTAGAGGCAAGAAAAAGCCGCACTGGTAAACATCAGAACTGGGATCGCTTAGAAACGGTTGCAGAAAACTGATCAACGTAGCAAAAAGCAGAAGAAAAGTGACTGACTTCGATTCAAACAAAGAATCCCTCAAAATATACATGTAAAAAATAATTGAGGAAGGCAAAGCGACAATTCTGGAAGTCGTTCTGTGACAAAATAACGGGAACCTCTGAGGCAATGCGGCTATAAAAATTATCTCTACAAATCCTATGATGCCTTTCCTTCTGAAAACCCTAGAACGACTGATTGATATCCACATACGAGCTAAAACTGACCTAAAACTTGTGTCAGCGGTTCAACATGCCTACTGTGAAGGAAAGTCAGTGGAAATGGCTCTGCATTCACTGATTAGCCACATTGAACAATCCCTACAGTATATAGAGTACACAATGGTAGCTTTCCTGAACATAGAGGGTGCTTGTAAAAACGTCAAGATATCCGCAATCACGACTGCACTGTCAACTCTGCAGGTAGACGACTCACTTGGGGGAGTTTTATGATAGATAGCAGAGTAATCAACTACAAACTGTGTGGGGCTTCTGCTAAATGATGTGCCAGCAGAGGTACGTCGCAAGTCGGTGTCCTCTCTCCCCTTCTCTGGAACGTAGTGGTCAATGAACTACTGATATACCTAGAAGCGGGTGGAAGTAGGGTGATTGCCTATGCGGATGACTTTTCTGTAACCGTCTCAGGTAAGCATCTTAATACCATTAAAGAACTCCCTCAAGTAAATCTTAACAGATTAACCCACTGGTCGGATCGCTGTTTATTGGGAATAAACCCCCATAAAACTGATCTTGCCCTCTTTTACAGGAAATATGAAATCCCAATCATAGACCCTCCCTCACACAACGGTACCAGTTTAATCTTCTCCGATACAGCAAAATACCTGAGTCTCATTGTAGGGTCGATGAACTTAACCAAAATTGGAACCACTCTACTTATTCTACCGGAAAATGGTAGCATCGGTTAACAAACAAAAGAACAAACTTGAGGGGGACTGTTGGATCAACATGTTTAGCGAAAGGCCAAAGCTGGATCTGAATCGCTCTAAGATTTTGATCTTTCTAAATAGGAAACATCTCAGCGCCATCAGAGGTTTCATCATTGGACACTGCCTTAAAGGCAACTATACAGGAAGGCTTGGCGTCTTTACAAATGATTTCTGCAGAATGTGTATGGAAGAAGAGGACTGCGTACATATATGCCCATCTCTCTCCCAAAGAAGAAAACTTCACTTAGGAGCTTTCTTCTATTGCATAATGACTTAAGCGATCTATAAAATATAGACGTTAACAGTCTCCTACGCTTCATAATAAGCTCAAATTGGTTCCAATAGTAGGAGAATCACAGATTCACGTGCCATCACAATGGGCCAGTAGACCTAAGTGGATTCGTGTTTCCAACAGTCACTCTTACCTAACCTAGCCTAACTTCGAATCAAAAATGAATGGCATTCAGATTTCTGTATAACATAATTTTTGTAATTAAATGAACATGTTGCTACTTCTATTACAGCCTTCTGAAACATAATATTCACAACATAAATAATCTTTTTATATTTTTCAATAGAATCTGAACAACCTAAATGTGCTTTGGCGGAAATTTCTCCTTAGTTTGGTATGGTATCTATTTAATTTGATTGGTCTGAAACGGCATCGGTATGGGGGGAAAATGTATCATTTCACCGTAAATGTATGTACATATATAGATTAAAATGTCACTAGGAAAATTTTCCCGGAATCGCTTGAAAATCTACTGGTTTTGCTTTTGAGAACCTTAATTTATTTTGTTAAATGGAGTAAAACCTTCTTGTTTCAAGCGAATTTAAAAGCAGAATGGAATTTCCATATTAAACAAGCATTAGGGATTTTGTATCTGGTATTAGCGTAAGAAGATACAATTTTATAGCTCCCACATAAATTTGTTTGCGGCTCTATTAAGTCGTCAGGAGCTCGTATTGACTTATATTTGTCTGCATTTTTGATAGCCTGAGCCAAGACGTTCGTAGAAAATATATATATGTCAGCAAATTACAATACACTATATGTGTGTGTAATGAAGAGGAAATGCCTTCTGCATTATGGAGTTACTCGTAGGTACATGCTGCGTGCTGTGGTCACACCCATTCTTTATAAATAGATGCTTTACCCATGTGACTGGCATGTCGAAATGTTGTCGCGAGAGATAATATTATAATCAATGCTTACGATGAAAGGAATATGTCATTTTGATCTACTACTATGAATCATTGCAAGTTTCGAATTTTATACAAGTCAAACGCCGACCGTTAATGATATCTAAATACTCTGTTAAAAAGTAGTAGTTCCTCGCAATTCCTCGATTTGGCTTAGAAATGGAAGAGGCGTTACTTATGTAGATGTCTCAAGTAATGTATTCCTCCCCATCATTAATTAAAATATGATAATATTACCAAGATATTGGATCCTCTTTATTTTCACACCCCATTTTATTGGAAATGTCGTATGCAGCTGAGAAGTTGCTTATTCATAAGCCAATTGCTTTATTTGCATTGCAAATTATTTCGATAAAGTTCACTAGTTTATCATCAGCATGATCAAATACTTCCTCGTCGGCAATGAACTTCAAAGTGCAGTGCGGCTTACCAAGAAAATGAGGAAATGCAATCTTTCAGAATCTAAAGTTACATCATAAATTCTTCAGTCAAATTGACTATTAAATCCTTATATTGTTCATTGTTCATCCTAAGCATATTTTGAAAATCTTTATTGAATTTTGCAGTAAGTGAAGGGACGAATAAACCTTCTTGCTTTAGGGTTGTGGCATAGGGTCAACTGTTCGACCATGTAAAACATATTTCCGGTTATGCACGTGAAGTTATCAGAAGCGTAATATGACAGCTTATATGCAGCTGAATAATAAGTGAGAGCATTTAACTGCTACGAAGCAGATCTCACTGGCATCCAAGATGTGCGACGGGATGAACCGAACACAAGAGGAATAGAAAACTGTGACACCTTCTACAACGATTGCTACAGAGACCAGGAGCAGTGCCTATTTAGATATAGATTTGTCGTCAGAAGAAGACTTAAGGAATAAGCCACAAGCATCTGAGCGGATCCCTGATTCTGTATTTATACCAAACCCGCCAAAATGAACCTGATATGCGATCATGCTTTTCTAGACGAAAAATGCTATTTTGCCAAAGATTGTTTTCACAACCTCCTTGACCAAATTTATAAATGATGTCCTTGGTATTTTTAACATCAAATTAGTAAAAAAGAGCTTCTTTTGCGGCACAGTCCTCTAAACCTTATCATCATTTGCGATTTTTTACAATTTTAGAAATGGATTTAAATTTGCAACAACGAACTTGTATTAAATCTTGCGTAAAAAAACGGATTTAATGGTAGTTATGTACATCAAATTGTGTACATCAATAAGTTATATGTTACATACATACTAATAATACTCTTTTGTCAAAGTTATGTTATACATACATATGTTACTCTTAATACTTTTTTGTAAAATAATTAAAGTGCTTGCTTTTCAAAATTCATTTATTGTAACACTAAACCTTTTCTTGATAACATGCTTGCTTTTCACAACTTGTAAAATTAAACCATAAGAAAAACCGTGTGAGAACCAAATTCAAGCTTCCGTTCCCACAGTTTTTCATACTTTGTTGACTTATTATAAATTGCGAATAAAATCAAAGATTCATTGTCATTTGTTGGTTGTAAAGAATGGAATAAAGTTGTTTTTTTGAAACTCCGGAGGAACGTTATATTAATTGGCGCAGTCGGTAGGATACAAGTGTATCCATTTTAAAATTAATCGGAATACGGGAGTGCGATATATTAAATGAACATTCAATACCAATAACGACGGTTTATCGTTATTCTTGCGGTTAGTGTGTGGACATTTAAAGACTGTACAAAGACTCTTGGTGATTGCAAGTGCATTTGTAACGACGGCAATCGTTATTTGAGAAAGTGATTCTCGTTAATGCAAGTGTTATTATAACGAAGGTTTATCGTGTCCAAGAAGTGTGCAGATCCTGACTCCTGGTGGTTTTCAAATCTTTAATTCCTGGAACCTACGGCTAGAGAATGATAATGACTATAATCATTTGCATGTAAGTCTGTTAATTGGTTAACATTCGTTCCTTTCTTCATCCTTTATAATCCTTATGCCCAAAAATAGAATAAGTAGAAATAAGATTCAAGAACCTTATTGTTCATCCTTAGATAGATTTGACGAATTTCAAAACAATTTTACAACTTTAGAATCGAATCGGTGCGAGTTCCTAGAGACAAATAATCTTTCAAAACTTAGTGCAATAGTAAAAACCAGTTTTCCAAATCTTTCCGAAATGAATTTAGATAGTTCAAGCTCAAGCGTAAACGCTAACGTTGTTACAAACGTTGGTAATAGGAACACAAGTAGTAGTCAATTAAGTAGTTTAGATATTAACAATATATTTAATGGCTTACGTATACCAGATGCCGTTAAAGATCTGCCACATTTCGACGGTAACCCCCGTTCTCTGTATGATTTTATAAATAACGTAGAGGAAATTTTGAAGCTTATACCTCAGTTAGACGGCACATCATATGCTATCATTATATTACGAGCTATTAGAAACAAAATCATTGGCCAGGCCAATGAAGTGTTAAATATGTACGGGACTCCGACGGAATGGGAGCAAATACGAGCTAATTTAATTTTGCACTATTCAGATAAGCGGAATGAATCATCTTTGATTCGAGATTTGCATGGATTGAGACAAGACAATGATACTGTTGAGAGATTTTACTCAAAGATCATTGAGTTGTTGTCAACAATGACAAACCATATCCGTATACATGAAAAACATATAGCTGTAATAGATGCAAAAAAGTCGCTGTATTCAGAAATGTGTTTAAATACATTTCTTATAGGATTAAAAGAACCATTGGGCTCAACAATCAGAGCCATGAGACCTGAAACCTTGGTGGAGGCATTAAATTATTGTATCAAGGAACAAAACGCATACTATTTAAAAAATACAAACCCGAAACCTCCTGTTTTACCAAACCCACTACCATTCCCCAAACTGACACAACGACCCCCACAAAATCAACGGCTCCAACCATACCAACCAGTTACACAGCCATATAGTTCCTTTCCTCAATACTTACCTCAGTTTAAACCATCTCAACCTTATCAACCCCAAATAAGGCCCTTACAGCAAATACCCCATCTTCAGTCTCCCAATCAGCAAGAAAAGAGATTCAATAACCCTATAGTAAACATTTCTGCATCCAAACCACATTTCAATTACCAACAGCAACGTCCAATTCCAATGGAAATATCTAGCGGTAATGCTAAAACTCTTCCGAAACCAGTACAATCCCAACAACCCTATCAAAGAAACAATTTAATGCAAAATCCCAGATACATTATAAGAGAAGTACATAGTTTTTCACAAAATCAGGAAAATTATGGGGAAGAATATCCCACATATGTGTTACCTGATGGATACTACGACCACCAACCTAATTTGGACCATTATACAATTGAAGAAATTCAAAATGATGAAGTTCCACAGGTCACTGGAAATGAAACAATACATGAGAATGAAATTGATGACAAAAATTTTCGTTCCAATGCCTCGGAAAACAATACGGGTTCCTAGAAATTAATCAACACGGTAGCAATCTTCTCCCTTACATAAATGTGACTTCACCTTTTGGTCGACAACTAAAGTTTCTCATAGATACAGGAGCCTCTGCTAATTTTATTGACCCCGAACTTACTAATCCCCAATATCATGAAAATATTAACACTGTTAAAATCACCACTGTTTTGAGTACACATGAACTCAATAAACAAATCACATTTCCGGCATTCTCTGAATTCAATTCTAACGAACAGTTTACATTTCTTTTATTTAAATTTCACAATTATTTTGACGGCCTGATAGGATTAGAAACATTAGCGAAATTAAATGCTTCAATAGATCTTAAGAATAAACTATTAAAAACTCAAAGTGCAGCTATTCCCTTATTGCTTAAACCCAATTTAATGTCAAAAATCTATATGATACCAGCAAGATCCAAAATGTTGGTTACATTACCGGTCGATATCCAAAATGGCGAAATATACATCAAGCCAACAAAAATAAATGATTTTCTAGAAATACCTGAAGGAATATATACATCTGAAGAATGGTACAGTCAATTGGAGGTAATAAACAACTCTAATATGGAACAAAAATTATTTGTAGAACAACCGATAAAGGTAGAAAAATTTAAAAATTTCGAAGAATTTAATAATATAAATATTTGTCAAACTGACAATCAAATTGAGCTTCTATCTGGAACCGACATAACTAAATTACTTCGGGTCGATCACCTTAATAATGAAGAAAAGAAATTGATTCTTAGACTGTGCAAAAATTTTGATGATATTTTCTTCATAGAAGGGCAGAAGTTATCATTTTCCAACGTAATTAAACATCGTATACAAACAAAAGACGACGTTCCAATATATACGAAGTCCTATCGATATCCAGAGATACATAAAACAGAGGTACAGTCTCAAATTCAAAACCTATTGCAGCAAGGTATAATAAGGCCTAGCTATTCCCCATGGAGTAGTCCCATATGGATCGTACCCAAAAAGCGAGACGCATCAGGTATTCAGAAATGGAGACTTGTTGTCGACTATCGTAAGGTTAACGAAAAAACGATAGACGATCGATATCCTTTACCTAATATAACGGAGATTCTCGATAAATTAGGGAAATGCATGTATTTCACTACGTTAGATCTGGCCTCCGGCTTTCACCAGATCGAGGTAGATCCCAGAGACATTCAAAAAACCGCATTCTCGGTTGATCATGGACACTATGAGTACATTCGAATGCCGTTTGGACTCAAAAATGCCCCATCAACCTTCCAGAGAATAATGGACAATATCTTACGTGATTTACAAGGCAAAATTTGCCTAGTATACATGGACGATATTATAGTTTTCTCAACCTCGCTGCAAGAGCATATCGAAAATTTGGCAAAGGTCTTCTCAAAATTACGTGCAGCCAATCTAAAAATTCAATTAGATAAGTCAGAATTTTTACGTAAAGAAGTAGAGTTTCTTGGTCATGTAGTTACACCAGATGGTGTTAAGCCCAATCCCAGTAAAATTCATGCAATAAAAAATTATCCGATACCCACTACTCAAAAGGAGATTAAGTCCTTCCTTGGCCTGCTAGGTTACTACAGAAAATTTATTAAAGATTTTTCAAATATAACAAAACCATTGACTGAATGCTTAAAGAAAGGAAGAAGCATAACCCTCAACGACCGTTATGTTAAATGTTTTGAACATTGTAAGGATATATTAAGTAACGATCCACTATTACAATACCCTGATTTTAGTAAGAGTTTTAATTTGACGACCGATGCTAGTAACGTTGCAATTGGTGCTGTTCTTAGTCAAGGCCCAATAGGATCTGACAAGCCAATTTGCTACGCCTCAAGAACTTTATCTCAAACAGAACAGAATTACAGCACAATAGAAAAGGAACTTTTGGCCATAATTTGGTCTACTAAATATTTCCGCCCGTATCTGTTTGGTCGAAAATTTAAGATTATAACTGACCATAAACCCCTCAACTGGTTATTTTCACTAAAAGAACCGAATTCAAAATTAGTCAGATGGCGGTTAAGGTTAGAGGAATTCGATTATGAAATAGTATATAAAAAGGGCACGGCCAATACAAATGCCGACGCACTCAGTCGTATCGAACTTAATCTTAATGAATCATCTACTGATACAAATTCTCTTGCAAATTCCAATATATCCTTACACAATAACGCTAATGATTTAGAAAACAGTTTAAGCTTGTCTACCATTCACTCTGCACATGAAAATCTCGACGACGGAATATATATTTCAGAAAGACCCCTCAACGAGTTTACGGAACAGTTGGTTTTGATTAAAACAAACTGCATTGTTAAGCCTTCCATGATTTATAATATCCTTTTCGAAACAAAACGTAGACGTATATTTAGGCAACCTGATCTCCATAACGAAAAAATAATTGTATCAATCCTCAAAGAATATCTAAACCCCCATAAATTAACAGCCATTTACACAGACGATGATACTTTCAGAATAGTTCAAGAAGTATACTCCAAATACTTCGCCAATAGTAAAGTGTTTAAATTAATACGATGTATGGAAAAACTAAACGATATTACTAATACAGATCAACAGGACGCCCTTATAAATAAGTATCACATAGATAGCAACCACCGCGGCATTAATGAAACCTGTAATCACCTCCGCAGAACATCTTATTTCCCGAAAATGAAAGAGAAAATAACTAAAGTCATTAACAACTGTGAGAAATGCAAATTATATAAGTACGATAGACATCCCCCGAAAATAAAATATGAACTTTCTGAAATTCCAAATAAGCCTCTCGATATTCTGCACATAGATGTTTACAGTATTCACAATATACAAATACTTACAATAATCGACAAATTTTCAAAGTTCGCTTCTGCTTTTATCTTAACTGCCCGTAATAGTATCAATATAATCAGTTCTTTAAGGCAATTCTTTTCCCAACACGGTACACCCAAAAAAATTGTATGCGATTCAGCCGCTGAATTCACTTCAAACTTATTTAAAGAGTTTTGTGATCAATACCAGATTCAGTTACATATAACCTCTCCTCAAAACTCTACAGGCAATTCTCCTGTCGAGAGATTTCATTCAACATTGACTGAAATTTATAGAATAATTTACGACAAAAATAATAGACAAATACCGGCAGACATACTGAACGAAGCATTGACTACATATAACAATTCAATACATTCGGTTACAAATTTGACACCTTTCGAACTCATAACAGGAAGAACATATAAATTTAGGAAATCAATACAGCATGTCTCTGAGCACGATTATATAAATAAATTAAGATCTTATCAAGACAAACTATATAGCGAAATAACAACCAAGCTTGAAAAGCATAATAGATCAATCATTGATAGACTAAATAGGAATCGTGAAGAACCACCCAACTTTAGTATAGATGATATAGTATATGAATATAATAATAGAAGAAATAAAATAGCTCCTAAAGCAAAGAAGTTACAGGTAGTCACTAACAATAAAGTCACTGTACTAACTAAAAATAATAGGAAAGCTCATAAAAATAAATTACTAAAAAAACGCAAATTTCAGGTTAGCACAGGCCATGAGTCAACGAATCGAAATTCAAGACCTCTCGAAGAGTCAAGGTCTTCTTCCCATGAAATTAGGCCCGGTACGGTTAATTGATACACATACAAAATTCATACACATTATAAATTTGACAGCTTATGAAGAAAATGTTAGCAATATCAAAAGATCTGTAGAACTTATTAATAAAAATAAAAACATTGGTCCAATGAAAGAAGTCACAAATATGAAATTTAGGGAATTAGAAAATAAATTTCTAACACTTCTTCCTCGATATCGAAATAAAAGAGGGTTTATCAACGGAATAGGATCGCTAATTAAGAGTATCACAGGGAACATGGACGACAATGACGCTGTACAAATAAATAATGACATTAAACTATTACAATCTAATCAACAGGACATGAACAAAGAAATGACAAAACAGGTCCAGATTAATAACAAAATGATAGAAAGGTTTAGTAACATAACCGAACATATAAATTCACAACAGAAGGATTTGGAAGATTATTTAACAAAGTACCAATTAGCATTGTCCCAGAGAATTCGTACCGATCAAGAAAACTTTCAATATATGCAATATGTTTATCAAACTAACTACAACATTGAAATACTAACGAACCATTTACAAGAAATCGCTGAATCTATAACTCTTGCAAAACTTAATATAGTCCCTAAACAAATTTTAAATCCGAATGAATTAGAATTTATACATAAACATATCGCAAATCAGAAAATAAAGTTCTCTTCGGATGAACAAATATACGAATTCTTGAGTCTACAGGCCTACTATAACCATACAAATATCATATTTAATATTAAATTACCAATCCTGTTCGAAGAATCCTTCACCTTGTACCATTTAATCAAATTACCTATAAACAAAACCCTTACAATTAATATAACCAAACCCTATGTCCTAATAAACGACCGTTATATCCAATTGATTGACGAACCATGTTTAATGATTGAACAAGTTTTCTACTGCACAAAAGGAAACCTAAAGAATATCA
The DNA here is from genome assembly GCA_963966105.1 of Volucella zonaria. Classification (NCBI taxonomy): domain Eukaryota; kingdom Metazoa; phylum Arthropoda; class Insecta; order Diptera; family Syrphidae; genus Volucella; species Volucella zonaria. Next base: position 19,895,927 of record OZ014532.1, on the reverse strand, counting down.
CAACGGAGAAGTGCATTTCAAACATAATCAAAAACAAAAGAGCCACCTGTTTCTTAACGGAAGACCTGAACCAAGCCAACATCATGCAACCAGAAGAAAATTATATACTTTTAGTAAACTCTCCCAATATAGAAATGTCCTCCACGTGTGGAATCGAAACCAAGTTAATATCAGGAACACTTTTACTGCACTACGAAGAATGTGATGTAACCCTAAACAACGTGGTATATAAGGGCAACACAAACTTATTTTGGGATAGAATACAAATTATATCCTCAATATTCACTAATATAAGTTCATATTATCCTATAGATCGATTAAACACCAGTAGACTAACCCCGGACAACTTTACTAACACAGAAGTTATTACCCTGGCAGAAACCACTAAACAACAACAAAATCATTCACTTTCAATGTGTGTTGTAGTAACTATGATCCTGCTAATTTTGTACCTGATCAACTATACAAAGAAATGTCGCCAGAATCATGCAGCCTCCAGTCAACAAACAGATGATATAAATTTAGAAGCTCCAGCTCATGATAAGTCTTCAAGTAACAGCCTTTCATGGCCATCGCTTCATCTTAAGCGGGAGGAGTTATGTACATCAAATTGTGTACATCAATAAGTTATATGTTACATACATACTAATAATACTCTTTTGTCAAAGTTATGTTATACATACATATGTTACTCTTAATACTTTTTTGTAAAATAATTAAAGTGCTTGCTTTTCAAAATTCATTTATTGTAACACTAAACCTTTTCTTGATAACATGCTTGCTTTTCACAACTTGTAAAATTAAACCATAAGAAAAACCGTGTGAGAACCAAATTCAAGCTTCCGTTCCCACAGTTTTTCATACTTTGTTGACTTATTATAAATTGCGAATAAAATCAAAGATTCATTGTCATTTGTTGGTTGTAAAGAATGGAATAAAGTTGTTTTTTTGAAACTCCGGAGGAACGTTATATTAATTCGCGAACGTTGGAAATGTGTCGGCAACGATTCTCTAAAGAAAACGGTCGTTTACCAGTGGCACGAGCGGTTCAAAAGTGGTCGTGAGTCAATCGAAGATCCGTCCAAGATATTTTGGTTAATGATTTGGATTTCAGTCGTGTAGCATCAAGGTTGGTGCCAAAAGACCTTGATTTCATGCAAAAAAGAGACCGTGTTGACGTCGCAAAAGAGATGACTTGCGAGGCTGAATCCGATCCCACATTCATCAAGAGCATTATTACTGGAGACGAGACGTGGATTTATGAGTACGACACGCAATCCAGACATCAGGCAAGTGAATGCCGTTCACCAAATGAGCCGAGACCAAAAAAACCACGTCGTTTTCAGTCAAAAAAGAAGGCAATGCTCACGGTTTTCATGGATTACAACGGTGTAGTGCATCATGAATTTTTTTTCCAGAAGGCCAGACAGTAAAAAAAGAGTATTATTTGGGCGTTATAAGACGTTTGCGTGAAGCAATTCGGCGAAAGAGACCAGAATTGTGGGCAGAAAACTCGTGGATTTTGCACCATGATAACGCACCGTCACACAGTGCCATCATTATTCGCAATTTTTTGACGAAAAATGAAACAAATACCATTCAACAGCCACCGAATTCACCTGATTTTGCTCCCTGTGACTTTTTTCTGTTCAATCGAGTTAAAAAACCACTACGGAGAACGCGTTTCAGCAGCCGAGAGGAAGTGGAAGGAATAGAAAAATCGCAGGAAGCACTCATGGACATAGCGAAAACCGAATATAAAAAATGTTTCGAGGATTGGATCCAGCGCTGGCATAAGTGTGTTGCAGTCGATGGGGATTACTTTGAAGGGAACAATATAGATTTAGATGAATAAACTTGTACTCGTATTTCTAATTTTCTGAATTCATTCCGGGTATGATCAAGTGTTGCGGACAAGCTAGAGATGTCGCTATCTCCAAAAGATTTTGAGATTGGTGAGGTGTTGGTGCGGTGAAAAGAGGTGAGTCAATTTAGAAGCCAGTTTTCTTTTTTTATTATCATTTCCGCTCGAAATTCTTCTTTGCTTTATTTGAACATTTTACTCACCACGATTCGTGACCATTTCCACGAGCTAAGGCGTGCTAATGCTTGCGTGCCACTCAGCTACATCACCAGTTGTATATAACATAACTATACCTAAGGCTAACTATACACATTACAAGACTAAATAAGAGAGTTATATTTTGATTATAAAGGAGATTTGTTAGATTGTATCGACAAGGTTCGGGTTTCTACTTAGAAGGAAAATGATATAGAGTGAGCCAACAGTTGGTGTTACTGTCATTTACACAATTCAATGTGGTTGATGTTATTGACCGATCTAGTTTACCACGCAGCAACACATTTTTGTTATTCAGTCTTATTACGAAAATAGGCGATCTGTAAAAGTTCCATTTCGTAAAATTCATGAATTTCACGGTCATCATAATCCTAGTGAGTCCGGAATTCGTGCAATGCTGAAGCGTTTTGAAGAAACTGGTTCGTTATCGGATCAAAGTCCATCCTCGGCCAGAACGTACGCGCCAAAACATCACCAATGTGAGCGAAAGTGTTCAAAATTAGCCAGGCACCTCAATTCGACGCCGAAGCCAATAATTGGACCTCACTTATTCCATGTTTTTTGTAATTGGGTCCGGATGATCTCCGGTTTCAACATACCGCCACACAAGCCATCAATCAATCAATTGATTGCGTACAAAATTTAAAGATCGCATTATTTCGGTTAGAGGAGAAGGTCATGCGATTTGACGCCTTTAGACTTCTTCCTGTGGGGCTATCTATGCCAATAACCCAGTGATAATTCAGGATCTCAAACATAAAATCAAAACTGAAATTACGGCCACTTATTCTTCAAGAAGTCATCGATAATTTTGACCTTCGGATGGTCGCTTGCAAAAGAAGGCATGATGGTCACATGAAAGATATTGTATTCCATTCATAATTGCCATAGACCGAACTTTATTAATCAATAAAATTCTACTCTGATTTCATAATGTATGTGTTTTAATTTAATGAAAACTTCCACACTAGCTGTTGGCTCATCCTTTACAACCATTATGTCTAGAAGGGTAGATATCAAGCTACCCGAAATTAATTTGCCAATCTTTTCCGGCAGTTACGAAACTTGGGATTTTCGATATTTGTTAATTTCTCTTATTCACAATAACATTTTTTTATCTGAGACAGAAAAAATCCGCTACCTCAAGACAAGTGTTGCAGGCGAGGCCTAAAGATTATTTGCGCATTTGGGTATTGATTCTTACAAATCGGTATGATCACGAGCGGTTTTTGGTTCTCACTTGAAGTGTTTCTCCAATCAGGAAACAATTTCACAAAAGTGGTTTGAGGCAATCAAGGGGCTTCTCGATACATCAACGGAGGTAATCCATAGTTTATCGAACCTTAATATAGCGGTCGAACACTGGGATGTCGTGATGAGCTTCGTGCTTTTGCAAAAATTTTCAACGGAAACTCAACACCTATGGAAGGAAGCAAGGGCTACCTACCTTTGCGGAGTTCAAACAATTTCTTGAAGGCAGGCTTCGAACACTAGAAGCCGTCAACCAGCAGCAATCAGATTCATCAGGTTAAGGCCAATTCCAATCAATTCTCCTGCAAGATTTGTAATAAGGGTCAGCATGCAGTTAGAAAATATAATAAGTTTCTCAAATTAAGTATACCTGACCGCAAACAGCAGGTTAGGAAGTCGGGTTTATGTTGAAATCCGATATTGTTACTATTGTCAACTGCCTCATCACTCATTGTTGCACTCAGCTCAGTTGGCTTCGCGTGCACAACTTCGTGAATATACTCAGGTTCCAAACCCTTCAGGAACACATAGCTTTCTTACTTCCACGATGAATGCTGCTGCTCTTCCAACCACCTCAAGGAGAGGCTTCTTCCAGTACAGGTCTGAACAATTGTCATTCAAGACATCATAGCATACTCTGGTTTTATTAGCCACGGCCACGGTCAAGGTTAGGGCATCCTTAGGTGAAATGATTTTGTTGCGAGACCTTCACGGAATCAGCGGTACAGATGTTACGACTGAAATCAAGGTTAATTCACGTAGAAGTCTTCGGGTTGGGTTTGGTCAGCAGTAGCATATGTCAAAGAGTTGTAGAGCTTATATTCGGCTCGCATTACTCTTCGTTTACTTCTACAACACATGCTTTTATTGCCAAGTCGCTGCCTGAGCATTTTCCAGCCAAACTGGAACGACGTCTTTTGGCCAGTGACGTGTTAGCTCAAGTATTATTGCCAGATATTGTAAAACCAAACGATAATGATATGCCGATAGTCCAGAAAACAAAATTTGGCTGGATCTTATTTGGAAGATTTCCCACCGGACCCCAACGTATGAGGATATTTTTACAACTCCGAAAGTTTTGGAAAATTGAGGAAATACTTTTTCAGAACCAGCAAAAACTGAAGATACATACGAGTAATGCTGAAAGCATTTCTAGGGTAGGCGGAGGGCCTGCAAATGCCAAATTGTCATTTGACCAGCAGCACCCTATGATATTGGAACCGAGGCACTATTTTACAAGGCTGATCATCAGGGAGGCGTACGACCAGACTCTTCACGATGGAATACAGCTAATGGAAGGATTTCTTCGAAGGAAATTCTGGATACTTAAAATCAAACGGGCCATCAAGGAGCACAGAAAAGATTGTATAATATTTTACAGGCATCGAAGTAAAATAGCACAGCAGTTGGTGGGAGAACTTCCTGCACTGAGAGTAAGAATCTCAAGACCTTTCCCACATACAGGGGTTGATTATGCAGGACTCATCAACCTTCGAGCATGGAAAGGTCGTGGAGCATTAAGTGCCTAAAGGTGTACTTAACAATATTTATATGGCTTGCAACCAGGTCCGGTTCGATGAATTTTGGCGCCCGGGGCAGAATAATAATAGCTCCCCTTTAAAATGTAAATTTAAACAATATCAGTAAATTTTAAAACGATTGCAAAATCGAAAATATTTAATTATGTATGTATACATTTCCACATCACCCAAGGGGGTAGAATACCAATGTGTTTTTTTTTCTCGAGGTTTCCCCAATAGGCCTATTCCTCTGTACATATAAATACAAATTAAAAAAGTTCAGATAAGGTTTACTTGTTAAACATTTCATGCTTAAAAATAACCAAAAAAATCAACAACGAAAAACTTTTTAGAACTAATAAATATAAATTAAATAAATTAAATGCGTTCAAGCAACTATTGAATAAATAATAAACCATACACACATATTATTGCACTTGCATGTCTGTTTTGTAAAAAGTTATTGCCCAGTAAAAGAAAAAGGATGAAAAAGTTTAAAGCTAAAACTAAATTACGTACACATTCTACAAGAATAAGGTTTCTTTAAAGAAGTCACAAAAAAATATAAACTAAAGAACTAAAGTTAGGTATTTCCATAGCCTAGAAAATTTAATATTAAAAAGAGTGTTGCCTTATGGTACCTTGAAAATGATCTTACGGGCTTTTATTTTGGCAAAATCTTCTACTAGAAAATTACTATCAAGCTCCGACATAATTTCTTTTTCAATTCAATTCAATTCAAAGATACCTATCGTTCCTGGGACATTGAAGAACGTAAGTAATTTTATATAATCTTAAGTTTGGAAAATGAGCGTTCTCCTGATGCTACAGTAACTGGTAAAGTTAAAACTTAGGGCTATAACCGTATTTGGAAAAAGAGTCTTCATATTTCTATTATGAATAAAATTAAAAATGTCTATCACGGAATCATTTTCATTAATCAAAGTTGACAACATGATGATTTCTCCATAAAATTCTGAGCCACTTAAATCGGAACTGCCATTATGAGCTAAAATTTTTTCTAATTTGGAACAGTCTTCAGCAAAGACTAAACTTGGATTTGATTTCAGCTTTCCAATATTATAGTATACACATTGATATGATTCATTGTGCTCTTTTATTCGCTCAAATCTTTCAAAAATTTATGAAATGGCTTGATCTAAATCTTTGTTGCGGTTCTATAATAGCTCATCTTTTTGTTCGTAGGAAAACTGAGTTGGCCTTTTTCGGGACCGCAAGATTGCGATAGCTGGAAAAGTGAAGGGAACTTCTAGATCAATAGCTATGATCCTAGCTATCTCTAAAAACAAGGAAAATTTTTCATCATTTCTCAATTCTATGAGAAATTGTTTTGTTGGACACTAAATCTCAACTGCCAGCGTGAGGCACATATGCCGTTGTCGAAAGAACTTGCTAGCAATATTAATCCTATCTAAAATTGGGCCATATTTTTGGATTTAGGGTCGTCAGTTTGTGATAGTTCAACAAGGGCTTCATAAACTTCTCCTAGGTATAGGTATAATGGCCTGATCGCATCTATTCTGTTCTCCCATCTTATCGCACATAGGAGTTTTAGTGTCAAACTTATAAGATGTTTTTTCAGAACCGACCATCTCTTTACAGAGCTAGAGAAAAAACATATAAACTATCAACCGTGTCAAAAAATGCCACTGTTTAAAAAAAAAAAAAACATTGAACAGCATCAAGGATGACTAGATTCAGCGAAAGCGAGGAGCATGGGACGAACAAAGCTTTTGGTTCCACAGATTTAATTCTAGCTTGCATTCCACAATTTTTGGCTTTCATGTTTGCACCATTGCCATATCCTTCGCCCCGGCAATTTCATAAAGCAAGGTTTAACTAGCTCAGTTAATCCATATCCGGTTGTCTCTTCTGCAACTAAAAATCCTAAGAAGTTTTCCTTAATTTCATAGTTTTTTTTTGTTATGGTCAACTATTCTAACTACCAAAGTTAACTGTTCCTTCCTAGTAATATCAGGCGTACAATCTACAATTATCGAAAAATATTTAGCTCGCTTTATTTTGTCGAAAATAGCTTTTCTAATTTCGCTTGCCAAAAGTGCTATGAGCTCATTTTGAATGCCCTTACTTAGGTATGTGTGCTTCCTCTAAATGCTAAAGACTGTATGCCAAGGAATTGCACGAGAATTATAAGCCGTTTTAGGACATTTCTCTAATGCCCAGTTTCCTTGGCCATCTGGTTTTGCATTCCAGAGTCTATTGTTTTGCCTTTTTGCAAGCCCGAAAAGCTGTCATATGTAAGGGACTTGTCTGATGTTCTTGAATAGTCCTTGACAAATGACTGCAGTCACTATAATATGTGCTGGAGAAAGCGACACTCCTTTTTGCTCGCGAAAATAAGAGACAGCAGAAGCAAATGACAGAGTCCGAAGATTTCGAGTAAACTAACCATGGCTTTGGTGTTTTCTCATTTTTTAAATCTCTTTGGTAAAAACGGGTAGGTACTAAACTTCCTACTTTTAGTTACAGGGAAATCAATATTTTCTACTTAAGCAGGTCCTGCTCTACTATTAATTGAATAACTTGACCATTTAAATTTGGCCATAATTTAGGATCTTCAAATGCTGGTAAAACATTAATTGCACTACATTCTTTAACATCATCTAACACATTTAGGGCTGATTCTGGCTAAACTAGCTCTGCAATATTTCCTGTAGGCAATAAATTATTGCAACTTAGACTTATCGATGTTGAAGGACACATAGCAAGGTATTTCCTAAATTGCAGCGCCTGTTTTGTATTGTCTGCCTCAATCGCTTTCCGTTTACTCCTACACAAACTACCTGATAGTTTTTTTTTTCCTGAATACATTTCTGAGGCCCGACCACAAGTCAACACTTTTTTTGAAAATATTTTTTAACCGACTTGACTCAGTTGTATACAGGAACCTTTTTTTACACTTTAGAAATAAACAATTACAAAAAAAAAGGCAATCTATTTATACTCTTTTTACACTGACTGGGTTTTCTAAATTCTCAAAATTAAAGCACAATTTTAAAATTATCCAAAAACAAATCTACCGTCATCGTGTAAAAACAGATAGTTATAAATTTATAAATAATCGCATGCGCATGTATAGTATACGGTATACCTTATTATAAACACATATGTAATAGTATACTACGTCTACTTTATGTACACGAAACTTATCTTTACTTTACATTAATAAGCACTTTATACCACTTGCACCGCTATCACGTAGGTACACGTTAAACGTATAAAAACAACAAAACATGCAGAACTTCTAAAAACAATTGCAATTCGCAAAGAAAAACCCGCTACTACTGATCAGACTCCCGCTATAATGCGTAGGTACCTACAGTGGCGAGCAAAAATGGGTACATAATTCAAGAAAATGAAATAAAAGATAATAATTATATGTTGTTTCATTATACACTATAATAAAAATTCACTATTCAATAAAAAAATCAATAAAAAATACTTATGAGATAACTATATAAAAAATTAGAAGTAACGGAGACTCCCATTTATTCAATTTTGCACGTTCTTTTGATTTTCTTTTTGCACTATTTTTTCCCACTTTTTAATTTTGGTCCATAATCCCTTATCATCTTTTATAATACTCCTCATCCTTTTTGGCTTACTTTCCACCAATGTTTCAATTTATTCATGGGAAATATTTGACCGTTGCTCTTGTACTCGCTTCCATAAGTCATTCAAAGTCTTTGGAGGGTTATTGTACGACGCCAGCCATCTTTTCAGTATGGCCCATAGATTTTTTATCAGGCTGACCAGTGATCACTTAATAGTCTGAAATACCTGGTCCCCAAGCCAGTTTCGGGCAATCCGTGCGGTGTGTTTGGAGTAACCGTCTTGTAGAAAAATTATCTTCTCAATCGGATAAGCACGAATTCTTGTAAGTTGGTACGCAAAATATTAGGGTACTGTTCCTTTTTCATTATAACTTCGATCCTCATCAGTGGACCTGTATTCCACCAGGTGAAGCATCCCCACACCATTAAGCTTCCACCGTCATGTTTCATGGTTCCTTTAACATGGTAATTTTGGAATCTCTCATTCGTTCGATGCCAATAATACTCCTCACCATCTGATAGAACTCTGTTAATTTTTGTCTCATCTAACCAAATAACTCGCTTCCAATCTTCAACATTCCAGTTTTTATGTTCCTTACGGAACTTTAGACGTGTCTTTACATTTTTGTTTTGTACTGAGCTGGTTTTTTATGTTTAATAGCTGCTACTAAACGAATCTTTTGCAAAGCTTTTATAGCTGTCCACTCGCTGGCATTCTTTTTTAACAATTTTGTTGCTACCTTTGGTGTTTTGTATTCTTTCCGCCTTATAAAACGTTCCATACAGCGCGTGTCACTATCAGTTAAAATTCTTGGCTGGCCTGGACCATGGTTTTTTGACTGCACATTTCTTCTTTTTTTTTACCATTGGCATACCAACCCCTTTTTTGCGATCTGTCTTGAAGGAAAGCCCTATAGTATTTTCTACTTCAGTTGAAATTTTCCGCATTTTAACTTTTTCTTTCACTACAAAACACTTTTTCCTTCAATATCTTAATTTAAATATCAATATAACAAAAAAATATAAAAAAAACCAAAAGTCAATCTGAATAAAATGTAAACAAAATAAACAAAGAAACAAGAATGACGAGAGTTGTAAGAAAATTAGAAGGAACGTGCAAAATCGAATAAATGTGTCTCTGCTACTTTTTAATTTTTATACAGTTATCTCTGAAGTATATTTAACTTATTTTTTTATTGAATAGTAAATTATAATTGTAGATTCAAGAATAAAAATAATTTGATAAAGTTCGTAATGAAAAAACATAAAATTATTGTCTTTTATTTCATTTTCTTGAAACATGTATTCATTTTTGCTCGCCACTGTATGTGCAAAAAAGTAAAACATGCTCTGACATAACAATATACATACAATCTTAAAATAACAAGCGCGTACCTACTGTGAAATATACATATTTATGTTCGCATTCCATTGCCAGCCAGAGGCATCAATGCGATTATAGCTAACAACACGTTCTCTTCTACCTGCTACATCGAACACGTTTGCCTTAGTTTGTTGGAACCAATTTTATTTGTTGTAAATAACTTGCATTTGGAGCAGATCCGAAACTCTGCTCCATAGGAAGATGAATTCGTTAGTGTTTTCTGTGATCTCAGCTGGAAAAACTATGGCGTTATGGTGCAGAATTTGTGACATATGGCGCGGTATGATACAACTGTTCCAGAAGCACATACAAGAAAAAGGCCGAGGATATTAAGTTATAGGTTCGATGAAAGAGGGTAGTTTTTTTTTTGGATGGACTGCAACTGCGTTACTATGCTGTTAAAGTTGCATACAGAGTACAGAACCAGGCACTGGAAAAGGCTGTAAGCTGGTGTTAGGTATCAGTGAACATACGTTTGGTGTGTGAATTATTATTATAAAGATGTAAACGATGAAATGTTGCCTAATTGCGATTAGGTTAGTGAGAAAAATATTTTCTGTTAATTTTGAAAAGTATTTAAAAACGATGTTTACAAAGCACTATTTAACGAATCTATATAATCTTGCGCCCGGTGCGGCTGTTCCACTTACTCCAATGCAAGGTCCGGCACTGCTTGCAACTAAAACTATCCACCTGGAGTCAGTAAGCGACTTAACGATGCAGGCATTCTTGGCCGCATTTCGACGATTCCTGACATAGGGGAGTTTGTTGTCAGATCCACAGCGGTTGTGGTAGTAATTTAGTGGGAGCAGAAGCAGAAGTTAGTCATCTTCTTAAAGAAGCTTCGCATGATTGGAAAGAAATAGCCACAGTGTTGCAAAAGGAACGAAGTGGAATTTTATTCCCCAGCTTCCCTTCAATTCGGAACATCAAAAATCACTTCAGAAAGGTTATCTGTTAAAATAAGACTCCGTACAAACTTGGCATATACATAACTGATTTGTCTGAGTGTTCGTTGCAGACGGTCTTCCTGCATTTTCAACATATTTGTTTTGAAGCGCGGCCTTTATCATGAGAACACATGCAACATCGTTTCCTCTTTCTAGACGTGTCAGCTTTGTTGTCTTCAGAATTCTTTGCTGCAGATGGTACTATTTCACCAATGACATGTTTTAGTGGCCCTAGTCTTGCGGTGTAAAATGTGAGGTGTAACTAATCCCATTGCAAGATTTCTGAGAAATAGTGGTCTTGCTTTGTGTTTTTTAGGTGCATTCCAATTTGGATATGATTTGATCCAAATCGCATATACAGCTATACCCGTAGCATCAATGAGGTTGTGAAAAATTATAAGGGGCCCTTTTTTGGGACGTAACTCACTAATAATATTTTTTTTCCTGAACCCAAATAAACTTGACTCCAGATCCCTGCATTTAATGGGAAGAAATTCTTTTGGAATATGTACATGCTTTATTTTTTCTTAGAGCTCCAACGCAGGTGAGACCCCTGCTCAATAATTGATTTGCCAGATGATATGATGTAAAGAAATTATCAAGCGTGAGATTTCGGTTCGATCCAGAGTAAGACTCGAAAAGCATCAACACCGCATTCTCCGCTTGATTACAATCTCTTTTATTCCCTTCCTTTCCAAGGTGAGGAATACTAAACAAGGGATAGTATGTAGAGCTATCACATATCCACCAGATCTTCATGCCATATCTATCCGGCTTTGAAGGGATGTATTGTTTGAATTGCACTCTACCTCGGAAGGGGACCAGTTGCCCATCAACTGTTAGGTTCATACCAGGCACATACATCTTCTTCAAATTTGTCATAACGGAGTTCCAAAGTTCCCTGCAAATTTGTCTCTCTGTCGTCTATCTGATCTCGTTGATGTGTCATCGAATCGTAAATGTTGCGAAATTTTGGCGAACCTATTTTTTGACATTGTTGCCCTGAATACTGGATGGCCATGAACTTCATCCCAGAAGTCCGTAAAATCAAAAATGTCTTCTTTTTTAGTGCCCGCGTAAATAAGCAGTCCTATGAAAAGTCTTATTTCAATGCCGTTAGTGAACTTCCATTTCTGTCCTTCCTTTTCTGTACCATGGCAATTCGTAAATTTGACAATAAGGCCAATAATTGTACTATCAAAAAAAAAGTAGAATGCATCACTTACTTCGTCAATATGCTTTCCAGGTGGTAAAACAACTTTATCTAATTGACCTCTAATAATGTTATGACTGGCCGATCTTCCTTGACTGAACGGTTCAGAGTTCCATTCAGTTCCATCCTTCCCAAAATATTTTTCAGTTTCAATATTTATATCATCATCCTCATCATTTAGCTCTATTTTATCGGCCAATTCCTCAAAGATTTCGGTAGCATCTTCCTCACTATCGTCACTGTCCAAATAATCAAAGTCACTTTCGTCATTTACTTCGAAACCATTATTATCATGGTCCGAGTCAGCCTCAATCGCCCTTCTTATATCGTCATGTGTAAGATATTTTCTTAGATGTATTACTGCTGGAATGGTAATCTGTATACAACAAAATAATTGTCTTACATCTTCTATAATCCATGAAAAAAAGGTACCTTTTCCAATATTCACAAAAATGTAAGAACACGCACTGCAATTCGGAACAACTTACTAGAGCACAAAAAATCAGAACTGAATTCCGCAATAATTACCTGTGTTCTGATGACACATGTTGCAAAGTCAAAAAAACTAACGGACTCTAAGTAAAGTTTCCCGTTAGTAACCATAACAATTCAAAACCACCTAGCATAAAAGAATACACTTTGCACACAGGGCATGCTTTTCCGTGTATTCTATTATTGTTGCAATAGAGGTGACTGTGAGACACCACCTGGGTGGATTAGGTTGGCAAATAATGATGGTGACATATGTTTGTTACAGTAATACATTCTTAACTTTTTTTTTTCATTTCTACGTAGTGTTTCCTTAGGGAAACAAAGTCAATGAATGAGAATGGGATTACTCTTCAAAAATTTGTGAAAATTACTATCGAAACTGAAATGGTTACCGAAAGGCGGATTAGGGTTAATCTGCAATAAGTTTCGTTTCCAGGCAGGAGGACTGTCTGCTGTTGAGACTTCACTCGAGGTAATGTCTCTTTGCGAGGATATAAGAGCTACCATTCTATTTAGTGCAGATATAGAGTTCTTTAGTTTGTTTTGTGAAGAAATAGATTCAATGGCAGCGTTATAGAGTGGATGTGTTGCGACGGCTAAAGCCTTGCTAATCAGATTCACGGCTCTCCTTTTCGCAAAGTTCTGAAACGATTGATATATAGTTTCTAGTCGTAAAGCTTCAATTATTGGTGATTTTAGTGCCCTTGAAGCTGTTCGAAAGCAGTTGTTAATAGCGGCATCAATTTCGCTGCTGTTCAACTAGAGATTTTGCTATTCTCAGCGCTGTTTCCAGATGTGGTTCTTTTTTCTTATAACAAATCATTTTAAGTGCGTTATCCCGTTGTTTTAATCTATTAACCACTTTTTTAACCTGAATATTCCATTTCATATTTCTACTGAAGGTAATGCCTAGAATTTTTAGTTCTTTTGAAAGCGTGGCTGTTGTACCTCGGATGTTCAAAGGAGAAGGATTACAATTTCTTTTTCTGCAAAGATGGAGTAAATCTTCTTTGGAGGGGGAAATAATGGCACCTGTCTTCTGGGACCATGTATAGATAGCTCTATCTGCTGTCTCTAAAATAGATTTCGCCTTTGTTGGTTCCCTAGAGGCTACTAAGTACGTATATATATATTATCGGCATATACTCCTACGAAATCTAGGTTAAGTGCTGTCTGCGTAATTTTAACTACATATTAGTGATTCTATGTATAAGTTATAGATCACCACCGAGAGAGGAGAGCCGTTATCGAGTTATTATATAATTCGAAATATTCTTCCAGTCATGAAAGACTTTACGAGCTTTAATAATTGGTTGTTTGAGACGTCACGCGGTCAAATGCTTTCTCTAAATCGGATGACATGACTATACTGCGCCTCGTTTTTGACAAATTTCCTACAAGCCTATTTTCAAACAGATGTGACAGTGTATGAACGCCTCTGTTCTCTCTAAAAGAGTGTTGCCCCGAGCTTGCTTTTTTTCCTGCCAACCAACTTATTCGTCTAGCAATAATTTTTTCAAAATTTTTTGAGAGAATAGCGAGATTGGGCGGTAATCCTTGAAATTGTGATAATCACGAGATTTTTTAGGTATTGGTTTGAGCTGTGCCCTCTTCCAGTCATATGGAAAAACGCCAGTCAATAAAATGGTGTTATACAAAGAAACGATTCTATCTTTGAGAGTATCAGAATATTGTTTGACCATGCAATATTTTATCTTATCTTCACCTGGGGTTGTGCAAAAGCCATTCTGAGAGTCATGTCAAGTTCCAATCGTGAGATGTCTTCAATTAGAAGTTTACATTGATCTTGGTGTGCTGGAAGGTTACTAAGATTGTATTCTAATTTGTTCTCAATAATAGATCCAGGATAGGTGGTGACTTCGCTATATGTATACCATTTGCAACCAAATGCATTACCTATAACTGCAGGATCATTCTCGATTCTATTATTTAGGTGCATGTAAGGAAAATCTCGGTGTGACCTGGATGATTGGAGTGACCGTATTCTTCTCGTATACCATAAAGTTTTCGTATCTAAGGATGGGTTCATTGTGTTGACAAAGTTTTCTCAAGAAGACCTTTTCGACTGAATTGATTCTCTCTTAAGTTTTGCACACGTTCTTCTATAGGCGACGCAGTTTTCTGTTCTTGGAAACCTGCTAAATTTTTCTTAGGGGATATTTTGGTCTTTTACCAAATTTGCAATTGCGGCGGTTCTTATTACTTTTTTTATCTTCGATGCTTCCTGGTTTATGTTATTCGTAGTGGGTGTAGTCAGTGATACAGTTTTAGTAATCTTTTCAAATAAATTTTGGTTGGCGAGTTTTTCTTTAAAACGGGGTGTAAATTTGGTAGTAGATTTGCGCTCTGGGATACGGATTATAAAAGGGATATGGTCCCTGCTTTCTCTCTGGGGAAGAGCCTCCCAACGAAAATAAGGTGCTACATTTTGGGTTTAGTTTAGTTTAGTTTATTATTAATATTGAAATCATTGTTCACATAAGACTTGTGTACAAAACACATCTTTAAAAAAAAAGAACAAACTTTTGTACATTACTTTAATTTGAGTTTAGTTTAAGGAGTTAAGTTTAAAAACGGAAAATAAAGTACCAAGAAAAAGAAACATAAGGAAAAGAAGAGGTAAGAAAGCAGGCAAATCTGTTAGGAATTATTAGCATAATGAAGAAACAATTTTTTCTTAAAGGCGGTTCTGTTCGTCGTGCGCTTTATATCTACGAGTAAACTATTCCAAAGGCGAATCGAGTTAACAAAAAATTGTCTAGATGTATTAACATATTTGCATCTTGGAATAATCAATAGCGACATTCTAACATTACGCGGAAAATTAATTTTTTCAAATAGATATTCCGGTTGTTTTGTTGTTAAAATTTTGTGTAGTGACAGTACAGTTCGATATTTCATCAATTCGTCGATTGACAAACCTACAATCTGATGGGAGCAGAAAGAGATATGTTCATATCTTCATTGCCGAATATGTATCTCGCACAGCTATTATAGGCAACATTCAGCTTTCGCCAAGATTCATAATCCATGTCGAAATATATTTCACACCCATATAATAGAATAGGCAGGATGTATGCTTTTACAAGCTTTAACTTAACTTTTGTGGGAAGATAGTTGGAGTTTGGACTAAGTCCTCTAAGGGCTCCGTAAACTTTCGATGTAGTTTTTGTAATATGAATCCTCCAGGTAAATTGTTGGCTCATGTAAGCCCCAAGATTTTTGAATGTTTCAACCTATTCAATTGGAGTTCGATTAATATAAAGAAGAGGAATGTCTACTTTAACTCGGCTAGCATTAATGATCATTGCTTTAGTCTTTGTTGGATTAAGACTGAGTTTATTTTCAAATGACCACTTACAAATTGTTGCTAATTGATCGTTTAGATTAATTATCGCTTGCTTAATTTGGGACTTGGGAAAAACAGAATAAATCTGCACATCATATGCATATATATGACGTTTACAATTCACAAGGCGCACGGATAAGTCGTTTATATAACATATAAAGAGTAGGGGTCCTAAAACGGATTCCCGGGGAACACCTGATGGAACAAAAAGACAAGATGAGCGCTTAGATATGACGACACCAAATTACATAGAGACCGGTCGAACAAGAATTGGGTCCGAAGTTTCATGACTAGTATTTTATGATCAACACAATCAAATGCCTTAGAAAAGTCTAAAAACACAATTAGTGCTAAGATTTTGTGGTCTAAGCCCTCACGCATATCTTCGCAAACCTTAAGTAAAGATGTGGTGCAATTATGCTTATCACGGAAACCCGTTGTTTGACAGTTTGTAATAAGCTGTTTATCGTTTAAACAATGTTTGACTTGTTTACTAACGATAGTCTCAAAAACTTTGCTCAGAAATGGAAGTATGGCAATGGGTGGATATTCAGTTTCTGGGCGCGATGGAGATTTCGGAATTGGCACCACTTTAGCAATTTTCCAACTTTCAGGGAAGGTTGAAGTTGTGAGTATTGAATTAAAAATATGCGTTATATGAGTGAGAATGACTGGAACCAGGATGTTTATGAACGTTATTATCCCATCCAACTGCGTTAGATGTAATGTCAAGGATCGTTTTACCAACACTGATTTCGTCAGTACATTGTAGGGAGAAAGTGTCGTCGCCACTGCATTGCGATTCAGATATATTTGTCGGATTATGTATATCATATGCAGAAACAAATTTAGCATTAAGTTCGTCTAAATTGATGAGGCTTGAAAGGGCAGGCTTTTCAGAAGTAGAGTGAGCGCACAGTCTTCCAAAAGTCGGTGTTTGAGCTAACTGCATTGAACTTGTTTGCATAAAATGACCTTTTATTAGATCTGATTCATGAGGTTACTGCATTAGAACAGCTTTGAACTCTGTGTGTATTTCAGGACATTTGTACCGTCTCCATCTCCTATACAGGATATCCCGGGCTTTTATGGGATCAAAGACTTCTTTTGTAAGCCAAGGCAATGTGCATTTCTTGGACCTTCTTTTTACCACTGGCACATGGGTTGCCATAGTAACATCAATTACCGAAAAGGTGTTCCTCTTACTGAAGAAAGTTGAGAGTCATCAAATAATTTCCCTGTACTACTCGTCGCATCTGAACCCCATAAAGTATTATGGGCATTTAGATCATGATGGCATCTATCGTTACTTGCACGAATTCTATCTAAGATATCTGAACTAATTTGTACATCATGTTCTTTATAAATGTTAGTTATTTTGATGTGTGTTGGAGCTCGGATTTGGATCGTATGATGAAGAAAAATTTGAAGACAACGTAATGCGTTAGTCTGTTTGAATGTTATTCCTTGCAATAAACCCTATACCAGCTTTACAGTAGACGCAATTCTTATTAAAATGTAATGATTCGTAATTTTTCATTTTGAAAAGATGGAAGTGTTTTGAGGTTTCTTGAATTGCGATTACGTCTGGTTTATATTTGGCGCTTAGTCGTTCAAGAGCGTGTTTGTTTTTGCAATAACCTTGTAGGTTTCATTGGAGAATGATTAAACCCATGATTAACTGAGTCATTGTGGTGGATTTTAATTTGTGGGAGTAGGTATTGTATTTAAAGTGCTATTGTTAAGTTGGTTTAGAAGACTTGAGTTTAAAGTAGTATTTAATAGAGCTGGTTTTGTGATAAGGGCGGACTTTAGTGGATGAGGCGGAGCCTGAGAGGAATCCTAAGAGTTAGTTTCCATGTTTACAACATTAGTAGTAATTGACAGATCTAATACGCCTCCGGTTACTTTAATGGCGATGCTTGAATAAGATGGTGTCGAGGACGATGTAGTTGTTTGATGTTTGGTAAAGTTGTTATTTGATAATTGTTTGCTATTTCGATTATGTGTGTGCATGATTCGATATCAGTTTTGATATTTTGTTTCGAACTATCCGAGCTATATGTTTTTTGTGGTTTTGTGGTAAACGGGTTTGGTTGTTGTGTTTTCTTATGTTCATTGCTGTGTTCTGTGTCCATGTTTTTCTTAGAATTGTTTGATGAACTTGCAATTTTGTTTTTTCTACCAATATTAGGCTTTTGTAATTTCTGCCAATATTAGACCACCAACATCTCGTGTTTTTGGGGCAGGGAGCTGGTGAAGTGAGGGGTTGTCGTTAAATATTTGCCAAACATCCCTAACGGTTCACCGACGAAAAATGTTGATTTTTTTGACCAATTTGTATCGCAGGAAGGCAGGACAAGCGGTATTGCTTGATGTATGTATTGCCCTCGGTATTGCAATTGATACAGTAAACACGCATGCATTCATTATGTGGGGGAGGCAGCCAGCAGGTTTTGCACAGAGGAGTACCAGTGCATCTATTTTTTGTGTGCCCAAGTTTCTGGCAAGATATACACCGCATGGGGTTTGGTATGTATTCGTCCACCCTGCGATTTACCCATCCAATTTTAACCTCGTTTGTTCGTCGAATTAAATCGAGAGTTAATATAGCCGCACCAGTGGATACCAGAAAATCGTTTTCATTTTTCCTTAATTTTTTTTTAACATCAATAACTTTGATTTTTTTTTTATTTTCGTAAAAGTTCTTCTTCCGTGATTTCAGTAATGTGCTTTGAGAAGATTCTTCCTTGTATAGAATTAAGACTTAGATAATTTGATAACTTGACATGGATTGAATCAACGAGTTTAGCTTTTAAGAATTTGTAAGCTGCTTCCACGTTCAGCACTTTGAGAAGTAAGTCTCCTGACCTCATGGCTTTTACTTCCAGGATGTCTTTAGAAATGACCTCAAGACCTCGGTTGATTTGAATTGGGTTGTAGGAGGAGAGAGGACGCACATTTTCGCCTATTTTCCCCATTCCCGTCACTGTTTCGTGGGATATTATCATTATTAATGACAGGTAGCTTTAGATACTCTTCGCCTGAATACTTGCTTTTCATTTTTTTAGTTTGGTTCTCATTAAGGCTTACATCTGACGATAAGTCTTTGACCCAGTTTTTTCGAGAGGGATCTGTCCCCCAGTCCACCGTTTTTTAACTCAGTTGTATACTTGTTGTTTTATTTGTATAAGATTGAAAATAGGAGTTTCATTTACCATAGAAAGTAAACAAATAAAAGGAATAGTTTAAGGAGAACGTAATTTATGGTTACACCAACTAACCAACCAAAATTCTTTCAGCAATACGTGTTGACACGGCTTTTGCCAGAACAGAACTGAAACGCGTAAGTTGTTTAAAACGACTTGTGGTATACCATATTACAAAAATGAACGTGCTGCTTAGATAGAATCTTCAATTTGGACGAGTTTAGAAATTATTGGTTATAATTATAGTTATTATTGGAGTTGAAATTCGCCAGCATACGTATAGAATTTATAATGAGAGAAACACATTGGTAAATTATTTATAAACATTTTTTTTTTTTTTTTTTTTTTTATAATCGGCGCGCGCTCAAGGGGTTTTGTACCCTTAAAATGTTCGTACACAGCGCGGGCGAAGGAAATTTAGGGAGGAAGAAAAGACAGGTACCGATGTACATTGTTTTTAAATGTTTGCAAGTTATAACGACCAGGAAACACAGAGGTCGGCAGGGCATTCCATAAGCGAGTTGTACGGCTTAGGAAAGAATCACGATATTTAAGAGTACGTCCGAAAATGGGCTTGAGGGTATACTGATGAGCATTCCTAGCGAGACGGGTGTTACGGTTGAAAGTTTGAATGGGCGGAATGCTACTGGCAATTTCAATGGAGCACTGGTGGTGGAAATAGCGATAAAACAAAGTGAGACAGGAGACTTTACGTCGGTGTTCGAGGGTATCAATTGATTGACTGATATTAGTATCACCAATTAGTTTTATCGCACGGTTTTGAATCCTATCTAGCAGGTGCAGAGATGTTTTAGGAGCACCTGACCAGATGTGGGCATTGTACTCCAATTTTGGGCGGATAAATGCCTTATATATTGAGGCCAGATCAGAGGGGGTAAAATATTTCTTACATCGCTTGAGAAAACCTAGACATTTCGCAGCATTTTTGGCGACATCGAATATGTGGTCATTCCAACGTAAGTTGTTACTGATACACATACCGAGAATGGAAAGTTTATCGGTTTCGACGATGCAAGTGCCATTCATGGATAATGGCTGGGTATTTGAATTTCGCTTTAATGACAGCAGACAGCATTGAGTTTTGGAAGCATTAAATTCTACTCGGTTGATAGTTCCCCAGTTGGTTATGCTGTTAATATCGGAATTTAATGAGCTTAACATACGCTGCCGTTCCCGTTCTACAGCCGAAGAGCAGGGGCGTGAGTCCGGGAACGAATATGAGAAGCAGAGAGTGCTGTCATCAGCAAAGGAATAAATTGGATTAGAAGTAGTAGACAAGAGATCGTTAATGAAGATTAAAAAGAGTGTCGGAGACAGAACGGAGCCCTGGGGCACACCAGCATTTATTTTGTGAATATCAGACTTGAAACCGTCCAAGACGACTTGAATTGAACGTTCCGAAAGGTAATTTCTAATCCATTGAAGAAGAGAGTCATCGATCCCAAGAGCACGCATTTTCGACAAAAGAGCCTGATGCCAGACTCTGTCAAATGCCTTAGAAATATCAAGTGCAACTAACTTGCTTTCGCCAGATTGATGTACGCTTTGGTTCCACTTTTCGGTGAGACATGCCATCAAATCACCAGTGGACCTGTTGCTACGAAAACCATATTGCCGGTCACTGAGAAGTTTTCGTGTTTCGAGATATTTCATGAGCTGACGATTTATCAGCGTTTCCATGACCTTGGAAAGAAGGGACGTAAGTGCAATGGGTCTGTAGGAGGATAGAGAAGAAGATTCGCCTTTTTTAGGGACTGGCTGGACAAATGCTGTTTTCCATCTGCTCGGAAAGAGTCCTAAAGAGTAGGACTGATGAAAAAGCTTACGCAGTGGTTTTGCCAGCGTAGAAGAACACCTCTTCAGAAGAAGGGGAGATATACCATCTGGACCAGCGGATTTATGCATGTTGAGATCTTTGAGTACTCTTGCTACTACACGAGTGCGAAAGTAGATTCGTCCCATTGTAGATTCGATGCACTCGAGTGTAGGCGGGGACAAAGCACAGTCTGGGAGTGTTGAGCTAGCCGCAAAGTGTGCAGCAAGCAGATTGGCCTTGTCCAAAGAGCTGACAGCTGGAATGTCATTGTAAATGAGCGTTGGGATGGAGGATGAGGCAGAATTTCTAATGTTTTTGACGAATGACCAAAAATTTTTACTGCCTTTGGGACATTGTAATATTTTTTGCCTCAGGTTTTGGTCATATTGGAATTTCACACGCTTAAGAAGGGCGTTGCAGTCATTTCTGGCTCGTTTAAACTTTTTTCGGTTTTCCTCTGTCGGGTTGGTCTTGTAGGACCGAAAAAACAGTTCTCTAACCCTGACAGCCTCTTTACAGCTCGAATCATACCATTCCTTTTCTTTTGGTTTGATACTCTTCATCCGATGTGGGATAAAGCATCTCATTCCAAAGAGAATAGTTTCTGTGATCATGTCAGCAGCGGCATCCACGTCGTTATCGAGGAAACATAACGACCAGTTAAAATTCCTAAAGAAGTTGTTAAGTCCGCTCCAATTGGCTTTCTCGTATTGCCATACGGTTCTTTGAGGAATCTTTTCTCTAACTGTGTGGTGGGTGTACGAGAATTTAGCTGATATGACACAATGGTCCGACGAGCCTAGAGGGGAGAGTACATCAACGCAATACTTGTCAGGGTGAGAGGTTAAAAACAAGTCCAGGGTGTTGGCGGTATGACTATCAACGTCTGGTATGCGTGTGGGCTCATTAACAAGCTGGGTTAAGTTATTTTCCGCAGCGAAGATCTCAACACACCGTCCTTCGGGTGTTGTCTGTCCAGAATGTCGAAGCCAACCAGAATTGTGTATATTGAAATCGCCCGTAATCACGATTTCAGTATGAGGATACAGGGATACAATTCTTTGAATGGAATCAGACAGCGCATCAAACTCGTGGAAGGTCGAGTTGCTGTCCAGTTTGGGGCTTCTGTAAATAAAGCAGTAGTGGATAATTTGCTTACGGAGATGGAATTTTAACCACATGAAATTGAATTCCGGATTGGAACAGGGACTACATTGTGGTGGAATTTGGTAAGCTACATCACTACGCACATAAATGGCGAGACCGCGACGGGGAAAGAATAGTGGCACTAGTTCGTAGCCAGGTAGCTTCAGATCATTGTGGTCTGAGAGGTGTGGGCGGGGATCTACCTGTGTTTCGCTAAGTGCCAAAACAGCTGGTCGGTACTTACAGACGTGGACGTACGCAGAAAAGTGATTGCTTTTTAGCCCGCGTATATTGGCTACGTCCACCCTGAATTCCCTAGACATAATCACAAACAAACATAGTAAACACAAACACCGACGATACATTGAAAATAATAAGGGTACAAGTTATGATCCTTGAGGGAGACCTTTTCAGACATAACATACGGAAGAGAGTTTACTATTTAACGACACGTGACAAACACATTAAAGAGGTTAGAGAGCTTATTACATAAAATTATAGGCTCAACTGATTCAAAGGCTTTAGAAAAGTCAAGTAGTATCAGAAGTATTATGTCGTTAAGATCACTTCAGCAATACAGCTGTCACCTCCACGGAAGCCTGATTGGAAGGGGGATAAAAGTTTGTTTTGTTATTTCGTTAGATGTACTAGATGGAGTGAAAAGTGACCTCCTTGATCGCCAGAATGCGCTGCCACTGCAAAAAAGGTTATAGTGCCTTGAAGGCCGTTCATATTTAGGCAGACATGCCAAATTTCAGTGCGATACTGTCTTTAGTTTTGTGTTGACAGCTGATTGTTGTTGACGTGTTTGGCATCATGTTGAGTATGGAGAAAAACGATTTTCGTTCTCTCATAAAACATTATTTTTTGAGAGGCAAAACGGCGAAGGAAACAAAAGAAAAGTTGGATAAATATTATGGGGCCAATGCTCCGTCAGATTTCACCGTCAAATGTTGGTTTCGAGAGTTTCGTGGTGGCCGCAACTCCACTACCGATCAAGTCCGCAGCGGCAGGCCCTTCGATGCGCTTACAGAGGACAATGTCAAAAAAATACATGAAATGGTGTTGGCTGACCGGAAAGTGAGGGTGCGCGAGCTAGCAGATACCACAAAGTACTGAGCGCACACCCCATATTTTGGGCAATATTCTGCATGTGAAAAAGTTATCCTGTCGCTGGGTGCCACGAATGCTCACTCCTGACCAAAAACATGAACGAGAGAGCAGTTCGAAAGAGTGTTTGGACTTGCGGATGCGGAATCGGGCGAACTTTTGGCGTCGATTGGTAACTGGATTTGGATCCCTCGGACTATTATCTCTTCCCATAGCTCAAAAGATGGCTCATCAATAAAAAATTCAGCTCACGCGAGGAGATCATCGACGCAACGGAGGAGTATTTTGCAGACCTTCCGGAAAATTACTTTTCGGACGGGATCAAGAAGTTGGAAAATCATTGGAATAAGTGTATGAAACTAAAAGGGGACTATATTGAATAATATAAAAAAACTTTTAACAAAAAAAAAATTTTAATTCCCAAGGAGGTCACTTTTCACTCCATCTAGTAGTTTTTGAATTGCTTTGATAGGATTAATTCAAAGGGTTTTGAAAAGGAGGGTAATACACTTATTAGTCTGAAGTCTACGTTGCTACCCTTTTTAAGAAGTAATATTATTCTGGCTTCCTTCCAAATGTCGGGATATACTAAAATTGTTATTATTGTATTAAAAAAACATGTTATATGAGGGCTCCCGAAAGGGAGGACTGTTTTAATAAAACCTAGGTTAATATCATCTAAGCCCATGCATTTCGGCTTGACTGCAAAGAAAGCCTCACAACGATCTAGAATATTAATCGCCGACAGCGATAAGGCTTCTTCAAAATAAGTATTAGTACTTGAGAAGAGCATTGGGCGTCTGTCGGTATTGAATTAACATAATTCTTATTTATCTTTTCAACATTAGCATCACCTCTAATGCTTGAAGATAGATGTTTTGGTAACCTAAGTTTTAGGAATTCGTTGCAGAGCTTCTTAAAGGGTTGAAGTAAATCTGTTCGCAAAAAAAAAAACGTTTGGCATTTTTGAACTTGATTGTGGTAATTTTGTTGGGGACTGAGCTTAATCTAACTTAAAAACTAACAGAAAGACTTAAGAGCTAGGAACCAAGGGAATGATGGAGGAGACCTTGTTTGAGACGAGGAGTACTCAGGTTGAAATCAAAAACGGAGAGGTTTGAGTTGACGTTTCGGAGCATAACAGTGATTGGTTCGTTGGTGCCATAAGAGGTGCGGTGGACCGGTAGCTACAAGAGACAAGGACAACGTAGATTACGTGGGTTGGTGTTGAAGGAAATGGAGTTGAATGAAAAGAATGTCAGCAATATTCCTACGTTCTTCTAACGAATTCATATCGAGAAGTTTGAGGTGGTCTTGATAGGGAGGCAAGATTAAAGTGTCATTCCAGGGCAGAGCACGGAGAGCAAATTGGAGGAATCGACGTTAAATACCCTCGATTCGGGAAACATGAACCCGGTGAAAGGGGGACCAAGCTTGACTGGCATACTTAAGCAGGGGGCGAACAAAGCTATTTGTAACATAGTGAGATCTGGTTACATACGGGTTGGAAAATTCTTTGGGCCACCGTTTAGTAAAGCCATGTGATGAGTTGGCTTTAAGGAACATCGTATTGATATGCGAATGGAAATTAAGCTCACATGCCGAGATGTTGAAAACAGTGATCTAGGGGAATTGGTTGACCATCGAGAAAATAAAATCAGGGAGGAGGCGGGTTACATCTACTTGACATTGGGCTATTTTAAGTTCTAGACTTCTAGTTTTTGAGGGAGGTTGAAAACCGATCAAGGTCTTCTTGAAGGAGGGCAAAGTCAAGGGGATGGTTTTAACAAATTTTGTGTTGTCAGCGTCAAAGGAGAGGGAGGAGTGTTTAATGACACTCTCAAGGTCGTTAATGGTTAGAACGAAGGGAAGAGGACCAAGACGGCTGCCTTGTGGAACTCCAGATCAGGGCAGGAATAGAACAGAAAGGGCGGATCTAAACCGAACATTATAATAACAGTTTATCAGGTAAGAATAAATTGATTTTAATAAAAGAGGCACGGTTGCAATCGGTTGCAATAACATCGATTTGCTTGCCATTTTCTAAGGCTGCGAGAGCAAAAGACACGAGCTAAACTAGGTTTGTGGTAGTTGATCTGCCTTTAGAAAACCATGTTGCCGGGGCGAAATAAAAGGCTTGCATTTGAAGCGTAAGGCTTCCTATAAAATGCTTTTAAGAATTTTGGGCGTATGAGAGAGTT
Source organism: Volucella zonaria (assembly GCA_963966105.1). Taxonomy (NCBI): domain Eukaryota; kingdom Metazoa; phylum Arthropoda; class Insecta; order Diptera; family Syrphidae; genus Volucella; species Volucella zonaria. Next base: position 19,870,568 of record OZ014532.1, on the reverse strand, counting down.
TAGCAATTGGTAACTTTATGTTTAGACCCCTTCTTGTGTATCGAGATTACAAAAGAGGTCTTTCAAATCTGTGGAAATTCTCTCTGGGGAGCCAGGTAGAAATTCATCTTCAAGACTTAGTAACTTTTCTTCAATAACTACAGAATCGAAATTTTGAGTGAGATAGCGACCAACGGAGAAGTTTGGTATGTCATTGAAGTAATGGATCTGGCAAATGATTGTTTGAAAAATGTATTGTAGTAAAAAAGTTGGCGATGGTGGAGGATCACTTGTATATTTGGTTTCGAAAGCGAGAGAGGAAGAGTAACCATAGGTCTTACTTTTGCAAGGGACAAATTGAAAAAAAAATTTGGGATTATTTATAAGATTGATTTGCGTACTATTCAGGCAACGTTGATTAGAGAGTTGTAGAGTTCAATGAAATGAAGATATGTACCTAGATAATTTGAATAGTCGGAAGAAGAGTGGGTGCACAGGAATACCGCTTATAACTTGTTTCTTTTATTTCGTAGAGATTGCAGTCTACGATTATACCAAGAAGGGGTATGTTTTATGGCGGGAATGTGGCACATAAAGGGAGATGGATTTGAATATTCTTCTGTAAAAAATGGAGAGGGCAGCGACCATAGATAGATTGGCAAACTCAAAAGAAGCCTCTCTTAGATAGGTATTGATTTTAAGGAAATTAGCTTTGTGAAAATTTTAAGCAGTGATAGTTGCGGAGGAGGCGACTAGAGGGGAGACTGACGCCACTGACTTGACATAGACTAGAGTCTGTTAGTCGATCTAAGAGCAGGCATTCCTTAGTGAAAATGAGATTAAACCCTATGAGAAAAGATAGGTCTTCAAGTGGAGTCCATTTCAGCTGAGGCAGATTAAAATCGCCGGAGATAATGATATCATCAAGCGAGTTTGACAAGTCGGGCAAATTTTCAATTGCATCAATAGCAAGCTGGTAGGATTCGATAGGTTGGGTAGGAAGAATGTAACAGTACATAACATACAAGCATCAACGAGTAAGTGTTATTTTAACTGACACAAAGCCGAGCTTAGAAGAAGATGAAGCTGCAACAAGAGAGGAGTCAAAGCTGTTGCGAATGGCCAGTAGGACACCTTGACAAAGAGACAATCACCGGTGTTGTGCGATCATCAACCCGAAAAACATTAAAAGAAAGAGGGAATAACTCCTGGTTTTTTATGTTTAGGATATGATTAGCTGCAGCCACAGCGTAGATAACAAATGCGAGAGCATGAGATTGATGCAAAACGGCGTGGGTTGTAGAACGCAGTCCTCTTACGTTCTAGTAATGAGGGAAGGTTTTTCCATGACTTCTTAGGTTCGAAAAAATTTATTGTGGTCAAATCGACTGCGTTGGAGGTGTGAGACTCTTTTAGCGTGTACATAGTTGCGAAGAGCTTTACACTTTTTGTGGAAGTATATTGAAAATCTCGTGACACTTTACATAAAGTTTCCTGAGTTTCATAGTCCAGAGAGCGCATAACGACATTCGGTGGTATCGCTAGTTTGCTGCGTTAATTTAACAGTAGGTGGGGTCAATAGAAGAGGAAGTTGTTAAGGAAGAGGGGTTTGATGTCGTAACAGATACTAGGGCGGGTCAATAAGTCCGTGACTTTTGGATTAAAACAGATTTTTTGATAAAAAAATAATTTTATTTTTCAACGTAGTCTCCCTTGAGCTCTATACACTTTGTCCAACGCTTCTCCAATTTTTTTATCCCTTCCAAAAAAAATGATTTGTCGAGGTCCTCAAAATAGGCCTTTGCTTGCGAGATGACTTCATCATTGGAGTCAAATCTTTTTCCACCAAGCCATTTCTTCAGGTTTGGGAACAAGAAGTAGTCGCTCGGAGCCAAATCTGGAGAATAGGGTGGATGAGGGAGCAATTCATAGCCCAATTCATGGATTTTTGCCATGGCAACTGCACATGTGTGCACCCTTGCATTGTCTTGGTGGAAAAGAACTTTTTTCTTGGCCAAATGAGGCGCAAAAACTCCTCCATATTGCGATTAAACAACGCCAAACCTTCCTGTGAAGTTGTTACACGATTGCGTTTGTGGTCGACTGTGAGCAAACGCAGCACCCATCTTGCGGAAAGCTTTCTCATGCCCAAGTGATCATTCAAAATTGAAACCACTGAGCCATGCGAGATCCCTACGGCTTCCACAATCTCTCGCACTTTCAATCTTCGGTCGGCCAACACCATATCGTGAATTTTTTCGATTGTTTCGGGTGTAGAGACCTCAACTGGGCGTCCAGGACGTTCGGCATCTTCAGTGCTTGTACGGCCACAACGAAATTCAGTAAACCACTTTTTTACCATTGAAATCGATGGTGCAGAGTCCCCATAGTATTTATCAAGCTTAGCCTTGGTCTCGGTAATGGTTTTTTTTCGCAAGAAATAATGCTTAATAAGCACACGAAATTCACTTTTTTCCATTTTCTCTTCAAATTAGTGAGTAGTCTGATAAAAATAGCTGTCAAACACAAACTAACTGACGCAGCAAGTTTAAATTTTGGCAGGAGTCAACTGACAGATGCCTGTTGACAGGAGCAGTGTTGCTGTTTCAGTAAAGAGGTCAGAAATTCAAAAAGTCACGGACTTATTGACCCGCCCTCGTATTATGTCGGAAGTGGGGTTTAAAATGTGAGAACTTTCTCCAGTTAGGATACTCAGCTCCAGCTCCAGTTCTGAGGTCGCGGTGGTGGGAGTTTGAATTGTGGGGGTTAAGTCGAAAGAGACACGTTGACGTTGGGGCTTAAAATTAGGAAAAGTTTTAGTTTTGAAACTCCAATTGGGGCTGGGTTTATTGTGGGAAGAGGAGGTGGGTGTTGGCAGTTTGTATTTACTTGCTAACTTATTAGCTGATTTCGGTATGATGGACTACTTAACTTTTTCCTGCTCCTTGGTCCTATTTTCAAACCATTTGCAGACACGCATCTTTCCAAAATTGAAACTGTTGCTGGCTGGATTATAGAAAAGCCACTCATATTTAGCCGGAAGATTGAGTTTAAAGTTACGCTTTCTTCTGTCGTGAGATGTTGGAAGCAAATTGCAGTGGCTAACACGATATTAACTCGATTTCTGGATCTTATGAAATCGTTTCATTTTGGAAATCATTTTGGTACACCGGAAGCATTTCCAGCGTTTAAACTACTTGTCTATTCGTGACATTTCATGCAGAATTTTACTAGTCATCCAAAAACATTTAACGGTTTTTACGGCACCATTTCGTCTGGGTACAAATTTTTCGTAGAAATGATGTATATTTTTGTAAAGAATTAAGGGGTATAGACTATAGGTATAGTAGATCGAGTAAAAGCGTAATTGATAAAGTTCGTTAGCAATACATATACTCGTAGGACAAATTAATGTCTCGAAAGTTGCGATATAAATATGTTTCACAGCAGATTTTGTTTGCTAGTTACAAGTCGAAGGAAACGAAAATAAGGTCGTGGTATGAAAAGTCAGGAACTGATAGCTGAATATAAATCTTTAAGCAGCTTGTATCACTCAATGGAGCTATTTTAATCAATGATGGTGATTTTTCGGGCATAAAATGAGTTGGGATGGTATATTTTAAAAGAGATAAGTTGAGACCTTGCATGCAATCTTTAGGACGAGTACTAGAAGTGCTCACTATTAAATTAATATTATAACACACAAAAAAGTTTGGAGACAGATGACACACTTCTTCTAATATGTCTCTAAGTAATTTGTAATTGGCAACATCAGGTGGAATATATACAGAGCCGTTTGTACACTTACCGCTATCGATAAAAATGTATTCAAACCGAGGAAGCTCGTTTGATTTAATGTCAAAATTGGGTTTAGTATTTGCTCCGCCGTGTATTGCTTCCCCGCTATCTATTCGATTTATTCGATCTGCCCGGTAGAGTCGAAGGCTCTTAAGCGAAAATAGGTCATTTGGCAGATCTTTGTTTAGTCAGGATTCTGAAATGCAAATTATATTAACTTGGTTATGTTCGAAGATTTTCTTGAATTCATCAAGCTCATTTACGATGCTCTGAGCATTTGTGTGACAGATGTGTAAACCGTCATAATAAATACACATTACGGGGTGAATGACTCTAACTCCAACTTTTTAAAATGCTATAATTTTTTTATTTTTTGATAAATTTTATTGTGCCGAAGCAAAAATTGCTGGAAAATAACTCAATTTTCAAATTGTATCAGTAGTTTTCAATACGTCCACCTTTGGCGCGAATAATGGCCTTGAGACGGCCGAAGAAAGCATCGCACGCTGCACGCAAGTGGCTCTGCGGTATTTTGGCCCACTCAGGGCGAAGTGCTAGTTTGAGGTGGTATTTTTTAGTGCCAACCTTCGCCTTCAAAATACCCCAGACAGAGAAATCCAATGGATTTGCATTCGGAGAATTTGCAATCCATTGTGTCGAAGAAATGAAGTACGGAACACTGTTTTTTAACCAATCTTGGTTGACGCGCGCTTTGTGAGACGGTGCCGAGTCTTGTTGAAATGTCCACGGTGTCCGACTGAAATGATTGTTTGCCCAAGGCTTCAATACTGCCTCTAAAAGAGTTTGACGGTATACGATCGCATTAATTTTGAAGCCACGGTGCAAAAATACGAGCGGAGAGCGACCATCGGCGGTTATGGCGGCAAAAACCATCACCATCGTTGCTGCCTGCTTTCTGGTGGCCGTCAGAATGTGTAAATTTTCGAAGGACCTCTCTGGTAAGTAAACTCGGTCATTTTGTTTGTTGACATATTGTTTGTTGACATATTTTTGTTACGGTGTAAGATCGTGTGCTTTTTGGAACTTCAATGGCTTAAGCCCAAGCTCATTTTTCAGTATCTGTTGCATCCGTTACAACGATATGTTGAGCTCACGAGCCATTTTTCTTCCACTTCGACGCGGATTTCGCTCAATTCGAGCCTTCGCTTTCCGAACCATTTCTGCCGATGTTGCTGTTTTTTTATGACCATCTCCATAGCGTTTTGCAACGCTGCCAGTATCACAGTAACGAGCTATGGTTCGAGACACAAACGATTTATTCACTTTGAGATGCTGGAGGGCTCTAACGATAGCTACTTGTGGTTTTCCAGCCAAATATAAAGCAATCACACTATCACGTTTGAATTCCATAGCGGATAAAAATTTTTCAACACATCTGAGACGCAAGTCGTTTAAAAGGCTTGTACATAATAAAATTATCTGTTATAATTCAAAATTTGAGCTCACTGTCATGAACGGTTTGGAAATTATAGCAGTTTGGTTGCAGTTCGAGTTATTCCGGGTGTATATTTAATAAAAATAGCGAACTTTCGTTCATGCAATCAACACTACTATAAGGGTTGTTTTGGGTCATAATTAAAAACTATTTGGGCAAAATTTGAACAGAGACAAAGGAATAAAATAAGGAAGTGAGAGGAAGAGAGGTAAGTAGCAAGAATAAAATAAGAAATAATAGGAGAAAAAACTATGTAAAAATAAGAAATATTAATAAAAATATTGAATATTATAATTGTTTAGGCCTGCATATTTTCTGGGTTCTGATTTCCATTTTGGGTTTGTCCATTTTCACTTTTCGGATTTTCGAGTTCAATTCTTTTTCTTTCCAAATCTTGTAGGTTAATCTCCAGCCGATGGCAATTTTCAGCGAGTTGCTGCATTTCTTGCTCATGCTCCAATTTAAATTATGTTTGCGTTAAAAATCTGCTCAATTACGATCAATTGAGAGAACTCCTGCTTAAAATTAGTTCCCCACGCTTGTAGTTTCACAGCCTGTCCGCGGCTGCGTTGCTGATATCACTCGGAGAGTTTGAAACATTTTTTTGTTGTTAGTCGTGACGTGTCTCAGGCTTATTGGAAAAAAAAAACAAATTTGATCACAATTGGAAAAATGAAACTAAGCTTGATTGCCTTGATTGATAATTGTATTAATGCGTTGAATATTAGTATATGTACTGGAGGCTGGTATGCGTTTTAGACAAATGTTGGACTCAAACTTTGGTATGAAACGGGTGGAAATGAAAAGTTGTTATGGATAGACTGATAGCACTTCTTATTCTTGTCTCTTGTGGACACTATGAAATTGGATATTATCATCATAGCCAACGAACGATTTCCCCGCCTCAACATCCACAACGAGACTTACTACTCAACTGATAAATAACCCTTAACCAGTTTGCCTATATTAATTCAGACTATTGCAACTAAGGTAAAAATGCGAATATCTCGGACGGCTGAGCACTAAAGAAGTATTATGAAGAAATTTGATGTCCAACGACTTCTATATCAAGAGAATGTTGGAGCCTTTTCTGATTGAGTCTTGTAAAACCTTTCGAGAAGTCATACGCTGCCAGCATCAAATGGTGACATTGTCAGCAAGCGATTTGGGACGCTACATTTGATGTGCTATGTTTCACTCAACCACCGCAATGAAACCTATGGTTTGACAAAGAGTTTCGTAAAGCGCAAACTGCGAAGCAAGCGTCATACATGCTGCGCTCTCTGAACGAAGGAGATGGGACAAAATTCGACTTCTAAGAAAAAAACGCAAGAAGCAGAGAAGTGCTCGATCGAGGCCAAGACAAGAATACAGGTATAACGATGGGAAAATATAATAGCAAATGGTAATAGATGGCCAATATTCCGCTGTGAGGCAGAGTGAACCATTCAACATGGATGATGATCGACATCTTCATTCATTGGGATGAAAAAGGTTTGGATAGCGATTATTAAATTAAATGTAAGTTTTTTGTTTGGGGCGAAGGTGAAAGCCTTACATGGATACTATGACCAAGCGCGTGCTCACAGAGGTGTGAGGTTCTAACACATTAAAAACACCTTCCTTTTAAACCAATCTGTTTGTTAGGTACTGCAACTAAGTTTCGACTTATCAAAAAAATTTTCTGTCATGAAATAAACGTGTTTGCCAAGTGTTCCGGCATATCCCGCCATTTAAATGCGGTTAAATTTTATTGCTCTAGGTTGAAGGGTTTGGTCCTTTGAATACGGCTCAGATTTCTTTGAGTTATGGATGTGTCTGATTAGTTAAATATTGTACTTTCTCGTAAAGGTATTTGTTTCCTCTTCAACTGTAGGAATTCCGAGATCTGTATGGAAATTGGTAATCGTCATTTCTTATGCACCACGGAGCAAACTAATTACGGTGCTAAATAATTACTCTAAGAACTTTATTTCCAAATGTTCGTCCTCGCTGAATTTTTTTTTCTTAGCTTTGTGTTAAATATCCATAAAATGAAATGTTATATTTTTTTTTTTTATTTGGTCAAAGTTCTTGGAAAATGAGTCCCTAAATCATCGTTTTTTCACATAAATTAAATTTGTCCTAAAAGATCCTTTAAATGTCTTAAATCGATAGATTGCGTTAAAACGAGCAAAAACTTGTATGAGGAGGAGGGTCTATCTCCCCTCGTTTATTATTAGCTTTTAAATTATTAACTCCAAAATTTCCACAACCTCTAAGCAACTTATTTTTCTTTTTAGAACGCACCTTAAACCTCTTAAATAAGGGTCTGAAGTTATTAACAGTCTTTGAATTAGATCTGTCATTGTGTCCACTCTTGACGTTTTCCCCGTGAAAAGTTCCCTATATTTTCTGTTGTCATTGTTTCTGGTTTCTTGCTCTTCTTCCGATAGTTGGCCAATCGGAAGGATACAAGATGCAATAACTTGCTTTCCATAAAATAACACTTTGTGCACGCTAACTGGCATATAATACCAGCCATATTTTTCCATGTACAAAGTTCTTAATCGAGTTACAAAATTATCAAATGCATCAAGATTGATAGAAAACCCAGAAGAGAGTGTTTCTATAACGATGTGGAACCCTTTTATAAGCTCTAGGTTTATGCCTGTAATTTCAGCTGTTTTGGTTTCATCTCTGAAGAACCGCCTAGCTGTATTTCCATCGTTTGTGTCAACAAGTAATCCATTTTCTTCCTGATTTTCACGTTGTCCTTATGCTCTTGGTTTTTCACTTGCCAAACTTTTACTGCAAGCCTATAGGCTATGTGAAGGACACATTCCATAAATCCAATCCAAGAATGCAGTGGAGATAAACCAAAGGACATTGCAAATTGATTCTCAAACTCTTGGGATATATGCTAGTTTTTGGATTATTCATCTCTGATGGCCTTGCTCCGCAAATATAACAAGTTTGATAAGATGATGTTACGTTTGAAAGGGCAGTACAAACCTTACCATCTACCATTGAGAGTAAAAACACAGGCTTAACGGCAACTTTACAACCGTATTCGTCAATTTCAATAGATGATAAAGAGTTTACTTGTTGAAGAATTTGAAACACTTCGTGTTTTATCAAATCTATTATTTCCTTTGCAAAGCTTAATAGGTCGACAGTATCTTCTTGATGAAGAAGCGTGATTTTTCTAAACGATTTGCTTCTAATCTTCTATATTGTAATTCATTTGAATAGGAACCATCGATATGCTAAAAAAATTCTCTTCATAGAATTCTCCGGCACTGGGTTTTTGTTTATAAGACTTTTGCTGTGTTCCTTCGCATACCCATTTAAAAAGCAATGTCAATTCCTTCAAACCAGTTTTAAGGTGTACCGAGATTAACACACTTTTCTGCGAAAAACCTAAACGCCTAACACTATGGTCAACTAAAGCTAGATTCTGTTATAGCACATTTTTCTTGATAACATTTACTCTTCGATTCTTTGATTTTATCGTATGAAGGCAATAAGTCTTTAGCAATAAAATTGACTTTTTGACGTATAATTTCATACTGGTGAGTTGAAAGCTGTGCATCCACAATAAGCTCGATTCTGAAGGTGGGCCTTTTTCTACAGATTTTGTTCAAAACGACTGTTAAAATTAATGAAAATTAAATCAATAAAAGTTTTACAAATAGATATTATTTTCAAAAACTAACCCCTCTGTGGAGAACTCTCCGACAGTTTTTTTTACCAAAGCAGCAGTATCCCTTTTACTACTCTTTCTTAGAATAATTCCATATGCAGTTGCAATTTCATCATGGCTATATCCATGTAACAGGGGCTGCACCTTCTTCTTTTTAATCTTGTCACAGCAATCATCAAATATTTTTCTTGGTCTACTAACACTTTTCGAATTTGACGAAGATGGAATTTCACATAAAGTTTGCTGTGGCAGAGAATAACGTTCATCTAGCTATGAAGCGTTTTCATTTTTAAAGCGATCAAGATGTCTACAACTTTTAGACCACCGTTAATCAAACTTTAGACAAAGATATTTTATACTTTGCTTGAGTGATTGTATTGCATCTTCTGAAAATTTTACATGGCTGAAAAAAATCAAAACAAACGAAAGGAGCGCATCAACGCGCTTTATTTTGGTTTTTGATATCCAGGCTTCAAACATTTCCTTTTTAGTTACATGGAAAGGCATTCTGAAAATGAAATTTCAAGAAAGTGTCTATGTGTTTAAAACTGAAATTCATGAAATATTTACATACCACATGGCACAGAACACGAAGACCAACACTTTTCACAATAAACATTTAATAACAAACTTTAATTGTTTTGCGCCTTCGTCAAGGCCTCAGTTCGTTAGAATAAGCATATAAGGACTGAAACGAATCAAATCTGTAAGTTTTAATACGGGCTATACTTCCAATGCGTAAAAATTGCAATCCCATTTTGTACCCAAATTAGCCTGTATATTCTCCAGTTTCAGTTTGTTATTGATTTTAGTTCGGTGCGGTATAAAATATTTATAAAATATGAGTCAAGAGGGACGCCGTAAAAAGATCATCGGCAAATGGCTCTAAAATACTTCAGGTCCAAACCATTTCATCGCAAAAAATTTAAACATAGCACGCAGTACAGTGGATTCTGTTATTAAAAGATATTTGAAGACGTTGACAGTTAAGCGAAAACAGAAAAGTGGAGCTAAAAGTGGATCACATGATACAAATTTGGACAGGAAAATAGTGGGTACCATCGTAAAAAACCGGACTATGTCATCCAGAGATGTTGCTCGGAAATGTAATACCAACCAAACAATGGTACAAAGATCTAAAAAACGTAAAGGTCTAAAAACACGAAAAAAACAAAAAATACCAAAAGTTACTGAAAAACAAAAAAAGTCATAAAAACACGAGTTGATCGGCAACAAGAAAGCGTGCTTGGTTTTGGATGACGAAACTTATGTCAAAGCCGACTTTACTCCCCTTCCAGGTCTGCGTTTTACAACTCATTTGAAGCTGAGGTTCTTCCGCAATCAACAACATCGATTGGGATGGAAAAATTCGGGTCAAAATACCTCGTTTGGCAGGCCATTTGCCAATGTGGACACAGAAGCTCATCGTTTATTACAACGGGAACAATTAACGAAGTAGTGTAAATTATCGAGTGCCTAAAAAATCGGTTGATTCCTTTCTTAAACAAACACGAGGGTTCAACATTATTTTGGCCAGATTTAGCTTTAGCTCACTATGCTCATGCGACGTTGAGCTTTCTTGTTTCTAAAAATGTCGACTTTGTCCCAAAAGACATGAACCCACCCAATGTTCCACAGTGCCGTCCCATTGAAAGGTGTTGGGCTTTGGTCAAATCTAAATTGAAGAAAAGTGAGCAGTGTGCAAAGGGCGTACAAGATTTTAGTGCTAAATGGAAAAGAGCGTCCAAAAAGATCACGGATGTAACTGTCACCAACCTTATGAAGGACATTCGACCGAAGTTGAGGAAAGAATGGCAACACAAATAATTTTTTTTATGTTTTGTAATTGCGAATGAATTTAATAAAAACAGAGTTTTAAAGCAAATAAAAAAAATTTACATGAATTATGAAAATATTTTTTTTTTTACTTTGAAGTTTAGAAATTTTATTCGCTTCAGTCCTTACTGTAACCAAAGCCTTAGATGCTGCTTAGCTATTCAATAGCTTATGTTGTACCCATAGTTACCCGATTCTGCAAGTGTAATCAATTTATGCATGATAACAATACTTTAAATTGTAGTTATCTTTAATTTCTATTACTATCAACGCTTTGCATCGAAATGTATACCTACCAAATCCTCGGCTATAAGTTCTTCGTTTTAGCAAGAGCACGTTTTTGAAAACTTTCTAGGAAAACTTTCTTCATCAGGTTGCTACGGAATGCTATTATCCTTTTATCGAAACCGCAAACGTTTCCTTGAACTCAGTTTTAATTGCACTTATCTGTCATCCTTGCACATCATAAAGTCTTCGTAAAACAGCATAAATCCTTTTACACTGCCTCTGCCTCCGACTTCGTTTTGTGTGACAGAAATTGTATGATATCAGGATTATTCTTAAATTAATTTCCTCTACTGCCTTACTGGCCTTTGTCAGGAGTGGCTTCTAGTACAAAGGACTACGAGAATTTGTTTTCTTTTGGGGCAGACATAAGCGAAAGTTATCTCCATCGTGGATGTATGTACAATGAAATCCTCTTTTGATTGAAAGAGGAGAGGGGAAATTCTTGCAATGATAACAATGCTTGGCATATCTGCAGAGATTTTCAAATTTTTACTGATGTGGGAATGAAATCCCCAAAAAATTAAACACAAACAATTTCAATTCAAGAAAAGAATGGAAAGGAAACGAGCAATATATTCCTTTGCAAACATTCCCTTAGGAGGACCCTTGTAAATGCTTATATAAAACATTACTTCCTTTTATACTTAAAGGAAGCAAAAAAGGAAAGTCATCGAAAGTCTTCGTTCCTATAGCTTTTATATATCACATAGGTATAGGGTATAAGAAAATATTCGCCGTCTACCATGCTCATATCTTTTTTATCGAAAATCCTAAAAATAGGAATTTAAGAGGAAGCGGCTTCTTACCCTGGTGTACTCTTGCTCGTACTAGTATGCTTTAAAGATGGTTACGCTTCGATGTAAAGTACTAAAGTTTAATTATCCTTCTAAAAGGAGTACAAGAGTGGATAGTGTGATTGGATGGCTATGGCTAATAACATGTTCATCATGATATCAGGTATTCTAAGTGAATACAGTGGGTTGTAGCAGGGAAATATTGTTGGGCTTTTCAGAAAGGAAGCCAAATGGAATTAAGCGCGGAATGAAAAGTTACAACGAAAGTTGCAGGGTGCAGGGAGATTCTCGTACTCGTATTTATACTGAGGGTGATTTCAACCCCCTCATCGCTTACGTCAGAGCTACATTATTCGTTCTCTGTCCTCAGTGTGGGAAACTGGGTCGGGTTAAATCCAAGGGCTAAAGTAGAAAGGTAATTACAGAATAATTCAAAGGAAAAATAGCAAATTGAAGTTTAATATTCTGTAAAAATATAATAAAGAAGATGATTTTTCCATTTCAGCGCATTTGGTCACTTTTAATATTGCAGTTTCTCTATTCGGTTTCCATTTTCTACTCGTAGTTCAAAGTTTACGAAAAGTCTGTGCTTCCACAATAATATACATAGTTATTGATCGCCATCGTGATTGTGTCGCACGGAAAAGAGTAAAAGACACATACCCGTATGTTATTAACCGGGCGATTCCAATAGAAGCTAAAGAACTACTATAGCCAAAATCGACTTAGTTTCAAAAGGTTTTGTAGTTATTGTATTTTGATATACTACTGACTGACTTACTTTTCACTCCATCTAGTAAACATCAATTTACCATGCATCAATAACGATTCGAAAATGCATCCGAAATCCAAAATGTAGCACGCGTTCAGCAAAGCTATGGTTGACAAATCGTTCTTCGAACGGTGAAGTTTGGAGATCTACAAGTGTTAAGAATTCGAGTATTTAGTGTAATGGTAAGTCAGCCAACAGCTGCATACTCCAAGCTTAAATATTGAAGTCGTTGTAGGAAAGACAACCAATTCCTCTCAGTTTTTTTGTCATTTATGTATAATACCACCCTAAACAAAAAGTTCTCGCACCAAACCACCGTGTGGCGCTCCCATTGTTCCGGTTTGAGTCTTGTTTTTTTTTGTTAAGTTAGTAAATATGTTGTTGACATTCTCTCTAAATCTTAGCATCATAGCTTGATATTTGCAAAAGTTACGTAGCCAAGAATACATCTAACACTGTGTGTGTCGGCGATTTTTTACAATTTTAGAAATGGGTTTAAATTTTGCAACAACGAACTTGTATTAAATTTTGCGTAACAAACGAATTCAATGGTGCGCGAACGTTGGAAATGTTGGGAAAGTGTTTCGGCAACGATTCTCTAAAGAAAACGGTTGTTTACCAGTGGCACGAGCGGTTCAAAAGTGATCGTGAGTCAATCGAAGATAATGAACGCAGTGGCAGACCATCGACATCGAAAACCAACGAAAACATTGATGAAGTACGAGTAAAAAAATGTTGGTCAATAACCGCAAATTAACCATCAGAGAGATAGAGGAGGACTTGAACATTGCCTATGGATCCGTCTAAGACATTTTGGTTAATGATTTGGGTTTCCGTCATGTAGCAGCAAAGTTGGTGCCAAAAGACCTCAATTTCAAGCAAAAAAGAGAAAAGGATCATTACTGGAGACGAGACGTGGGTTTATGAGTACGACACGCAATCCAGACATCAGGCAAGCGGATGGCGTTCACCAAATGAGCCGAGACCAGAAAAACCATGTCGTTTTCAGTCAAAAAAGAAGGCGATGCTCACGGTTTTCATGGATTACAAAGGCGTAGTGTATCATGAATTTTTGCCAGAAGGCCAGACAGTAAACAAAGAGTATTATTTGGGCGCTTGCGTGAAGCAATTCGCCGAAAGAGACCACAATTGTGGGCAGAAAACTCGTGGATTTCTCACCATGATAACGCACCGTCGCACAGTGCCATCATTATTCGTAATCTTTTGACGAAAAAAGCAACAATTTACCTGATTTGGCTTCCTGTGACTTCTTTCTGTTCAATCGAGTTAAAAAACCACCACAGCAGCCGAGAGGAAGTAATGGAAAAATCGCAGGGAGCACCGAAAATCGAATATAAAAAATGTTTCGAGGATTGGATCAAGCGCTGGCATAAGTATGTTGCAGTTGATGGGGATTACTTTGAAGGGAACAATATAGATTTAGATGAATAAACTTGTGTTTTTAATTTTCTGAATGAGTTCCTCGAGCTTTTTGATCGAGGAGGTATACTATATATCAAAAATTCTGATTTTCCCGGCTTTCTGGTTAATGTTTTCAACTGAATATAAAGTTGTGTCTAGTTGTTTTGAATGCGTGAAGTGGGCAGATACTGAGTACCTTATAGCCAGCGAATGTTGTTTTGCGATTTTTTAACATCAAAGTGTCAAAAAGTACAATCGTAAAAATCATGCCAGCCTCATGCTTTTTTTTTCTTTCATCTTCATAGTACAAGACAAAACCGGAGTAATCGCTTTTAAGAAAAATATAGAAATTAGAGCTTCGATCGATACAATGAAATAAATAAAGTCGTGGCTTAGTGTTGCATCTTGGTTATGGATTGCAAATAATGAAAACTTTAGCATTTGGAAGGTCGTTTGGAACTACATGCGCTACGTGGCACTGCGCTGTTATGTCTGTCAAAACAGTTTGGAATTTCAATATCCATTAGATGGATATCCTCACTCACTCATTAAGTGAGTACTATCTAACTAAACACAAAAATTCTTGAAGACAAATTTATTTAAAAAATGCAAACAAAATTGTTACAATATATTCGTACATCTACGTATGTAAGTATATAAGAATTTGAAATTATAGGAGGAAGAAAAACAAGAAATAATAAAATTGATAACGAGATGTCATACTTTGACTACTCCCTTTACAGAAGACCCTTACTGCAGATCTGCGGCCCGACTATGGTACTCCGGCAACAACGATGAGTACATCGTCGAGCGCGCTTATCTTCCCACAGCGAGACGTATCGGATGGGGCCAATAGGCATGGCCGCTTATCATCGATAGCCGCACAACATCCAATGAAAATAACATGGGCATCTAATTACTCGTAGCTACGCTACGGTAGGAATTGCACAATGTGAGACAAATGGACTTGTCATTGTGGGGTGCTGCTCTTCCGCAAAATTTTATGCAATTAGCTCATCAATCGCAGCTCAATAATACCAAGCATCCCGCTTAATGAACACCGCCAAAATATTTACCCTAAGACGTCCAAGGGAACCATTCTTAATATTCTATCCAAATTGCAGCGAAAGCAGCGAATACCATAACCGCCACCACCCATACCGCACAGTGTTAACATATGGACAGATCTTTCTATTCTAAAAACGTGTTAAATTTTTTCTTTCGCGCATTTAGTCTTATGGTATGGTAGCACCCTAACAAACATCTGTGTCAAAATGTCGTGATAATATGTACGAGTACAGTAGTTAATGAGATATGTTTTCATTAAAAAAGAGGCAATTTTCGATTTTTAAAATGTGTGAAAATGTTTACCAAAGAAATTGCATACATTTTTGCTCCAAAAATGAAATTTCGATACCAAAGCATTGGAAATGTTTTAAATAGGTTTTTGATTACTGTACACTGTTCGAAGCGAATGTTTTTGATTGGTATAACTTGATTAAATAGGGCAGAGAACGCGTTGAAGACGATAAATGTCCTGGCCGTCGTTCGACAACTACCGATGAACACCGCGTCAAGGAAGCCAAGGATTTGGAGTTCTTACTGACGTCAAGTAAAGTCGATACAATCGATTTTGAAAGACAATTTGGACCTCAAATACATCTCATTTCATTTAGTTGGAAAAAACCTTAATTTTTCTAAAAACGAGCGCCGGCCTAATGTATGTAAAAGAATACTTTCCGTCTACCAAAATGTCATAAAATGCATTATTCTGAAAAATGTGACATGGATCCACGCACGCCATCGGGAAATAGCCAATCAAGTGAATGGCTGAAGATCGAAAAAACCACTGCAAAGCAAATCGAAAATCAAGTTGATGTTGACAGTTTTTTTCAATTATTGTGGTGTGATGCATTATGAATTCATTTGCGTGAAGATATTCGCCAGAAGCGGTCAGGATTATGGGCAGTCAACTCTTGGTATTTGTATCATGATAATAGGCCGTCTCACACTGCATTGCTTGTACATGACTATTTAGTCAAAAAAAATTCGACCCATATCATTCCACAACCGCCCTGTTCGTCTGATTTAGCTCCGTCTGATTCCTAGCTATTCTCGAAGCTCAAAAACGCTTCGGGAACATCGTTTTGACTCGATTGGAGAGATACTAGTGGAATAGAATTTAGCAACTATTTCGAGGACTGGAAAAATCGTTGGCATAAGTAAAGGGTGATTTTTTTGTTGTTTGCTTTTTCAGTGTTCTGACAGCTCACGCGTGAATCGTGGCATGTGTCAGAGTCAAACATGATCAGTTAGCATTGGACATCAAGCAATCTACCCGAATGCGTAGAGTGCCTACAGAGGAAAATATTACTGCTGTACACTCCAGCGATAACGAAGACTGTGATTAGTGCATTCGTGGCCGTTTGCTGTACTTGGGATTGTGTTACTTGACTACGTGGAAGATTTTACGCAAGGGTTTTGGTCTAAAACCTTACAAAATGCAGCTCTTGCAAGAACTTAAGCCGCACGACCTGCCACAGCGTCGAATTTCGGGCCTTAAAAAGTGCTAGATGATCCGCTTTTTTATCGAAAAATTGTCTTCAACGACGAAGCTCATTTCTGGTTGAATGGGTATGTTAGTAAACAAAACTGCCGTATTTGGTCCGAAAGACATATCCATTTTTTCAGTTAACGAAAATCAAGTAAGATGAGTAGTTGACTAGAAATCAACATCAAGCCAAGTTCCACTAAGAATTTAGTCTCCCCATCAAATGTTGGATGCCACCCATGGAGCGAAATAACCACTGAGCCCAAACATCTTTCTTTCTCTATCTATTCCATTTTCCAAAAAACTTAACACATGCCGAGGCATTATAAGTGTATTCATACCCACTTGAGTGTTAAGTTCTTTTTTAAAATAAGAAGTGACTGTTTGGTACGGCATTTGTAGTGAAAAAGTGATTGGCCATTATTTTTTTGAAGACGCCGACGGCGCCATTAACCGTAACTGGTGAGCGCTACAGACATAGGTAAAACGATTTTTTTTTTGTCGCAAGTTACTGAATAGAGTATCGAGCATTGTTGGTTGCAGCAGGATAGAGCAAGTGTTCATGGGGATTTCGAATAACTAATTTCCAGACCGTGTGAGCTCCCTTCTTCGTTTGGGGCTTTTTGAAATCTCGCGTTTATCACAACAAACCTTGCAAGTCTTGATAGCCAACATTGAAGAAGAAATCACGAATTTGGAACCAGATGTTTTGCGAGCAACAATTTAAAATGCCTTGAAATAAACTTTTTGTGAAAACAGATTTTTTTCATTTTTAACAAAATGGCAGCCAATTCACATTATAAGATTACTTTTGCCCCATCTTGCACAATATTTTATTTAAAAATGTCATACTACTTCTTGACCACAATTATACTGTAGTTGAATATTTGGAAAACGCAACTGACGTGTGAAATTTTCCTAAAAGAATGCCATTCTAAGACCGTTTTACCAGTCGTTTTAAAATACGTGATTTGAATCTGAATGTCTTCACATCTAGTGTCGAGACCAAAATGCCAGGACACAATGCTTTAAACAAATAAAACGAGAAGAACACTATTTTGGACCATCGTTCGGTATTTTCGAGGAAGAAATGATTCAAATAATCAATGTTGGTTGGACATAGCAGGACAGAAGCAGGGTTTTCATCCCAATAGCTCCCGCAATCTTACAGTAAGAAGATGGTGATGCATGACCGGATGAATATATAACTTTGCATTGCCGATCTAGTTTGACCTTATCTGCCTGGCTAGGTTGTAGATTGTACTTTATGATCACCTGATATTGCTTTTTTGGTCGAATCTTGGTTGAGCATGGATTTACAAGTACGTAGTGAAGTGTTTACGTTCGCGGAATGGAGGAGAAGTAAAGAAACTATTTTTCGTTTTCAATATATAGTATTCACCCTTAATTCTAATAGATTTTACGGATCTATGAATAATATTATAGATGCCTTCAAAAATAATGATTACAGCTTTTCGGCAAAATACTCAAAAAATTCACTTCTTCATCGCTGGTAAATTTCTTTGCACGTCGTTCTTTTTCATATTTGCGAAGAGATAAAAATCACTGGGAGCCAGATCAGGATTGTTGGATGCGTGCTTTCTAGCTTCGGGGCCCGTCTCGTGCAGGGCAGCCAGTGCACCTCGCTACTTGTGTACGACTGCGTTGTCGTACAGGAGCAGGTTTTCCTTAATGTATTTCTGTAGTATTCACCCATTATGTAACCATCCTTTTCCTTATAGTCGATGATGGTATCCCAAAGAAATAATAGACATAATTTTTCCCGCCAACTGAGACCCCTTGAACATTTTGGCGGTGCTGAACCTCTCTTATGCCACTGCTTCATCCTTGGTAACTATCCTGCCCAATATTTCATCTGTGTGGTTGCTGCAGAGGCTCAAAAACTCGCACGTACATGCAACACTCTGTTCTTTTTGTGGTGGCGTAAGCATTCTTGGAACCCATCTTGCGTTAACCTTTGTCATGTGGAGGTGGTCATGAAGGATCTTGAAAAAGGTTGTATCGGATACTTCAGCCATTTCTGTCAACTGTTTCTTCTTGTGTCAAGCACCTTCCAGTATTAAATTTTCTCCTTTTCTGATAAACTCTGAAGTGGTCACATCGGTGGCTCGTCCAGGCCATGGGTCCTCGTCAAGTTATTCTCAGCGTTGTTTAAATAAAGAATACCACTTGTACACCATGATTTTCGTAGGGCAAGTAAAAACTTTTCCAAAACGTTTTTTGAAGGTTTTCCTTGATTTGTCAGGATCTTTATAAGGGCGCGTTGTTCGATTTTTTCCATATCTCACAGTTTCTTTTATGCGAACGTGCTTGTTTGACGATTACTCAGAAACTACTACTACTGAGACTTCGCATTAAAGCTAATAATAAATTACTTAAAAATAATTATAGGGCGAGCAGTACTTCGCCCGTCCCCAAATCCCCATTCCGCGAACTTAAAGACTCACCTACTTAAGTGGCATCCCCATAACTATAACGATGGAGTGAATGTTTATCGTTGCCCCAGTTGAGAATTTTATAGTTGGCCGGCTATTATTTGAAATGAGATATACGAGGGGCGATCAATATATTCTCGGTATCGATATGAAGGAAAATGCGAATTCAATTTAAATTGTTTTTATTTTTCAATATAATCTCCCCTAACATCAATGCATTTATTACATCTTGAGATAAGCTTTTTTAAACTCTCAAAAAAATAAATTTCCTCCTCCTCCATTTATTGCCGACTTGAGTTCTTCATCATCCGAAAATCTTTTTCCACGAAGACATTTTTTCAAATCCGGAAACAGGAAATAATCACTAGGGGCAAGGTCTAGACTATAGGGTGGGTGTTGGATTTCTGCGAAACCACAATCTCGCGCAGCAGCCTTGGAAACTCGCGCCGTGTGAACAGGAGCGTTGTCATGAAGAAGCAACACACCCGCTGCGAGTTTACCCCGTCTTTTCTTTTTAATTTCCTCCCGCAAATTATGCAAAGTGGAAGCGTAGGATGTGGCGTTGATGGTTTCATATTTTTTTTCGTACTCAATGAGCAAGATTCCCTTTGAGTCCCAAAAAACTGTGGCCATGAGCTTCCCGGCAGACGGAGTGACTTTGAACTTCTTCGGGGGGTCTGTTCCTTTTTTATGCCACTGCATGGACTCTTGTTTGCTTTCAGGGTCATAGTGGTGAACCCATGTTTCGTCCCCAGTAACAATTCGATCCATAACACCGTCCGCGTTCTCACTACACATCTCCAAAAGCTCTCTACAGCATGCGATTCTCACTTTTTTCTGAGGCGCTGTGAGCATTCGTGGCACCCACCCTGCACTGACCTTTGAAAGGTTAAGATGGTCATGAAGAATGGTGTGAATGGTATCAATTGAAAGCTTGGTGATCTCTGTCATCATTTTCACCTTTATTCGGGCATCCTCAAGAACAAGTTTTTCGACTTCTTTGATGCTTTCTCCCGTACAAGCAGTAGCCGGGGCGCCGGAGCGGGGGTCGTCTTCAATGCTCTCTCTGCCTCTCTTGAACTCACTTGACCACTTTTGCACAGTTGATAATGAAGGGGCGGAACCCTGGTAAACAGCCACCATCTCTTCATGAATAGTTTTTTGACTTTTTCCTTGCTTAGTGAGAAATTTAATTACAGCGCGATGCTCAATTTTCACCATCATCGTCCCAGTTGAAATTATGATTCTGTTTAACTAGAGATAAAACGCGAAATAATAATCACATTTTTACATGAATGCACTAAAATAATAGTATTACTTGATAAATAAGTCAATTTATATATACAACCACAGCTTCACCCCGATACCAAGAATAGTTTGAACGCCCCTCGTATGTTACGTTTCGTAAATTAGTCATCACTCGACTCTTAAAATCCCTCCGAGACCTAGAGTTTCGCGAAAAATTTAAGTGTACGGCTTATTTACTCGCACCAACAATTTTGAATGAATCTTCATGCAAAATACTTTCCCGAAGGCAATTTAATTCGAGGACCATGGGTTTGAAGTAAACATATCTATGATTTCTGATGTTCAGGCAGGCATTTCAGTATATCTATGTCCGTATGTCAGAGCAATTAGAAAGCTCACCATCTAAACATTCTCTGGTCACCAAGTTGTTTTTTTTTTAGATTTTTTCTTAGTTGTTAAATTAAATAAATTGATTAATTACAAAAAATGGTAGGCTTAAATTAAATTAAGGTTCCTAAGTTAATTAAGTGCCAACTAAGGTATTAATAAAAATGCGTTTGAATGGATGGCCATCTTGGATAATTTCGCAACCAAGATTTAGTTGCTGTAGACAAAAGTTACGAAACGAATGGAGAATAGAACAAATTCGTCATTGTGTCAGCCTATATTTCATATGATTAGGTACAACTTCCACTACCAAAGCCAGCAGATGAACTCATTAAATACTGCGATTCCTAGAAGATGGGACTTATCATATGCTGCGTTGCTAATACTCAAAAAACTCTTTGGGGCATTAGCAAATGCAGTGAGACAGGCAACCATCTTCTGGATTTCATACTACTGTCTGGCCTAGTTATAAACAATGTTGGCTCTCAGCCAATATTTGTTACGAAAGGGAAACAGCAAATAATCGACTTAACGATAACCAACAGGTTTGCTAATGCAATTACCCTTTTGGAAAGTACTATCGGAGGTCTCCATGTCAGGCCATAAATACATTGAATTTGGAATCGGATGCAATGTTCCGATCTTATTGAAAAGGAAGAATCTGGGGAAAACTAGAGATACGCTCGCCGTGAACTCAGAGAAAATTTCTGTATGAATGGATATAGCATTTTAATAGGTACATTATATTTAATAGGTACATTGTAACACTCGTATGTTAATTTGGAAACAAGATATACTTCTATGTATTTCACAGTTGACTTGCAGTTTACTTTCAAGCCATTAAGTGTCATTTGACTAGACGGAAGGAAGCAAGAGTTTCTGTTTCTTGTAAAAAATATAGCTTGTCTTTTTTCCGCATTCAATTTGATTTTCCATTTACTATAAGATTCATTTAAAATCTCAGCCGCATTTAAAAAATTGGTCTGAAATAAGACCGTATTTATGTAATGCAAAGTTACGGGAATAATTGCGGGAAATCTAATGTTTACAAATTGTACAATATTGGGTCAAGAACCTATAACCTGCAATCATATTCAGCAAATTCGAATGGCTTTTATTCTCCTACGCTTTAAAAAACCGACTTGACAAAAAACTTTGCACTATTTTGCACATAAATGCTGGGAAATCAAGGACAATGTCAAGTCCCTACCACGCGATTTGCCTTTACGCTATTATTTATTCTTAGAATTTGATAGCAGGTACTATAGTGGTCCCTGAAGCCGGATTGCTTATTGGGTAAGATATTTTCCTCCACATTAATATTTTCATGAGCTTTTCGTCCAATACCCTTTCATAATTTTTTTTTCTTAAACTGCTTAACAAACTAATTGTCCTATAGATTTCAAGCATATCAAGTAATCCCGCCTGCTATGGGAATTGGCAATACCTTAGAAACTTTCAAAACTAAAATTGCTAAGTACCTAATGCCAACTTTTGAGATATTTTAATATTTTTAATATTGTCAAGACCGTTGCATTTTTTCACCTTTATGTTCCAAAATAGCTTAGATATTTTGTCGAAATTATTTAGTTTGTTATTCCAGTCTGCACTGCATTACCTCTGTTTTGGACCAATTTTGAAATTAAATTATTTAAATGCTTAACCTGGTGTTGAGAGGAAGGCTCTCTACATCTTTACCAGTTTCGCCTATGTGGATTTGTCAGTTTTATTAATTCCAGAACACATGCCGAAAACTTAATGCAAACAATTTTTTTTTTGAATTTTTGGAATACTAAGTGCATCTGAACTTAAGACATGCTTTTAAAATTTGTTGACAATAGTATCAACACCCCCTTTTCAAGGCTACAGGCAAGTTTCGAAGCTTAATTTTAATATCAGCACGGAGGTTTGTCCAGCTTGCATTTTTGAAATTATGAATATCACCTCAAATCAAAACGTTCCCGGAATAACCACCGTGTGGCGCTCCCATTACTCCGATTTGAGTTCTGTTTTTTTTGTTAGGTTGACAAATCTGTTTTTGAGATTCCCTCTAAATCTTAGCATCATAGCTTGAGATTTGCAAAAGTGTAGCCAAGTGTGTGTTGGCGATTTTTTACAATTTTAGAAATGGATTTAATTTTGCAGCAACTAACTTGTATTAAATTTTGCGTAAAAAACGGATTTAATGGTGCGTGAACGTTGGAAATGTTGGAAAAGAGTTTCGGCAACGATACTCTAAAGAAAACGGTCGTTTACCAGTGGCACGAGCGCGAGCGGTTCAAAAGTGGTCGTGAGTCAATCGAAGATGATGAACGCAGTGGCAGACCATCGACATCGAAAACCGACGAAAACATTGATGAAGTACGAGTAAACGAAATGTTGGTCAATAACCGCAAATTAACCATCAGAGAGATAGCGGAGGATTTGGACATTGCCTATGGATCCGTCCAAGACATTTTGGTTAATGATTTGGGTTTCCGTCGTGTAGCACAAAGTTAGTGCCAAAAGACCTCAATTTCATGCGAAAAAGAGACGTCGCAAAAGAGATGATTTGCGAGGCTGAATCCGATCCCACATTCATCAAAGGATCATTACTGGAGACGAGACGTGGGTCTATGAGTACGACACACAATCAAGATATCAGGCAAGTGAATGGCGTTCACCAAATGAGCCGAGACCAAAAAAACCACGTCGTTTTCAGTCAAAAAAGAAGGCAATGCTCACGGTTTTCATGGATTACAACGGTGTAGCGCATCATGAATTTTTTCCAGAAGGCCAGACAGTAAACAGAGAGTATTATTTTGACATTTGCGTGAAGCATTTCGCCGAAAGAGACCAGAATTGTGGGCAGAAAACTCGTGGATTTTGCACCATGATAACGCACCGTCGCACAGTGCCATCATTATTCGTAATGTTTTGATGAAAAATGCAACAAATACTCGTACAGCCACCGAATTCACCTGATTTGGCTCCCTGTGACTTCTTTCTATTCAATGGAGTTAAAAAACCACTATGGGGAACGCGTTTCAGCAGCCGAGAGGAAGTAATGGAAAAATCGCAGGAAGCACTGATGGACATACCGAAAATCGAATATAAAAAATGTTTCGAAGATTGGATCAAGCGCTGGCATAAGTGTGTTGCAGTCGATGGGGACTACTTTGAAGGGGACAATATAGAATTAGATGAATAAACTTGTATTCTTAATTTTCTGAATGTACTCACCTTTTTGATCAAGGTGGTATGTATGGTATCACTAAGCTGTAGATCGAGAAATCAAAAAAAAATTAATATTGTACTAAGAAAGTAAAATAGAGTACAATGGTACGAGTAAGTAGTAACTGCGTAGAGGATGTGTATAACTTTAAAGCTGCGGCGTAACTGATTGGGTCTCATATGAGCATAACTGCAGATGACATATCACTTTAGGTTGCCGGCAGACCAAACGAATGCTTCCCTATGTCTCTAAGGCCGGGAAAGACTGCAGGCTGCAGTCGGGTGGCACTATGCTTTTGCCAAGCCACAAATTGTGTTAGTCACAAGTGACATTTAATTCTGCGTCGATTGCTGTCAAAGTGGTGATGATAAAACTGAGTACTATCTTTGTGAGTGTAAGACCACGCTCGCGTCAGGCTGCAGGTATTCAGTACTGATGTGGTGCGTGGTATTACTGTAGGCACTGTGCCACTGAAGCGCTTACTTGTTAATCCATTTCTTCTAGTACATATTAGCTTCATTAAGATGGCTTAGTTCTTATAAGAAAAAGTACTAACTTGTTATTCATTTTAACAATAAGTACGATTTTATACATTTGAATGTCATTTATATGTTTTCTTTCTATTTTAGAAAATATGTACCAATAGTAGATTTAAAAGGAAGGGTCTGTATGATTTTAATAGCAAGAAAAACAATAAACCGACAAAGATTTACACATATTTTTTTCTTGAAATTTTTGATTTCAACTCAAGGACTTGCATTTTGTTTATTTTTAATTAAAACATATTTAGAAATTTAAATTGAAACCTTTGTATATTATGTGGGCATTGTGACGTTTAGGGGGTTTTCATAAACCAATAAACCGAATCGAAAGCACGAAGAAATTGCTTTTTGATTTCAATTTGGAATGTTTTACAATTGAATTCACAGATGGTAAGGTGATGGACACAGTATAGAACAGGGAATATAACAATTTTTTTTATCCGTATTCATTTTCTACAAAATAATCCTTTGAATGGAGGAATGGAGCTTGTTCTCCTAAATGTACTCATACGAGTGCAATACCTGAAAATGTTTGTTACGAGTATTTCAATTTTTTGTATGCTGATTACATTCGTTAATATTGTAGCAGCTTATTAATATAAAAAATTGTATTTCTAATTATGATGAAAACAGGCTAGTTTGTCATTAGTGGAAAGAAAATCAATATATAAAAAGTTATACACATGGTCATCCAAGTAATACGCAATATACAGGGTGTCCCCTAATTCGTTGACGATAATTTAGGAAATGATTTCCGGGCATATTCTAAGAAAAAGATTGTTCTAAAGTAATGGTCTATTTCC
This sequence comes from Volucella zonaria, assembly GCA_963966105.1. Lineage (NCBI taxonomy): Eukaryota > Metazoa > Arthropoda > Insecta > Diptera > Syrphidae > Volucella > Volucella zonaria. The sequence continues at coordinate 19,845,337 of OZ014532.1, read as the reverse complement.
AATATTGGCATCATTTATCGAGGATTTAAGAAAAGGCTTACTTTGGTGTACCCTTACCCACGTTAACGGAAATTGCTCTGTTAGTACTAATGGTAAAATCATCGTGTAGGACTTTATTTTTAGAAGAAATACCATCCTTTATAACGACGTTCAAATAAAGTTGATATCTAGTTTGGATCTTTAGATATCCAATTTCTAAGCCTGCTCCATTTTCATTGCCCATGGTAATCTTCGACTTTGAGGTCACTTTTCTCCAGAAAATGCCTAATTAACATAACGTTTTGCTATTCTCCTTTTATGAATGTATCATCAATGAGTTTGCACAAAAACCCACTGATTTTATGATACTTGGAAAAACCTGCAACAGGTAAAAAAAGGAATTTATGATTTCTTACCAACGTTCCTAACAACAGTTGACAATATATACTCGTAAGAGTGGTTTTCCACGAATTACTAATTTTCCAATATTTTTTTTAAAATTGCATAGTTATTAAAGCGTCCTCTTTTATTTGACTACCTGACAAAACCCTCATTTCCTTACCCTGTTCTTTAAAAGTTCTCAGAAGAGTTAGGTTTAGGCCTTCATAGCCTATTTGGAAAATACACCTTACAGAAAAAAAATTAAATTCATAAAAAAATTAATTCATCTGTTTAATTTTTTACGCTAAGGTTACAGTTGCTTAGAAACGCTGTTTGAAATGCCAGCATTTACAAACCAAGAATACGCAGTCGTTATTTACGTTTATGGACTATGTAATTTAAGTTCAACTAGCGCGACAAAGATACCATGAACTTTATCCTAGCCGACGACTTCCAAATAAAAGCGTATTTATAAATACGTTTCGAAGGCTTCGAGAAACGGGATCAGTTTCGAATACACGACCGAATGCGGGAGCTCCACAAGTAAGAAGGATTTCGGCTGATGAAAGAATAATGGATGCTGTTAGCATCAGACGCTTAGCTTTGCAATTCAATGTTTCCAGACATCAAATTTCTAATGAACTGCATGGAGAAAATTTTTATCCATACCACCATGCACATGTACAAGAACTACTTCCCAATGATTTGAAAAAGAGACTTGAGTTTTCTAACTGGTTGCTGGACCGGAGCTTGGGTGATAACCAGTTAATTAGCAGAATTTTTTGGACGGACGAATCTCAATTTACAAGAGATGGGATCACAAATTTTCATAATCTTCATACGTGGACCGCGGACAATCTACATCCAATTGAACATAAATCATTTCAATACAAATTCAGCGTCAATATGTGGGCAGGTGTACTTGGAAACAAGTTAATCGCCCCCTTCAAACTACCACCTAGGCTGAATTCTACAAACTATCTGGAGTTTATGCGAAATGATTTACCAGAGCTATTGGAGGACATTCCATTGATTCAACTAGCTTCATCATATTTTCAACAGGGTGGTGCCCCAGCCCACTATGGTCGTGAGGTTATGAATTGGCTACGGTAACCGTTGGATAGGAAGAAATGGACCAGTTCACTGAGCCGCAAGATCTCCTGTGCTTACAGTATTTGATTTTTTTGTATGGGGAAGAATGAAAGAACTAGTTAATTCAACCGAAATAGCAACTTTAATTGAATTGGAAGATTGTATTCTCGAAGCGTCATCAAAAGTGAGGCAGCAGTTAGCATCAATAAACACTCGCATTGAAATCCAAAAACGTGCTCTAGCATGCATACAAACCCAAGGAGGACACATTGAGCACCTGTTATAACTGTTTTAGTACACACATAAAATAAAAACTACCTAAGACCACACAAAATCATTTTTTATTCATAGCCTTTGGAGCTTAAAGCAAAAAACCCTTTTCTATCAATTTTAACTGCTGCGGGTTTTTTTAGGTATCATAAAATCTGTGGGTTTTTCTGAAAACTCATTGATGATTTCTTTTTTATTATTATTACCTTCATAAGAAAAAAATAGTGAAACGTTATGTTAATTAGCCATTTTCTGAAGAAAAGTGACCTCAACGTCGAAGATTAGCATGGGCAATGAAAATGGAACAGGCTTAGAAATTGGATATCTAAAGATTCAAATAAGATATCAACTTTATTTAAACGCCGTTATAAAGGCTGGTATTTCTTCTAAAAACAAAGTCCTACACGATGATTTTACCATTAGTACTAACAGGGCAATTTTCGTTAACATGGGTAAGGACACACCAAAGTAAGCCTTTTCTTAAATCCTCGATAATTGATGTCAACATTGGAGATAGACTCTTACTGTAGAACGATTTTTTTCTTAGAATATGTTCAGGAATCATTTCCCAAATTATCGTCAACGAATTAGGGGACACCTTGTATAAATAATTACGTCGTCTGCAAGTTGACATTGCTGAAATTGATAGATTGGATCGGCCCATTTTCTTTCGCCTCCATAATTTCATAAATAGAGAGAAATGTGTAGCGAAAAATATTTCTTTATTTCAGGTTTCCCAATTGCCAGCAGCATGATGACCAACTTAAGATTGATCTGATAAATTGAGACGTATACAGAGTAGCACATAATTTCTCCCAATTCAAATGGTTTTGAAATTATCCCAAAAATTGGTGTAGTCATATCTTCAACAGCCATTAACGTTACCATTGTGCAATTAACGAACTTTTACCGATGTTTTTCAAACCAACAGAAATTATGTATGCTACCATATATGATGGTTAGGGTTTGCCAACACGAGTGCTGCAGTGAAATTTCGCGTTCATAAAATGAATTTTGGAATTCGGCGTTATTTCACAATAACAAAGTGAAATAACGCCAACCATTGCTTGTGAAATAAAGCCGAATTGTTGAATGTAGAAATATGTGTTCAATTCAAGTTTCAAGTTTTCTCCGCATTATTTAGACGCTCACGCGACTTCGTCGCTCCGCCAAGGGAATGTCAACAACTGTCACTCAGGCGCCTATAACTTCTTAGCAATTGTATTTTAGTTGTAACTGTAATTGATCGATTTGACATGGTGCCGTTTATTTTAATCATTTTTAGCATGATGTGATGAAAATTGATTTATATTAAAGCAATATTAAAAACAATGAAAAGTGAAATAAGGCCGATCGCTAATATTCGGCCTAACCATACTTCACTTTTACGAAGCGAAATAAAGCCGAATTTTGGAATGCGGGGTTATTGCGCTCGGCGTTATTTCACGGCACCAGCACGTGTTTATTGAACAAGTTGTTTGGCTGAGGCGTCAATTGCCGTGTTAGTTCTGAGAGGAAATGGGCTTTTATTTAGAGCTTGAAACCTTGGTTTTGTTGTGCTATAGATGTACCCTGTATCTGGGCCCCCGCCCAATTACCAAGACTTCGCCCATCAAAGACGTTGTCTAATAAAAAGCGGGGGCAGAGCATATTACTGGCCTTATCGTAAACATCTTCAGATAACGCCACCGAAGGTTGCTACGATTTGATCAATTACAAGTTGAAGGTCATAGGTCTTGTTAGTGGCAAGACCACCGGTAGTCCCTACCAGGACTTAAACCACGGTACCATGGGAGTCAGAAGCCCTCCGGATTTCGGTCCGGGCCTGACTGCTTGTGGGAGCATCATGGTGGCTGTGGTTTAAACCCAAATCGCGGGTATTGTCTTCCTGTTGGTTTGACCCATTGTAGAGTAGCAAATAAGTACTGGGTGCTGTGACCCTAAGATCGGCCACGACCCATACCAAGGGTGGAACTTGTGTCTCCAACACAGGTTCTGCTTTGGTATTATACTATTAATGTAGGTAAGCGATGGATAAGTCTACACCACAGGTGGTTTACGTTAAAAACCAGAGACTACACCCCGTGTCTGGCAGTTCTTGCATTCAAAGTGCTCAAATCACTCATTCTAATAATTACTGATTACCTTTTGCTTTTTAGGGCTCAAAAATTGAGTATTGATCTAAGACTCGTGCGATGTGAGCTCATTTTTAACTAACTGGGATCTCGCCGCCATGTGTCGCAGCTAATGATGGGCAGATTTTTTATACCCACCCGGTAGGTATTTATCAAAACTATATTTACCCACCTAAATATGGGTTTTTATTATATTTGATAATTAGTGATAATGCCAATCAGCCCTGTCGTGAATAAAAATTTCCCTGAAAGGTTTGGAAAGTTGAAAAAAATTTGCTCCTAAGAAAAAACAAAGAACATGTAGAATTCGAGGGAAAAAATTCCCTCGGAACTGCCGATAACCCTGAATGATTTTTTTATTACATTTGGTAATTAGTGATGTGCTCAAGTAGGTAGGAAAAGAAATAACCCTTTTTGCAGAGAGTATATACACAGGACGACATAATTCATCGTACGACACCTAAAAATGCTACTGTAGCTTGTCAATACAATACTCGTGCTGACATCTTTTCTGCATGTATCCGAGACAATTGTTTTAATTGCAGGGCCATTTTTTGTTTGCGGTTTTTCCGCACAGTGTTGAGAACGACCCTTTCATCCCTTTCATTCAATTTGCGTGGACGGCTTGATCTTTGCAGGTACTCGACGCTTTCTATTTTTTTGTATTTTTCTACGATGTACTGTAAGGTAGATTCGTGTTTTCCCACTATAAGCGCAATATCCGCTAATGATTTGCCTTCATTGTGCAATTTTACAACTACCTTCCGGAAATCTTCCGTTGTTTCTGTTTTTCGTTCACTTATTTTTTGCAAATGATGTACACTGACCGTGTACATATATGTAAGTGTTTTGATTTTAGAAACGTTAGTAAACATAAGTTTATTATTGCAACAAGTGCAGTGTTCTCTTTAGTGATTAAAGTCAATTTTTTGTTTAATATGGGAAAAAATAAAAGTGTGGTGTGGAAATATTTCGATAAAATGGATAAATTGGCTAATTGCAAGTTTTGCGGAAAGACTTATTATCCAAACATAAATAAAATAACAAAACGTTTGATAAGCTGCTTTAAATGCCTGGCTGACATAAAAAATATTGTAAATAGTGAAATAGTGAAATCACCAAACGTCACCACTAAATAGTGTAAAAAAGATGTGGAAACTTCCTGTGATAGCAATACAATTCCCAGCCTAGACAGTGAGCAATCAAATGCTAAATCATCAAATCCATCCCAGCCATTATCAAAAGGTGAAAACGTAAGCATTTCATTAATAAAAATATTTACATTTGTTTTGTATGTAGGTTTGCTAATTTGATAAATTTTATTGTCAGGAATCGTTAAATAAAACGTTAGCAAGAGCCATATATGTTAGTGGCTCTCCTTTATCACTCGTTGAACATTCTTTGTGGATTTCATTTTTCGGACAATTACAACCATCATTCAAACTGCTATCAAGAAAGCAGTTAGACACAAATTACCTGGAGGAAGAATACAACGCTGTAAAATCCAATATTGCAGACCAACTACACAATGCACAACATTTACATCTTCAGTGTGATGGTTGGAGTAATATCCGCAACGAAGGCATTATAAACTTTATTATATCTAAGCCAGACCCAGTTTTTGCTGACTTTTTAATAACTGAAGATAAAAAGCACACGGGAAAATACCTACAGGAGCAAATGCAAATTATAATTGAAAAATATCAAGCGGACAAATTTGTTGTTGTAATTGGAGATAATGCCGCAAATATGCAGAAAGCTTTTCGTTTACTGAAAGACAATTACAACCATATTGTTGCACTGAGCTGCATAGCGCATACATTGCATTTATGTTGCAATGATATTATCAAGTGTTCTCCTGTAAAAAGTGTGATAGAAAAAGCAACGGTGATAGTGAAAACAACAAAAAATAGTCAAGTGCTTAGTGCTTTCCTTAATAAAATAAATAAAGAAAAGGGCATACAAATTTCCTTAAAAGTTCCAAGCAAAACTCGGTGGCGGAGCTACGTATTCTCCTTAGAAAGCCTAGTGAGTAATAGAGTCAGCTTACAGATATTGGCAGTCAATGAGGCTTCCTCCCTCGCTAGAGGCATTAAGACTGCATTGCTGGATGAAGAGTGTTTTTGGAATGATATTTCTGTTGTAATTGAGATTATTAAGCCAATAGTTGTGTGGATAACGAAATTTGAATCCAATAATTGTTTAATACACAAAGTCCATCAAGTGCTAAAAGAACTGGAAAATTCAATGTCTACTTTATTAGGATCCGATAAAGTTCGACTTCTAGACGATTTAGAGAAAAAACATCTCAACGAAAAATTTAAGGACCGAATGGAATCCGCAGAATCAACGATATATCTCGCCGCTGCTCTTCTTGACCCATCAAATCAAGGATGCCATCTAAGTGATTCTGACCAAATTACAGCAATGGAATTTATTTATGAAGTTTCCAAAAGTATGGGAATTGAAGTCATGACCGATTTGGCCTTTGGTCTCCTCTCAGCAGAGGTGGAGTAATTGTGATGTTTCTCTCTTACCCATCGAGAAAAGGATTTTCAATTTCAAAAAAAAAAAATAGTTAAAAATTATATAATAAAAACCAATTAAAAATTCACTAGAAAAAATGAAAAGAAGAATACATATCAATGCACATGCAAATCCAATGAGTAAAGCTTTACAATACTCAAAATTCATCCCCTCTATCAAATCCCCGAATCATATGGAGTTTGTTTTTTGGTTTAACTCAACATCATCAGAAAATGTGCGCACTTGCGTTTGGAGCAATGCGAAAAAACCGTGAGTACAATAGATCTTGACTTTTTTTATGGATAGTTAAATTTTCGAAAGTTTGAAATTTTATAAAGCTATGCCGTAATACAATCTACAATATTAATTATAGGAAGTTTTTCTTTTGCTTTTGATTCATGAATGCAGATTGAAAATGGGACTCGGAATTGGGATTTTTAGTTTCTAAAATTAAATATGAATTTGAAATGACATTTTGTTCGGATGCTCATAAAATAGCTTCTTATAATTTAAGTTTCTGATTTGAGGAAAACAAATTAGATACGGTAGCAAGAATAGTTTTTTTCTTTCTTCTGAATTTCGCTAAAAAAAGTTGACAATAAAGAAGTGTATTCAAAAAAGCAGGAATCTTTCCTAAAATAAAACGCTCCACTGCAACTTTTCAAAAATTGTGATGTCATTTAATGACACATGATAAGTAAAAACTACACTCTTCTTAAAATATGATCGATCCGCTGAAATAGGTTGAAACTTTAAAGTTTTCTCAGTCAACGTGATGCATTAGCAATTATTGAATTGGTTTACGAATTAAAGCTATTGGGACAAGTTAGTGATGTGAAGAACAAAATCGTGTCCGTCGCGCAAATCAACTGAAAACATGGATCCTGTGGTTCGAAACATGGCTGAAAACCCAGTTTTTTCGATCTCAGGAATTCGGCATATCACAAATAACACCCCACCGAATTTTACATAAAGCCCATAAGGTTGGGAAGCCATCAGCAGCGTCGTAGCTTTGTCAACTGGGTGTTGAAAATGCATTGGAATTGATAACAATTCCAATTTTCCAGCTTATCGAAGAAATAGAACCGCAAGTGTGCGAAAAAGCGATTCCATGCATGTGCAAAAGTGATTGTAGAGGTCATTTAGTTTATATTGTCTTTCATTATAGATAACAATCCCTCTTCTATTGATTAAAATAAAAATCGAATCTTATTTCCTAAAAAAATCGTATTTTGTGTACAATCCACAGGCTTTCGAATTTCTTCGGTTGCGAATTTCTTATGTCTTTCTCGTCAATTTTGAAGAGATGGACATATGCATATACATAGATTCATTCTAGCATATTCCAACGTTATGATATCTAATCATTTCTATTGTATATTCTCTCAATTGCTGGTGCCATAGACCCAATGAAACAACATAAACTACGAAAAGACGATTACGGTTTACGAGTGTTGTTAGATAGAAAATACATATAGAAATTACTTTACAATAAATATTTTATGTACAGAGCACGACGAATTTCAAAACATAGCGTTTAGTTTGTTTTGGAGATAGCAAAATTGGGGAAATAGGTGAGGTTAGCGTACGTTGTAGTGTCAGAAACCAAGAGGTTGTCATAGATGTTAAAGTAGTTGAGAAAAACGTGGTTCCTATATCAGGCAAGAAGGCTTGTGAGACACTTAAGTTGGTACTACGCGTTCATATATGATATAGATTTAGTAGATAGCCCGGTATTTCGGATCCACCCAGCTCGCAAGATTCCTAATGCTATTGGAGAAGATGTAAAAAACTGAGACCGATAAGATTGTTAGTCTAGGGGTGCTAGTTAAAACAAGAGAGGCAACGGAACCTGTTTCTCCAATGGTCGTTGTGCGTAATAAAGGCAAATGAAGGTTGTGTATGGACCCTGCCGATATTAATAAAAATCTTCTCCGAAGGTACTACCCTTTAAGAACACTAGAGGAGATAACGACAAGAATACAAAGGTTAAAATATTTTACGCTACTAGATTGTAAAAAGGGGTTCTGGCAGGTGAAATTGTGCCGACGAACCCAAAGAATACTAATAATGTCTACCTCAATTCATATACCCTTCTTCCCTTTGGACTCTCATCGGCTCCTGAAATATTTCAGAAAATCATGACAAATATGTCGGAGGATTATAGAACGTTGAGGTATCTATTGATAATATACTGATACATACTGAACCTAGGGAAAGGTTAAATGAGCTAACTACCAAAGTGGTAGAAAAGTTATCCGCAGCAGGTTTAAAACTTAACAAAGTAAAGAGCATTTTTAACGTAACAATTGTAAAATTTCTCGGACATGTGTTGACATCCAATGGTATTAGAGTAAGTTGAAAAAGCCAACAAAGGTAACCGAACTACAAAGATTCTTGGAAAATTCATTAAAAATTTGTTGAACATTACACACCCGTTGCGAGAGCTACTGAAAAAAGATGTGGCATGGGAGTGGAATCAGGATCACCATAAGTCGTTTGAAATTTCTAATACTAAAGTATTACGATATTACGATGTGAAGCTCCAAGTTGATGCCAGCAAACACAGCTTAGGAGCAATACTTATCCAACATAATCAGCCAGTGGCTTATTCTTCGACCGCGTTGACAAAATCACAACAGAACTACCCACAGATAGAAAAGGGGGCTTTGGCAATACAGTTTGCATGTAAGCGATCAATTGAAACCGATCACAAACCATTAGAAGCCATTCTCAAAAAACCACTGCACTGTGCACCAACTAGATTGTAAAGAATTCTTTTCGCTGTTTTGCCATACTCACCTCATATTACGTACAAGAAAAGGAAGGAACTTGCATTGGCAGATGTTCTAAGCCGAGACTGCAATGAATCAAAAACATTTCAAGAAGCCAAGCTTAGTTCAGGAGACTAAAAAAGACTTAGACCTTCAAATGATAATTGAATAGTCGTGAAAGGATGTCCACAAAATATATTACGGGTTTCTCAGAACGTCAGAACGTCAGGCGATATTGGACTTTTAGAGAGAAACTCAGTGTTGATGACGGAATATTAATAGAAGCAGAAAAAATTGTAATACCAGTTTCAATGAGAATGCGTATGTTGAAAAAAATTCATGAGGGTCATCAAGGGATCCAAAGGTCAATCAGTCGGGCTAGATGTACGTTGTTTTGGCTTGGAATGGTAGATGACATAACTAAGTTCGTGAAAACCTGTGAGCCTTGCCAAGCAACTCAAATGTCTAAGCCAAGAGAGCTACTCATAGTTAAAGATATCCCAGAACTTCCGTGGGAAATTTTGGCAACGGATATTTTCACGTTTAGAGGTAAAATTTACTTGTTAATCGTTGGCAGTTAGTCTAGTTTTTTTGACTTTTGTCGACTTAGTGCATCGACTTCAGCAGAAATTATACGACAACTTAAATTATAGTTTAGAAATTTCATCAAAGGAATTCAAAACGTTTTTTAAGTTTGCTCATCAAACCTCAAGACCATACTATCCTCGATCAAATGGTCTCGCCGAGAGATATGTGCAAGACACAAGAAAGCTGTTAAAACGGTGCAGTAAGGTTAATTCTGATATTGACATGGCACTACTTAACTGGGGAAACACTCCAAGGGACAAGGATATGTTATCACCTAATCAAAGATTAATGAGCCGACTAACCAGAAACACGTTACCGTTAACTAAAAATAATCTACGCCCCAAAGTTGTCGAAATGGTTAGACAAAATCTATTAAAGACTAGGGTCGATGGTACAAAATACGCCGATGTCGGGTCAAAGAAACCCGAATTGATCCAGCCAGGTAACAGAGTATGTATTGAAAGGGACAAACGGGATTGGTGTATAGGAAAAATCTATGAAAAGGGAAATACACCAAGCTCTTGCATTGTGCAGACGGATGATGGAACTCTCCTACGTCGAAATTCATTGCATTTAAATAAAACTAATTGTCAGATCGTTTCAGAAAAATCTGTAGGTGTTAGTCCAAGGCAGCAATTGCTTTATGTGACTTCCGGGAACAATATGATTGAAGATCTGCCAACAGTTTTGCGAAATACTGGACTTATTCCCAACACGGAGCCAAGCAGCTTAACCAGTAATCGTGGCACTGTTTCAGCGAACCATGCAAGACTAGAAGCGGTCGAGTGGTAAAGCCGGTCGTTAAACTTACAATTTGACCTAAACTTTAAATGCAAATACTGTTAATCAAATGTTCATTTATCCTCCATTGAATTTTGATTAAAATAAATTATCTAATAAGGAACATTTGTTATTTATGTTAAATTTTAATTAAGTGAATTTCTTTATTTTTTTAAGAGGGATGTTGTGGGTTGCAAACTTCGGCATCCGCTGTTATCACACTATCATATCATATGTATATACATAAGTATTTTTACAACTATCAACTCCTATACATTATATATTCAAACATTTGTAACACAGTATACTGAATAAACGTCGCATTGTTGTATCAACAATAACTTACACAGCGTCTACATAAATCATTTGTAAAGACGCCAAGATTTCTTGCGTGCTTGCCTATGGGGCAGTGACCAGTGATGACACCTATGATGGCGCTGAGATGCTTCCTATTTATAAGAATCAGACTCTTAGAGCGATTCGGGGCTAGCTTTGACTAGATCTGTTTAGTCGCTAGACATGTTGGTCCAACAGTCCACCTAAGGTCGCAGCTATTTGCCTGCTGAAAATATCGACGGGTGTCCAGTGAAACAGAATGTCAAATGCGGCAGGGGGAATAGCCCGTAAGGATCCGCTTATGCACCACACGACAACCCCACAAGTGAGTATTGGTCTTATGACCGAGATGTATAGCCAGTGGGTTATGCAAGGTTGAAGGCCCCATTTATTACCAATGGCCTTTTTGCAAGAGAATAGAGTTACTGTAGCTGGAATGTTAGGTTTCCAGTTTAGTTTCCTGTCAAAAATGGGACCCAAATATTTTACTGTATCTGAAAAGACTAAACTGGTACCATTTATTGAGGGAGGGTCTATAATTGGAATTTTGTATTGCCGGGAAAAGAGGACAAGATCAGTTTTATGGGGGTTCACTCTCAGTCCACAGCGATCTGTCCAACAGGTTAATCTGTTAAGATTTAGTTGAAGGAGTTCTTTAATGGTATTAAGATGCTTACCTGAGACGGCTATAGCAACGCCATCCGCATAGGCAATCAACCACCCGCTTCCAGGTATATCAGCAGTTCATTGACCACTGAGTTCCAGAGAAGGGGAGAGAGGACATCGCCTTGCGACGTACCTCTGCTGACAGATCTTTTAGCAGAAGCCCCATCCAGTTTGGAGTTGATGATACTGCTATTTAGCATAAGACTAGTCAACTCCCCAAGTGAGTCGTCTACCTACAGAGTTGGCAACGCAGTCGTGATTGCGGATGTATTGACGTTGTTAAAGGCACCCTCTATGTCCACGAAAGCAACAACTGTGTACTCTCTATATTGTAGGGATCGTTCGATGTCGCTAGTCTGTTAATGCAGGGCCGTTTCCAACGACTTTCTTTTACAGTAGGCATATTGAGCGGTTGACAGAAGTTTTGGATTAATTTGAAACAGTGGAATGTGGATCAGTTTTACACAGCTCCTCATAATCTTTTCTAGAGTCCCAGTCAGTCACTTTTCTTGCGCTTTTTGCTAAGTTGAAAAGTTTTCTGCAAGTGTTTCTAAGCAGTCCCAGTGCTGATGTCCACCAGTGCGGATTTTTATTGTCGCTAGGTTGAATAAGGGGGCAAGAAGCGGCCACGGCCTGATTGAGAACCAGGGTGAATTCCCTGACTTTCATGTCAAGCTCATTGATGTCACGCGGAGGACTCGAGAGTTCAGAGGATATTGTTTCTGGCAGTATTCCTCTGTATTTTGGCCAATCAGTTTTCCGATAATTCCGGAAAGCCTTTTTTGAGTGATGGAGATTAATCTGCAGAAACCATATCATTGCTACAGTTTCTCAGAGTGGCCACCACCACGGTGCTGTTCAAGTCCCCCGATTCTAAAATTGTGCTCAAGAGCTCATCTTCTTCTTCTGATCGTTTAGAATCTTTTTTGCTTCGTCATCGATTTCCCTTTCCGACAGGAAGTCAGCAGAGGAGACCGAGCGGCGGCTCGCTCGGATAGATTGGAGTTGTCGCTGTCCATTTCTTTAAAAGATATCGACGCTCCAAGATCTAAGGTTGTATTTGGTTGTGTCTCCGTTAAAGGAGAGGGAGTTGTTTATTAGCATCCAGCTCATCCACCCTTGTATTTGACTCGAAGCCAAACGGAATCATGTCTTTTATCTGCGCTAGAGGCTTAAGGGATTCCTTATTGCCAGCCAGCGTCGCTTGTGATGGGAGATGGTCTGGGGTTTTCCCGAATGATGGCCAAGAAGTTGCTCGAAAGCTTTAGCTTGAGGAACTGCCACCGTCCAGGTATTATTGATCCGTTGGTGTCGTTCCTGTCGATTACCGCGATCATTATTGCGTCCTTCAGGAATTCGCTCAAAGACCTCACAGATGTGCTGTTGGATGGCCCAGGGGTTTTGGTCTTGTAAGTATTGGGCACGGTTTCCTCCAACGATATCGGGCACTTGGAAAAGTCTTTTGTTGTTTTGGGAACAGTGGAAGCAGTGGGTAATCCGTTTTTAGCCCACTCAATCTTGCTCTTTATATCCGCACTTCTCTCAACCTCGGGAATGGATCCGAAGGTTTTGATGATGCGTAAAGCATTTCGGCGTCTTAGATAAAACGCCTTATATAGCGTTAGCAGAAATGTGTGCACTCAGCGCGGGCGAACGAAATTTAGGAAGGTTTTAAATATCTGAATGAAAATACAGAATTCAGTAGGGCTTCGTAGTCATAGCGCACAAGTGTTACGGTAGCGGGTTTGAAGGGGCGGCATGCTACTGGCGATTCCTATGGTGGTGGAAATAGCGATACAACAAAGTGAGACACGAGATATTACTTCAGTGTTCGAGGCTGTTCAATGTCTGATGGATATTACGATAGCATCACATATCAGTTTTATCGCACGGTTTTGAATACTATCTAACAGGTGCAGAGATATTTTAGGAGCAGATGTGGGCATTGTACTCCAATTTTGGGCGGATGAATGCCTTATATATTGAAGCCAGATTAGAGGGTTAAACTATTTCTTACATCTCTTGAAGAAATCTAGACATTTCGCAGCATTTTTGTCGACATCGAATATGTGATCAATCCAACGTAAGTTGTCACTGACATACATACCGAGAATGGAAACTTTTTTCGGTTTCGACAATATAAGTGCCATTCATGGATTATGGCTGGGTATTTAGATTTCGCTTTAATGACAGCAGACAGCATTGAATTCCACTCTGTTGATAGTTTCCCTATTAACACGTTAAACCAGCGAAGGAATCGTCGCTACCACAAACGGAAAGTTTGATATGCAAGAAATACAGTGATTTAGAGAAAAGATAACATTAACAAATAATAACTTGATTGTGAACAATTAATACATAAAGAATATAACAATATAATAATATAACAACAAATTTACGGTTGATTAGGTCTTGAACAGTACCAATACTTCAACCAAGCTTCCTTTTTGATGAAAATTATTTCTGAAACTCGTTCGTTCGTTCAGTTTTATTCAACGAAACATCGATAAATTATCATTTACGTATACGCTACTGATAATATCGATCCCGTAAAACCCTGCGCTGTGCGCGAGAAGAAAGTCGTTTTTTTCATCGGTGTCATCGATTTTTTTTTTTTAAATGAGGTCGGAAATTGCATTACCGTCAATGGAGGCCATCACCGGACTATGTTCAACGAAAATTTCTTTCAAAATATGGATGAAATTGATCCAAACGAGGTAAGCTTTTTACAGGATGGCCCTACCTGTCATAACGCGAATTAAACCATTGACCCATTGAAATCACAATTTGGTGAGAATTTAAAGGGTGTTTCAATAAGAGGTGTAGGATTTGAAAAGCTTATTATTTTAGCTAATGCACACAGGGTTGGCATATGGCGACAGATGTCATCATTTAAGATGGTACGCTACGCAGTGAAAGAAGAAATCCACATCGTTTTTTTACGAAAATTCATGTTCAATCCTAGTAACGATGCGAAAAATTCATACCAATTTCCCAGACAATCATGTGCCTTGCGAAAGAACATAACTAAGAAAGTTCACAAGGTGTGACGATGCCGCAACGCGTAATAGAAAATATAGGAAACTGTTAAAAACGACCCAAACATCTCTATTCGTCACCGTTCGCAGAAGCTTGATCTCCCTCCACAGCCATATTGCGAAATGAACCTGTCGATTGGTCTTTCAAATTATGCGATAGATATATCTCACCTATGTATTTTAAGGCCAACTCAAGACTTTGGGTTATGCGGATAAACTAGCAACTAGCAATATTGTGATTTTTATTCGCGATTTTCAGTATGATTACTCAAAAAAGTGGTAGAAAATTAACTGTCAGGATGGCCTTTGTAAAACGCAAAAAACCTTTTAATCAATTAAAAAAAATTCAATGGCATTAAATTACAATAATTTGTGGGATGATTAAGACTTTAACCTCTCATTTATAAATTTCAAGTGTCATTTCTTTGGCTTTACGAATATTATTAGGTCCTAAAGACTTCAAGAACTAAAAGCCTCTCGGAAGCGGAGTTATGATAGATCACTGTAATGGAAAAGTTTAATATTAGTAGGCATGTTGGTAAAATGCCCAACATTAATGACAAGCAATTTTGTCACCGGAGAGTATCCCTTTCTTGAAGTATCCAGCCTCTTACAAAATATGTTAGGAAATTAGAGAAAACTAAACCTCTGCAGAGACAACATCAGTATTTTTCACAATTAGGCAAAACGGCTAAACCAGATTCCTATCTAAGAATGATATCTGTGAATGAAAGACTCTTCATCATGTGGTATTAAAAACGTAATATAAAAAGCTTCAGATGAAGTTTTAATCACTTCAATATTTTCGGCAACTCACATGTGGCAAATCCGGGAAATTACAGACCTTTCCTCAGTCGATTTGTTTTTGTTGGAAAATTTCTAAATCACCTTTTCCAAAGAATTTGTTTCAATTTACCAACAATGTTTGATTTTTGTAATATTTTTTCTTACTATATAATGTTATTCTTTGTTACAAAACATAATCCTCTTTTAGTGCTTAATTCCACCGATCTTCAGAGTGAATGTTTTTACTTATGGTATTTGGCAACTTTGCTGTGTAATGATGTGAAACAAAAGCAATTTTTAATTCCATTCCTTAAATTGAAAAAGTACTCAAAACTTTTTGCCACCAATTTAATTGGCCTAACTTTTCAAAACATCCTTCTTTTATTTCAGGCAACAGTTGAAATCCCAACCATCTCCAAAGGATGAAACAATCGGAACCCAGCGCGTTTATAAGAAGACTTCCCCCAATTGTATCATAACGCTGTATTTGCCAACGCGTGAAATCGTCCTCTCTGGGTCGAACCCAACAATTCTACGTGGAATTGTATTTGTTGATCCTAAAACCGTGCAGGGTTATAGGATTTATGCCCAGCTAACATTAACCTTCCGGTAAATATTTAAAATTTAAACCTAATTACCGTCGAATACCAAAGCCTTTACGGTTCTTCACACTCCACCTCCACGCTTTTGTTCTCCAGAACTGGTAGGGAACAAAGTGTATTTTAATGGATTTAAGTAAAGCCTTGGTATTTAGACAGTTAAGAATAATTTTGAAGTACTCAGTTATATCGTGTTTTCTTTTACCACAGCTATGGACGAGAAGACGAAGAAGTAATGGGTCTTAGGTTTTGTAATGAAGCTATAATGTCACTTCACCAAGTGTGGCCACGAGCCGAGGAACCATCGAGGGAATCCCTTAGCCCCTTACAGGTAAATTAGCACACCCTCTCGTCACTTATTTTCATTTGTTGGCTTATTCCTGCCGGCTTTTGGGTATTATATTGTAGAACGAATACATTTCAACTAATCGTATATGCAGACACTTCAACATTGTTCGAAACAGATGACATTACTTGTGTGATCACGTAAATGGGAAATCAATTTCATGGAATTTCCGGAACTGTCTATTTCCTTTTAATTAAAGTGACAGTATGGGACTCAACATTGACGTCAATGTTTAAGAAGGGTGACACAACGTCTGTGGCGCTCTGGCTCTTATACATGCTATCTTGACGAAAGTGCTAATTTCGTAGCTAATACAGCAACACGCGCTGTGAATTGTAATTTACTTGGATTCTCTAAAGAGACCAACATGATTGATTCCAAATTAAATTAGAGACCCCCTGGGACATTAAATTGCTCACTCAATGACACCTTTGATTTGCAGTTACTTTTTTCGGTTAAATAAAGAGAATGCCGCCTTAAAAATCGTCATTCGGTAATATGAGGCGGTGCCTTGTATTGGAATTAAAATAATTCTTTAAACTAGTTAAATTTGATCGCCTGCTTCAAAAGTTAGTCAGATTTTGTACCTAGTTTGCAAGGTATGAGTTGGTATAATTTGTAAAGGGCAATAGCTTGCACTTAGTAACTTGAGTTATTTACCCTATGTGAAGACCATTAAAATCTATAGTTTCTCGTATATTCTCTTATTAGATTTTTATGTGAAGGTGTGTGTTTCGTTTACAAAGAGGCTGTTATACTTTTCTTAATTTCCAACTCTAGTATTAATTAAATGAATGATTTAATTAAATTAAATGCACAGTTTGAACGAGAATGTAGAACTTTTTAAGAATTCTGTTTACACGAGGATAAAGGCTACTTTTTTTGATAATTTTTTATATTATACTTATCGTCTAGTTTTAGCTCCACATAATTTGCCGCCCAAATCTGCAAAATAGCGCCCCGCTTCGGCGAGGACGGCTTACCAGCTTTTTATATTTGGGATAAGAAGTAGGTAGCGAAATCCAGAAAATATGTTGAATCCGTCATTGATACAAATCCGGCTCTCATCACACTCAAAACTTTCTCATACCTAAATGTTGTGTAAGGCGCTCCGTACGAGTTCGTCCGAGATGTTTACCATCACAACATTCTCTCTTAATTTAATTTCATTTTGCAAAAGACCAAAAAATAATTAAAAATCGGTAGTCATGCCAATAAAGCCTACTGAGAAAGGGGTATTACTAGTGGTCGTTCGGCCATATTTTAAGTCATTTATGGGCAGTATGTCCCGCTGATTTGGTTCGACTTTAGCATACTTCCAAACCCAGGTGTTATAAGGATTAGCAGGTCTCTGTTGGTTCCGCAACTTTCAGTTTAAGGTTCTTAATGCCAATACTAATAAAAATTCGTCAGTACCTACAGCAGTTTAGAGGATATACTTACTCATACATATGTACCTAGTCCACACTGATACAAAGAAAAGCTTAAGCCAATGAAAACCCGCTTCTTAACAACAAGTTAATACTTTTTATTTGTCAAATCGCAAGCTAGAAGTTATGGAAGACTGCATTCTAAATGGCCGCCATTCATCAATTGCATTACGGACCTCATTCATCGAAAAGTTGTCAACAGCGCGGACAAGGGCTCGCTTCAAAGACTCAATATTTCGGTGATGAGTAGAACAGGCTATTCCTTCTAAAGCGGACCACAACTTGTAATCCAATGGGTTGAGCTCTGGACTATCAGCCATAATTGAGTGGTTTTCGCCTTGTGGGCTGAAGCAGAATCTTGCTGGAATGTCCAGTGGTTGTTTGTGAACTTGTCTTCCAAAACAGTGGTTTGATAAACGTTCGCCGAAGTCTTGACTCTTTTTTCACAAAAATGGAGGTTGGTTATGCCATCGTAGTTCACTCAACACCATACCATTACATTTGCGAGGTGGTGGCCTCTTTCAAACCTGTGAATATGTTCTGAAGCTTCTTTTGATTTCCGAGCATACACTCGACATTCCCTCTAAATCTTAGCGTCTTAGCTTGACATTTGCAAAAGTTACGTAGCCAAGTGTACTATACATCTATCTCTGTGTGTGTTGGCGATTTTTTACAATTTTAGAAATAGATTTCAATTTGCAACAACGAACTTTTATTAAATTTTGCGTAAAAAACGGATTTAATGGTGCGCGAACATTGAAAATATTGGAAAAAAAAACGGTCCAGTGGCACGAGCGCGAGCGGTTCAAAACTGGTCGCGAGTCAATCGAAGATGATGAACGCAGTGGCAGACCATCGACATCGAAAACCGACGAAAACATTGATGAAGTAAAAGAAATATTGGTCAATAAGCGCAAATTAACCATCAGAGAGATAGCGGAGGACTTGAACATTGCCTATGGATCAGTCCAAGACATTTTGGTTAATGATTTGGGTTTCCGTCGTGTAGAAGCATAGTTGGTGCCAAAAGACCTCAATTTCATGCAAAAGAGAGACCGTGTTGGTGTAGCAAAGAGATGATTTGCGAGGCTGAATCCGATCCCACATTCATCAAAAGGATCATTACTGGAGACGAGACGTGGGCTTATGAGTACGACACGCAATCCAGACATCAGGCAAGTGAATGGCTTTCACCAAATGAGCCGAGACCAAAAAAACCACGTCGTTTTCAGTCGAAAAAGAAGGCAATGCTCACGGTTTTCATGGATTACAACGGTGTAGTGCATCATGAATTTTTGCCAGAAGGCCAGACAGTAAACATAGAGTATTATTTGGGCGTTGTGAGACGTTTGCGTGAATCAATTCGTCGAAAGTGACCAGAATTGTTGGCAGAAAACTCGTGTATTTTGCACCATGATAACGCACCGTCTCACAGTGCCATCATTATTCGTAAGTTTTTGACGAAAAATGCAACAAATACCATTCAACAGCCACCGAATTCACCTGATTTGGCTCCCTGTGACTTCTTTCTGTTTAATCGAGTTAAAAAACCACTACGGGGAACGCGTTTCAGCAGCCGAGAGGAAGTAATGGAAAAATCGCAGGAAGCACTGATGGATATACCGAAAACCGAATATGAAAAATGTTTCGAGGATTGGATCAAGCGCTGGCATAAGTGTGTTGCAGTCGATGGGGATTACTTTGAAGGTGACAATATAGATTAAGATGAATAAACTTGTTTTTTTAATTTTCTGAATAAATTTCGGGAACTTTTTGATGAAGGTGGTATTTATAAAGCTCAACTAACACTAACTAATGATGCTAATAAAGAAATAGAAGTTATTCACAATAGAAGAATCATTTTTGTAGCCAGAGAAAAAGAATATTGGACAGATTTATTACGCAGATATATTAAATCAGGTCTTATAGGAACCTATGTTGACCTGTCATACCACGAATTTTACTAAAACCACTACTTTCAATTGAACTCTATAGCCATGATAAAAAAATAAAACTTGTAAAAGCAGCCGGGCCGGGAAATAAATACTCTGGAAGAAGCCCATAAATGAAATCTTCATATGTTTTCTTGGAAGAAAGTTCGACCAGTGCAAGTAATGTTATTTAATTTGGTGATTTTATTAGTAACCTTTTGGTTGAAAGTCCTCTTGTTGAAAACATGGAGGCATTCGATCTACATCCAGTAAATACGCAGTTCCCTACTCATTTCAAGAATTCTTTCAGTACCTTGTTAGATTTGTTCTTTGTAAACAATGCTGATAAGATACTCCTATACGATCAGATTTCTGCACCAGCATTTTTAAAGCATGACCTCATCTTTCTAACATTTGATTTCAATGTCAATTTACGCAACAGTTCAGCTAATTAGAAATTTATAGATTTTAAAAATGTAGACAGAACTGCTCTTGAACACCACATACATTGCGTTCCATGTGATCTCATTTACGATATGCCCTCTCAAGTTGATTTTATTCAAACTAACGTAAATCATCTCTTTGATACCCACATTCCAGTAAGATCTGGAACAGCAAGGCAAAAAATAAGGGCTTGTTTCAAGAACGAAATTCGTCTTTTTATGGGACGATGCGATCAGGCTTACCACCGATGGAAGCGCTTTCGTGTAGACGAGCTCCCCCAAGTCTACAAATGTTTAAGAAATAGTGTTGTTCGTGAAATGAGTATTGCAAAAACACAGTTTTACTCCAACCGACTGAATAGCAACTTAGATGGCCGAAAATTAAAGGGTAACCTTCGTGAATTGGGGATTGGAAAATAAAAATTGAGCTGTTCTTATGACATGAACTTAATCGTAGGTTCTTATCGATTCCACATCGCATAACCACAGAAGTAAATGAAGATTATATTTACCGAAGTCCTGTTGTCTCAACAGAGACACAATTTTTCTTCACAAGAATAGAAAACACAGATGTTGTCGGAAGTTGTTTGTCCATAAAATCAAATGCGGTAGGATTTGATGGAGTTTATCCAGTTTTTATTAAAGCCATATTACCAACTACTTCCCTATGTTACGCATGCCACAAACACCATTTTTACGACCGGCATCTGTCCCTAACAGTGGAAAATGGCTAAAATAATACCAATCCCTAAAAATTTGTCAGGTGATGAATTCAGACCTATATCACTTCTACCTTTCCTAACCAAATAATATGAACGAATTACGCATAACCAAATAAATGAGTATCTTAAACGTACTAATCTACTGGTTTCAGTTCAATCTAGATTTCGAGACAAACATAGCTGTACTACTGCTTCGATGAGTGTGGTGGAAGATATAAGAGAGAAGCTTGATAAAGACCACGTTACTTTCTTGACCCTTCTAGATTTCTCTAAAGCCTTTGATACTGTCAACCATTCTACTCTCATTCATAAGCTACGTCTTTGTTTTAATATGTCTCCATTTGCCGTTAAGTTACTCTCATCTTATCTAAAAGATAGAAAACCAGCTGTGTCTCTGGAGGGCGTCCTATCAGAATTTCTTCCTTTGGCGCTAGGCGTTCCCCAGGGGTCGATTATGGGACCTCTATTATTCTCACTGTATATCAATGATATACAAACGGTAATTTTGAAGTCAGCAAAACACTTTTACGCATATCAAATTTATAAGAGTTGTGCGCTTGGTCTTATTGAAGACTGTGCTAATGATATGAATGAAGATCTTCAGAGGATCTTAAACTAGTCGTTGGAAAATTGCCTGTTACTTAATCCTAGCAAATGTAAATGCCTAATTATTTCAAAAAAGAAGCTAGAGCTATCCTATCACATTAAACAGTTCAGCAATTGAATTCGTTGAATCTTCTAAAAATCTAGGCATGATATTCAATAGAACGTTCACTTGTAACAACCATATAAATGCGATAGTGTGTAGGATGTATGGCGTTCTTCGAACTCTATGGACTGCTCAAAAGTTTACACCGCCGAGGACAAGATTAACTCTCTCTAAAACACTGGTTATCCCTGTACTTATTTATGGTTGTACAAGGATGCTGACAGTAAAAGAAAGCTTCAACTTGCATTTAACAGCACTATAAGGTATGTCTACGGCCTCAGAAGGTTTGACCATCTGTTACATTTGGTTAATAACCTATTGGGTATGTCTTTTCAGAACTACGTCAAATTTCGCAACCGACGTATCTATATTATAGAATCCAGTTTTCTGCATCCAACAGATCTGCAACTTTAATTATCCCGCAATTCTCCTGTCTAACGTCTGAAAGGCAATTTTTCATTGCTGCCATCCGTCTGTGGAACTTACTGTCGCATTACCTGAGAGAGCTGAATGGCACGAGTCGATTTAGAAGTAAATTACAGCGTTTCCTCAAAAATCAAAGCAACTAGAATTAAGTTTACCTATCCCCTTCTTTCAAGCAAAATCAATTCACAAAAGGTTTAACTATGAATAATGAAATGTAGATATTAATATTGCTGATTATTTGAAATTTAATTTCCTTTGTAATGCTCTTCACTCCATTGTCATCATATCTTAATTTGTTAATATGTTATTATATTTTAAATCTCTTGTTTTTAAATTTATACCAATTGCTTATCTCTCACAGACTTAAAAATGTATTCTTACTGTGTCAGAAGTACTTGAATAAATATATAATAATAATATATTATTATTATACCACACACATAAGATGGAAAATGCAACAACTGGTATTAATCAGCAAGGAGTAAGGCAACCTTGATACCCCATCAGCGTACAGGCCTCTATGCATCGCAGGGAAACTTCTGGAAAAACTGCTGAAGACGGGGATAACAGCAGCCATACAAACAGCAGGAGGTTTAGCCGAAAGACAGCACGGCTTCCGAAAGGGCCGCTCTACTATCGGAGCAGTTAGAGAAGCGATAAAGTCCACCCAAATGGCCCAACAAGGAAATCACCACTCAAGAAAGATTGTGCTACTAGCAACTCTGGATATCCGAAATGCTTTTAACTCAGCCAGATGGACGGACATAATACACGCGCTCGAACACGACTTTAGCATACCCGAGTACCTTTTGAGGATGGTGAAAGACTACCTAAAAGACAGAGAGCTAATCTACGACACCAAAGAAGGCGCGCGGAGAAAGAAAATCACCGCTGGAGCAGCGCAGGGTTCAATTCTGGGACCCGACCGCTGGAACATCGCTTATGATAACATCCTTCGCATGGAGATGCCAGAAGACACGCTTCTAGTAGGGCATGCGGACGAAATTGCCGCAGTGATAACAGTAAGGGATACACATAATGCACAAATGAAATTAAACCAGGTGATGAGAAGAGTCCTACCTTGGATGCAAGAACATGGCCTAAGACTAGCTGCGGAAAAGACAGAGATAGTCCTGCTAACCAAAAAGAGAATCCCGACCAGAGTTGATTTTCAGGTAGGGTAAGAGACGATCACCAGCAAGAAAGCGGTCAAGTACCTGGGGTTAGTCCTTAATACGAAACTCACCTTCTGGCAACAAATAAAGGGCGCATCAGAACAGGCTGCAAAAGTAACGACAGCACTAGCCCGACGGCTAGCAAAAGAAAACTTCTGATGACGGTAATAAACTCTATTCTCCTGTATGGGTGCGAAATATGGGCTGAAGCCCTGCGCCAGGAGAAATACAGAAAACAAATGGCTGTAGTCCAAAGACGTGGTGCCCTATTCATCGCGAGCTCATATACCAGAAGCAGTTACTCGTATAGTGGTAGTCGCAGGAGCAACCCCACACCGATCTCCTCCCTCCTCCCTCGCAACAGAGAGAAAGCTCATATATGATAAGAAATCCGAAATTGGAACGGAAGCAGCTGTTCTTGAGGCGAAAGAACATGCGAAACAACAATGGCAGGAGAGATGGAACTCAGAACCGAGGGGCCGGTGGACTGTTACACTAATCAAAAGCGCTGACAAGGGCACAACGAAAATACGGCGAAATAAACTACTATGTCACACAGTTTCTACTTACTTCAGTAGCTACCTAAAGAAAATCGGGAAAGCCAGGAGTGCTTTTTGCCAGCATGGAGACTCTAAACAAGATGACGCGAAACACACGTTTTTCGAGTTCACCAGATGGCTAACAGAAAGAAGTGAGCTGGAACAACTGCTCGACCATATCACTCCAGACAACATCGTCGAAAAGATGTCCGCGAGTGCACAGAACTGGGATAGAGTGTGTGAATACACTGGAAAAATATTAAAAGCCAAAAAAAGATAGACAGGCCTAGACGGGTCTCGACAATAATGAAGATAGCCTAACCGGCAAGAGAGCTAAACCCGCAAAAGAGAACAACACAAAATGAAAAAGCCGGTCCCCAGAAGGGGAAAGAAAACAACACCACTCTGAAGTAATAAAAAAGTAGTTTCCGGAGTGGATGGTGTCAAGATAAAAGGGGTTAAGGTGGTTTTTAGTGAGTGTGAGTCGCACAGTACTTGAAGCGGAGTGGGACTACTTCTAGTCGTTATTAGCTTTTCCACCATCCCCTAGGCAAAAAAAAGAAATACCACACACAAGAAAACCTACAAAGTGGTATTATTGAAACGTACCATAGTCTAAAAAATAAATTCTATTACCCGCAAGTAGTAAACGAAATAACAAAAATAATTAAACTCTGAGACACGTCTTGAACCTAAATACGAAAGAAAACCAATTAAATCCAAATATGAAATAAGTGAAACACCCTCCAGACTAAATCAATGACTGTTTGCTATTTAATGAAACAGTCATTTCTCACACTTATAGATAAATTAACAAAGAAAGCATATGTGTATTATTTACCAAATAGAAATTGAACAAAGAAAATTGAAATTTTTGAAGAACATTTCTCGAAATTTTGCAAACCTACAAAAATAATAACAGACAATAAATTCAAAAACGTTAAAGCATATTTCATTGAACAACTGGTAGACTTACACTTAACCGAACCAAATACGTATACAGGTAATAATGATATTGAAAGGATTCACTCAACACTCAACACAGGACGATTTAACATTAATTCAGAAAATCCATATTGCTAAATGCCCTACAACAATAGATATCATCCAACAATGCAGATGACACCAGAGGAAGTAAAGTTCGCAAATTTTGTAATACTAGTCAACAGAATAACACTTCAGAAACAAAAACATACATATAAATAAACTAAACCAGACTAGACAAGATTATAAAGAAAAGAGAAAAATGATACCAGTTAAGAAATATAACAGGAATTATTACAATTGTTATTATTATTACGTATACTCAGGTTAAAACAAATTGAAGGAGAACATCTAGTAAATATTAAAAGACCCTGTGTACTTGCAGGTGATGACATTAGCGTCTCTCACACTAATAATAATGACGCGAGTAATACTCGTAGTAACACGCATATCGGCCCAATGTTCGATAAGTCGAACACTTGAATTTCATTTTCTTTTTGTTAATTTTTTTGGTAGTTTTTCAGAGTTAAGACGCCATGTTTTTAGATTACTTGATAGCAGGGAATATTCTTTATATAAGAATATATATATATATTGTTTCAACACCTACCCCTCCTAATAACAACACCCCAAAAAAGACCCATTTCTAATATAATTTTTAAAATGTCAAAAAATAATTAAAACAACTAAAATTTAAAAAATGGAGTATACAGTTTTTTTTGGAAGTAAATAAAAAGGCATATTATGTTTTTACTGTTTTATTTGAGTCAATACAATGGGCGGCCCATATATTTAAAATCAGGTGTTCGATTTATCGAACGCTGGGCGCAATTCCATTCAATTTTTTTCTTACTTGAATAAAATCACAGCTTGAAATATCGCTTTACCGTTTGTTTGGTAGCCTAGCGATATTTCTTTCAACCGAATGTAACTGTCCGAGTTTAGTATGCCATGATTTGCAATTAAGTCAACCTTATTAGTCAGAATAATTTGCGAGTGAAAGTGAAGCAGTGTATAGTAAAGTGATTTGAAAATGGAAAAAAAAAGTACTGCAAAACTTCGACGTCGAGCTCTCACGACATCTGAATTGATGACTATTATTAAAGACTGGAGTGACGATGAGACGGAGGTCTCCGCTGTTACAATTATACCACCAGACAGAGTTGACGAAAACACCGATGAAGGAGATATTGATGATAATGTTACACCTATGGATGAAGTGAGTATATTCATAATTATAACCATAAAACAAAGAGTTTTTACCATCTTAACTTTATCTCGGGTGATACTTCTAAAAGTCCGCAAATATAGTGGAGTGTGCGGGAACGTTTGTGATAGATGCAGTTGAAAAAGCTACTGGAGTTTATATAGATCCTAGTAACCATGTTGAAGGAGGCACAGTAGCGGATATTGAATCTCCGTTAGCTTCAACATCATCTGCGGTAAAATGTTCTTCCAAAAGGCAGCGAATCGAGACAAAACCGAAACCAAACAAATTTTGTAAGCCTTTGTCTACTTTTAATAAGCCTAAGTGGGTACAGAGAAGGAATCCTGAGGGACTATTGACCCATTGATTGAACCACTCGAGGATGTTAAGAAAAACTTGGCCGAAAACCTTAAAGATATGACGCCACTTTATTTGCACTCTTTTTTGATAATGAGGTTTTCGAGATGATTATAAAAGAAACAAATAGATATGCTGCGCAGAAGAACTCCGATTTTTGCGTTGACAACGTGACATTAAAGCGGTTTTTTTGTATTTTACTTCTATCTGGATATCATACTTTTACAACAATTCGCGACTATTGGTCGAACAACCCAACTTTAGGTGTGCCTATTGTGAAATTGTGCATGCCCAGAAATAACTTTTTTGAAATCAAGAAGTTCATCCATTTTAGTAATAGCTACTATACAACCTTGATACGAAAGATAAAATCGCTAAGGAAACAATTGCTAATTATTTACTCAACTTGACTTTTTAACTCTGTTCTATTAAATAAGGTTCGTCCATTGTTTGAAACTATAAACAAAAAATTCATGCAATTTAGTATTTGGGAGGAAAAACTATCGATCGATGAACAAATGGTTCCATATTTTGGCCGTCATTCCTGCAAAATGTTCATACGTGGCAAACCCATCCGCTTTGAATACAAATTGTGGTGTCTTTGTTCGTCAGCGGGTTACCTTTATAACTGTATACGACATGCTGGGTCACTGGATAAGTATGATAAGCAGCTTGGCTTAGGGGCTGATGTAGTTTTACACTTTCTGGACAATGTTGAGTATCCAAGTCGCCACATAGTTTTTTTTTGACAATTTTTTTACGTCCTACTACCTAATGTGACTTTTATCTGAAAAACGATTATGTGCAACAGGGACCGTACGAGCAAACCGTATTGGAGGTGCACAACTTAAAACCGGAAAGCAACTGGAAAGAGGCTACTATGATTTCCAATTTGATAGCAGTACTAAGGTTTTGATTTGTCGTTGGCAGGATAATAGCGAGCTTACAATTGCCACAAACTTTGACCAGATCCTGCCAATGGTACCTGTTAAAAGATGGAAGAAGCAAAAGCCAAGCAAAGGAGGGGAAATCGTTGAACCTGGTCGTTACGTCAACTACAACCAACCCCAGCTAGTAAAAAATTACAATAAAGGGATGGACGGAATGGATCTTCAAGACAATGCCGCGCAGAATTATTACTGGAATCAGATCTAAAAAATGGTATTGGCCATTATGGATCTCAGTTTTGAATTCTGCTGTTGGATGGAAACTTGACTGCTTCAATCGTTGCTATTTGAAAAAAATATTCTTCATCAAAAAGACTTTCGGGTGGGGATTGCTTATTCTTTGTTAATGACAGGCATGAAAACGAAGGGAGAGACCTTAATGATTCGCCAATATTATTAAATGACCGTCATCCAGTAAATCTTCCGCTATTCAGAGGCCAGCATCTCATAGTTAAAAGTGAGAGCAACAAGAAATGAAGATGTAAATTGTGTCATAAGCCCAGTTCATATTTGCGCAAGAGATGCAACATCGCACTTCATGCTCATTGTTTTGTGTCCAATGAATATTTTGTTGTCATGTTTTATAAAACATTAGCTTTATACTGAATAAAATGTAGCATTATAATAACTAAGTTTTTTTTTGCATAGCATAGAGTCCAGCGTTCGATTAATCGAACACCTCAAACCTCGAAAACTAAAATTCGCAGAATTGTTTTGACCAAAAATTCGAGTTCAGTGGCCCAATTTTACCCTACTCTTCGAATTTCATCGAGATACTCGAAAAACAAAAATCCTTGGGACGATATGGGTTAACGATTGACAGAATTACAACTTTCAACGGATAGCATACTCGTATATTGAAATACCAGGGCAAACGGAAATAATACAGAACACGAGGACGATATTACATATTATAAATACCTACGAACTAAGACAAACAGTTAACGCTACTAGGGACAATATTGCAAACCTACAGGTAGGCAACCACCTAAAAATAAGAAAATAACTATAGGCGTGTTTTATTCAAAAGTGCGTATCCACTTTTCCAAAAAACGCTCCAACTCACTTCTATTCTCACTTTTACATATAATTTCAAAGTTGGCAGGCTCGATTTCAGTTTGACATTAAATCTCGCGGCTATGTTCGCAGTGTTGGTTTCAAAGTTGCTTTGAGTGGCTTTTCATTGGGGGAATTCAATCGTAATGTAAATTTCATTTAGTGCGTTTGCTTCAGTTTTATATGAAGATTTTAGTTTTAAAGATTAAATTTTAAGCCATAAGGAAGTTAATAAAATTAATCCAAACCACTTAACCCGATAGAAATCAAAAGCAAAAGCATTTAGTTGCTTTTTCACAAACATTTGTTGCTTTTCCCTTAATATTTTCTCCGATAAACTGGAGCTTTGGTGGCATTTTGAACGAAAGTTCTGAAAGCAAATAAGTACCTTCGCACACACTAATTTTAAAAAAGGTTCAAGTTCCTTTCTGAGTAGAAGAAAAATTACTATTGGGTCTACAAGTAAATTTCCAGCGTTTTTTTTCCAAAATTTGAAGTTTTATTATGAAAACATAGTTACAATGCTTTATTCAAAGTATCATCCATCGGAAGCTACAACTTTCCCCCATCTTTCTGGCAATTTATGAATTCCGGACCAAAAAAATTTCTCGCCTTTCGAGGCCAAGAACGTATCGAGCCAATTTTTGATTTCCTCTACTGAGCTGAAGCGTATTCCCGTAAGAGCGTTCTGCATCGAACGAAACAAGTGGTAGTCAGATGGTGCCAAGTCTGGACTGTAAGGCGGGTGAGGCAGAATTTCCCATCCACTATTCTCCAAATAGTTTTTCACCGAAACCGCAACATGTGGCCGAGCTTTGGCGTGATAAAAAATGACGGTCTCATGCCTGGTCTCATATTCTGGCCGTTTTACTTTTAATGCCTGCTTCAAACGAATTAGTTGGGTTCGATATAATGGTCCTTTGATGGTTTCACCACTCGGAAGCAGTTCGTAGTATACGACACCCTTTTGATCCCACCATATGCAGAGCATGACCTTATTCACGTGAATATTTCGTTTCGGCGTCGATTGGGCGGGCTCGCCGGGCTTTGTATACGATTTTCTGCGTTTAGGATTATTATAATAAATCCATTTCTCATCACCAGTGACAATACGATGCAAAAATGATTTATTTTTATCCCGCTGCAGTAACATTTCGGACATGCAAAATCGCCGTTCGACGTCTCTTGGCTTCAATTCGTACGGCACCCAGTTTCCAACCTTTTGAATGAATCCCAGTGCTTTTAGGCACAGGGAAACGGCTTGTTGCGTGACGCCCAATGATGCAGCAAGTTCTTCTTGAATCTGACACGGATCCTCATCCAGTAAAGCGTCCAATTCCTCGTCTTCAAAACTTTTCGGCTTTCCGGGGCGATCTTTGTCTTAAACTAAAAAATCACCACTTTTGAACCGTTTGAACCACTCGCGGCACGTCGATTCACCAATACATTCCGCCCCATAAGTTTCCGAAAGCAAACGATAGGCGCCAGCCGCACTTTCCTTCATTTTAAAGAATAAAAGCAGCGCTTCCCGCAAATGACGTTTATTTGGCTGGAAACTTGCCATGATTTTGCTCGATAAAATGTACGACACCGATAGAACTGCTCAAATATAACGCTGCAAAGTTGTTGACAGATACAAAACTACAAATAAAACACATGGGGTCTGACATTTCTGCCCGGGATCCACTGGTGGCGCCATCTCTGACAAACGCTGGAAACTTACTTGTAGACCCAATATTTTTTTCAAAGTGTTAAAAGCCCAAAAGAACGTTCATTATTGACTTGCTCTTTCAAAACATAAGTTGATCTACGAACACATCCCAGAATAGGGAGAAACGGAATGCTGCCAACCATCAGGAAACGATTAAATGCCCTCTATTTGTATGTTGCGACATCTATAATTCAAATCTTTCGTAAATCTATCCTTACTTCTGAAAGTGAACTAAATTATACCCACTTTTGATTTTGTTTTTGTTTCGTGTGGAAAAGAGGCTAAGCAGTTTTGAATAAAACACGCCTTATACCACGTTCAAAAAAAATCTGCAATATAGGGAAGATAGTAATATTTGCCTTTCATTCAGGTTACAATGAAAGGCATAAACACTTTGCTCTTGAAGGCTCTCATATGGATGCCATGATAAGCATATTTATCGACAGGAATTTCTAAAGATAAATACCGTAGGGTTGCCAGCAAATATTTTGATAATCTATGTTTTTGAGAAAAAAATAAATAAATTTCATAAGCTTCACATTTTATTTATTGTGCCAAACAGTGTAAAACGTTACATAATAATATTATATATTGAAAGCAAACTAATCCGAAGAAATTTCTCAATTTCTCATCATTTAAAGTTATTCAATCTCCTCTGTTGCTACCTTATGAAAATCTATTCTGCCAAATAGTCGTATAATTAATTACAAGATTCATGTTTGCTTATTTTATATTATATAATGTACGACGGTTGCCTGAAAAGTTTCCGAACAACGGTACAAGACATTTTTTTGCAAAATGTTTTTTTATTTTTCTACATAGTCTCCTTCTAACTCTACACACTTCTACCAGCGATGCTCCCATCTCTCTAACCGGTCCAAATAGTACTTGGCGTTTTTCTCTGCAAAATAATTGTTCACGAAGGTGATTGCCTCCTCATTTGAGGAAAATCTCTGTCCTCCGAGAGCAGTTTTTAGATGAGGGAACAAAAAGAAGTCGCTTGGGACTAGATCTGGTGAATAAGGCGGATGGTCAAGCAGTTCAAACCATAATTCATGGATTTTCGCCATGGCAACCACAGAGGTGTGAGACGGCGCGTTGTCTTGGTGAAATAGGATTTTCCTTTTCTGCAAATGTGGCCGTTTTTCGGCAATTTCTGCCTTCAGCTTGGCAAGTAATGATGCGTAGTATGCTCCTGTAATGGTTTTCCCTTTTTAAAGATAATCGATTAAGATAACTCTTTTACTATCCCAAAAAGCAGTCGCCATCACTTTCCCAGCCGAAAAAACAGTTCTTGCTTTTTTTGGAGCCGCCTCGCCTTTTGCAGTCCACTGTTTTGACACAATTTTTGTTTCGGGCGTATAATCTTGTATCCAAGTTTTAATTTCTACAGTAATTAATCGCCGCTAAAACTCGGATTTATTGCGCCTAAACTACGCCAACAGAGCGTTGGAAATGTTCATTCGAACGTAAGCAAACGCGGCACCCAACGCTCGGACAGCTTTCTCATGCCTAAATCTTGATTTAATATGTAACAAACACGATCTTTGGACATTTTCATAACCTCTACTATCTCTCTCACTTTAATTCGACGGTCGTCTAACACCATTTGGTGAACTTTAGCAATGTTATCGTCAGTGGTTGCAGTTTTTGGACGTCCCAACGTTCATCATCTCCCAAGCTCTTACAGCCATGTTTAAATTCAGCTGCCCAAAATTTCACTGTGGTAAATGATGGTGCGGAGCCCTCATACACAGAGTCCAACTTATTTTTGATTTGCGTAGGCGTATTGCCTTTCAAAAACAAGAATTCATTGTAATAACAGCTCGATACTCAATTTTTTTCATTTTCACAAAAAACACTCTCATCGACTCACTCAGACGACTGCCAACTAAAAACTGCGCATCCAAAATGACTGAAACTTCGGTAAGAAACTATCAAAATATGCACAACTAGCATTCACTAGCCGCTATCTTTACGTTGCGGTCGGAAACTTTTCAGACAACCCTCGTATAATGATTTCCATATTTGACATTCATATAAAAACCAAATAAACGTATGGTGCATTCACATATGGCAACATCTACCATTCATTTCGATTAAAAATAATTTTTGATAGCAATGAGAACCAATAAAGCTTGTAAAAATACAAGCGAGAAAACAGTATCGCTTTGTATAAATGAGTATTGATAACTCCTGTTAGGAAATTCAGAGGATACCAATGGCGGATACACATGCAATTGATCATTCTGCCTCCAACTTCCCGGCATATGCAGATCAACTAACTTAGATGGCAAACTCTACTAATACTCTTTGAAACCCTTAACTCTCGCACAGACACACTGTAAGCGAATTTCCAATACATCGTACATCTCTATAAACTGCCAGAACTTGCTAGAATGGGAGCAATTTATTGTATAAGTAAAGTTGCTAGAATGTCAGAAATTTACAAAAGCTGCAAGAATGCGAGTAAGTTTCGCTATGTAAAGGGTGCTTTTTTTTTAGAGGAATACAAATTCAATATAGAATAAAACACTTGAAGCTGATGTTAATGTCTATGATATTGGCTTTATTTAATAGATAATTTATGCCATTAGTGTTTAAATATTATGTCGTGCATATGCGCACCACGGCTAGCTCGACTGAAACGCAATCCTGAAGCCTAATTTTCGACAACTTTATCGGGCAACTGGGGCCGTATATCAGAAACAACACGACGAATGTTGACTTCCAAATCGTCCAACGTCTCAGGACCGTAGAGGACAGTTTAGACGTCCATTACGCGAAATTAAGCGATCAGCAAATGTTTTGTGTAATAAATTGCTTGTGTCCCGCGCCTTGTGGTATGTTGCGCCATCTTGTTGAAATCTAAGCTCTGTCACCTCAATGCCATTCAATTGAAGAACGAAGAAGTCAGAAATCATGTTTCTATAGCGCTCTCCATTGGCGCTAACATTCTGACCGGCATCGTCCTTAAAGAAATATGGGCCGATGATTCCACCAGCCTATAAAACACACTAAACAGTGAATTTTTATGGTTGTAAAGACGTCTCGACAAAGGCTTCTGGGTTTTCTTCACTCTAAATTCGACAATTTTGCTTGTTTACATATCCATTTAACCAAAAATGGGCCTCATCGGAGAACAAAATTTTGTGTTGGAACTGAGGACCAAGCTGAATCAGGTTTTCGGCCCATTCACCGAACCTACGATGCATATAATGGTCACGCGGTTTCAACTCTTGCACAAGCTGGATCTTATAAGCTCTTAAGCTAATACCTTTCCGTAAAATCTTCAACAAAGTGGATGGCGAATCGACTCATTTGGATTCTCCTCAACACTGCGCTTCACAACGGCAATAACTTGTTCTGTTCGCACTGTTTGTCATCTTGGGGATGCATATTATCCACGTGTCCGAATAACATGCTCAGATGGATGTAGCGCATGATAAGTTAGGCGAACTGAACCATAGTTTTCAAAATAAGTTTGAAGAATTTGCACGCGTTGTTCTGGTTGTTAATCGTCCTCCTGCAATCTTAAAATGGTAAAATATACAAACCATAAATCAACTTTCAACTGTCAAATTGGCAATCTGTAGAAACAGGGTTGCCAGTTTAAAAACCTAACCTCTAAACAGAACACCCTTTATAATAGTACGTATATCAATTTTCTCTCTTCAGTAACTAGAGAACAATTCTATTTGCCTATTTATTTATTTCTCGGCTGCATGGGGGCTTTCCATAGAACGCATGGCTCCGCTCTAGATTCATTGATGAATCCCCTTCCCTTGAGATGAAATCGCCAGTGAACTTGCTAGGCAAGGCTCAGGGGAGAGTTTTTCAGTACCCGAACCTACGTAAGGTCTGCCTCCGTCCTCGGTTAGGACTTCCATTGAGAGTTGGGTTTCGTCTGAGTGCAACAGCAGATGGCATGACTCTCGACTCTCCAGATTGCCGGCAGACTAAATGAATGCTTCCCGACGTCTCTATGACGTCAGCGCCTTTTCTTCAGTTCGTCAGTAAGAAAGACTGAAAGCGGCGGACTGACGTCGCGACGCGGCACTACACTTTTGCTAAACATTTACATAGGACGCAGCGACGCTATTTTTTGTGTCGAAACAGGTATTATTATCAATTTCACATCAAGCATCTCAGGATACTAGGCACCTATGATCAAAAACATCCTGCGTGCTCTGAAAGTGATGACGACACCGCGCAGCACCACGTCTGTAAATATCCGGCTTTCGCGCGCGTTGGGCGGATGCAATCACAAGAAACCACCAAAATCCTTACTGACCGCGTATTCTTCAATCTCTCACGTTAACGCCCTTACAACCTGCATTAAGTTCTGCAGATCCGAAGAGAAAATACAAATAGAATATACGAGGGCGGGTCAATAAGTCCGTTACTTTTTGAATTTCTGACCTCTTTACTGAAACAGCAACACTGCTCCTGTCAACAGGCATCTGTCAGTTGACTCCTGTCAAAATTTAAACTTGCTGCGTCAGTTAGTTTGTGTTTGACAGCTATTTTTATCAGACTACTCACTAATTTGAGGAGAAAATGGAAAAAAGTGAATTTCGTGTGCTTATTAAGCATTATTTCTTGCGAAAAAAAACCATTACCGAGACCAAGGCTAAGCTTGATAAATACTATGGGGACTCTGCACCATCGATTTCAATGGTAAAAAAGTGGTTTACTGAATTTCGTTGTGGCCGTACAAGCACTGAAGATGCCGAACGTCCTGGACGCCCAGTTGAGGTCTCTACACCCGAAACAATCGAAAAAATTCACGATATGGTGTTGGCCGACCGAAGATTGAAAGTGCGAGAGATTGTGGAAGCCGTAGGGATCTCGCATGGCTCAGTGGTTTCAATTTTGAATGATCACTTGGGCATGAGAAAGCTTTCCGCAAGATGGGTGCCGCGTTTGCTCACAGTCGACCACAAACGCAATCGTGTAACAACTTCACAGGAAGGTTTGGCGTTGTTTAATCGCAATATTTGCGCCGTTTTGTAACCGTGGACGAAACATGGATCCATCACAACACACCAGAGAACAAACAACAGTCAAAACAGTGGGTTTCTAAGGGTGAATCGGCGCCAAAGAAGGCCAAGGTGGGTTTGTCAGCCAATAAAGTTATGGCGACTGTTTTTTGGGATGCACGCGGGATAATCCACATTGACTACCTTCAAAAGGGAAGAACAATCAATGGGGAATATTATGCCAACTTATTGGACCGATTCAAAGACGATTTGAAAAAAAAA
Source organism: Volucella zonaria (assembly GCA_963966105.1). Taxonomy (NCBI): domain Eukaryota; kingdom Metazoa; phylum Arthropoda; class Insecta; order Diptera; family Syrphidae; genus Volucella; species Volucella zonaria. The sequence continues at coordinate 19,810,140 of OZ014532.1, read as the reverse complement.
CGACCTCATTTGGCCAAGAAAAAAGTTCTTTTCCACCAAGACAATGCAAGGGTGCACACATGTGCAGTTGCCATGGCAAAAATCCATGAATTGGGCTATGAATTGCTCCCTCATCCACCCTATTCTCCAGATTTGGCTCCGAGCGACTACTTCTTGTTCCTAAACCTGAAGAAATGGCTTTTTGGAAAAAGATTTGACTCCAATGATGAAGTCATCTCGCAAACAAAGGCCTATTTTGAGGACCTCGACAAATCATTTTTTTTGGAAGGGATAAAAAAATTGGAGAAGCGTTGGACAAAGTATATAGAGCTCAAGGGAGACTACGTTGAAAAATAAAATTATTTTTTTATCAAAAAATCTGTGTTTTAATCCAAAAGTCACTGACTTATTGACCCGCCCTCGTAGTATAGCTGTCAGGCAGGAGAAACCATTCAAATTTAACGATGAACTTGACCAAAATGAAGTTAAAAGAGCAATATCTAAACAGTCTATTACTGCTACTGCTGGCCAAACAATTTAAGGCGGCAGTAGATAACTTGGTAGAGAGTATAAAACAACATATATCAACGATTTGGTTGCGAAAAAGTTTACTTGATAAGCCGGAACTTATACGACCCACAAAGCCGAGTCCCTAGAACGGCCTTCGGCAAGTATAGATTAGCAAATAGCTTCTCCTGTTGTCTTATTCTGGTAAAACTTTGACCTGTGTGTTTATAATGCATGTCACATGCTTCGAATTATGACGGCTCATATAAAAGAGCACACATTCAATGTAGATATAATCGTTTGTAACATATTTTAAATAACTTTTTGAGTGAAGTAAAATAAAAGAGTAATTTGGTGGGTCTAAGACTTTAATAGTTTTTATATTTACACTTTTTTCTCTCACTTCTTTCCCATTTGCCATCATGTGATTTGTTGTCTTTTTTACAGGATGCTCTTGTGAAACGATTAGGAGAGGGTGCTCATCCCTTTACGTTGAACTTAACCCCACAAGCACCACCTAGTGTTCAATTAGTGCCAGCCAAACGTTATTATGGTGCTCCGATTGGTACGAGCTATGATGTCCGATGCTTCATTGGTAAGTTATTTAAATGAATTTAATTGATTGAGGTGGTTGAGTAGGAATGGTGGTGAATATTTCATCAGGTCATTTCAATTATCGTAATTGCGTAAAAGAGAAATTGAATTTGCGGAAAACTATTACAAGGGCCGACCATCATTCAAAGGTAACATGAATACTCCACTGAACAAGATAAATGCCCATGTATTGAAAGGCTTCAAAGTCATAGGGTGGGCCCCATATACAACCTTGGTTAAATAAATATTGTGTAGTGTAGTTGTTGATATACTCTACAAACTTATGTACAAATAAATGAACATCTTGACCGTCTCAAAAAACCACATTCGGCATCTGAATATTTCATTTTTCATCATTGGAAAAGAAAATGAATTGAAGTTCCGCCTTTTTGTGTTCGATTAAATATCGAAATATAAATAAATTACCTATTTCTAAAACAGCAGAAGGTTTTTGTTACGATGGGTACTTATTTAATTCATTACAAAATACTTACATATCTACGCATCAAGGTTTTGTTCCTTTATACATTTTTTAACTGAGACTTCAGACCTGATGAATAATTGAAAAGGAAAAAAAACCAAATGCGACTCGATTCACATGACTTTTGATTACAATTAGCTATAATTATGTAATTAATGGAACTAATTCAAATGAATTGGAGGATTTTTTGTTTAATTCGTATAATAAACTGACCTTCATGGAATTCTATGAACTTGAGAATTGTAAGGAGTCAGTTGGCCAGGGAGGCATCCATGATGCAGGAGTAGATGACAGTGTCATGCTCGCGGTTAGTTATTGCCACTACCCCGTGCATCTCAACTCAACTTACTTTTTAGTTTCGTGCCGAAATATCAAAAAAAGATAAAAAAAAAGAACGAAGGATAGTTAAGAAGAAAGCTATGTTACGATACGAACGGACTTAAAAGACAGATTGAGAGAAAAATGATAGGAAAAAAGAAAAAAAGAAACAGGAAGGTCACATCTGTATGCTATCACTACTGAGCAAGACTGGGACTTTCGCGTTTAAAACTAACTAATCCTATACTAACCTAAGCCCTAGCACCGAAACTTATAAAGCTAACTTAACCCTATGTACCCTACACCGAATAATGTGTCCCAGGATCACACAGCGATGACAGTTAGTTACTACCTGAAATAAGGTGTTGTTGGCTGAGGATGGCCAACCCACCCTTATCGCACTTGAGTGCGACCAATTGCTACCATTCTCGCCAAAACTGTGAATGGTAGCCCTAACGAAGATCCACCCAATCGCCACCTGTAAAAAAAATTCCAGAGAAAGTCAGTCATGTCATTTCCGTTATGTCGTCATCATTTGTACGTCACATCCCGTCGCCATCGCCGTCGGCCCCATCGAAGGACGGTCGGCCCGTCCATCCACACAACACTCGCGATAACGGTTTTAAGCCACTATCATAAAAAAACTAAACAGGCCCATGGTAACTCCAAAAGGGAATGGGAACTAGTTAAAGATATATTAAATGGGTCAAATCAAAAAGAACAACTTCAGAGCATAAAAGAAAATAATGCTCTTACATCAGACTCTAATATGTTAGTAGACACATTTAATAAATTCTTTTGCTCTATAGGTGCTAAGGTAGTTTCCGATTATACTGATTCATTCTCTAATTGTAACTGCTTAGCTCAGGAACGCTCATATCTCCAAAGTTTTTTCTTTGACCCTAAAACTTCTTATGAAGTATATAAAATTATTAAGTCTCTTAAAAACTCCAACACACAAACATCTGATGGAATTTCAAACAACTTCGTTCAAAAAATAGCTTTAAACATTTGTGATATTCTATGTTTTATGTTTAACAGAAGCGTTTTATGTGGTGTGTTTCCAAATTATTTAAAAATAGCTGAAGTGATACCTTTGTATAAAAAAGGCGATAAAACCTTAATAAACAACTATAGGCCTATCTCATTATTGTCGGTTTTCTTGAAAATTTTTGAAAAAGCTGTTAAAATAAGAATGGTCAGGTTCTTAGAAAGAAATCGTTTTTTCAGTGAGTGTAAGTTTGGCTTTCGTTCTGGTTCTTCAACTGAGGATGCCCTCCTAAAATTCTGCGCTGAAATATATAACGGTTTTAATAATAGGAACCTAACCGCTGCAATTTTCATAGACATAACTAAAACCTTTGATACTGTAGATCATGATACACTTCTAAGTAAACTCTACAAATGTGGTTTTAGAGGTATTATTCATGATTGGTTTCGATCCTACATTTCCAATAGAGTACAAAGAGTAAAAATTAGTGTCGTCTTTAGTTCCCTTCGTTCTGTCCCTGTAGGTTTTGCTCAAGGTTCTGTTCTTGATCCTGTTCTATTTCTTATATTTATTAACTCATCATTTTCACAAAAATATCATAGCAAAGTCACTGCGGACGATATGGCGTGTGTTTTCACAAACAATTCAGCATTAAATCTTTGTGCTGACATCAATCATGATATTGAAGCACTAAGTAATTGGTTCAAAATTAATAAAATGGTTATAAGTGACAAAACAAAAATTATGTTTTTTTAATCAGAGTGGTATAGAAGTAGACTATGGACCTTTCCTGTTTCATAGTGGCAACTGTAATAGATATAAGCATAGTATGACTGTTTGTAATTCTGACGTAAACTCGCAGAGGTATTTTGAAAAAAAATCTTGCTCTGACAAATGTTAATCAGTTCAAATATTTTGGAATTTTGCTTGACTGGAAGATGAGTTGGTCGGCACATACAATTGCGCTTAAGAAGTATCTGATGGCAGTTACTACAGGGTGCCTGACTCGAACTCCAACTTTTTAAAATGCTATAATTTTTTTTATTTTTTCATAAATTTTATTGTGCCAAAGCAACAAATGTTGGAAAATACATCAATTTTCAAATTGTATCAGTAGTTTTCAATATGTCCACCTTTGGCGCGAATAATGGCCTTGAAACGGCCGAAGAAAGCATCGCACGCTGCACGCAAGTGGCTCTGCGGTATTTTGACCCATTCCCGGCGAAGTGCTTGTTTGAGGTGGTCCAAACTTTGGTATTTCTTAGTGCCAACCCTCGCCTTCAAAATACCACAGACAGAAAAATCCAAGGGACTTGCATCCGGAGAATTTGCAATCCATTGTGTCGAAGAAATGAAGTGTGAAACATTGTTTTTTAACCAATCTTGGTTGACGCGCGCTTTGTGAGACGGTGCCGAGTCTTGTTAAAATGTCTACGGTCTCCGACCGAAATGATTGTTTGTCCAAGGCTTCAATACTGCCTCTAAGACAGTTTCGCGGTATACGATCGCATTAATTTTGACGCCACGGTCCAAAAATACGAGCGGAGAGCGATCATCGGCGGTTATGGCGGCCCAAACCATCACCATCGGTGCTGCCTGCTTTCTGGTGGCCGTCCGAAGGTGTAAATTTTCGAAGGACCTCTCTGGCAAGTAAACTCGGTCATTTTGTTTGTTGACATGTAGTATTGCTCGATAACAAATGGCGACTCATCGGAAAAAACCAAATTCGGCAACTCACCACTTTCGTGCAAGCGTAGCAACTCCTTCACTCTTTCGACTCTAACTTTTTTTTGTTGCGGTGTAAGATCGCGTGCTCTTTGGAACTTCAATGGCTTGAGTCCAAGGTCATTTTTCAGTATGTGTTACATCCGTTCCAATGATATGTTGAGCTCACGAGCCATTTTTCTTTCACTTTGACGCGGATTTCGCTAAATTCGAGCCTTCACTTTCCGAACTATTTCTGCCGATGTTGCTGTTTTTTTTTATGACCACCTCCATGACGTTTTGCAACGCCGGCAGTATCACAGTAACGAGCTATGGTTCGAGACACAAATGATTTATTGACGTTGAGGTGCTGGAGGACTCTAACGATAGCTACTTGTGGTTTTCCAGCCAAATATAAAGCAATCACACTATCAGTGTAAATAATAATAATTATCTGTCATGTGTCATTTGAGCTCACTGTCATGAACGGTTTGGAAATTATAGCAGTCTGAAGTTGGTTGCAGTTTGAGTCATTCAGGGTGTAGACAAATCTATTTTCTAAAGCCCTACTGCTCACAGGATCTTCTTAAGCGTATTTATTATGGTTTAGTGCATTCTAAACTGGAATATAATTTATCTTCCTGGGGTGGCAAAATGCATCCTCTCCTCATTACCCAAAAACATGTTATTCGTCTTATTTGTAACAAAAACCCACGGTATAATAGCTTAGTTCTTTTTAGAAACCTTAACATTTTACCTTTGAAACATTTATGTATATTGTTATAAAGTTTTAAAGGTATTCTTCAAAAGATCTGGCTACTTATTGAATAGACGCTCATCTAACTACCGACTTAGAATAAATGAACAAAATCTCGTCCAAGAAATACTTCATCACAATGTGCACATGTTTTTTAATTTTTTTACGATAACCGCTCCTAGACTTTTTTAACAAGCTACCTTATAGTATAAGACGTATACGTAATGAGTTCAGTTTCCTTAAACAAATGAAATCATGGCTTATAAGCTTAAACTACATAGATATTCTTGGTTTGCTCTGTGTATTGACATAGACAATTTTGGCTTCTCATGGCTTGTCTTTAACTGTCTTTTTTTTTTTCTTTTATTGCTTTTTATATTAAATTCTATTAATTATCATCTTTTCATTTTTGTTACTGCTTTTTACGACCCCACTCATTCAATTTGTAATTTTATCGTTAGTCTTTTTCCTTGTGAATCTGCTCTCGCTTTTGGTTCTTTAAGAACTACAGATTGCAGATACTTTTTTTTTTACTTAATACATTACTTCCATTTGCATACACTGTTCCTGGTACTTTCTATTTATAACGTATTTGTAAAAAAGTATTAAATAAATAAAATATATTCAAAAGAATAAATAATAATTCACAAACGTAAACTTATGATCTAAGAGTAATAATAATTTTTTTTATTTTTTATTGTTTTTCCGAATTTTGCTTTATTAATTTTAATAGGCTAGGTATTCCCATTCCAGCCACTTGAATCTTATATAAGACTTACCGGTACTACAGGTATCTCGTCGTCCTGGCACCAGCACTTCGAAGAATCCCTTAAACAAATTAATACATTTTTTTTTGTTTTTTTTTTTGTCACCCAAAAAAAACTCATAAGTAAAATTCAATCCTTTACTTCACTCTAAATAATAAATTAAAAAAAGTCTAATACAAATTTATGTTTTAATGACTAAACCTAAGTACATAACTATATGCTTATTCTTATTCACTAAGTTATATAAAACAATTTTTTTATTTATTTCCTTTTACGTAATTTCCAATTCTGGGCACTAGTTCTTATCAAAGAATATAACACCCCATGTGTTTTATAGTAAAACACAAAATTTTTGCAAAATTCAACTTATTTTGCCATCGAGGGCGATACACTGATTTAAACGATTTTTCAATCTTTCGATACCAGTTTTGTAGTACGATTTCGGTTTAGCCTCAAAATAGGCCTCTGTTTCGGCGATTACTTCTTCATCGGTCTTAAATCTCTTTCCGGCGAGCATTCTTTTGAGGTCTGCGAACAGGAAATAGTCGCTGGGGCCCAAATCTGGAGAATACGGTGGGTGGGGAAGCAATTCGTAGCCAAATTCATTCAATTTTGCCATCGTTTTCATCGACTTGTGACACGGTGCATTGTCTTGATGAAACAGCACTTTCTTTTTTTTCAAATGCGGCCGTTTTTCTGCGATTTCGTCCTTTAAACGCTCCAACAACGCAATGTAATAGTCGCTATTGATAGTCTGCCCCTTTTGGAGGTATTCGATGAAAATTATTCCATGTGCATCCCAAAATACGGATGCCATAACTTTGCCAGACAAGGACGAGGTTCGTCGCCTACTCGCCACTCAGCTGACTGCCGACTTGACTCTGGTGTGAAGTGATGGAGCCAAGTTTCATCCATTGTCACATACCGACGCAAAAATTCGACTTTATTGGGGTTGAACAGCTTTAAACACTCCTTTGAATTATCAACACGTTGTTATTTTTGGTCGACTGTGAGCAAACGCGGCATCCACTTTGAAAAGAGCTTTTGCATGTCCAAATATTCGTGTATGATATATCCAACACGCTCTTTTAATATCTTCAGAGCCTCAGCTATCTTGATCAACTTCACTTTACGGTCATTCGTAATCATTTTGTGGACTTTTTTGATGATTTCATCTGAAACAGCCTCTTTTGGACGTACACTGCGTGCATCATCTTCGGTGCGTGTATGACCACTTTTAAATTTTTCAATCCATTTGCGAATGGTTCGTTCGGCTGGTGCAGAGTTCGGGTAAAACTTATCAAGCCATTTCTTTGCATCGGCTGCATTTTTTCCCATCAAAAAGCAATGATAAATCAACACACGAAATTGCTTTGAATCCATTTTTTTCACAATAACAAAAGTTGCTTCACTCACAACAGTATATCTCGAGAACTAATCGTCCGACAGCTGACAAATTTATACACGTATCTTTTGAAGTTTGGTACTAACTGAAAAGTGGTGCCCTCTCTTAGAAACGGCACGGACTTTTCAGCCCATGTGTTATAATTACCAAGAAGACGCATCTCATACAAATTTTTGCACTGAAAATTTTTGTATGGCGGGTTCTAATATCACGACCCGCTTTCAGAGCTTTTGGGTTTTCGAGAGAAGTTTTATTTATTCTCGCAGGTACACACAGGCAGGCATACTTTGTGTCTCATTTGCTTCGTTGATGCGCTCGTAGATACAAGTGAGTGTTGGAGTTATTTTCAAGATGTTTAGCGTTGCTTGCGTTTTTTGTAAGATTCATAGTTTGATGTGAATTCTAAAAATAATTTAAGATCCGGAATAAAATGTTGCATTTCTAACTGCAATATCTCGAAAAGGTTAAAACCAGAAGAAGATGTTCCAATTTCCAATCCTGGACATGTCTATTGGACGAATTTGGGGAGAAAAATCTGTTATTAATGTAAATAATTCCAGGATTACATTAATTTACATTACAAATAGGATTCTTTGTTCCTATGGGATGTTCCGTGGGATGTCCCGCGGACTACCTCTGGCGATCTAGCTTTATATAGGGTGGTGGGATCGTATTTCGCACAACTTTTTTTTTTTTTTTTGTTTATTTCCTCACAAAACAAGGAAGGCTTTTCGCGCACCAGTTTATTTGTGGGTTGTCCTTATTACACCGGTAAAAACCCCTTTACGCGTAGGTGCGCCGACTGTCCACAATCCCACCGCCTTTTCGACTTTACGCCTTTTCGCACCAACTATAAGTCTCTTAAACTAAAAAAAATAAAAAGGAACTTGAATTCCGTGCAACCTTGTTGCTCTATCTCCAGACATTACCTGTCCCAACTTCAACTCAAAACAAAAAGGAAAAAAAAAGCCCCATCCCATATGACCATGGCTCTATGTCCCCAGACACTCCAAAAAAAAAACCCGATATCGTCTGCTGATTTCAGGTTTTTGAGTTGCGAAAGAGAGATTAGTGGGTCCAATTAATAGATTGGGAGGGGAAAAGGTCTATTTTTGAAAGGGGTAAATGTACTAGATTTGGAACAGTGAGGGAACACAAATAGAACACCACAATTAAACATATTTATTTTTTTCGCTAAAAGGCTGACGCTACAGAATCTTTGCGCACAACGCGGACGAAGGAAAACTTGGGAGGAAAAAAAGGGAGGTACCTATATACGTTGGTTTTAAATGTTTGAAGGTTATAATAACTGGGAAATAAAGAGCTCCGCAGGGCTTACAAATGAATCACAATATCTCAGAGTACGTCCGAAAGTTCGTAAAAGGTCAGTTGATCGTGAAATATTAGCACCACCTATAGTTTTATCTCACGATTTTGAATCTTATCTAGCAAGTGCAGGAATATGTTATGAGCATCTGACGAGACGTGGGCATTGTACTTCAAGTTACCCCAGAGAGGGTAAAGAAACCTAGGCATTTCGCAGTATTTTTGAGGACATCGAATATATAGTCATTTCGGCACATAGAATTGTGTTTTGGAAGCATAAAATTCTAGTTCGTTGGTGGTTCCCTAAATAGATATGCTGTAATATTAGATTTTATTGCGCTTGGCATACGCTGCCGTTAGCGTTCTACGGCCGTAGAGCAAGGTGCAAGCAACAGAGATGAAAAGCATTTATTTCTTGGGTATCAGACTTGGAGAAAAGAGATTCTTCGAGCCCCATATGAATGCATTTTTGATAAAATAGACTGATTCCGAACTCTGTCAAATGCATTTGAAATATTAAACGCCGCTATCTTGCTTTCGCCAGATTGGTGTAGACCATGGTTCCACTTTTCGGTGAGCCATGCCGTTAAATAAGCAGTGGACTTGCTGCTACGAAAACCATATTGCCGGCCATTGAAAAGTTTTCGTGTTTCGAGATATTTCATGAGCTGACGATTTATCAGCGTTAGCTTGACCTTGGAAAGAAGGAACGTAAGTGCAACGGGTATGTAAAAAGGAGAGGATAAGATTCGCCCCTCTCAAGGACTGGTTGGACAAATGCTACTTTCTATATACTCGGAAAGAGTAGGTTAGGTTAGGTAAGAGTGGCTGTTGGAAAAAACCAACCCGCTTATGCCAATTGGTCCATTGTGATACCATGTAGATCTGTGATCCTCCTACTGTTGGAACTAATTGGAGCTTCTGACGAAGCATAGTAGACTGTTAATGTTTATATTGTTTAGATCACTTAAGTGATTGGTGAAGAAAATTTCTAAGTGTAATTTCCTTCTTTGGGAGAGACCTGGGCATGTACAGTGTAGGTGCATGGAGCGAAATAACCACTGAAGCCAAATGTCTTCTCTCTCTCTCTCTCTCTCTCTCTCTCTCTCTCTCTCTCTCTCTCTCTCTCTCTCTCTCTCTATCTCTATCTAATGTTCCAAGAACTTAACACATGCTCCGGCACTTTAAGAGTAGTAATACCCTCTTGAGTGTGACGTTCTTTTCATACCAAAAAAGGAAAAAAAAGAAACCTATGATAGCGCTGAGACGTTTCCTAATTTGAAAGATCAAAATCTTATAGCGTTTTCGATGTTGACAGTCCACACCTATCTTTTGTTCTTTGCATCCAGCTTTAATTTTAGTTTAGCGCTTGGTATACCGATGTTAATAGGTAGAGTGGTTCCAATTTTGGCAAGTTCATGAGCTCTACAATTCCCTGGAATGTCTCTGTGGGCTGGCACCCACTACAGGTGAAAGTTGATCTGCTCTCCCATCTCCCTAAAAGATGATCGGCAGTCAAGGGCGGTTTTAGAATTTTATGAGACTGAGTCCACGGACTTGATAGTGGCCTGACTATCCGAAAAGATACGAATATCTCTTGCAGATATCACAGTTTTCTTCAGCCAGGACAGGACTTCTTTAATCGCCAAAATTACAGTGAGAGGCTTAGATTAAACTTATCTGAGAAAACACCGCAATCAACCCCGCTGTCAATCTTGGATCCATCCGTATAGAAACGGATTGACTTTTCATCCATGAAAGCGCCTACCTCCAAGAAGGATCTAGAGGGAATGCTTACATGAAGCCTTTGTGAAACCAATGTTGGGGCATAGTGTAGTCGATGTTCTCTGGAAGGATTCCTACTGCGTTAAGCGTATTTGCGTGGCCAAATAATTTATTTGTCAGTGTGTTGCCGCTTTAAGTCGAATAGCTGCATTATAAGCATTATAGAGCTACTCGTACTGTAGCTTCATTTACTCTTTTTTTAATATTAGATTTCCAGTTTAGTTTCCTGTCAGAAATAAGACCCAGATATTTCGCAATATCGGAAAGACTGAGTTGGTACCGTTGATTGAGGGAGGGTCTACGATTGGAATTTTATATTTCTTGGAAAAGGAGACAAGATCAGTTTTATGGGAATTTATTCCCAATTGAAAGCGATCTGCCCAACGGGTTAGTCTGTTAAGATTTAGCTGAGTGGTGTTAAGATGCTTACCTGAGACGGGTATAGCAACGTCATCCGCATAGGCAATCACCCGCTTCCATGTATATCCGCAGTTCATTAACCAATAAATTCCAGAGAAAGGGAGAAACGACACTACTTTGCAGCGTACCACATCTTTTAGCAGAAGCCCAAACCAGTTTGGAGTTGATAATACTGCTATTTAGCATAAGACTGATCAACTCCTCAAGTGAGTCGTCTATCTACAGAATTGGCAACTCAGTCGTGGTTGCGGTGTAAACGCTGTTAAAGATACCCTCTATGTCCAGGAAAGCGACCATTGTGTACTTTCCTATATTTTAGGGATTTTTCGATGTTGCTCGCCAGTGAATACAGACCCGTTTCTACCGACTTTCCTTTACAGTAGGCATTTTGAGCCGTTGACAAAAGTCGTGGATCGATTTTAGCTGGTGTATGGATATCAATCAGTCATTCTAGAGTTTTTAGAAGGAAAGATAACACACTTGTAAGTCCGATGTCCTTTGGGACAGCATGAGAGTATTTTCCAGTTTTGGGAATGAAAACTGAACGAAAAGGGTAGAGAATATGCAGCGAATTCTCCCATTATTGGAGGTTGCGGTTGAGTCCGTTGATTCTTGCACTGCTGGCATTTTTTAAGCTCTTCCTTAAGCGCTGCTCGTAGTCGTGAAATGTAATAGTTCTGTCGCAGCTCGTTTACAACTATCTATCTCGTGATGAGAGTGATGATACCTGGTGTGTACCTCTCGGATTACAAGTGACGTTATATGATGGTTTCTTGGCAGAATGACTGGTCGTTTCACATCAGATTAGCAAAGTGTTTTGCAATCGTCGATTCTGCCTTTGATTCGTAGGATTCGGTTTTCATCAACATACGGTGAGAGTTTGTAAAGAGGGCTGCTCTTTTTTATGCGTTGTTGAGTCGCGTCAATGGCAGCTAACTCATCGGGGTATACGTCCTGTTGTGCTTGATGATATAAGTAGTTTTGAGCCCTGTCAATATCACGCTGATTTGTGAGTCCCGTCTGAAATGGCCTGCCTGCCGCTTTAGTCTTAAGATTGTTAACATACCTCAAAATGCAAGCGTCTTAAGATTGTTAACATACCTCAAAATGCAAGCTGTAGTCCGAACTGGCCGTATCTAATCTGAATAGTACTCTGGATGTAGTATTTGTCCTCGACGCGTATCTTCTTCAAAGCGCGTTTCGGTGTGGTGATATGAATGGTTTACCTTGATCTCCTCTGAAGTATTTTTTCCGAGATATGGATCTTCGAATTTTGGCCAAATCTCTTGTCTTTCTCGCAGATATGCTGGTCTGTTCAGCCATCGACTGGTAGTGGAAAAATCAGGACGCGGATGCCACTTTGTTCCCTCGTCGGTTTCCTCATTGGATTTTGATGGAATCCATTTCCATTCTGAAATTTCAGTTGTTTCCAGAATTTTTCTGATGCGAAATGCGACGAATTGACTATGCTTCCGGTGTTCAGACCGAATGCAGCAAGGTACGTTTTTTGAGTCATTCCAGAAGTAGCGCTTGTTGACCTTAATCGAGTGTTCCTTTAGAACACAGTTAGCCAGCCTTGTCCCAAGAACGGCGGCTTATAGCTCCATTCGCGATATAGAGAGCTGCTTCAGAGGCGCTACACGGGTTTTAGCGGCTACCAGGGCACAGTCGATTTGGCTTCCATCCACGACTCGGAAGTACGCAACTGCAACATAGCTACTCCTGTTCGCATCAACAAACATATGCAGTTCAACCACACTGGAATCTCCGACGGACGTGATCCTTAGGTAACACCTCGGTATTTGGACAGTTTCTATACTCGGAAGAACTTTCAGCCAAGTAAGCCATTTCTGGAACCCCGCATCGCCAATACCGTCATCCCAGTCTACACCTGATCGCCATACGTCTTGTGGTATAATTTTCACGTAAATGAAGAAGTTCGCGAGTAGTCCCAAGGGGTCAAGAGTTATCATCAGTGTACGAAGTAGTTCTCGCTTCATTGGACGTCTACCTCCGGACAACAAATCCTTATTTTGAGCGCTCACCTTTATTTTATATGCAAATTTGTCGGTGGATGTGCACCACCACATACCCAGTACCTTCTCAACCTCAGATTCAGCACCGTTGTTTAAATTAACCTCGTCCTTCGCGTTCACTTCTATAGCGCTGATAACGGGCCTGGAGTTGGACATCCAGTCCCGTATTTCGAATCCAGCTCTTGAGTGAATCTCTTTGATATTCTTTGCTAGTTGGATTGCTTAATCTTCGGTTTCAACGATGTCCAGGAAATCATTGACGTAATGGCTTTGAGTGATAGCTACCGCTGCTTTAGGGAACTGTCCAGCGTTCAAATTTTTAACGTACTGAGCACTACTGGGAGAGCATGTGGCACCGAATGTCATCACAGTCATCACATATTCATCTGGTTCTTGTGATGACTCGTTACGCCAGAGAAACCGCTGAGAGTCCTGATCCTACCGTGACTCGGTTTGTGTGTGCGCATTCTATTGTTAGTGCTTGTAGCGGGTTTTGAGGTTTGTGGTCTTCTGGATATTCTTCAGTGTGCGTGTGTAGATAACCTCGGTCTCTTGATTGGCGTGCGCTCGTGTTTGCTTATGACATTGTTGGAATCGTCACACAATTTGCTGCCCCAGCGATTTGATACAGCCACTCATTGAAGTTAGACAGTGTACAGTAATCCAGTGACTGGCGGTGAATTCCCCAGTTCAGTAGAATGGTACGAAGCAGCTTTGCGACGAGTTCTTGGAGCAGTGTTGGATTACACATGTGTGACATAAGTCGCGAAGCATCTATTGTAGTACAAAGATTTTGCACAGCTAGAGAAAACTTCACAATGCTTTCTAACCTTCCTTCCTTCGCCGAGGGCGTAGAAGGAATTTTCTGCAACATAGAATGGATAACAAGCTCCGGCCGGCCGTACAGCATATTCAACGTAGAAATTATTCGCAGCAACATGATGCGCACAGCATCCAGTGCTTCCCCTTGCAAGGCGCTTTGTAACTACGAGACATTTTCTTCTTCAGAGAAACCACATAGTTCCTTTGTCCGCTCGTAGTCGCATATGAAACTCGGCCATTCTGATAGGTTACCACTGAAGGGATGAAGATCTCGTGAAATACTATGACGAGCAGCTAGTTGGCTTTTGCTGAGTAAAGTAGTAGTAGTGTGAAACTACGGTGCGATGTTTCGTGGCTTGTGCCGTGTGAATGTGTTATTGTGTTCCAATGGTTGCTCAAATAGGTATTGTTGAAAAGGGTATGAGCATCTCGGTGACATGGATTGGGCTTGCGGCGGCGGTGGATGTATTTGTAATCGCAGGTGTTGGGGATGCATTTCTACCGTAGTCTGTTGGGCTGGCAGGGTTCGCATTGTACACCTTGCAGATTGCGTTGGTGGCATCCGCATAGACTCCGATTGTAAATGTTGCCTAGCGTGATCCTCTGGACGCTTGTGTAACTCCCTCGGTTGCCGATGTTGTGTTTGCAGCTGTTGTTGCATCTATTGTGATAGTGTTCTTGAAACAGTTTCAACGAGCTTCAACTTGTCAACATTTTTTTTTGATCCTGATTGCTCTGCAAAGAAGGTTGTAGGTTAATGTGAGTTAAAACAGCATTCTACGAACTCTGAATACATGCGGTTAAGTGTTTTTGTGTCGAGTTGCATGTGTCCTCCACTACTGCGTTTTTTTGGACATCTTCGACTTCTGCTCCCTGGCCGTCTACAGAGGAGGTTTCTTCTACTTGTTGTAGCAGCGAATACTTTCTTTCAAGGTGCTGCTGGCTAAACTGCTTCTGCTTTTCTCTCTTCCTCCTGCTGTTCTTCTTTGTCGCGTTTGTCTTATAGAACACGTTCTTCCTCCAGTCCATAGATGCCAAAATCTATAATCCTTTTGCAAACCCTTAACCTTCGCTCAGACACACTGTATGTGAATTGCAACACTTTTACATTCTCTAAAACTTTCTCAATTTACAATTTGCTAGAATAGAGCGATTTTAGAGTGTGTATAATGAGGATGACGTTTTTTGAAAGAAAAAAATAGTAAAACGTTATATTAATTAGGTATTTTCTGGAGAAAAGTGACCTCAAAGTCAAAAATTAGCATGGGCAATGAAAACGGAACAGGCTTAGACTAAAACAAGATATCAACTTTATTTAAACGCCGTTGTAAAGGCTGGTATTTCTTCTAAAAATAAAGTCCTACACGAAGTTTCTACCATTAGTACTAATAGAGCAATTTCTATTAACATTTTTTTCTTAGAATATATCCAAGAATTATTTCCCAAATTATCCTTGACGAATTAGGGCCACCCTGTACACACAGTACTTCAACTTCAAACCAAACAATTAATACAAACCAAGAAAGCTCAACTTTGGGTATTTCTAACACTAAGACAACAAATTAATAAACAATTCTTTGAAGTTCTAATAACTTATTAGATACAATTTAATTTAACCAAGTCAAAATGGATGTCGAATTAAGCTCGGTATGGCATCCAAAATTTGGCAGCTAATTATTGTAACCACCAGGTTTAATTGGCTGGAGATACTAATTACCGTAGTTTTTAAAGTTTCCCTGAAGGAAGTGTTGGAAGTCTTCATATTACACACATAAAATGAAAACCTGAAAACAGATCGGGGACAACGTTGCTTCGTTATTATGTACAGTTAATAAATATTAAACGAAGTAATACGTATCCTTGCACCTGAGACATAAGAAAATGAACGCTTCCTGCATGTATTTTTTTTTTTTCAACGTAAGGTGTTTATGGAAAAGTTATTGTTGGATTTGTCTTCCGAGATATGACAGAATGTGAAACATCAAGCGAAAAGTAAAAACGGATATGTTGGTACCGTCAGTGAATAGCTTTTCGCACAAAAGAGAAAAATATCGTACCATCATCTGGTAGCTGTTTTGTTCGTGGTTGGTTTTTATTTTCTGGAGATATACGGGTAGGAAGGACATGTATTCATCGTATATGTGCATACATAGGTACTTATGTATGTAGTCATGGGTTTATCTCTTTCTGTAGTCTTTTTAAAAGCAACAGAAAAGACTATGTTAACAAGAGAAAACTTAAGATACTGCCGTATATTTTCGGTATTAGGGAATTCTTTAAAACATTTACGAGTAAGGTACGGATACTGGGTTCCATTTTCCTTTTTCGTGGCTAGGGTTGTGCAATAAGACAATGACACTTATTCAATAATTTATGTAAGACACATGTTAACCTATTTTTCTGAAAAGTTTATAAAGGAACAATTTTATGTTTCATACAATGTTATTCTCGGGGGCAGAACAAGTCCAATCGGTTTTCCAAAATGATATTTGGAACATTTCTATTATCGTAAGTGGAAAGTCTTATTAATGCCTATATCACCAGAAATACTAAGCTGCAGTTAAATCATTTAATTTTGAAATCATCAACTCGACCCACTCAAGACATCAAAAACGATATGAGGAGCGTGGCAATAGGCAATATGGCAATATCCATAATCAGTTATTTATATAAAAATATGCAGGGTTATTCTTAAGAGCTTTTCTCTCAAGCATTTCACAACTTTTTGCACCTGCTATACGTGAAGTTTTCAATATTTGCTAATAAAATATTATCGTATGGCTGATCAAATAAACCGTGAAAAACATTTCGAATAATATGAGGGTATTGAACACCTGGTGCGTGCGTGTTGAGAACATTTTTTTCATGTAAAAATTCAAGCATAACCTTTGTCGAAAGTGATGTGATTAGTTGTCAAGCGACTAGAATACCATATTTTTAATAGCAGCTTTGGTGGAATCTGAATTAATTATCCAACTTTATATAAGTGATCACCGAGGGACGTTGTAAAAATAGAACCAAGTTGATTGATTGTTGATTGTTATCATTCAATTTTCTTATGCAAGAAAAATTGTAGTCACTTTGGTTTTTATCTCTTTTCAGTGCGATATTGATCTTGTTTTTTTTTTTTTTCTAAAATGTCAAGAAAAATCTGCTGTGACTACTGCAGTAAATCCTGAGGGATACCAATTAGGTAACTGCTTATCAAAATCCTACCCACCAAAATCTCGGATAAAAAACCATCTCTATCTGACCAAATACGTGATTTGGAATACAGTCTTATAGATAAATTTAAATCTTTGCTGACGGAGTTCGAATGTAGTTTCGATTCAACAATAAACTGTATGAGGCTAACTACATATATTGGTGGTAGATTGAAAAGATTGCTCAAACAAATTTTTCCAAAAACATTATTTTTAATCAAAATTCTTTAATTTTTTACAGAAAATGTATTGAGGGATAATAAATTAAATATGTATTAGAGATGGATGCCTTTAATTAAATTTTACTTAATAGGTAGTTTGACCTACATTTTTCCTGATTACTTCAAAAACTCTTTGCGGAAGTGATTAATTAGCTTTTGAAGCGTTTTTTGACAACGCCCACAAAACAGCTGTTTTTAGCTCAGCTGTTTTTGTGTGCTGTTGTCTATTTGAATAGAAAGCTCTTGCGATTATAGCCCATAGGCATTCTATGGGGTTTAGGTAGGAATTTCTTGCAGGTTATGTAAGACACAAACATTTATTGTGTATCTCCATATAAAGGATAATGTACAATCATTTAGCTATTGTGCTTTCAAATTAAATATATTATGCAACTAAGCAACTTGCGGTCAATGATTGGTAAAGTACTGCTTTGAATTAATTTCCCCATGCACAAAGTGTAAATTATTGAGAAAGCATTTCTTCGCAATTTAGTATTAAGCACTTATTGTAATTGTGTATTAAGCAAATAGCCTGTATAAATAGATAAGAATCCGAATAAGTTCAATTCTCGCCAATGTTTTATTGCCTTTATTGATTATTATCCCCCCACCCGTGGTTAGGTGACATTCTGAACACAGCTCATTGAAGCAGTTGTATAAAACGAGACGAAAAAGTGCTTTAGATGCTTTCGAAATGAGAATGGAGGTGTTATCTTGTTTAAAAAAACTTCTTTATCTGCAGTTATCACTAAATAAGATATAAAAATATTACAACATTTCAATACAATGCTCCGAATTCATTCGCGTTGTTAAAACACAGTTGAAGCTTTCCATAAAAGGCAAGCGCTCTCCATATCATAAGCCTCCTCCAAAGATTCATATATTCATATCACCTTAATCCCACAAGGTTCCCGACCACACCCACAGTGTGGCGCTCCCATTATTCCGATTTGAGTTTTATTAAGTTGGTAAATCTGTTGTTGACATTTCCAAGAGTACATCTATCTCTGTGTGTGTTGGCGGTTTTTTACAATTTTAAAAATGGATTTAAATTTGCAACAACGAACTTGTATTAAATTTTGCGTAAAAAACGGATTTAATGGCGCGCGAACGTTGGAAATGTTGGAAAAAATGTTTCGGCAACGATTCTCTAAAGAAAACGATCTGTTAACAGTGGCACGACCGCTTTAAAAGTGGTCGTGAGTCAATCGAAGATGATGAACGCAGTTGCAGACCATCGACATCGAAAACCGTCGAAAACATTGATGAAGTACGAGTAAAAGAAATGTTGGTCAATAACCACAAATTGAACATCAGAGAGATAGCCGAGGACTTGAACATTGCCTATGGATCCGTCCAAGATATTTTGGTTAATGATTTGGGTTTCCGTCGTGTAGCAGCAAAGTTGGTGCCAAAAGACCTCAATTTCATGCAAAAAAGAGACCGTGTTGAGGTCGCAAAAGAGATGATTTGCGAGGCTGAATCCGATCCCACATTCATCAAAAGGATCATTACTGGAGACGAGACGTGGGTTTATGAGTACGACACGCAATCCAGACAGCAGACAAGTGAATGGCGTTCACCAAATGAGCCGAGACCAAAAAAACACGTCGTTTTCAGTCAAAGGCAATGCTCACGGTTTTCATGGATTACGGTGTAGTGCATCATGAATGTTTGCCAGAAGGCCAGACAGTAAACAAAGGGTATTATTTGGGCGTTATGAGACGTTTGCGTGAAGCAATTCGCCGAAAGAGACCAGAATTGTGGGCAGAAAATTCGTGGATTTTGCACTATGATAACGCACCGTCGCACAGTGCCATCATTATTCGTACCATCCAACAGCCACCGAATTCACCTGATTTGGCTCCCTGTGACTTCTTTCAGTTCAATCGGGTTAAAAAAACACTACGGGGAATGCGTTTCAGCAGCCGAGAGGAAGTAATGGAAAAATCG
Source organism: Volucella zonaria (assembly GCA_963966105.1). Lineage (NCBI taxonomy): Eukaryota > Metazoa > Arthropoda > Insecta > Diptera > Syrphidae > Volucella > Volucella zonaria. The sequence goes on along the minus strand of OZ014532.1, from coordinate 19,790,871 downwards.
TAGGAAGCACTGCTAGACATACCGAAAACCGAATATAAAAAATGTTTCGGGGATTTGATCAAGCGCTGGCATAAGTGTGTTGCAGTCGATGGGGACTACTTTGAAGGGGACAATATAGATTTAGTATTTCAAATTTTCTGAATACATTCCAGGAACGGTAGTATGTGTCCTTGCAAATTCTAATCAGAACAATTCGTGTTGGGATATTGAAGCTGGTCGTTTACTAGTAGCAATTTATTTCCGGTTGATATTTTTCTTCGACCTCAAAATTTTGTTGTACTCAACGTTTTCCAATTGGTAGTTCTAGTTTGGAAATAATTTGTGAAGAACTAAGCTTATTTTGGGTAGCTTCCTCGATGATACGATTTATTTGATAACGAGATAGCTTAGATGGTTTCCTAATTTGAGATAGTTTCTAACCACCTGTTCAGATTTTTTTTATTTGGCGAGCTATTTATCGGTTTGGCTTTGTATGTATGTATTGTATTTACGAGTATTAAGTAAGTATCGCTTACACGGTAAGATAATGAAATCTTTTAAGGTGTGAAAGCCTCAAATTTTTTTAAAAGTATTAGATACAAATATGTGCAAGTATGTGTATGTATAACAATAATAATAGTGATAGAAGAAGTAAATTTACAATTTATATATAAAATGAGAAAAAAAAACAGAAAGAGAAGATTGGTATTACAACAAATTAAAAATTTTAAATTCTAATTAATTCATTGGCCAGATATTTTAAGAGAGATGACTTAAATTTATTAGTGCTTCTAATATTCCGAATATTTATGGGCAAGGAATTCCACAGCCGTACAGAATTTACGAAAAATTGGCGTTCAGAAGTCAAGCAGGCATAGCTCGTTTTAAAAAGCATACATGATCTACCTGACTGAAGGAAGCGTAGCTTATGCAATAGGTATGCCGGTTGCTTAGTTTGAATTATATCATGCAAGAGACTAAGGGTTCTATATTTGAGCACGTTATCAAATGTACACCCGCTGATTTGTTTTGAGTAAAAGGAAGCATGATCATACCGTTTCAGGTTAAATACAAAGCGGGCAATATTATTATATACGACATTGAGCTTTCTTCTGGAGTCGTAGTCAGGGCAGCAAAAGATCTCAGAACAATAGAACAGAATCGGCGTTAGTAGGGTTTTCACTAACAAAAGCTTTGTCCGTGTAGGGACAGAGAGCACGTAGTCCACCGTATACCTTACCTATAATGGCGTTTATGTGGGTAGACCAAGTAAGGGTCCGGTTAAATATCAGACCAAGGTTGTTGGCGGAGTCAACGTACTCTATTGGACTTTGAGGTAGCTGGATTGATGGAAAGTGAGTAAGATCCAATTTTCTTTTGTGGATCACAAGTGCTTTTATCTTTTGCGCATTAAGACGCAGTTCGTTCTTAGCCGACCAAACAAGTATACGCTGGAAGCTTGGAAAGCTTAAATGGATCTGGGCATCATCAGCCAACATGTGGATTGCGCTATGCTCAACAATCTTGGGCAGTTCATTTACATAGAGCGAGAAAAGCAATGGTCCAAGAATAGAGCCTTGCGGTACCCCCCTCTTTACTGACAGAGGACATGAACATCAGTTACCCGCTACAACCCGTTGCTGTCTCCCTTCTAAATAGGAAAATATAAGTTTTGTGGAGGGCAATGAAAAATTGAACTTTTCCCTAAGCTTTGAGCAAAGAATAGTGTGGTTAACCGTATTGATTAAGGATTGTAACACGGTTTTCATCAACAGCTTTTCTAATTTCATCGACGAACTTTAACAACGCAGTCTTGCCACTTCGTTTTTGACGGAAACCAGATTGGTTCTCGCAGAGCAGTTTTTTAGTCAAAAGATAGTTTTGTATCTGAATTAGAATGCATTTTTCAAAAACTTTTGAAAGGAATGGCAAAATTGAGATTGGTCTGAATTCCACCGTATTTCCATTCGATTTCTTAGGAATAGGAATAATTTTAGCGTCTTTCCAACGAGCGGGAAAGACTAATGTCGTTAAAATTGAATTGAAGACGTGTGTTATAAAAGGCAGTAAATATGGAAGTAGAAGCTTAACAAATTTTGGGTGGATTTCGTCGAGTCCCATAGCGTTTGATTTGATCGATAGTACCGCTTCTGCAACGTCTTCCTGGTGTAGCGTTATTTTTTAACAAAGTGATTTTTTCTTTTTCCACTTCATCTAAGAACTAAAAATTGTGTACTTTTTGCCATTATGACCTCTGAGGCAATTCCGATGGGGTAATGTGGTAATCCCCAAATATCAGGAGGAAAACCTATCGGATTGGCTAAACAGATTGCTGCGTCACAACCTTGGTCCTCTCTTCGACGCATTTCAATTGCGAGGCAGCTTCAGCGATAGTAACAAACCGCTGCTGATCAGACTCTCCTCTAAGATTGAGCAATGTTCGCTGCTTACTGCTTTTCGGGCGAACAATGTCCTTACTCTCGCTCAGCTGGTAATTGAATCACCCCTTTGTGGCAACTATGACCATCATGCTTCATCATGCTCTACAGCTGCGTCGAGAGGGTTTACTGTTCTTCGCCAGAATGCGCAATGGCTTTGTATTTGTAAAGAAGAGCAAGAAAGACGCTGAGATGAAAATTACCTCAACCACAAAATTTAATTAACCTACTTCACCTGTTTGTGTTTTAAATGTACTTATTTGCAATTTTATTAACTTTCAATTTGAATTGTGATTGGGCTCTATATATATGAAGGGTACAAGAACGGCTTTAGTCCATTCCAACCAGTTTTGAGAAAAAACAAACTTAAATTTTCCCTACTTCTACTTGCTTCAGGCACCAGATAAAAATACTCAAAAACCATTATGTAATTGGATTATGTATTTATTAAAACGTAGAAAAGTGAAAATAAGTTTTGAAAAAAATTACATTATCATTTCAATTCTTTTCCAAAAAACAAACAAGGACTGAAGTGATTTTGCCCCGGTAATTAGATGTCAATGCGCGGATCATCCAGGTATTCATCATCATTACTTTCTTCAGGTTGGTTGATATAGGTCAACCGTTTGTAAAATTGTTTGGCCTCTGGTTTTTCAAGAAATGTTGACAGCGCTCTCAGATCTTTAAATTTGGCCTTTTTGATACGTAATTGTTTAGTGCACAGCTTTTTTAATGTGACGGCGCGCTTTTACTTCTTTACTTTAATAGAGACTGTTGGTCTCCTCAAAATGCAATCTTGTAAAAAACCCTATTAGGTTGTTCGTTTTCAAATTTTAACATCCTTATAAACCGGGTAGGAAAAGGACATTTTCCTGTGTACAATGAACTAAGAAAGGCAGTGCAATTTTGAAAATCAATCATGATTATGCCTACAGTTAATTATTTGGAATGGAAGTGGTTTTATTCTACAGTTTTTAAATTCTCTCCTTTGGACTCTCTGTATACAGGGTTTCCCCTAATTCGTCAACGATAATTTGGGAAATGATTCTTGGGTTTTCCCAAGTTTCATCAAATCTAGGGCTTTTGTGCAAACTTGATGATGATTTTTTTTTTATTATTGTTACTTTCATAAGAAAAAAAGTAATAAAACGTTAAATTAATTAAGCATTTTCTGGGGAAAAGTGACCTCAAAGTCAAAAATTAACATGGGCAATGAAAATGGAACAGGTTTAGAAATTAGATATCTAAAGACTGAAACAAGATATCAACTTTATTTAAACACCGTTGCGAAGGCTGGAATTTTTTCTAAAAACAAAGTCCTACATGAAGTTTCTACCATTAGTACTAACAGAGCAATTTCCATTAAAATGGATCAGGGTACACCAAAGTAAGCCTTTTCTTAAATCCTCGATAAATGATGTCAACATTGGAGATGGACGCTTACTGTAGAACGATTTTTTTCTTAGAATATGGCCAGGAATCATTTCCTAAATTATCGTTGACGAATTAGGAGACACCCTGTATATCTTTTGGTTATATCGCATTCTGGATAGGAATACCCACGGATCGGAAATATCGCTTTCACCGAATCAAATCGTTTTACTTCCACAACCATGTAATGTAAAATCGTATAACCATGAAATTCTTATTTTGTCCGGCACACGAGTCTCAAAAAATTGCAAGCTCCCTCACTTCCGCTAGTAAAACGTAACGAAAAAAGTGGTGCATCATGGAACAAACGTCGTCAGCTCCTTTTTTAGCTACTGACTCATCGTAGGTATAGAATATGGATTGGGAATTCGATAGAACATGGATATTCAAACTGATGAATTTGAGATGACGTTTATAATAAACATCATTTGTAGTAGTCCTTTGTGGTGACTTCCATATACTTAGATTTCAAAGAACGTTGAAGCGTTGAGACGAAGCTCTTTTTGTTACATTTTAATGTGTACTTGTTCCAGTGTTTTCTTACTGACATCATCATCCAAACATGATTTTGACATCTGGACTATAGATGACAGTTCAGCCTCAAACGTATCACAGGTGCTGCACGTGTCTTCCCGTAGATATCCAAAGTATATATTAAAATTATTTTCAAATATGCAACGGAATTATTCACAAGCCATTCCATGATCCTGACTCTGCTCAATGTACATTTTATGTAATTTAGAAATATTTAATGCATCAGGTAGGTACAGTTTCCTTGAGTCTTTCAACCAGTAGTGTAATTTGCGACTCATCTGTAAGTTTATGAGATCCGTAACCCATGTTTTCCACCACGGTCGATAGGGAATTTCGCGTCTTTAACGAGAGACTCCTTTATGCGCCTGAATCGCCGGAAAGTAATCCCGTGCAAGGACATAAATGCTTTGATGCAAACTGGTACATCACGACTTTGTTCATTCTCTCTAATCCGGGCTCGATAGCTGAACGAAGCTGAATTTAATCGCACCTCGTCGTCATTTTTCCGCTAATGCCTATACATGACTGGGAGAACAGTAATACGGCAAGGTAAGCATTTTGCGCATTGGTTTCTCCCAACTCATTGAATACACGTATTATTCTATTAAAGTAAAACATTTGAATCGTTTACATAAACAATCAAAATGAAAACTTTACTGTTCCAAGGTCAAGTCTGACTCTAAGGGTGAGGATGGAATACCTATGCGCTTCATTAAACTTGTATTACCACAAATTGTCTCCCATCTCGCGCATGTTATTAACTGGTGCATTACTACCTCAACCTTTCCACAATGCTGGAAAGTTTCAAGAGTCTTGCCAATAGCTAAGAAAACTAACTCATCATCCCTTGCCGATTTTACACCTTTTAGTATCCTATCGTGCTTATCAAAGGTCTTCGAGAAGATAATATCAGTGCAGATAACAAAGCATTTATAGCTACACAAACTGCTGAGCCCCGGCAATCTGGTTTTATGGCTAACCAAAGCTGATCCACAGCGATGGTGAACATGCTGGAGGAAATAAGACAGGATTTCGACAAGGGGTTTGTTTCCCTGCTCGGCCTGCTAGACTTCTCAAAGGCCTTTGATAAAGTTAATCATTCAATCCTATGTTGGAAACTGAGAAACAATTTTGGGTTTAGCGAAAGGGCGTGAAAGCTAGTTTGTAGTTTTCTTTCAGGTAGGTCACAAAGGGTTAGTTGCAATGAACATTGCTCATCTCTTAAAGAAATGGTGCAAGGCCTTCCTCAGGGTTCTATTTTGGGTCCTATATTATTTAGCAAGTTTATAAATGACCTCCCATCTGTGTGCAAATATGCTTCAGTACACCTCTATGCAGATGACGTACAACTTCATTTAGCTAAAAATTGTAAACAGTTAGCAGAGCTTGTTTTTGTTTTAAACGAGGAGCTCAAAAATATTTATAATTGGTCATAAAACTCAAATAATCCCTATTTCCAAGAAAAGTTTTAACTTAAATATTTTACCAGATATTTATCTAAATAATAGCAAAATTGTTGAAAGTGTAACCAGTCTTGGCTATGTTATTAATCGCTCTCTCGGTGGTTATAACCACACTAACTTAGTGATTGGTCGTGTATATGCGTGCCTTCGGAAACTGTGGCACAGTGCTTACTACACTCCCCTAGAACCACGAAAAAAGCTAGTATTAACACTCGTATTACCAATTATTTCATACGCTGAAGTTGTTTACAGTAATCTTGACTCATTATCATAACATAAGCTGCAAGTCGCTTTCAATGATGCTGTACGTTACATTCACCGCATGCGTAGACGTGACCATGTGTCAATGCATGCTAGGTATTTACTCGGTTGTACCTTACAAGAATACATCAACGCCAGGAACTGCATATTCTTACATAAAACCATTCATAAGAAGTGCCCATCTTATCTGTACAACAGGCTTACTTTCACTCGGTGCTCAAGAACCATTAGCCTTATTCCATTACCTTGCAATTACCTTAACTCCTCCCGTTTATTTTTCATATACACTGTTAGACTTTAGAATTCATTACCTATGCATATCAAAGTCATATCTAGTAGCTCGAATTTTAAAAGTGCAATCTTTCCACATTTTTCCTCCTCAACTCGCCCACAATAGTCCTGCCCCCTTCCTCTGCTTCTACTATTCTTCACTCTTACTTCTTATCCATAGGTTAAGTTTATTTTTTGTTAGTTTAGTTTTAATATATTCATACATTAAAAACGCCATTCTACTTCAAAACAATCTGGCTGAAGTCGTTTTTCCCCAGTGTAGTGAATCTTCTTAGTGTATTTCAACGGACTCAAGCCATTATTACCATTTTGTCGATTCGGTATTTTAAAGTACTCCCAAACTGTTACTAGATGACAACCCGAGCTCATTTTTAGTAAAAAGTGGACTGAAGGAGTTTTTCCCCTGTACCCTTCATATACTCGTATGTATTTTAAGTGTCAAATTACTGAATTAATGTCAAATTTTAAACCGAATGTCAAATCTAAAACTTTTAATTACTTCTATTTTTATTTGATATTATTAGAAAATGATCCATTTCAATAATTGCTTGTATTCCTCATTGCTATACCTCCCTACTTTATTGCCTCTCTTTTGTTTCTATCTTTTCCTTTCTTCAATTCTTCTACGTAGACTACTTCCTGCTTGTTTTATTATTATTGTGCTTCTGTCTTTTGTTCGCGGTGTTTTAGATAAATCTGGTCCCTAATGAATCAGGTTCTCTGAATATCGTTGAGGTGCGAACGTTAATCAACATTTTATCCAATGCCAAAGAAGGATTTAAGGTCTACAATTTTAACGCGAGAAGCCTTAGTTTATCGAAACGGGACTATATTAGACATATTAGACATATGTATATCTTCTTGATCAAATGTTGATATTGTTTGTGTTTGTGAAACGTGGTTTAAGGCACACGATCGTGAAAGTGACTACAATAAAATTTATGGAATTTATTGAAATAAACATATTAAAATGACATCTACATATCGTCGCTGTAGATCGAATAACTTTTTAGGTAATGATGCACTTATGTTATATTGTAAAAAACATTCCGGATCTAAAGAAAAATATCGTGTAAGGACTGAAACGAATAAAATCTGTGAATTTTAATACGGGCTATACTTCCAATGCGTCAAAATTGCAATCCCATTTTGTACCCAAATTAGCTTGTATATTCTCTAGTTTCAGTTTGTTATTGACTTTAGTTCGGTGCAGTTTAAAATATTTATAAAATATGAGTCAAGAGGAACGCCGTAAAAAGATCATCGACAAATGGCTCGAAAATACTTCGCGTCCAAACCATTTCATCGCAAAAAGCACGCAGTACAGTGGATTCTGTTATTAAACGATATTTGGAGACGTTGACAGTTAAGCGAAAACAGAAAAGTGGAGCTAAAAGTGGAGCACATGATACAAATTTGGACAGGAAAGTAGTGGGTACCATCGTAAAAAACCGGACCATGTCATCCAGAGATGTTGCTCGGAAATGTTAATACCAACCAAACAATGGTACAAAGATCTAAAAAACGTAACGGTCTAAAAACACGAAAAAAACAAAAAATACCAAAAGTTACTGAAAAGTAAAAAAAAGTTATAAAAACACGAGCCCGAAAGCTATACGAGTTGATCGGCAACAAGAAAGCGTGCTTAGTTGTATATGACGAAACTTATGTCAAAGCCGACTTTACTACTCTTCCAGGTGCGCAGTTTTACAACTCGTTTGAAGCTGAGATTCTTCCGCAATCAACAACATCGATTGGGATGGAAAAACTCGGGTCAAAATATCTCGTTTGGCAGGCCATTTGCCAATGTGGACACAGAAGCTCATCGTTTATTACAACACGAACAATTAACGGAGAAGTGTACATTAACGAGTGCCTAAAAAATCGGTTGATTCCTTCCTTAAACAAACACGAGGGTTCAACATTATTTTGGCCAGATTTAGCTTCAGCTCACTATGCTCATGCGACGTTGAGCTTTCTTGTTGCTAAAAATGTCGACTTTGTCCCAAAAGACATGAATCCACCCAATGTTCCACAGTGGCGTCCCATTGAAAGGTATTGGGCTTTGGTCAAAGTTAAATTGAGGAAAAGTGAACAGTGTGCAAAGGACGTAAAAGATTTTAGTGCTAAATGGCAAAGAGCGTCCAAAGAGATCACGAATGTAACTATCACCAACCTTATGAAGGACATTCGAATTAAGTTGAGGAAAGAATGGGAACCCAAATAATTTTTTTATTTTTTGTAATTTTGAGTGAATTAAATAAAAACAGAGTTTTAAAGCAAATAAAAAAAAATTACATGAATTACGAAAATATTTTTTTTTTTACTTTAAAATTTCCAAATTTTATTCATTTCAGTCCTTAAGCCTTAACACGATAATTCCAAAGCTACGCACATAAATAGCAATACATCGTATCCCCCCATGCGTTTTCGTTGCTGAAGTACCTCGTATCCCAGAGCCAAACCTAGTAGCAAAAAAAAAGCGAATAACGGTATCGGGCAAAGAAAGAGAAAAAAAGGACTATTCTCTAATCAGCATTCACAAGAGTTTTAAATTTAGTTAAGCTTGGTTGGCTAATATGATGTCTAGAGGCAAGTTAATGGTATCGCTGGTCTCTAAGCATACCATTGATATTGGTGTAAACCGGGAAGTAATGGAACCTGCTTCCGTGAGTACAAAAATGGACAAAAATAATAAAGTGCGTGATGTATTGCAAAAAAATATTGCTGGCGCGATTGTGGATATTGGTATGTACGATACATACATACAGAATTGATGATTTTAACTATTCCTCTTAATATGGAAATGCGCAGTTATTATTTATGTAGATGATGTCGAAATAAAACTTCTTGCAGATCCTGTTCTCATTATGATTTACGATGAGAGTATGGGGGATCTCAAATATTCCTATCGAGTACATTGGTAACGGAAATAGGCATACATGCAGTACAGCGATTTGTTCACCAAATGGAGAAGGTAAACACGACCTCAGTACAATTTCTAGACTTTTACCAATCTTACTGACTACTCTGACGCATATGTATGTGTAAACATTTTTAGCTTTAGGCGATCATAATGCAAGCTCTTTGAGGGCTCCTGATTACAATTATGATAATGATCTAAGAGAGCTTGAAGTTTCTGCCAATGAAAGTGATGACCATGGTCTTCCTGTTATGAGTGAAAGAGGTCTACAGAATAATAAGCCTGGGGAACCAACTAGGAAAAAGCGCAGTAGCAAATCTGATCCGAAGGAGTGGAAACACCAAGAAAACAAAAGGTTGCGGTCTGAAGGAAAGGCATACATGCATTATGGGCGAGCACAGGCTGGACAAATCTATTAGGATGCACTTCGAGAAGCCCGAAAGCTTCTACTTGTCTAAGGAATGTGAAAGAAGAAAAAACCGCAAGTGTTCGGAGATATCGGAAACTCAACGAAAAGAAATCTTTGGTGGATTCCGGGACCAAGGTTCCTGGGATCAGCGAAGAATATTTGTGGTGAATCATATTCAAAAAATCAGCAAGGCAAAAACCTACACGGATAAAGAGCTCAGTTGGCGAAACATTACCCTTGTTTATCACTTAACTGTGGGTGGAAAAAAGTTAGAGGTATGCAAGAAATTGTTTTTAAGTACCACCAGTCTCGGCAAATTCACTGTGCACTCATCGGTGAAAGCCGATGAATCCAGAATTATTTTCACGTTTTTTTTTTAATCGTTTTCCAAAACTCCCGTCGCATTATGCACGAGCTTCATCTTCTTAGCTATATTTTGAGCCCCTTATTCGAAGCATGAATCAACTGTTTACCTTATACTTAGAAGCCTGCAGGGAAGAAGGCCAAAAACCGCTATCCAGATGGTATAGTAGCAAACTTTTTCATGAAATGAACTTGTCCATACATACGGTAAAAAAAGATCAGTGTGACACTTGTGTAAAACATGAGATAGGCTAACTTTCCGACGAAGATTGGCAACGATGTACTTAGGGTCCAGAAAGACCGTGCATGGCTAGAAAAGAACTTGCTCAACAGGAAAAGCGCGTAGTCTTTACAATGGACCTGCAAGCAGTGAAAGTGACTCCATGGGTTCAAGCGAGTGTCATTTTTTATAAGACGAAGCTCTGTTGCCACAACTTTACCGTGTACAGTCTTTCTACTCATGCGGTTTGTTGCTGCTGGTTCGATGAAACAGCTGCTGATATAACAGCATAAACTTTTACGAGTTGTATTTTGGAATATCTTGAGCGATTTTTAAAAGACGGTACGGTTCCTATTGTATTTTTTAGTGATGGGTGCACTTATCAAAACAGTAATGCGATCCTATCCAACGCACTTTTATCTTTTGCGGATGACAACAATAAGGAAATTATTCAAAAATTTTTCGTTGTTGGACAGACACCAATGGAGTGTGATAGTGTGCATTCGCGAATAGTCCAGTGGCAACTGTCTTGTGTGCCTTAAGGTATTTAAGCTCGATTTCGATCATAATTGGTCACCATTACCTCAAAAAAGTAAAACGGTAACAGAAAAAGCAACCTGGCCAAGAATGTACCAAGAAGAAAGAAAGATAAAAAAAGAAAAGTATTTGCATTTGCAAGAACTTAAATCAGAGACCCCACAGGAATATTATGCGTTTTACGACAACCTAAAATATTAATAATTTCATTAAATGAAATCTATAACAAAAATGCAAATTAATTTTAATTAGTAATTTCATTAAATGGAATCTATAAATTAATTTAAAATGAATTCAATATAATATTTTATAAATTTTAATCTTACTTTTGAATAGAATACTTTCTTTTCTTGTTAATTACATTACATAGTTACAATCGTAACTACTCGTATACAGTGGAAATACCACATAAGCGAGAAAATTGCAATACCTTGTAAGCCGAAACAAAGCAAAAACATAAGTGCAATACCTCGTAACCAAAAATATTAATATAAAATAATAATTTTGATAACAGGTTATGGCGAAACATATATCCGCATCAATTAAAGTTTCTGAAATCAAACCAGGTCAATTTTATAGGCCTTCATTACTTTTATACCGCGTTTTTTGTTTCTCCTGAAAAACTGACTTTTCTGGGTTACGAGGTATTCGATCTACAGCGACGATATATGTAAACTTGTAAAACACAAATCGACGTTCACGTTTAGAAATTTCACCATAATGTTCTATCCTATTTCATTTTTATACTTGCCTCCTCCCATATTTGTGCACCGTTTTTCTTTAATCCATAAAGACATTAATTGTGCCTTTTTCCTGGCTTCCATATAATTTGAAATAGGTTATGGGCCCAGATGTTATTTAAATTAGTTTAGTTAGTGAGTTAAATGGACTATTTTATTTCACAAATTGAATTTACAAAAAATGTAAATATGTTTGTAGATCTATAGCCTATAGGCCATCTACCAGAGATCTGATTTAATATAAAGCTAATTTTTGGAAAAATAATATTTTTATAAAACAGCATCGTTATCAGGAAAAATTCCATTATTTAATGGGATGGAGACAATTCTATATAATAATCGATTGTTGAAAGTACGTAAAGACTCTTCCAAAACCATGAGAAGTAGCTACCCAAGAAGAATGGAATGGATTTGGACTCAAGAATTATCATCTCAATGGAACCAGAACAGGTTTCACTAGTTCAAGGAATATCATCGTCGACCATATAACCGCAAAGTAACCCGAACTAAATTGGAAGAATTTCGTAAGTTGCATGAAATATGGAACAACACCCAATTCATTTTAATATGATTATCATGCGGTTATATGGGATGCACGCCAAACTATAGTATTTACATGACGACTTGCTAGTGTTACGAGGGTTATCTGAAAAGTTTCCGACCAAACAATGATACAAGACATTTTTTCTCAACATTTCTTTTTATTTTTCTACATAGTCTCCTTGCAACTCTACACACTTCTCCCAGCCATGCTCCCATCTCTCTAACCCGTCCAAATAGTACTTGGTTTTTTTCTCTGCAAAATAATTCTTCACGAAGGTGATTGCCTCTTCATTTGAGGAAAATCTCTGTCCTCCGAGCGCAGTTTTTAGATGAGGGAACAAAAAGAAGTCTGGTGAATAAGGCGGATGGTCAAGCAATTCAAACCGTAATTCATGGATTTTAGCCATGGCAACCGCTGAGGTGTAAGACGGCGCGTTGCCTTGGTGAAACAGCATTTTCTTTTTCTATAAATATGGCCGTTTTTCCGCAATTTCTGCCTTCAGCTTGGCCAAGTAATGATGCGTAGTATGCTCCTGTAATGGTTTTCCCTTTTTGAAGATAATGGATTAAGATAACTCCTTTACTATACCAAAAAACTGTCGCCATCACTTTCCCAGCCGAAAAAAAAGGGACCGGCTCGTCCTTTGCAGTCCACTGTTTTGACTGACATTTTGTTTCGGGAGTATAATGGTATATCCAAGTTTCATCTACAGTAATTAATCGGCGCCAAAACTCGGATTTATTGTGCCTAAACTGCGCCAACAGAGCATTGGAAATGTTCATTCGAACACGATTTTGGTCTAACGTAAGCAAACGCTGCACCCAACGTGCGGACAGCTTTCTCATGCCTAAATCTTAAGTCAATATGTAACAAACACGTTCTTTTGACATTTTCATAACCTCTACTATCTCTCTCACTTTAATTCAGCGGTCGTTTAACACCATTTGGTGAACTTTAGCAATGTTATCGTCAGTGGTTGCAGTTTTTGGACGTCCCGATCGTTCATCATTTCCCAAGCTCTTACCCCCACGTTGAAATTCAGCTGCCCAAAATTTCACTGTGGTAAATGATGGTGCAGAGTTAATGAAAGGCGTATTGCCTTTCAAAATTTAATAACAGCTCGATACTCAATTTTTTACATTTTCACAAAAAACACTCTCATCGACTCACTCAAACGATTGTCAACTAAAAACTTCACCGGTCGGAGACTTTTCAGACAACCCATATTATTATTGAATAGTCTGTCCGAGCCTTTTAAATATTTTCAACCTGCATTTCACGCATCAAATGAATGTCCGATAACGGATATTTTGCAAGCCCTTCCAAGTTTGCTTCCAAGTGACAAGATGAGATCTTCAAAATCTTAGTCAAAGTTTGAACACAAAAGGCAGATAGGTACTATATGTCACGCTTTTAATTTAATTGCGGGGGCGTAAAAACAGGATTGTCGCGTTGTGTTAGATGGAGTGAGAGATAGGTAAAATTTTGCACAGATAGGTTGTTCAAAACCAGAATGTAGCTCAGAAGAATTTGGTTTAATTGCATGAAGCAGTGTCACAAAATGTAAACGTTTAGTTACGTTTTAGTAGATGAGTGAGCTACATCTCATATGTGCTGCTATGAAGAGTTTTTTTGTTAGCATAGACAAAAAGCATACGGCACACAATATACACATTATATTTGCGAACATAAAAGGAATTGGAACAGTGAAATTGAATATTTTAGTATTTGGAAAACCTAAAGTTATTTGTCACTTGTTATTTGATAAAATTCTTGGAAGTTGGAACCTTATAAAAGATGATTTTGTTTTAGTTGAGGCTAAGAAGTTTAAAAACGGGTACTTGGTATGAATGAAATTGAAAGAAAGTACAAAGATTTGCAACGTACCACGAATAAAAAATACAAATTACAATTCCATAGAAATTTTAAAGATTAAAAATCGTCCTAAATGCAAACAAAACCGTTATCAGAACTCGTTCATTAAAAACAAAATCATTGAGAAAATCTATTAGGTTGTAACATATGGAATGCCCGATTTTTACTCAGTTCGCAATAAGAACTCGAGTAAACATCTATCGCAGAAAGTGTAATTTTTTTTTTCTTATAAGATGAGTGATAGATATATTTGAAGTGTGAGACTTTTAGGGTTTGTGGCAACTACAGTAATTTTTTTTTTATGAATTTTTGCTTATAAAAATAATTTTTGCTTGTAAAAATACAAAGAAAGAAGTAAATATTTGGATGGTAGAAAATGAAACAACTTGAACAAGTCGGTGATGAGTTTGCAAAATTCTTAAATGCTCATGGAATCAGACAACAACTAACTGCAGAAAATACTCCTTTGCGAAACGGAGTTTCCGAGAGTGTGAATCCCACGCTAGTTGAAATGGCATGTTGTGTTTTGTTATCCAAAAATATTGTTGGCAGAGCTAATTCACACGTCAGCATTCGCAATCGTTGTCCAACTAATCTCCAGAAAAAAATTAGACAGAGAGAATACCAATTATAAGCCTTGAGTGCAGAGTATTTTTTTTAAATAGATCTCCAAATAGATCAAATGATCAAATTGAGAAGAGAGGCTCTAAAATTGTAATAAGAAGCAGGTGTGCTCGCTTTATAGAAGAAGCATTTAAAGATGTAAAGAATTATAAATAGATTATTTTAATTAATGGAACAAAGGGAAGTGAAATAGAAATATTATATAAAAGGAAACTAAATGAAAGGAAGAAGATAAAGATGAATTTTTGGAACCCGAACGGTACTTAAATGAAGTCAAGAAGGAAAACTCAGAAAGCGAAAAGATGAATTAAATTTTGAAAATTTGAATATTGAAGAAATCAAGGCGAATGGGAGAGGCAATATTTCAAGCCGATTAAGCTCAAGGCATCATTCAAAATGTGTCCTGGAAAAGGCCTTCTATGCATGACATTATAATGACCCAACCAACTACCAAGATTCAAAAACTTCACTGGATGCAGAAGAATGGCATTCGGCCATGAATGGTGAATGTATTTGTTTAGTGAAGCATAACACTTGGAGGCTGTGTGATTTGCCTCCAGGGCAAAATGCATTTGGATGTCGATGGATTTTGAAAAGCAAATATTCATCGGATGGCAGCGTGGATCGCCTTGTTGCACAGGGATACCACCAAAGATATAGAATTGATTATATGGATACGTATTCATCCGGTATACGTCGTGACTTACCATATTTATGCCGTGTTTGCATAGTATGACTTGCAACTTCATCATTTCGATATATCGACAGCGTTTCTGAATGGAAATTTGAAAGAAATAATTTTCGTGAAATAAGCAGATGGTTTTGTTGATGTTGCGTATCCAAATAAGATTTGTCGACTTCATAAAGCGTCATATGGTTTAAAACAAGCAAGTAGACAGTGGCACAAAACTCTGGACGATAAACCTAAAACTTTGGGAATAGCACAATCTATGGCAAATATGATAACTGTATCGCTTTTAGAATCAAAAATAATTTAAACACTATTTTGGGTATATGGTATATTGTATGTTGATGATATATTTATCGCTTGAAATGAAAATAGGTTTGTTATGGAAGTAAAGAAAAAAAAGGCTTGCGAAAAATTTTGAGATTCGAGATCTATTATAGGACATCCATCTCTACGTATAGGATTAGAAATTTCAAAAGAGCAGGGCATGCTCTCAATATATCAAACTAATATAATTAAAAAACTTAGTTTGACATTGGCAGATAAAATTAGAAAAGGAATAAACTGTTAGTGGAGAAAATGAGCCAATAGACACCTTGAAATATCAAGAGCTAATAGGATTAATAATGCATCTGGCTGTATTTAGTCGTCTTGATATTGCTTATAGTGTTAGTGCACTATCACAATTTTGTTAAGACCCGGAAAAGCAGCATTGGACCACACTTCCACAGCAATTAATTTACAACGTTATGTAAATACTACAAAACATAAAACTTACAAAAAAAAA
Source organism: Volucella zonaria (assembly GCA_963966105.1). NCBI lineage: Eukaryota > Metazoa > Arthropoda > Insecta > Diptera > Syrphidae > Volucella > Volucella zonaria. The sequence goes on along the minus strand of OZ014532.1, from coordinate 19,774,764 downwards.
CTGGTTTGCCATTAGTGGGTTACAATTGGTGCCTCAAAAATTGTTTAGAACTTAATATCACCAAATGCCAATCCATCACCTTTTCACATAAGCGGCTCAAATCTCCTCCCCGACTCTACCTTCTCCACAACCAACCTATCTCCTCCGTTGAATCTCTTCGCGACCTCGGCATTTTGTGTGATAGGGAGCTCAACTTCCGTTTGCATATGGATGCGATAATCCTTAAAGCCAACTCTGCACTAGGTTTTGTAAAACGATGGTCCAAAGAATTCACCAACCCATACGTGACCAGGTCCCTCTATATTACCTTTGTTCGTCCCCTCCTAGAGTACGCCAGTCAAGTATGGTCCCCATATCATCGCGTTCATATCTCGAGAATCCAGCGCCGTTTTCTTCGATTCGCTCTTCGAGGTTTGCCCTGGGATGATTCTTTTACTCTGCCCCCCTATCAAAACCGTCTCAACCTTATTAACCTAAACACCCTTGAGGAACGCAGAGATGCAGCCGACTTTCTCTTCATTCATCGACTTCTTTCAGGTCAGGTTGAATGCACGTCCCTTCACAATTCTATTTTCCTCAACACTAACCCTCGTAATCTACGTACCCCTCGTCTCTTCTATCTCCCAACCCACCACACCACCTATGGCGCGAACGAACCAATCTCCCGCATGCTACGAAAAATTAATTCAAACCCTAGCGTCTTTGACTTCCACCGCACCACTTCCTACCTCAAATCGGTTCTCCTTCATCAGAATAACCAACCTTAGTTTTAAGTTTTAGTTTAAGTTTAATTTTAAGTTATAGCTTGTATTAAGCCGAATAAATGGGGGCTTTCGCCCCCACCAAAATTAAATTAAAATTACATTATGCTAGTTGGGCAGATGATCGGAATGATCATACAAGTCACAGAGTGGTTTTTGTTTTGTATTTGCAGGTGCTGCCATGAGGTGGGAGTCAATTACCAACCATTCATACCACCAAAAAGTTCCCGAAATTTATTCAGAAAATTAAAAATACAAGTTTATTCATCTAAATCTATATTGTCCCCTTCAGAGTAATCCCCATCCCCACGTCTCGTTTCCAGTAATGATCCTTTCGATGAATGTGGGATCGGATTCAGCCTCGCAAATCATCTCTTTTGCGACGTCAACACGGTCTCTTTTTTGCATGAAATTGAGGTCTTTTGGCTGCTACACGACGGAAACCCAAATCATTAACCAAAATGTCTTGGACGGATCCATAGCCAATGTTCAAGTCCTCCGCTATCTCTCTGATGGTTACTTTGCGGTTCTTGACCAAGATTTCTCTTACGAGTACTTCATCAATGTTTTCGTCGGTTTTCGATGTCGATGGTCTGCCACTGCGCTCATCATCTTCGATTAACTCACGACCACTTTTGAACCGCTCGTACTCGTGCCACTGGTAAACGACCGTTTTCTTTAGAGAATCGTTGCCGAAACACTTTTCCAACATTTCCAACGTTCGCGCACCATTAAATCCGTTTTTTACGCAAAATTTAATACAAGTTCGTTGTTGCAAATTTAAATCCATTTCTAAAATTGCAAAAGATCGCCAACACACACAGAGGTAGATGTACTCTTGGATACGTAACTTTTGCAAATGTTAAGTTAACAGAACTCAAATCGGAATAATGGGAGCGCCACACGGTGATTATTCCGGAAACTCAGAAGCAACTGTGATAATTAGAATGCTTGACGCATATCTGGAAATGGCGGATAATATTCAAGAAAAGTATATCCACTACAAAACCATTTCACTAAACAGGCGATTGGAGAAGGCGCTGTACGTCGTACGAGTCAGATATCTTCAAACGAGTGAAATGGTCTGAGATCGTCGCACTAAAGCTTTACCTAAAATCAAACATTATTTTTGCTTTTAAAATTTTGGAATCAATTTTGATATTTAGTATTCGTTTAAATATTGAGGGGTCGTGTTGAAATAAACATATTAAAACGACATCTACTCGTATATGTTCTCGTAAATCTGTAAATTACAAAATAATGCTTACGTTTAAAAATTTCACCATAATTTTCGATTCCATTTCATTTTCCTTCTCACTTACTTCCCACATTTGTCTACTACAGTTTTTCTCTAAACTACCTTTTTAATAAAGACATTAAGATAGAGTCTTTTTTATGGCATCCATATAATTTTTAATAGAATTCCTGGGTATTCAGTGGTTCCGCATAATAGGATTAGGTACACAACTGGTGGGGAGATTGCAATTTATCATAAGGGATTGGTTTGACTTGAAAACCAATTGGTCATGATACCGAATACCTACTTGTTGAAATTGCAAATCGTAATGTAAAATGCTTCCTTGGGCTTGTTTATAGTCCGCATCGTAATTGTTCTTTTGACATTTTACAATTTGCAGCATCTTATGGACATCTACTACTTTGTGGTGTCTTTAATGTGGATTTATTTAAAAATGATAGTAGATAACGCCAACTTCTTGATGATGATGCTTCCTGTGGTCTGTTGGTGGTCAATTCTCATGTTACTTGATTTGGACATGATTTCCCCCTGAGTCTTCTTGACCTGGTGGTTGTACACGCACCAGATCATTCTAATGTGCTGCTACAGGACCAATTGCCGCTTGATGGAATCTCTAATCATGACCTGTTATTCTGACGTATTATATTAATTTTTCATGCAAAACTTCTAAAGCTTTCAATTTCGCGATTTTAAAGCAATTAGTTATAACAGTCTTCAATATCAGGAAAGTTTACTGCCATGGCATTCTTGTTCTCTTGTAGCAGATGTCAATGAAATTTTTTAGTTGAAATCTTAGAAATATTAATAAGCTATCTCTTTATGCTTGTTCATATTGGCATGAACAGGAAGATTGTCCGAAAGAGATGGAACGCTTTTTATTTAAATGGGAAGAGAAGGGTTACTTTTCGGGTGAGGCATAACGTTCTTTCCCATATCGTTCCATTTTTGACATTTTAATTTTGATCCTTAATGAGCGTGGAAGAGGAAAGAAGAGGTGTTTCAGTCTCGAATTTAAAAATGAAAAATGGTCCGATTCAAGTGTTCTGCTTTTCGTCATGAAAATGTGAACACGACGTTCATAGGCATAACTTTCATGACCACGCCAATGTAAACAGGCACTTTCAAACATACGTTGCTAAAAAAATTATTGTAGTAAAACAAAATGTCCTTGGCTTTCCGCTGGAGTTCACATTGGAATGACTCTTGATTTCTTACTAGAAGACCGACAAAAAAGGTATCTTCTCTCTAAACTTAATGTTGACTTAACACCCAAGAAGCTTAGGACAAATTTGCGCTCCATTGGGATTGGAAACAATAATACGAATAAAAAAAAACTGAATATTGACGAGTTATGTAATGCTTTCACACCAAATCACTCAAACAATTCATCGTTGTATATCTATCCTATTTGTAGTTTGAAGTAACTAATGAAGTGGAAGTGTTATTATTTACTTATTCACGCACTAAAATCGAATGCGTTTGGTAAAAAATTTATGTTTTGTGAATATAATACTTCCCTATATTATAAGCTGTCTTACAGATATATTTAACTTCTGCATTTCGTCCTCAACTTTCCCGATGTTTGGAAAAGGTGGAAAGTTATTTTGTTAAACTAATTTCTGGCCACTTCAATCATTTTGATTTAATGCCGACGATGCAGTAAGGTTTTCGGACCCATCACAACTGTCTTACAGTGAAAGCGTTTGACGATAAAAGAATCCAATACGATAAGCATTATCTCACTCTTCTCTTCTCTCACTCGACTTCTCAATTAAATTGAAACTGTACTTTGGTTTCAACGACAGCACCGTTCGTTTTATTAAGAGTTATCTAACAAATCGTTTTCAACGGGATGTAGTAGATAGAAAGACTTCTCAGTTAAGAAGTATAACTGTGTTGGTTCCTCAAGGTTCAATTCTCGGCCCACTCCTATTAAGTCTGTTTATTAATGCCTGCCACACGTTTTGCAGAATTAATGGTCTGATTTTAAATCCTAATAAAAGTCAGCTTTCAAAAAGCATACTGAAATTCCACGAGGGTCGTTTTCCGCGACAATATTATAAATCTTGGATATAGAATTAATCGGTTCCTCTCCGCTACAGAACTACGCGTATATTATTGAACATGCATATGTAGTCCAAATTACACAAATCTTGACTACTTTCTGGCTCCACGCCTCTTAAGACTAGGCTGGGGTTAGTTACTCGTAAGTCCCTTCTTGTGTCAATATTTGATAATGCCATAGTCGTTTACTGCAAATTGAATTCACGTTCTCAGCATAAACAACTCGTTGCGTTTAACGTTATGGTTCGTTATGTTTTTGGAATGGGAAGATTTAACCATGTATCTCACTGTCACAAACTCGCCCTGTGGTGCTCTTTCCAGCAGTTTTAGAAAATTAGATGATGTATGTTACTTCACAATATCATACGAAACCATTCACCTCCATATCTATACGAAAAACTTCAATTCGTTCTATCGCCGTAAGCCTATCATCTTATAACTCCTTCTTACAAATGTCTCAACTCATGACGCTTCTTCTTTGCTCACGTTACCAGGTTCTGGAACTCATTGCCCACCCCCGCCGTCAGACAAAGTGGAGGAGCTGAGCAATTTAAAAGTGAACTTTTTGCATATTTTGAACTCTTGTAGTCTAACATATGTATTTTATTTTATTTTCTTTATTTTCCTGTTTCACGTTCACTCTTTTCTGACGGTTTAACCTTTAATCTCTTCCTTCTTTTCTTCCTTTGGCACCTTGTTTTCCTGTCTGCGTCCTTTCCCTCCTCTATGTCTTATTCATTAATTTATTATATACAATATTTGTATGTTTTGATAAAGCCATGAATTTATTTCGACTTTTTGCTCATTTTTTATACTTTATTTATTTAAAGTGAACATTTCTAATTGTCCTCATTACTAATTAAGCCAAATTATTGTGTAAATAGAATAGTTCCTTCGAGCCTTATTTTTTACCATACTATAAAAGACTTTTGTTCTTATTTGTACTAAGCCAATAAATGAAAAATTAAAAAATGAGATGTAATACCCTGTACATTAAAAATTCCTGACTGGGAAGTTAAGATGTTAGCCTCTCACCCTGGTTACCATAAAATGCATAGGCACAACGCTCTTGAAAGGTCTCATAGGCCTACCGTTGTGTACAATACATAATGACTGGAGACAATTACTGTAGGGATTTTGATGATATTTTGTTATAAGAATTAAAATAAATTTAATATTATTACAGTTTTATTTTATATCATTTATTTTATTAAACAGTGTTAGTTATAACATAATATCGAAAAAATGCATACTAAGCAGAAGAAAATATACAGATGACTCAAACCACACGTTTTAGGCTAAACGTTTAAATTGAACTGTTGAACACAATTAAGACATTTTATTTTGTTCACTTTTTCTAGTGCTGTACTGACTTGCTGTGAATTCTTTTATTTTATTTCTTTTTCATTTCATTTGTATTCATTGTTCTCTATTTATTATTATAATATTACAATACAATATTATTTTTTATTTTCTTTTTTTTTTAATTCCATATTCCATTTAACTCAAGGATTTTAATACAATTATGCTATAATACTGATGGTAATATATACAAATTTAGAATTATAGTTAAATTATTAACAATCATTGAAATATAAAATTAAATAGATACATTCTATAATTTAAGAAAAATTAGTGTCGAATGTATCGAGCTATAAACTTTTAATAAAACGACCGATTATATGAGAGTGGGGTGGTAGTACGCAAAATATAATATTACTAATACTAATTAACAATTGCAGCACACTGATAATCAATAAATTAATACTAATAAAAAGTAAAAGAATAAACAATCAAAAAAAAGACAAACCATTCATAAAAAGCCATTTTTTAATTCTCCTATAGAATGAATAGGATTTCCTAATATTCCGATGTTCAAAAGGTAGTAGATTAAATAACCTAGGTCCTACTGAGGTGTAAAAATTCAAAAATTTGTGAGTGCTGTCTATTGGAATGATAACCAAATTTCTGTCATTACTTCGAAGTGCATAGGCAGTTGAATTTTGATTCCTTAGATAACGACTTTTTATAGAAAATATTTTTAACACTTTATAAAAGTATAGATGCTTCAGTGGAAGGATTTTTGAATTGCAGAAAAGTAAGATGCTATGCTCGCATCGTCTTTTTTTCCAAATAATTCTTAGAATATGTTTTTGGCTAATAATCAGAGGTTGTATCTTATTGTCATAAGTACCGCCCCAGCAAGCCAATCCATACTGCAACTTTGATTGCAATAAGCCAAAGTAGACCGTTTCTAACAGATTTCGAGAGCAAAAAACTCTTAGATGATATAGTATATAAGTAGTTGTTAGAAGATACTTTTTTAGTAAAGAAGTATGTAAACCGCAGTTCATTTTATTGTCAAAGTGTAAACCCAGGTACTTAAAATCAGCAACCCTTTCAATCACAAAGCACTTGGATGAGCAACTAGGATCATCGCTATTGTTATTTGACCAAGTATTTATAGGACAAATTAGTACAATTTGTACTGTGGAAGATCAAATCTGGCGAATGTAGATCCAATGCAGGTAAGTTGAAAAACATAATCTTCGTTTTATCGCTTATTACTAGCTTGTGCATACCAAACCAATGCCTTAAGACTTCTAGATCATGGTTAACATCAGCAACCAAGTCTAAAATGGAATTATTGGAATATGTACAAGCTATATTGTCTACAAAACCAGTTTGTGTGCCCTTAAAATCTTGACTAAATATAGAATTAATAAATATTAGGAATAAGATGGGGCCAAGAACGGATCCCTGTGGGACACCAACCTGAATATCAAGGCATTCGCTAAAATGGTCTCCTATCTTAACCATTTGCCTCCTATCCTTTAGATATGATCCAAACCAATTCAGCATAAGCCCTCTAAAGCCTGCCTTGGTAATATCTGTAAATAGCGAAGCGGTAATTTTTTTGCTATCCAAACTATTATAAACTAGACTGCAAAAGTTTAAGAGCCCGCCGTCCGTTGATTTACCCGCTCTAAAGCCATATTGATTTATGCTAAAAAAAGAATTTTTTTCCAGGAAGGTAATAATCCTACTTTTTACTACTTTCTCAAAATTTTTTGAAAAAACAGAGAGAAGGGAGATAATATAGAAGTATTAACATGTTCAGTTTACATTTATTCTAACAATAAAATGGATTGATGGCTTGGATAATAGTGTTAATGTCACTTGAAATAAGGATTTAAGTTGTGGGGTGAACATTTTAAAAAATATAAAATTCAAACCAATCAAGAAGGAAAAGCAAATTCAAAGATACATAAAAAAAAGAAGAATTAACTGTTAATGTGTCAAACAGCATATTTATTTATTTGTTTATTTCATTGAAAGCTTATACAAAGTAACATAACATGATATAATTTGGGAATTAGAGCACAAGAAATTATATATACACACATATATTACACAAAGATATTGTATCTGTACACAGATGTTAACGGGAAAAGTATGTACGAAAAGTACATAGCGAACCAAATCATTTTTCATCATGATCGAAATCAAGAAGCCAAAGTTTGACATTTTTTTAAGAACATTAATAAAAGTTTAATGGATCGTAACTTTTGCAGGGAGCTGTTAACATCTTATAAGACAGAACGCTGTAGGAATTTCTGAAGTTAGTAATGCGAAAAGTGGGAATTGTAATAATAGAATGCATGGTATGTTATATTCCTAGGTAAGTTATATCCGTCAGAGATTAGACTCTGCACGTAGCTACGTCTTGTATAGAAAATTGTAATTACCTCATAAGAAAATAAATATCACACTGGGAGAATTTTCAGTAGACTAAAAAGTCCTGGAGAGTGCACTTGCACACTTTCCTTATGACATATTTTTGCAGGACGATCAACTGCTGTAGTTTATTAGTATAAGCACTTCTCCAGCAACTTATCCTAACTATAGTTTTGAATGAAAAATAGCAGAATAAATTGCTTTTAAGATATTCCTACAACAAAATTTGTTGAGGCCATGAAAACATCGAATGGTGGAAAGAAAGTGTTACTTTAAAATTTAAATGTGTTTGGGCCAATTCAGTTAGCGACAAATTATCACGCCAAGATATTTGAAGTAATCCACAATTTCAAAATCAAATTTAGCGTTAAAGGTGGTATCACAGTAGTTAGCAAGGCACACAGGCAATAAGTACCTACGACAGTGTTGCGCATTGAATATCAAACCAATTTAACGATATTCTTTTGAACGTAAACTTAAAACCATAAGCTTTGTTTCGTTGCTAAGTATGATACTTGTCTGTGTTCAGTGAACCAGAGTCTTAGAAGATGACGTCCAAAAAAGCATCTTTAGGGGATAAACCTGTTCCAAAACCAAACTGTATTAGACTAAGAAAATGTCTTAGAAGATGACGTCCAAAAAAGCATCTTTAGGGGATAAACCTGTTCCAAAACCAAACTGTATTAGACTAAGAAAATGTATTTTCCCAAGAAAGTCCAAAGCTCTTGTTTTAAACGCTTTTCAAAAACTTTCGAAATACAGGACAATGCCTAGACCGGCATGTAGTTAGTTTTATCTTTTTTATTGTATTTTGTAAAAAGTGGAATCACATTGGCGCATTAAATATTTACCGGAAAAACTCCGGAACACAACTCAAATGTGCTGCAATGCTCTGCAGCAAAAGTTGAGAAATGGCATTGTTTTGGAATCATAAATGATTCTTCGTTTGTTCGTCGTCGTCATTAACTTCGCACTGGACTAAGCTGATGGTACTTAGTCATCGAAATACAGTGCACTCGTGTTTTGACCAAATAAAATCGTTTGATTTAAAGCTTTGCAATCAGTTTGTTTTATTTCATTAATTTTTGTTAAACTGTTCAGAAACAGGCATTATTTCCACATGGATTTGAATTATTGAAGGAATAAATAAATTTCAATGTCTCATAGTCTCTTATGGGTACAAGAAAGAAGCTATTCCTGGGAAAATATCTAGTTATCAGCAGAACAAGAACTATGGTGTAGAATTGAATATCCTGGAGAGCGGAAAGTGATTATTGAATTCAATCTTAACTTCCATGTGTTCAGTAATAAAAACATCACCACTTTTAAGTGCTAATGATAGATGTTGGTCTTTGACGTTACGATTAAGTAAGCTATTTATCACTTTACACTCATATTTTAAATTACCTTTGTAGTTCACGGCCGACTGAGATGTCAAGTGTTCGTTTCTTTCTTTAATCTTTATTTAATTAATCAAAAGTTATCTATAATGGATTTTTACGAAATAAATCTTCTGTCTAACGTCTTTTGTTGGGCCTTTGTCCCACGAGTATGTAGTCCGGAGTAGGCAGTACTCGTTAAAGACAACTCCTTAAAAAAGGGAAATCGCGCAGAAAGTGTGGAAGATCGCTTCGCAGGCGGCAGTATACTCATACTTCCGTACCCTCGACCAGTCAAACTCCCGATTGAACACCGAAGTGAATTCTTCGATTACGATTAAGGTTTTTATTTATACGTCTAAAATATATATACAGTAGGACTTATAACTAAACTTACAACTAAAATTAAAATGTCGGCTCAACAACAGGGGCCCGACTTATTTCTATTGTGCGTTTGTTTTTGTAATTCATGGTATGTTAACTTAATCTAATACATGTTGTTATGTATATATATATATTTATTACAAATAATTATGAATGTTAGGGAGCTTTTAGATAGTAGTAAAGTATGGAGCTTTAGCCTCTAAAATGGTAGTTGTTTCTTCGGAGGAATAAGTCGCCATACCATGGATCAATCATTGCCCGAATGCTCAGATATCGAGCAATCCTTTAATCTATACGCTGTCAAAGGCTTTTTCGATGTCCAGAGAGCAAGCGACGGGGGTGGGCTGTTGAGTGCAAGGCACGGAAACCGTACTGGAATGAGGGAAAATCCTGTTTTCTGTACAGATAGAGTTTACCTCCTTCAGAATGATAGACTCCAGTACCTTACTAATACTGCAGAGTAATGCGATTGACCGATATCCGTTGATGTTTTCGCGGTTGGTTTTCTTCATGATTGGTACCACTTTGGTTATTTTCCAGGGCTTGGGAAAATAGCTATTGTTAATGCAATTGTTAAATAGAATTGTGAGAAAAACGATGGCCAGAGTTGGTAGCTTCTTCAGAACATAGTTAGAAAACCTGTCGGTACCAGCAGACTTTTTTGAATTTCCATTTTGGATGATGTCGTTAACTTTTACATGGTTAGTAAATGTGTCATCCAATAGTGGTTCTGTAGCATGGTTATTGCTACTAAAAACAGTGATGCAGTCCGTGTTTGAAAGCACGGACACGGGAATCCACTTCCCTGATGAATTCTGTGAGGTGTACTGGTGGATTTTCTGTGAAGTTGCCTTCGAAGTAGTTGGCAAATGCCTCGACCTTATCCTGGGGTGTGGAAAAAGTTCTCTGACCATCACTTATATTATCGGGAATCGAAATGGATTTTCCAAGGATAGAGTTGATCTTTTTGAAGGCATCAGGACCTGGTTTGATATCCTCTAACCGCGTTTGGAATTTGATGCCCCTATAATATTTTATGGCTTGGGTGAACCTTGTGTTTGTACACTATTTTTGGTATTCTTGGTTGACCGTGTTTAGCGTCCTTTGATGTATCCTTTGCAACCTTTTGCGCGGCTTTTATATTATTTTTGTAAAGCTGTTGCGTAAACTTTTAATAGCAATCAGTTGTATTTAATTCAAAATTCAATATTGAGACTTAAAACTAATTTACAAAATTATTAATATAAAATTCATTGGTTATAATTCAAAACGAATTATCAAACAAATTGTGGGCTTGTTACACACTCAGATTTCCTCACATGATTATAGACGTAATTATTGCACAAATATGTACGAGTATCTCCGATAATTTTTGTGCACACACGTTTATAGCCATTTTTTAATCGTGCTGTTTTTTTTTTTTGTTTAATTTAATTTAGAAGAGAGATGGTTACCCATTCTTTAGGCTTTAGTTTTTTATGTTTTTCTACAGATACATAAGTGGAAGCACTTATGTTTTTTTTAAGGTTATAAGAAATATAGTACAGTCGACTCTCAATAAATAAAACTCTTGATAAAATGAATCTCGCGTTATATTGAAATTTTTCTTTGGTCCCTTGAGAATCTCTCGGTAAATTGAAAAAGGCCGATGTGTATTATCTGCTTTCATTAACTTGAAGCAATTCCCATACAACATGCTATAAATTGAAGTAAAAGAGGCGACTTTTCGATAATTTGAACTATCTGAACTGAATAAGTTTGTTGTCTACGTAATTCAGTTTGCATTTGACCGTGATCCATGGGGTGTGTAGTTTGGCTTTTCATTGCGATGGGATAAGTGTCGTGGAAAAAAAATGAATCGACGTACGAAGAAGTGCCTGTCGATCGGAGAAAAAAAGAGACTTATTGAGGCAATGGAGAAAGAAGGTGGTGCTTCGAAAAAAGACGTCGCGAAACAATTTGGGATTCTTCCATCTACACTTTCCAACATTTTGAAAAAGAAAGACAAGATCATCGGATGCAGGGAAAGCGAATGTAGGAAAAGGTGTCGGGAAGGTCAGTATCCCCGTCTAGAGAAATGTCTAGTTAAATGGCTTGGTGAAACTAGAGGACAAATCATATCAGTTGGAGGTTCAATGTTGAAAGAGAATGCTCAGTCGTTTGCAACTTCGATACGCATTCAAGGATTTACTGCTAGTGAAGGGTGGCTGACCAATTTTAAGAAACCTCACGGCATTGTTTTCAAAAAGATTTGTGGCAAAAATGCCAGCGTAGATAATACAGTTTGTTCAGAGTGGAAGAAAGAACTGCACCGCCTGCTGGAACACTTTGATCCATGCAACATTTTTAACACGGATGAGACCGGTCTATTTTTTAAATATCTAACCGACCGAACCTTGACTTTTAAAGATGAAAAATGCCACGGTGGCAAACACAGCAAAGATAGGATAACAATATTGCTAGCAGCGAACATGGACAGATCTGATAAGTTTAAACCACTCGCGATAGGGAAAGCTGCTAAACCACGTTGTTTCAAGGGTGTGAAATTACTTCCTGCAAATTACCGCTCAAACAAAAAATCGTGGATGACAACAGAACTATTCAATGAGTGGCTTCTAAATTTGAACGATGACATGGGAAAACGAAAACGCAAAATTCTGCTATTTTTGGACAATTGCACTGTTCATAACAATCCACCACCACTTTCTCACATCATCTAAAATCCGGCGATGAGTTATTAAAAAAAAGCATACACAAAATATTTTCTTTTTTTTTTAAAAAAAAAAATAACTTAACACTCAAGTGGGTATGTCTACACTTATGATGCCAAAGCATGTGTTAAGTTTTTCGGAAAATGGGACAGAAAGAGGAAGAAAGATGTTTGGGCTCAGTGGTTATTTTGCTCCATGGATGGCATCCCACATTTAATGGGGAGACTAAATTTTTAGTGTAAATTGTCTTGATGATGTATTTAGGCAACCATTCATCTCACAAGATTTTAGTTGCCCGAAAAAACTACTTTCGTCCGCCATGGTTGGCATTGAACCCCGAACCGTCCGATACACTACCACTTGAAGCACGGCCAATACAATACAATACAATATAAATAAAAGAGAACTCCGTCGAAATTTTTGAGGTACTAATGTGTTTACATTGTCATTTACTTACAAACATTTTAGAACCGTCAATTTTTTATTTTTTTTTGTAATTTACGCGCGCCTAAGGGGTTATGATACCCTTTTACTGTTGCCAGGGCGCGAGCGGAAAGATAGAAGGAGGAGAAAGGAAAGCATTGTTGTGATGTAGTGGTTTGAAACTCAGGTGTGTTTGGTTTCTAACTGAGTTCAAATTACACAAATGATTCGAACCTTGACCCTCCGAGTGAGTAGCGATTGCTAGTACCACTACACCACGTCCACCAATGCAGTATTAACTACGATTTCGTTCATACAGGGAGTCCCACGTCTGACCGGTCACACTTTTATGGATAATAGATTTTCTAAGTTCTAACAGGATATGAAATATCAAAAACTATTGGAGCATACTGCAAGTTCTCTTTATAAGGAAGCTTTTGGCGCGACCCATCGGTCGCATGCATTTCGGTTTAATCTTGTTTCGGAAAGGGAACATATTTGTGTTTTTTTATTTTTTAGAATATTAGAAACTGCCAACCTTCTTTCATGCCAGATGATTGAATTGATATTTATCGATATTATTTTGAATTTATATATTTCTATCATCATCATTAAACTAATATACTATTGAAGCAACAAAATTAAGGTAGGCAAACATTTTATCCTCCTTCGTTTGCAGTTTGCAGTATACAGCCCAAAACTGGTTTATCTTTCTTAATAAGTGTTTAAATGAAATGTTGAATAACACATGGGCTGGAAAGTCCGTTTTATAGTAAAACACAAAATTTTTGCAAAATTCAACTTTATTTATCAATATAGTTGCCTTCGAGGGCGATACACTGATTGAAACGATTTTTAATCTTTCGATACCAGTTTTGTAGTACGATTTCCGTTTAGCCTCAAAATAGGCCTCTGTTTCGGCGATTACTTCTTCATCGGTCTTAAATCTCTTTCCGGCGAGCATTCTTTTGAGGTCTGCGAACAGGAAATACTCGCTGGGGGCCAAATCTGGAGAATACAGTGGGTGGGGAGGCAATTCGTAGCCGAATTCTTTCAATTTTGCCATCGTTTTCATCGACTTGTGACACGGTGCATTGTCTTGATGAAACAGCACTTTCTTTTTCTTCAAATGCGGCCGTTTTTCTGCGATTTCGTCCTTCAAACGCTCCAACAACGCAATGTAATAGTCGTTGTTGATAGTCTGCCGCTTTTGGAGATAGTCGATGAAAATTATTCCATGTGCATCCCAAAATATAGATGCCATAACCTTGCCAGCCGACTGTTGAGTTTTTGGTCGTTTTGTCACCTGCTCGCCACTCAGCTGACTGCCGACTTGAAGTGATGGAGCCAAGTTTCATCCATTGTCACATACCGATGCAAAAATTCGGCTTTATTGCGGTTGAACAGCATTAAACACTCTTCTGAATTATCAACACGTTGTTATTTTTGGTCGACTGTGAGCAAACGTGTCACCCACTTTGAAAAGAGCTTTCGCATGTCCAAATATTCGTGTATGATATATCCAACACGCTCTTTTGATATCTTCAGAGCCTCAGCTATCTCGATCAACGTCACTTTACGGTCATTCGTAATCATTTTGTGGACTTTTTTGATGTTTTCATCTGAAACAGCCTCTTTTGGACGTCCATCATCTTCGGTGCTTGTATGACCACTTTTAAATTTTTCAATCCATTTGCGAATGGTTCGTTCGGCTGGTGCAGAGTCCGAGTAACACTTATCAAGCCATTTCTTTGCATCGGCTGCATTTTTTCCAATCAAAAAGCAATGATAAATCAACACACGAAATTGCTTTGAATCCATTTTTTTCACAATAACAAAAGTTGCTTCACTCACAACGCTATATCTCGAGAACTAATCGTCCGACAGCTGTCAAATTTATACACGTATCTTTTAGAGGTTGGCACTAATTGAAAATAGTATGGATTTAATTCAAGTGGTGCCCTCTCTTAGAAACGGCACGGACTTTTCAGTCCATGTGTTAGGTTCTCGATTCGTTAAGGAATTTACTGAAGTTGCTCATTTCATTATTCATTGAGTTGTTTATATCAGCAATTGACGCCTTAGCGGTAATGTGCGTATTTATATTCGTCATTATTTGCAGTGCCCCTTGACTGCAGCTTATTCTGCATAAGAGACACCCAGCTTTACAAGACTAGGAATTTAATCTTCTACTTCAACAAATTATGTGATTCCAAACTTGTTGCACCGGTTGATAGTTTTTTCCATCTACAAGAAAGCGACAGAAGTTTTCCAGAATACTACAAATGTATTACACTACTTTATTTATTAATAAATATTTTAACACAAATACTGCTAGGATGTGTTCCCAGTCTAATTGTGTTTTTACTCTCCTTTAATAATATCACTCATATTTACATATACCATACGCCTTCCGAAAAATAATTTTCTTGTAACAATCGCTGGCATCTTTAACCGTGT
The DNA here is from genome assembly GCA_963966105.1 of Volucella zonaria. Classification (NCBI taxonomy): domain Eukaryota; kingdom Metazoa; phylum Arthropoda; class Insecta; order Diptera; family Syrphidae; genus Volucella; species Volucella zonaria. Next base: position 19,759,586 of record OZ014532.1, on the reverse strand, counting down.
TCGATAGAGTTTATTATTCAGATCTATGGTGATTTAACATGGCTATCAACAATGACTTCTGACTTCTTTTTGTTCAAGAGACGACCTTTTACAAAGCCGCCGTCTCATGCCGTGCAAAAATTCATTACTGTCATGTGTGATATATTGTAGAATTCGTCGTTGCCCTGTGTTCCTTCTTGTTGACAGTGTGTCACCGTTGAAGCTTTTATGGTTACTATTGGTTCTTTACTTGAAAACGAGCAACGCGCTGTGTTGAGTCGACTACTTCTATCTTGTCAGCTCATGGAGATGAAGACTATTCTTCGCACGAACGTACATTTATGACAATTTATTTTATTATTATTATTATTATTATTATCAAGGGAAGGATACTAATTAATTTGTAGGGTCCGATATTTAACGCCGGGGTATGCCCATGTGGCGCATTTTGTCAACAGCAAGCGGATTTGTTCCTCCTGGTTCAAATTTGAATACACATCTTAGACAGTTAATGCGCAGTCGAATAATTTTCCGTTCAATACGACAAAAATATCTTTATCCACCTGCTCTTAGGTGCTTTCAAAGCTCCGATCGGAGAGGACTTATATATGTATAATGCCCTTAGTGTTTTTAGATAAGGTCTTATTATTCTCCATACTTCTTTAGATAAAGAAACGGCTTGCAAGTGTACCTCTTTGTTCGATTTCTGACGGCATGCGACTACCAGAGTTAATAGCGTAATATACGAATTCACTTCACGTCTTAACAAACCACGTTTATTTTATTGGGTATATTCGTATCATATACCACAAAAGCATATATTTTAACATATAATTAAAAAAAAAAAACTATAAATGCATTTAAAACTCTTCTTTCTTTTAGCCGATAAGACCGACGAAAAATTTCATCGACGTGCATCTGTTAAAATGGGCGTTCGTGTGATTTACCGCACAGATGTGCATCATGCCACAGCGCCAGAAAATTTTGCAGCTTTAATCAATAGTCAGGCATCACCCCCGGTTTCTAGTGATCAACTTCTTTCACCCCCACCAGCAAAAGACTTCCAGCACCAACAATTACAATCGACAAATCCAACTGACATGCGTCCCGCCAAAACACCATCTGGAGATGGTCTTTCCTCGACGTTTGGTACTTCGGGCATAACCAGTCCTGCTAACACAAGTTCTACAACTCATAGTGCCACGAAACCTCGTAAATCGGAACGCGGAGACTCATTCCCAAAATTGAGACTGTCGCCAAAATCGTTTCGTTTTAGCGGTCGCTTTGGACGGAGCAAAAGTGAAGTTGAAAAGTGTCCCAACGATCCATTTTATAACTACAGTAAATCTTTTCAAGAGGTAAATTGCAATAGAATTTATCTTTAGTCTGTATATTACAATTTTTTGTTTCAGTATGAAATGGGTGGTCCTCAAGGGGCTGTGGATAAGCCCTTCCTCTTACAAGAAGGACGAGTTAGTCTTCGGGCGAGTTTAGACAAAGCTTGGTATACACACGGCGAAGATGTTATTGTTAATGTCAACATTCGGAATGATAGTAGGAAAACAGTCCGGAAAATCCGGGTAAGTCGTAGCTCTATAATAATATTAATAACTCTATACGATATAAAATAAAGATTGTTTAAGTACAAAATGCTCACTATAGATTCCTGATTAATTCCTGAAATATAGGAGTAAGTAAACTTCTCTTCTTATAAAAACCATCTGTTTTTGGTTTTGCAGAATTCGTTGGCTTATCGAATTTCATTTTTCAATACCATAAGATAAGGATACCATCTGACTAAATCCACGCACTGAAGTATGAGGGACGACCGATGACCGACTCAGCGACGAGTGGCCTTTTATTAATCGTCTGAGCAATAATGTACATTGTTGTGAAAATGCCTTTGTCAAGTGGTATCTGTTAGACGCAGTTTTTTGCTTGAAAGTCGTGTTTATATTTATACGATAGATTTATTATACCATCGATAAAACAAAGATTTGCCATACATTCTATAAGTCGAGAAAGCTCAGATTACAGTGAATTTCATAATTTATATTAAGATCTTCGTAAATGTCCAAACCCATTTTGGTAGCACCTTTATATGTCCGTACCATAATTTGAATATGAGAAATGAGTTAACACAGTGCTAACTTTGTAGCTCCACGATTAACTTAAAAATTGAAACAGAATTCAATTCTGTTGCTTATTGAGCTCATTGCTAAGCAATTACGTGGTCAAAACCATACAATTTCATATATTTGAACTTGTTTGCAGGTTGTATCTACGAGTACAATAGGTGCAAAGATTTGAGAGCAGTTCGATTTTTGAAACACAATTAGCAAAGGGGACTCCATAGCGATTGATCGGGAAACTGCTGACTATTCTATAACTTGGATTGGGCTAGCAGCGCAACAATCAAGTTCGTAGTGCTTGGTTCATCTTCCGATGGTGGTCACCGGTAAATAAATCCTTACTCATTCAGACTAAAATGGCAAGGGCATGCTCGGCCAGTAGCATAATACTGGTATACGCCGTAATAGGGCTTACAACCGCCATCTAGAAATTACGATTTGATGGACCCGATATAAGGTCGATGACAGATTGTGATATACGAGTATATAGAATAGATACTATGGTGATTGCTATATATGCTTGGACAAGGAGTCTTAAGCTTCCGATATATGACTGAAAGTCTTATGCCTGTACCTCTGAGTTACTCAAACCAGTTAGACGTGTTTTTCTTGTTCTCCCTATTCACCTGTTCAATCTTCAGTTCAAATTTTCGTCAAATTGCATTTTCCGCAATTAACCCCCAGTGCTCGAATTAATTTATTTTTTTTTTTCCTGCTGGCAAAGCCCTTATCTCTAGTTAACTGCAACTAAACAATAAAATAAAAGTTCAAACAATAGTATTTATACCCTCCCTGACCTACACAACTGATTTATCTACCCGACCATGTATTTAGTGTAACAATTTGATTTCAAGTTTTAAACATGTCTTGCGCAATTGCCGATTGTGTAATCGATGACAACAATGCTGACTGGGTAGCCTGCAAGGACATCTGTGGGAAAGCGTTTCATTCTGTTTGTGTCGGGTTAAACAAAAAAAACGGTGTTTATCAAAGAATTCTCCTATAACCTCCTTTTCTTTTGTAAAAACTGCAAGAGTATCTCACTTTTGACAATAAAATGACTCCTAACAAGACGCGCTCGCCAAAAAGACTACGGACAAAATCTCGGTTATTGGAAAGTGTTGAAGAGTTACGTAACTCAGTCCTGTATGCAGCCGATCTTATAAAATCCAAAATAAAATACATGGATAAACAAATTGCTGGTCTAATCGATTTAGATTGGATAAAGTGTTGAGTGACATCAAAGTTATCTGTTCTGCCCAGGATATATCCAAACAAAAAACGTGCGAGTTGATAAGCTCCGTGCGTGACGATATTGACATTCATTTCCAGTCCTCGTCACACAAACGTCTCTCTCCTAAACAACCTGATCCTATGCTCGAAGTTATCTTCGATAAAGTGAATGATGTCGGTAATGAACTGACAATCTTACTTCGAAGAGTCAACTGGTTACTACGTTTCTTATCAAAGGCACTCCCAAATGCTAATATTGATTGTATTTCGAATTTCTAAATGAATATGGCACCACAATTATCCACGGCATTTTGCTTCCAACATCTCACCACAGAAACAAGCGCTGCTCCAAAATCAATCTTCCAGCCAAACACGAATGGTTATTCCATAATCCAGCGAGCAACAATTGTAATCTTGGAAAGAAGTGTCTGCAAATGGTTTCAAAATACGACTACGTCATACCAAAACCAGCTAATAAGTTAAAAAGTAAATCCAAATTGACAAGACCACCTCCTCTTCCCACAACAAACTAAAATTTTTCCTAATGTCAAGCCTCCCACCCATATTCCAACTCCGTCTATTCCATCCCAAACCAAGCCTCAACGTCAAGGTGTCTCTTTCGACTTAACCCCTCAATTCAAACTTCCACCACTTAACCCCTAACACACACGCCTTTCCCTAATTTCGACCTCAGAACTGGATCTAAGTATCCTAATTTCATCAGTTCTCAAATTTTAAACCCCACTTCCGACATCCTATCTATGGCGACATCAAACCCCTATTCCTTAACCACTCCCTCTTCTATTGACCAACTTTCGCCACCCACTGTTAAATGGACGCAGCAAACTAGCGATACCACAGAATGTCGCTATGCGCTCTCTAGGCTGAGGGATAAAAAGATATATGAGAATATACGTCTATATCTCGCCTATCTGAAACATAAATCCGACTCGGTGTGTTATGAGGGTAAAACGCGATGTTACCGGACTCTGGAAACTTTATATTAAGTATCCAACGCAGTCGACTTGATCACGATAAATTTTTACGAACCTGAGAACTCATGCAAAAGCCTTTCTCTCACTTTTTATTGCCAGAACGTAAGAACACCGCGCTCTAAAACCCACTCCATTTTGCGAAAATCTCATGCTCTCCCATTTGATATCTCCTCTCTTTCTTTTAATTAACGATGATCGCACACCCCCCTTGATTGAATCCCCCTTGTCGAGGTGTCCTACTGGCTATTCACAACAGCTTGGACTTCTCTCTCATTGCAACTTCATCCTCTCCTAAGCTCCACTTTGTGTCAATTAAAATAACACTTACTCGTAGATGCTTGTATGTTATGTGTTATTACATTCTTCCGGTGCAACCTATCGAATCCTACCAACTTGCTATTGCAGCAATTGACAATTTAATCGACTTATCAGACTCGCTTGATGATATCATTATCTTCGGCGATTTTAGTGGACTCCATTTGAAGACCTATCTTTTTTCATCGCTTCCAATCCCATTTCTACTAAGGAATGCCTCTTCTTAGATCGGTTAATAGACTCTAGTCTATGCCAAGTCAGTAGCGTTTCCAACTATATGGAAAGGCAATTAGACCTTATCTTCACAACTGATCCCATCAGCTCCTCAGTATCGTGTTGTCCCCTATCTCTTTCAACTATTGATAACTTTCATACTCCACTTCTTCTCTCATTTTTCCACAACTATCCCCTTCAGTCGCCTCCCCCCTACACTTCTTACAATTTTCACAAAGCTAATTTCCGTAAAATCAATACCTATCTAAGCGGGGCTTCTTTCGAGTTTGCCAATCTATCTCGGGTCGCTGCCCTCTCCATTTTTTACAGAGGAATATTCAAATCCACCCCCCTTTATGTGCCTTACTCCCGCCATAAAACTTCTTCTACGTCCCTTCCTTGGTATAATCGTAGACTTCGCTCTCTACGAAACAAAAGAAACAGGTTATGGGCTATATTCCCTCGCACTCACTCTTCTTCCGACTATTCCACTTACCTAGGTACATATCTTCATTTCATTGAACTCTATAACTCTCTCCATAAACGCTACCTGAATAGTGCGCAAACCAATCTCCAAGTCCTTTCTTCAATTTGTCAATTGCAAAAGTAAGACTGATGGTTATCCTTCCTCCCTCGCTTTCGAAACCAATTCTTCATGTGATCCTATTACCATCGCCAACTTTTTTGCTACATTTTTCAAGCAATCATTTGCCAACAACTCCTTCGTACCAGATCCCTCTTACTTCAATGATCTACCAAATTTATCCATTGGTCCCTTTCTCACTCAAAATTTCGATCCTGCAGTTATTGAAGAAAAGTTGCTAAATCTTAATGATGAAGAGTGTTTTTTAAAAAATACTCTTGCAACCTGTCCCTACCCCTTTCCTACTCATTTCGGCTATCCCTTACACAGGGAGAATTTTCCCAGATTTGGAAGACCTCTTTTATAATCCCGATATGCAAAAAGGGATCTAAGCATTGGTTACCAATTAACGCCCCATTGCTAAATTCTTTCATATACACAAAGTCTTTGAAAGCAGGCAGATCCGCAACCACAAACCTAGTTCAACTCGTATGTTTTGCTCTTGCAGTCTTAAAAAATGGCAAGGTAATCGATGTTATTGCAACCGATTGCACTAAAGCTTTTGATAAGATATCTCTTCAAATTGTCTACTCTCGGCCTCTTTTATTAAAATGGATTTTTTCTTACCGATAAACCGTTATTATAGTGTTCGACTAAGATTCGCCCTTTCTGTTCTATTCCTGATCTCATCTGGAGTTCCATACGGCACCCATCTTGGTCCTCTTCTCTTCGTTCTAACTATTAACGATCTTGAGAGGGCCATTAAACACTCCTCCCTCTCCTTTTACGCTGACGACACAACAGTTTTTAAAACCATTTCTTCCCCCCTTTGACTCTATCCTTCTTCAGGAAGACCTTGAACGGTTTTCAATCATTATTCCCCTGGTTCCTAGCTCTTAAGCCTTCCTGCTAATTTTTAAGTTAGATTAAGCTTGTATAAAGCCAAATAAATTAAAAATTCAAACAAAAAATCAATCCGCATCAAGACTAAATTCACTAACATAAGCTTAATATGCGCCCATGACCCTTCAGAAGACAAGGACGGTGCCACCAAAGACATATGAGCAATGTTCGAGGTATGATGTTAAAATCACCTAGTACGATAGGAAAGGAGGACGTCTTTGGTAGGAGGGTTGGTAAGCATAGCCTCCATGACACCAAGTCCTGCGGCGGGACGATATATCACTACAGCAATCACCCGGTTTTCTCAACTCAATATACACAAGGGGCATGGTGGTCTCCGGATCATGAAACACTGAGTCAAATTGATCACACTGCAATAGACTTAAGGCGTGCCTCCAGTATTCTGGACATCCGAACCTCCCGGACAGTAAACGTCGATTCGGTTCAGCACCTTGTTGAAGCCAAGGTACGAATGCGGATTTCCTAAGCGTCACAAAAGAGAAGAACTCCATTGAGAAGATACAAGTATAAGGTAGAAAACCTGCAATAGCAAAAGACTGCCAGAATCTTCACGGAACGTGCATCCCAAAATCTCTCCACAACTCTTATGCCGACAAAATTAGATATCGAAGATCGGTGACAACTTTACCAACGTGCCATCAGAGACGCCACAAGTGATGTGCTGGGTTTCACCCTATCACCATCCAGAAATCCCCGGTTTGGTAAAGAATGCCGACAAGCAGATGCAGCTAAACAAAAAGCGTACAATGCGGCGATGCAACGAAGGATCAGAGTTGCTCTCCGACAGCCTGATTGGTCCCTATCAGTGCGTTTTCAGACCAGGAAAGCGCACGATCGACCAGATCTTCACATTCCGGCAGATACTGGAAAAAACTCAAGAAGTCGATGCTCCCTATCTTTTCATCGAATTTAAACCACATATTTATAGAGACGAGTTACATAAAACCATGTCAAGTTTTAGCATCCCTGCCTGATGAAAGAGTTGTCTGTGCAGAATGACGATTGAGAAAGCTCGCTGCATCGTCAAGCTTGGTGATGCGCTGTCATGACATCACACTTGAAAGAATTGTGCGAAGCTCACAAGCGAACACTGGGGGCACAATCTTTCAAAAGTCTGTGCAACTACTAGCGTACGCCGTTGAGATCGACATAATTCAGAGAACACAGCGGGCTGTTACCGATGCATTCGCTAGTATCGAAACGGAAGCTTGCAAAATGGGTTTAGCGGTAAATAAAAGCAAAACCCGGTATATGCTGTCAACAAGTAAGGACACACAACATCGGCGAATCAGACCATCGTCACCACGGCAGCTATAATTTTGAGGTAGTAAGGCTAGCTTGGCCTTGTTATAAATTCTGTCAACAACACCTCAGCAGAAATAAAATTAAAAATCACTCTTGCCAATCGCTGTTTCTTTGGGGCAAGAAGGCCCTATCCCGAAAAACTAAAGAGACTCTATATAAGACCTTGCTTATCCCAGTTCTACTTTATGGCGCTGAAGCATGGACACTATCAAAATCAGATGAAGATATCCTCAGTCGTTACGAGAGAAAAATCCTTCGAAAAATATTCGGTCTCGTTTACGTTGACGGGCTTTGGAGGAGAAGATTCAATCGTGAACTATGTATATGAGTTGTACGGCAACATCGATCTGATGAGAAATCTGCTCATTAGTCGTCTGATATAGTTAAGACATGTAGAGCGAAGGAACACCAATGCAGAGTCCTCGTACCTAACCCGGAGGAACAATGCAATAGAAAATGAGCTCACCTTAGGTTGCGCGCATAGACCGAAGGGGACTTCAACTGACTAAAGACCTGATTGATTGAAGAGGTTTGATAGTTGAAGTCCAGTTTCACCCCAAAATGTAGCGCCACCTAAATAAGTAAGTAAGTATGAGTACCATAGATGAAAATGCTTAAATTTCTGTACCGAGTTTTTTAAATCTTAAAATTTACTTGTTTCAAAAATGCCTGAAATTTTCCACTTTTTCGAAAATTTTCAAATTATGATAGAATTCAAGAGGCTTTAAGTGGAAGCATTTTGAGTTGATATACTTCAAGTAACATATGCACAAATTAGAACAATAACTTAGACTACTACTATTACGGTTATGGCCAATTTTGCTCTCCAATTCAAATTGGGAGTTCGTACAGTTCGAAACTGGTTTACTTAGTTTCGCAACCATAAGTCTTTACCCTTCAGCCATCCCTTTACTACGAGTACTAGAGAAAATTCAATGATTGATTGACCAACAGGCACCAGTTGGATTCTTTTTTGCATCGTAACCTGGACGATAATAGGAAGAGTTAAGCGGAGTTGTTAGACGAAAGTTATCCTCTAGTGGGAACAACCAACTTATTCACTAGACTTGCCCCAATTTGGAAAAAATTTCTTCGCTTGTTTACAGTTGAGCTGAGCTGAGTAGACAAAGTGTTTTATCATCTTAAAGTCATATTGTAGTTTACTTCTGCTTCAAAACGCCCATGCTCCAGTAACACTTCGCGAATCCTTGCTCGCTCTTCAAAAATGTAATTTTAATTTGTTCCATATAATTTTTTTTTGTCATCTTTTCCGCACGTCGGCTGAAATTCAGGTTTCTGTTGCATCTCGGATCGGGTTTTTCGATAAAACAAAACAATACTAGCTGATTTTGGTTTTTTTTTATAATGAGCGCGCGCGTACACTATGCAAACTTCGTTGTCATTCTACCTTAATATTTCTTGTGCATCGCCAAATACTTGGATTCCTCCGATTCGTATATTAAATTCAAACGCAGGACTGTAAGCTAAATCTTTGAGCTTAAACGGCATGTTCATGTCACAACATGAATACGATATCGATATCGCAAATCCTCTGGTTGTTTATGACTTAACTCAAGTACTCGTTTTAAACTTATCGTTCTTGTTGAATATGTACGCCGAACAATATCGATGGCTGTGGATAAAAAAGGCTAAGAAAAGACGATAGGCGACTATTGGCAAGAAAGTATTTTATTAAAAGGAAAAGGTTAAGATTACAGGAAGTGTAACAAGGTTAAAATTAGCAAGTGGTGAATATTGTTGTTTGTTATACATTTACATAGTGGCATAATAATAGATAATTTTATATTCAGTTGACAAATGTTTAAGAAACACAATTCCATCAGCTATAGCTTCACGAATATAGTGGTACCTTATGTGTAGATGTTTAGTGCGAGATAGTCTTCCTTTAAAATTTGCTATGTATTGGGCACTTTGACTATCGGTGTAGAAAATGATTGCTTCATCAGCACAATGTAAGTTCAGTTCGGTAAGCAAGAGTTTAAAGTATTTGACTCGTTTTGCAGCTGCTATCAAGGTGACGTATTCTGCTTCGGCGCTGGACATCGTGACGATAGGTTGTTTACGGGATTCCCAGTCAATCGGAACACCTGCCAGTACAAAAACAACACCTGATTGCGACTTTCGATCATTGACGTCTTCAGCATAACTTGAGTCAGCATAAGCAACGATGGGTTTTCTAGATCTGCAATAAAAGATTTTTGTATCGAGAGTATTTTTTAAATAACTAAGGACAGAAGTAGCTGGGTTCCAATGTTGAACTCTTGGATCTTGGTTGAATTGAGATAAAGTATTTACAGAGTATGCTATATCCGGGCTACTGAATGTTGACAAATGTAGTAGGCTTCCTATCAATTCCTGATAAGACTTTTGGTTAATAGGTTTATTTTCGCCTTCAATTTGTGGCTCTCTTACAAGTTTGGTTTTGGTTGGTAATGGTAGGGTTCACTGTTTACACTCAGTAAACTTATGCCAGCAACTGGGGCAAAAGTTTCGAAGTAATCTACACCATACATTTGTGAATATCCCTTTGCTACTAGCCTAGCTTTCATTCTTTCCACAGTTCCATCTGACTTTCGTTTAGTTTTGAAGACCCATCGACATCCAATGACGTTTTTATCTTTAGGACGATCTACAATTTTCCAGGTTCCATTCTTGTTTAAAAAATCTATTTTAATATTCATGGCTTTTTTCCATTCTTCAGCATTCGGGGTAGATTCAACATCCTTAAAGGATCTAGGATCATCCACCTCAGATAGATATGAACTCTCTTTATAGTTGTGTAAAGGAACGTTTCATTTAGACCTGGGACTTAATACAGTAGAAATAGTTTTTGTAGAAACATCTATTTTCCGTGATTTTTTCAATTTACTTGCTTCATTGTCAATAAAGCCTACATGATTGTTATCTAAGGTTTCCTAAAACTGGTTCGCATCAGAAGTTTCTTCGGAGCAATTACTTTTTATTTCTAAATCTGTCTCCTTGATACCTTTGTTCCCTTCTGCTTCATTCCTTCGTCATTTGCTCCAGCCTTATGTGATAATGTTTCATCCTTCTCAGCTTGTACTGAATGTGGTTAAATTATTAAATTAAAGCTTAAATTCAACATAATTGTGATTCTTTTCATCTTCAGTTTTTTCGATAAAGATTACATCTCGGCTTTTAATGACGGATCTTGTTGCCCTTTTCCACAACCTATACGCTTTCGCATCCTCACAATATCCTATCAACACAAAGTCTTCGCTTCGTGCATCGAACTTGCCTCGATTTCCAGCTTTATTTAACACAAATGCACGTGCACCTATTTCTCTGAAATAAGAAACATTAGGAATCTTTGTGGACCATAGCTCTTCAGGAGTTCTGTTTTGGTTTGCTGAAGTTAGACAACGATTGCGTATATGTGCTGAAGTGAGCACTAGCTCAGCCCACAGGAAATCTGGAAGGTCAGCCTTAATTTTAAACACCTAGCCATTTCGACAAGATGCATGCTTCGCAGTCCAATTCGTAGTCTTTAGACTCAGGAAGTCCTCGTACAATTTGTTCACATTGTATATGTTTCAGTGATGCTGCGTTTAAGTGTCCCATTCTGTTGTGCCAGGTTTTAAAATAGTTTGCTACCCTTACTCTTGTTGGTGATACATTCTTCTTTCTTGACTGGGTAGACAAAATAAAGACCTTCCACATTTTTTGCACTCATAAGTTGTCGTCCACTCTTATTCACAATACTAGCGTGATTCGCCTTAAAAAACACCTTCACGCCGTTCGTAGTTGCCTTGTTGATTGAAATAAGGTTCTCCTTTAGATCTGGAACAAACAATGTATTAAAAAGTGAGCAAAACAGAGGCTTTTTGTTAACTTCACTGACAATATCAACGGTTCCAATACCCATGATTTTTATTTGCTTGTCATTAGCAAGCTTTACTTGGGTATGTATGTGACCTTATGATAGATACGAAAAAAAAATTTCACTATGACACATGTGCGAAGTAGCTCCACTGTCTAAGCACCAACATGTACTTTTTTTGTGATTCCAACAGTCTGATACTTGGAGCACTTTCGTGGGAGAAAAGCCCAAAAATGCTTGCTTCATAAAACCGGTTTCATTTTTTGTCATCCACTTGTTTTGCCACTTCTACGTGAGATCGACAGTCCCTCGCCTTATGTCCCCTTTTTCCACATCGACGGCAATTGTAATTACAATACCTTGGTCCAGAAGAATTTGACTGTTGCTGTGGCCAACTAAATTCCTTGGGTATTTTGTAATTAGATGAAAAATTATTGAATTTACCTTTTACTCTCATGGCATTATCATTTGATAACAACTCTCGTTTTGCATCGCCGGTTTCCATTAGCCTAATGCGGACAGTTTCCAATGATGGGAATTCCTTTTGGGCTGCGAATGCTGCTTGTACCTGCTTCTAACCTTCGTCGAGACTATCTAGAAGTATAACCACTAAGAGGTCATCGTCGAGTTTCGCTTCTAGTTCCGTCAATCGACTAATTATCCCACAGTACTCCCGCAAATACTCATCCATGGTCTGAGTGCTGTTCATTCGAATGTTTAATATTTTTTTGAACTCCTCGGCTTTTTGTCGCACACTTCTCCTGTCATAGCTGGACTGCAAGAAATCCCAGATTTCTTTTGATGTCTTGTAGTTTTTTTACAAGAGTTGCCACGTGTGCTTCCGTAGCGAGTAAAAGTTCACTCCGGGCATCCAGATCTTTATCATCCCATTTGTCTTGCTCTACCTTACTTTCCAGCCCTTGAACAATTTTGAGAAGGAGAAACTTGTGCAAAACTCCTTCCATTTGCACCCTCCACGTTGAGTAGTTTTCACCATTAAAAACAGTAATACGACCTTGCACTGTATTTGATATCCACATTACAAAATTTGATATTAGCGACACTATGTAATTTTAAGTAAATATTTAACTAAAACCAGAATTAAATTCTACACCATCTGGGCCCATAACCTGTTGAATATGTACACCGAACAATATCGATGGCTGTGGATAAAAAAGGTTAAGAAAAGACGATAGGTGACTATCGGATTTTATTAAAAGAAAAAGGTTAAGATTACAGGAAGTGTAGCAAGGTTCAAAATAGCAAGTGGTGAATATTGTTGTTATACATTTACATAGTTGTAAGTGTTGCCGTGGCATAATAATAGATAATTTTATTCAACAATTTGGGACGATAAATAAATAAATAAATATAGTAGATGTCGAGAGCTAGATTCGTGGGATTGGAGATTCTCGATCTTTGTATGACCAGCGGGAAAAGCTGGCAAACCACTAAGTAGTTTTCTTGCTGAGAATAATATCTCTTCCAAATGGGGGAAATTTATCATCTGGATAATATATCAATAGAAAATTCGGCGCGCTCTAATGTAAGGACAGAGCGAAATCTTCCTGGAAGCATTGATCACGCTGCTTAGTGCGCAGATTGTCTTTGTCCAAAAATCAGAATTGGGTGTAATTATAAATAATGTGGTGAAAGTGAGGTAAATCGAGCAAGTCGGTGTACACACGTGTACATAAATACCTTGCCCGTGGCATCTGCATGTGCTCATTGAGTTCCAGAAACCCTATCTATCTGCCTAAGTTGGTGCCGGGAAACTATAACTTTCCTTATGAAAATAAGACTAAATATCCTTACAACCTAACAACATATTTCACTTGAATGTATGTACATAACAATAACTTTCAAGTATGCTAAAATATATTAACTGCCGGCCGAACGTGATGTTGTAATAACTTAACTTTTTCACATCAAAAATAAATCTTCCGTCACAAGTCATTAATTGTAAATACCATATAGTATATAATATATATTAGAAACAAATATCAAACATAGGATAAAAAACAAAAAATCTATGGAATTCTCATACATCTCATGTTCTGAATAAATGTATATTTCGATAGATGTATAGCCACATAGTTTGGATATGTGCACATTTTTTCAACAAGTACATATACAGTCCCTAATCTTCTCGGGTAAAGTGCTTACGGAAATAACAAGAGCCCGAAAATCATTAAGGTATTTGCCACCATTGTTCGGTGGTGAGATACGAGTATGCCGTCAACACTTACATTAACACCCACGACCATCGTTAAGTAAGGTTACACCTACAATGTGCCCCGATACATGAGTTTCATTATTACATCCCTTATTCACTTAAAATGCGATGTAGGCAAAGTGGTATAATGGTGTAATCAAACATGCGAATTCCCGCTGGTATGTTGCCAAATTATCCAAGGGCTCGCCTTGCTACTCGTAATGGCCAATATTGAGAAGGTGTGCCATAAAAAAATCGATTCGCGCTAGTCCTATTGACCTTCAGGCAAAAGACTGAATCCTGTTATCAAATATGTTACTGTAATATTGAATAGAAATTTAAAATTGTTTTTCTGCGTACGAACCATAAAAACAATAAAAATAAAAGATCTAAGTAAATGTCTGATAATACACTCTTTTGTTTTAGAATATGTTGTTGTTAAGAATAAATTCAATTTAAAAGCATTTTCCTTTTCTATCAGTCCATAGAAGAGCCTGCGATTCAAGTAGCGCAATATTAGCTACATAAATAGTGATACGAGTAAATAGTGATTTCAACGCAAAGCATATATTTTGGGGTTCAAGATTCAATTCGACGAAAGGCAGGCTACTGTATCAAGCAAGTATGAAACGTGGCTTAGACTTTTTTCCGACGGGCAAGCCAACCTACTGGCCCACTGACACAAATAAAATACCAGACCTGGTCGATTTTTTCATTACAAAAAGGGTCCCCAAATATCACACGACTTTAGAAGAATCCTATGGTCTCTGCTCAGATCACTCGCCAGTAATCTTTAAAATCGGCAGGAGCACAGCAAGGACCGAAAGACCGCCCAGATTGACGAATAAGGAAACAAATTGGGATGGTTTCAAGAGAAATTGCAAGGAAAATATTACTTTAAGAGTTCCACTTACGACGCCGTTGCAAATAGAAGACGAAGTTGACAAGTTCGTGGAAATCATCCAAAGAGCTGCGTGGAACAACACTTCCTTTCGAACAAGAGGAATAAAACACGGAAAGCAAATATACGCGCCTGATATAGAAGGCCTCCTACGAGAAAAAAGGAAAACACGGAGGAGATGGCATCAATCACGTGCGCCTCCACATAAATCCTATTTGAACCGCCTATCAAATAAGCTAAAGAAAATTCTGCAAGAATATAAGAACCGTGAGACTTCTAAATACCTCGAAGGCTTGACTGCGGACAAGAGTTCCAATTATTCACTCTGGGAAGCCGTGAAGTCGACTAAAAAACCTGTTATGCAATTGCCACCGATAAATACAGCCAACGGCGAATGGGCAAAAGGAGACCAATAGACCAATAGAAAGTGAATTTGTTTGTCGACAACTTGGAAGAAACTTTAAAATCGTTCGAAGGACGTCAATTGGCCCAAGAACTTAATCTCAGAACAGGATCCGACAACTACAATGTAAAATCCGTATCACTGTCTGAGCCAAACCAAACAATATTTCTGTCCTACAGACATTCCAGAACAAAGCGCTTAGAGCAATCGTAAATGCTCCATGGTATATGTATAAGGAATAGCGATATTCACCGCGATCTGGGAATTGCAACCGTGAAAGACGAAGTAACAAGCTTTGCTCGTAAACTTCACACTCGTCTTGTGCATCATTGCAACCAGGAAATAATCCGGATATTGTACGAGACAAATCTTGTGCGGCGATTTCAAAGAACAAGACCGTTCGACTTAGCGCCTTAAGGAGAAACCGTATGAAATAACGGTAATAGTAGGTGCCTTCGCTGGAAAGCTACCTACCAAACGCGATAAATTACAGAAGCTTGAGCTACTTGTTAAGGAAACTTAGTCGTAGTCTTATAGAAAATGGGAGGTTTTTAAGTGAGTAAAGATCTCACACTACCATGAGGGCGTGCTTATGGTGGGCGCTGCTATGCCACTGTGGTAGGCAGTAGGTGCTCGTGCTTATGTGTCTGCTGTGGTGGTGTGGTGGTGCTCTTATGAGCGCGTGCTTATGGTTCCTATGAAGGTTTTTACCTACCCACGGAAAAAAAAAATAAAAAATAAATAAATAAATGAATATTTAACCTGATGTACTATATAACGCTTCAGCATGAGAAAGAAATATGTTTGGGTTCAGTGGTTATTTCGCTCCATGGGTGGCATCCAACATTTAATGAGGAGACTAAATTATTAATGTAAATTGACTTGATGTTGTATTTAGGCAACCATTCATCTCACAAGATTTTAGTTGCCTGAAAAAAAGTCTTTCGGCCACGGATGGTATTGAACCCCGAACCGTCCGATTGGAAAGCCAACACACTACCACTTGAGCCACGGCCGCAGTTTATCGTTCGTAGTAGACCGAATGTCAACCGTGAGATCACATGTTTGATTGATCGATTTGATTTTGGTTTTGCTACTCAATTGTCCATTGAACCATGGGTCTTCCATCTTTTGTTGTGATTACTGAGAGTCAGGAAACTCGTGGTGTACGATTACTTTAATTTCATAAAAATCCTCGAAAAAACTATTCCCACTTTAACAAAAACGATAGCTGCTCACTGTGAAATATCAAATTTAAAGGCCTTATATTTGTGGTCATATATTGGAAACCTTGAACTTCATAAAAGTATGTGGATTAATTTAGGAGATGACACATCTGCCAGGTGTTTCGCTGAGCAGATTTAAGGCAGTAATTACCAGCCTACTTGAGTTAATTGCTATTATACAGGGTGTCCCAAAAATCAAAGTCAAGCCGGAAACGGGTAATAGGTCAAGAGCTGTCGGTTATCACAAAACTGTAAAAAAAATCTAAGTCATGTACTTTTAAAATTATTGGCACTCAAAAAATATCGAGAAATCTGACACCCTGTGACGATCTTTTAAGTACTGTGACCGCAGATCTTTACTTTTCTTCGATTTTTTTGTTGTCACGTAACCCCGAGTTATTTAGTCTGGATTCCAAAATGGTATGACACTTACTAGACTAACGCTTAATTGAAGACAAAAAAAAATATTTTGTTAAGGAAACCCGATTCATAGTTAATTCTTTTTAATAAGTTAAAATGGGTACCAAGTGTAAGCGAGACAGAGAGTGACGCGGTGATTGAGACTGATAAACACGCCATTTCGACTAGTTTGAGTGAAACAGATAGAGATGCCACCCTTGTCAAGCAGTGACGCATAGGCACATCATGCAATACTGCAGTACGTTACGCTCCTTCGCTTACAGCGCATTATTCTGTATTCGTGGTGATTTCGTTCTTACAACTTTGGCTTTCTTTATTGGACTTGATTGCATTGCGACTTTGATTTGCTATCTGACCGTTTCGGTCGAACCTGGACTACTTCTGGGCTATTATTGATCGTTGATCCTGTGATTGTGTAGTGTTAATGCCAGCATGCCATCTCGATACACTGCTCAGGAATATGCTAACATGCATCTCATTTATGGGGAATGCAGGTGTAATTCTAGTGCTGCAGCCAGACTTTATCATGAGAGATACCAAAATGCTCAGAGTGACAACACAAAAATGGAAGAAAAGTAAAGATCTGCAGTCACAGTCCTTAAAAGATCGTCACAGGGTGTCAGATTTCTCGATATTTTTTGAGTGCCCTTAATTTTAAAAGTACATGACTTAGATTTTTTTTTACAATTTTGTGATAACTGACACCACTTGACCTATCACCCGTTTCCGACTTGACGTTGATTTTTAGGACACCTTGTATATGCAGATATAAGTAATATCAGAGAGAGCGCTCACTTTCTTTGAAGGAAGAGGCGCAATTCACTACCATGTACAATTTTTTATACTATGAATCCTTCCGATAATCCATCATATAAACTCATTATTAAAATCGGATCATCTGTAATGTTACTATGGCATCTTAAACCGACTATGTTATCGAAAATGAAACAGTTGTAGAGTTCAAGTTAAAGCTCTACAAAGAAACTAGAAACAAAAAATGAGACAGTTTTTGTCACAGAAATACTGTTAATCCCATCTGAATGCCATTTCGGGTAAAACTACAATTCTTATTCTATCTTCAGTTGCCCTACAATAGATCCCAGAAAGCAATGCCACAAACGTGACGTGGGTCAGAAAGAGACACTGGCATAGAAGAACACAATTTTTCTATTTTTCAGAAATTTTCAGATACCTAACGATATTTATTCTAAAAAGAAAATTAAACATCTAGTTATTGAATCTCTTTAGTCGTATATTTAAAATTTGTGTCGACTTGGATGAGTAATAATGTACGAAAACGAAAAATGTTCATATCAAACTTTCTAATTTATCATATTACCAGCTGGATCCTTTAATAGATGCATACACATGTGCATGAAGTATTGTACGTACATATCGATATATTGTACATACAATAATTTTTTTTTCTCAAATTGGATACACATACTATATGTATACACCCAGCTCTGTTTTTACACGGTAGATGCGTTCCTCAGCAAACCGTGTAAATAAAAATCCGTGTAAAAATATATGGATATGCTGCATATGGTATTTTCGGGAATATGTTCCGCAACTTTAAAAAATCGTGTAAAATGAAAAAAATTGTAAATATTTGACGCCATTAAACATTGTTTTTTCGACTTCCCCAGCTTGATATCCAACTACACAAGACTTTAAATTTCGTTGAAATTTTAGTGCACGCTCCATATCAGGATCATGAGTAAGGAAATAGTGTTTCAAACTTACAGCAAACTTCAATCCTTCGCGTATTGTATCAGCCGTTAACAGCTGACATTCATCTTCAACTTCGTCATTTTCCGAGTCATTTTCTTTGTTGTCATTAACTTCAATTAAATCCTGCTCAATCAATGGACTTTCAAGAATCAATTCATCGATGTGAACTGTTTGCATGTCGTGAAAGACTTCGCCACCAATTTGATTTGATAAAGTTATAATTTCAGTGTATAGAGCTGATTTTTGTATTACACAACTTTCACTTTTAATGCATGATGGCCAAATTTTTTTCCAACAAGCATTTAAAGTAGATTGGCGCGATTGTGTAATATACTCCATAATTGTGAAGTTTTTCCATGCTTCCAGAACCGTTAGATTTTTTTCTTCTATAGAATCTAAAATGTATTTAAACGCTTTGTTGAAGTGGTATTAGACGGCAAAAATTGCAATTGAACATTTGGATGATCAAGCACTGGGTGGCTAGGCGCGTTGTCAATGAGCAAAAGTATTTTGAAGTCCAATCCTTCTTTTTTCATATATTTGCGAACTTCAGCAATAAAGGAATTGTTGAACTATTTTGTAAGCAAATCTGCCGTTATCCAAGCCTTTTTATTCGCCATCAAATAAACTGGAAGTTGTGTAATGTTTTTACCTTTCAAAGCTCGAGGCTTAAGTTATTTGTTAATTAGTAGAGGCTTTAACATTTTATCACCAGATGCGTTGCTACAAAATAAAAACGGTACTGGATCTTTGGCCGCCTTAAAGCCACTAGCTGACTTTTCCGATTTTATTATATAGGTTCTTCCAGGCACTTTTTTCCAGAATAAACCCATTTCGTCGGCATTAAAAATTTGATCTGGAGTATAGCCGCCCATTTCAATTGCTTTTTTCAGTTTATCCAGAAAAGTTTTTGCAGCGTTTTCACCTGCTGATGCTACTCACCTTTTAGTTTTACATTGTAAAATGCATGCCTTTTTAAAAAAATTCGTCATCCAACCCTCATTTGCATTAAATGCCAGTTGTTCCGCTGGCTGACGACTTGTTGATGGTTCCAAATAGTGCAGATGGTTGTAGAATCTAAAAGCTTTCTCTTTTATAATTCTCCCACTAATTGGTATTCTTTTTCTCTGCAAATCTTTCATCCATAACACCAGAAGTTTTTCGGTTTTTTCTTTTACGGGATTTCTACAATAAGATGATATTTTCGAACTGAGTTTTGATCCAAAAATTACTGATTGTCGAATGGAATTCTCATTTTTTCGTATTGTTCTTATAGCCGCTTCACTAAAATTAAAGGCTTTACCAACAGATGTGGCACCTTCACCTCTCTTTAGCTGAAACGCACTTCGAAGAGTAAGAAAACTTTTTTTGTGAATCGTGTTAGATCGAAAAATCCGAGTAAAAAAGGAAAAATTATATATTTTTGTGAATCGTGTTATTTCAAATTCGCGTAAAAAAAGATCGCGTAAACACAGAGATGGGTGTATATATTTTCAGAATCCCTATGTGAATATGGAATTAAGTGATGAAATAATATTTCAGTTTTGTTTTATTTGTTTTTTTTTATACATAACTTGCGGTTTTTCTTTTCAAAATTTGAACGTTTATTTAAGAAAAACATGTACAGTATTGCCCATCTGAAGCTATGACTTTATCCTATCTTTCTGGCAATTTGTGGATCCCATCCCAAAAGAACTGCGCCGGCTTGGCACCCAAGAATGAATCAAGCCAATTTTTGATATTCTGCTCTGATGTGAACCGTATTTCAGTGAGGGCGTTCTGCATCGACCGGAACAAATGGTAGTCAGAAGGGGAAAGGTCTGGGCTATAAGGCGGATGGGGTAAGACTTCCCATCCACTGTTTTCCAAATAGTTCTTAACCGGAATAGCAACGTGGGGCCGAGCGTTGTCATGATGGAAAATTATTGCCTCGTGTCTGATCGCATATTCCGGGCGTTTTTCGGCCACTGCTCTCTTCAAACGGATTAATTGTATTCGGTAGCGTTGTCCATTGATGGTTTCACCCGGTTTTAGCAGCTCATAATACAGCACACCCATCTGATCCCACCAAATACAGAGCATTACCTTCGCGCCATGGATATTCGGCTTTGCCGTTGATTTGGCTTGTTGGCCGGGTTTCACATATGATTTTTTGCGCTTGGAGTTGTCGTAATGGATCCATTTTTCATCACTAGTAAGAACCCGATGCAAAAATGACTTCCTTTTGTGGCGTTCCAGCAGCATTTCGGACATGCAAAACCGCCTTTCGACGTCTCTCGGCTTGAGTTCATATGGAACCCAATTTCTTTGCTTTTGAATATATCCAGCTGCTTTTAAACGTTTTAAAATGGCTGCTTGAGTGACACCCAAAGATTCTGCGAGCTCTTCTTGTGTTTGGCAACAATCTTCATACAGTAATGCTTCCAGTTCTTCATCTTCAAACTTTTTTGGCTGCCCAGGACGTTCATCGTCTTCCAAGCAAAAATCACCACTTTTAAATCGTGCAAACCACTTTTGGCACGTTCGCTCAGCTAGTGCATGTTCACAATAAACTTCCACCAAAATACGATGACTTTCGGCAGCAGTTTTCTTCATATTAAAGTAATGAAGAAGAACTCCCCGCAAAAACACTTTTTCAGGCACAAAGTTCGACATATTTGAGTGAAAAAAAATTATTGTTGTTTACGCTTCAAATGAATGACATATACTGAAATGACGTACAATGACAGTAGCTTTTCAACGCATGTTCCAATGGAATAATAACAAGTTACGCCATCTCTTAGCAAACCGCACGAATATAGTTGTATAAGTTGTATAAGTTATAGATCCAATATAAATAAAATAATGATTGTGCGTAAATGCAAAGTTGTAAGTTTTAATTCCAGACTACAACAATGGTATATGCAATAAATATAAGGTATTGACTTGGGGGAAGAATAAGAAAATACAATTTGGGAATAAAAGGGGGTATTGTAAGGCATCGTAAGATCTATGTGTTTTACTGATACGTTTGATACCTCTAATATTTTTATTATTTCAATATTTTAGAACAATATCTCTTTTGTCATGTTGTTCACCAATTATGATAATAGCAACTTCATTGCATTCAGGAGCATTAAAACGTCGAACATGCTCCCCAAAAGGTCTCTTGTCAGCATCAACAATAATTGTATACTCCTTGACAGATAAGTGTTCCAAAGCATACTTGAAACTTTGAATGTAGCTATTTGTTGCGTGCAGCATTTCTTGCAGTTTCAAAATAATGTATAATCTAGTTCCTTGGTGGTTACCACATCTATTCTATGCTTGTT
Source organism: Volucella zonaria (assembly GCA_963966105.1). Classification (NCBI taxonomy): domain Eukaryota; kingdom Metazoa; phylum Arthropoda; class Insecta; order Diptera; family Syrphidae; genus Volucella; species Volucella zonaria. The sequence goes on along the minus strand of OZ014532.1, from coordinate 19,737,835 downwards.
GCTGATTGTCGCTAGGATCATTACCTGGAAGTGGGTGGAGGGATCCAAATCTGTGATACACCTGCCCTTGTGCCTTTAAATTTGGCATGAATCCGCTTTCTGTATTGACGTTAGCTCCAAAATATGTCATTTGAAACGCCGAGTTGTATTTTCGAATTTATTATTGCAAAAAATGTTTGGATTGAGATGTTGTGCCTTCAAGAAGATCTCTTAAGACCAGCGGTGGTTCTTGGTTTATGCTCAGTTTAATTTTTCCATTGGAGCAACATATGCCGATTGTTCTCCTTCGAATTTGTTTGCATAGCAATGAAAACACAATTTAGACATGTGGCCACCAATTTCTAAAATTTTTTCCAACTCATATTCATGGCCGCTGTCATAATTAAAAGCGCATCGATACCACTGTCTTACGCTATATTCCTTACCTCGCTATTTCTAATACTTCGTATGATATCATTCGGTTTGCTTCATTTTGTGGCCTGCGGTGACGTTGATCACTTGTTTCTCTGCGGCGTGCAATCCTTTTACGAGGAGAACCGGGGGATCTCCAAGATAAATTCCTGTTTTTCGTTGGTGGCATGTTATGAACTAAAATAAAACATTAGTCAGAAAAGGATGTTGGAATAGTTGAAGGCACAGAAGGCGGACTACCAAGCACATTCGTCTGTTTGGGTCGATTCATCACATATTTTAGCCTTTCCATATTTTATGCCTTCCAGCTTTTATGATTAAAAAAACTAATTATTTCACTTACCGTTTCTCTCAGTACAACCAAAATTCACAAAACTAAAAACGTTTTTCTTTTAATCATCATCAATAATATTTGTATATAGTACTCCTTGATAAATAAGTATTTCAAAGCATACTTGAAACTTTTAATGTTTATAAATCATAAAATATGAGTTTTTTTCAGTTAAAAAATTATATAAAATGGGTTTAAAGGCCCAATAACGAACTTAGGATACCAAAAACCATCCTATGTAATACCATTACTCACGACAAATCGATTAATATAGTATATATTGTTGAGGTATTGTTACGTACCTACTGCCTACTCGCAGACAAACAGCAAAATGTGTTCTCTTTTATAGATGTAGAGAAGATTAATAATGTTTTGAATGAAATTTATTAAATATTAATGTCGTTGGGCTCCATACACTTCATACAACGTTAGAGGGCCTCAAAATAAGTGTTTGTTTGAGCAATGATTTCGTCGTGGAGTTCATTCCGCCGAGCTTCATATATCTTCAGGTTTTGCAAAGAGAAAATAGTCACTGAAAACTAAATCCGGATAATGTTTTGGATTAGGGAGCAATATGTACACCAATTCATAAAATTTCACCAATACTACTACGCTCGTGTGTACCCGGGGCATTGTCCTGATGGAAGAGCACTTTCTTTTCAGTCAAGTGCTGTAGTTTCTCGCCGTTGATTGTTTTCTCCTTTTTTAAGTTATGCAGTGGTTATTCAAAAAAAAAAAAAACTTCTTCGCCGATAGACCCACCTTGGCTTTCTTTGGCGCCGATTCGCTGATTGAACAACTTCAAACACTCCTTTATATTGTAGTTTTCACTCGAAATTCACTTTTTTCCATTTTCACCAAAATTCATGCTGCTTTATGCTTTTAATCGCTGTCACACACAAAATGTCGCAGCCTGCTCAAAATTTGAATGAAATCTCCCCACGATGGGGGTTGATCATTGATGGGAGCACCACTTTTTATATTCCAGCACAGTAAATTCAAAAAGTCAAAGCGTTATTGATCCACCCACGGAATTTCGCAAAATTATTTAAATCAAAAAATTTAAGATCTTATTGTAGTTAAGTACCTAGAAATAATTATTTCAATCGAATACGTATAGTGTATCTGTTGTATAAATGTTTTGCATTATATAAGAAGATACACTTAATGTAATACGGAACGAAGTGCGAATTAAAAAAAAAATAGGGAAAATCAGTGTGGAGTGTAAATTGAATATAACAGAAAGGTTGAGTGCGCCTCATCAAACACTGGCACCGAATTCGAAAGTACTTCGATAGAAAGACTAAGAAAAACAAAGTCTGCTGAAGATTATTTTAAGTACCCTAAAGTCATCAGCATCAACTTAAAACGTAACGTAAGCAACGATCTTCAATGAGTAACAGCATACAAATTTCGACAAGCTTATTGAGAGGAAGACTAGTTCTCTGCTGAGAAGATTGAATTTTTTTTATTAGACAATGTATAGCATAAAACTATTTAAAAATTTGGTCTTGTTATCTTGTTATTTAAACATCCTAAGCTTTATTTAATATAAAACATGAGTGACCGTTGATAGAACCGACGCAAAAATCTACTACAGTGACTGCAGAAAAAGGTTCCATGCGAAATGTATCTGTGGCCTTCTGACAGAGAGTATAAAAAAAATAATTAATTTGGAGGTGCTCTCAATGCGCTTTATTGCGTCGACGCTCTATTGCTCCCCATACTATTTCTATCCATGAAAAGCAAAGCAGTAGAAAGTTTTACCATTACCTAAGCCTTCCCTAGCAAACAAAACCGAATACCGCCCAATCTCTATTTTGCCATTTTTGAGCAAAGTTATGGAAACAATTATGAGCAATCAGATAAAGGTTTTTCTTAATAATAAGAAACTAATTGCTAACCACCAATCCGGTTTCCGTGCAAAACACGATTGCACTACGTCTCTGATCAAAATTTATGAAGACACTCGTGCTGGGTTCGACTAAGATATGGTGGGATTGATTGTATTCTTGGATTTTTCAAAGGCATTCGACAGCGTCAATCATAACATTTTATTGAATAAACTTAAGACTAAGTTTTCCTTTGAAAACTCCTTATGCAACATGATCAAATCATACCTTTTTAATAAGTCACAGTATGTGTTTCACGAAACTAAGTAGATTAAGGGTTCCAATGGGCGTCCCACAAGGCTTTGTGCTAGGACCCCTTTTATTTTCCTGTTTCATTAACGATATAATTGAATGTTTCTCAGATTCCGAATACCACATCTATGCGGACGATGTTCAAATTTATAAAATGTTTCCAAAATCGGATATAATTCCAGCCTCCAGCAGAATGAATCAGGAATTGTGTAAAATCTCATCTTGGACGGTTGAAAATGAGTTGAAGCTCAATCTAACAAAACCAAAGCCATGATCTTAAGCAGAAGCAGATGTAAAGAATACTTCCCTACTCTACTCCTCAACCAGAACCCAATCGCATATGTGGAAAACACAAACAATCTTTGGGTTTATTTTAATTTCGACCTAAGCTGGGATGTACATATAAATAGGACAGTTTCAAAAATTTATGGTGTGCTTCGAAGCCTAAGTCCCACAGCAAAGTATTTACCAACCAATATGAAGCTCAGATTAATAAAATCATTTATTTTACCCATTTTTCTGTACAGCTGCAAGTTATTTGCTAACATGAACTTTGAATCCAAGAGAAAACTTACTGTTGCATATAACAGCTGCGCAAGATATATATTTGATCTGAAAAGATACGACCACATTTCCGACTACTCTAAACAAATAGCAGGCTGCTCCTTATCAAATCTATTGAAATATCAAACTTTGTTATTACTAAAAATAGTAATAGAATCTAAAGAACCAAAACATCTTTGTGACCATATCAAATTTGTAAGAAGTAATCGGACATTACAAATATTACTATCCAGAAATAAGTACCTTGTGACCTCAAGGCAATTTTTTGTTCATGCCGTTCAAATTTAGAACCAACTTCCCCTCAGTATTAAACTTATAAGCAACACAAACACTTTCGCGAAAAAGGCTTTTACATTTTTTTGCCGAAAATTCATAATGCCTGCATCTTTTTTACATATTCCTTCCTATATTTTCATATCTTCTCTCTTTTCCCTTTCTTTTCTTCTTTATTTCATTTAATTTTTTAAAACTGAATTTTAAGTTTATTATTTAAAATGTGTGTAGCTCTGAAATATAATATAAGCATGTGCAACTTAAAAGATGTATAATTTATAAATAAACACAAATACAAATACAAAGCAATAGTGATCATCAGAAGGGAAGTAAAAAGTCTATAAACACTAAAAATATGAAAATATAAACACCTCTGTCTCCTCAAAGCACTAGTGATCCAGCAAACTCAAGTAAAAGCTCTCTCTCTCTCAGCCAAAAATATATCTCCCCCTTCATATGTAAATGCAAATACAAAAACAAAACAATACAAGCGATCAAAACTGGAGTGAAAAAATAAGAAAGGAAGAAATATATCATATATCAGGCCTTCATTGAACGTATGACTAATTTGCAAACCGAAAACTGTGAGCTTAAAGCAAAAGAGTACGTACTTAAAGAAAAAATGGAGCTCCTAGACAGGATGCCAAGTTGAGAAATTTTCCCCGTTTTCCGGGATTTTTAAGCCCTAAGGAGACAAAGGGGAAAACATTACAGAAAACGAGGAAAATTCACAAAATCATGTACGTTTTAATGCAATAATTTCTGTAACAAGTTTATAACGTGCGAGTAGATTTTTCATTCACTTTTACAATGTCTCAAAAGAAATGTCGTAGGCATATAACGTACCGAAAATAATTGATTTTTGTTCATTTTATTTTATTTTTAAAAAGGAATTAGTATTTGGCCCACCCTGTATTTACGATTATCCACAGCTATTCCATGCATTTCAAACTTTTAATCTTAGACCAACCACACTATTTTACCTCGAGTTCTTACATTTCTTTTTACCGCTTTTCAATAAACTTAATTTGCAACTGCTGTAGGAAGATGTACAGATACATACATACTGGTACCAATATGCTTTTTGAAAAAAATTCTTCTGAATACACTTGTCGACACCTTTATGAAGAAGATACTGCCTCTAAGAAAAATATACGCATGCTCCAATATTGGTGAGTCCGAAATAAGTTTGTTTTGAAAAAGTTGTAGAAATTTTATATAACAGCATCTCCGGAAATTTTTACCCAAATTTGTAAATCCAATTTCTTTAAACTAAAACTGTTTCTACGGTCATTCCGCTATGCAGGTATTTTCCTCATTTTCGGGTATGTACATATTTCCCAAATCCGAGTTTAGTGATCTGGATAACATTGATACTCGTATATCCGATATTTCCTCCGAAAATATTCAGGAATTTTGGAATAATAAAACTTCCGTATATATACGAGTACATAGGTTCCCAATTGTTAAATTTTTTTTTTGTCTTCCACATAGTGGAGCAGGCGCTGAAAAGGCCTTGCCAACAAACTTAAACAAAACCAAACCAAGGAATCAACTTGATAATCGAACACTCTGTGGAATTCTTAGTACTAAAGTTTTGATGAAAAGCCACAATTGTGGCGCGATCAAATGTTTTTTTTAAAGTGATTGCACGCAGCGCGGACGAAGGAAAGTTAGGGAGGGGAAAAGCGAGACACCGATAGCCGTTGGTCTTAAATGTTTGCAAGTTGTAATGACTAGGATGTAAAGAGCTCGGCAAGGTATACCATAAGCTAGTTGTTCGGCTTGTACGGTTGAAGGTCTGAATGGCTTAACATTGGTGGTGGAAATAGCGATGGAACAAGGTTAACCAAGATACATTGCGACGGTGTTCAAGGGTGTTAGATAGGGAATGTTTGCGTTCACATACAAGCAATACGTAGAATGATGAACTAGCCATAAACTAATTTGTTATTAAGCGAATAATATGTTGATTCATAATTATCTGCCGTTTTTTTGACGCTTTTTTTTAAGTGAAAATTGGCATTTCATTTACTTTTTCTTCATAAAATGCGTGTCGAAAATCATAGTCATATTCGTTATATTATGCTTTACCTCTACGAGAAAGGATGGAAGGCAGCACAGTCATTTCGAGATCTCAACGAAGTTTTGGCGAAGAAACAATTGCCAAAAGATAATACCGGGAGTTTGGCCATTTCAAATCAGCTGATACCAACTCTAAGAATAATCGAGGAAAAGGTTGGCCATCGGATTTCGGCAAACAGGCACTCCTGGCAGCCGTGGAAGAAGACATGACAACTCGAATGCTGGCCAAAGACTTCAATGTCGGCTAATCACCGATCTTCTGTCATCTGAAAAGCTGCATGGCTCCCACACTAACTCTCTGATAACAACAAAGCCGAACGTATCTGAATTTTTACCAGTTTTCCTCAGCGAAGCGATCAAACTGCGTTCCTTAAGAATCTCCTCACTGGATAATCTCCGTGGCTTCTCTTCAAAAACGTCAAAGAAAAGAGGGTTTGCGTTTCGATGGGTGAAAACCCGAAAGGAATACGGAATGACTTCCACTGTAAAAAGATAATGTGGTGTGTATGAATTTTTTTATGTTTGATAGGAAGGAAGTGGTATCTTCCATTGGGAAATCATTTCAAACGGGATTAGTTATTGATGGGACGGAGGAACGGCAACAGTGGCGGATTCCGTATAAAAATGGCAAACGGCAATTCAACCCCAACAGCGACGTTTACCTGGCTCAGCCTGGTCGCCGCCATGTGGGAATACAGGCGAAAAAAAACAAAAATTCTCTTCCACCACGACAAGGCACCTCCATATGTTGAGCTTCGTGTCGTCGAATCAATCGCTAATAAGGAATGAGAGCTGCTTTCTCATCCGGCATACTCTCCCACAGAGGCGCCCCCGGACTACCACGTCAATCGCTCACTGAAGAATTGGCAAACAAACAAAATTTATCAGGATTTGGATGACTTGGTGACCTATGTCACAGCGTGGATTGCCTCGTTGAATCGATCGTCTCCCAACCAAATTGGAAGCAGTTATTGAAATAGACGGTGAATGTGCTCCAGAATAATCATTTAGATATGTTTCTGTTAAATTTTTATAAAAATTGTTTAAAAAACTGAGGACAATTATGAATCAACAAAATATTTTTTTGGTAAAAACGAAAACGCTTTTTTTGACACATACTCGTATACATATGTCTATTTATTCCTTGCGCACTAAAAAAATGTGGAGAAAATCCTTGAACGGGATTTCTTTTTTAAATTTGATGAAAAAACGGGAATAGACGCGGCAAAAGTCTGTCAATTCAAGCAATGCATGTGCATTGTAGGCAACACTGCGACACCTTGATGGCGTAGGTGTGGAAATGAATGAGTCAGTTATCGACGATTGCTGCGCACGTAAAATATTCATAGACAGCTTGACTCCTCAACTCGCGAACTCTTCAAAGCAGCCAAGAAGATAGAAGTAGAGAAAAAGTATCCCTGGATACGTTTGGATAAGAAATAATCGGATATTTTTGCAGAAGACGAAGACGATGCAGTTGTTTGAGTTGTTTTCTTTTCCTTCTAGAAACGTTCCATGTTCCTTTTCTGGAATTTCTAACAGACGTAGAATTAACTCGCTCGCTTTTTTTTGATGCTCCAATATCTGGAAAGTTTGCCATCTAGATTAGTGCATCTATGATTACAACTCAACTCCTCATATGCAAATTTGAATGTTCACTACCCGGCAGTTCCTTTTTCTCTTAAATTCTCAAAACAGTATGGGATTTACTATTTCCAAATATTGTACGTGAATTGATGATTTCTTGCTGCTAACTGTTTGTCTATGATGTTGCGAAGAAAAATGAGAAATAATAATTAAAAAAGCACCGTTATTTTTTCTCTGGCTCTCTTCCAAAGCATTCCATATGGAAAAATCCATATTTTTTTGCGTCAACTGAATAGGTACATGGTTATTGTCTTCATTGTTTCTATGCGTACTGCGAATATTGATACGTTTAAGCAATTGATAAAGTGTTTTAGTAATTTTAATGGATAAATTAGAATTTTGCAGTAACATGGGCAGAGCAAAATCACTTAACAATGTTGAAAAGGCTGAAATCGACTTAGTTAAGGAGCAAGGTTTAACCGGACTTGCTATTGCTATAAAAATTAGATGAAGTTTTAATGTGATCTATTCGTACTTGAGGAACAAAGAGTCGTATGGAAAAAACATAAAGGGGGGTAATAAAATGGCAACAACAGCGGTAGATAGAACAGCAATATTACGTTGTGCTTCCAATTCCTGTGACTCAGCTGCGAAAATTAAGCAAAAAACTGGTGTTACTGCTAGTGCTTCCACAGTTAGAAGAGTGATTAACAGTGCCAATCTTCTAAAATGGCTGAAACTTAAAAACAAACACCACTAAACCATGAGCCGAAGTGTATGCGGTTGGACTTTTCGAGGCACCATATGATTTGGAAAGAACAATGGCGTTACGTGGTTCAATTTTGATGGACCTGATGAATTTCACTATTCTTTTCATGACACGAGAAAAGACGAATGTTTTTTAGCCCGGCATCATAGCCAAGAAGGTGGTGTTATGGTATGGAGAGCAGTTAGTTACCATGGAACTGTGGAGCTTAAGTTTCAAACAGCAAAAATGACTGGAATATCGTACAAGGGAATACTGGAAAGGAATTTCCCCAAATTTTGCGATAATTTTTTCGCATAAATTGCACTTTCCAGCAAGACAACGCACCCATTGATATGGCGCGGTTAGTTAAAAATTGGGTGAGAGAGCAAAATGTGGAATTGCTTCACTGGCCACCGTACTCACCGGACCTGAACCTTATGGAAAACGTATGGTGATGGTTAGTCCGAAAAGTGTACGGGTCTGGCCATCAATTTGAAGACAGAGAATCTCTTATTGACGCCATTAAATTAGCCTAGAGAGAAATTTCACTGGATTAGTACCCACTACTGAAATTAACCAGTTGAAGTGGAGTGTACATACTCGTACATTTCAAATATTTAGACATACATACGTAAAAATACTCGTAGTAGTCCTGTAACACTAATTTTATTTGTTCTCAGTAGTCCGTTCATGAATTTGATTTTAAGCATTCCCCTATCAAATCAAGAATAAATAAAATATATTCAGGAACAGGTACACATTTTCTCAACAGGAAGTCATAAAATTAAAGGGTAAATAAGAAACGACCGTTGGGATTTCCCAAGATCAAAAAATGAACTTCTTGAAAAGCGTATAAAAAGATGCGCCACTAGGATGAGGCCATTGCGAATATTTCGTTGCAGGAGTTCACATCAGCGATTTTTTTCAAATTTTTGTTAAGAATATTTAAAAAAGCGTTGAAAAGAACTGTTTTTATTTAGTTAAAAAAAAAATGGAAAGACTTTGACAGCAACTGAAAGAGGAAAAATATATGCTTTCAATGAGTTAGGACTCTCAGGCCGAAAAATTGCAAGGAGGCTTAAAAGAAGTAAGATTATTGTAAACAGTTATCTTGCGGATCCACAAAACTATGGGAAAAATCAAAATGGACGCATAGCAGAAGAAACAACGTTGCGAGGAAAGGGGTTAATTCTACGGCGTGCCTCAAATTCTACTCTACCAGCGACTAAAATAAGGACCAACAGCGGAGTATCAACCAGCATAGCAACGGTCCGAAGGATAATAAGAAAAAGTGGTACTATACAGAGAAAAAAAACTTAAAAGAAACCTGTTTTGCGGCAAGAACACAAGGAGCATCGAATGAATTTTGCAGGAGAACATATCGCTTGGAGCAGTAAATGGAAACGCGTTGTCTTTTCGGATGAAAAAAAGTTTAACCTTGTCGGCTCCGATGGTTACAATTTTTATTTTCATGATCTAAGAATGGAGGATCTTATTTTGGCAAGACACTACAGCCGTACATCAGGTGTAATGGTGTGGGGAGCTATTACCTACTATGGCACAATCGGGTTGGAGTTTTTGTCCACAACAATGAACGGAAACAACTACAAATGTTGTCATTTGTCAAGTGTGAAAAACATTGTCGGACCCCTGCCTTGGATATTCCAACAAGACAATGGCCCCATCCACACTTCCAGGGTTATTAGAAGTCGGATTGAATCAGAAGACGTGGAACATGGCCGCCCTATTCACCGGACTTAAACATAATCCAAAATGTTTGGGCATAGGTATCACGTAAAGTGTATGAAGGCGGCAGACAATTTGAAGACAAGGACATTGTAATCGAAGCTATTCGTGATGCCTGGGCCCAAATTTCTCTTGATTATTTAAAAAGAACTGTATGATTCTATTCCAAACCGTCTTATAGAGGTCATATCGAGAAATGGCGTGCATACTCATTATTAATACTTTATTCATTTTTTCCTTACTTTCGAAGATTTAGCATGTGGCCTCATCCTAGTGGCGCATCTTTTTATACGCTTTTCAAGAAGTTCATTGTTTGATCTGGGGAAATTCCAATGGTCGTTTCTTATTTACCCTTTAATTTTATGACTTCCTGTTGAGAAAATATGTACCTGTTCCCAGGTAGTATAAGTTTGCGAGTACAAATTTTCAAGCAGGTATAAAGATCGAAAATCGATTGCAAAATGTATGACCTCATCCTAGTGATCGCCAGTGTATATGTATACCACCTTGATCAAAAAGCTCCAGGGGAACACCACCGTGTTCCCATTGTTTCGATTTGAGTTCTGTTTCTTTTGTTAGGTTGGCAAATCTGTTGTTGATATTCCCTTTAAATCTTAGCGTCATAGCTTGACATTTGCAAAAGTTACGCAGCCAAAAGTACATCTATCTATGTGTGTGTTGGCGATTTTTTAAATTTAAATTTGCAACAACGAACTTGTGTTAAATTTTGCGTAAAAAACGGATTTAATGGAGCCCGAACGTTGGAATTGTTGGAAAAGTGTTTCGGCAACGATTCTCGAAAGAAAACGATCGTTTACCAGTGGCACGAGCGGTTCAAAAGTGGTCGTGAGACAATCGAAGATGTCAAGTGGCAGACCATTGACGAAACATTGATGAAGTAAAAGAAATGTTGGTCAATAACCATCAGAGAGATAGCGGAGGACTTGAACATTGCGTATGGATCCGTCCAAGACTTTCGTGAAGCAGCAAAGTTGGTTTTATGCAACCTCAATTTTATGCAAAAGAGATGATTTGCGAGGCTGAATCCGATCCCACATTCATCAAAAGGATCATTACTGGAGACGAGACCTGGGTTTATGAGTACGACACGCAATCCAGACATCAGACAAGTGAATGGCGTTCACCAAATGAGCCGAGACCGAAAAAAACCACGTCGTTTTCAGTCAAAAAAGAAGGCAATGCTCACGGTTTTCATGGATTACAACGGTGTAGTGCATGATGAATCTTTGCCAGAAGGCCAGACAGTAGACAAAGAGTATTATTTGGGCGTTATGAGACATTTGCGTGAAGCAATTCACCGAAAGAAACCAGAATTATGGGCAGAAAACTCGTGGATTTTGCACCATGACAACGCACCGGCGAACATTGCCATCATTATTCCTAATTTTTTGACGGAAAATGCAACAAATACCATCCAACAGCCACCGAATTCACCTGATTTGGCTCACTGTGACTTCTTTCTGTTCAATCGAGTTAAAAAACCACTACGGGGAACACGTTTCAACACCCGAGAGGAAGTAATGGAAAAATCGCAGGAAGCACTGATGGACATACCGAAAACCGAATATAAAAAAATGTTTCGAGAATTAGATCAAGCGCTGGCATAAGTGTTTTGCAGTCGATGGGGATTACTCTGAAGGGGACAATATACATATTATTGCTGATATACAGTGTTGGCCAAAACTATAGCACGAAAAATTATCACTTAGGAAAAAAGTGACTAACATTAAAAAAACCTTGTGACAGTTTAAAAAGGTTTTTATTTTCCTATTCACAAAATATTACTTTTTGATTTACAGTTACTCACTTTACGTTAAATCTTATCCAATTTTTAATAAAATAAAATAATTAAAAATCCATTGAAAAATAAGTGGACAAATCTAAAGCACATGCACCATGTTATTGCCTTCAGTCAGCAAAATTTTACCGTTTACTTATAATATGCATCAAAGATTACTGTTTTTCTTTTGAAAACGTTCTAAACAATGGAAAAAAATTATTTGTGTGTGATCGGCGGCGTTTTAAATTGGAAGCTTAAATTGTGTTTAATTGCGACAAAAAGGTGACGAAATAAAAGAAGAAATAGTTTCTGATGTTGAAAGCGGTAAATCAGTAACATTTATTGCAAAAAAATTTGGTATAAGCCATTCTGTGATTTCACGAGCAATAGCTCGATTTCATGCTCGGGGAAATGTCCAAACGGTGCACAGTGGTGGTAGACCCCGAAAAACGACTAGTCACGAGGATAAAAGAATTATACGGCTTATTAAAAAGGACCCCCTTATATCCTCAAAATGTGTACAAAAAGAACTGGGCCTTGAGATCTCAAGTAGGACAGTTCGGCGAAGAGCGCTTGATAGTGGCTTAAAATCATATCGTCCTATAAAAAAGCCATTCATTTCCCTAAAAAATTGACGCGCGAGAATTGAGTTTGCAAAGGCACACCTTAACTGCACCGTAGCAAAATTGAAAACTGTACTTTTTTCTGATGAATAAAAATTCAATCTAAAGGGGCCTAAATCCACGATTCCCCAATTGTACAGTGAAACACGGTGGTGGCAGTATTATTGTTTTGGGATGTTTTTCCGGTCATGGAGTCGGGCCAATTCATAGGATTAGTGGTATATTGCATCGTTTCGTATACCGGGATATCCTTCAAAACGTTGTGCTTCCTTATGCTGAGGAGAATATGCCGTTGCGATGGATTTTTCAACACGACAACGATCCTAAACATACCGCTAAACTTGTGAAGGATTGACTTAACGAAAGCGAAATAACTGTAATGAAGTGGCCAGCGCAATCCCCTGATCTCAACCCCATAGAGAATCTATGGAGAATTGAAGATCAAATGATTGATCGCACGAATTGCAGTAATATTGACTCACTGCTACGACAAGCGCAAATTGCCTATAATAACATCTCAATGCATACTATTGACAATCTAATTGCCTCAATGCCTCGTCGATGTGCTGCGGTAGTCAAAAATAATGGATATGCCACTAAGTATTAGTTTCAAAAACTTTTTTTGTGTTATTTGTTTATTAATTCGAAAATGTGCTTTAGTTTTGTCCACTTATTTTTCCATGGATTTTTAATTATTTTATTTTATTAAAAATTAGATAAGATTTAACGTAAAATGAATTATTGTAAATCAAAGAGTAATATTTTGTGAAAACGAAAATATAAAAGTTTTTAAACTCTCATAAGCTTTTTTAATATTCTTTACATTTTTCCTATATGACCATTTTTCGTGCTATAGTTTTGGCCAACACTGTATGTATAGCTCGCAAAAATAAGCTAATAGGCTAAATATTAAGTGCCATATTGCGCTATCTTCGAGCCAGCGGCGGCCTTCATGTGTCAGACTTCATATTAGAACATTAATGGCACAATTAAATACTTTTCAATAAAGCCAATGATCATGATCAATGACCATGGTCTTTATCAAGGTAGTATATTCCATACTCTACATATTCATATGTCCATACATACTCGTATATAAGCAGTTGTAATAAGAAGTTAGTCGTTCAGTAGGATAATTTTTGAAAATCAATAAACAAAAATTGTTATTTATACACTTATGTAGTTATCACAGGACGTTTAAACGATTGTTCCTCACCTCAGATTTCCTACCTCGCTGCATGGTTAGGATGCAATACTTTTTTAATTGTCGTTAAGAGAAAGAAAGTTGAAGGAATACCAAAAGGCATTAAAATCTAGGTGATAGGTATAGCTAGGTCATATTCTGCATATCTGGGGATCTCCAGCTTCAACTTCATTTCTCTTTATCAGTATACAAGAGAGAGAGTGCAGATGAATCCTCCTTCCCCCACACTCGTGGGAACAAGACATGAAAATCAACAAGCAAGTGAAACAAAGGAGACTAACGTGCGTAGATGGAAGACTTTAGACATCGTTAATATCAATATCGATACCCAAATCAGATTAATGACAAAAAAAGAAGAAATTTGTTTCCTCAACCAATTCGTCGATATCGTAGTATCAGCGACTGTTGCTCCATCCCTAGAATATCAACCTACTCCAGATATAGCAAGATACATATGTAATTGCAGGTTGACAGTCAATAGACAGGAAGCGAAAGATGGGACGAACTGACGGAGACGAATGGTAAATGGCTTTATTACGCAGCGACTTATGGAGAACAATCCTATTGCACGTTACCGGTGGGAGCTACTTCGGCGGGTGGGAGCTGCTGTGTGATAGCGGATATGATACTCTAGTCTCATGAGCCTAGAGAGAAAGAGAATTTGTCGAAAACCTGTGTGTATATACATATTACCTAGGAAAGGCTTTTCTTACAGTATTCGAGCCAAGTACGGTCACTCTATTAATAAATCGACATACGAGTATAATACATTCAATGAATGGAAGCCGTTCAACGTAGATTAATTTTTTTCGTACTTCGTGGTCTACTATAGGTCGATACTTATTTGCTAAGCTCTAACGAAAATCGACTACAGCTAATTAATGCTCATTCTGTAAAAATAAATTTCATGAATTCAATTATTGATTGAAAATGGCGACTGCTTGAAACTAACTCAAATATGTTAGTTTCATGTCTTTCCAATCCCGATAATGTAAGGTCGGTACTCCTTTTTCAAAGTCACCGTACAAATTGTGGTCATTAAGAAGAATGATGCGTACAACAAATAATCATGGTGACGCCTTTAACCTTTAACCGAAGCAGCAAATCCTCAATCCATAAAGCACTGCTTAACATGCGGCTCCCTTAATTACCTGCTGATGTTCTCCCCTTCCTAACACTTTGATTTAACGAAACATTAGTTTAAGTACGCTTTTGTTAGTTTACAAGAACGGATCTTAAATTGTTTGCTTGTTAATAAGCTCAATAAAGTTAACAAACTAAGTTTTTGTATTTGTATTTGTATTTGTATTTATTAAGCATCTCTGCGCATATTTAAATTTAAACAACTTATTGCATTGCGCAGTTAAAATTTTACACACTCATTTACAATAATTATCTTAATCCTAATAACAAAAAGAATAAATAGAATATGAAAGAAAATGAAAAAAGAAATAGAAAATAGAAAAAGAAAGAGGAAAAATGAAAGATGAGGATAAATGAATATAGTTTTAAGTAATAGAAGCTAATTTTAATAGGCATATGTATCATTAATTGCGACTTGTGTAGTAATTTAATAGGTCTTTTTTGAAACGATTCTCTGTGTTCACTCTTTTGATGTTTGTTGGGAGACTGTTCCAGTGGCGCACAGCATGAACGAAAAATTGACGACTGCTATTTATAAATTTATACCTAGGAGGTATTAAATTAAGGGTTCTCTGAGAGTGCACAAACTTGATTTTTGTGAACAAGTAATTCGGTGTACCAGAGTAAATAATTCTATGCAGTGCAAGGACAGTTCGATATTTTAGAATTGTATTCAGTGAACACCCAGCTATTTGGTTAGTAAAGGTGGATATGTGATCATACCTTCTCAAATTAAATATATATCTAGCACAGCTGTTAAATGCGACATTTAGCTTTCTCAAGGACGAAGAATCTAAGCATGCGAAGATTTCGCATCCGTACAGTATAATGGGCAGGACGAACGACTTAATAAGTTTCATTTTAACTTTAACAGGCAGGTACCGGTTTGTAGGGCTCAATCCCCTTAGAACGCTAT
Source organism: Volucella zonaria (assembly GCA_963966105.1). Taxonomy (NCBI): domain Eukaryota; kingdom Metazoa; phylum Arthropoda; class Insecta; order Diptera; family Syrphidae; genus Volucella; species Volucella zonaria. The sequence continues at coordinate 19,722,259 of OZ014532.1, read as the reverse complement.
ATATTTTTGAGACAACGGAATTTATGTGATCGGTCCAGTTAAGTTGATTGTTAAAATAAATTCCCAAATTTTTAATTTTAGTAACAGACTCAATGACATTTTTATTAATAACAAGAGGCAAAAACACAGTCTCCTGATTGTTACTACCAATCAGCAGTGACTTAGTCTTTGAAGGATTAAGGCTAAGGCAGTTTTTTTGTGACCAAACAAATATGGAGTCGAGGTCTGCGTTAAGGTTTTCGACACTAGAAGACACTGCAGATGTGGGTATTTTTTTGTATAACTGCACATCATCCGCATAGATATGATAATCGCAGTAGAGTATCCTTTTATATAAATCATTTATGAACATCGTGAACAAAAGAGGGCCAAGGACAGATCCTTGAGGCACCCCAGATGATACCGGCAAGCTCGATGATATTCGATCACAATGAAATACAGCTTGGTTGCGATTACTGAGGTATGATGCTACAAGTTGACACGCTTTATCCTCAAAAGCAAATTGATTCTTTAATTTGTATAAAAGAATGTCATGGTTTACGGAATCAAATGCTTTTGAGAAGTCAAGTAAAACTAGAAGTGACATCATGTCTCTGTCAATGGCAGAACGGATGTCGTCAGTTACTTTTAATAACGCAGTTGTGCAGTTATGCTTTGCTCTAAAACCAGATTGATGTTGGGTTAGTAGGTTATTTAGTTCAAGGAAAATTTTCATTTGATTGCTTACAATTTTCTCAAACACCTTACAAAGGAAAGGTAATATAGCTATTGGCCTATACTCTGAATTATTTTGCGATCGTGATTTTGGAACAGGTATGATTTTTGCTTGCTTCCACTCATCAGGAATAATTCCTGTCATTATGATTGTATTAAACAAGTTTTTAATGTGTTTGGAGAGAACTGGCAACAAGATTTTAATAAATTTCGGGTGAATATCATCCAAGCCTACGGCATTCGATTTGACAGAGAGAATAGAATTACCTACGGTCGTCTCATCAACACATTGAAAGGAAAAAGGTTGCAGTGCTTCCAGCTCTGGTTGGAGCCCATCAAAAAAGGAAAAGTCAATCTGCGTATTAGTTGAGGGTGCACTGTTGGTAAATTTTCTATTAAGTTCATTTAGGTCAATATTGCTACACCCAGATTCACTTTTCTTAATGCCAAGCTGTCGAATGGATTTCCAAAACCCTGAACTTGACTTATTGGAGTTAAACTTAGCTTGGTAGTACTTACTTTTATTTTTACGAATTAGGCAGGTAACAGCGTTTCGCACTTGTCGGAATTCATTAAATATATATGGACATTGGTATCTGCGCCATCTAAAGTATAACAAATTTCTTTTATTAATAAGGTATACAACCTGTTGAGTGAACCAAGGAATGCTAGGTTTCTGTATTCTCCTTTTTACAAGGGGTACATGTTTGTCAAAAAGATAGTCAAGGTTGTTTTTGAGTCCAGAAAATTGCATATTTACGTCAGATGTGCAGTAAATAGGCGACCAATTCAGGTTGTCACAATCATTGAACAATGTACGAACATCAATGGACGAATACTGACGAAATTGTACAAGGACATCATTTGAACTAGGAGGAACAATATTTAAGAAAAGAATAATCATGTCATGGTATGAGAATCCTGGTGAAGAAATTTGATCATAATGTAATACCAAGTCAGTTTCGGAAACAAGAAAGACATCTATCAGCGACGGCACTTTGTCAGGTTGAAAATGAGTGGGGTGGGCATCATTAGCAAAATGAAATCCCAGTGAATTGACTGTGTCTACAAATTGTTTATTTTTGTCTCTTAGAATATCGAGATTAAAGTCTCCACATACTACAACTTTAGTATACAGGGGTCCTAAGTCTTCAAGATGATTCCTTACTTTTTTATAACATGATACCTTAGGTGCCAAATATAGGCCACCAATAAGGCATTTTGTATTTTCAACTACTATTTCAATGAAAATGTATTCTGTATCGTCCAAAATTGTGGATTGCCTCACTACTTTGTGCTGCAAATTATTCTTCACATACACTGCGACACCCCCACAAGGCCCATTCAGTCGATCAGCGCGGTACATTTTATATCCATATACTTTAAAAAGGTGTGTCTCCATATCCGGATTTAACCAAGTTTCTGTAATACAAATAATGTCCATAGAACCACTCTCAAACAAAGAGCGCACTTCGTCTATTTTGTTGACAATGCTTTGCACATTGAAATGGCAAACACTGATCCCCAAGTTACTTGCTCTCAAAATGTTTAGCAACATCTTCGACTTTTCAAAGTGTCGCACCAGTGGACATTCGCAGCTCCCACCCGTGTCACTTAGGCTGTCCATTGTCTGCGAGGCAGAAGAGTGAAACGAAGAGAACACAGAAAAACATAGTAATGCACTAAAATTGAGATCACTAAAGAAACAATTAACGATGACATGCCTTTACAAATTATTAAAGAAAATGAACATTTAGATATAGGAAGATAAAATAGTAATAAAGAAAGAGTATATGAAAGAAAGTAATAAAAGAAAAAAGAGAAGTGAAGGAAAGATAGAAGAGAAAAATAGAAGAAAGAGTAATAAATTTTGAAAACACTTAATTGTTGTTGTTGTCTTCCAGTATGCATGGCTGATTGCACAGCTTCTCCAGGTCTTCTCTTCTTGTTATGACTAACTGCTCTCCGTTTAATGTGCGCACATATACAAGCCCATTTTTCGTATTGACAGAAGAGATTTTCTTTAGCAGTTTGAGTTTGAGTGCACTTCGTTGCAGAAGATAGTTCGCCTTTGTTAGACTCTCATTTAAGTAGATTTTCTTGTCAGAGTTCATGCCAATATCGCGAAGAGTCAAGCCGATATTTGTTTGCTTGTAGTGGGCTAAGCAGCTTTTTAGTAGCTTACTTTTTTCATAGGCATCAGCAAATTTTATAATAATGGTGCCGTCATACGAAGATGATTTTCCTTTGGGAACTGCGGGTTTAACTCTAAATACCTTTTTTATGGCCGGAGTAGTAACATTTAGAGCTGAACAAATGTTGGCTAGCAAGTCCTCAAGTTTTTCACCCTCTACGGCTGGAACACCTACCAACACAGCATCCGCATTGTTTTCTCTCCTCTCTAGAGTGTCAATTCTAGTTTCCAGTTCCTTACACCGATCTTGTAGGCGATTTAATTCACCCCTCATGCTACACTCGATTGTGTTGACTTTCGTGAGGATGCGCTCTTCTACAGTTGTCAATTTCTCGAATTTTGCATTGATCTCTTTAGAGAATTCAGCAAATCTTCTCTCAAAACGGATCCACAGTTCGTCCACGAGTTGTTGTTTTGGAAAATAAATTCCCATTGTTATTGTTCAGCCTTGTGCGGTGCAGTTGTTTTAAGTCTAAGAATGTTATTGTGTGGCATTTAATACGTCTACTATCTCGCAGATAACGGGTATCTGCACTCGAAAGTTGTGTCGTATTGCGTTATTTTCTGTCTGTAAATCATCGCTCGAGTCTTAATTACTTGCATATCATGGAGCAATAACTGTGAAGCGAAGTACTTTCACTTGAAAAGTTTGTATAACTTTGAAATTTGTCCGGTCTGATTTAAGTATACGATTATAAACACTGACTATTTTTTGGATCGACATCTCATAACTAGAAGCCAATTTTCTACATCTGACTTTGAGTTCTTCATATTTCTTTTTCATATGCTCTTTTTATTTAAAACGACTTTTGCTCGCAGATCCGCCCGCGTTGTATTTGAAATGTGATAAATTGTATTTTAAAACTTCAATACTTTACAAACAGAAGAAAATACAAATGAAATACGGTTTACACATATGTTGCACGCATGCATGCCCACTTTCAAACACAAAAGAAAGTACCTAAGCGTAAGAGTACTTATTTTTTCGATTTATACTTGAAGTACCTTTTTAAGTACTTCTTTATACGAGTATACTACATATAATATATGTTTTGCCTTCAGATGCTAACACGGCCAGGTACTAGTTGAGCTCACTCTTGCGCAGGCCATATAAAACTGGCCGTGCGAGAAGCAATTCCTGCTGTTTTCAGTGACTGGCCCTGAGACTTATTAATCGTCATTGTGAAACAGAACTTAAGGTGGAATTGCAGCCTTTCAAACTCAAACGGGTACTTCGATGGTGTACCGCAGTTTATACACCGATGCACTTCGAGCCAGTAAATACAATGGCCTCTACCACGTTTTTATGTAAGGCTTTCACATGCAGCCTGAACACATTGCACAACTTGGGAGGATTGAGATTTCTCAGTACCATTACTGGAGCTCCCACTTTGTTGGTAAGTATTTGAGACGGTATACCAGGTGGGTTGAGTGTATTTAGGAACTCCACAGGATAGTGTATAGCGTCATTAATGACGGAAGCCTAGATATATTTGGGCTATTAGGTCGTCAACGGTAGACACAACTGAGGCGAGATCTGGTGGAATTATAATCTTGCCCTCAGTTTTCAGATATTCACGAGGTCCCCTCTTCACTATCGGCAAAGTCTGACGGAAGTCTCCAGCTAACAATACGGTGACTCCACGCATCATGGCAATGTTCCATCTAATATCTTTTAGAGCCATTGTGCTCTCGTTTGAAATTATGAGTTTACATTCGCGCAGCACTTGAGTCGCATTATTCTGTTTTGAAATGCTGCAGAGTAGAGTTTCAACATGGATGAGATTTAACGGCAGCTTGAAGGCAGCGTGAGCTATCTTGCCATCCTCCAACAGTGTTCCTGCAATTCCTGACGCTCCGACGGTTAAGGCGATGCCAATATTACTCGTTACTTTTAGCAATAACAAATTGATAAGGAAAGTTTTTCCAGTGCCACCAGGAGCACCCAGAAAAAATATTTGCCCAATTCCTTTATCAATATGTATCAATTTTTAATGCTGCCGTTTAAAGTCTTCCGAGAGACTGTCTGTGAATTTCCCCCAAAGGCTTTAAGAATCAGAGAGTTGGCAGAAAATTAACATACGAGTATTGTAAATAGCTTTTGCAGCATCAAAGGAGAATCGTAAAATGCAGCTTTTTCTAAAGTACTGTCCCAATGCTTATCGTCTTCGAGCAATCAAAGAGTCTTACATGCAGACTGAAATGTTGGATGGAGGATACTATTCACAGTCTTTAAGCCTTCAAAAGATTCCGCTCACCTAACCTCATCTTGCAGCAAGCATAGGTAATATCACTCTTTGTAGTTTGGATGGATTGTGTAGACCCTACCCAGAACGTGCTCTTTTTCACTCTGGTCTAACCCCCCACTACTTTCCCCCTTTTCATACTAGAAAAGTTTTTGTTGTTCCAGACAAAGTAAGAAAGGACTTGAGAGTACTGCATAATTGTCCGTTTTGTAGATTTCAAAAAAAAGCTAGCAGCGTTATCTGAGGTGGACTGTTTACTTTCTCTGACGAGTTGTTGGAGGTGAAGTACAAACACTGGCCGTTTTCAAGATGAAGGAACCTTTCATGAATGGGAAAGATTAACAACCTTCAAATTTGCTCCGGCACTGCTTTTTCTCAGTTTCTAAAATAAAAGCCGCTTGATGAGCACTCTTGTTTAAATACTTATAAATGTATTTGATATATTTAACAGGGCTGCAGTACCCCATATTAATATGGCCATTGAAAGTACGTAACAGGGCAGGATTGTAAGGCACCACCCAGCGGTTGTCCAACTCAATTTGATTATTTTTTATTTTATAACGGGGAACGGAAATACACCAGATGATTATCTTCTCCTTGTCTAATCATTATACGAACAGAATAGAAACTCGCAGCGGAGAGTGTCTTTTTAAGTGTTTGGTTTCGGGATCACGCTGGGGTCAAAAAATGTAGTACCTATTCTTGCCAAGTAAAACAAAAGCGGATACTGCAGGGCATTGTACAAATGGTGGATGCGCTGCAACGAGTTATCATAGCTCTCAAGGATAATGTCTAAAATTGCTGATCAACCGTTACTAAGGAGCATTTGACGTAGGTGTATTGAAGCGAAGGTGGATTCCCCTCAGAATTAAAGACTACTTTGGATATTTTAGACGTTCCTGGTACCTTGTCCAGGACGACCTTCAGGTTCCTTACATAGGTAGTAAACGCATCTAGCATTCCCTCTAATTGTCTGACTAAGACAGGTTCCACATAGGGATAGTGCTAGATATTACTTCTCTATCGTCTTCACCAACAAAATATATTTGTAAGAATTGTGGTTCCTTTTGAGGAGCTGGCAACAATCTTCCAACTGAGTGGTATACCTGGCCCTGAACTTTAAAAGTAGGCATACTTTATTATCTGTTTAGCACCGAATGAAGTCATTTGAAATGAACTAGTGTATTTACGAATACCGTTCATGAAATGTTAATGTTCTAGATGTTATTATATTCATTATCAGCTCGGGAGCTGTTCATGTGGAAGCTGCACTTTGTCACCGCTACAGCACGTGCCGAGTGCCTCATACTTCCACTTGAGAGCATTGAACCACCGCCACTTGTTGGTCATGGCACCCAAGGCCACGATGCTGTCAAGTCTGTATCGAAATCATATGCCATGCCGGAGTGAGCCTTGATCTTCCAAAAAATCTTGCTTCTTTCAACTCGTCTACCAGGCTTATTCTGTCATATCGAGATTTTGATGCCCTATGCACCTATTCACCCCTGGGTGAGCTTGCTTGTACCTAGCCACTGCTTCTCTGCTCACATTGGTATTAATTTTTTGATATTTGAACACAGACGCACGGTGAAGTGCTGGGTGTTTTTGCACATACTTTTTAGAAGCATTTTGAAATTGTTTTCTCCAAGTATCGGCAGTGCATCTGGCAAGAAGCTTTGTAGAGCATTTGGTAGAAACCGTAAGAAATAATGATTGACACAAAGATGAGTCACAATCTGGTTCTGATGGCGAGATAGTAGGCACTTCACTTTTTCTCATAGTTATCCTCTTGGCGACGACATAGTTAGGTGAGAAGAGGAGGCGGACTCGAATATTGTCGCGGCCACTTCACTACTACGTATACATCTAAACGGCCACGTGATAGATTATGATAGATAGATAGCTTGATAGACAGGATTACCCACAGTACCAAAACTTACATACATATACCACCTTGATCAAAAAGTTCCCGCACCACACCACCGTGTGGCGCTCCCATTGTTCCAATTTGAGTTCTGTTTTTTTTATTAAGTTCGTAAGTCTGTTTTTGACATTCCTTCTAAATCTTAGCATCATACCTTGACATTCGCAAAAATTACGTAGCCAAGAGTACATCTATAACTGTGTGTGTTAGCGATTTTTTTATAATTTTAGAAATGGATTTAAATTTGCAACAACGAACTTATATTAAATTTCGCGGATGTAATGGCGCGCGAACATTGGAAATGTTGGAAAAGTGTTTCGGCAACGATTCTCTAAAGAAAACGGTCGTTTACCAGTGGTCGTGAGTCAATCGAAGGTGATGAATGCAGTGGCAGACCATCGACCTCGAAAACCGACGAAAACATTGATGAAGTAAAAGAAATGTTGGCCAATAACCGCAAATTAACCATCAGAGAGATAGCGGAGGAATTGAACATTGCCTATGAATCCGCCCAAGACATTTTGGTTAATGATTTGCGTTTCCGTAGTGTAGCAGGAAAGTTGGTGCCAAAAAACCTCAATTCCATGCAAAAAAAAGACCGTGTTGACGTCGCAAAAGAAATAATTTGCGAGGCTGAATCCGATCCCACATTCATCAAAAGGATGATTACTGGAGACGAGACGTGGGTTTATGAGTACGACACGCAATCCAGACATCAGGCAAGTGAATGGCTTTCACCAAATAAGCCGAGACCAAAAAAACCACGTCGTTTTCAGTCAAAAAAGAAGGCAATGCTCACGGTTTTCATGGATTAAAATTTGATGATGAATTATTGCCAGAAGGCCAGACAGTAAACAAAGAGTATTATTTGGGCGTTATGAGACGTTTGCGTGAAGCAATTCGCCGAAGAGACCAGAATTGTGGTCAGAAAACTCGTGGATTTTGCACCATGATAACGCATCGTCGCACAGTGCCGTCATTATTCGTAATTTTTTGACGAAAAATGCAACAAATACCATCCAACAGCCACCGGGGTTGGTTTTCAGAAAATCACGAAATACGTGTTTGCGTATTTGCTTTAAGGAGTACTCCTACGAAGTTTCAAGTTGAAATGTCTATTTAATATTATTTTTCCACACAAAATGTTAACCCTAATTTTACCATTTTATGGGGTTGAATTTCGAAATATCATTCCTTCTTCCTTGTATACGTCATAAAGGGAACCTCTATACAAAATTGCAGCTTTGATAAGGCCAATCTGCTTGCTGCACACTTTGCAAGCAGCTATATTTCTAGATTGTGCTGTGTCTGCGTTACACTCGGGTACGTCGAATTTTCAATGTAACAATTTCGCACAAGTGTAGTAGCAAGAGCATTTAACAATTTGAATGTACTCTAATCCGCCGGTGCGGATAGTATACCTACACTTCGTAAGCTTTTTCGGAACTATTTCGGAATAAATGGAAAACAGCATTTCTCCAACTCGTCCCCAAAAAAGCCGAATCTTCTTCTCTTTCCTACGACAGTCTCATTGCAAATCAAAGTCTAATAAACCGTCAGTTGGTGAAATATCTCGGGATTTTAGTCGTCGGATCTGCAATGGTAGCACTCATGCTTTTATAGTCAGGTTGTAAAACGTTAGCAAAAAGTAGGTACAGTGTTGGTCCAGGGCTACTTAACCGGGGAACACTTGCTTTTATTTCATTTACTTCGGAGTGCGCTTATCTAAATGCGTGGAGTAGTAGTATTATATGTTACATACCATTTAATCGAGGTGTAATTTTAATTCTAGCCTTTCATGTCACAGCTTGTCCAAGCCATGTGACTGTCCATTTTTATATTAGTAACATGACGCACCTGGTCTTTCAATCTGATGATTCGGGATAACGTTTGTTTCTAAAATAATTCTATCCAGCTGTTTTAGAAGTAGTTTCATAGAAATTGTTTTTACCAGGGCGGCCAGCGATATTAAATTAAAGAATGTTACGTCCGAAGGTTTGCCCTATTTCGGTGTAACAATTAACTCAGTTGTTGTCCAGTGACGAGCGGCATGTCTTAGTTTAAAACAATCATTCATTTTATGTCTCAATTAGCCAGTGCTAGCCAGTTGTCTCATAATTTGTGCAAGGATATAATAATTTTTTAAGTCAGTTTACACATCTACTAAAAATTGATTTTTGCTGGTTGGTTTTTCAGTGGTTTATGTTTGACAGCTCACGCATGATTGTTGAGATGAGTCAAAGTCAAATATGCTCACTTGGCATTGCCATTTCATCATGGCAAGACTTACACCCGAACAGTGCTTACTAGTTGTTAAATTTTACTATTAAAATTCGTGCTCTGTGAAAAATGTTTTTCGCGCACTTCGACCATTTTAAGGTCGATCTACTGAGCAAGGAATTCAAGCCACAGTGACCAACTTTCGCTCCAATTTCACGCTGTTGGACATCAAGCCAGGTGGCTAGGGGGTACCCGTATGCGTAGAGTGCTAACAGATTTGCCGTTGTTTGTCCATTCGTCGCCGTTTGCAACAATTGGGATTGCGTTACTCGACTACGTAGAAGATTTTACGCAAGGAGCTTGGTCTAAAATCTTACAAAATACAGCTCGTGCAAGAACTGAAATTGAACGACCTCCCACAGCGTCGCATTTTCGGTGAGTGGGCCTAGGAAAGCTGGAGGAAGATCGGCTTTTATTTATCGAAAAAATGTCTTCAGCGACGTAGGTGGCCGTGGCTCAAGTGGTAGTGGACTGGCTTCTAAATCGGAAGGTTCGGTGTTCGAATCCCAGCCTCGCCCAAAAGACATTTCATCCATTTTTTCAGTTAACGAAAATCAAGTAAGACGAGTCGCTGACTAGAAATCAAGATCAAGCCAACTTCCACTAAGCATTTACATGTGAGCTCGCTCCCCACACCGAGCCCAAACATCTTTCTTTCTCTCTCTATACCATTTTCCAAAAAAACTTAACATACGAGTATGCTGAGGCATTATAAGTGTATTCGTTTTAAGTTCGTTAAAAGTATTCTGGTTGAATGGGTATGTTAATAAACAAAACTCTCGTATTTGGTCCGATAGCAACCTCAGGCAATACAAGAGCTGCCAATGTATCGGAAAAATGCACTATTTGGTGCGGCTTATGATCCGGCGGAATCATTGGCCCGTATTTTTTCAAAAATAACCGTGACAACAACGTTGCAGTCAATAGCGCCTATAGTTCATTGATTTCGAACTTTTGTTTGCCCAAAATTCACAAGTTGAACCTGGTCGACCTTGGTTCCAGCAAGACGGCGCTACATGCAACACAGCACGCGAATCGATGGACCAATTGAGAAATGAGTTCGCTGAGCAATTTATCTTTCATTTTGAACTGGTGGATTGGCCCGCTAGATCGTGCGATTTGACGCATTTGCACAATCTTTTTGGTGAGAGAGCATTACACATGTTATTAGCGAGATAGCAGGCAATATGCTCGAAAAAGTGATTCAAACTTGGACTTACCGTATGGACCCCTTAAAAAGTAGTTGTGGTCAACATTTACATGAAATAATCTTTAAAAATAAATGTCAAGCATTGCCATATGTTATACACTTTTGCAATTTTCCCCTGTTTTTTTTTTTGACTATTAAAAACCAAACTCTTAAAAAATAGCCCATTATAAGCCTTCCCTTCTTAGCTCTCCTAGTGAATAAAGTGGAATTTTTTCTTTATCCACTTCGTTGCCGAAAACGAGATTCTCTTTACTTGCGATAGAAGAGAAGGGTTCCACAAATAATCTACCAACGGATAAGCTTTCTAATTAAAATTTCCAATACATATCCCATTTTTTAATGAAATTTTCTATTAAGATAATAATATCGTGGACGTTTTTACGAAAACTTTCCGATTTTTTCAAGCATTCTTAATATGTACCTCTTATATTTCTAAAAAATATTTTTTGTATAATCTTTCTTCGACAGGTATGCGCAATTCAACACGTTGATGTTTGCATGTTCAATAATGGAAAATTTAAAAATATCGTCGCCGATTCGGAAAGCAATACCTCGGTTGACCGAACCGTTAGTCCTGGGGGCACGCTTAACTCGACATTCATTTTAAAACCACAAAGGGGTGAGTAAACTCTACGAGTATTTATATATAAACCATTGTTATCCTCTATTTTTTTAATATATTTTCATAGGACCGACAAAGAATTGGATAGCTCTGGAGGATACACTGCAGCGCAGCACTGAACCAGACGAGATAACTGGAGCTATAGCAGCATCAGCTATTCGGTCGCCAACTGTTGTAATCCCATCTGCAATTACATCAGCGAATCCGGATGATCGAAATGTTTTTGCCATTTACGTATCCTACTATGTGAAGGTAAAGCTAACCTTAAGTGGAATGGGTGGAGAGTTATCCTTAAAATTGCCATTTGTACTGGTACACGTTGATGAGCCTCACCGTAAGGCAGCCTCTTCAGCAGCTGCGGGCAGTGGTAGTAATGTTCTAGTTCAGGAAGGGCATAAATTAGCCTTAGACGACGTACCTCCACCGAGGAAGAACCATCACAATTACGCTTTAAAAACGATAACACCCCACGAAGTTCTACGAGAAATAGATCCCAACTTAGATCGCATTGAATCCATTGAAGATGAAATACATATCCCCATACCGGAGGGAATACCAAAGACGCCTCAACTTGGAAGCGGTAAGAGAAAGCTATTACGTAGTGAGACTGTTGCTAAAGATTTATCTGACGACGAAGAATATGGAGTTGGTCGAGAACAGAGTACTATTGAGACGCAAGTGACTGCTGATTCATTGGATTACACAAAGGACGTTGTAAGTCTTCAAGATGATAATCAACCTGGCAGCGACGACGAGGAGAAGTCGAATCACGACGAACGGGCAGCTATGGGGCATCAACAAATTATTTGTGCTCAAGTTCACTCCGAGGTGTGATGTTAAACTCTCCTTCGTTAATTGTGGCTATTATCTTCAGAGAATCTCTGTCCTGTACTGTAGATTTTTCATGGAGAAAACCGGATAAAGTCGAATTGGATTACGTTGAAAACGATGAAAAAGAAAGCCTTTAACGAGAATTTACGAGTATGTACGTATTCGCATTTACGAATATTTCAATTGTTTTACATATACGAGTACTCTATGGTTTCCTACAAATGCCTGTACAGAACGATTTTCTATTTTTACTCTGGATCCTTAAAAGGAGCTGGCCTCCCTTGTGCGAAGGATTTATTTTGTTGCAAGTATCAAGAAAGAAGTATTAAATAAAGGATATTAACTATTGTACTACTACTATTGTATTAATACAAATGAATTGTATTTGTTGAAATAAAAAAAATCAAAGTTAATCAATTTATTCTGTATTCCTAATTTAGCTAATTTTTTTTTATTTTTAAGAAAATATGTGAAAGTTGTATGGATTCATCAATCCTCAACGAAAAATATCACCACTTCTTCGCGCGACCTGATGGATTGCTATCTTTTAGGCAGCAATTCGTGTGATGTTGAATTAAAATTATTTGTACATATGTATGTGGAGTAAAACATTCCAATATGTCAAGCCATATGAGAGTGAATTTTATTTTATTGTTCATTGTTGCAGCGAATATGTTCCTTATAAAAGCTCAAACATTAGAGATTTCTGCAAGTGAGATATATGGTAGGTGGGCAAGGCCTTCATGAGCCAACAGCAGCATTCACACTTTTGGCTGGCACCAATGATTAGACGCTTTGGGGATTGCTTTTTGAAGTAGACTTGTGAAATAGGGACGATTCGTAACCAAGTACCTTCTAAGAGCCGTATCATTAAAATGCATTTTAGGTCGGATTAGGTTTATGGGCCGGTCGTTGTTGTTGATTTTTTTTTTAGTTACCTAACTATTATAAATAAAAAAAATTATAGAATTAATGTTAATGGGTGTAGGATTTGTTTTTTTTTTGAATAAAACGAACAATTGTTGAGGTATCTCGTAGAATGAGACAATTCTGCTTATTAACGAAGCCGCCAATGTAGAAATGTGCCTCATCCGAAAACACGATTTTCTTGCAAAAATCAATATCAGCATGCATGTTTTCCAGAACCCAATCCGAGAACGTACGGCGCTTCAGTTCATACGTTAATTGGACATTGAACGCATGGGGAGAAATCAGGCTCCTGAGAACAGTGACGAGTAGAGGTATGTGGGTCGTTTTCGACACTTTTCTTTACTGCGGCGATATTTTCTATTGAACGTCCGGAATGAACACGTTTCGGTATCTTCATGTGCTGAGCCCGTCTCTTGGAAGTTTTTGATTATATTGCGCACATGCGTCTGAGACAAGTAGTTCGACACAACGTTGTACATGAACATCCAAACATTGAAGAAAATTCTTGGCTTGAAATTAATCCATTTTAGACAAGTTACGTTGGAATGACCACATATTCGGTGTCGTCAAAAATGTTGCGAAATGTCTAGGTTTCCTCAAGCGATGTAAGAAATACTTTACCCCCTCTGATCTGGCCTCAATATATAAGGCATTTATCCGTTCGAAATTGAAGTACAATGCCCACATCTGGTCGGTTGCGCCCAAAAGATCTCTGCATTTGCTAGATAGGATCCAAAACCGTGCAATAAAAGTCATAGGTGATACTAATATCACTCAAACAATGGACACCCTTGAACACCGACGTAATGTCTCGTGTCGCGCTCTGTTTTATTGCTATTTCCACCACCAGTGCTCGCTTATGGAATGCCCTGTTTAGCTCTTTATTTCCTAGTCATTATAACCTTCAAACATTTAAAACAACGTTCACCGGTACCTCTCTTTCCATCCTCCCTGATTTTCCTTCTCCCGCGCTGTGTGCAAACATTTTAAGGGTACTTAAATCCCTTGAGCGTGAGCTAATTATAAAAAAAAACACGTAGACATCAAACCACTGGGTATATACCATACGAGTATAAATCGCATCGAATAATAATTTTCATGGCTTTGGTTCGAAATACATGAAGTCGCCTTATGTGTTCTTTATTCCCCTTGGAAAAAATTGTTGAACAGAATTCGAAATATGTTATATATATTTATAACAGTATTAAATATGTCTTGTGGTAATGTTTTTTCCAAATCTGTTTATATATCTTTTTTGATATGTTCATTTGATGGTCTAAAACTGCACCAAGATATTTTAGTTCTTGTATTTGTTCAATCATTTCACCGTTTATTTTTACATGAATGCGTTCAACACTGTTTAAAATCATACACTTTTTATTTTTTTATATTTATTACTGGCTTATCCCATAATTTCTTTAAATCTGTCTCTACATGATTTTTAAGAATTTTACGATTGTTACCATTTATGCATCATCGGCGAATAGAGACATTTGACTGTTTTTCACCACAAGTACCACCTTATGCAAAATAAAAATAACAAAGGGCCGAGAATAGCTCCTTGCGGGACACAAAGAGACCTATCACAATCACTGGAAATTTTACCATTTAAGCTAGTTCTTTGGTTTCGATCAGAGATCCGGTTCGGAAACCGAATAATTTTTTGATTAAAATGTTATTATCATAAATGTATTTATAAAATTGTTGATATGCTCACATGTTGATCGGCCTAAATTGTTTACATGCCTTAGTGCAAGACTCTTTAGGAATAGAGATAGCTGTGCACTCCTTTAAATTTTTTGATTATCGGGCCAATCATACCAAAACAATATTGAATAATTTGTATATTAAGACCGCAAGCATTTGCCTAAATTCATAGATATTTATTTCCCGAAAATTAAACCTAGATTGAAGGAAAGACAAACTCATGCAATGAATCAGATACGGGTATCGAACTATTTATCTCATTTTCACTTTCTACAATATGAAAAAGGCGTTAAACTTTTCAGCCATTTGAGTATCGCCTCATTTCTTTCTGTTTTGGTTTTTATTTTGCACTAGGGTCTTAATTGTCTCTCACATTTGAAGTGTAGAAGTAGAGCAGTAACTACTTTACTGCACTTAGATGAGATACTTAGGAGCCCATTAAGATGCCCTTCCGTAGGGTATATCCCATTTAGGGGCTTCGTGTTTTTCCTTCGTACAAATAATCAATCTACATTGCAGGTGGATACACACCTACCTTCTTTGGCTGCCTTGTCATGGCAAGAAGGCTTAAGAGGCAAAAATTCTGAGGTTCTTGGAAAAATCCAAGTGAGATGTCGAACTGAGCAACAAAGACGTTCAAACTAGATAAATGGTTAACAGTATGGAGGTGACTCTACAAGATTTTAATCCAGGTAGTTCTCGCAATAGGGATAATCCGACCGGGTCTTCTTGACCACGTCCGGGCACGAACCCTGTTGGCCCTAATCAACATACTAAACGAACCCGCTCCTGATATAAGTACCGGAGTCAGATCATTCGATTCCGATGATTCTTATAGCTCTTACTACGGCACGGCTGGAACGATGAAGAAAGCACCGGAGAGGAAGACGTGAGGCAAATGCTCGGCGCAGGACATGGAGCCGGCAAGTGCTGTAGAAGGCGCGAGTGGCAGAAGTCTCACTCCTCCACCGGGAATAGAGAAGAGAAACAGATTGGCCAAAATGACACCCGCAGAAACCGACCAAGATCTCAGAACTGAAACTGGCGCTATTGAGCTCTTGGTGGTGTAAGGGAACTTTCGCCAAGACTTGGGACTTGTTACCGAGGAGGGCCGTCTGGATCTACATTGCTATAATAAGGTGAATTATAACCACAAACATAATATTGTATTTTACTTTAAAAATATTCAAAAGTCCATGATTGAAGTAATAAAAGATAATCCGAATACGAACTATTTTTTAAATGTATTTTTTTAGGTGTATCACAAGAGCATTTTTTTTATTTTGTATACAATAAAATATTTCACTGATTCATTGCAGGTTAAACAGTAAAGAAAAAAGTAAACACACTAGCAGTTCTAATAAAATAATATCAGATTTCTTGGAAACAGTCGTCAACATCGGGTGTAATGTCCAATAAACCTATCATTACAGGAGAGTATTATTCTGCTTTGAGATAATTTTCGGTTTCGACATGTCCTAACGAAGAAATAAGTGGGTCCGATGAGGCTGCAAGCATGTAGAATAAGTCTTCATTCTGCCACACCCTTACATGTATTTCGATATCTGTATTTGTAGTCTTCATTTTTGGATTTTGGAGCTTCTTCGAACTCCAAGTGGTAACGATTGATACTCGATCATACGAGTATTTTAACTGTGGCGAACGTTTTATGAAGAGCAGGTGTGCGTTCTTTAATAACTCTGTTGTTTTCTTGACATACTTCCCAAACTTGACAGTGTTAACTTTTTCCCTGCAATTCCAACATTAAGTATTACTTGAAGACTCGTTATTACCTCTCTATTGACCCCAGTTATGTGTTTTTTGCAAGAATTAGACGCATGTATATGAAACACGACCGCAGTCGTTTCGGTTTGAACACCAACTCCGCTTTATTATTTTAAACTATTTATACATTCTGATCTCTTATACGATCTTATCCGTTACACAGAATTTGAGATAAGGCTATACCATTTTTCCATTACTTCCTCTCGGCTGCTGAAACGCGTTCCCCGTAGTGGTTTTTTAACTCGATTGAACAGAAAGAAGTCACAGGGAGCCAATTTAAGTAGGTGAATTCGGTGGCTGTTCGATGGCATTTTTCGTCAAAAAATTACGAATAATGATGGCAATGTTCGCCGGTGCGTTATCATGGTGCAAAATCCACGAGTTTCCTGCCCACAATTCTGGTCTCTTTCGACTAATTCTTGGACGGATCCATAGGCAATGTTCAAGTCCTCCGCTATTTCTCTGATGGTTAATTTGCGGTTATTGACCAACATTTCTTTTACTTCATCAAGGTTTTCGTCGGTTTTCGATGTCGATGGTCTGCCACTGCGTTCATCATCTTCGATTGACTCACGACCACTTTTGAACCGCTTGTGCCACTGGTAAACGACCATTTTCTTTAGAGAATCGTTGTCGTAACACTTTTCCAATATTTCTAATGTTCGCTCAGCATTAAACCCGTTTTTTACGCAAAATTTAATACAAGTTCGATGTTGCAAATTTAAATCCATTTCTAAAATTGTAAAAAACCGCCAACACACACAGAAATAGATGTATCCTTGGCTGCGTAACTTTTGCAAATATCAAGCTATGACGCTAAGGTTTAGACGGAATATCAACAACAGATTTACCAACTTAACAAAAATAACTGAACTCAAATCGGAACAATGGGAGCGCTACACGGTGGGTGTGGTGCGGGAACTTTTTGAACAAGGTTGTATAAGACCCCAGCCATCCCATTTCCAATATACGGCGCAAAAGGATTGACATTGGGGAAGATGGTTAAAGATGTCGTTAATCATTCTAATAGCAAAGGTGTTTAAGTTATTTGTGGTTCCATTTGCGTTGAAGGGCTTTGGGGAAAGACGTCCAAAAAGTGAACATCGTTCGCTTAAGAAGGCTAGGACATATATATAGAGATAATACAAACCTACGCTTCTGCGTTTCGATTTATTGGGAAACTTCTGACCGTCCTATAACTTGGATTGGGTCTGCAGGACAACAATCATATTCGTAGCCTAGTGCTTGCCTTGCCTTCCAGTGGTGGTCTCCGGTAACTTCACGAGTAAGATGCTACTGGCAAGGGCATAGTCGGGCAGTAGTATAATACTGCCCTTCGCCGTCATAGGGCTCACAACCCCATATGGAAAAGATTAAAAAAAATATGACAAACCATTTAATGGCCTCGGATAGAAATGGATTCACTGTTGACAACCCTTGCAAACGTCAAACGTTTAAAGGACAACGATGTTCGAATCTACACGTGAAATGTTCGGACCCTTAACAGGCCATGAGCAGCCGAACAGTTAGCAGAAGTCCTTGACTGCTATCACGCAGATACCACCGCCATCTAGGAAGTGCGATGGGATGGCCCAAAGGTGAATGGCAGAGCTGTAAAATAATGTAATCATTTTGGCATTTGATTCATTTAAATTCACTCCGATATATTGCAATTCAATGACTTTAACTTAAAATAAATAAATCAGCATTTATTTTGAACTTCTGATTGGCCAATCATTTTCTGCAATTAAAATCTTGAAGTCCAAATGAATGCTATCATTTTGATTGCTCTGCATTTCACTTTGAATTCAGTACCATTCATTGCATTTACTTGAAGTCTTTAAAGTCTTTATTGAAGTCATTGCATTGAAACAAGTTCTCGTGAGTTTTTAGTGTGACTTCAAGGAATGCATTCCTCAATGATTGCATTATTTTACAGTTCTAGTCTGAATGGTATGGTGATTGCTATAGTAAAAAAAAACAACACTTGTTCAGATGCGGATTTGACATATGCGGCAGAACTAGGTTAGAAGTCTTGAGCTTCCAACATCGGAGCGAGCGTCTTATGATAATCCGCATCAATGATAAATTCGCTAACATAAGCCTAATATGTGTCCATGCTCCTGCGGTAGACAAGGACAATGCCACCAAAGAATATTCTTCTAGAACAATTTGTAAACCTAGCGTAAACGACACCAAGTCTTGCAACGGGCTTAGAGTTATTGGCTATATCACCATAGCAAGCACCTGTTTGCCTTATCTCGATATAGACAAGGGAACATGGTGGTCTCCGGATCATCAAACGCTAAATCAAATTTATCACATTGCCAACAATGACTTGGGTCATTACCATGTAGCGAATGTGGATTTCCTAAGAGTGAATTACTCTGAGAAGATATAACGTAGAAATGCTGCAATCGCAAGATTGCAGAGTCAGTGCTGGGAATATGGAAGAAACTTTTTCTACAGACTGTATAACGAAGAAGTCCAACAGGCAGATCCTGTAAATCGGTTCCCACCATCTTTTGATCGATTTTAAGGCCCCATATGACAGGGTTTATAGAGACGAGCTAAGTGGAGCCATATCTAATTTTGGCATCCTTGCAATTGAGAACGCCCGCTGCTTCGTCAAGGTGTCGCTAACTATTTTATTTTTTTTTATAGTCAACGCACGCTCAAGGGGTTTTTGTACTCTTAAAATATTCGTACACAGCGCGGGCGAAGGAAATTAAGGGAGGAAGAAAAGACAGGTACCGATGTACATTGTTTTTAAATGTTTGCAAGTTATAACGACCAGGAAAAACAGAAGTCGGCAGGGCATTCCATAAGCGAGTTGTACGGTTTAGGAAAGAATCACGATATTTTAGAGTACGTCCGAAAATGGGCTTGAGAGTATACTGATGAGCATTCATAGCGACACGGGTGTTACGGTTGAAAGTTTGAATGGGCGGAATGCTACTGGCGATTTCAATGGAGCACTGGTGGTGGAAATAGCGATAAAACAAAGTGAGACAAGAGACATTACGTCGGTGTTCGAGGGTGTCAATTGATTGACTGATATTAGTATGACCAATTAGTTTTATCGCACGGTTTTGAATCCTATCTAGCAGGTGCAGAGATGTTTTAGGAGCACCTGACCAGATGTGGGCATTGTACTCCTGTTTTGGACGGATAAATGTCTTATATACTCGTATTGTGGCCAGATTAGAGGGGGTAAAATATTTCTTACATCGCTTGAGGAAACCTAGACATTTCGCAGCATTTTTGGAGACATCGAATATGTGGTCATTCCAACGTAAGTTGTCACTGATACACATACCGAGAATGAAAAGTTTATCGGTTTCGACGATGCAAGTGCCATTCATGGATAATGGCTGGATATTTGAATTTCGCTTTAATGACAGCAGACAGCATTGAGTTTTGGAAGCATTAAATTCCACTCGGTTGATAGTTCCGCAATTGGTTATGCTGTTAATATCGGAATTTAATGAGCTTAACATACGCTGCCTTTCCCGTTCTACAGCCGAAGAGCAGGGTCGTGAGTCCGGGAACGAATATGAGAAGCGCTGTCTTGTGACTTCTTTAATATCATCCTTGAATGAATTGTGCGGAAGTCAAAATCGACCACTGGAATAATGGGTTTCACAGTAAATGAAGGAAAAACCAAGTATATGCTGTCAAGAAGAAGAGACACACAGAATAGTAGAATTGGACAGAACATTCCAGCCAACTGCTATTATTTCGAGATAGTAAGGGACTTTGTCTTGGCTTGTTTGCTTGTCCTTTGCTTTGCTATAAATTCTGCCAGTACCACTTCAGTAGAAATAAAACGAAGAATCACTCTTACCAATCTGTTTATTTGGGCGAAGAAAGCAATTGAGTAGTAAGGCCGTAGTTAAGGCCTATCCCGATCCAGTCCTACTTTATGGCACCGAACCATATACTTTGTCGAAAGCAGATGATGATATCTTCAGTGGTTTTGATAGGAAAATCCTTCGAAAAATATTCGTTCCCTTTTCCGTTGATGGGCTTTGGATGATAAGATTCAACAACGAAGTATACGATCTATACAGCGACATCGACCTCATCAGGAAACTGCGTACGAGTCGCGTGAGATGGATAGGACATGTAGATCGAATGGACACCGATGCTCCGGCCTGCTGAGTCTTCGAATCTAACCCGGAGGGACAACGCAATAATGGAAAACCTACCCTTATGTGGCGCGCACAAGTAAAAGGAAACCTCAGTCGATTTGGTTGCGCAACTGAAGGAAGTTATTTGATTAACGAGCTCACTGGAGAGCCTTTTTAATCGATGCCCAGGTTCACCCTAAACTGTGGCACCATCGAAGTAAGTAGCTAAGGGAACTGCGTCACAATCTATAAGCCGTTACCGCGAATTTTGGGTTGGGGGCATCATCGAACCATTCTTCTTTGAAAATGCGGCTGGTCAGGCAATAACAGTTAATTGTACTAGTTATTCCGACATGAAATGAGTAGTATAGATTTTTCTGCCTGAATTGTACTATATATAGATGTGGACGACATGTCGTTTCAACAGAGCGGTGTCAGATGGCGTACAGCCCAAGAAACAATGAGTTAGTTCCTAATCTTGTAATATCCCGATCAGAATTGGGCGTAGATCATAAGATTTAACGCCGCTGGACTTTTGGTTGAAGTCAGAGATTTATACCAACAAGCCCACGACCACACTCGTCTTGAAGGTACGATGCTTGTATCATCGAAATTCAGTTACATTTAAGCAAAACTGTTATGTATACTGTATACTGTATACTTTATGAATCAATAAAAAATACACAAATTTTAATTAACTACCTGTATTTTCTATCAAAATTACTTCACGCGTGTATTTTGGTACACCTTCTATTACATACTGTAGTCTGGCAATAATTATATATCTTTAACCCTCTACTGCATGAATTAAATCCTGAGTAGGAAAAAAATTAAAGACTCTTAAAATGGTTTTGTTTAAGAGTTTTTAAGCAACTTTTATTAATATGAATTAAAAATTGTTATTAGTTTAAAAAATAAAAAATCAAGTCATAAATGGCTTCGTATGCGTCAAGTGTTACGAGAACAGTGCAGTATTTAGTTATACAATACATTTATCAAATCTGATTGCAACTGACTAGCTGCAACGCCAACCATCTTTTTTCAAAAGTGATTTGTTTGTTTCGCGTATATTCTCAAAAACGGCTAGTTTTGAAATCATTTAATGGCAGGCGGAAGTTATTCTGACCGAGCCATACGTTTACTGAGCATAAATCGTCACGCGAAAATACATTTTCCTTTAGCACTTTTTTGACCGCAAAGGGACTCTGTATAAACCAAGCGTGGAATCGAGAAAATTAAGGCCACCCATATATTTGTTATACTTAAACCTCGACAGCTTGGGGAGCAGGAATATCTCTGTACTATTTTTCTTTCCCTGTTTGGTGAGGATTGGCTTGCTTCCAACACACTGTGGCAGAATGTTTGCAGCCTTGTTATCAAACTAGGATACCAGTCCCAATTTCACTCCACCACCACCTTGTTTTTTAAGTCCTTTCTCTATTGACATTTTAGAATTGGGGACTCCGTTTATTCTGACTGTGCCCAAAAATGGTAATCCATTTTCGTACAGGTGAACTTGCAATTTGGAACTGTGATACCAATTATCGGGAAAAAATTGGTGGTTGACATGTTTAACCACTGTTGATGTAAGCTTCGTCACTAAGTTTGCAGTGCCTCCTAAATGAGGGACATTTTCAGAGAAGGTGCTACTCTGCTCTCCAGCAAAAGTTTTGTAGTCGAAACTGAATCTTGAAACTTCACTTAGAATTTTGTTCTCGTAACCCCACTTGTGTGGCTGGGTTATACTGATTCAGTTTGTGACGGCAGTTAATGGGTATTATTTGCTCACCCACCGCAAGAAGCTCTACTTTTGGAATAAGTATTTTAGAATCCGTTGACATATTTTTTTCCAAAAATGGTCTTATATTAAAAAGTTTGTCCCATCCATCAGTTCCAAATGGCTTAAATCGGTGTTATCACTCAAGCGTAAGTACCTTTTTATTGTTTCCGACTGGTCAACAGATTTATTCCAATAAGCGGCAGTTGAACACAAAACATGTAAATCACCATATCAACGAATTGTTCCATTTCTGTTCTTATTACTCGTTTTCTGGCATAGTTATATTGTTTTGAAGAGCTTTTAAGTTTGACTGAACGAAGACAAATTGAAGTAACTCCTCCGTAAAAAGGCCGAAAAACAGTCCTCCGTGTTTTCAGCCCAATCACCGATCCTGGCTATTCAATAGCACCCGTTAATTGAAAATTATTTTCATCGTACGGATCCAAATATTCTTTTCTCCAATACAAAACATTTTCAGGCTTGTCTTTTTTTGTTTTGAAGCCGATGCAACTACAATAGTTCGATTACAGACTCAGACTCGGTGTCAGTTTAGGGCACTATAAGGCAATCGCTGTTTCTTAGTGCGGTCTCAAATTCCACATCAGAGTCTGCTACGTCTTCATCATCACTTTTAGATCAAAGTTTAAATTTAGATGAAAGTTTAAATTATCCATCTGTGAAGAATATTGAAATGATATAAGCAAGAATATGAAAAAAAAAATCGAAAACGCAACTCTTAATGCATACGAAGCCATATATGGCACCGTGAAGAAAATCACTAGTAAGGTAAACTAATACCACTTTTGCACTCAAAATTGATTCATAACATTTTAAACAATGTATTTTTTCTCAAAATAATTTTTTTGTTAACTATACTTGCGGAATACTTATAGTAATTAGCACTTAAAATCGCAACTTATTTGTTACTTCCGTTTTTAATGCGCGCTCGTGTTGGTACCACACGTATAAATTAATATCATTAGCTATAATTATCATTATCAGACAGAAAGAAAAGTACCGTTTGTTTTGCTAAGCTAATGGAAAAAAATGATTTCAGGTCATGGAAAAGGTTTTCTTGGAAAAATATGCATCATAAAATGCATAGCCATATTTGGCTTCGTATTCGGTAGAGCGTTAATATTTTATGTTATCGACATCTAGGTAAATATTTTACAAACAACTATTTTTAAAAAAAATATTTTTACTACAGAACAGACATCTTAAAACTAGAATTTTCCCGGAGAATTTCAATAAAACTGATAGAAATACCACTGGCATGCAATTACATAAATTGTTGGTCTTCTAACTCATCATAATAGTTTTTCAAATATTTTATCCATCAGACAGCGAAGTTAAATATAAAGCAATGGCAAGCGATATACCTACGTATACGTAAATTTATCAACGTAGGCTTGTGTGAGGATAATTCATTACCATGTAATGAAGTATCCACAAAATCCATTTACCAATTTGTACGAACATAATGGGGACAGGATTTTCGTAATTAATTGTTTGCTATCCTCTTTTGGACACAGAATGTGATTTAAATTTTGCTAAACGATGCATTTTCCCGCCCAAGATACGAGTACATTGTTATGGTTGCTGTTATGGCTTTAACCCTTATCCTGTACTTAAAAAAAAAACACTCACATGGTATTTGTGGGTCAAATTTGCCCAATGTACTTTTCATTTAGCAATGTAATTTTTTGCTCAGAATGATTTTTAGAAATAAGTTTTGAACATTTTGAGCATTTTGTTGAATATTTCGTACTGTTGAAGCGGCTTGGTCACAAGTAGCAGCGAGATCTCTTTAATATTGACACTGTAGTTTGTTCTGGATTTTTTCGTGTTTGGGCAATTTTGACCCATGTGTATAGGATAAGGGTTAATGTTTTTCTCGAGAATTCCTGGGTGCCGTTGTATGCCATGGGTGGCCCTGGCTCAACTGGTAGTGTATTGGCTTCCCAATCGGACGGTTCGGGGTTCAATGCCAGCCGTGACCGAAAGACATTTTTTTCAATTTACACTAATAATTCAGTCTCCACATTAAATTTTGAATGCCACCCATAGAGCGAAATATTATTTTTAGAATAACATTAAAACTACGTATCTATTGTCGACAGAAGCTTAAGAAGAACTCGCGGGACTCACATTTATTTGGTGACCGATTTATTTCCTTTTACAGGCTTACAAATTATTGATAATTCCTATTTCCTTATTGGTGATGGCGTGTAGCTGTAGTTAACTTTGTCGACAACTACGCTAGAGGATTTTACAATAGAAAACTCTTCAGCCGACAATAGAGGGCTATTATGCATATAAAAGAATCTCTCGTTTCTCCTTCGTTAGGAGGAAATATATAAAATGCGAAAAGAATATTGATTGAGAGATTTAGAGACTAAGATTTAGTCCATCCCGGACTGTTACGCAAACAATTACAAATTTGTATCTCCTTATTTTTGGCTGGCACTACAACGCTCGCTCACTCCGGACCCTTTTAAAATGTTTTGCTAACAGCCCCCACTTTACGCGTGATGACGGCAGTTAGCAGGATAAATTGCATTCAAGTTTTCCTCCGCGTTGTCTTCCCAACGAAGGCTTCTCGGCTAGAGCCTCGTTGTCCAAGCCTTATTGGCAAGATTTATTACGAGTATACCTATTTTTGTTAAACATAATTCTTGATCATATTAAAAGTCAAGTTTTCCACAGTCCAAGGAATTTCGTCTTGTCTCATTCTAATGTCTGGAAAATGCCACACTGATACCTCGTGCATTGGTGCCTTCAATGTTAATAGCATCGGAATACCTGAAAATACCCTTATAGATGATAACTTCGGAGGTGTTGGGGTTTACAGAGCGAATTATATTCTGCATTTGTTGCGAAATTTCCCAGGATGTATTTATTTCTTAATTCATTATTATTTGATAGCCGGCAATAAAAAAAAACCAACAAAGGTAACGAAGGAATGGAAACGAACCAATTAGGTGGTGATAATTATAAAGAAAATATCAAATACGACAGCCGTCAAATTAAGCGTAAAATATTTAAATCTGGCAACTGGCATAGTGCTGCTTTTTCGGCTGCTCAGCTCAGGTGGGTTTGTGTAGGATACAAAAGTATTTCGGAAGACTTCCGTAGGCATCACATAAGTTTTTTCTTTTTCAAGTAAGAAGTACTTTGTGGCTTGGGAGTGAGTTCAAAAGGAAAACAAAACACGGAGTAGTTCTCTTCATGACAGTTTATTACAAAAAAAGCCCCGTAACATAGGTCGAGGTCCATATTTATCTCATTATAGAGCACGGTACATATGTACTATTTTAGCGGGAGGATCATCCGATCGCCAGACAGCTACACATATCAAGTTTGTATGCGTAATCACAGTGTGTTGCGTAAAAACGATGACACTATCATTTGAATAAGAAATAATAGCCTACAACTTAAATGCAAAATATCAAATTCAGCAACAAATAAAAGAATAACTCGAAATAAAACGCATTTTTATTTTTGTTACGGGATATTGATGATTAGTAACTATGTACGTTATTTAACAAATTTAAGCGCAAACACTTGCACAATTTTTTGTTTTTTATTTATTTTATTCTTTTGTTTGCTTGTTTGCCAAACATTTTAAGGCTTTCTTCACACTGGCACGGGCGTGGCAAATGTTTATCCACAAATCTGCCCCATGTTGTGAGCATACATTTTTACCAATGTCAAAAATTGTATTATACGCTGTTCTGGATCGAACTACTATACTCGTACGATGATCCTGTGGCAATATATCTATAATGAATTCAAACCCAATTATTGCTTGTTATTGATTGTCGAAAGATTTAAATCAGTCGTTGCGATAGTTTTCTATCGAGCGATTGTCGTCTATAGTCTAATCAAACAGGAGCTTTTTCTTCTGCCGCAGACCTATCGTATTGACTTTCTAACTAAAACGCTACCAAAATTCCTAAATGTGTTAGATCACCCGATAAGAAAATTCCTTCTACAATAAAAATAATAATGATGTGTGTGGCTGGAAAGATCACAGTAGAATTAATTATTATAGCCAATTACAGTGTGTTCCGGACAGTGACACAGATGATGACAATATGGACGAAATTATCGCGAATAATGTCTCATCAAAAAAAATGCATATTCCTCCAAATAAATTGCTACAAAAATCGCCTGATCATGTTCACAAACTAATGAATTCCCTAAATATTGCTGACAATTGCATTAAATAGATATAAATTGGAATTAAAATTATTTGCGAATTCATAGTTTCTTTTAACACCGTAATCGCTAAACATAAAACAGAGAATTGTCAATTTTTCTCTCACGAACTTAAAAGTGAAAAAGCATTTAAAGCGTTTTTGTACGGTGATAGTGAAATTGACACTTACTTAAAGACGAACTAATTAAATTAAAATTAAAATATTTGGACGTTACAAAAATAACTAAACAATACGAACGCTACACTGACCATTTCTATCTCATTTCCCTGGAAAATGGTTCAGCTAGGTTATTTGATTTAAAAAAGAACTATCGCTCTATTTTGCATACTCAGGTTAACTGTGGTCTACAAAAAAAATCCGCGGAAAACAAACACAATGCCATAACTGTCAGATGTATGGCCATAGTGAACGAAATTGCCACATAAGACTGTGGACTGTAGTGAATATAAGACTGTGGATTGTAGTGAATCAAATGTCATCGAATGTGCTAATTGTAAAGATTCTCACAAAGCCACCGATCCAACGTGCGTCAGCAGACCTTTTTATCAGGAAATGAAGGAGAAATCTGCAAGGAAAAAGTCCGACTCTCTTAACGCTTCTTCTCATTCACAGGCACAACTGCGATCACAAGAATTTCGTCATACTGAACAAGTGCGTAATCAGCATCTTTTTGTATCGTTTCGTTCCTTGAATGATTTCCTCCCGCTTCCACCGCCACAACGTTAGTGACAAGTTCCACTGAAAAGCGGCGCTGCTGCCGCCAATCTAAATCCACTAACACGTAATGTGTGTGAGAACCGCTCTCTGTCTTCATTCGACACCATCGTCAACAGTAATGCTTTCAGCAGCATTCCAGGCAATATATCTCTAAATGCTTTCCAATGATGATTCTACGCTTTTCATCATCATCAATTTTAATTGCAGGAGATATTAATTGTCGCCATAGGGATTGGGGTTGTATTAGAGCAAATGCAAATGCAAACATATTTTGCTGTCTATCTTATATGTTCCCAATTTCTGTCAAGTATCCTCCTTCTCCCACCTATTTTCCAGCTAGTTCTCGTGGTAGTCCTTCTGTCCTGGACTTATTTATTACCAATATGCCTAGTCTAACTAGTCATCCTTTATCCTTAAATGAGCTTAGCTCTGACCACAACCCGGCAGTTTGTCGTCTTCAATGGTCGGGTGAAGAAAAGGCACAATACATTTTAAAAATGCTAACTGAACACGCTTCCGTTCTGAAATAAAACATACGAGTACATAGGTTGCGCAATGTTCCAATGAATATGGATAATGTTTTGTGCAAGAAAGATATTGATTCTATTGTCAAAAATTTTTCTGCTAAGCTCTGTTAATGAATCTGTACCCAAAAATTCAAAAAAAAAGTCACTTTAATAAACTACCCTCCCATATCTTGGAGTTAATTAAATTACGAAATATTAGCAGAAGATATTGGAAAAGATATCGCCAGGCCATATTTCGATACCAAATGCGTTATCTAAAAAACCAGGTTTCCCATGAAATTTTGCAGCACCGAAACGCTGAATGGAATTATAGACTCAGTAGCTTGGACAAAAGTGCAAAACCGTTCTGGAACATTGTGAAGTTTATAAAAACCAAAAACAGAGAGTTACCGTGTCTTGAAAATGCATCCAGTATCTAGTTTACGGACATTGAAAAGGCGAATGCACTTGCCTCCAGTTTTGCAAATAATCATCTTGTATCTCAACATCTAGGTGATGCATATACAAATAATCTGGTGAGAAACACTGTTGATGCTTTCACTTCAGCGAACGCTAATTGCGTATCAAATGTGTTTGTAAACGCATTAAAAAAGTAGAAGGCACTGATTATATACGTAATCTGTACCACAAAAAACTGCCCAAAATAGGCATCAAATTTATTACCTTTATAATAAACGCCTGTATTAAATTACAATACTAACCTGATGCCTGGAAAAAAACTAAAGTGGTGCCAATACTAAAAGCTGGCAAACCACCAAAGCATCCAGAAAGCTATAGGCCTATAAGTTTATTAAGCAACTTAAGTAAAATATATGAGAAGGTTATAAAGGAAAATATTTTAAAATTCATCTATGAACATGATATTTATCCCAACGAACAATTTGGCTTTAGACATTTCATAATACTTCCCATCAGTTATTTAGAATCTGCAATTCTGTTGAAAGTAATCGTTCTCAAGGTAAATCTACTGGGATGATACTACTAGACATCAAAAAAGCTTTTGATTCCGTTTGGCATGAGGGCCTTATTTACAAAATGATCAGTTTTAGATTCCCTCCATCTCTATGTTAAATTGTGCAGTTTTTCTTTTCTAATCGTTGTTTTAATGTCCAGCGTTTCCAGCCTAGTAAATTTTAATGCAGGGGTACCACAAGGCTCAGTTCTCGGACCTGTCCTTTATAATATATATACGTCCGATTTTCCCGATATACCAAACTGTGATGTAGCTACTTTCGTAGATGACACAGCCATATATTCATCAAATCAATTCGCTCTCAACATTGTGAGGAATTTAAAAGATGGAATGGATGTACTGCCAAAATATTATACTAGATATAAAA
Organism: Volucella zonaria; assembly: GCA_963966105.1. Lineage (NCBI taxonomy): Eukaryota > Metazoa > Arthropoda > Insecta > Diptera > Syrphidae > Volucella > Volucella zonaria. Next base: position 19,693,093 of record OZ014532.1, on the reverse strand, counting down.
TTAAGCTTAATGAAGGAAAAACTCAAACGATCTTTTTCACCCGAAAAAGAAAAGCTTGTTTTCTTCCCAGCAACCGACTACAGCTAAATGGGACCAATATAAATTGGGTACCTACGATAAGGTATTTGGGTATCCCTTTGGACACTAAACTCACGTTTAATGACCACTTAAACAAAATATTAAAGAAAATAGGAATTGCAATTAAGATGTTGTATCCTTTTATAAACCGCAATTCGTTGCTTACAATTGCAAATAAAATTATTCTCCACAAAATGATTTTTCAGGCAATTCTATTATACGGTTGCTAAGTATCACAAAAGAAAATATTAAAAATGATGCTTAACCTATATGTGCTTGCCTTATAAGAATCATATTTGTTATTTATCCTACCTTGTTATAACTTATTTAATGTTAATTGTTAATTAATTTATTTATTTTCACATTTATTCTTGATTATTTATTTATTTACTTATTTATTTATTTATTTATTTATTTATTTATTTATTTATTTATTTATTTATTTATTTGTTTTTGTTTTGTTTGTTTTTTTTTTCGAATTTAAGTTTTTTTCGTATTTTCCTTCAAAGTCGATTTCATATCATGCTATAATGTCATATAAAAATATAAAAAAACATATTTCAATAGAAAGGTAATTACAATTATCAAATTATTGTATTGTAAAATGTGCGCTTACAAACTACCTTTGTAAATTTATATATACGAAATAAAAATATCTATCTATCTAAAAGATTTAAATAATAAATATTAATCTTTATGAGATAATTAAAGAACACATTTAGTTAAGGTTAATAAAAACCTAAATCAGGCAATGGATCTTCCTCTGTTTATGTAAGCAAACGGTATTTTACGACGATTTATATTTTTTAAAAGGTTCGTTGATACCCGCAGAGCTTTATATCAATTTAAACAATACCAGACTGGAACTGATTCAAGTTGAAGGAGTTCCAAATTGAAAGAGATAATCTTGAACTTATGAAGGAAAATCAAACCTTAAAGAAAGATGATAACCTTAACCTTTTAGTGGTTTTCCTACCACCAATGCCAAACATATCTACGATGAAAAATGTCCGCTTTCGAATGGGTTTAAGCAAATGGCTCTAGGAATTAGTAACCAGATCTCCAAACAATATTTCAACGTAAAACACTTTGAACGTCATAAACAACATACATTTGTTTTTAATTGTTTTTTTTTTATTAAAAAAAAGAACTTAACACTCGGTGGGTATGACTGTGATGCCAAACCATGTGTTAATTTTTTCGGAAAATCGGAGAGAAAGAGAACAAAAGATGCTTGGTCTCAGTGGCTATTTCGCTTCATGGATGGCATCCAACATTTAATTAGTAGACTAAATTATTAGTGTAAATTGACTACATGTTGTATTTAGGCAACCATTCATCTCACGACATTTTAGTTGCCTGACAACAAGTCTTTAGGTCACGGCTGGTATTGCACCCCGAACCGTCCGATTGGGAAACCAATACACTACCACTTGAGCCACGGCCACCCATCTTGCCTTAACTTAAAAGTTAGTCTTTTCTTTTCTGAGATTGGTATTTTCAAATTTGTTTATTGCTTTCATATCGTATAATACAATGGGTTCAGTTAACCCACAGAGATTCCACAAGTTCAAAGTCGAGAAATCATCTTGACTTCACACATGCACTTGTGGACATTGCATTACACCACCCAATGTAAATCGCTGCAACACAGAAACGAACTATCATTTCCCACGACTTAAACTAGGAAACTGCTGATGCAACCAAATACCCTTGCATGCACTGTAAACACCATACTATACGTAGGTGTAAAGTAAGATAAGTTAGACTTTAGGTTTAGTGCTATTTTTGGAGTGATCGAATAAAGATCTATATTATAATACTTGAGTAAAAGTACGCTTTTCATTGTTGACTGTTCGTAGATATTTGCGGTGCGAACATCTTGACCTTGCTCCATTTCACTTAAAATCATTACATTTATAAAAGGTAAATTTCAAAATTTGTATGTATGTATGTGCTGCAAACCCAAAAAAACACTACGATTACGATCAGTGGAGACCATTGCCACAGTCAATGCACAAGCAAGTATGCATGTTAGTATTAGCGTACACACCTAATTGCCTCATGCTTATATTGCTGTTGCTCGGTCCTCTCGATTGATAAATTCGGATACAATTTTTTTTTATAAGTATTATGTAATATAACAAAACAAATTCACTTTCAAGAATTTGCTCTTCAAATAAATTCTTTCTCATAATGAATGCACCGAAACATATTGCACCTGTGCAGTGTTCCAAGATTTCGCCAGCGACACCTTCGACTGCTTTGGTTTGCTGATTCGCTAAAAAAAAAATTCACTAACTACATATAGCATTGGTTACATTAGAGTTAGCCTTAAATGGGAATCAAGAAACAATAAATTTATTTTATATGTAATTAATTAACTGGCGCCCGAGCAGGAACTGTTATAGTGTTGATGAAAAACAAAAAAAAAAACAAAAACAGCAGTCTAGTGGTAGTGAAAATACCATCCACATCATGGCAAGTAAGGCATTAAAAACACCAGAAGCCAACCCATCAAAGTCATAGGAAACAACACGGGTGCGAGTGCACGAAAAAAAAAACTGTGAAAAAAAATAGCTATGTGGTGCAGTGATTTCAACAACATTAAATAAACAGAAATCATATTGCGGGCATCCCTCATCTCCTGCCCCTGTATAACTATATCGTACAGCAAAAACAATGACTGAGTATATGTAACAACCGCTGGATATCGGGTTGCCAGTGTGAATTTTATTAGTGCACTGTTTCATTTAGTTGAAAGAGCAAAACACCTACAACAAATTGAATCGGTAAACCGCTTCGCAGGCTTGCTTAGAGCCTTTATGTTTTTTGTGTTTTTATAATGACTAGCGAATTTTAAGTAGACAGAGAAAATGTACGCGGACTAAAAAGTAATCACTTTTCTGCGTACGTCCACGTCTGTAAATATATGTAGACCAGCTGTCTTGGCGCTTAGTGAAACACGTGCATAGTGACGCAGCTTACCACACTCCACCACAATGTAGTACCTGTTCCAATCCGGAATTCAATTTCCTGTGCTTAAAATTCCATCGGAGTAAACAAATTATCCACTACTGCTTTATTTACAGAAGCGTCAAACTAGACCGCAAATCGACCTTTAACGAGTTTGATGCGCTATCTGACTCCTTTCTTAGAATTGTATCCCTGTATCCTCATACTGAAATCGTTATTACTGGCGATTTCGATATACACAATTGTGGGTGGCTTCGACATTCTGGACAGACATCTCCAGGGGAGAGTACGTCAACTGTGCGCTTATCAGGATGGCCAGGTCAAATCAAGTCCAGGGTGTTGGCGGTATGACTATCAACGTCTGGTATCCGAGTGGGCTTATTTACAAGCTGAGTCAAGTTGTTTTCCACAGTGAAGATCTGAACACATCGTCCTTCTGGTGTTGACTCTCTATAATATTTCAATAACAATTTCAATATGAAGATACATGGATACAATTCTTTGTATGGAGTCAGATAGCGCATCAAACTCCTAGTGGATAATTTGTTTACGGAGATGAAATTTTAACCACAGGAAATTGAATTCCAGATAGGAACATTGACTACATTGTGGTGGAGTTTGGTTAGATACATCACTACGCACGTAAATGGGGAGACCACGGTGGGAAAAGAGTAATGGCACTAGTTCGGATCCAGGCAGCTTCAGACCAAAGTGATCAGAGAGTATGGGCGGAGATCTACCTGTGCTAAAACAGCTGCTCTGTACTTACAGACGTGCATGTAAGCAGAAAAGTGATTACTTTTTAGCCCGAGTATATTTGCGACACCCACTACGAATTCTCAAGTCATTATAATTCATAAACAAACAAAAAAACACTTACAACGACGATTCTAAGCACAGTGGTGAAATAATAATTCCAAAAGTGGTTTACCGACTTAAATTGTTGGAGGTGCTCTTACATCAACCCAAATAAATTCATACCCATAACCAGCTATCCATGGGTTGTTACATACTTGCGCTCAGTCATTGCTCTAAATTCGTATGGTGCTATAAGGCCGCAGTTCACAGGGTCACGTCTTAGATCTTGTAGTTGCTCAAAAGGTTGAGATTTTCTTAAGCCGGTATATTTTCGAACAAACTTATTCTATAGTTGATATTACGTATTTGCTTATCATTCTCGTTCAATTAAGTTTTGCTTTGCAGAACCCGACAGTGAGCAGGTTTAATTTAGCAAACTTGTTGTCGTCGTCTGATAGTCGTGGAGTGAAGTTGTGTATTCTGTCGGTTCTCACTACCTTATTAAATTTGTTTACATAAAGCCATCATGTCGAAAATTGGTATTAACGGATTCGGACGTATTGGACGCTTGGTCCTCCGTGCCGCCATCTTGAAAGGTGCCACCGTCGTTGCTGTTAACGATCCCTTCATCAATGTCGAATACATGGTTTACTTGTTCAAATACGATTCGACCCACGGTCGTTTCAAGGGAACCGTCACCAGCGAAGGTGGATTCTTGGTTGTCAATGGACAAAAGATCGCTGTCTTCTGTGAACGTGACCCCAAGGACATTAAATGGGCAAGCGCTGGTGCTGAATACATTGTTGAATCAACTGGTGTCTTCACCACCATCGAAAAGGCATCAACCCATTTAAGCGGCGGTGCTAAGAAGGTCATTATCTCTGCTCCATCAGCCGATGCACCAATGTTCGTTTGCGGTGTCAACTTGGAAGCCTATGATCCATCAATGAAAGTTGTGTCCAATGCCAGTTGCACCACCAATTGTTTGGCTCCATTGGCTAAAGTTATCCATGACAATTTTGAAATTGTTGAAGGTTTAATGACCACAGTACACGCTACCACCGCCACTCAAAAGACTGTCGATGGTCCATCTGGTAAATTGTGACGTGATGGGCGTGGTGCTGCACAAAACATCATCCCAGCTGCCACTGGTGCTGCCAAGGCTGTTGGCAAAGTCATTCCAGCCTTGAATGGTAAACTTAACGGTATGGCCTTCCGTGTCCCAACCGCCAATGTGTCCGTTGTTGATTTAACTGTCCGCTTGGGTAAACCAGCCAGTTATGATGCTATCAAGGAAAAGGTTAAGGCTGCCGCTGAAGGTCCACTCAAGGGAATTCTCGATTACACCGAAGAGGAGGTCGTCTCATCTGATTTCTTCAGTGACAATCATTCATCGATCTTTGACGCCAAGGCCGGCATCTCATTGAATGATAACTTTGTCAAACTCATCTCATGGTACGATAACGAGTTCGGCTACTCCAACCGTGTCATCGACTTGATCAAATACATGCAATCCAAGGATTAAGCATCTACTCTATATTGTTAGAACAAAACAAACAAACAAAAAAAAATCTAGAAGACACTGCGAGAGTTGCACCAAACAACACCACCATCATTTACCATTGCGCTCGCATATGTACAACAAAAAAAGAAACTTTCAAAAAAATTAATTAAACAAAAAACAAAAAAACATTGTTCTGTTACTGCGAACAAAAAAGATGAATACGCATTCGTTAGTTGTTTTTTTGTTTTTTAAAAAAAATGATTGCTTAGGCAGAACAAGTTGTTGATTAAAGATTATTAATATTACTCTATTATTATCATATAAAATTAACGTACTACCACCACCAACACAAATACATATGCCAATACAACAAACATTTAAAACATCAAACAAACAAAAATTGTTAGAACAACATACTTGTAGAAGATACGTTTAAGTTTCTGAGTATTATCGGAAATAAATTATGTGTCGTAAGGTATAGCGATCTTTATTGAAACCTCGAAGAAGACGAGACGTTATTGTATGGTATTCGTATAAGCTGCTTCTTTACAATAACATCCAAAATACTGAAGCTGTGTTTTCCAGCGAGGTATTGCAAACATGTCACCATGAAAACTTTGCGCTCTGTCATAAAGTCTAGTAGACTAAGTGTTGCTGAGAAGCCTGTTCATATATTCGTTCAAAGAGCTCGTAGATGTAAATTTGGTGAGCCAGGCATTCTCCTCTGAAATGAGGCATCCGCTATACGAATTGACGTTGTTGACTTCCAGGTCGTTGGTAAAATAATTAAGCACATTCAATTCGATATAGCGCAGCGTATACCATATGTAGGCGCCTAGTTATTTAGCAGCTGCTTGTTGTTCTGCGTTCATTTAAGAGCGGCAACCGAAACCCCCACTTGTGTTATGTCGTATATTTGGTTGATTGAATGATTGAGCCCAGGTCAATCCCAGACAGTTTATCAAATGCTTAGTACAGACATACAGTGTTGTGCAAAACATACCGGATTTTTCTTGAACATTTTTCATTAAAGAATTCTAGGGGACAGGAATACAGTAGGTATACCTGTTTGGCAATTTAAGAAAACCTATTGAATAAATTTACAAATAGAAAAAAAAAACAAGGTATTGCTGTTATTATTTTTAGAGTTTTATCAAAAACTGTAGCTCAAATCAATACCATGCGTGTGCAAAATATGCCGGATTTTCAAAAGTACCATATTTTCTTTCTCTTTAACTTGCTGATATTGGTTTTGGCTGTCATTTGAAGTGAATATAGACTTAACAAAACTTAAAAGTCGGGTGTCTCCAATTTGTTCACTAATAAAATGGCTAAAATAAATACAGTAATGTGGTTAAAAATCAGGTGGTAGCGGATTTCAGGGCAGGGCTAAAATAAAAATTTATAGCGAAAAATTATAAAATCCCTTCATCGACAATGTGTGACATTATAAAAAAAGTTTCGGAATGGAAAACCAGTCGAAACCATTCACTGTGGAGGACGTCCCAGGAGAACTACATTTCGAACCGATCGGCAAATTAGGAAAATGATTCTTAACGATCCTTTCTTGCCTTCAAGAAAGAATGTTAGTGTGCTCAATCTTTCAATTGAAGCAAGCGCCGTACGCAGGCGTTTGAGAGAAACTGATTTTTGTTCTTTTCGACCAGCGAAAAAGCCTCTACTTACTGCTAAGCATAGACCAAAAAGGTACCAATTTATTCTTCTTATAAGTCTTCGATTACTTTACTAACGCTAATCGTTTCTTAGACTGTTATTAGCAAGAAACCATTTGAATTAGTCAGCAAAGAGGTGGAAAACTACTCTTTAGCAGCGAAAGTTCAGCTTGATTGCTTCTGATGAAAGAATTTATGTTGACGAAAGAAATGCACACGTCTTCAGCCACGACATTGTCGTCCATCGGTGAAGCATGGAGGAGGCTGAATTATGGGGATGATTTTCTGGTGAGGGATGAGATGAAATTAGTGGTATTTTGGATCGTTTTCAGAACCCGTAATGCTACCGTAATCTGAGGAGCAGATGGCACTGCGTTGGGTTAATCAACATGCTAATGGCCCAAAACATTCATCAAAGTTGGTAAAGGAGTGGTTTTCGCAGAAAAATGTTGTTATGTTAGAATCAGCCTCTCAATCGCCCCATCTAAACCCTATCGAAAACTTGTGGACCGTTGTAAAAAGATGGGTAGGGTCAAAGACGCACACATCCAAAAACGCAATTATGACGTCAGTAAAGAATGAATTGGAGAACATTCCAAGAGAAGGTTTGAGAAACTAGTGTCGTCCATACCTAAAAGATGCGAGGAGGTCTTAAAAAAACAACGGTTTCTTGGCAAAATATTAGGTATAACGAAAATCCGGTATGTTTTGCACAGGCCGTTACCGAGTTAAGTTCAGTTTTTTGTTTTTTTGTATAATAAAACATACTATGGTAAAACCTTGTTGTTTCTTTTATTCGTACAGTAGGTTTTCTTAAATTGACAACAAATCTTACTTAGGTTCTTTCCGTTCCATAAAATTCCCCAAAAAAAAATATTCTATAAAAATCCGGTATGCTTTGCACAACACTGTATAACTTAAAACCTAACCTTAAACCTAACATTAATACAACTTAAAAACTACGGTAAATGAGCTTGCGAGAGGGAATTTCGAAGACTGGTTTTGCTGATGTTGAAGTTGAACCCATTAACCAAGTTGTTCGCAGTTCGCAGCATTCTGGTCAAAGGTTCGTTACAACCGTAGTCAATTCAGTGAAAGTTGATGTGGAAGAGGCGTGCAGACTAAGGTTGCGTGGATTTGTATTAATGGATATCAATTGGAATAGGGTAGGGCGGTCAATACAATCAGTGAGTAGTTGATGAACAAAAAGTACATCAGCAACTTCTGGATGTTCTTTGAGGGGCTGAGGATTAATTAGCTTTAAACAATCGCTGTACGAAGGGGAATTATAGATATCATCCAAGGTAGACTATGTAATACAAATCAAATGAATCTGCGTTGAATACCTTCAATTTGCCAAGAGTGGCTTTCATAGCAAGGGAACCAAACTTGGCTAGCTAGCAGAATGTAAGGTAAATTGATTTAGTGACGTAAGGATTAGAGAATTTCTTGGACCATCGCTTGATTAATCCCAGTGAAGAATTAGCTTTGTTAATAATAAGTTCTACCGGAAATTAAGTTCTTTATCGCATATAACACTTAAATCGCGAAGCAAGGGGTATTAATTCATTGCCGATGAACTAGGATCTTGATGGTGATGGCACGCGTTTACACGAATAAGTTATAATGTGGCATTTGCTAGCTCCAAAAAATTGTTTCCGCACCAGGCTAAAAAGCTATTCAGATCATTTTGTAGTGATCAGAGGGTATATAGATGGGTTTATAGATCTTCATATCATATCTGCCTAGCTGGAAATGCCGAATTCTTTGATAATTAAATCTATATCACTCATTACCAATATAAATATCAGACGACCGAGTTGACTTCCTTGAGGTACACCAGATACAATGGGATCAGAAGGAAGATCTAAAAAAGAACACTACATATATTGATGATTTGTCAAATAAGACTTGATCCACACGATGAACTCAGTTTGGAACCCGAGAGCTTTAAGTTTGAGAAGGATTATTTCGTGCGGAATTTTACCGAAGCTTTTCTAAAATTGGTTGCAATTACATCGATTTCGTTTCCGTTTTCCAATGCACAGAGAGTAGTAGAAACGAATTATGCTAAATTAGTTATTGTTGATCTTCCTTTTAGAAAACCGTGATGATAAGAAGTGAAGATGTATTTACAGTGAAAGAAAGAAAGATGGGTGATAAAGAATGCTCTCAAATAGTTTGGGTACGCAAGAGAGTTTAGCGATGGAACGGTAATTAGAGATTTCATTTTTGGGACCTTTTTAATGCAGCGGAATTATGTACAAACTCTTCCAAAATGGAGAAAACATTATTTGCGATATAGAGAGCTGAAAGAGGAGGACAGAATTTCGACCAAGATATTTGCAGATTTTTCAAAACAATGCAAACAGCCCGCCAGGCTGCGGAGTGTACTGGTCTTTAAGCAGGTTTAGCTTCTCCATTACATATTCAATGTAAATATCAACGATGTAAGTGAAGTTTGGGCACAGCTACTCATGTAAGAAAAATAGTTGATATCTGGTTCTCCAACATGCGTAGCAAACGATTAGCTGTGGGTGTAGAAAAGTTCGATAGCATTATCTATGACATTGGAACTATTTGAGATGCTGTTGAAATTAGTCGTATTAAGCAAGTATTTAAGTTTTCTGAAATCTGCCTTAAAAATATTGAAATGGTCAGAATGCTACGACTGAATTATTTTATTTTTCTTTACTGCAAGCTAGAGATAATGGCGGGCGGTAACTGTCGGGTTTAGATAAAAGATGTTTTCTCTCTATGATAACACAATTATTGACATCGGACGGGAAAACAAAATCAACTTGCCTACCTAAATTTTTAGTAATGCCACTTAGTTGAAAAAAGTCGGAGTCAGAGCGACAATCGATAAAAAAGATTTCTTGATCTAAAGTGGGGTTGGTAGCAAGAAAATAAGTCTCGTCATCAGAACGTACCCATTGAAAGTGAGGAAAGTTGGAATCCCCCGAAACTATTACCATATCTTCGAGGTCTACAATATCTAATATAACGTCAATAGTGTTTACAGCAAACTGGTAACTGTGAAATGGTTGGGATGGGTGAATGTAGAAGCATATTATGAAAATGGAGAGTGTAATTTTTGCATAAAAGTCCCGAATGAGTGGTTTTGGTAAGTTAGGGTCAAGTCGAGTAAGTATTGCCACCAAAACGCCCCGACCATTAGAATCATTTATGTTATTGAAGCCGTCATTACGGAGAACTTCAAAATCTTAAGTGAAAATTTCATTATTTTTAATGTCGGAATGCAAATTTGTATCAGTAAGAGCAAAGATTTCGTAGGGAAGCTTTTGTGGGTTAAGGAATATGGTGGAGATCTTAGAGCGCAATCCTCTTAAGTTTTGGTAATAGGGAGAAATGAGGTGAGGAGCCATTAAATAGATGGTCAAAGGGTGGTTACGAGCATATACATACATGCGCACCCTGAAAACAAAGAAAAAACAACAACAAAACAAATAATTCAATCTAATAATAGCATCAGATTGGAGTAACGTATACAAATGTGTGACACTTTAAAATTTTTGTTAAGTCTAGCACTTTACAACGAATTAAAATTTACTAAAACCGGATATACCGTATTTGAGTAATCGATGTGCAAACGTCTCGTTCAAGAAAGGAGATCCTAAAGCTTGGTTAACTTATGTTTCAGTCATCACCCGTTGGAGTAACGAGCAGCGTGCGCCTTTCGAAAGTCCTTCACTATTGCGCATTGGACCCTGTCCCGGACCGGAAAGCAATTCTTTTGTGGGTCACAACGTTCAAGGAAACTGATTCTGTGCAGAAAACAAGAACTGGAAGAATCGGAACATCTGAGAATATCGAAGCAGTAAGACTTGCAGTCTTACGTTCGGCGCGCAAACATGCATTTACTCGTAGAATCTCCGATCATTCTGTAAGGCGAATTCTGCATGATGAACTTCATTTCCATCCGTACAAGCTGGCCATTGTGTAGGAACTCCCGAATGCGGCTTTAATGCTCAAGAAATACGTGTGTGAGTTTGAGTGGCCAAGTCCCGTGAAATCCCGTGTCTATACCAACCGCCTACAGACTCTGGGCGACCTGAAAATAAACATTCACGAAGAAACGGCCAACATACTCATCAATATGCTGAAGAGAATGGTAAGAAACAGGAGAATTTAGTTCAACCAGTGTATCGACAATGGGAGCGTCACTTACCCGAGATGATTTTAAAAACGAGGTAAACCATAACTTACAATGTTTGACTTTTTATAATTTGTATAATGCTCAGATGCAACTTAGATCCCCCGAAGCTATGTAATGGCACAACTAAAGAACATCAAAGAAACCACAATCTTAAACGGGTGTGGATGCGGTTTTTACATTACCATCTTCTAACTTCCCTTTGCAGTTCAAACGACACAAATTTCCCGTCAGCGTCTTCATGGCCATGGTCAACAAGTCGGGGGCCCAGACTCTAAAAACGATCGGCGTAGACTTCCGATCACCTTGCTTCGCTACAGGCCAATCCTTCGGCCTCTCCGATGGTCAGTGGCTCCTCTAAACTCATCATTTACGCTCCCAAGAACCAAACAAGTAATGTAGAATACGAAGAGACCTAGATTTACAGTTAACTTCATATCGTTCAGTTTGTTGTGATTCCCTCCTCCAAGCTTCATTTCTTCACTCCCAGTGTCTCTGTTCACTGAACAATGTAACCTGGCTGTTAGCGACGCAAAACCTGAAACCAACGAATTCAAAATATTAATGTAAATTCAAAAAAAATATCATAGTTAAACAATTACTTTGAATTTAGCTTTGTAAAATAATTTTTTTTAAGAACTCAAGTCTCAAGAGGATATGAGAATTCTTTACTCGAAAACTAAATGCCTCACACGATTTTAGTTGCCTGCAAAAATAATTGTCTTTCGGTGCCCTGTTGTAGTTATCGTTGCCACTCATCTGTGTTGGGTTGCAATCGTTGAGCTTAGCGTGAGTCCAGAAATTCGGCCTTCCTGCAACGTTTCTTCGACAATGAAAAATGAAAACTCCTTGGAGACTGAAGTGTCTTGAGTGTGTCAGATGCTTGAATATAGCATCTTAAATCATCTTTTGAAACATCGTGAAGTTGAGGATATCATCCTAAAACTTTGTTGGCAAACGTCTTGGGATTAATTGAAACGTCGTGAAGTAATTTTGGGAACGTTAGAAATCTGTAATGAGTTTAAAAATTGATTATTATTAAATCATCTTAGCGGTTTTCTTGTTTGGGATTGTAGTCTTAGCAGGTGGTCGTCATGTCAGGGATTAAGTAACATAAGTCTTAGCTGGTGGTAATGGATTTGTATAGTTAGGGAGTTAAGTGTACTGATACATCGTTTTCATGGCCGGTGTAGAGTTATAATTTTCTGCAGCAATCTCTTATTCATCGCTGTCGGAGTAGGCGTATTCGCAAGTTTTCTACTTCTTCATTTGAAGAGACATTAGTAACTTTATACGGTCCTAGAAATTTCGAGAAAAGCTTCAGGTTGGGACCAAACTGAGTTCGTTTAATAGCGACTAAGTCGTCGAGGTGATACTGATGAGCAGCTTTTCGCCTTTTGTTATAGTTTAGAATATTTTAATTTTGCACCTGTGCTATGTTTATATGAACCTTTTCTCTCATCCGGTCGCGATCTTTTCCAAATGCTTCTCTGATTTCCTCGTTAATAATTTCATTCTAGTTCGATTGATGCTTCGCTGGTACGTGGAACTGATTAGGATTTTCTAATCTTGAAGTGTATCGGAACCATTTAGTAGGGTCGCCTATCGACAACTTGCTCAGTACGAGGATGATAATGCGATTTTTACGTTCAATCTGACCATTAGCGCATGAGACCCCAGTCGTTATAAGCAAATGTTATATGCTCTCTTCTTCACAGTAATCTCTAAAACTTGTTGAAGTGAACGCCGCTCCGTGATCCGACACAATACCATAACCCAATTCTTTGGGTTACCAAAGAAGGCTTTTTGTTGTTCCAATTTTGCTATTACATCTACCGCTGAAGTGGTTTCACATGGGTACATCCACATAAATTTGGAAAAAGCATCAACGAGGCAGAAGATGTACTAATATTGTTTACCTGTAGGCGATAAGGGACCCAAATGATCTATGTGGTAAGTATCCAAAGGAAATTCATTCTTAGGGATGGGGTGTAGATATCCTTCTTGTTTTCCAATTTTTTTGTCACCCAGGGTACACCGAATACAGTTCCAGCGCACCTTTGGGTATAAAATACTCATTTTGTAAAATTTCTTTCAACTTCTTCGCCTCAAAGTGTTCTTCGTTGTGTACCATTTCGATTATTTCGATAGCTAGGCTGTTTGGAATGCACAAATGTCTATTGCCCTTTCCATCATCTTTGTACAGAATGTTATATTCTGTACAATAACCCTCTTAGGCTTCGTTTTGTGAAATGTGTTTAATTGCTTTGAAAAATTCATCTTCTGATTGCGCGGCTTTAACTCTGGATAGAAATTCTGTGGAAATTAACATGGTGGTGGTAATCATGGTATTGCGACTGAGGGCGTCAACGTGTCGCATGCCGTTTCCTTATCGATGTTCCAGCATATACTCGTAATCTTGTAAAAGTAGAGCCCAACCAGCTATCCTCGGAAGAATTTTCATTTACTCCATAGTGGCTTTAAAATCCGGACAGTCAGTAACAATCTTAAATTTTATACCTGCAAGTAAACTCTCAGCTTTTTCAACGCATTAGCAATGGCGAGCACTTCTAACTCATGGCTACAATAGCGCTCTTTGGTAAGACTTGAGTTTTTACTATTATAGGAAACTGGGTGAAATTTGCCGTCATCAGATTTTTGCATCAACACTACCCCGAAGCCCCATTTGAATCAGTATGGAGTTCAGTTTCTGGTTCTTGATTATATGTAGAGTCTTAATACTGGTTTTGATGACAGAATTTCCTTCAACTTTTCGAATGCTATCTTTTGTGGAGTTTCGAATTTAAAGGTTTGTTCTTTCTTGAGGAGTCATGTTAGCGGTCTCGCTATGATTGCATAATCTTTTACAAATTTGCGAAAATAACCTGTGAGACCTAAGAAACTTTGAAATTCCTTCACCGAATTTTGTGCGTTTTATGATCGCAGGGTTTTTATTTGCCCGTGCGCGAAATGCACAGAAATTGGCATTTTTTCCACTTTATTTTAAACCCATAGTTTTCAGCTAGGGATAGTGTTTCTTTTAATCTTTCCGGGCATTGTTCGCCGTTGTTCCCCATGACAACAACGTCATCCATATAGAGGAGAAGAAATGTTTTGTTTATCAGAAGCTTGAACACGTTGTTAATAAACTTTTGGAAAACAGTTGGCGATGTGCATAAACCAAAAGGGGAGCGCAAAAACTCCCACTGACCCGATGGTGTAACAAATGAAGAGAATTTTATGCTGTTCTACCCGGACGTGAAAGAACCCATTTTCTAGGTCCAATGTGCAAAACACTTTTGCTTGGCTCAGATAATCGCTCTGATCCTCAATGATTGGAAGGGGTAGTGGTCTCTCACTACTTCTTTATTTAGACGTCTGTAGTCTATACACAACCGGGGGAAGTGGGTCCGGTTATCCCTTTGGATAACCACTGGGGAACGTGTTCATCGACTATTATTTTTTCGAGAGGTGCTAGTCTTCTCGGAGGCTGGGATATTGGTACTTCGGATTTAGGGGTTAAGTTCATTTCGACCGAAGTCGTATTTTCCACCCTGGCATTATAGTTGGACACCAAGTCGTGTGTCTGCTCTTTAAATTCTGGATTCTCTATGTTCATTTCAACGTCGTCATTGCCAATTGTAGAAATTTGACCAAGCTGCTGCCTCAATGTCGGAAACAAAAACGCCACCCCCCACTTTTACGGAAAAGGTCATATTTTTCTATGATAAAAGGAGTTTACATAACTGCATACGACATAACAAAGACATTGGTACAGAACATGAAGTCATCAATTTTGATGTTCGCCTTAGAATACCCCAACTTTTCAACCGACTTTTGAATCATGTTTGGAGCTCCCATTTTAATATATTCGTCTGTGCTTACTATAGTTATATCACTATCTGTGTCGAACAAGCCCATGACTTCTTTATCATTAACAGAAATTAATTTCATAGTGTTGCGAGCAGGAGCTTCGCCTTCTCTTCATTATGTTTCTCCTGGAACAATCGATCGATTTGTGCCCAAATTCTACTTTCGTGGCCCCGACGACCGCAATTAAAACAACGACCTACCCTCGGATCCCCACCGGTTGGCCGATGTTCTTTCGCTTTACTACTACAATGCAAACTTCCTTTATATGATAAACTGAAATTTTTTCTTTAAAATTCTTCATGTTTGTATGTTAGCTCCATAAAGCATAACTTTATTTTGTGGAGATTCATCGATGCCATCTATAACGTCTGAAATTATTGAACCTTCTTCTACATACTCTTCCCTTTGCCCCTATCTCTCTAATTAACAGTACCTACATAGTCGTGAACAGTTTCTCCCTTCTGTTGGCGTCTTTGTCCCAGTTTTCTATAGACGTCTGCTGCACAGACCTTTTCCGAAAACTCATCGAACAAGAATTCCTTTAGCTCCTCCCAATTTATTATATTAGGCTCGGACCTTGCACCCAACTCTAGACATCACTACATCTTCAAAATTTATATTATTTGCTCGTTCTCTAAGCCTTAAAAATTCTTCTTCCATCGTTGTCTTTAATACCGACATTTCTAATCTTAGATTTAACTCCACTTCTTCCTCGCAAATAGAATTTTCCCTTATACTCAACTCCAAATCCTTTCCTTTGCTCGGATTAAATGTTCCCTAGCCATCAACTCTTCTTCTCCCTTTTCTAAATCCTGGAAAATTTCAGAGAATTCCCGCGTGTCTGCACCGCCAATATTTGTGCTATTTCTATTTTTCCTACCCATAGTCGAAAATTAGCGAGGGGTGCGTAAAACTCAATAACAGCTAACAACAGTATGCGGTCAGCATTGTGACAAAACTTAAGGATTTTGCCACGCAATTTTCGATGAAATACGCCTCTCTTTTTTTTGTAGAAAGTAGAGTTTTGAATGTCACATTTACCTTTGTCTAGCAGACTTACTCATCCGAAAAAAATTATCCCGTTGTTGAAATTGCCGCTTCTAAGTGCCGCTATGCCTTTGTCCCCTGACCACGTTGTTTAAGTGTTTTTTTTTTTCGCCTCGTTCCCAAGATATTTCCCGATGATTTTTCCGTCGATTGCTGTTAATTCCACTTTGCACAAACATAAGTTGAATTTGAATTAAATTGTGTTACTAAAATCCCGGTTGACCTCCAGGATTATGGAATTTAGTTTTACATGTTTTATTTAATTTTTTTCGATTTAATTTACAAATTCAATTGAAAGGATTAAGAAATTAATACTAAGATTGCAATTACAAGTGAAATGTCTTGTTTGACCAGTTATTAGAAAAATTTGACAGAAGTAAAAAAAAATGATGTCGATGTCTTCTTATTCGTAGTTATCGTTGCTACTGAACAGTGTTGGGTTCCACTTGTTGAGCTTAGGGTGAGCCCACATATATGTAAATAAGATTTTACAGTTTCAAGTAGCATTAAATCAACAAGCAAAATT
Source organism: Volucella zonaria (assembly GCA_963966105.1). NCBI lineage: Eukaryota > Metazoa > Arthropoda > Insecta > Diptera > Syrphidae > Volucella > Volucella zonaria. The sequence continues at coordinate 19,676,441 of OZ014532.1, read as the reverse complement.
AGGAACTTGAAATTTCCTTGAGTATCACTGTCCGTAATGTTTTCTAAAATTTCTGTACAGCGAATGGCTTTAAAAATTGCACTGTTTGAAAAATATATGGAATAGGTGTTTTGGACAACCTTGAAAGTTTCATCGTCTATCAAATTTGAGCAGAGGTTTTTTGGTGGTAAATATTTTTTAAAAATATCTGTAATGATTTCTTCAGTAAAATGAGGTTTGAAAATTGTACGGCGTAATTTATTTCTAAAAGATACTTGGTAAGACATTGGTTTTTCTGTATCTTTTTTAGAGAGAATCAACTGAATATTATACTCATTTAATGGACGTTCAGAAATATGCAATAGATATGGTCGTTTGCATTTTCTGCAGCTGAGTGACGAGTTGAGACGTTACTACTGCCTACATTTTCATTCAGGTTTATGCCTATTCTGCGTTAGAGTTCAATTAACTTTTTTGTGTATTATTTGGTAATCAAACTCTTCAATTTTAAATTGTCACCTTATTCATTTTGAGTTTTGATCAAATACTAACAAGGTACGAGTATTGTATTGGCTTGTAATCGGTAACTATAGTGAATTTACGTCCAAACAAATAGTCTAAATTACTTCGTGTCCCATACAATTGCAATGAATTCTTTTTCAATGATCGAATAGTTTACTTCAGTAGTAGTGCGGGACCAACTTGGATAACAAATTGGCTTATCGCTTCCGATTGATCCCTGCGACAAGACCGCTCTTAATGCAAAATTACTTGCATCGGTGGTGAAGATTAAAGGTTTCTGAAAATCGGAATATTTTAGAATAGGGTTATTGATAAGTAGTTGTTCACTCAAGCTACCTTTTTTCAAACAAGCTGTAAGTTTGGCAAAATCTTTGGTGCCTCGAAGTGATTTTATATCCTTTTGAGTTCGTGAGATAGGAAAGTTTTCGATGGCATGAATCTTTTCCAGGCTAGGTTTGGCACCTTAGCTTGTCACAATATGTCCTAGAAAATCGACTTCCTTGTGAAGAAACTTGGCTTTGCCTAGCTGAATTTTAAAATTTGCCTCTCTTAGTTTATTGAACACTTTCCTAACATTTTCACAGTGTTTTTGTAATGATGTAGAAAAAGCCATGATGTCATCGATATACCACCTTGGTCAAAAAGTTCAGAAAATTTAAAATACCTCGAAACATTTTTTATATTCGGTTTTCGGTATGTCCATCAGTGCTTCCTGCAATTTTTCCATTACTGGAATTCTGGTCTCTTTTGGCGAATTGCTTCACGCAAACGTCTCATAAAGCCAAATAATTATCTTTGTTTACTGTCCGGCCTTCTGGCCATTTGGTGAACGCCATTCACTTGCCTGATGTCTGGATTGCATGTCATACTCATAAACCCACGTCTCGTCTCAGTAATGATCATTTTGATGAATGTGGGATCGGATTCAGCCTCGCAAATCACCTCTTTTGCGACGTCAACACGGTCTCTTTTTTGCATGAAATTGAGTTCTTTTGGCACCAACTTTGCTGCTACACAACGGAAACACAAATCATTAACCAAAATGTATTGGATGGATCTATAGGCAATGTTCAAGTCCTCCGCTATCTCTCTGATGGTTAATTTGCGGTTATTGACCAATATTTCTTTTACTTCATCAATGTTTTCGTCAGTTTTCGATGTCGATGGTCTGCCACTGCGTTCATCATCTTCGATTAACTCACGACCACTTTTGAACCGCACGCGCTCGTGCCACTGTTAAACGACCGTTTTCTTTAGAGAATCGTTGCGGAAACACTTTTCCAACATATCCAACGGTCGCGCACCATTAAATCCCTTTTTTACGCAAAATAAAAGTTCGTTGTTGCAAATTTAAATCCATTTCTAAAATTGTAATATATCGCAATCACACACAGAAATAGATGTACTCTTGGCTACGTAACTTTTGCAAATGTCAAGCTATGACGCTAAGATTTAGAGGTAATGTCAACTAATTTACCAACTTAACAAAAAAACGGAACTCAAATCGGAACCATAGAAGCGCCACACGGTGGTGTGGTGCGGCAACTTTTTGATTGAGGTGGTATATTAAACAAGGTACGCCTTGAAGATTTTGCGGGATATTGTCCATCACTCGTTGAAAAGCTTATAGTGCATTCTTTAATCCGAAAGGCTTTCGGATCCATTGTCTGTTATGAGTTGGCTTATTGTCAATGTCGCTGTGGTTTTATGTGTTAACAGTGTTGTTAGTGTGAGACACACTAATGTTATCATCTGCAAATTTTCGAGGCCGTTTTATGTTAATAGGGTGTTCTCTCTCTAATGCTTTAAGTCTATACCTAGGTTGATTTTTATAATAATTGCGCTTATAAATTTTAACTGGAATTACCTGTCTTGGTTCCTCACACTTATCTCTGTTCTGGTTTATTTTCCTAATATTATTTTCTTTTTTTCTTTGTATATGATTCAGTAACGTCGCCATATCCGCGAAAATTGCTTCTTCTGGTGTCATTTTTAGTGTGGTGTGGTATGCCTATGCATCTTTGAATCATTGTTAAGTCTAAATTCCTTAGGGTTACTAATTTTTCTTGTAGCGTTGATTGAAACCTCTCTATGTCACTGTTACCTGTGTGTGTATTTGGTTTAGTAAGATGTAGTTCTACCTGTTGTTCTCTTAAATATTCCCTAAAGTTTTCTGTTTTAAACTCATTATCTGCGTTAATTTTGTCTGGTTTCCCGAATTTCGGTGGTGTTTTCCCGAATTTTGCAGTACCCGATTGTCCAGATGCTCTCAAACTCATTTCAAAAGCATATACGAACTCAGAAAGAGATGTCGATCTCCTCAACTGTTCCGTTTTTTGTCGTTTTGTTCTTTCTGATCCTGCGTGAAAAGAAATGCTTGGGCGACCTCGTTTTGAATTTATAGAACATTTCTAGGTGAACAAAACAGATGTTTTTAGCCAAGCGTAATTGTGATTCTATGCGACATGCTCTCTCCCAACGCGATTTGAATTTCGCTTTAAAATCTGCAATTTTTTTATTGAAATCATGTTCAAAAGGCGCACTGCAATTAGCCCGGTTTTTAACTTGCTTGCTTGCTTTAAAAACTCAATTTGGCTATTCAGTCCTACGCAATCCGAATTCTTCTTTATATAAAAGAGTTCTTATCTTGTAATAGTCAATGTTTTGGAAGTTATTCGCCTTAAGAAGTTATCATAAAAAAAAAAAATTTTTTTTTTCACGAGTGACGTCACCAAAAAAAATTTAACTACACGGAGGGGAGCAGATTGGAGCAAGAAAATGGCACATGTTTTGAGACATTTAAAACTTTACGTCATCTCACGGCTAAACCAAAGAAATAGTTTACGCAATTCAGTTGTATGTAAAAATAACATTTTTTCTATATTCAACTTACAATTAAGATAATAAAAAATTCTTTTTATATATAAATAAAAATTAAACAACCAACCTGAGCTTACTCATTCCATGGCAAAAAAATATTATTGAGATTGAAGTGACGGATGAAAATTAACAGAGAATTTAGTAACGCTAGTCAAGGCACGAAAAACACGTCTGCACTGGAAGCAAAAAATAAACAAATGCTCCACTTGTGATGATTTACTGGAGATCACGTGATCTTAATGAATTTTCTCTTTCTTATTTCTTATTCTCTATTATATTTCGAAGAGAAATTAAACGTAACTTCAAGAAAAAGATCAACTTTATAATTTGAATTTCTGCCAGCTAAAAGGGTCTTCTGCCCCATTGTGCATCGAAACATAACAACAAAAATCTAATGACCGCGATTCGGCATGAAGACGCACCATCGGACAAAAATTCAAATTGGTAGCGCTCTTCTTTCATGAGTATCGTGGGCACACACACACATATATTTTCTTAGGACCTGTCTAAAAACATTATATGTAGATACCTTAAAACGTAAAGATATCACAAAATTCCCATTTTCGATTTTCGAGATGAATACAAGGACTTCCCTATTAATAAGTTCAAAATATTTACCTCCGAGGATGTGGGTACTAGTTGCAATGTCAAGTGCAAATGCAAAGTGTGTCGTAAACGCAACAGGCGAAAAATCCTTTAACGAAAAGCTTAGTTGAGATTTATAGACACAGCGACATACTTAAGTGAATTCATACATAATTGTACTCATGGGAGATACATATCACATATGGGGACTACAAAACTATGAGAATATTGCTTACAGCTGTCCTACCTTTTGGTTACGAATAAGTGCATACATACATGTGTTTGTATGTAAATATAGGGAATTCTGCATACGTATGTAATATGTATATAACTTTGAAGTGATCAATACATATTCGCATTACTCCATTGACAACAGACATTTATTAAATTACAAGATTTAGTAATAGTTGACATTGGGTAATGAACCGAGGGACTTGTAGAATATTCATTTCATTCATTTGTTTATTGGTAAGCACGTTAAGATTATATCTTTTTGGTGTTTAGATTTAATATACAATAATTATTAGATTTATAAAGTTGAAAATACAATTCATTGAAATTCACTTAGCGACTGTTATTAGCTTTTGGCTCTTGTTTAAAAGTGGAACCACATGGTGCTTTTTGCGAATCGTGGAAATTACTCTCCCCATGTTGAGGTTCTTTTCTGGTAAGGAGAGTAGGGTAGTTGCACAGCAGCACCCGAATGTCATGATGGCGATTAGTGCTGTAGGAAAGAGTACTCACTCGTTACAAAGTACCGAATACATGAAAGTAATCAAATATCTGATTACTTATCCGAGTATTCACTCACTCAGTGAGTAATTTTCGTATTCAGTATGATTCTTCTGCTTCTCGAAACAAAAACACATATTGTATTTATAAAAACTAAATTTTATTAAGAAAGCAAATTTATGTATATAGATATATGGTATATATTAATGTATAGTATACGTGCGTTTAGCATTAGTCAACCGTCATAAAATAAATTTAGTACGTGTTCTATTTATATTAATAAAACTCATTACTTATTAGTATTATTTAAGTTAAATAAGATTAAGTAATAATTGATTATTATGTTAAAAAATCAAGGAAATAGGAATCCGATGATTTCTGCGTGGGCAGACGGAAGATTGGATGGTGTCGAGATCGGGCTATTACGTTTGATGTTTTCTGGCGAAGAGAGCGATTGATTGATCTCTAGTTCGGCTTCAGTGCGTAGATGGGAAATTGAAGCTGAAATTGATGCTAATAATGAAACTCCTGAAATGGGGGATTTTTGGAGCAAAAATTCAATTATGAACAGTCTTGCCGTGCATTTCATTGCAGTTCATATGTATTCATATTTAAAAATATTATCATTTTGACATACTCTGGCAAGAATCTACTTCGTCTCTCGCTTATTATCCGTCCCGCTTTTAAAAAAACTCGCTCACTCAGGACTGACGACGACATCATGCACAGATATTTTTTGGGAGTTTCGAAAGTCCAGGATAAATAATTTCACGAGATTTCCAGTGTATTTGTCTTTCTATCCCTTAGTGCTTCTTCGTTGTATTACCTAAATTCTACTATAGCATTTGAAGTTGAAGTCGCCTTGGTCTGCGCCATACTGCTATAGTAGAAATCCCACAAAAAATTCTTTTCTTTGTCACTCGTATTCTCTTGTTCCGTGGAATGAGATATTTCTACCAAGCAATACGACATCAATTGATTAATAATGTTTTTGGAAACCCTCATTTAAAACTCTCGTTTTAAAGCGCGGGTCTAAAATTGTGGCATAATGGACAACGGAATTCACATAGATCTTTTGAAACCTGTTACGAATCAACTGGCTGAGACAACTGGAAAAATCTTTACCGAATTCACTTGTTGAATTCGATTTTAATAAGTTTTTTAAGACCATTTGAACGCCTTCCAACAACACTATCACTTTGGATGTTGACACAAATTTGTCGATGCTGAATTCTTTAGTCGGAAGTTCAAATGATCTTAAAATAATAATCGCTTGCTCGAGATTTAACCATTCCTCACCCGTTAGGTTCGTAACAGAATTACGTAAAACTCCTAGCGTTGAACAGATAGTATCGTTGAACTTAAGGCAGCGCCCAAACATATAAAATGTATTCCACCTGGTTATAACATCCATTGTCAGCTTTAAAGGCGGTTTCGATAGGTTAGCTTGAGCTTGCATCATATTGTGCTTCTCCGTTGCATTGGAACTCCCACGGAAATGTTGAAGGACTCCTTTCACCTTTTGTTGCAAGCTCTGTATGGTCTTCAGCCCATCCTGTACCACGAGATTTGTTAAGTGGCCACAGCATTCAAGATGATCCCAGCCCGTCAATTTGATTGCTAACCTAACCTCTTCTTCCAAACCCCATTCCCTTAGCGACTCAAGCAACTTTGCTCGCAGATTTTCAGCTGTATGGGCTTCTTTCATATGAAAGCAGTCCAAGAGCCCACTTTGCTGATTAAATGGCATGTAACCGAAATATAGGACTGCATGGAGTTGGAAGTCAAGGCGTCAGTCGTTAATGCTACAAAATCTATATTTTCTAATTGGGCTTTTAGTGACAAGCATACATCTTCACATGCTTGCGGCAATAAATTGTGAGTCATCCGAAACTGCGATATCATAGAGTAATTTGGTTCTATGTATCTAAAATAAATTAGTTTTCGAATACTATAAGCAAAATAACTGAAAAAAAAATACCTTAGGAGAACATTAAATCCCTCATCGTTCACAATTTAGAGTGGCTGGTTGTAAAAGACAATCACCCCCAATATTTTTTTGCCGCACAACGTAGTTTTCTGTCCTGGATTGTCATCAATCAGAGTGGCTTGTTCTAGCGCCTTTGAGGTGGAAGCACATTCTTTTCTAGGTAACGAAGAAGTAACCGCTTTTTGTCTTGAGCTTACTGATGTGGATGATTCCAGGCTAAGCAAATGTTTCCCCCCCAAGTGCTTCATTAAGTTTGACGTGGAGCCGCCCTTAAAGGAGAACATATGCTTACAGAATTTGCACACGGCTTTGCCCTCAGACACCAGATTGAAATGCAACCAAGCCGCACTCGTCTTCTTGATTCCATTTTTAACTACGCAAATACACAAACACACATAAAATAATTTCAAATAATATTAAAGGTGATTTTCTTGACTAATTTGTTGTTATACGTGTTGAGCTTGTGTTAGGAGGATTTTGTACCTCCTTCGGCATTTTTTGTTAGTTGGAGTGAATGAAATTAAACTACTAGAGTAACATTTGTTTTCCCGATCCAGACGTTTCGACTGGGGTTACTAACTTTCTTAGGGGATTCACAATGTACCTAGTCTTTTGTGTATAAAACGAGTATTATGTTTACATAATGCAAGTTTAGTAAAGTTCTCTATTCCATATTTGTAGTATTGTAATTGTTTAATTGTTTAATTGTTTAATTGTTTTCTGAATAAAGATCCCCTAAAGAAGTCAATAGCCCCTTTCGAAACGTCGGAATCAGGAAAAAAAATGTTACTCCAGTGTCCAGTGGTTTCAATTCTGTCACTCCTCCACACACAACAATTTCAAATATATTAATTAATTGCCATCAAACATCATACTCGTACTTACTATTTTAATTTATAATTATTTTTCTTGATTTATAGTTATGCCTATGTATGTAGTATGTATGTATCTTTGAATTTGTAAATTCTAAAATTTGAATTTGGTTGATTTTATTTTTAATCAATTAAAACACACAAAACACAACTATCCAAGCAAGTCACAACACAACACGAAAATAAGTAATGACCGCTGTGCGATGTCAGTTGATTGTATGGCTATAGTAATAAAAACAAAAACGTAGTAGTCACCTCGTATGTTACTTCATTCATACTATTCGGTATACAGTACCCAGTATCCACAAGGGATTCATTCAGGTAATCATGAGTAGAAAGTATTCGTTACTTTTGGGTGATTGGAATACCCGAAAGTAACGAGTATTTGGCCATTAGGGTCACTCCTAATGGCGATATGTGACCCGAACAGAAGCATACTGTTTGTGCCTCCAAGTTAGGCCAAATCTGTCTTGTTAAGTTCTGGATTGTGCCATCAACCCATCTATAATTAGCTTCGTCTTTCGCATCCAATTTAAGCATATGTTTATATGTCTACGAAGACAAATACCGCAAATATAGCAATTCACTTAAGTAAAAGGAGAGTAAATTCCTAAACAGTGAAGAGATAAATGCATAAATTCAGGTAAAGTGGATCAATTAGGTATCTTAGACACTTTGGCTCTCGTTCAACACAAATCATCTAAGCATTTTTTTAGTAGGTTGATGAGAGTCCTGGAACATCAATTGGGCACCGTGGTCAAGAATTGGGCATTTCGAGAAGCTCTCTACTACCAACGTATACTCACGAAAGATTTGCATCTTCAAGCATATATGTTAAAATACAATTCACTGAAGAACTGAAGCCTACTCACCACGTATAGCGAAGAGAGTTCGTTGAATGGATTATGGAACAACAACAGGTGGGTGCTGATTTTTAAAACAAAATCACCTTCAGCGATGAGCTTCATTTTCATCTTGTTACTCGTCAAAATTGTCTAATTTAGCGTTCGGAAAATCCACGAGTGATTGTTGAGAAACAAATTCATCTACAACGTGTCACTGTTTGATGCTGATTTTGGGCTGGCAGCATCATCAAACCATTCTTCAATGAATTCTTCCTGCGGCTGATCAGACGGTGCTCGCAGCTACGACATGATAAACGAGTTTTTTGTGCCTAAATTCCAAGATATGGATGTGGGCGACACGTGGTATCAACAAGACGGTGCCACGTGGCATACAGACCAGGAACAATTAAATTACTGCATGAGTCATTTTCTGGTCGCGTAATTTCCCGTTTTGGTGATCAGATTTGGTCGCCAATATCATGCGATTTAATGCCGTTGGACTTTTTTCTTTTGATTTTTTTGAAGTCTAAGGTTTATGCTAACAAGCGTACGGCCATACACGCCTTCAAGAAGCAAAGTGAGCGTTGTACCAACGAAATTCAGCCACATTTATGCAAAACTGTCATGGGAAATTTCAACATTTACGCGATATTCTATTCCATACATAACCCTATACTGTGTACTTTATGAATCAATATAAAATCGACAATTTTTAATTAATTTTGGGACGCCCCTTATTTCGTAGTGAAGAGGAATAATTCAGTTACGCTTGGTATGACACCCAACCAACAGTTTTGGGTTTAGCTGGAGAGTCTGGTTAGAGCTCTTGGAGTATCCGGGTGTATACCAGTAATACGAATACGACCTACAATGTTCTCTGTATAAATGTTTCATCTTGCGGTATGATGGCATTCTCAGTGTCAAAAGTGTTTTTAATTCTTTTTTTTCTTTTTTTTTGATGCACTATTGAGCGTTAAAGTGCTGAGTTCTACTGATTTAATGAGGCATACATATATCCTACATAAGTACAATCTCAACCTTTTTCACAATCCACACGTATTCACAGATAATAGATTACACCTGGCACTACAACACACAGCTTAGCTGAGAATGCCTTCTGCTGTCAATACGTGCAGAAGGGAGCTATACACCCTGCATGACTCGAACTGCAACCAACTTCAGACTGCTATAATTTCCAAACCGTTCATGACAGTGAGCTCAAATTTTGACACATGACAGATAATTTTATTATTTACAAGCCTTTTAAACGGTTTGCCTCTCAGTTGTGTTGAAAAATTTGGCTGGAAAACCACAAGTAGCTATTGTTAGAACCCTCCGGCACCTCAACGCGAATAAATCATGATGATTTATAAATCATCATAAATCATAGCTCGTTACCGTGATACTGGCAGCGTTGCAAAACGCCATGGAGGTGGTCATAAAAAAACAGCAACATCGGCAGAAATGGTTCGGAAAGTGAAGGCTCGAATTGAGCGAAATCCGCGTCGAAGTGGAAGAAAAATGGCTCGTGAGTTCAACATATCGTTGGAACGGATGCAACACATACTGAAAAATGAGCTTGGGCTCAAGCCATTAAAGTTCTTAAAAGCACACGATCTTACACCGCAAGAGAAAAAAGTTAGAGTCGAAAGAACGAAGGAGTTGCTACTCTGGCACGAAAGTGGTGAGTTGCCGAATTTGGTTTTTTCCGATGAGTCACCATTTGTCAGGGCCTTCGAAAATGTACACCTTCGGACGGCCAAGAGAAAGCAGGCAGCAACGATGGTGATGGTTTGGGCCGCCATAACCGCCATAATGGCTACTATGCCTCACTCTGTTTTGAACGTGTTGACGAATCTACTTGCAAAAATTGGCATTCCTTGTACTTAGGAATGAAAAACTTTTATTTCTCACAATCTACAATACTTTGGTAAGCTTTTGCTGTTTCCAGGTCAATCTGCGCTTATAGCCGTTCTACGCGCTCCTAAGATTTCAAAGATATTTTGGCTTCTCTAGACGCAATCCGGATATCAAATTGACGCACGCCCAAGGGATTTAAGTACGCCTAAAATGTTTCCACACAGCGCGGGCGAAGGAAAGTCAGGGAGGATGGGAAGAGAGGTACCGGTGGACGTTGGTTTTAAATGTTTGAAGGTTATAATGACATAACAGAGTGAGACATGAAACATTACATCGGTGTTCGAGAGTTTCCATTATTTGAGCGATATTAGTATCACCTATGAATTTTATCGGTGCAGAGATGTTTTGGGCGCACCCGACCAGATGTGGGAATTCTATTCCAATTTCGGGCGCATAAACGCCTTATATATTGTGCCCAGATTAGAGGGGGTGAAATATTTCCTACATTGCTTGAGGAAACCTAGATATTTCGCAGCGTTTTTGACGACGACGAATATGTGATCATCTCAACGTAAGTTTTTATTGGCACTCATACCGAGAATGGAAAGTTTATCGGTTTCGACGATGCAAGTGCCATTCATGGACAACGGATGGGTGTTTAAATTTCGCTTTAACGACAGCAGACCATATTGTGTTTTACAAGCATTAAATTCTACTCTGTTAGTGGTTCTCCAATTAATTATGCTGGTAATATCAGAATTTAATGAACTTAACATACTCTGCCGTTGCCGTTCTACAGCGGACGAGCAGGGACCTGAGTCCGGGAACGAATATGAAAAGCAGAGAGTACTGTCATCAGCAAAGGAATATATTGGATGAGAAGTAGCAGACAAGCTATCGTTAATGAAAATTAAAAAGAGTGTCGGAGACAGAACGGAGCCCTGGGGCACCCTAGCATTTATTTTGTGAATATCAGACTAGAAACCATCAAAGACAACTTGAGTTGAACGTTCTGAAAGGTAATTTCTAATTCATTGAAGAAGAGAGTCGTCGATCGCAAAAGCACACATTTTCGACAAAAGCGCCTAATGCCAGACTCTGTCAAATGCATTAGAAATATCAAATGGAACTATCTTGCTTTCGACAGATTGGTGTACGCTTTTCTCCACTTTTCGGTGAGACATGCCATCAGATCACCAGTGGACCTGTTGCTAATTTTCGTATTTCGAGATATGTATTTCAGGAGCTGACGTCTTATCAGCATTTTCATGACCTTGGAAAGAGGGGACGTAAGTGCAATGGGTCTGTAGGAGGAGAGGAAAGAAGATTCGCCTTTTTTTAGGGACGGGCTGGACAAATGCTGTTTTCCATCTGCTCGGAAAGAGTCCTAAAGAGTACGATTGATGAAAAAGCTTTTGCAGTGGTTTTGCCAGCTAGGAAGAACTTCTCTTCAGAAGGAGGGGAGATATACCATCTGGACCAGCGGATTCATGTGTATTAAGATCTTTAAGAACTCTTGCTACTACACGAGTACGAAAGTGGATTTGTCCCATTGAAGATTCGACGCACTCAAGTGGATGCGGAGACAAAGCACGATCTGGGAGTGTTGAGCTGGCCATAAAGTATGCAGCCAGCAGATTGGCCTTATCCAAAGAGCTGACAGTTGGAATGTCATTTTAAATGAGCGTTGGATGAAGGTTGAGGCAAAATTTCCAATATTTTTTGACGAACGACCAAAAATTTTTACTACCTTTGGATTATATAGGTAGTATTTTTTGCCTCAGTTTCTGGTCGAATTTGGTGGGTTTTCCTCTGTTGGGTTGGTCTTGAAGGACCGAAAAACATTTCTCTAACCCTGACAGCCACTTTACAGCTTGAGTCGTACTACGCCTTTTCTTTGGTTTGATACTCTTCATCAGATGAGGGATAAAGTTTCTCATTCCAAAGAGAATGTCTGTGATCATATCAGCAGCGGCATCCACGTCTTTATCGAGGAAACATAACGACCAGTTAAAATTCCTAAAGAAGTTGTTAAGACCGCTCTAGCTGGCTTTTTTTATATTGCCCTACGGTTCTTTTAGGAGTCTTTTCTCTAACTGTGTGGTCGGTGCACGAGAATTTAGCTGATATGACGCAGTGGTCCGACTAGCCTAGAGGGGATAACACATTGACCTTGTATTTGTCGGGGTGAGAAGCTAAAAACAAGTCCAGGGTGTTGGTGGTATAACTGTCAACGTCTAGTATTCGTGTGGGCTCATTTACAAGTTAGATTAAGTTATTTTGCGCAACGAAGATCACAACACACCGTCCTTCGGGTGTTGTCTGTCCGGAATGTCGAAGCCACCCAGAATTGTGTATATTGAATTCGCCCGTAATGACGGTTTCAGTATGAGGATACAAGTATACAATTCTTTTTATGGAGTCAGACAGCGCATCAAACTCGTTAAAGGTCGAATTGCTGTTCATTTTGGAGCTTCTGTAAAGAAAGCAGTAGTGGATAATTTGCTTATTGAGATGGAATTTTAACCACATGTAATTGAATTCCGGATTGAAACAGGGACTACATTGTGGTGGAGTTTGGTAAGCTACATCACTACGTACATAGATGGCGAGACCGCTGTGAGAGAAGAATAATGGCACTAGTTCATAGCCAGGTTGCTTCAGATCAGGGTGATCTGAGAGGTGTGGGCGGGAATCTACCCGTGTTTCACTAAGTGCCAAAACAGCTGCTCTATATTTACAGACGTGGACGTACGCAGAAAAGTAATTACTTTTCAGCCCGCGTATATACGCAATATCGCTGAAGCAACTGCACAGATTTGGTTAAGGTCCGGATTTGAAATAGCGTACCCTGTCAAAAGTTTACTTTGGCTCACGCAGTAGTGTATTGGCTTCCGCCAGTCGTAATGGGAACATAAATGGCGGAGCAAACCCTGAAAGTCCTTGCAGTGAATGTTAATTCACTGATTAGGTTCGAACGAAGAGCCACACGGTTTCAGTTGCTTAAAGACCAAACACCTGATGTGCTTTTGGTTAGCGAAATTAAGCTTACCAAAAGACAAAACGAGGCACAGAAGATACAAAATATTACAAAAAAACCGACCCAACTCCATTCAAGGAGGAGGTGTTGCGATTTTTGTCAGAAAAGAGTATACAGTCGTGTAGTGCGTAGGTTCCAAGTGCTGGAATCATGCGTCATGTATATCCCTCTCCGTAGTGGAAAGCGGTTATACAAGATGTCTGTTTATGCAACTAAGGCTACTCAATCTACCTTATTCATCTCAGAGCTCGAGACACTTTTTCGATTTCTAAGGGTGGAATTGGAGAAGAACTATTTTATTATCGGCGGTGATTTCAACACCAAACATGGAGATTGGGGAAATGATACACCAAATACTAGAGGGAACCTACTATTCAATTGGTGGGGTCAGCACAGTATAATGTATCGACTCGGGATTAAGGCGACGGATAGTCCGTCGTTTCCCAGACACGGGTCTTATTTGGATCTGCTGCTGTTCGACACACAAATATACTTGACATGCACTAACCAACATACCATAAACTGTCTACGCACTTTTGTGTATGATAGTGACCATTGCGATCTCAGTACCGAAATAACCGTTCCGGACGAAATTGCGGAATTGGATGAGTTTGTTCAAAGGCATGCCTACAATTATAGTAGGGTGCGTTGGACACACTTCTCCAGAACACTGGCGAGAGCATTTTCCGCGAAGTCGTTCTACCCACCGTCCAGTAGAAATCTGTCAAACCAGGAGTTTGACAGGTATCTAAAACTAATAGCCGAGACAATCAAATGAACAATGGACAAAACGATACCTCGGTATCAACACATTGACAACGAAGACTAATTCCGCAACGCAAATATCGACGCACTACACCGGCATAAAAGTAGACTGCTGCCAAGACTCAAAACCTTGTACAGACAGTTTACTGACAGATATAACCCGGAGATCATGACATTTAAGTCGTCGATCAAAAACCTCCAAACATTAATCAAAGAAAAGTATAGAAATTCTGTATTGGAACAGCCAAATTCGGGTTGTAAACACTAGCAACCCGATTATGTTCCCGCAAATATTCGCAAGCAAAATATTTCGGAGCAAAGATAAAATCGAACTACAGTATGAACACATACTCATAGCAGCAGGCATCGATCCAAATGAAGCCGTTGATGATGACAACTTCTTTGTGATCGAGGATCCCGGGAGGGACTTTCCAGGGAGTGTACAAGGCGAATGACATCATTGCCCCGAACCACGACCTGGAAAATCGAGTCCTTGTGCACAATTTCTACCTTCGAAATGAAATAGCGAACTGGCGATTCGAGAGCTCGGCAAATAATGTCATCGCCAACAATAGGGCACTACCTCCGTTCATTTCTAAACGATCTTCGAATCACTTAGAAGTAAGAAATCAGTGGGAACCAATGAAATACCGAACATTGTGCTTCGACATCTCCCACTAGAAGCGGTGGGCATTTACACCACCCTGCTTAATAATGCAATGAATAATGCACATTATCCAGCACATTGGAAAAATGCGGTGATACATCCCATCCCCAAAAGGGATAAAGAACGTGAAGAATGGCGATGTGACTTCTGCTGGAACATTTTACATAAAAAACGGTCTGAAACCAGGTGCGGTAAATTCACCGATCCTATTCAACATTTACACAAGTGATCTAATAGGTTCACTCCACCATGCCATAGCGTTCGCAGGCGACTAAATCACGTACAGGTCAGGTCCAAAGATTGAGGTCATCAATATACTTTTCCAACGTGACTTCGATAAAATTAAGCGATATTGCGATGACTGGAAGTTGAAAATCAACTTTCAGAAATCGGAAACCATTTTGCTTAGGACGCCTTTGTCTGGGGCCTCTACGGATACCCGAAAGAATTGGCGGAAGTTTTCGATCGTGGGACCAGCAACTTGCAACATATAGATGTTGCTCTGGCCAGAGCCAAAGGTGCTTTTGCCCTTACAAAGAGACTGTTTTATAACAGCCAACTCAATGCGAGGGTGAAGGTAATCTGCTACATGGTCCTTATCCGGCCTATGCTTGTATTTGGTTGTCCCGTGTGGTTCAACGCGAGAGCAAGTTTATTGGAAAAGATTCGGGTGTTAGAGAGGGCTTGTCTTAGGACTTGTCATCGCTTATACAGAACACCAGAGTGTGAGTACATAAAATTCTATCCTAATGAGGTCTTGTACAATAGCGTGAACCTAATAAGAGTGGACAATTTTGTTATTAAGTTGACTCGAAGGCACATTGCAAGAGCAATGACCTCATCGAAGTACCTGATTTCCGGGGCTTACTATCCCAATTATATGTATCATGAAAGAGTTCGCTTTGACGGCTTTATTTCTCCATAAGCGTTCCTCTACCTAGATAGTAAAGGTCTGATCCAGGACAGATTATCGGTGCCGCTAATCTTCCACGTCGCTCGAACAGCTCGAACTCAACTACGGCAAACACGTCGCACAGGGCAGTGCGGAGCGTCTCCGGTTCAGTAGGGCGGTAGGGAGTCGCGACATGAGGGATGTTGCTCTGTAGCACCAACAATTTTGGGGGCTAGTTGAAGGAGGGGAGGGGTTCGTCGTCGAATTCCTCAAGTAATAGGTAGCTTCATGTGAAGCAAAGTCGGTGGTATGTCTATTTTATTAGGATTAAGTTAGATTTAAGGAAAAAATAAAAAGTAAAAAAGAAATACACAAAAACAAAAAATTAATTATGTAAGAACAGAGGTGGATAACACTCTCTAAAATAAGGGATAGAACTAGATAGTTTAAGTAAGATTAAGTGGTTAAGATTTATTTTTAGGTAGTTTATAGGTTGAGTTTTAAGTTTTATAATATAACAAAAGTTCAGACACTAAGTTTTTCTAGACTGTAAGAAACGTCGAAAGACATAGATTAAGTATTATGTTTAACTTAGAGTGCCTGCATGGGGCCAGTAATTTAGAATAAAATTATATGTAAGTTATTTAAGCTAATTTGTAAGCATTTTTTTGTCTAGCTTGTAAGTGTAAATGAATTCTATAAATAAAAATGCATATAAACTGAAAAACTGAATTGGCTTCCCAATCGGACGGCTCGGGGTTCAATACCAGCCGTGGCCGAAAGTCGTTTTTTCAGGCAACTAAAATCTCGTGTGATGAATGGTTGCCTAAATACATCATCAATTCAATTTACACTAAAAATTTACACTAAATGTGGATGCCACCCAAAGAGCGAAATAATCACTGAGCCCAAACATCTTTCTTTCTCTTTCTGTGCCATTTTCCGAAAAACTTAACACGTGCTTTGGCATCATAAGTGTAGTCATACCCACATGAGTGTTAAGGTAAAAAAAAAATAAAGTAAAGTTTCTATCGTGACTACAACGTATATACCTACACAATCTGAACATCAGATATTATTTTCTTTCTTTTCAGCCCAAAACCATAACAAACAGAAACAAATTTTTTTACCCGTCTGTTAAAAATACTCGGTACCCACTAATTTAATATGCAAATTAAATTATCCAATACTGGATTCGATATGCTGTCAAATGTAATAATTTACGCTAATTCTAATTAATTGCCATAATTAGGATAATGATAATGCAATCCAGGTTTAGCTAATTTTATTTTTGTATTACCGCGCATGTGCCCCACTTAAATTGCTTCACAACTTACCCTGTGAGGAGTCAATTTGCAAGTTGCAAATTAATGATAGCAGTAATTGTTTCATGTAATTCATATGCGGTCCTCTAAATAGGAATATAATTTACATAATAGGGAAATTTAATTTAGGAATACAGTCTTTTTGGTTTGGGCATACCTGCGTTGTATGCATTACGATAATTTGTAAATAAATAAATAAATCAACATAGCCCATTTTGTTAAGAAATGAAGATCCTTGTGTAGAAAAACAACCTTGTTAGTTAAATGTATTTTTAAACTAAAGAAGAAACGATTACATCTTGGGAAAAAATAATAAAACGTGAGAAACCGGTTACCCATGAAATATTTTAAATTGTTACTTTAAAACATGTATTGATTTTTGGTTACTTTGGGATCGGTAGTAAACCATCTACGGTGGTTTAATTCTACAACCAATTAAACGACTGGGAAACATGTGTGCTGGAAGAAAGCTTTCTATAGGCTGGTGGCTGGAATAATTAGTTAATATTGTAATTGATTATATAGGATGGCAGATAGGACTTCGTCAATATTGTATTTACCTCTCAGCCTTGTATCAACCCTATTGGAGAGCTAGAATAAAGTTGTAAGCCATCAGCAATAAGGCAACAAAGGTATTCCATCTATGAGAACTGAGAAGAACAGCGGTCCGCATAACTATTCTTGCCTTCTAAATGGAAAAAATAAATGACTAAAGACGCGGCTTGCAGACAATCACTCAGATAGGACTGAATAAATTTGACGGTTGAGTCAGATAGATTAAACAACTTAGAAAGTTTATTGCACAGAGTAATTGGAATAACAGAGTCAAGAATTTTTAAGGTGCGAAGTGTCAGTAGTGTATATGTTCATGGTATAATGCAAAGCGGATGTCACATTGAATAATGATGAGATGCTCCACTAAAAATTAAATCTTTGGGGTAAGAGTATAACATCAGATTTAATTTGTCTGCACATTACTTCCTAAAAAAAGGAAATATTATTGTACAATGTAATTAAAAAATAATATATTCACTTTAAAATACAAATGCATTTACCATTAACAGCCTTATATTCCGCGATTCTATGGTAGTTTTTTTGTTTTTATACAGGGTGTCCCAAAAATCAACGTCATGCCAGAAACGGGTGATAGGTCAAGTGGTGTCGGTTATTACAAAATTATAAAAAAAAATCTAAGTCATGTACTTTCAAAATTATTGGCACTCAAAAAAAATCGAGAAATCTGACACTTTGTGACTATCTCTCAAGTACTGTGACCTTTACTTTTTTTCGGTTATTTTGTTGTCACGTAACCCTGAGTAACTGTTGTGTAAATTACGGTCCAAAATTGAAACATAACTATATCGGTTTTAACTAAAATATTGCTTTTTTGTCCATCCATGTATCTGAAAATCATTAATCACCTAACTTGAACTGACTGTACTGACAAAAAAATGTACTATGCCATTTAGGCGAGTAACTTTAAAAGATGGCATATTTAGTCTGGATTCCAAAATAATATGACACTTGCTAGACTAATGCTTAATTGAGGACAAAAAAAATATTTTGTTAAAGAAACCCGATTCATAGTTAATTTCTTTTTAATTAGTTAAAATGAGTAACAAGTGTGAGTGAGACAGGCAGTGACGGCGTGATTGAGACGGATAAACACGCCATTTCGAGTAGTATGAGTGAAACAGATAGTGATGCCACCCTTGTCATTTCATTTCATTTACTTCCCGTCACAGAGCACACAGAACACTACGTTCTCTTGGTGTACTTATATACTCTCAGGATCGCTTACACAACTGTTGTTTGTTGCGCAACTAAACACCATCTACCGATCTTGTATCTTACAACAAACGTCCAAACTGTTCACCTTCAGCGGCAATGCAAGCTCTGCATCTTCTTACAAATGATCTGGTAATAAGACGGGCATATCTTCTGGAGTTGATGTCTTCAACGACTTCTGCATTTTTTTTGCCGCAGCTCGTTTAAATTTTCTATCGGCTTAGAATAAACTTTTTCTTTTACTGCTCCCCAGTAAAAAAAATCGAGTGGATTTAAATCAGGTGAACGGGCTGGCCACGAAGTTGTACCAAACTGTCCTATCCACTCGTTGGAGTATTCCCAATCGAGGAACTCTCGTACTGCTGGGCAGCCATCTCGCATAAATATTTAGTGGTACGTCTTCCAATAAATTTGGTAAGTGGTTTTTCAAAAAATCTAAATAAACCTCAGCATTCAAATGCGGCACCTCGAATAGGCCAATAATTCTACCATTCAAAATTCATGTCCACATGCTTACTTTAAAACGGTACTGTGATTTATCTTCCCGCTTCATATGTGGATTTTCCAGGTGCCGCTAGTGCAAGTTGTGGAGGTTCATGTAACCTTCCCTTTTAAAAGTTAATACGCCCGACCATAGAATTTTTTCGAAGAATCTCGGATCTTCTCTGAACCTCTGCAACATCGTTTGACAAAATTGCACTCTGTCTGGATAATCTCGGGGTAGCAGACTTTGGACTCGTTGTACATGGTACGGATGGAGCTGGTTATTCCTTAGAATTCAGTGTGCTGTACTTTTGGGCACTCATATGCTTTCTTCAATTGCAGGTACTGAGGTACTACGGTCTTATGTGATATCTCTTTCTGGTTTCCATCATTTAACACCTGTTGCTGTACGCTGCCCACACAATCAATTAAAATTCTATCATTGTTTGCCACAATTACTTAGTTTTGCACAGGTTCTCGTATATTTTTAATGATCGATTTGTGTTTTGTCATATGAACGGTACAACCACTATCAATATACCAATCTGATGGTAATTCACTGGATTGAACTAGCAATGATGAAAATAAAATCTTTTCATTTTTGCCATTTTTGTGTTGTGGCATTTTTTTGCCTTTTGCTTTAGGGCAGTTCTTAACGAAATGTTGTTTGGAACCACATCCAAAGCAATGCTTTTTGTTCCTATTTTGGAATTTTCTATTTTTGATGGCTAAAGCCACCTCTCTTGAATCACATTTTTCGCTTTCAAAGATTAAGCCTTGCATTAGCAAGTTTTTAACGTAATCAAATGTAATTTTTGTTGAAGAATTTTCTACCGCAAGTATCATACGAGGGCGGGTCAATAAGTCCGTGACTTTTGGATTAAAACAGATTTTTTGATAAAAAAATAATTTTATTTTTCAACGTAGTCTCAGTTGAGCTCTATACACTTTGTCCAACGCTTCTCCAATTTTTTTATCCCTTCCAAAAAAAATGATTTGTCGAGGTCCTCAAAATGACGAGATGACTTCATCATTGGAGTCAAATCTTTTTCCACAAAGCCATTTCTTCAGGTTTGGGAACAAGAAGTAGTCGCTCGGAGCCAAATCTGGAGAATAGGGTGGATGAGGGAGCAATTCATTGCCCAATTCATGGATTTTTGCCATGGCAACTGCACATGTGTGCACCCTTGCATTGTCTTGGTGGAAAAGAACTTTTTTCTTGGCCAAATGAGGTCGTTTTTTTTTCAAATCGTCATTGAATCGGTCCAATAAGTTTGCATAATATTCCCCATTGATTGTTCTTCCCTTTTTTCCCGCGTGCATCTCAAAAAACAGTCGCCATAACTTTATTGGCTGACAAACCCACCTTGGCCTTCTTTGGCGCCGATTCACCCTTAGAAACCCACTGTTTTGACTGTTGTTTGTTCTCTGGTGTGTTGTGATGGATCCATGTTTCGTCCACGGTTACAAAACGGCGCAAAAACTCCTCCATATTGCGATTAAACAACGCCAAACCTTCCTGTGAAGTTGTTACACGATTGCGTTTGTGGTCGACTGTGAGCAAATGCGGCACCCATCTTGCGGAAAGCTTTCTCATGCCCAAGTGATCATTCAAAATTGAAACCACTGAGCCATGCGAGATCCCTACGGCTTCCACAATCTCTCGCACTTTCAATCTTCGGTCGGCCAACACCATATCGTGAATTTTTTCGATTGTTTCGGGTGTAGAGACCTCAACTGGCGTCCAGGAGGTTCGGCATCTTCAGTGCTTGTACGGCCACAACGAAATTCAGTAAACCATTTTTTTACCATTGAAATCGATGGTGCAGAGTCCCCATAGTATTTATCAAGCTTAGCCTTGGTCTCGGTAATGGTTTTTTTTCGCAAGAAATAATGCTTAATAAGCACACGAAATTCACTTTTTTCCATTTTCTCCTCAAATTAGTGAGTAGTCTGATAAAAATAGCTGTCAAACACAAACTAACTGACGCAGCAAGTTTAAATTTTGACAGGAGTCAACTGACAGTTGCCTGTTGACAGGAGCAGTGTTGCTGTTTCAGTAAAGAGGTCAGAAATTCAAAAATGCACGGAATTATTGACCCGCCCTCGTAGGTTTATACTCCACAGGTAAACCTACCAGCATCAATGAACCGGCTAATTCTTCGTCTATATTAAAGCCAGCCGTCTTCACTTTGACCACAGTGAACTCATCTTTCCGACCTGTGCCGGTATCATCAAAAGCCGCCGCTATACTATCCCATGCTTCTTTGCATGAGCTTGCTCCTTCTATGTGATTGTAGTTAGACGGCTCAAGCAATAAGGTTAACTCACCTATTGCTCTAAGATCAGTTTTCCTTTGGTTAACATCTGCTGTGGGGGATAATACATTCTGGCAATAGTCCCACACTCCCTTGATTATCATGTGAGCTCTTGCACCGACCTTCCATTCAGAGTAATTCTCACTGCCTTTAAGGCGACTGAATGGTATTTGTGAGGTCATTTCTTTTGTTTTGTTGTTCGCAGAGTCTTCGTCAAAAATATTATCTGATTTCTGAGAAAAACTGGCAATGTCTTCAAACGATTCACTTAATTTGATAGTCTCAATTTTATCAACCATGTGACAAGTGCACTTGAATTAGCTATCAATTTAGTTACGAGCAAAAAAATGTTACAACAATAGAAAATTTCAGGAAAATATTAACCCCGGCAAATAAATTAATATCGTTATCACGTATTACTGATAAAATAGGCTGCGGATGGCCCATAACCTGATAGATTCTAATGGATGGAATTTGCCTATAATAATCTAGAAATAAAATGAAACACGACCGATCAAGCTGATTGCAGGAAGGAGAATCAAGAAAAACTTTATTGAGTAACATGTCGATATGACAAATGACATTTAATGTAATGGGCATGTTCAATTAACTTTCCAATATTATGCGACTGCTTGTAAGACTTCGTCCTCTTAGGGCACGACGGCGCTTCCCTCACTAACCATTCGATTTAGAATGCGACCTTCTGGGAATGACCGGTGAACATTTACAAACACTCGATGATCCTGATAACGCTGAGCATTTGGATATCTCTCATGATAAAGTCTGGCTGCACCACTAGCATTACACCCCATAAATTAAATGAATGTTAGCATATTCCTGAGCAGTGTATCGAGATGTCATGATGGCGTTCACACTCATTATAACTTATTAAAAGGAATTAACTATGAATCGGGTTTCTTTAACAAAATATTTTAGTTGTCCTCAATTAAGCGTTAGTCTAGTAAGTGTCATACCATTTTGGAATCCAGACTAAATATGTCATCTTTTAAAGTTACTCGCCAAAATGGCACAGTACATTTTTTTGTCAGTACAGTCAGTTCAAGTTAGGTGATTAATGATTTTCAGATACATGGATGGAAAAAAAACAATATTTTAGTTAAAGCCGATATTAGTTATGTTTCAATTTTGGACCATAGTTTATAGAAGAGTTACTCAGGGTTACGTGGCAAAAAAAAAATCCAAGAAAAGTAAAAATTTGGCGGTCACAATACTTAAGAGATGGTCACAGGGTGTCAGATTTCTCGATTTTTTTTGTGTACCAATAATTTTAAAAGTACATGACTTAGATTTTTTTTTTATAATTTTGTGATAACCGACACCACTTGACCTATCACCCGTCTCCGACTTGACGTTGATTTAGGGAGGAAAGAAGGATAGGTAGCGATGTACGTTGGTTTTATATGTCTCAGTTTTATAATGACTAGGAAATAGAGAGCCCGCCAGGGCATTCTGCAAGCGAGTTGTTCGGCTTAGAAACGAATCACAATATTTCAGAGAACGTCCGAAAAATGAGCATTCATTGAAGGGGCGGAATGCTACAGGCGATTTCTATGGAGTACTGGTGGTGGAAATAGCGATAAAACAAAGTGAGACACGAGACATTTCGTCGGTGTTCGAGGGTGTCCATTGCCTGAGTGATATTGGTATCAGCTATGAGTTTTATCGCAAGGTTTTGAATCCGGTCTAGTAGATGCTGAGGTGTTATAGACGCATCTGATCAGATGTGAGCATTGTACTCCAGTGGTAGTGCATGGTTGTGCATATCTTTGAAAGCGATTATGCCAAAGACATTTTTTAGGGAAACATAACCGACCATCTGAATTAGCAATAAGCCGCTTGGGTAGGAAATTCCGGAAAGAAGGACAGTGCAAACGTGAAAAAATTGTTAGATGCAACTTCTGCCTCATTGTCACCCCACAGCTCCGAAAGAAGCTCACAAGATTTCTTGACGTTTTATTTTTAAGTGTTCTTGTACTAAATTTGGACATCCCAAGATAGTGACATAGAACTGCCATGTGACATCAAATTAAGGAATATTGCAGTTTATTTCACTACTTTTCGCAAAAACCGTATTCAGGCACTTTAATATTAAAGATGAACCTGAGGCGCAGTACTACCTCGTAATACTACCAGAAGTCTGCACACGTGATCGGGATTTCGTATTTAGAGACTACCAGTGGGGAATACTTGTGCAACATGGATGGAAGAAGAATACAACGGGAGTATGGTATTATATATATGATGCATCGCAGCCTCTAACACTTGTTACGAAAGCAAGTAACGTTATCCAACAGCTATGTGCTCTTGGAGATCTCCGTTTCAAACCAAAGGCACATTTAATATAGAATCGGATGCGAGGTCACGATCTTGTTGAGGAAGAGGAATCCGCGGAACACCAAATGGACACAATTTAAGGATCAGCTCCTTAAGCTAGAGGAAGGTGTTCAGAATCTTAATCACCACCAAGTATTTTGAAGTTAGAAATCCAGGTAGAAAAAATCCTTGCAGATTGTTTGGAACTTAGTAGAACTTGGTGCAATAACTACGTAAGGAAACCAGAAAATTTAAGAAGAAGTTATCATACTTAAGACTACTTTGAAGGAAGACTGGAGTCTTTACAGATCGAAACAGAAATAATATAAAACAGCTAATTCGGATTTCGAAGTGTGGCTCTTATAAAGACTTTGCGAAAAGATCGAAACTGACAGTGAAACCAGTAGACTAGTCAAAGTCATCAAAAGGGGAAAATCAACCAGGCTGAGATCACTCAGAAAATATGGTGATGCCTGAGACTCACTTCCCAGGTAATCTAATCATAGTTAGCCTACAACCAGCCACTATTAACGAAGATGCATACATACCAAAACCCTGGAAAACAGTGAGAGCAGCCTTTGTACCGAAAGTCGGAACAGAGGGCTACACGGTCACCAAGAGTTTCAAACCCATAAGTCTGAGCTCCATGTGCTCAAGACTCCTTTGGGAATTCATCCTCTGTGTAAGATACAAAAGGCTTACCAATGCGGAAGACCTCACGAGAGTGCGCTTCAAAATCTGGTAGGCAGAACTGAAGGCGCGTTCAACAAGAATACGCGCTGGGCATATTTATCGACGTTGAAGGTGTTTTCGATAACACAACTTTTGACGCAACGATTGGTGCACTAGAATGGGTTTTTGATGAGGATGAGAAAGCTGACCAGTCTGACCTATCTAGTGCTTGAAGGCATTATCATCCAATCCTCTAAAGATGCTAAGTATTTGAGTGTAGTTCTGGGTAGAAAACTTAAGCCTTTAACGCGCTGTCAACCTTTTGAAAGTGCAAACCAGCAGTCGGCAAGACATGGGGCTTATCTCTGAGAAGAGTTCTTTGGAACTACATGCTTATGGTAAGACACATTACATCATTTTCGCCACTAGCCTGGTGGAACGTCACGAAAATACGTTATGCTGCTTTTACCAGACTCCAATAAACGGTCTGTGTGTCTTTTCTGCATGGGACCTTTTCCTGCGCCAGACGCACTGAATTCTCCTCCCCATGATATTCATACCATGGGCTGCACTCTCAATTCATATTTCACTTAAAGAGAACTTGGTCCTTGGTACAAAATGCACTGGAGCTTTGATGACCTTGCGCACCGACTATCTTTTGACTCCGATCTTATGAACATATCGTCTGATGGCAACGAACTATGTATATTGTGAAAAACAGTTGGAGGGGTCGAAGCATTTGCATCCGCAGCGACAGCCAAGCCTTTTACGACTTCCAAGCAAGTTCAAGGATACAAGGCTTCACTGAAAACAGTCGGAAAGCTGAATTCACTGAGTCTCGTCTACGTCCCAAGTCACAATGGTATCATGGGAAATGGATTCGTTGACGGATTTACTAGGCAGGGCTCAGAGAAGAGTTTTATAGGACCCTAACCTTCATTAGGTCTGCTTGCGCCCTCGGTTAGGACTTCCATTGACTGTTGGATCTCATATGAGCTTAACTGCGGATGGCATGACTTTTCAGGTTGCCGACAGACCAAACGAATTCTTCCCAGCGTATCGCAGATGTTAGCGACTTTCCTGCTGTCCCTCAGTGGGGACGACTGAAGGCTGCTTACTGGCGTCTTGACGGGGTACTATGCTTTTGCTAAGCTCTTAAATGCTGCGACGCATGCTGTGATGATGACGACCCGATGAACTATCGTCATCTTTCTTCGAAACATTGAGAAATTTCAGTAAAATGATCATACAAGGAGTACAACTCACTCCTCATCATCTGAATGCTCTGTTGGCGCTGACTTTTGTTTGAATGACTCATACATGCCAGAAAAGAAGCGGAAGAACTAAGTGCGCAGGATGTGTAGGCCGATTTAGGATATTAGTAGTAGAAGATTTATCCTCTTCTTCTAGCGCCAACAACGTTACAGCCTTCCAGAAAATTGTTTATAATTGGAAAAAGTTGTTAGAAATCAATCATACCAGACCGAATGAGCGCATTTTTGCCGTTTTTCCGGACACGAAAATAAAAATCCCTACTATTGTATTTAGCAAAAGTTAGCGTTCGAAATGCAGAAAACTTAAATTCGTTGGTTGTGTCGTAAGCCATAAAAGAAATTTCGATGACGGCGTCGCATATCTAGCTAGCGTAGGGTATTTGAGATTTCCTTTTGAGAGGGAAAGCTGCCACTTAAACTTAAACGTTTGCCATACACTTCAACTCTCCATCCCAGATCCCCTTCTCATGTATATGAACATATTTGTATATGCAAGATATATTGCACTTTGGTGGTCTTAACTCGCACTCAAAGCAAAGAACTGAATGCATCTCCAGCTCTTTGAAGTCAGTATAACAATGTGCTGAAACATTGGTTTTTTTTTTTTTTTTAAAGAACTTAACACTCAAGAGGGTATTACTACTCTTAAAATGCCGGAGCACGTGCTAAGTTTTTCGGAAAATTGGATAGAGAGAGAGAGAAAGATGTTTGGGCTCAGTGGTTATTTCGCTCCATGGGTGGCATCCAACTTTTAATGGGGAGACTAAATTATCAGTGTAAATTGGACTTGATGTTGTATTTAGGCAACCATTCATCTCACAAGATTGTTGCCTGAAAAAAGTATTTCGGTCACGGCTGGTATTGAACCCCGAACCATCCGATTGAGAAGCCAATACACTACCACTTGAGCCACGGCCAAGTTGCTTCACAATTAAAGCTATTTTCCCATGTCACAGCCCGTAAGGTACATCTTGACACCTTGAAAATGGACTCGTTGTCTACATGGGCCCCTGGTTATTGCCAAACTTATAAGCAATAATAAGTCTGGAGCAGACAAGAACAAGTAAGCTTTGTATGTACATATACTGCAAAACAGCAAATTTGATGCGCAATTTCAGGACGCGACTGTATTCGGTTAAAATTGTCAAAGGTTTCTCATCAATTCTTCACCAAATGATATGACTATTTCACAACGGTCGGTACGGAATATATTGCTAGTGTTATCCTTCGGAAAAATCTCTGCTGAACGCACACAGCCGCTGATCCATATTTCAGAAATTGACAAATTAGAGGATTCAAGCACTTCTTCTCCAGCCATCGTCTTAACTCATGACAAACAACCTCAATCAATCACTTTCCACTTTGTGTTTGCTTTTCCTTTGTCTTCCCTTTTCCTTGTCTCTGTTTTTATAACGGTAATAAAATAAAATCTCATATTCGATTGAAAATCACTGCATATGTCACTGCCACTACCACCGTTTCCAATCGTGTGCGAAAACCCTCAATGAAGTTTTTGAAAAATCACTTCGAATCTGTCACGAACGTGCAATCTAACCCGTTAGTCGCTTCAAGGCTATTTAAGTGCAAACAGAACTTTATGGAAACTTTTCCGGAGTAATGTGGAAATTTCTTGAAAAACTATTTAAAAACTTGTGCGGTAAATATTATTGAGAGAAGGCGCTCGGACTCAAAAACCACAGGAGGAAAGTTCGTCTTGCTGCAATTTTTTTTCCATTTCATTTGCATAAAGTTTAACTTACGAGTATAAAGGTTAAATGACAGGAAGCTGAAAATGACTAATAAGAAAAAAGTTGGATAGCCTTTATAATGAATTTAGATATTCAGAATATTCTTAGAGGCAATAGAATTGACAGCAATTTGTTGGCATATTTACTCGTATTATTTCACATCTTATTTAATAGTCGTATACTATTATATACGAGTAAGCGAATCATGCTACTGATGAATGAGCATTCGATGATAATGTGAGGATGCCGTTTTTATTTTCTCGTAGACATAATGAGATGGGTGGTTAAGCAGAATTAGGAAGCGAAATTTACGAAATTATCAAATTTCATGCCTAGCGAGTATCTCGAAAAATTTGACACTGTGTCGTATCTATACGAGTACATTTGAAGAAAAAATTTCGATTAATTTTTTATGTATGACATCCGCTTATGGAACTCCTTGCCGCTCTTTCCAAGAGAAATGGAATATGGTACGAGCTTGAAGAGCAAAATACGCATGTTTTTGGCTTAATGAAGTAAATTTATGTATATGGTACGCAATGTTTTTTTTTCTTCTTTTTCTTTCCATCTTTTAATGTATTGTAGGACACGTGTTGTCATAACTTTTTCTAATCTTTTTTATTAACATTATTTTTTCTCTTACATTGTCTTGCAGCAAATACTTGTATTATTATTATTTTCTGATATTCCTCGTTGTAATCCGATTGTGAGCTAAACCGTTTTAAAATACTATTGTTAAATTATACATTTCTCTGGTATTCGCAGTTTTCATAAGTAAAGTGTTGTCCAATAAGAAGTGTCTCATTTTGGTTTATTTAGATAACACGTATTTTTTATGGAATAACATTTGACTTTTATTTAAATCGATAGAAAAATTGCATCAGTCGAATGATCTCAATGACTTTTGTTTCTTCTTCTTCTTCTGTTTCGATTAATTTGTACATCGCATTTGTAATCCTAATTCATTAAAAATATCACGTACGATCGCATTGCTTTAATTGTGCTTCAGTTGTGGGTGGCAGTGGCTCAAGTGGTGGTGGACTGGCTTTCAAATCGGAAGGTTCGTTGTTCGAGTCCCAGCCTCGCCCGAAAGACATTTCATACATTTTTTCAATTAACGAAAATCAAGTAAGACGAGTAAGGACTGAAACGAATAAAATTTGGAAACTTCAAAGTAAAAAAAAAAAAAATATTTTTATAATTTATGTAAATTTTTTTTATTTGCTTTAAAACTCTGTTTTTATTAAATTCATTCACAATTACAAAAAAAAAAAAAAATTATTGGGTTCCCATATTCTCGGCACTGTGGAACATTGGATGGATTCATGTCTTTTGGGACAAAGTCGACATTTTTAGCAGTAAAAAAGCTCAACGTCCCATGAGCATAGTGAGCTGAAGCTAAATCTGGCCAAAATAATGTTGAACCCTCGTGTTTGTTTAAGAAAGGAATCAACCTTTTTTTTAGGCACTCGATAATTTACACTACTTCGTTAATTGTTCCCGTTGTAATAAACGATGAGCTTCTGTGTCCACATTGGCAAATGGCCTGCCAAACGAGGTATTTTGACCCGAATTTTTCCATCCCAATCGATGTTGTTGATTGCGGAAGAATATCAACTTCAAACGAGTTGTAAAACTGCGCACCTGGAACAGTAGTAAAGTCGGCTTTGACATAAGTTTCGTCATCCAAAACCAAGCACGCTTTCTTGTTGCCGATCAATTCGTATAGCGTTCGGAATCGTGTTTTTATGACTTTTTTTTGCTTTTCAGTAACTTTTGGTATTTTTTGTTTTTTTCGTGTTTTTAGACCGTTACGTTTTTCAGATCTTTGTACCATTGTTTGGTTGGTATTATATTTCCGAGCAACATCTCTGGATGACATAGTCCGGTTTTTTACGATGGTACCCACTGTTTTCCTGTCCAAATTTGTATCATGTGCTCCACTTTCAGCTCTACTTTTCTGTTTTCACTTAACTGTCAATGTCTCCAAATATCGTTTAATAACAGAATCCACTGTACTGCGTGCTATGTTTAAATTTTTTGCAATGAAATGGTTTGGACGCGAAGTATTTTCGAGCCATTTGTCGATGATCTTTTTACGGCGTTCCTCTTGACTCATATTTTATAAATATTTTAAACTGTACCAAACTAAAATCAATAACAAACTGAAACTAGAGAATGTACAGGCTAATTTAGGTACAAAATGGG
Organism: Volucella zonaria; assembly: GCA_963966105.1. Classification (NCBI taxonomy): domain Eukaryota; kingdom Metazoa; phylum Arthropoda; class Insecta; order Diptera; family Syrphidae; genus Volucella; species Volucella zonaria. The sequence goes on along the minus strand of OZ014532.1, from coordinate 19,646,662 downwards.
ATTGCAATTTTTACATATTGGAAGTATAGCCCGTATTAAAATTTACAGATTTTATTCGTTTCAGTCCTTAGTTGACTAGAAGTCAACATCAAGCCAACTTCCACTATGAATTTAGTCTCCCCATTAAATGTTGGATGCCACCCATTCCACAGTGGTTCAGCTGTAGGTCATAGGGCCGTAATAGCGATGTTGCAAATATGATGTTATTTTACCGTTAGAGGAAACATAAAAACCCTTCTATTCACAGGTATAAAAACCATTGCAATTACAAACGCGGCACATTTAATTTTGTACACCGGAAGTGGTAACATCTGATTAGTGCTCATTAGTTTATTTGTTCACATAAATTGGTGTTGTTTTTAAAGTGTGGTTTTTCCGAGAAATTTATTGTTTGTGATATAATTGTGCAATGGATATTCAAATTGAAGGTATGTACGATATTTTTAAAGTAATTATGTTTTCCTTAACAATGCGACTATTCATAACTAGCTCCATCAAAACACACCTTCCACTTTTTTTGTTTTTAACCATTTTCCATATTCAACTAAGCTTTTACTTATGAAGGCACGAATCGCCATAAATGAGTCATATACATATCAATATAATCTCTTATTTTCCTAGTTTTAATAACCGCAAAGTCTAGGTGCTCCTAGGTGCTCTGAGGGTTGTTACAGGTCATTGAGGAGACTAGGTCCAGTACTAGAAAAAAATTTTTTTTAATTTGTTGTGTTTTTCTTTTGCAGGTACAACCATTACGTGTTCTTTTACCCGAATGCTTGTTTTAAATACGTGGATAGCTTCAAAAAAATAAAGAAAATGAAGCAGAAAGGCTTCGGGAAGTGTTTGGATCCCTTGCGAATTCTTTACCGGTTGCTGAAAATATCCAGACTGATTGCTTGAGAAATCTTCTTTTGAAACTCTGTAAAGCTGAGACCGAAGTTTGCATACTTAAAGTATCTGATGAGAAGTATGTAGAAACTACAACGACGAGCAAAAGGAATCTCTTCAATCTACAAGTAGAACACGATACAGGAAGGAGTTTGGAGACGGCAGCAAGAGGTCCAAACATTGCAGATTAGCAGTTTTATCACAGATGGACGATTCCGCTGTAACTACTTTACTTAGCAGTTCAAATCAATCAGAAAGTTCTTTGAAATTTAGCACGGATGAAGTTGTTTCATTTATTAATGAAGCTAAGCTTACTAAAAATCAATGTTTATTATTAAGAGATTCATTCTAAAATACCAAATGTTTTTCCCTCCTATCATAAAGTGTTGGGAGCCAAAAAACCTTGCTATCCAACTGATATTCGCGTGACGGAATCTTCTGCTGAAATCAATTTGCAATCATTGTTAGACCATACATCAAGTCGCATTGTTGAATCCCAAAAAGCTGTGTTTGAAAGTCTTCACGAACCTAAGGATGACTTGATTTTAATTGGTAAATGGGGTTTTGATGGCAGCACAGGCCATAGTGAATATAAGCAGAAATTTTCAGATTCAACTATCGAAGATTTGAGTTTATATGTCACATCTTATGTACCTCTTCAACTTGTTTATAAACCAAATATCTGTGATGAATCAATCATTTGGAACAACCCACGCCCTTCCTCTACTAGGTGGTGCAGACCAATTCGTTTTCAATTTACAAAAGAAACAAAGGTAGTCAGCTTGTAAGAAGAAGTTTATTTCAAAAGCCAAATTAAACAGTTAGTCCCTACTTCAGTGCTTACGAGTATTAATGGCCGTTCCTTACAATTGACGATGGTAGATGGTAAAGTTTGTTCTGCACTTAGCGACTTATCTACGAGTAGGTATTACATTTGTGGTGCAACAGCAAAAGATATGAACGATTTAAATATGTATATGCTTACAAGAAGTCCCTGATACTAGTAAATTTGAGTTTGGCTTATCTCCTCTGCATTCATAATTTAGATTTTTCGACTATTTTATTCACGTTTCTTATCGAATTAATATTAAAAAGTGGCAAGTGCGTTCTGCAGAAGATAAAGCTAGTCTTGCTCAGAGAAAAGAGCTAGTTCAACGGCAGTTTAGGGAAAAATTAGGTTTAATTGTAGACAAACATCGAAGTGAAGGAAGTGGCACATCCAATGATGGAAACACAGCACGTACATTTTTCCATAACTCTGATATTTCATCTGAAATAACAGGTATTAGAAAAGATCTTATTGACAGATGTAGTCACCTTCTGCAGAGCCTTTCTTCTGGTTATAAAATAAATTCAGAAAAATTTAAGAGTTATGCTTTTGATACTTCCAAGATGCTTGTGGAGGAATACTCTTGGTATAACTTACCTTCATCAATACATATTTCATTTCATTTATTTATTTCGTGTGTACAAGTAAGACGTTGTCTTTTATAGCACATAAATAACAATATAAGTGACATTAACAATTCATAAATGTATATATTTATATAAAAAGAAAAGAAAAAGAAGTAGAATAAGAAGTAGTTAGACAGTAAAAGGAAGTAGAACATAGTTAAAAGTGGGTGAGAAAGGAGGTTAGATCTATGAAAAAAGGAATGTATAGTTGTTGCAGTCAGGAAAAGTGTTCTAATGCGGCAGTTTTAAACTTGTTATAAAGTATTGATTCACGGAGCAGAAGTGATATAGTTCTTTATCACCTATTGGTGAATTATCTGAGGAGGCCGCTGAGTCTTGTAATAAATTAGTCAAACTATTCAGACGCGATAATACTAGGAAACATTCCCGAGATGTTACTAACATGGATCTCTTGCACAGGCTTCTTCTTAATTCAGATCCGCTTCTTTCTAGTTTAAGAAAGTTGCAGTATAAAAAGAAGTCTGCGTTAGTAAAAGAAGTGTTGGATTTATTAAGTTTTTGAGCTTCATTGTAATTTTATTATATTATATTACCTGACATTTTTAATACTATGCAAATAGCAATTTTTTCTTGTAAGATACTAGGTTTTGATAAGATAGACAAAACTAATTTTATTGTTGTTATAAGTTTATAACCCGATTTATTTTGTGAGATTATGTTTTTTGTATATGATGAATATTTTATGCATGAATATATATACTCTGTTAAAAAAAATAGCTTTTTTGTCTTGTTCTAACCCTCTAGTAATCATAACAACCATTTTCCAGGCCAAATGGTTTCATTGTAAATCTGCCCAAAAAAAACCAATGACCGCCCTTCTTTGGAACCTGAACCACTGTGCCATGGAGCAAAATAACCACTGAGCCCAAACATCTTTCATTCTCTCTCTATCCCATTTTCCAAAAAACTTTACACTTGCTGAGGCATTATAAGTGTATTCATGCCCACTTAAGTGTTAAGTTCTTAAAAAAAAAAAAAATTATTGGATAGATTTGGCACTATATTTATGGTTAATATGGCAACAAAGAAATATGTCGAACGGTGATAAAACGCATGATTCAGGAGCTAATTTTGAACAGCATTACAAAAATGACATCGCGTTCGCCATTCTACGGCACATAGCGCCGTCTTATCCGAACTAAATACAGTGCAATCCATTCACAGTCACAGCCACATAAGCTTTATTTTCGAAGAAGTAAGATCCAATGATGCACGTGCCCAGAAACGGCGCCAAACGCTGTTAATAGAAAGGCTTCATGACAATCATTTTTGAATTTTATAAGCCTTCTAAGTCGGCGATTTTATTTATTATCTAAGCCTTGAAGATGGAAATGTGTATAATATCTCAAAATGACTTTTACGTGAATTTCATGATCATTTTCATTGAGTTCAAATGCCCAATTCAAAGGTACGATACTGCTGATGGTCAGCATCAGCTCAGCTCTTGCGTCAATTTAAATTTATTGGGTCTATGACACAAGTTCGTTTGCAAAACCGGTGAATTGCTGCTTGTGATTTCAATAAATCTGGGCAATATTCCCAATTGTCCTTGCCTGACTAGAACGATTTCGGTACTAATACCGCAAATTCCTGAACAAATTTTACAATTGCTGGGAGAAAAAGGGCTTGATAAAGAAACGTTTAACTTTTAACTTTTTGAACTATTTCAGTGAATTTTAACAATTTCAATGCGTTATTGAAGCGTGTATCGTTAAATGTTCATTTAATGTTTCAGTACAAATAGACAAATAACTGCTAAAGAGAAAATAAATGTCATCACATGTATATTTTTCATAAAAAAGCATGTACATAGGTGGTACGCGGAGTACCGAGTTCCCATGTGTTTTGGAGAAAAAATCCATGAGAGATACCGAAGACCTTTGTTTGATTTTCTGCGCCCTTCTGGGTTTAGTATATTGAATTGTTCACCCTATCAGCTGAGTTCTACATAGTTTGCGGATAAAGTCAAAAATTGTTGTTAAATCTTTATTTGGTTGGCAGACAGACCATTTAAAAGTAACCGAGCTTTGACGAGTTCGTCTGATGCTTCATTAGCACTCCTGACTGGAGACCTATATTATCAATATGAAGTAAATTAATAAATAAATTGTTGTGCCCTGATCTCTCCCACTCACTGTATTGTTCATCTTCTCACTTTCTGTGCAATGATGGCACTGTCCATAGAGGGAACATACATATGATTTTTGTCGATTCCGAACGACGGATGAAGAGAGACATTTTCATAAACAGGAGATTTCGTTTCCGGATGTTTCCTATTCCCCGCCGAAATTGATATCAGATTAATAAATTATATTTTCTGCTTTTCAGTGTTAACCGAGATTTGAGTCGCTTGCGTGATAGCCGACGTAATTTAACGATTTTTCACGCTACTATCTTCAGCAACTTTTATTATCTTGATGTCGTCTTGAGTATAGTTTATTGTCTGCAGTTACTTTAAGAATTTGTTTACAATACGTACGAGTATGTATCTACTCGTATTTTAGTGATAGCGTTTCAAGACTTTACTTTGTTCTCCTAGCGAAGGAAATGAAGATGATTTCGGTTAGATTGACCTTTATTTTGACCCTAAACAAAAATATATCCTTGTATTGTATATACGAGGGTTTTCTGAAAAGACCGCAACGTAAAGATAGCGGCACTCGTCAATAAAAGCTAGTGAATGCTAGTTGTGCATCTTTTGACAGTTACTTACCGAAGTTTCAGTGATTTTGGATGCGCAGTTTTTAGTTGACAGTCGTTTGAGTGAGCCGATGTGAGTGTTTTTTTTTTTGAAAATGGAAAAAATTAAGTATCGAGCTGTTATTAAATTCGCAATAACAGCCTACGCAAACCAAAAATGAGTTGGACTCTGTGTATGGGGACTCTGCACCATCATTTACCACAGTGAAATTTTGGGCAGCTGAATTTAAACGTAGCCGTAAGAACTTGGGAGATGATGAACGTTCGGGACGTCCAAAAACTGCAACCACTGACGATAACATTGCTAAAGTTCACCAAATGGTGTTAGACGACCGCTGAATTAAAGTGAGAGAGATAGTAGAGGTTATAAAAATGTCCAAAGAACGTATTTGTTACATATTAAATCAAGATTTATACATAAGAAAGCTGCCCGCGCGTTGGGTGCCGAGTTTGCTTACGTTAGACCAAAAACGTGTTCGAATGAACATTTCCAACGCTCTGTTGACGTAGTTTAGGCGCAATAAATCCGAGTTTTGGCGCCGGTTAATTACTGTGGATGAAACTTGGATACACCATTATACGCCCGAAACAAAAATTCAGTCAAAACAGTGGACTGCAAAGGGCGAGCCGGCTCCAAAAAAAGAAAAAACTGTTTTTTCGGCAGGGAAAATGATGGCGACTGTTTTTTGGTATAGTAAAGGAGTTATCTTAATCGAATATCTTCGAAAAGGAAAAACCATTACAGGAGCATACTACGCATCATCACTTGCCAAGCTGAAGGCAGAAATTGCGGAAAAACGGCCACATTTGCAGAAAAATAAAATCCTCTTTCACCAAGACAACGCGCCGTCTCACACCTCAGCGGTTGCCATGGCGAAAATCGGTGAATTACGGTTTGAACTGCTTAACCATCCGCCCTATTCACCAGATCTAGCCCCAAGCGACTTCTTTTTGTTCCCTCATCTAAAAACAGCGCTAGGAGGACAGAGATTTTCGTCAAATGAGGAGGCAATCACCTTCGTGAATAATTATTTTGCAGTGAAAAACGCCAAGTACTACTTGGACGGGTTAGAGAGATGGGAGTATCGCTGGGAGAAGTATATAGAGTTACAAGGAGACTATGTAGAAAAATAAAAAAAAAATTTTGAGAAAAAATGTCTTGTATCACTGTTCGGTCGGAAACTTTTCAGACAACCCTCTTATCAAAACTAATTGAGAATTGATTGCCGTGACTTTAAGTTCTCAGGTAGTTAACCAGTCCTAAAGAAACTGAAACAGTTGCATTTGAAGAATTAACGTAGCTATGGTCCGAAAGCAAATAAGCACTCAGAGCGTCTTAAATTTTACAAGATAATGGTAAAAGCATCAATGATTGCATTATGCAAATTAGAACATTATCAAAAACTTGCGAATTTGGCACATTTCAGCATGGAGCCATATCGGATAAATTAATAACAACAGGCTTGGGAAATAAGAAAATCCAGAAGGCATTGTTAAATAGAGAAACTAAAGAAATCGAGAATTCATTTGAGAAGTATTATGAGTTACAACTTAATATGGAATTAGTCGAGCAGTTAACGAGGTGTATGAAGGTATCCACAATGTCGGTGATAGGTGCTGTGCATCATAAGAAAAATCAATGTGTAAAACAATACTTCATGGGAAAGAACGGCGACAAAACACAGGAAGATACGTGCGCAGCGATTAGGAAAGAAGGTCACACAAGCAGAGTTTGTCAACATAAAAATCATCAACTCGATTACAAGTTTTAGTCCACCTCTAGAATTGGAAGTGGAAATACCTGGCAGTAGAATGGCAGTTGAAGTCGACACTGGAGCAGCAGTTTCTATGATAAGTAAAAGGGAGTATAGGTCTAAATTTTCAGAGTTAGATTTAGTCAAATCTAATCATTCATTGACTTCTGTTTTAGATATATTAATTTGTAAAGGTGGAACTCTAAAAGATATCGAAGTGCAATTTGGGAATCATTGCTGGCGTTTTGACCCCTTGGTACTAAAGGCGAACAGCCAAGAAAACTGCTTATGGGAAGAGCATGGTTGTACGCAAATTTACCACATTAGAGAAACAGTTGTGTGCAGTCAAATGTCATTGCCAGCCTGCAGGACAGATCTAAAGAAATTGAAAGTAAATATTTCTTAATAGTGAATGGGAAGGTTAACCGTTGGAACGGGTTTTGAGGCGGTTATAGTTCTGAAAAAAAATTGTCAACCCATTTTTCACGACGCATATTCGGTACCTTTTAAATGAAGTGAAAAGTTGAAGCTGAGATAGATCGGTTAGTCCCGTGCGTGGATTTTAAAGTCACCCTTAAACGAATAATTGAAAGTCAACATCATTACTTACCTAATCTCGGAGATTCTAGATGAAGTGAAAAGTGAGCTCCTTGGGAATTAAAAAAATTTTTTTTTTAAATATTTTTTTTTTTTTTTATTCAATTTGGTCCCCTTTTAGTTTGATACACTTATTCCAAGGATTTTCCAACTTCTTGATCCCGTCCGAAAAGTAATTTTCCGGAAGGTCTGCAAAATACTCCTCCGGGCGTCGATGATTTCCTCGCGTGTGCTGAATTTTTTATTGATGAGCCGTCTTTTGAGGTTTGCGAAGAGATAATAGTCCGAGGGATCCAAATCCAGTTACCAACCAACGCCAAAAGTCCGCCCGATTCCGCAGCAGCAAGTCCAAACACTCTTTCGAAGTGCTCTCGCCTTCGTGTTTTTGGTCATTCGCGGCACCCAGCGGCAAGATAACTTTTTCATATGCACAATATTGCCCAAAATATGGCGTGTGAGCTCAGTACTAATCTTTGTAGTATCTGCTAGCTCGCGCACCTTCACTTTCCGGTCAGCCAACACCATTTCATATATTTTTTGACATTGTCCTCTGTAACCGCAGCGGAGGGCCTGCCGCTGCGGACTTGATCGGTAGTGGAGTTGCTGCCACCACGAAACTTTCGAACCAATATTTGACAGTGTAATCTGACGGAGCATTAGCCCCATAATATTTATCCAACTTTTCTTTTGTTTCCTTCACCGTTTTGCCTCTCAAAAAATAATGTTTTATGAGAGAACGAATATCGTTTTTGTGCATACTCAACATGATGCCAAACACGTCAACAACAATCAGCTGTCAAAACAAAACTAAAGACAGTATCGCACTGAAATTTAGCATGTCTGCCTAAATATGAAGACTTCAAGGCACCATAACGTTTTTTGCAGTAGTAGCGCATTCTGGCGGTCAAGGATGTCACTTATCTAATTGCGGTTTTTTTTTTTTTAATTTATCGGAGTGCATCAACAGTTAAAAGTTGCGGAAGGATACCGTGAATATTTGGTTATTAAGAGCCAGAAAGGCTAGTTTGGATTTTCATGGGCTTGCTGTTGAGCGAAGTTAGACCAAGTCATATCCCACAGTCAGATTAGACCTACCCCTGACAAACTCAAGGTAATTCAGGCCGCCCCTCCAACTTCAACTCCTACTTAGACCTTATAAATTATTAGCTTAAATTTATTTCCGAGCTGTCTTGGGAATTACGCGTGGTGTACGAGTATAGCCTGTTGCGGAAAGGTTTCAAATACAGTTGGTCTGAAGAATGTCATCGGAATTTTGAAAAAAGTAAAAGTTGAATGGTCTGTTATCAAAGTTTAGAGATATACGACCTTAATAAACGAATTGTGATTCCCATCGATGATAGTCCCTACGGTGTAGGTGCCGTCTTAGCTCATAAAGTAAATGATAGTTTCATACCCGAGTTTTATTCATCCAGTTCCCTTTCGGATGCTAATAAAAAATAAAAACTAGGTTGCAAAGATGGTCTATAATTGTGTGAATGTACGATTACAAAATTTCTTATCGTCATGGTAAAGAAAATATTGAGTCAGGTTTCCTATCAAGAATGCCTTTAATATCGCCCAATGAAGTCAAACAAGTCGGTATTTTTTTTTTTTATTCTTTATTTTCAATTATGTACAATTAAATATAATACTAAGTTTAATTAACGAGTAAAAGGAGAATAGTTAGTGGCATTTCTATTTCAAGAGAAAAAAAATAGAGCTAATGCCACTTCAGTTAACGATTCAATGTGGGGTGAGTAAATTATAAAATTATGATTAAGAGAATAATGGAAGTAAATAAAGGAAAAGATAATTATTCAGAGCAAATTCATGACCATAAAAAATAGTTACAAAATAAATAAATAATTAAACCGCATAGCGCATTAAAACTTCAATTTTATTATGGTCGAAGTCATGAAGCCAAAGTTGAACTTTTTTCAAAAATGAGGAAAGAGTTACTATGGTTCGTATGTCAACAGGGAGTTTGTTAAGCTATTTGCATGAGACAATGGAAGGAGAGTTTCTAAAGCTTGTGGTGCGAAAAGGGGGAACTGGGACATAATATTGGGAATTGCTACCTAAAGCATAACCGTCAGATATTGGACTTTGCAAGTACCCACCTCTCATAAAAAAAATTCTAAGTACTTTAAAATAAAATAGATATCTCAATGGGAGAACTCTCGTGAGCCTTAATAGCTCCATAGAATGAGCTAACTGGGGAGCTGGGGAGAATTACAAACTTTCGTTATTGCACATTTTTGCAGGACAGATAGTTGCTGAAGTTTGTTCTGATATGCGCCTCCCCAACAGCTTATTCCATACTGCAATTTAGAATGAAAAATCTCATAATACACTGTTTTTAAAATGTTGTTAGAGCAAAATCTTCTAAGACGATAAAAGCAGCGAATAGCTCAAAGAATATATTGCTTCAAACTTAGGATATGCTTAGACCAGCTGAAATTTCGGCCGATTATAACGCCTAAGTATTTAAAGCAATCAACATTTTCAATTTTAAAGCAATTGACGCTACAATCGGCCGTCACATCAAAGGAGTCCTTACCAATAAGAACGGAACACATATTACTAGACAGGTTATATCTTGGACAGTTTGATGCATGAAGCGTAATATCAATATCCGGGGCCACTTCCGTATTAAGGGAAAAGAACTAATAGTTTATATGCAGCAAACCAAATTCTCAGCAAGTGAACGTTATGATTTATATCAGATACTAGGTCCTGGGGGCTAGCTGATCTATAGGCGATATCCAAATCATCTGCAAAGGCCTAAGAAAAGCTCACGGTAATTCAAAAATGGAATTAATGTAAATTAAAAATAGAATAGGCCCAAGAACAGATTCTTGAGGAACGCTAATATCAATCGTTTTAGATTTACTACACGGAAGCCTGTATTATACATTCTGTTTAAAAGAATTCTGTGATCAACCATGTCAACCATCTACAAAAAGCCCACTTTTTATATTTAAGATATTTCAACATCCTACATTTGAATATTTTGTCAAATACTTTTGAAATAGAAGGCAACAACGAGATCGGTCTGTAGTTACTTTTTTCCTTTCTACTTCCCTTTTTAAAAAGAGGTATAACATTTCAATTCTTCAGGAAAAATTCTTGTTATAACACTCAAATTAAAAAGATGTATTAAAATATCAGTTATGTTATGGGCAATTTTTTTCAAAACAAGGTTAGAAATATCATCGCTACCACATGAATTGGAATTGTTTAGGGAATTTATAGTTTTCAATAACTCGGGACCCGAAATAGGCTCAAAATAGAAGCTATTTCCGTATAGAACACTATCTGTAGTACCATTTCTAGGCTTAGGATAATAAAAGTTTGGTGAATCGCTCGGAAATAACATTAATTGTTTGCTGCTTCTGTAGGATCTGAGATATTTACAATACCGTTGATTAATGTATCAATTTTCTTACATTTCGATTAATGATACTATTAACCACCTTCCATTCTTTTTTAAGGTCTCCTTGAGAATTTCTTAATTGGTTATGGTAGTAATGATCCCTGCACTTACGGATTGCTTTGACAATATCACGGTACATATGATTGTTTACTACATTTTATCCCTAGCTTATGTGTCAGCTTAATTTTTTTAAGGAGAGAGGAGTTCATCCATGGTTTAAGTCTTATGTCTGATCTTCTCTGTACAGAAATGCTATTGGAAGCGGCTATAGAGTTTTTTAAGATTTTTGCAAATAAATCGTAAGCCTTAGATGCATCTTCTTCGTTATAAACCTCATCCCAATTATTAAAGCGCAAAGCGCAAAGCAGGTGTTCAAAATTAATTCTTATCAGACTAGGCGGAGAATGTTTTTTTGTTTCTTCTCTTGCCATGATTGGGTGCAAGATTCCAGTCATACAATGATCAGAGATCTAAAAGTCAAGATTTATAGCAGCACATTGATAAGGCTGAATTTTAGAGAAACGACCAAATACGTGATCAATACAGGTACCAGCTATTTGCCTTCTGATCTAATTAATAAGGGAGGTTAACCCATGCTCTGCAGTAATTGCAAGGTACGAATCTAAATAAGGGCAAGAGATTAACAAATCCAAGTTAAAGTCCCCTAAAACAACAATATTTGCTACTTTTACACTACACGAAAAATTCGAAAACTCAACAAGAAATACGTTTAAGGACTGTGCGTTAAATCTATATGCACAAATAAAGGTAAAGGGTTCACTGCATATGGAACAAGAGATTTTTATAATGTCAGCACTTGACAGACTGTAACGCTTTATTTCACAATCATCTTACAAATCTTTCACAAAGGCACCAACTCCACCTACAGGATATGAATCATTGGGATTTGCGCAAAAAGTATAGCCAGGAATAGCGTAATCTTTGATCTCTTAAGAATATATTATTTTCATTCCGAGAAGAATATTGATTTAGAGCAAGTGATAATAAGCGTAAGAAAATGTTTTGGTTTATCAAAGGTCTATGAGTATTTGAAAAGGTAAACTTTTACCGGAGGCTGAGTGACGTTTTCAGAAGTTTGAGTGTAGTGTAATTAGAGATCAGGGTGCTTTATCTTATGGAAATATAATTGCCATTCCAAAAAAACTAACTTTTTGTTGAAGAGCGTGAACAAAGTTACTATGTTAAAATAAGGTTACATACAATCAGCCGATGCATTGTATGTACATATGTATGTACGAAAATAGTGTTATATTTTATCCTAATTAGAAATCTTCTTGCATCATTGCGGCGTTCGTTAGTCTGGCGATTTCCATCACTCATAGCGGATGACCCAACTTAAAGTTGGTTTAGAAGTTTAAACAAATAAAGCATTATATAATACAAAATTATGTTTTATTTAGAGATGTAGTAGAAATGAGCACCTTTCAAATACAATCTTTACGTTCTCTTGTATCCGGGTATGAAGGCCAACAACCAACTGGTTTCGAACTGTGTGACCAAATAGGATCTGGAATGAAGTAGACTCTGAATTGGATTCTAAGATTCCAATGACAGTTGCCCACGATCATATGTAGAAATGTACTTATTTAAGATCTCATTGATCGCTCCATCATTTCATTCAATTGGAGATGTAGAGCAGCGTTGTTCTGATCTCTTTTATTCCAAGAAATTGACCCAATCATTGTTGACCGTGTTAGCTTTTGGCTGGCCACGTACCGAAATAATCCATGACAACATTGTTGCCCTTTATATTTTTAGCAAACAGGCCAGTGGTTTTACTTGCGCTCAAACGCTGCATCTTGCCCTGAGCTTTTACTATCAGAACCCTGATGGATATTTTACTACAATAAAGTGCAAATGGAAGTGATTAGCGCTGGATAACGCTATATGTTCCGAGCTACGGTTTAAGGGCTTGGTTCACCCCGGACAATACCCTCGCTTAAAGAGAATTTGAAATTGCAATACATTACAATTTGCCTCTCAGTTATGAACATGTTTTAGCTTGCTCTACGTTGACCATATGAATACTAAAATAAATGTATCATAGAATAAAATCCACCGATACATTAATCAAATTGAATTTATCAATTCAGTATTAACAGTTTCGCCTTTGAAGATATTCCCTTATTAGATATAAAAGATACACACCATATGCAAAAAAGTAAAAAAGATATACACAAAATTCAAAAGTAAATGTAACTTAGAAAGAAATTGAAGAAGTTGGTAGCTGGAAAGTTCATTTTCTTCTTTTTCAACGGAATCATTGCCTTCTGCATCATTAGAATCGATTTCTCAAGTACCTTCAACATAATTTGATCCGGATCATTAAAAATGTCATCCACATTATACACGATTCTTTGTGCCTAACTAAGCATAACAATGGGAAAGACTTTTTCGACTCCCTCTTTTTAATAATTACGAGTACGTAGGGATATTTGGCGATTTTCATCTGTTTTTCGTACTTTCTTTCAACATCCCGCAGTTGGCATTTTTTTCTTTTACTCGTCTCTAGATTATAATTTTATCTTCAACCGCTTGACAGGGAAAAGCGAATAATGACAAAATGACAGACAAGTATTACGAAAGAGACAAATAATGAAGCGCTGTATTCACAAAATTTAATAAAAATTCGTCAATTCATTCGAAAATAGGGATGTAACAGCAAAAAGGCAATTTAGAGTGTCCCGTCAAATGAGGCGATTATTAAGTTATATCGTCGTGAGATCTGAATTTGTACATAATTTTGGATATTTATGCTTATATGAGTAAAATTATATACCACATAATGGTTGTGCAAAATTGCGTAATATTGTCTTTTGTTGAATTTAATTGCAGAGAGTTGGGAAAAACTGATACTATCTTGCTTGGCAGATGAAACTTTTTTTGACTTTTCTGCATGGCTTGTGTTGTTCGTCGTATTAATAGGTGTTTTAGTAACTCGAAATGAGTAACAATTCACATGCGCAGGGTCGTTCCATTGATGAGTCTAAGATTTTAATCAACGTTCTTTGCAAACAAAAAAAGGGCTTCAACATATGTTACCCGAACGCACAAAACATAAAAAACAAAATAGACAATTTACGTTATATATTTAATGATAGCATGGTTGATGTTGTCTGTCTTTCAGAAACCTGGCTGGAGTCCGAAATGAGTTCCAATCTGTTTAGACTAGATAATATGAAACTTTTCCGGGTCATAGGCAGCGCAAAGGAGGCGGATGGGTCGCCATTTACATTAAAAATAATAAGAATTATACGTTTCATGTCGTAAAGAAATCGGCAAGGAGTGAGCTTGTGGAATATGTGTTTATTGAAGTAATAGGTGGGTGTGACACGGATAAAATGTTGCTTGGTTGTGTATACATGGCACCCGATGTAGCCAATTATGCACTCATAAGGGATGTATTGGAGGAATTAGCTCTGCTACACTCCAAAATCGTTATCTGTGGGGATTTTAATCTAAACACAGTCATCGACTGATATCCGAGCCGATAACATCGTTTTTTTTTTTTTTTTTGACATCGCTTTATCTCTCCTCTAATTGAACTTTGTTTTTACATTCCATCCTTGGTTTCTTCTCTTCTCTTTCCTTTTTCCTTCATCTTTTTCGCCGGTAAATGTGCAAATTATAACAAACAAGCAGTGAAAACCAGTGTTAACATGGCCTCTGGGCCACAGCTGCTCTCGGGCAATCGATTTGATGTGTTTAATCTTAGGGCGACTCTCCAAAAAAAAAAAAGAAAAAGATCTCCTACTCCGCCATTGAAAATAAACTTGACCTTCCTTCACAACTTAATTCGCCAAATCCTAAATTTATAACTATATCCCCCACAGACCCACAAAAACCCTGTCCTCCATCAGTGTGTTTCTTTTAAAGAAGGCCATTGATGGCATCAGTACGAGCTACGAATCAATTACACAACTTCGCGACGGTAATTTGTTAATACTTGTTAAATCCATACGCATAGCGAATCTATTCCTAACTAAAAGTTCCCTGGCTAATCTTTGTCCAATAACTGTTAGTCTACACAACCAGCTAAACTCATCGAAGGGCACTGTGTATGCACCCTGCTTAATAAATGTACCAGAAAATGAGATAATTGAGGAAATGAAAGATCAAGGTGTCACTAATGTCTTTAAATTTTCAAAAACCGTGAACAATGTACAAAGATTTACCGGACTGACACTCTTCAGGGTGGTATAACTTTAAAGTGGCAGAATATTACCCGAACCCGAACTTGGCCATACCAATAAAAGATGTACAACTGATCAAACGTGTGAAAACTGCAACCTTCCTCCCCATTCCCCCGAAAAGTTTATTCGTACTTCATGCGCTAACTGTTCAGAAGAACATCCCTCCTCCTCTAAACAATGTAAACGCTATATTCAAGCAAAAGAAACGCTAAAGATCAAAACTATAAAAAAATGCAGTATGGCTGAAGCGAAGGAAATATACAGCGAACAATGCTCAGTACCTATCCTCCTATCATCTTCTTCCTCTTATTCATCAATTGCCCGACAAGCAATTGAGCCAACCTCGCTTAATATATCTAATAAAAATCCTCCTCCCATCCCTTCCGCTGTTAACAAAAATAAATTGCCTTGTAAAATAAATCATAGTCAAACCTTTTCCAACATAGCACCAAGTCAATCCAATGACCCCCCTACTATTCCCTGCCGTACTATACCTAACATTACTATGCCGACCTCAATTCAACAATCCAACTCAAGCAAAAAACACTCAATTGTAAAGAATATCCCCTCTCATACAATCCCTCCTTCACAACTACACTTTACTGCAAATCACTCAAACTCAATAGCTCAAACTTCCTCTTTCAACTTAGGCATCCACAAAAATAACACTCAGAATCAAAAAACCAAAACTAGTATAGTCAATTCTCCTATTCGTTACACTTCTTTACCAACTAATGATCTAAATGATAATATCTCCGACAGTGACTATGATGGAGACATCTAGTCATAATATTGGAATTCCTAATTACGACTCTGTCGTTTCGAGGTTGACACGTCCGGATTCCATAAAGAATTTGGGTGACTCAGCATTGGAAGGACAGAGTCAACTAAATCAGCCGACAAACTTAGCATCTACAGGTTTTTCGCTGTATAGTCCTATATATACTGCACAAAAATCCTCTCCTTCTCAAAAATCAATCGTTAAGATTCTTCAATGGAATCTTAATGGATATTTAAATAACTATCCTGAGCTGGTACTATTGATAAATGAACACAAGCCGGCAATCGTTTGCCTCCAAGAAACCCACGTTCATAACAACTCACAAGTAACTGCCCCAAAAGAATATGAACCATACTTCCATAACTTAAGTACAATAACAACTGCAAAACAAGGTACAGGAATCCTGGTCCACAAATCACTTCCACATAATATTATCCGAATTACTTCTAATATCTCCGTTATTGCAATAGAAATCCAATTAAAGTCTAAGTTTACAGTTTTGTCACTTTACATCTACCCAACCCAACCCTTTTCTTCTTCTGACTTGGAAAGCATATTAAAGTGAGTGAGTCCACCAGTTATTATTACATTGGATTTCAACTCATGGAGCCCCCTCTGGGGTTCCCCTACAGTAAATGCTAGAGGTAAAGAAATAGAATCTTTCTTAGCCAACTCCGACCTTTGCATTTTAAACGGTGGTAGTCCGACTCACTTATCCACTCATAATAGCTTAACCCATATAGATCTTACATCCACAATTACTTCCATCCACAACTTGGAACATAGATGAATTTTTACACGGGAGTGATCACTTCCCTATAATCAATTGCATCTATCTCGGCATGCAAAGCATCCAATCAAGACCAACTCCAAAGTTCTATACTGAGCTGGCAAATTGGGATCGATTTCAATTGAATGTGGTGGAATATTTCAATAGCCATCCTCAGTCCTCTAATATTAATCAAGAAAAATAATCAAAGGCATCCGATATACCCCATTAAAATTAATAGTCCCTTGGTGGAACTCCGAAATTGACGAACTTAGAAATACTCGTAATAAGCAGCGCTTATTCAGAACCTTTAAAAAATACTCAAATGACACAAATCTCATTAATTACCGAAAGGCAAATGCACAATTTCGTAGGAAAGCTAAAGAGTCCAAAAAAAACAGCTTCCACACTTTTACATCTAATCTGAACCCTGACACATCATGCAAAAAAATCTGGTCTGGTATTAGGACATTGACAGGTAATTACTCTTCTCTTTCGATTAAAACAATTAATACAGGCTCCGAAATTCTAACTGAACGTCTTAAAATTGCTGAACATTTCGCCGAAAGTTGGTCAGCCTATTCAAATGACTCCAACTTTTCTACCCAATTTTGTGACTCTAAACGCTTATCATTATATAGCAATGACATTCTTTTCCAACCATCTAAATCTGCAGAACTCATCGAATTACCAATCAAGTTTATTGAATTTGAAAACTGTCTAAGCTCCGTGAAAGGCAAAACCCCTGGCTACGATAGAATTTCCTATCCCATGATTATAAATGCACCTCTCAAAATTAAGAAACGTATATTAACCTTATTTAATTCGATTTTCGACCAAGGAACAATTACTCAAACATGGAAAACTGCCACCATAGTCCCAATCCCTAAAACAAATAAAAACTTAACTAATCGTAACAACTACAGACCTATCTCACTACTTCCTTGCATCAGCAAGCTCTTGGCGAAAATTATTTCAAAAAGACTGCTTTGGTACATTGAAAGCCAGAAATTTATTAACTTTAATCAAGTTGCTTTCAAACACGGTCGTAGCACTTTAGATTCCCTCCTACACATCGATGAGTTCATCTCATCAGCTCTATCTTGCAAAAATCATGTATCTATAGTCTCTATAGATTTTGAGAAAGCTTTTGAACGGATTGGCATTCACGTAATATTAAACAAACTAATTAAATGGAACATCGGCCCAAAAATATACAGTTTTATAAAATCATTTCTTTCTAACAGAAAATTCAGATTGAAAGTTAATAACACATTTTCAAACATCCATAGTTTAAAAAACGGCATTCCTCAAGGATCAACACTTTCGGTGGTCCTCTTCATCATCGCGTATGACGATTTAAGCGAAATTATCACTAAATTCAAAAATATCGATCACTCTTTATACGCGGATGATCTTTATTTAATGACTAAATGCAATGATTTAAACCGAACCCGGATTATTTTCAATGAAATACTAAACCAAATTTTTAGTTGAAGTACTCTATCAGGGGCCTTATTATCTACAAACAAAAACAAGCATCTGCATATTTGCAGGAAAATAAAATGTCCTAGTCTCAGTATAAATTTCAATAACATAAATGTACAAAATGTAATCAATTTAAACATTCTAGAGATATTATTCGATAGTAAATTTTCTTTTAAGAATCATTGCTTAGAGTTAAAAAAAAAATTAGTCTCCAAATTAAACATTTTAAGATACTTGTCATCTAAATATAGTTATGCTCATTCAAACACTCTTATTAACATTACTAAGCTAATCTTATTATCAAAAATTTAATATGGATTGGTGATATTTGGAAAGTGCGCACAATCAAACCTTAAACTTCTCCACCCTTCCTACAACGCAGCTGTAAGAGCATCCTTAAGAGCTTTTAAAACAACGCCAATTTTAAATCTGATGGCCGAAGGAGGTTTTTCGACTATCGAAGAACGGAAAGAAATTTTAACATCCCCGCTTATTCCCAAGATCTGTGCATCATTCGGTTCTCCTATCCATAAGGACACTGCCAAAATTCTGAGTAGGAAAAAAACCCCTAAACGGCCATCAACTTTGTACAACGCACTATCTTTTGCCAAGCAGTTAGGACTTAGCCCAAATATTGAGAGTCTAGCCATTGAAAAATACCCTCCTTGGCTCCTCAGACCTGATACTATCAACTTAAGCCTATGCAAGAACCCAAAAGACGTAACTCCTAATGAAGTTTATGCCCAACTTTTCAACGAGCTGTTAAACACCTTCCCTACAGACAGTTGGAATATCCTATACACTGATGGTTCCAAATACAAGGATGGTTCAGGGATGGCTATTGTCAACAACGATGGTATACTTCTGTGCGCTGAAAAAATTTCGAATATTTTCTCCATCTTTTCAATCGAATCTCTGGCCATTCGCAAAGCAACAGAACTTGCACTTAAATCAAAGAAAAAAACACTTATTTTCACGGACAGTCTCTCAGTTCTCAAAGCTCTAAGAAACACGAAACAGCCTTCTCCTATTATAAATGACATACGAGAAAACATAATTTCCCTTGGAGACAAAATAAAACACATTGGAATTAAAGGCAATGAATTAGCAGATTCTGAAGCAATATCTATCTCTACCAACTCTCATGCAATGCTAAAACAATATCGCCCTAGTAAAACTGATTTGACAAAACTCATAAAAAGACACTATAAATATAAGAAAGAAAAAGCATGGAATGACTACACCCACTACTACACTTCAATCAATCCGAAGGGAATTCAAGCAACTTATCCTACTACAACTAACACTAAGATGAACAGGTGCTTTTTAAGGCTTCGTCTTGGACACACCTATTTAACACATAGCCATTTAATCAACAAAGAAGCTCCTCCGATTTGCCACCTTTGCCAAACAAATGAAACACTTTCAATCAAACACATTACTTCCGGCTGCAATAAAATCAATCATCTTAGTTTATCATTATTTAATAATAAGCTTTTAAACTTACTCTGTGTTCCTTCTGAATTTAATATTAGAAATGTTTATAAAATTTTGTCAATACTGGGACTAGAAGATAAAATTTAACCAAACTCGTTTTGCCGAGTAGGGGATGGAATGGCGGGGGAATGCTAGGGAAAGTGAATACTACTTTCACTTTGTGCATTGACAACCATTTCCGCATTCCCCTTCCATATATGTATTGTATACTTTTTCCTTGTTACTAATTACAACATTTATAACTATTTATATTCGATATATACTTTACTAATCTTTAACATTAATTATTCTAACCAAGACTTATATTACCAAAACCATTTATGTACTTAACTTTAATCTATAGGTATACTATCTGTATTATACATACTATCTTTGTAAAAATCTCAGCAGAAAGCCTAAGGTGCTAAAGCTGAAATTAAATATGTTACTCTTTGTATTTATGCAAGATTAATAAATAATAATAATAATCTAAACATCTTAGGGAATGAAAATCGAACAACCCGAGTAATGATAGAAGCACTCAATTTAACATTTGTAAATTCCAATCAGCCAACTCATTTTGCACCCAATTGTATGCCTTATCTATTAGACTTTGTTTTGGTCTCTCATCCCAGTTTAGTAATGCACTATAACCAACTTCTTGCCCCTTGTTTTTCCCATCACGACATGATCGATCAATAGATGCAATTCCTTCTTCTATAAATGATACAACCTTTACATCATATCAGTATTCTCATATCAACTTGGAAGAGCTTTTTGTTGAATGTCGTCGTTTGAATTGGTGGCCCATTTATAGCACGAACAATACCAGTTTTCTGGTTGAATATCTGAATAGCATCATCCTATATTTGTTTAATAAATATGTCCCGCTTAAAATAAATAGGATTAAAAACACTAACATTCCATGGTTTACTCAAGATATTCGTGACCTTATAAAAGCACGTAACCTTTTGTACTCCAGGTGGAGACGATACAAATGCTTATCCCTACATAAGGAGTTCAAGGCTGCTCGTAATGCAGTAACGACCCTTATTCAGAGAAAAAAAGGAAACTTCTTCAAACACAAATTCGACTCTATTAGCTCAAGCTCCGAGTTCGTCATATTGGACTAACAACAGATAAGACATCAATTCCTAGCACTGCAGACTTAGAAGACCTTAATTCAAAATTCGTCTTCAATAGTGAAAAATCAAACGGGCCGGTTATGTCTTCTTTCTTCGAGAAAACAATCTTGAAAGAAGGTTCTCGCTTTCTTGCGTTGACGAAGGTTGAGGTGGGCAAAACAATATTAAACATCTAATCCAATGCAATGGGTTCAGATAATATCCAACCAAAGTTTTTTAAAATTCTCCTACCTACTATTCTTCATCAAACCACGCACATTGTGAACACTATAATCACAACCTCAGTTTATCCTGATGGGTGGAAAATCGCAAAAGTGCTACCGGTAAAAAAATCCTCACCATCAAATATTCCAGAATACCGACCCATTGCAATACTACCGTAAAGTAAAGTAAAGTGTTTAAAACCATTTTAAGTCATCAAATGAAGACCTATCTCAATAATAACAAATTAATAGCAAAGTACCAGTTGGGGTTTCGCACTAAGCACAACTGCACCACTGCTTTACTAAACATTACAGAGGATCTACGTAACGCTTTGGATAAGAATATGTTGGGTATAATTATATTTCTTGACTTCTCAAAAGCATTTGATTCTGTAAATCATACTATATTATTAAAAAAACTTGAAAGACAATTTTCATTTGAAAACTCTTTATGTAGTCTTATGTCATGGTATTTATGTAATCGTTCGCAATTCGTCTATCACAAAAACAAACAATCGTCTTGTCTTCTTGTTCCCCCAGGTGTCCCACAAGCTTCCGTGTTAGGGCCTCTACTGTTTACATGTTTCATAAGTGATATTTCTCAACGAGTTAACACCTGTGCACATCATATATACGCTGATGACCTCCAAATATACTCCCCGTTTCCGAAATCGAACAAAATCCAGGCGATAAACAGCATGAATTGTGAGCTAGACAAAATTAGTAAATGGTCAATCGAAAACAGGCTAAATCTCAACCCGGCAAAGACAAAAGCTATGGTGATAAGTGGTTCTAGAAGTACGGAGGTTTTTCCCCCTCTTCTCTTAAACCACTCTCCTGTCGAGTATGTAGAAACAATTAAGAATCTTGGTATTCATCTCGGTCAACATCTGAACTGGAATATTCATATAAGTAAAACTGTATCAAAAATTTATGGAGCACTTTGTGGACTAAGTCCCACATCAAATTACCTGCCAACTTATGTTAAGTTAAAACTTGTTAAGTCCTTTGTATTGCCTATCATCCTTTATGGTTGCGAAATATTTTCCCATATGGACCATAAGTCTAGAAGAAAACTCACAGTAGCCTATAATAGCTGCGCAAGATACATATTTTGTATCAACAGACATGAACACATTTCTGACTACATCAAACAAATAACCGGCTGCAATTTAATGGCGTTCATGAAATACTATCATTACACAATATTATTATAACCAAAAAACCGGTTTATCTTTTTGAGAAAATACGTTTTGCAAGAAATCATAGAATCATGCAATTAATTACTCCCAGATGTAAGTATCTTAATACATCTCGTCAATTTTTTGTGCATGCGATTCAGCTTTGGAACCTTTTACCCCTGGAAATTAAGCGTACGAACGACACAAAAGCTTTTAGCAGGAAAGTTTTCCAATACTATAAAGAAAATAACTAATTTAATAATGCTCTATTTCTTCATCTTTTCTTCTTTCTTCTTTCTCTTTATCCTATTTTTTTCTTTATCACCTATCTTGAAATTACTCGTATGTACAGATTGTATAAATCATTATAATTGTAATTGTCCTAAGCTTGTTCAATAAGTTAAAAGATGTATATTATATATCTTATATGAATAAGAATACAAATAAATGTAAATGAAAATGAAATGAAAAAAAAAACTTAACATTACATCTAAGAATTAAAATTTCAACGCCCTAGCTGCGCTTATATTTTGATGCATGTTATCTGAAAACCAATGCAGGAAAAGTTAATTTTTGAACAAAAAACAAAATAAACTATTTGAGATGGGACATATGGGCTATTGTCCGAAAGGTCACAATTCCAGCTCAAGGTGGCGCTTGCAGTTCAAAGAATACCTCAACCAACTCAATGTACGATTCTACAAGCTCTCTAGAGATGGAGCTAGCTGTGAAAGATGGTTGATTTAGCCACTGGTCTAACTAGGGAGAGTAAACAGATTGTTAAAAGGAAAAATACGTAAGTCATGGAAATGAATGTCTTCATTCAAATACTAAGATCATCAATTCAGAAATCATGTTCATCATTTTGAGCTTGATACTCGTAGATGGCGTTGATACTACGTATTTAAGAGCTTACCCAAGTCACCGAAGCCAAGTATGGCAATCAATTTTAAAACTCGTACAAGTACCTAAAGTAGTACGAAAATCTACTGATTTTTAAAATAAGATCCTCTAAACTCAAGCCTCTACACGACCCTCACGGTATTGTTTGGGAATGAGTTCTTCAGAAATTGCGAAGTAAAAGAAGAAGATATGTGTCAGTTGGCTGTGACCTATCGGATTGTACCTTTGAACCCTAATTTATCCAAGATAAGAATCAATATCTCTAATACAGAATTTAATTATCGAATATCGGAAACGGACAGATTCTAGAACGTGAAGACACTTCTCGAAAAAGGTGCTAAACACGTCATTACATACCGACTGTATTATCAACAAAGGATAAAAGGGGCAACAATAATTACTAAGTAGGTGCCGCTTATAACTCAACGTATTATACGATGGGCGATTTAAACCCAGTAGTAGGAAGCAATAATAGTCCGTCGAGTTAGTTAGTTAGTTAGTTTAAATGCATTTTTATTTTCTTAATTAATTTACTCTTACATGCTAGACAAAAAAATGCTTAAAAATTAGCTTAAATAACTTACAAATAATCTTAGACTAACTTAATGGCCCCATGCGGGCACTCTAAGTTAAACCTAACACTTAAACTAAGTCTTTCGACGTATATTACTGTTTATATTTAATTTTATACTTACATGTTAAAACTAAAACTAAGAAAATAGATTTTAAGCAAAAACTTAGTATATGGACATTTTAATAGTATTATAAAAACCTAAAACTAAAAACTTATAGACTACTTAAAAAATATATCTTAATCTACTTAACCTACTTACAACTAATACGTACACATACGAGGGGCGTTCAAGATATTCTCGGTATCGGGGTGAAGCTGTGGTTGCATATATAAATTGACTTATTTATCAAGTAATACTATTACTTTAGTGCATTCATGTAAAATTTCATATAAATGTGATTATTAATTCGCGTTTTATCTCTAGTTAAACAGAATCATAATGGCAACTGAGGCGATGATGGTGAAAATTGAGCATCGCGCTGTAATTAAATTTCTCACTAAGCAAGGAAAAAGTCAAAAAACTATTCATGAAGAGATGGTGGCTGTTTACCAGGGTTCCGCACCTTCATTATCAACTGTGCAAAAGTGGTCAAGTGAGTTCAAGAGAGGCAGAGAGAGCATTGAGGACGACCCCCGCTCCGGCGCCCCGGCTACTGCTTGTACGGGAGAAAGCATCAAAGAAGTCGAAAAACTTGTTCTTGAGGATGCCCGAATAAAGGTGAAAATGATGGCAGAGATCACCAAGCTTTCAATTGGTACCATTCACACCATTCTTCATGACCATCTTAACCTTTCAAAGGTCAGTGCAAGGTGGGTGCCACGAATGCTCACAGCGCCTCAGATAAAAAGTGAGAATCGCATGCTGTAGAGAGCTTTTGGAGATGTGTAGTGAGAACGTGGACGGTGTTATGGATCGAATTGTTACTGGGGACGAAACATGGGTCCACCACTATGACCCTGAAAGCAAACAAGAGTCCATGCAGTGGCATAAAAAAGGAACAGACTCCCCGAAGAAGTTCAAAGTCACTCCGTCTGCCGGGAAGCTCATGGCCACAGTTTTTTGGGACTCAAAGGGAATCTTGCTCATTGAGTACAAAAAAAAAGGTGAAACGATCAACGCCACATCCTACGCTTCCACTTTGCATAATTTGCGGGAGGAAATTAAAAAGAAAAGACGGGGTAAACTCGCAGCGGGTGTGTTGCTTCTTCATGACAACGCTCCTGTTCACACGGCGCGAGTTTCCAAGGCTGCTGCGCGAGATTGTGGTTTCGAAGAAATCCAACACCCACCCTATAATCCAGACCTTGCCCCTAGTGATTATTTCCTGTTTCCGGATTTGAAAAAATGTCTTCGTGGAAAAAGATTTTCGGATGATGAAGAACTCAAGTCGGTATTTTGCAGAGAAAGAGGAAATTTATTATTTTGAGGGTTTAAAAAAGCTTATCTCAAGATGTAACAAATGCATTGATGTTAGGGGAGATCATATTGAAAAATAAAAACAATTTAAATTGAATTCGCATTTTCCTTCATATCGATACCGAGAATATATTGAACGCCCCTCGTATATATATATATATACACACATAATGCGTATATACTTAATATATACACATATGCACATACATACACATATATATACATAAACATATATATATATATATATATATATATACATGTACACACACACACATATATATATATATATATATATATATATATAATTTTTAAATTTTTTTTTTGTTATTTTTTATTTTTATTTGTTTTTTTTTTTTGTTTTTATATATATATTTATTTTTTTTTTCTTAAAAACTAACTTATACCTACTTAAAACTACGTAAGCCGGCCATGGCTAGGCTGGCCCACTTTGCTTCACATGAAGCTACCTATTACTTGAGGAATTCGACGACGAACCCTCCCCTCCTTCAAATAGCCACCAAAATTGTTGGTGCTGCCGAGCAACATCCCTCATGTCGCG
This sequence comes from Volucella zonaria, assembly GCA_963966105.1. NCBI lineage: Eukaryota > Metazoa > Arthropoda > Insecta > Diptera > Syrphidae > Volucella > Volucella zonaria. The sequence continues at coordinate 19,621,101 of OZ014532.1, read as the reverse complement.
ACTCCCTACCGCCCTACTGAACCGGAGACGCTCCGCACTGCCATGTGCGACGTCTCTGTCGTAGTTGAGTCGCCTGTCCGCAGCTGTTCGAGCAACGTGGAAGATTAGCGGCACAGCCAATCTGTCCTGGATCAGACCTTTACTATCGAGGTAGAGGAACGCTTCTGGAGGAACATTGCCGTCAAAGCGAACTCTCTCATGATACATATAATTAGGGTAGTAAGCCCCAGAGATCAGGTTGTTCGACGATGTCATTGCTCTTGCAATGTGCCTTCGAGTCAACTTAATAACAAAATTGTCCACTCTTATTAGGTTCGCCCTATTGTACAAGACCTCATTGCGATAGAATTTTATGTACTCAGACTCTGGTGTTCTGTATAAGCGAAGACAAGCCCTAAGGCAAGCCCTCTCAAACACCCGAATCTTTTCCAATAAACTTGCTCTCACGTTGAACCACACGGGACATCCAAACACAAGCATAGGCCGGATAAGGGCCATGTAGCAGATCACCTTCACCCTCGCATCGAGTTGGCTGTTGTAAAACAGTCTCCTTGTAAGGGCAAAAGCACCTCTGGCTCTGGCCAGAGCAACATCTATATGTTTGTTAAAATACAGATATTGATCTAGCCAGATCCCAAGGTATCTGACTACATTTCGACAAGCAAGTGGCTGTCCATGTTGTCCGACGATAGAGAACTTCCGCCAATTCTTTCTGGTATCCCTAGAGGCCCCAGACAAAGGCGTCCTAAACAGAATGGTTTCCGACTTCTGAAAGTTGATTTTCAACTTCCAGTCATCGCAATATCGCTTAATTTTGTCGAAGTCACGTTGCAAAAGTGTATTAATGACCTCAATCTTTGGACCAGATCTGTACGCAATTAAGTCGTCTGCGTACGCTATGGCATGGTGAAGTGAACCTATCAGATCACTTGTGTAAATGTTGAATAGGATCGGCGAATTTACCGCACCTTGTTGCAGACCGTTTTTAATGTTAAATCTTCCAGCAGAAGTCACATCGCCATTTTTCACGATGAACTGTCTACTGGAGAGCATATCAAAGAGAATATACAGCAGTGGTTTACTAATGCCCAACCTGTCCAGCTTGAAGAAGAGTCCCTCTAACCATACGGTGTCGAAGGCCTTTTCCAAGTCAATCAGGCAGGCACCAGTGCACTGTTTTTTGCCTTTGTTCCATTGGATATCAGAAACCAGTTTAGACGCAGCATGAATGATATCATGCCCCGCCTTGAAACCGAATTGATTATCCGGAACTATATGTTTGTCCTCAACCCACTTAGTCAGGACTCTATTGATCACCTTCTCGAAAACCTTACTGATGTTTGGAAGAAGACTGATCGAGCGGAGATTCGCCGGATTGGAAGTATCTTTATTCCTTTTGGGAATGGGATGTACCACCGCAGTTTTCCAATGCGCTGGATAATGTGCATTATTCATTGCATTATTAAACAGGGTGGTATAAATGTCCACCACTTCTAGTGGGAGATGTCGAAGCACAATGTTCGGTATTTCATCGGTTCCCACTGATTTCTTACTTCTAAGTGATTCGAAGATCGTTTGGAGCTCTTCCTTCGAAATGAACGGTGGTAATACCCTTTCGTTGGTGATGACATTATTTGCCATATTCTCGTCACTGAACTGGGTGAAACCCGAGCTCTCGAATCGCCAATTCGCAATTTCATTTTGAAGGCAGGAATTGTGCACAAGGACTCGACTCTCCAGGTCGTGGTTCGGGCCAATGATGTCATTCGCCTTGTACACTTCCTGGAAAGTCGCTCCTATAGCCTCTACCTTCTCCTGCGGATCCTCGATCACAAAGAAGTTGTCATCATCAACGGCCTCATCTGGATCAATACCTGCTGCTACAAGTATTTGTTCGTTGTTCGTCGTTCGGGCGATTTTGAGACATGGAAGGTCATTTTGATTATTTCTCCGAAATATTTTATTTATTTGCGGGAACATATTCGGGTTGCTGGTGTTTACAGCCCGAATTTTGTTGTTCCAATACAAACTTACAGAATTTCTGTAATTTTCTTTTATTAATATCTGGAGGTTTTTAATCGACGACTTCAATGTCATGATCTCCGGGTTATGTCTGTCAGTAAACTGTCTGTACAAGGTTTTTAGTCTTGACAGCAGCCTACTTTTTTGTCGGTGCAGTGCGTCAATAGTTGCATTGCGGAATAAGTCTTCGTCGTCAGTGTGTTGATACCGAGGTATCGTTTTGTCCATTGTTCGTTTAATTGTCTCGTCCAATAGTCTAAGATACCTGTCAATCTCCTCGTTTGACAGATTTCTGTTGGACGGTGGGTAGAGCGAATTCGAGGAGAGTGCTCTAGTCAGTGTTCTGGTGAAGTGTGTCCAACGCACCCTACTATAATTGTAGGAATGCCTTTGCACAAACTCATCCAATTCCGCAATTTCGTTAGGAACAGTTATTTCGGTGCTGAGACCACAATGGTCACTGTCATACACGAAAGTGCGTAGACAGTTTGTAGTTTGTTGGTTAGTGCACGTCAGTTGTATTCGTGAGTCGAACAGCAGGAGATCCAAATAGGACCCGTGTCTGGGAAACGACGGACTATCCGTGGCTTTGAGGCCGAGTCGATACATCACATTGTGCTGACTCCACCAATTGAATAGTAGATTCCCTCTAGTATTTGGTGTATTATTTCCCCAATCTCTATGTTTGGCGTTAAAATCTCCGCCGATAATAAAAAAGTTCTCCTCCAATTCCAGCCTCAGGAATCGAAACAGTGTCTCGAGCTCTGAGATGAATAAAGTTGATTGAGTAGCCTTAGATACATAAACAGACACCATGTATAACCGCTTTCCACTACGGAGAGGAATGTACATGATGCATGCTTCCAGCACCTGAAATCTACGTACTACACGACTGTATACTCTTTTGAAACGCAGTCCCTTTCTTACAAAGATCGCAACACCACCTCCTTGAATAGAATTGGGTCGGTTTCTTCGTAATATTTCATATCTTCTGTGTCTCATTTTGTGCCTTTTGGTAAGCTTAGTTTCGCTAACCAAAAGCACATCAGGGGCTTGGTCTTTGAGCAACTTAAACAGTGCGGCTCTTCGTTCGAACCTAATCAGTGAATTAACATTCACTGCAAGGACCTTCAGGGTTTGCTCCGCCATGTACGTACCCATTACGACTGGAGGTGCGTTAGGCCCGGCAGCAGCGCGTATATTTGATCTACTCGCTTAGCCTGTTCCTGTATTTGACGCTGAAGCTGAGCCATCTGCCCCTGAATAGAGAGCAAGATAGCCAGCATGTCAGGTACAGGTTCAGGTGCTCTAGGCGCTGGGGCCTGAGAAGCTACCTTTGCTTGTTGTACCGTAGTTCCCCTACCTGCCGCCATTTGGGCGTAGGTAATTTGGGGAGTAACGGCTGGTGTTTGTGCCTGCACGAGTGGACGTTTAACTTCCACTTTCTGCTGCCGAGCCAGATTTACTCTTTTGATGTATTGGAATTTGGGACAACCCCGATAATTTGCGGTGTGTCCCGTGTTCCTACATAAAGCACAAGAGAGTTGGCTTTTTTCCGACGCTCCGTCCTTACCTAGAGCGCATTCCTCTGACTTGTGGTTCTTTCCACACTTCACGCATCGAGGCTGCATTTCGCAGTTCGACGCGGCGTGCCCGAACCTTTGGCAGCGAACACATTGTAAAATGTTTTCGCTCCTCTTTAATTTTTCCCAGTGTACAACCTGGTAGTCTAGGACTTTTATACTCCTTAGACCGTCCAGTTTGCTGTTGGGACTTAGCTGAACCAGGAAGAGCGGTAGTTTCCGCTTCTCCCTTTTGGCTCTAGCCGTGACAAATGGCTTGACCCCCACGAATTTGAGCCCTTCGCACTCCTTCTCTTTCAGCAGTGCAAGGAGCTCCTCCGGATCAGTCGACGGTTCTAACCCCCTCAGCAGCATTGTTTGCAGCTTCTCCCCCTTCGGGGTGTAGGAGAAGAACTCCGTCGTCGAATCCCTCAATAAACTTTTAATTTTATGGTAGCGCTCCACTGTATTACAGTGGATCGCGTGCCTATCTAAGCTAAGTCTTTTAATATAAAAATTATTGCCTATGGCCGACTTACATAGTTCTTTTGTTTCCTGTAGTTCCATCTTAAATGTATTTATAGGTGGAACCCTTTGCCCGGGTTGATTCATTTCTGCCGTTGATATCATTGATTGCGCCCCTTCCTTCACTCCACCAAGCAGCTCGACAGTGGAAGTTGGTAAGATGGGACGTTGTACAGAGCTGGAAGTTACCCTTAACTTCCTTCTTCTCTTCGTCTTTGGTTCTGCCCCTGCTGGGGTTTGGCCTGAACCACTCGATATATCGCCTGTCTTATCAGCGGATCCCGCTATTGGCGTAGCGGACCGCTCTCCGCACTCCATCGCGTGATGTTGTTTAACACTTTGTTTTTATTTTTTTTTTTCTTTTAATTGAAGAAAAAAAAAAAAAAAAAAAAAAAAAAACCCGGGGTTGAACCCGCACCCGTTAACTGGTAACCGCGCACAGTTCAGTTTTCAGTTTAAATGCATTTTTATTTGATCTCTTAATTTACTCTTACATGCTAGACAAAAAACGCTTAAAAATTAGCTTAAATAACTTACAAATATTCTTATACTAACTTACTGGCCCCATGCGGGCACTCTAAATTAATCCTAACACTTAAACTATGTCTTTCGACGTTTTGACAGGTTTTTTTTTTATTCTTATATTTAGGACAATACAGCTTAAACTAAGAAAACATTTTTAAAAAGCAAAAACTTAGTATATGGACTCTTTTGAGTTTAATACTTAAAACTATAAACTTACAGACTACCTACAAAATAAATCTTAATCTACTTAACCTACTTACATATAATACATTCATACACATATATACAATACATAACACATATACACTTCATATATACATATATGCATATACATATACATATATGTATATATTTATATTTTTTTTTTGTATTTTTTTTTTTTTTTATTCATTTTTTTTTCTGCTTTTTTTTTATATTTTTTTTCTTAAAATCTAACTTAATACTACCTAAAACTATATAAGCCGGCCATGGCTAAAAAAACAAAAATTAGGCTGGCCCACTCTGCTTCACATGAAGCTACCTATCACTGGAGGAGTTCGACTACGAAGCATCCTCGCCTTCTTCAAGCCACCAAAATTGCTGGTGCTGCTGAGCAACATCCCTCCTGTCACGACTCCCTACCGCCATAGTGAACCGGAGAAGCTCCGCACTGCCATGTGCGACGTCTCTCTCGTAGTTGAGTCGCCTGTCCGCAGCTGTTCGAGCGACGTGGAAGATTAGCGGCACCGCCAATCTGTCCTGGATCAGACCTTTACTATCTAGATAGAGGAACGCTTCTGGAGGAATAAAGCCGTCAAGGCGAGCTCTCTCGTGATACATATAATTGGGGTAGTAAGCCCCTGAGATCAGGTTGTTCGATGAGGTCATTGCTCTCGCAATGTGCCTTCGAGTCAACTTAATGACGAAATTGTCCACTCTTATTAGGTTCGCCGTATTGTACAAGACCTCATTAGGATAGAATTTTATGTACTCAGACTCTGGTGTTCTGTATAAGCGAAGACAAGTCCTAATACAAGCCCTCTCAAACACCCGAATCTTTTCCAATAAACTTGCTCTCACGTTGAACCACACGGGACACCCAAATACAAGCATGGGCCTGATAAGGGCCATGTAACAGATTACCTTCACCCTCGCATCGAGTTGGCTGTTATAAAACAGTCTCTTTGTAAGGGCAAAAGCACCCTTAGCTCTGGCCAGAGCAACATCTATATGTTTGTTAAAATACAGATATTGATCTAGCCAGATCCCAAGGTATCTGACTACATTTCGACAAGCAAGTGGCTGTCCATGTTGTCCGACGATAGAGAACTTTCGCCAATTCTTTCTGGTATCCCTAGCGGCCCCAGACAAAGGCGTCCTAAACAGAATGGTTTCCGATTTCTGGAAGTTGATTTTCAACTTCCAGTCATCGCAATATTGTTTAATTTTATCGAAGTCACGTTGCAAAAGTATGTTAATGACCTCAATCTTTGGACCCGATCTGTACGCGATTAAGTCGTCTGCGTACGCTATGCTGTGGGGAAGTGAACCTATCAGATCACTTGTGTAAATGTTGAATAGGATCGGCGAATTTACCGCACCTTGTTGCAGACCGTTTTTAATGTTAAATATTCCAGCAGAAGTCACATCGCCATTCTTCACGATGAACTGTCTACTGGAGAGCATATCAAAAAGAATATACAGCAGTGGTTTACTAATGCCCAACCTGTCCAGCTTGAAAAAGAGTCCCTCTAACCATACGGTATCGAAGGCCTTTTCCAAGTCAATCAGGCAGGCACCAGTGCACTGGTTCTTGCCTTTGTTCCATTGGATATCAGAAACCAGTTTCGACACAGCATGAATGATAGCATGCCCCGCCTTGAAACCGAATTGATTATCCGGAACTATATGTTTGTCCTCAACCCACTTAGTCAGGACTCTATTGATTACCTTCTCGAAAACCTTACTGATGTTTGGAAGAAGACTGATCGAGCGGAGATTCGCCGGATTGGAAGTATCTTTATCCCTTTTAGGTATGGGATGTACCACCGCAGTTTTCCAATGCGCTGGATAATGTGCATTATTCATTGCATTATTAAACAAGGTGGTATAAATGTTCACCGCTTCTAGAGGGAGATGTCGAAGCACGATGTTCGGTATTTCATCGGTTCCCACTGATTTCTTACTTCTAAGCGATTCGAAGATCGTTTGGAGCTCCTCCTTCGAAATGAAAGGGGGTAGTACCCTATAGTTGGCGATGACGTTATTCGACCTATTCTCGTCACTAAACTGGGTGAAGCCCGAGTTCTCGAACCGCCAATTCTCTATTTCATTTCGAAGGTAGAAATTGTGCACAAGGACTCGATTCTCCAGGTCGTGGTTTGGGCCAATGATAACATTCGCCTTGTACACTTCCTGGAAAGTCGCTCCTATAGCTTCTACCTGCTCCTGCGGATCCTCGATCACAAAGAAGTTGTCATCATCAACAGCCTCACTTGGATCAATGCCTGCTGCTACAAGTATTTGTTCGTTGTTCGTCGTTCGGGTGATTCTAAGACATTGAAGGTCGTTCTGATTATTTTTCCGAAATATTTTATTTATTTGCGGGAACATATTCGGGTTGCTGGTGTTTACAGCCCGAATTTTATTGTTCCAGTACAAACTTACAGATTTTTTGTAATTTTCTTTTATTAATATCTGTATGTTTTTAATCGACGACTTCAGTGTCATGATCTCCGGGTTATGTCTGTCAGTAAACTGTCTGTACAAGGTTTTTAGTCTTGACAGCAGTCTACTTTTTTGTCGGTGCAGTGCGTCAATAGTTGCGTTGCGGAATAAGTCTTCGTCGTCAGTGTGTTGATACCGAGGTATCGTTTTGTCCATTGTTCGTTTGATTGTCTCGTCCATTAGTATTAGATACCTGTCAGTCTCCTCGTTTGACAGATTTCTGTTGGATGGTGGGTAGAGCGAATTCGAGGAGAGTGCTCTAGTCAGTGTTCTGGTGAAGTGTGTCCAACGCACCCTACTATAATTGTAGGAATGCCTTTGCACAAACTCATCCAATTCCGCAATTTCGTTGGGAACAGTTATTTCGGTGCTGAGACCGCAATGGTCACTGTCATACACGAAAGTGCGCAGACAGTTTGTAGTTTGTTGGTTAGTACATGTCAGTTGTATTCGTGAGTCGAACAGGAGAAGATCCAAATAGGACCCGTGTCTGGGAAACGACGGACTATCCGTCGCCTTAAGCCCGAGTCGATACGTTATGCTATGTTGACTCCACCAATTGAATAGTAGGTTCCCTCTAGTATTTGGTGTATTATTTCCCCAATCACTATGTTTGGCGTTGAAATCTCCGCCGATAATAAAATAGTTGTCTTCCAATTCCAGCCTCAGAAGCGATTGCTAGTACCACTACACCACGGCCACCCCCAGTATGGGTTGTCACAAGGCGCTTGCAAGACGACTTCTTGCCTAAGTCTGCATAAAACAACAAATCTGCATCCAAATAGTTGCTGCTTTTTCGGTCAATACCAATCGCTGTAGTAAATGTCGCAGTTTTTCATCCTCTTGTTGTCCGGCCCATCCTATCTCATTTCTTGGATGGATCACGATATTCTAGAGTACGTCCGAAAGTGGGCTTGAGGGTATACTTATGAGCATTCATAGCGAGACGGGTGTTACGGTTGAAAGTTTGAAGGGGCGGAATGCTACTGGCTATTTCTATGGAGCACTGGTGGTGGAAATAGCGATAAAACAAAGTGAGACTCGCGACATTATGTCGGTGTTCGAGGGTGTCCATTGTTTGAGCAATATTAGTATCGCCTATGAGTTTTATCGCACGGTTTTAAATCCTGTCTAACAGGTGTAGGTTTTGGGCGCACCCGGCCAGATGTGGGAATTGTACTCCAATTTCGGGCGGAAAAAGGCCTTATATATTGTTGCCTGATCAGAGGGGGTGAAATATTTCTTACATTGCTTGAGGAAACCTAGACATTTCACAGCGTTTTTGACGATAACGAACATGTGATCATTCCAACGTAAGTTTTCATTGGCACACATACCGAGAATGGAAAGTTTTTCGGTTTCGACGATGCAAGTGCCATTCATGGACAACGGATGGGTGTTTAAATTTCGCTTTAACGACAGCAGACAGCATTGTGTTTGGAAGCATTAAATTCTACTCTGTTAGTGGTTCTCCAATTAGTTACAGCCGAAGAGCAGGGACGTGAGTCCGGGAACGAATATGAAGAGCAGAGAGTACTATCGTCAGCAAAGGAATATATTGGACTAGAACTAGCAGACTAGAGATTGATGAAAATTAAAAAGAGTGTCGGGGACAGTGTGAATATCAGATTTGAACCCATCCAAAACAACTTGAATTGAACGTTCTGAATGGTAATTTCTAATCCATTGAAGAAGAGAGCCGTCGATCCCAAGAGCGCGCATTTTCGAGAAAAGAGCATGATGCCAAACTCTGTCAAATGCCTTAGAAATACCAAGTGCAACTATCTTGCTTTCGCCAGCTTGATGTACGCTTTGGTTCCACTTTTCGGTGAGACATGCCATCAGATCAACAGTGTACCTGTTGCTACAAAAATCGTACTGCCGGTCATTAAGAAGTTTTCGTGTTTCAAGATATTTCATGAGCTAACGGTTTATCAGCGTTTCCAGACTCAACTAATCGGTGCTCGGACATTGTTAGGCGTTTGAAATTGTAAAAATTAAAAAATCCGTGTACATCCATCACTTCTTTCGACGGACTATTATCAGTCGTTCATTGATCTCCGCCGAATCCAGACGTGTTTCGACTTTTGGTTGAGTAGTGACACGAGTTAAAATTAAAATAATTAATAATTAAAAATAAAAAAGACAATTGGCTAATACAATATACGGTTCCAATTAGCCCAGTGGAAGTGTGCGCGGTTACCAGTCGTTCACGGTCTTTCATAGAGTGCGGATGTGTTTCGGCTTTTCTCAAAGGAAAAAAAAATTGTGGAATAACTCGTTAAGAGAGACATTTGCCAAAAACCATATAGGCTCCAAAGTAGCACAGCGGTAGTGTGTTCGCTTCACACGACAGAGGCTGTGAGTTCGAATCCAGTCGGAGACATTTGCTTTTTTTTTTTCTTTTCATTTTCCTTTCAAATAAAAATATATAACTAAAACCGTAATTGGAAGTGTCAGTAACGGTTGTGTACAACAACGGCACGTGATGGATTGTGGAGTGCAGTCCGCTATACAAATAGCGGGATCTGCTGAAGTATCATGCGAGACATCAAGTGGCTCAAGCCAAACACGATTGATGTCTGAACCAAAGATGAAGAGAAGGAGGAAGCTAAGGCCATTCCCTAACTTGAAACAAGGTCCCTCCCGATCAACTTCTTCTGAAAAGCTGCTTGGTGGAGTGAAGGAAGGGGCGCAATCAACATCAACAACAGCAGCAAATAAACGTCCCGGGCAAGTTATTGACGACTACCCATATGTCTCAGATGGTGGTGAAAGCCACTATCTGAAAGAGAACAGCTTCGCTTCTTTGGCTCCAACCGAGTCAGAAGATGAAGATGAAGAAATTGAAGCTATAAGTAGCAGCATCAAAAGGCTACAACAAAGAGTGCTAGCAATAAAAAACATGCAAACGGCAAGACGGATGAGGGAAGAGCAACAGCAACAGCAGACGCAGCTGGCTCACAAACAAACGGAACAACAACAGCAAACAAAAACAATATCACAAGTGCTGAAGCAACACCAACAAAAGCTGAATAAACACCAGCAACAACAACAAGAGCAGCCACAACAACGGAAACAGCATAAACAGCAGCTGTCACAACAACAGCAGCAGCCACAGAAACTGCAACAGCAAAAACAGCAGCAGCAACCACAACAACAACGGCAGCAGCAACAACAACGGCAACAGCCACAACAACGGCAGCAACCACAACAACGGCAACAGCAACAAATTTCAAAACAAAGGGTTCCACCGATAAATACTTTTAAGATGGAGCTGAAGGAAACCAAGGAATTATGTAAGTCGGCCATAGGCAACAATTTTTTTATAAAAAGATTATCGTTAGATAGGCATGCGATCCATTGTAACACAGTGGAGCGCTATCATAAAATAAAAAATTTACTGAAGGATTCGACGACGGAGTTCTTCTCCTACACCCCGAAGGGTGAAAAGCTGCAAACAATGCTGCTGAGGGGGTTAGAACCGTCGACTAATCCGGAGGAGCTCCTTGCACTGCTGAAAGAGAAGAAGTGCGAAGGGCTCCAATTCGTGGGGGTCAAGCCTTTCACCACAGCCAGAGCTAAAAGGGAGAAGCGGCAACTGCCCATTTTCCTGGTCCAGCTAAGTCCCGACAGCAAACTGGATGGTCTAAGGAGTATCAAAGTCCTAGACTACCAGGTTGTACACTGGGAGAAATTAAAGAGGAGCGAAAACATTTTACAATGTGTTCGCTGCCAAAGGTTCGGGCACGCCGCGTCGAACTGCGAAATGCAGCCTCGATGTGTGAAGTGTGGAAAGAACCACAAGTCAGAGGAATGCGTTCTGGGTAAGGACGGAACGTCAGAACAGAGCCAGCTCTCTTGTGCTTTGTGTAAGAACACGGGACACACCGCAAATTATCGGGGTTGTCCCAAATTTCAATACATTAAAAGAATAAATCTGGCCCGGCAGCAGAAAGTGGAAGTTAAACGTCCACCCGTGCATTTACAAACTCCAGCCGTTACTCCCCATGTTACCTACGCCCAAATGGCGGCAGGTAGGGGAAATACGGTACAGCAAACGAAGGTTGCATCTCAGGCCGCAGCGCCTAGGGCACCGGAACCAGTACCTGACATGCTAGCTATCTTGCTCTCTATCCAGGGACAGATGGCTCAGCTACAACGTCATTTAACTGAACAGACCGCGCGGGTGGATCAAGTTTACGCGCTGCTGCCTGGCCTAACGCACCTTTTGTCGTAATGGGTACGTACGTGGCGGAGCAGACCCTGAAGGTCCTTGCAGTGAATGTGAATTCACTGATTAGGTTCGAACGACGAGCCGCACTATTTCAGTTGCTTAAAGACCAAGCCCCTGATGTGCTTTTGGTTAGCGAAACTAAGCTAACCAAAAGACACAAAATGAGGCACAGAAAATACAAAATAGTACGGAGAAACCGACCCAACTCCATTCAGGGAGGTGGCGTTGCGATTTTCGTAAGAAAAGGTATACGTTTTAAAAGAGTATACAGTCGTGTAGTACGTAGGTTCCAAGTGCTGGAAGCATGCATCGTATATATTCCGCTCCGTAGTGGAAAGCGGCTGTACATGGTGTCTGTCTATGCACCTAAGGCTACTCAATCCACCTTATTCATCTCAGAGCTCGAGACACTTTTTCGATTCCTGAGGCTGGAATTGGAAGATAACTATTTCATTATCGGCGGAGATTTCAACGCCAAACATAGTGATTGGGGAAATAATACACCAAATACTAGAGGGAACCTACTATTCAATTGGTGGGGTCAACACAGCATAATGTATCGACTCGGGCTTAAGGCGACGGATAGTCCGTCGTTTCCCAGACACGGGTCCTATTTGGATCTTCTGCTGTTCGACTCACGAATACAACTGACATGCACTAACCAACAAACTACAAACTGTCTACGCACGTTCGTGTATGACAGTGACCATTGCGGTCTCAGCACCGAAATAACTGTCCCCAACGAGATTGCGGAATTGGATGAGTTTGTTCAAAGGCATTCCTACAATTATAGTAGGGTGCGTTGGACACACTTCACCAGAACACTGACAAGAGCACTCTCCTCGAATTCGCTCTACCCACCGTCCAACAGAAATCTGTCAAACGAGGAGATTGACAGGTATCTTAGACTAATGGACGATACAATCAAACGAACAATGGACAAAACGATACCTCGGTATCAACACACTGACGACGAAGACTTATTCCGCAACGCAACTATTGACGCACTGCACCGACAAAAAAGTAGACTGCTGTCAAGACTAAAAACCTTGTACAGACAGTTTACTGACAGACATAACCCGGAGATCATGACATTGAAGTCGTCGATTAAAAACCTCCAAACATTAATAAAGGAAAATTACAGAAATTCTGTAAGTTTGTACTGGAACAATAAAATTCGGGCTGTAAACACCAGCAACCCGAATATGTTCCCGCAAATAAATAAAATATTTCGGAGAAATAATCAGAACGACCTTCAATGTCTTAGAATCACCCGAACGACGAACAACGAACAAATACTTGTAGCAGCAGGCATTGATCCAAGTGAGGCTGTTGATGATGACAACTTCTTTGTGATCGAGGATCCGCAGGAGCAGGTAGAAGCTATAGGAGCGACTTTCCAGGAAGTGTACAAGGCGAATGTTATCATTGGCCCAAACCACGACCTGGAGAATCGAGTCCTTGTGCACAATTTCTACCTTCGAAATGAAATAGAGAATTGGCGGTTCGAGAACTCGGGCTTCACCCAGTTTAGTGACGAGAATAGGTCGAATAACGTCATCGCCAACTATAGGGTACTACCCCCTTTCATTTCGAAGGAGGAGCTCCAAACGATCTTCGAATCGCTTAGAAGTAAGAAATCAGTGGGAACCGATGAAATACCGAACATCGTGCTTCGACATCTCCCTCTAGAAGCGGTGAACATTTATACCACCTTGTTTAATAATGCAATGAATAATGCACATTATCCAGCGCATTGGAAAACTGCGGTGGTACATCCCATACCTAAAAGGGATAAAGATACTTCCAATCCGGCGAATCTCCGCTCGATCAGTCTTCTTCCAAACATCAGTAAGGTTTTCGAGAAGGTAATCAATAGAGTCCTGACTAAGTGGGTTGAGGACAAACATATCGTTCCGGATAATCAGTTCGGTTTCAAGGCGGGGCATGCTATCATTCATGCTGTGTCGAAACTGGTTTCTGATATCCAATGGAACAAAGGCAAGAACCAGTGCACTGGTGCCTGCCTGATTGACTTGGAGAAGGCCTTCGATACCGTATGGTTAGAGGGACTCTTTTTCAAGCTGGACAGGTTGGGCATTAGTAAACCACTGCTGTATATTCTTTTTGATATGCTCTCCAGTAGACAGTTCATCGTGAAGAATGGCGATGTGACTTCTGCTGGAACATTTAACATTAAAAACGGTCTGCAACAGGGTGCGGTAAATTCGCCGATCCTATTCAACATTTACACAAGTGATCTGATAGGTTCACTTCACCATGCCATAGCGTACGCAGACGACTTAATCGCGTACAGATCGGGTCCAAAGATTGAGGTCATTAACATACTTTTGCAGCGTGACTTCGATAAAATTAAACAATATTGTGGAAACCATTCTGTTTAGGACGCCCTTGTCTGGGGCCTCTAGGGATACCAGAAAGAATTGGCGAAAGTTCTCTATCGTCGGACAACATGGACAGCCACTTGCTTGTCGAAATGTAGTCAGATACCTTGGGATCTGGCTAGATCAATATCTGTATTTTAACAAACATATAGATGTTGCTCTGGCCAGAGCCAGAGGTGCTTTTGCCCTTACAAAGAGACTGTTTTATAGCAGCCAACTCAATGCGAGGGTGAAGGTAATCTGTTACATGGCCCTTATCAGGCCCATGCTTGTATTTGGGTGTCCCGTGTGGTTCAACGTGAGAGCAAGTTTATTGGAAAAGATTCGGGTGTTTGAGAGGGCTTGTCTTAGGACTTGTCTTCGCTTATACAGAACACCAGAGTCTGAGTACATAAAATTCTATCCTAATGAGGTCTTGTACAATACAGCGAACCTGATAAGAGTGGACAATTTCGTCATTAAGTTGACTCGAAGGCACATTGCGAGAGCAATGACCTCATCGAACAACCTGATCTCAGGGGCTTACTACCCCAATTATATGTATCACGAGAGAGCTCGCCTTGACGGATTTATTCCTCCAGAAGCGTTCCTCTATCTAGATAGTAAAGGTCTGATCCAGGACAGATTGGCGGTGCCGCTAATCTTCCACGTCGCTCGAACAGCTGCGGACAGGCGACTCAACTACGGGAGAGACGTCGCACATGGCAGTGCGGAGCTTCTTCGGTTCAGTAGGTCGGTAGGGAGTCGCGACAGGAGGGATGTTGCTCAGCAGCACCAGCAGTTTTGGTGGCTTAATGAAGGCGAGGATGCTTCGTCGTCGAACTCCTCCAGCAATAGATAGCTTCATGTGAAGCAGTGTGGTCCAGCCTAAGTTTTGTTTTTTTAGCCATGGCCGGCTTACATAGTTTAGTTAGATTGTAAGAAAAAAATATAAAAAATCAAAAAAAAAAAAAAAAAACAAATAAAAAAATAAAAAAAATTTAAAAAAAAAAAATATGTACATATTAGATGTAAGTAGGTTAAGTAGATTAAGATATATCTTTTAGGTAGTATGTAGGTTTTTAGGTTTAAGTTTTAAAAAATAAAATGTCCATATACTAAGTTTTTACTTAAAATTGATTTTCTTAGTTTTAGTTTCGTTATATATAAAAATAAATATAGACTGTAAGATCCGTCGAAAGACATAGTTTAAGTGTTAGGATTAATTTAGAGTGCCCGCATGGGGCCAGTAAGTTAGTATAAGATTATGTGTAAGTTATTTAAGCTAATTTTTAAGCGTTTTTTTGTCTAGCATGTAAGAGTAAGTTAAGGAATCAAATAAAAATGCATATAAATTGAAAAAAAAAAATTGATTAGCAATCGCTTCTCACTCGGAGGGTCAAGGTTCGAATCCTAGCCACGACAAGCTTTCATTTGTGTAATTGGAACTCAGTCCGAAAAATCTGCGTGTGAAGGCATAACACTGACATGTAGATTTGGCTGTTGTAGGGTTTTCAAACACAAAAACAACCGTTAAATTTCACAACCTCACCATTCCGAGTGAAGAAAATCTCTCCGTCCTATTCGGACTCCCACCCCTGGAGAGTCAATATCGAAACCAAACACACCTGAGTTTCAAACCACTACATCACAAACTTTCCTTTCTCCTCCTTCTACCTTTCCGGCCACGCCTTGGCAACAGTGTAAGGGTATTCATACATTCCCTTTGGCGCGCGTAAATTATAAAAAAAAAAAAAAATACTATGGCTAAATTACCCTTATATTCGCGAGCTCTCCCATAGAGGAGAAAGATGGCGACACCAAAGATAGTTTCTACGTGCTTTTGGGCAAGATTTACGAGCACTGTCCTAGCTATGACATGAAAATTACCCTTGACCACTGTATTGTAAAGCTAAGAAGAGGGAGCACTTTTGGTAGTACTGTTGGCAAGTATAGCCTGCACGACACCACCTCCCTAATGAGCAATTAGATATGACTCCTGATGATGTGGCTACTGATCTTTCTTCTTTTGCGTCTCACGTACGTTCCAAACGCATACTACACCTTCAGAAAACACGATCTATTTTCAAAAACTACGATTGCTCCTAACCAACCACTCAATGCTTTGCCGAAGCCTCCCAAATGTCTGTCCCGGTATATTTGCTATATATCATAATTCCCAGATTCTGCCCTACGATATTTTTGCCCTCACAGAAACCAATCTCACCCCTAATATTAAGAATAATGAATTATCTTCTCGGCACAAAAAAACGATAAATGAAAAAAAAACTAGATTTTCCACCAGGTTATAACGACTCCGTTAATAACTCCGTGGTTAGCGGAACACTCGTCGGTAGAGTGACCCGCTATTTTTTTTTTCAGTTCCGATACACGCAAAAACGCTAGATAACGGGTCGCATGTCCCGTCTGTTCTCGGGAATTTTCGCACGCGGTAGGTCGAGAAATTTTGATTGTCCCAAAAAGGAAAAAAACGCGTTTCTAATATTGGTTTTTACTTTTTTTCTATATTGTTTGCACTATACTGCACTACACTATTCTTAGCTTTTTTGTCCTAGCGGTGCTGTGCCCCTTCCCTACACTGTTCTGCAATCCCTTTTTGTCCCGCTTCTCCAATGCCTCGTCCTTCGGTGTTCCATTGGAGGAGTGCTGGCTTAAAAGAGTTACGTCTCAGAGACCACTCCCTTTTAATCCCGTTAGTCTCCCCACCTCCTCTAGCCAATCTAACCAATGATAAAGGCATTGAATGGCAGTAACTACCACCTCCCCCTTTTCCCGTTACTTCGCCATCTTCCCAATTTAACCAATGATAAAGGCTTTGAATGGAAGGAACCGCCACCTCCCCCTTTATCCCGTTACTTCGCCATCATCCCAATCCCACCATGCAAATATGCATTACGTCTGTTCACTCAGGTAAATGATCACGCATACCCCACATGCACACTTTGCACTCAATAGCGCACGATCAGTGCATACGCTTGGAATCAAGTGACAAGCCAACAACAGACAAATTCCTTTCCCACAAAAAGTACATGCGCTTGGAATCAAGTGACAAGCCAAGAGCATACAAATTCCTTTCCCACAAAAATATGATGACGTTTGCAAAATTGTAGCTATAAGTATACGTAGAAACTGATTGTTAGTTTAGTTTTTAAGTGGAAGTTAAGAGTGAATAAAGTTTTTTTTTAAAGCAAACCCGTGTTTGCACCTATAACTGGCGCAGTCGGTCCTCCGTTCAAGGAGAAATAAATTAAACTCCGTTCAAGGAGAAAGAAATGAAACTCCGATAAAGGAGAAATAATTAAAAAAAGGTGAAAAGATCCGTTTAAGGACAAAAACGCCGCTAAAAGTGAAATAATTAGAAAAAAAGGTGAAAAGATCCGTTTAAGGACAAAAACGCCGCTAAAAGTGAAAAAAAGAATATACAACAAAGTGAAAAGATTTGTTTAAAGAACTTTATTAGTACAGAAAAGGTGAAAAATCCATGTAGAGAAAAAAAAAAACGAGTTTATTTAGAAAAAAAAAGTGAAAAAAAAATTATTTTTTTTCCCCCCTCTGCAAAAAAAATTGAAGAAACAATATATAATAAAATACAAGTAAGAAAATAAAAAGAAAATAAATTATTGAACAAAAATAAAAGTGAACAAACAAAACAAAAAAAATAACAGAGTGAATGTGAATACAAAAATAAAAAAATAAAAAAGAGGACAATAATAACAATAAATCTAAAAAGTGAGAAGCCCTGGACAAATTAAGGAAAATACACCGACGGATGCTGCTTGAACAGAGAAGAAATTTGGAAATGGCGACACAGGAACCAGCATCAGTAAGCCCCCTAACTTTAAGCATTGATCCAATTAAGTATTTAAGCAATTTACCTCCTTATGATGGTAATAGGAATAATCTTCATAGTTTCATTGATCTAGTAGATAGGATTTTTCCAACTCTTAGTAAATATGACGAGACAAGCCAGCTTATTTTCTTTGATCTTATAAAAAGTAAATTAGTAGGCAAAGCTAGAGAGGCAATTGAAATAAACAACAGTGTCAAGAACTGGCATGAAACAAAGAAAATATTCTTCCAGTACTTCGGGGATAGGAAATCAGTAGAACAGCTTTACGATGATTTAAGGGGGATACAATTCAAGAAAAATTGTCAGGAATTCTATAATGATATAAAAGTAGTCCTTAGACGTCTTAATAACAAAACAAAAATAGATAGAAGTGCCAATAGTTCGGAACTGGAACAAAACTGCAAAGCCGCTTTGAACATTTATATTAGCAAATTACCAGAGCCCATGAAAGGACTACTATATTGTAGGAATCCTAGTAACTTAGAAGAGGCGATGCAAATTCTGCACGAGACAGGATATGCATATTACGGTCAGGACTATAAACAAACTAGTTATAAAAATAACAAGCGACAAACAGACAACCAAGAAGAGAGTCACCAATCTCGGGAGAATAGGTCAGGAAATTTTAGGAAAAATAACAAACCACAGAATAGCAATGATTTCGGTAATTATAATCAAAGGAATAGTATTAATAATAGTAATAATAATAATAATACCTCTGGCATGTCCAGAAATAATACCAATAGAAATTTCAGAACAAATCAGGGTAATTCTAGGAATAACGAAGATGCTGTCGAACCCATGGACACTCTTTCAGCTGTGAGTAGGCAAATACATAATCTAGAAGAAAAATCGGATTTTCAGGAAGGCAATCTTCCCGAAAATTACCCTATATAGTTGTCAAAACCCACAGCTATGATCTAAGAATACTAATTGACACCGGTTCGGAAATTAGCATTCTTAGAAAAGGGATATGCCACCCCAAATGGCAAATTAAGTTACAAAAACCAGTCAAAATTTTGACTACAAGTACACCATTACATATAAATTCAAAAGTTAGAATTCCTTTATTTAAGGAATTCGAAAAACCAAATAGAACAGCGGAATTCCTGGAATTCAATTTTCACGATACTTTCGATGGTTTACTCGGAAATAACATTCTATTGCCATTAGAAGTAATGCTCGATCTCAAGAGTAGGCTTCTAATTGTTGATGAAACAAAAATCCCGATATATTTCAGTAAGGCTGAAGAAGAAGTAACAAATGAAGTTTACAAAAAACAAATTCCAGCTTTGGAAATATATCACACCGAAACCAGGAAAGATCCGATCTCTGAACAAATTAGAATCGATCACCTGAATGAGGAAGAGAAAAGGGGAATCACTCGCCTCGTCTCTCAATACCAATATACACAAAAACATATAGATACCCGGAGATACACAAAAATGAAGTGAGTTAGTTTTTTTTTTTAGTTTTAAACGCATTTTATTTTCTAAATCATTAATTCTTACATACTAACAAAAAATGCTTAAATGTTAGCTTAAAATTACTTAACAATCTTACACTAACTTACTGGCCCCACACAGGCACTCTAAGCTACTCTAAACTCTTGCATCTATGTCTTTCGACTTTGTTTACATTTGATACTTATATATACTTATTTTCTGTGCTTAAGGCTAAGAAAAGAATTTAAGAAAAAACTTAGCATATGGACATAATTTTGTATTTTTTATAAAAACTTAATATCTAACTTAAAATAAACCTTAGTCTACCTAACCTACCTATACAATACACACATACACACACATAGACATTATACACAATTACATACATATACTAGTATATATCTATATATATACTAATATATATATATATATTTCTTAAGTGCTAACCTAAACCTATGCAAGCTGGCCATCGCTATTTAGAGAGCAAATAGACTGGTCAGCTCTGCCTCATTAGTGAGGCTGGTCCGTAATTGACGGAAACGACGACGAAACATCTTCTCCATCATTCAACCACCAGAAATGCTGGTGCTGCTGAACGACATCCCTCTTATCGCGATTCCCCACCGCCCTACTGAACCTGAGACGATCCACACTGCCGTGTGCGACGTCTCTGTTGTAGTTGAGTCGCCTGTCCCCAGCTTTCCGAGCGACATGGAAGATTAACGGGACCGCCGATATATCTTGGATCAACCCTATCTGGTCTAGGTAGAGGAATGCTTCCGGTGGAACGAAGCCATCATAGCGCACACTCTCGTGGTAAAGGTAGTTGGGGTAGTAAGCCCCCGATATCAGGTTATTCGTCGAGGTTATTGCTCTTGCAATGTGCCTTCGAGTCAGCTTAATTACGAAGTTGTCCACTCGTATTAGGTTCGCCCTGTTGTAAAGGACCTCATTACGATAAAATTTTTTGTACTCCGACTCTGGTGTTCTGTACAAGCGAAGGCAAGCCCTAAGGCAAGCCCTCTCAAACACCCGAATCTTTTCCATTAAGCTTGCTCGCACATTGAACCACACAGGACAACCAAATACCAGCATGGGCCTGATAAGGGCCATGTAGCAGATTACCTTTACCCTCGCATCGAGTTGGCTGCTATAAAACAGTCTCTTTGTAAGGGCAAAAGCTCCTTTGGCTCTGGCCAGAGCAGCATCTACATTTTTGTCAAAATACAGAAACTGATCTAGCCAGATCCCAAGGTATCTGACTACATTTCGACAGGCAAGTGGCTGTCCGTGTTGTCCAATGATCGAGAACTTTCGCCAATTTTTTCTGGTATCCCTAGAGGCTCTAGACAACGGCGTCCTAAAGAGAATGGTTTCCGACTTCTGAAAGTTGATTTTCAACTTCCAGTCATCGCAAAATCGTCTTATCTTATCGAAGTCACGCTGCAAGAGAGTATTAATGACCTCGATTTTTGGACCTGTTCTGTACGCTATCAAATCGTCTGCGTACGCAATAGTATGGGGAAGTGAACCTATCAAGTCGCTTGTATAAATGTTGAATAGGATCGGCGAATTGACCGCGCCTTGCTGAAGACCATTTTTAATTTTAAATATACCAACAGAAGTCACATCGCCATTTTTCACGATGAACTGTCTGTTGGTTAGCATATTATAAAGAATGTACAAGAGTGGTTTACTGATCCCCAGCCTAGTCAGCCTATAGAAAAGACCCTCTAACCATACAGTGTCGAAGGCCTTCTCCAAGTCAACAAGGCAGGCACCAGTGCATTGGTTTTTGCCTTTATTCCATTGGATATCGGACACCAGTTTAGACGCGGCATGTGAGATATCATGTCCCGCCTTAAAACCGAATTGATTATCCGGAACTATATGTTTGTCCTCAACCCACCTAGACAGAGCTCTATTGATTACTTTTTCAAACACCTTACTGATATTCGGAAGGAGACTTATCGACCGGAGATTCGCCGGATTGGGTATATCCTTTCCCTTTTTGGGGATAGGTTGAACCACCGCCGTTTTCCAATGCGCTGGATAATGTGCATTATTCATTGCATTATTAAACAGGGTGGTGTAAATGTCCACCGCTTCTAGAGGAAGATGTCGAAGCACGATGTTTGGAATACCATCGGTCCCCACTGATTTCTTAGCCCTGATTGTGTCGAAGATCTCACGGAGCTCTTCCTTCGAAATGAACGGAGGTAGGTCACCCTCTCTGGTAATGACAGTATTTGCCATATTTTCGTCGCTGAAGCGAGTGAAACCAGAGCCCTCGGATCGCCAGTTCTCTACTTCATTTCGAATGTAGAGGTTGTGCACCAAGACGCGATTGTCCAGGTCATAATTAGGACCAATGGTATCAGTGGCCTTGTATATTTCCTGGAAAGTCGCCCCTATGGCTTCAACCTTCTCCTGTGGATCCTCGATCACAAAGAAGTCGTCATCATCAGCGGCCTCATTTGGATCAATACCTGCTATTGTCAGTAACCGTTCGTTGTCTGTTGTCCGCGCTATTTTAAGACACTGAAGGTCGTTTTGATTTTTTCTCCGAAATAGTTTGTTTATTTGTGGGAACATATTCGGGTTGCTGGTGTTTACAGCCCGAACCCTGTTGTTCCAATACGAACTTACAGAAATTCTGTAATTCTCTTTTATTAACGTTTGAATATTTTTAATCGATGCCTTCAGTGTCCTAATCTCCGGGTCTTGTCTGTCAGTTAACTGTCTGTACAAGTTTTTGAGTCTTGTCAGAAGTCTACTTTTCTGTCGGTGCAGTGCGTCAATAGTAGGATTGCGGAACAGGTCTTCGTTAGTCGTATGTCGATATCGTGGTATTGTAGAGTCCATAGTTTGTTTAATTGTCTCGTCCATTTGTTTTAGGTAATTGTCGATCTCCTCGTTTGTCAAATTCCTATTGGACGGTGGGTGGAGCGTATTCGAGGAGAGCGCACTTGTCATGGTTGCGGAGAAGCGTGTCCATCGAGTCTTACTGTAGTTGTAAGAATATCTTTGGACAAACTCCTCCAATTCCGCAATTTCGTTGGGAACTGTAATTTCGGTACTAAAACCGCAATGGTCACTGTCATACACGAATGTGCGCAGACAGTTTAGCGTTTGTAAATTCGTACCTGTCAGTCGTATACGTTCGTCGTACAGCAGTAGATCCAAATAAGACCCGCCTCTGGGAAACGACGGATTATCCGTCGCTTTAAGACCGAGTCTGTACATGACATCGTGCTGACCCCACCAATCGAGTAGTAGGTTCCCTCTAGTATTTGGCAAATTATTTCCCCAATCTCTGTGTCTAGCGTTGAAGTCCCCGCCGATTATAAAATAATTCTCCCCCGATTCCAGTCTCAGGAGTCGAAAAAGCGTGTCGAGCTCTGTAATGAATAAAGTGGATTGTGAAGTCTCAGGTGCATAAACAGAGGCCAAGTACAGCCGCTTTCCACTGCGGAGCGGGATGTAAATGACGACTGCCTCCAACACCCGGAACCTACGCAACACTCCCTTGTACACTCTGTGAAATTTTATACCTTGTTTAATGAAGATCGCAACACCGCCTCCACGTTTGGATCCGGGCCGGTTTCTTCTTCTGACAATATAATTATTGTACTCCAGTTTGTGCTTATCTGTTAGCTTGGTTTCACTAGCGAAAAGCACATCAGGAGTTTGGTCTTGTAGCAATTTAAACATCGCGGCTCTTCGTTCGATCCTAATCAGTGAATTAACATTCACCGCAAGGACCTTCAAAGTTTGCTCCACCATGTGCGTACCCATTACGACATGTGTTGCGTTAGGCCCGGCAGCAGCGCGTAGATCTGGTCCACCCGCTTGGCCTGTTCTTGCACCTGCTTTTGCAGCTGAGCCATCTGCCCTTGGATTGCGAGCAAGATGGCCAACATGTTAGGTGCAGCTTCCGTTGTTCTCGGCATTGGCGCCGGAGAAGCAACAGTCGTTTGCTGTACCGTAGCACCCCTACCTGCCGCCATTTGGGCGTAGGAAATTTGGGACGTGACGGCTGGTGTTTGAAGCCTCACAGGTGAACGTTTGACCTCCACCTTCTGCTGCCGAGCCAGTTTTGCTTTTTTAATGTCAGAGAACTTAGGACAACCCCGATAGTTTGCGGTGTGTCCCACGTTCCCACATAACACGCAAGAGAGCTGCGTCCTATCGGATGCTCCGTCCCTACCCAGAGGACACTCCTCGGAACTGTGGTTCTTTGCGCACTTCACGCATCGAGGCTGCATTTGGCAGTTCGACGCGGCGTGCCCGAACCTCTGGCAGCGAACGCATTGTATAACGCCTTCGCTCCTTTTTAATTTTTCCCAGTGAACCACCTGGTAGTCTAGGACATTAATACTCCTTAGACTATCCAGACGGCTTTCGGGACTGAGCTGCACCAGGAAGAACGGCAGACTCCGTTTCTCCCGCCTGGCTCTAGCTGTGGTAAATGGCTTTACCCCCACGAACTTGAGTCCTTCGCACTCCTTCTCTTTAAGCAGTGCCAGGATCTCCTCAGGATCAGAAGACGGTTCCAACCCCTTCAGCAGCATCGATTGCCGCTTTTCACACTTCGGTGTGAATGAGTAGTGCTCCGTCGTCGTTTCCTTTAGGAGCTCTTTCACTTTCGCGTAGCCCTCCACTGTATTACAGTGGATGGCATGGCGATCGTTCCCCAATCTCTTAATATTAAAATTATTACCAATGACCAACTTACACAGGTCCTTGGTAGCATTTACCTCCAATTTATAGGTGTTGATAGGCGGCACCTTCTCCTTCTTCTTCTGCTGCTGCTGCTGCTGCTGCTGTTGTTGTTGTTGTTGTTGTTGTAGTTGTTGTTGTTGTAGTTGTTGTTGTTGTTGTTGTTGTTTTTGTTGTTGTTGTTGTTGTTGCTGCTGCTGCTGCTGATGTTGTTGCTGCTGCTGCTGCTGCTGCTGCTGCTGCTGTTTTAGCTGTTGCCGATGTTGTGACTGCTCTTGTTGTTGTTGCCGGTGTTTCTTTGGCTTTTGTTGTTGTGCTTGCTTTTGAGCAAGCTGCTGTTGTTGGGATTGCTCTTGCTCTTCCTTCTTCCTTCTTACCATTTGTTTTTCTTTTATGGCCAGCACTCTTTCTTGTAGCATTTTGATGCTGCTACATATGGCCTCCATTTCTTCCTCTTCATCGTCAGATTCGCTTGCTGCCAATGAAGCGAAGTTGTTGGCCGTTGGTAGGGTGGGCTGTTTTAATAAGTTGGAAGTTTTACAAAGCTTCCTCCTTCTCTTTGGTTTTGGCGTTTGGATCGAACCACTTGACGCCTCACTTGGTATTTCAGCAGATCCCGCTATTGACATAGCGGACCGCTCTCCACAATCCATCACGTGATGGACAACACTTAATACCACTTTAAATTTATTGTTTTTTATAAAAATGAAAAAAAAAAAAAGTTGTTATGAGTACACGGGGATTCGAACCCACGACCGTCAACTGTCGGCCGAGCACACTGACACCCTGCTAATTGGAGCCTGTAGCAATTTCCTCAAATGTCTCGTTTTCACTGATTTTACTAATCACTGTACACTCGCAAGCCGAAACACGTCTGCTCTCCACGGAGATATGTGAACGACTGATAAAATTTTTTGTACTCCGACTCTGGTGTTCTGTACAAGCGAAGGCAAGCCCTAAGGCAAGCCCTCTCAAACACCCGAATCTTTTCCATTAAGCTTGCTCGCACATTGAACCACACGGGACAACCAAATACCAGCATGGGCCTGATAAGGGCCATGTAGCAGATTACCTTTACCCTCGCATCGAGTTGGCTGCTATAAAACAGTCTCTTTGTAAGGGCAAAAGCACCTTTAGCTCTGGCCAGAGCAGCATCTACATTTTTGTCAAAATACAGAAACTGATCTAGCCAGATCCCAAGGTATCTGACTACATTTCGACAGGCAAGAGGCTGTCCGTGTTGTCCAATGATCGAGAACATTCGCCAATTTTTTCTGGTATCGCTAGAGGCTCCAGACAACGGCGTCCTAAAGAGAATGGTTTCCGACTTCTGAAAGTTGATTTTCAACTTCCAGTCATCGCAAAATCGTCTTATCTTATCGAAGTCACGCTGCAAGAGAGTATTAATGACCTCGATTCTTGGACCTGTTCTGTACGCTATCAAATCGTCTGCGTACGCAATAGTATGGGGAAGTGAACCTATCAAGTCGCTTGTATAAATGTTGAACAGGATCGGCGAATTGACCGCGCCTTGCTGAAGACCATTTTTAATTTGAAATATTCCAACAGAAGTCACATCGCCATTTTTCACGATGAACTGTCTGTTGGTTAGCATATTATAAAGAATGTACAAGAGTGGTTTACTGATCCCCAGCCTAGTCAGCTTATAGAAAAGACCCTCTAACCATACGGTGTCGAAGGCCTTCTCCAAGTCAACAAGGCAGGCAGCAGTACATTGGTTTTTACCTTTATTCCATTGGATATCGGACACCAGTTTAGACGCAGCATGTGAGATATCATGTCCCGCCTTAAAACCGAATTGATTATCCGGAACTATATGTTTGTCATCAACCCACCTAGACAGAGCTCTATTGATTACTTTTTCAAACACCTTACTGATATTCGGAAGGAGACTTATCGACCGGAGATTCGCCGGATTGGATATATCCTTTCCCTTCTTGGGGATAGGTTGAACCACCGCCGTTTTCCAATGCGCTGGATAATGTGCATTATTCATTGCATTATTAAACAGAGTAGTGTAAATGTCCACCGATTCTAGAGGAAGATGTCGAAGCACGATGTTCGGAATACCATCGGTCCCCACTGATTTCTTAGCCCTGATTGAGTCGAAGATCTCATGGAGCTCTTCCTTCGAAATGAACGGAGGTAGGTCACCCTCTCTGGTAATGACATTATTTGCCATATTTTCGTCGCTGAACCGGGTGAAACCAGAGCCCTCGGATCGCCAGTTCTCAACTTCATTTCGAATGTAGAGGCCGTGCACCAAGACGCGATTGTCCAGGTCATAATTAGGACCAATGGTATCAGTGGCTTTGTATATTTCCTGGAAAGTCGCCCCTATGGCCTCAACCTTCTCCTGTGGATCCTCGATCACAAAGAAGTCGTCATCATCAGCGGCCTCATTTGGATCAATACCTGCTATTGTCAGTAACCGTTCGTTGTCTGTTGTTCGGGCTATTTTAAGACACTGAAGGTCGTTTTGATTTTTTCTCCGAAATAGTTTATTTATTTGCGGGAACATATTCGGATTGATGGTGTTTACAGCCCGAACCCTGTTGTTCCAATACGAACTTACAGAAATTCTGTAATTCTCTTTTATTAACGTTTGAATATTTTTAATCGACGACTTCAGTGTCCTAATCTCCGGGTCTTGTCTGTCAGTGAACTGTCTGTACAAGTTTTTGAGTCTTGACAGAAGTCTACTTTTCTGTCGGTGCAGTGCGTCAATTGTAGGATTGCGGAACAGGTCTTCGTTAGTCGTATGTCGATATCGCTGTATTGTAGCGTCCATAGTTTGTTTAATTGTCTCGTCCATTTGTTTTAGGTAATTGTCGATCTCCTCGTTTGACAAATTCCTATTGGACGGTGGACGGTGGAGCGTGTTCGAGGCGAGTGCTCTTGCCAATGTTGCGGAGAAGTGTGTCCATCGAGTCTTACTGTAGTTGTAAGAATATCTTTGAACAAACTCCTCCAATTCCGCAATTTCGTTGGGAACTGTAATTTCGGTGCTAAAACCGCAATGGTCACTGTCATACACGAATGTGCGCAGACAGTTTAGCGTTTGTAAATTCGTACCTGTCAGTCGTATACGTTCGTCGTACAGCAGTAGATCCAAATAAGATCCGCCTCTGGGAAACGACGGGTTATCCGTCGCTTTAAGACCGAGTCTGTACATGACATCGTGCTGACCCCACCAATCGAGTAGTAGGTTCCCTCTAGTATTTGGCAAATTATTTCCCCAATCTCTGTGTTTAGCGTTGAAATCCCCGCCGATTACAAAATAATTCTCCCCCGATTCCAGCCTCAGAAGTCGAAAAAGCGTGTCAAGCTCTGTAATAAATAAAGTGGATTGTGAAGTCTCAGGTGCATAAACAGAGGCCAAGTACAGCCGCTTTCCACTGCGGAGCGGGATGTAAATGACGACTGCCTCCAACACCCGGAACCTACGCAACACTCCCTTGTACACTCTGTGAAATTTTATACCTTGTTTAATGAAGATTGCAACCCCGCCTCCACATTTGGATCCGGGCCGGTTTCTTCTTCTAACAATATAATTGTTGTACTCCAGTTTGTGCTTATCGGTTAGCTTGGTTTCGCTAGCGAAAAGCACATCAGGAGTTTGGTCTTGTAGCAATTTAAACATCGCGGCTCTTCGTTCGATCCTAATCAGTGAATTAACATTCACCGCAAGGACCTTCAAAGTTTGCTCCACCATGCGCGCACCCATTACGACATGTGTTGCGTTAGGCCCGGCAGCAGCGCGTAGATCTGGTCCACCCTCTTGGCCTGTTCTTGCACCTGCTTTTGCAGCTGAGCCATCTGCCCTTGGATTGCGAGCAAGATGGCTAGCATGTTAGGTGCAGCTTCCGTTGTTCTCGGCATTGGCGCCGGAGAAGCAACAGTCGCTTGCTGTACCGTAGCCCCCCTACCTGCCGCCATTTGGGCGTAGGAAATTTGGGACGTGACGGCTGGTGTTTGAAACCTAACAGGTGAACGTTTGACCTCCACCTTCTGCTGCTGAGCCAGTTTTGATTTCTTGATGTCAGCGAACTTAGGACAACCCCGATAGTTTGCGGTGTGTCCCACGTTCCCACATAACACGCAAGAGAGCTGCGTCCTATCGGATGCTCCGTCCCTACCCAGAGGACACTCCTCAGAACTGTGGTTCTTTGCGCACTTCACGCATCGAGGCTGCATTTGGCAGTTCGACGCGGCGTGCCCGAACCTCTGGCAGCGAACGCATTGTATAACGCCTTCGCTCCTTTTTAATTTTTCCCAGTGAACCACATGGTAGTCTAGGACATTGATACTCCTTAGACTATCCAGACGGCTTTCGGGACTGAGCTGCACCAGGAAGAACGGTAGACTCCGTTTCTCCCGCCTGGCTCTAGCTGTGGTAAATGGCTTTACCCCCACAAACTTGAGTCCTTCGCACTCCTTCTCTTTAAGCAGTGCCAGGATCTCCTCAGGATCAGAAGACGGTTCCAACCCCTTCAGCAGCATCGATTGCCGCTTTTCACACTTCGGTGTGAATGAGTAGTGCTCCGTCGTCGTTTCCTTTAGGAGCTCTTTCACTTTCGCGTAGCCCTCCACTGTATTACAGTGGATGGCATGGCGATCATTCCCCAATCTCTTAATGTTAAAATTATTGCCAATGACCAGCCTACACAGGTCCTTGGTAGCACTTACCTCCAATTTATAGGTGTTGATAGGAGGCACCTTCTCCTTCTTCTTCTGCTGCTGCTGCTGCGGTTGTTGTTGTTATTGTTGTTGCTGCTGCTGCTGTTGTTGTTGCTTCTGCTGCTGCTGCTGTTTTTGCTGTTGCCGTTTTTGTGGCTGCTGCTGTTTTAGCTGTTGCCGGTTTTGTGACTGCTCTTGTGTTTGTTGCTGGTCTTTCTTAGGCTTTTGTTGGTGTAGCACTTGTGCTATTTTATTTACTTGGTGTTGTTGTTGGGTCTGCTTTTGAACAAGCTGCTGTTGTTGGGATTGCTCCTGCTCTTCCCTCTTCCTTCTTAGCATTTGCCTTTCCTTTATGGCCAGCACTCTTTGCTGTAGCATTTTGATGCTGCTACTTATGGCCTGCATTTCTTCCTCTTCATCATCAGATTCGCTTGCTGCCAATGAAGCGAAGTTGTTTGCCGTTGATAGGGTGGGACGTTTTACCAAGGTGGAAGTTGGAAGCTTCCTCCTTCTCTTTGTTTTTGGTGTTTGGCTCGAACCACTCGAAGCCTCACCTGACACTTCAGCAGGTCCCGCTATAGCCACAGCGGACCGCTCTTCACAATCCATCACGTGATAGACCACACTTTACCACCACTTTAGCTTTATTGTTTTTTTTTTTTGTTTTATTCACTTTTAAAAATAAAAAGTCGATGCAACTTTTTCGGGAATCGAACCCACGACCCCTGTTTTGTCGGTCGGACACCACTACCACTGGGCCACCGAAGCACTTGATTCAAATGTTTTTGTAGCACTTTTAAAAAAACTTATTTCACTTAGAAAGCCGAAACACGAAACACGTCAATTCCTCACGGAGGTCTATGAACGACTGTCACAAAAATGAAGTGAAAAGACAAATAAATGAAATGCTCCGGCAGGGTATTATACGCCCAAGCAAGTCGCCCTACTCGGCACCAATCTGGATCGTTCCAAAAAAGAGGGACGCATCTGGGAAGGAAAAATGGAGGATGGTCATCGATTACAGGAAACTCAACGAAGTTTCTATCGACGACAAATTCCCCATCCCAAACATGGACGACATCTTTGATAAATTGGGAAAATCCAATTATTTTACGACACTGGACCTTGCCAAAGGTTTCCACCAGATAGAAATAAATGAAACTGACATAATGAAAACGGCGTTCTCAACGAGCGACGGCCATTACGAATTTATTCGAATGCCGTTTGGCTTAAAAAACGCACCATCCACCTTTCAGCGCTTAATGAATGACGTTCTAGCAGAATTCATTGGGAAAGTTTGCCTCGTATACATGGATGACATCATCGTGTTTTCTACCAGTCTTGAGGAACACCTTACATATCTCAAGAAATTTTTTCAAAGATTAAAAGAAGTCAATCTCAAAGTCCAACTCGACAAAAGTGAGTTTTTAAAAAAAGAAACTGAATTCTTAGGCCACATAGTAACAACCGAAGGCATTAAACCGAACCCTAACAAAATAATGGCCATAAAAAACTATACAATCCCAAAAACAACAAAGCAAATCAAATCCTTTTTAGGCATTACTGGGTACTACAGAAAGTTCATTAAAGATTATTCAAAGGTGGCAAAACCTATGACAGCTTTCCTCAAAAAAGACGCAAAAATTGATGTGAATAGTCCCGAATATATTGAGAGCTTTGAAAATTTGAAAGCGTTAATAACTTCAGATCCCATCCTGAAGTACCCAAATTTTAACAAAAAATTTACACTTACAACAGACGCATCCAACCATGCTTTGGGAGCCGTACTGACACAAGAAAACCATCCAGTAAGCTACGCTAGCCGTACATTAAATGATCATGAGACTAGGTACTCCACCATAGAAAAGGAGTTGTTGGCCATTGTATGGGCCACGAAATATTTTAGGCCTTATCTCTATGGCAGGAAGTTTACTATAAGAACAGACCACCGACCATTAGTCTGGCTCAGTTCATTGAAAGAACCAAACGCTAAGCTTCAAAGATGGAAAATCAAATTAGGAGAGTATAACTTCGACATTGAGTATGTAAAAGGTAAAGACAACCAAGTTGCAGATGGATTGTCAAGGATAGAAATTCATTACAGCGAAAATGTAACGAATTTGGAAAACCTCAGCAAAGACAACAAAACCACAAGTGCAGAAAACATAAATCTCGATGACCAATCTGTCATAGCCACAATCCATAGCGCTAACGAAGATAGTAGCGACTACATCCCGATTGTCGAGACACCAGTTAATATTTACAAATCTCAAATCATTTTGAATAACTCAGACTCGATAAATACACATAAAATATATACAGAATTTGGCAAAAGAAGACTTGTTATAGAATTAAAAGAGTTCAAAGAAAGTTACGTTTTAGATATTTTGAAAAAATTTATTCCATCTAAAGGAATAGTAGCTATATATTCAAATTACGACCATTTATTTGCAAAGTTTCAAGACACATATATTAAATATTTCAGTAAAAATCGATTAATTAAAACAATAAAATGCAGTAAATTTCTAGGAGACCTCAACGACGAAGAAAAAGTAGCAAAAGTAATTATAAACACGCATAAGCTTTTGAACCATAGAGGCATTAACGAAACATATGCGGAAATCAAAGACATATATTATGCTCCGAATCTTAAGGATAAAATCCAGAGATATATAAACAATTGCGAAATATGTAACAAGGCCAAATACGAACGACTTCCGAATAAAATACCTCTAAAATTAACTGCTACTCCAGAAAAACCTAACCAGATTTTACACATCGACATTTGGTATGCAAATATTAATCTCATGTTTGTTACTATGATAGATAAATTTTCCAAGCATGTGACAGTCCAAGAAATAAAACATAGAACTTGGATATCTCTTTTAAATACCCTAAAATATAGATTTGCTAACTTTGGCATTCCGAAAAGAATAATAACCGATGGCGAATCCGGTTTCTCATCTATTATTATTAAAGAATTCCTTAAAGAGAACAATGTAGAATTGCATATTACAACTCCTTACAATAAAACAGGAAACTCAGATGTAGAAAGGTTTCACTCGACGTTAAACGAACATATTAGAACTTTTGCAGCAGATAAAGGCAATAAAGATACACTCCGAAATAGAATCTTAGAAGCAGTTAAAATTTATAACAATACTATTCACTCTACAACCAAACAGAGACCAAACAATTTCCTTAACGGAACTCTAACCCAGGAAGATTTTCCCAAAATTATAGAAATAGTTAAGAAGAATAAAGAAAAGTACACAAATAAACTCAATAAAGATAGGAAAGACATAGACTTAACAAAAGAAAAACATACATTTTTTGAAGAATAGAGGTTACAATAAGCTTAAACCAATACATAAGAAAACAGACCTAGACATTTTAGACAAAGACCACGTTGTGGATGAAAAAGGTAGCAAGTTTTACAAGACGCAAATTAAACGCAAATACAAATATGAAAATTCAGATTAAAATAACAATATATTTAATATTTCAGAAAATATTTTTAATTTATATTACAATGACCATCATATATGGACAAAAAATTGACGTACAAGACTTAAGAAATGGACAAGGATACGTAACAATAAGAGACGAACAGCTTCAAGTAATAAAAGGCTACACGAAACTACTTCACTGTGTTAACCTAACATCATGGACAGAAAACTTAGACATTATTGAACACAACATTAACAAATTAAATAATAAAAATGAATACCCGACCTTAATGCATAGCTTTAAACTTTTATCACAAGAGATAGAAAATATTTCATATAGGAATAGGCATAAAGTCAGAAGGGGATTAGTCAATATTGTCGGAAAAGGTTTAAAATACCTGGTAGGAACAATGGACTCTGAAGATGAACAAGAAATAAGAAAGAGTCTGGAAGCCAACGAAAGAAGTAGTCAGAATTTAGTTAATGGACTAAATGAACAAATCAACATTAATTACCATTTCAATGAAGCTATAGAAAACATTACAAGACATATTAATAGACAGCAATTAGAAATCAAAGGACAGTTAAAAAATTTAGGAAATACAATCAACAGAGAGTTCTCAGAAATCGCACACATGCAGCAGGTATTTCAAATACAATATGACATACAGCTCCTAAGGGAACAGGTAGGAAAAGTCAAAGAAAATTTGCTGGCAAGTCAATTAGGAATCTTAGGAAGTGATCTATTACTTCCAGAAGAGATTAGGAAATTTAACATAACAATTGTAAAATTAACAAATATAAAGAGTTCTGTTATAATATATGATAGTGAAATAATATTCGTTGTAATGATACCCCAATACTCAAATGTAAAATTTTACAGAATAATAATAGAACCAATACCAAACAAAAATAAACTAGAACTTATTTCGCCTTTCAACACATTTATAACAAATAATGAGAATAATTACCAAGATGTAAATGGAACAATCCATATTAAGAATTTAAAACCAATAAAAGACAGTTGTATTGCAAATCTGTTCAAACAAAATGCGTCATGTAGCTTTAAGGAAAGCAAAGATGTAGTAATTAAACAGTTAAGCAATAATATTATAATAACTAAAAATATTCCATATACACACTTAAAACATAATTGTCATAAATTTAGCATAAGTCTCATAGGCAATAATATAATACGATTTGAAAATTGTGAAATTGAAATAAATAGCATTAAATATGAGAATTTTATAACATATGATAATTTTGTTATACCAAATTTTAATAATGTAACAATTGAAAATATTGCAGTAAACGTTTCCACACAAGAATTACATATAAAAAATGTAGAAAACCGAAAATTAATAGAAGAATTAAAAAACAGAAAAACAATTTATGAATATGCAAACTCTGTAATAATATTTATAATCATAATTGCACTCGTAGTAATCATTATTTTTAAAGGGAAAAATAAGGATCACACAAATGTTAAAATAAAAGTTCAGAACACTGATTCTTCGGAGCAGAATCGTATGCGGGGAGGAGTTACGTCTCAGAGACCACTCCCTTTTAATCCCGTTAGTCTCCCCACCTCCTCTAGCCAATCTAACCAATGATAAAGGCATTGAATGGCAGTAACTACCACCTCCCCCTTTTCCCGTTACTTCGCCATCTTCCCAATTTAACCAATGATAAAGGCTTTGAATGGAAGGAACCGCCACCTCCCCCTTTATCCCGTTACTTCGCCATCATCCCAATCCCACCATGCAAATATGCATTACGTCTGTTCACTCAGGTAAATGATCACGCATACCCCACATGCACACTTTGCACTCAATAGCGCACGATCAGTGCATACGCTTGGAATCAAGTGACAAGCCAACAACAGACAAATTCCTTTCCCACAAAAAGTACATGCGCTTGGAATCAAGTGACAAGCCAAGAGCATACAAATTCCTTTCCCACAAAAATATGATGACGTTTGCAAAATTGTAGCTATAAGTATACGTAGAAACTGATTGTTACGAGTAGTTTAGTTTTTAAGTGGAAGTTAAGAGTGAATAAAGTTTTTTTTTAAAGCAAACCCGTGTTTGCACCTATAACTAAAGGGGTCGTCATTCCTTCACCCATCGAACCTGACTTTTACAGCTGGTGCGTCGTTCGGGTGTGCTCGAGTGTTTTGGCCGTCCGCCTGCACACCACTGCGTTGCTCCTTTGTTGCTCCCTCGTTGGGGTGTTGTTATGAAAGAGATCGTCGTCTCTTCACCCATCGATCAATTGGCTCGGTGCTAGCTCCGGCTAGCTGCATCCACATCAGTTGTGGGATGTCTTGCCGGTGTCCGCACCCACATCGGTAGCAGGATGGAGTGTTATCTAAGCCTCATGTTGCTTGGCTTTCGTTGGGGTGTAAGATCCAGGGATCGTCTTCCCCCACCCGTGATCATCGTGTTGGGGTATCTGGATTGAAAGGACCGTCCTGTGTGAAGCAGCCCGTTGCGAGTCTCCCGTCTGTCTATGGGCTCCGACAACGGTGCTATTGGTGGACCTCCTGTCGCACCCTGCGGTTCCTGGTTCCTGGGGAGTCTCCTTACTGTCGTTAGAGCTTCACCTACAGAACCTCCTCATTCTCCGCTGCGAGGAAACTCTCCCGTGAACCTATGTTGTTTCCCGAGCTCTGGGGTTGGTGCGCCACTGACGGGACCTGATGGGACCATGGCTGCCCTCCACCTCCGCCAGAGCTCGGTGTTCCCACTCAACGAAAAGAAGAACCGAAGGGATTTCACAAGGAAAACGAGAGCCAAACTTGTTGCGGGAAAATTTACCGCAACACAACGCCGTTGTTATTTTTTTAGGTGATTTTAATCTACCTAAGCTTCTATGGGCTCAGACTGACCAGTCCTTCTTAACTGTAACAAATCCCACCTCTGATGAAGAAAATTTTTCATCGACTGCCTTACTGACTCTGGTCTGTATCAAATAAGTAGTGTCGCCAATAACATTGGCAGACAACTCGACCTAGTCTTCGCCACTGATACAGATAACTGCGTCGTTCCCTTAGTGAATGAGTTGCGTGATTTATATTATCTGTGATAAGGATCTCAATTTCCATTTTCACATTGATAATATAATAAAAAAAAGCCAACTTTGCCTTTGGCTTCATCAAGCGCTGGTCTAAGGAGTTTTCCAATCCTTATGTTATCAAATCTCTTTACATAACCCTTGTTAGGCCTCTTCTTGAATATGCAAGTCAAGTTTGGTCACCTTACCACAGAACTCGCATCCTCCTAATAGAAGCTGTTCAACGTAGGTTTTTACGATTTACGTGATCTTCCCTGGGACGATAGCCAAAACTTACCACCATACACTGATCTTATAAATTGACAACCTCTTTCTATACGCCGAAATGTTTCTGATATTCTCTTTATTCATCAAATTTTAGTTGCTAATGTCGATTTTTTACTTCAAGTTATTTCTTTTAACACCAACACACGGAATCTTAGGCCTGTGCGACTTTTCCGGCTCAACCTTCACAGGATGAATTACGGACTCCTGAAACCAATGTCTAGACTGCTTCGTAAAATTAACGATATTCTGCCTCTCTTCAACTACCACCTCAGCACAAACTCCCCCTCAAGAACATTCTTATTTCCACCTATGCCTCATGTCCTAACTTTCTTTAAGCCCTCCCACCCATTAGTTTTTATCTTTAGTTTTAAGTGAAATTGTTAGTTTTTTTTAAACCTGTCTGTGGTTGACCCGGCCCTCAAAGCAAATCAAATCAAGCTAATCGACTTTGTGGGGGGGGGGGGTGCATCATCGTAGCTAGCATGCGGTTCCTGCATCTTGATATTCATAAGGGGACTTGGAGAGCTCCTGATCAATCAACCCTCAACCAGATTGACCACATTACCAACGACGCATTTACTCCTCCATTGTTATGGATGTCCGACGCTTCCGAGGGGCTAACATCGACTCGGTTTTTCACTTTGTTGTAGCCATGGTACGGTTGGGGATATCCCGAACTACGCAAAGGCAGGCTAATACTGTGAGGACGTTTGACGTCGGACGGCTACAATCGCAAGAGAAGGTCAAGTCCTTTTCCGATCGAGTCTCCCTTAATCTCTTAAGAAATCATATGCCTCCAGTACCAAGTATCGAAGACCAGTGGCAAAGATACCGCCTCTGATATGCTGGATTTCACTCGGTCACCACAATAAAACCCCTGGTTTGACGACGAGTACCGGCAAGCTCATGCAGCTAAGCAAGAAGTATCTAAAGCGGTGCTGCATAGAAGCACCAGAGGTGCTCACAAGCTATACGAGCAGAAGAGGGAAGACGAACACCGGCTTCTCAGGAGGATAAAAAAAGGGAATGAGAAGGGCTCGGTCGAGGAAATTGAGAGATGCTACTCCAGGAATGAAATTCGGAGCTTTTAAAAAAAGGTAAAAAACATGCCACCGACAGAAACCCCAAACTAAAGCCTATAAAGACGAACAAGGGAACATCCTAGTAGAGTCAAAGTCGATTCTGAGGATTTAAAAAGAGCTATATACTGTAAAACGGCGATGATGGACCAAATACCGTTATCAGGCAGAATGAACCTTTAAGCCTGGGCGATGTAGACCAACAATTCCATCCACCCGACCTGGATAAAGTGAAGTTAGCCCTATCTAAGCTTAAGTCCAACAAAGCTGCTTAAGCGGACGGCCTGATTGCCGAACTTTTCAAAGCGGTAGGCGTTTACTTGGTAAGGAACATACACCAACTCATGTGTGAAATATGGTCGGATGAAAGTATGCCCGATGAATCGAACAGCAGCATTATTTGTCCTATCCTCAAGAAAGGAGACCTTCTGACCTGCGCAAACTGCAAAGATATTAGTCTTCTTAACATGGCCTACAAGATCCTATCTGACGTATTGACGACTAAAGCCGTTCGTCAACAACCTGATTGGTCCATATTAGCGTGGTTTTAAGCCAGCAAAGTCCACCATCGACCAAATATTTACACTACGGCAGATCTTGGAAAAAACCCATGAACTCCAAGTCGATACACACCACCCATTCATCGATTCTAAAGCTGCGTATGACAGCATCTATAGAGATGTGTAGTCTAGTTTTGGCATTTCTGCCAAACTCATCCGTTTGTGCAGGATGACGATAAAGAATGCACGCTGTTCCATCAAGGTTGGTAAAGAACTCACCGAGACCTTTGATGTCAAAAAAGGATATGGAATGCACTGTCATGCGATTTCTTTAACATCAGTCTTGAAAAAATAGTGGAGAGCTCACAAAACTTTACATATTGATAGCAACGCCACCAACGCTGAAATCAAACAAAGAATAACTGTTGACAATCGCTGCTTCTTCGGGCTATCTAACTAACTGACTAGCAAAGCCCTCGTTCGAGCAACAAAAGTGACCATATACCATATAAGACCTTAATGATCCCGTGGATGAGGGCGCTCTTGGCTACTTTGAAAGGAAAATTCTTCGGGTGATTATCGGTTCCGTCTGCGTAGACTGTGAGTGGAGGAGGGCATACAATGGCGACTGTACAACGACATCGACTTAGCCAGAGGATCATGTAGAGCGGATGGACACCAATGCTTCGGTCCGAAATGTCTTCGAATCCCGCACGAAAGATAGCGCAGTAGAGGTAGACAGCGACTCAGGTGGCGCACTCAAGTGGAAGGGGACCCCAACCAACTTAGCGTGCGAAACTGGAGACAGGTAATTCAGATCGAGCTGGCTGGAGACACTTGTTGGTCCAGTTGTTTTTGTCTCAGGTCCACCCCAGACTGTAGCGTCACCTCAAGTAAAGTAAGTAAGTCTTAGATGTGACATTTTTAGTCCAAAGTAATTTGTTATTCAGGATGGCACGCAAATACTTAACTTTAGTGGAGAAATGAATAGTGAAGCATGTAAACGCTTGATGAGTCAGACTAGTCAGCTTCCTTCTTCTGGGAAAGAGAACAACCTCAATTTTCAAAAGATTGGCTGGAAGTCCATTTATATTGCGTCAATCCTCGATCACGTCCGGGCTGCTTTAGGGCACGCAGTTACTAGACATGATCTAACAGAGAGTACAGCTGCATTCTCCACATTTACCTGAGCGGAGGCAATAGAACTACTGAAAGCATTAAGTAATGAGTACACTAACATGTACCACGCTAGCCTATGTCCAGTATCCGCAATCAGTGTCCTATTCACCAGCAGACCGTATTGTCTGACCGAATTGCGCATGCGGACAAACATTATCTGGTCGAAGCATCCTCAATATCGATGAAAATACCCGGGGAGTACTCCTTATTGCCGTGTGAATTAAAAAGCAACACTACTTTATTTTTATTTGTGTAGAACAGCTTTATTAGTTCTCACTCTTCACAAGACGCCCTTAATATCTTAGTTAAAGCTAACTTGTAACCTGTCCTAACATTGGGTTCCAGTACTTCAGATAGCTGATTCATGAACGGAAATCGGTTAATGCGAATGACAGCCGTTTGTGTCATCCAAATTACCAAGCAAGCGGCCTAGCTCTCCACGCTCTTCAATATGAAGCTTTTATTTTCATAATAAAGGCTACTCTTACTGTTCGTCAGCTATTCGATATGTATGCCAGTGCCAGGGTTACTAGCAGTTGGCTTATATATTTTTGCAACCGAACAGAATATAATTTCTCCAAACTAGTCTTAAATAGCGTTTTTATAAGTTCTCGGGTGTCCTTAGGTATTCGCTACAAATGTTCGTCCCACTGTAGAGTTTTCTTGACTGGACAGGGCAACACAAAAAAAATGGCGAGGGCGAGAGCATTGACAGGTTTTCTGACCTCTCCTTAACTTCAGGATCTGGATGTACCTATGGTCTGGCATGGAAGTATTCGATGCTACTTTTTAATCGACAATTTCCTAAGCGTGCCCATTGAATAGCGTTAAGTTGATTACTTGCTCGTAACAAAAATGTTGGATGGTAGCCCACAGTGTTGACAACCAGGTCAGACGATAGGGGGAAATCCAGGAGGTGATTATCCTTCACTTTGCATTTGCTACTGCCCCAAAAAGTATTGTGAGCATTAGCAGGGCAGCATATGATAAGTCCCATCTTTCTGGAATTACAGTATTCAATGAGGTCGTCTATTGCCTTTGGTGGTGGACGTAGTACCTAATCATGCGAAACATAAGCTGACGGAACGACGAGTTTGTGCCATTATCCGTTCTATGTTCTAGCATAGATGGCAAAATCTACTAATACTTTTTCAAAGCCTTAAACTACGCACAGCCATACTGTAAGTGAATTACTAATGCGTTGTACAGGCCTGTAAATTGTTAGAATTTGCCAGAATGAGAGTAATTTTCACATAAAATTCAATATTATGGGCGGGTTTTGTGTAAAAT
Organism: Volucella zonaria; assembly: GCA_963966105.1. Classification (NCBI taxonomy): domain Eukaryota; kingdom Metazoa; phylum Arthropoda; class Insecta; order Diptera; family Syrphidae; genus Volucella; species Volucella zonaria. Next base: position 19,581,562 of record OZ014532.1, on the reverse strand, counting down.
GAGAGGGAAATTGACATTGATTTATTAAATTAAAACACGTATTCACATGTATTCACTGACAGAGTCACACGGATAGAGGCGATCAGTTGAAAGCGGGTATCGGATTTCAAATGTGTGGAAAGTTTACAGTTTTCATATTCAAGTTACTCAAAATCGTGACGAAACTATAAAACAACTGCGAGATAGATTAGAGAAAGAAGTCGTGATAGGTTACGAGCTAGTAGACGGCTTGGTCTTTAAAAGAAGTGGAACAGATTTATTACAGCTTTTTGTCCCTAGTGAAATGGAGAGTGACGTAATTAAGCTAGTTCATGTGAAAATTGGCCACTTAGGTACCGAGAAGACGTGCGATCAGCTGAAGAAAAATTATTATTTTCCAAAAATGATGGAGAAATTAGGTAAGTCTATACGAAACTGTGTACGCTGTATAATGTGCTCGGCAGCGGCTCGTATAATCGAACATAATCTCCATAGTATTCCTAAGAAACCAGTTCGATACCATACATCTCGATCATTTTGGCCCTTTGCGGTCCATAAGCTCAAAGCGTAGACTCATTCTTGTCGTAATAGATGCCTTTACAAAATACGTGCGCTTCTGTGCTGTGAACTCCACGAGTACCAAAGAGGTGATAGCCTGCCTTGATAGGTAATTCAGCTACTATAGCCGACCGAAGCGTGTCATAACTGACCGAGGCTCATGTTTTACGTCTCTGGAGTTCGGAGCCTATCTGTTAAAAAAGAATATTTCACACGTCAAGGTCGCTGTCGCCTCTCCTCAAGCAAATGGGCAAGTGGAACGTGTAAACAGGGTTATTAAGTCCATGCTTAGCAAAATAAGTGAGCCCGTTAGACATGCCAATTGGTCCAGAATGTTAGGCCGGGTTGAATATAGTTTAAATAATACCGTGCACTCTACAACAAAGCAGACACCCAGCAAATTGCTGTTCGGGTGGAGCAAAGTGGTGAAATAGTCGACGAATTAACAGAATATCTGGAGGAAAAATGTGGTGGATCTTCGCAGAGCGATTTGGAAAGAATGTGGTCGTCTGCTTCTGATGCTATTGTCAAGTCGCTGGAGTATAATTTAAAGTATTTCCTTGAATGAAGCAAACCCGCGAAGACTTACTCGGAAGGCGAATTTGTCGTAATACGTAACGTAGAAACGGTCATTGGGACCAACAAGAAGTTTATACCGAAGGCCAGCGGTCCTTACGTTATCCATAAAGTTTTGCAACATGACCGGTATGTGATAAGGGATATAGAAAATTGTCAACACACTCAGCTGCCATACGACGGTATTATTGAAGCTTCACGTATTAGCAAATGCCTAACAGACGAGAGCTTACTGAATGATCCGACGCATCTTGATGTAAGCAACACTTGTTAGGGTGTAAGTAGTTATAAGACTAGGATAAGTTTATCACATCAACCTAATGTAGAAAAGAAGGACAACTAATTTATGGCAAATGTAAATCCTCGGTTGGGCATTCTGGTACTTTATACGATTGACACGAGTTATTTGACAGCTGGAGATTCGGCCAAGGCGATCGAATGTTCTATTCGGGACTTTTTTGTATTTTAGAAAAAAGAATCAGACCATGGGTGAGTAATGGTTGATCAGTGAAAAGAGGAAGTTGTAAAAGAAAACACAAAAGCGTTTATTAAAAAAACTCAAAAAAAAAGAAGAAAGAAAAGGCTTTCATTAAAAATTTTGCAATTTTCTTATATTATTTCGTAAGAGATCTGCTCAGTTTTTTTTTCAGAAAAAAGACCAGTATTTTTTTCTCCGGAAAAAAATGTGTGTGAACTACTCGAGATGTTCCTTTTTCCCCTCTTAAGAATCAAAAAATTAACCTTTTTTGAAAAAAAATTTATTGGATTTACATTGCGTAATTTTAAAGAGAAGTTATAAAACAATATCCTATATTTGAGTTTTATAGTTTGTACAGGTAGGCTCTTGGAAACTACTGACTTGAGTTAAACGACCTGACATTTTCATTTACTTGTCAATTTAGGTACACGTTTCAAAGTTGCAAAAAATAGGGGTTAATAAGATATTTTTACGATAAAATTATGAAAATAATTTTAGGTTTTCAAAAAAAAACTTTGATCATCAATAACTTTTGACACGTTAATTTTAGGGCAAAAAGTTATGAAAACAATTTTAGGTTTTAAAAAAAAAAAAACTTTGATCATCAATAACTTTTGACACGTTAATTTTAGGGCAACATTTACTTTGAAACAATTCGACATGTATACACAATATACCCGACTTATTACCATATACGCATAAATTTGAAAAATATTATTTTTAATAGGAGTCAAAACAAGGCGATGCTTATAATCTCTGTATCTCTGTGGCGGTGCATTTCTGCACCTCTCAAATACAACTTTTTTCTCAGAATGTGTCAAGAAATCTCCCCTTAAAGTCTTCGATACATTATCCGCCACCGCCTGTATATTTAGTTAAAAATATCTCTTAAAGGGCAACTCCAATTGCATTAGTTGCTAAGATATATGGTACATAGATACTACAATATTATATTATTTATAAAATGAGCAAATTTCTTTTCAGCGCCGTAATTTTAAACGCTGCAGCTATACTGTTTACTTGAAAATCGATTTTCGTGTATAAACATTAGTGCTCGTCTCTCTTGACCCACTTTATAAATGAAAAAAGAAAAGAAATACCTAATTCGCAAAAAGTAAATATTGGAATAAATCATTCCCAAGCGAACAAAGGTAATTCGGTCCTTAAACCCATTAGCTCACTTATTACAGCTGAATTGCGCGTAAGGTAGCTAAGACTTTTCCCACGATACGCGTGCTTTATATAATTTATGTGTTTCTAGCAGCATTTGTATATACGAGTATGTATTGCGAGTAAGCAAACGCCATGCACAGTCATTAGGTGTCTAGTCCAACTGATATACAGGCATCAAGAGGATTTCCAGATTTAAGTACCGTCTTTCTAACTTCAAAATTACGAAACGGTCTACTACCTACCTATACGCAAATGGCTTTGAAAGGAATGTTAAAAAGATTTACTCTTGGCATTAACTTTATGTACATACGCGCTTTTTGATAAGTCACAAAATCTCAGGGGGGGATTTTGAAATGTACAGACATTTGCTTTAAAAATTAATAAGAAATCGATTTTATGGTGATGAAGTTATTGCTATCGCCCCATAAGAATTTCGATTTGATAAAGATTCATGTAACATAGGTATATTGAATTCTAAAATTCGTGTTGTGCCTTATCAAATATGGCTTAGATATGTTACACAAAAAAAAAGCAGAAACAGTGACATTATTTGTTTGTATTCTGATTTATAATTACTTTCAGAGAACCATTCGACAAGGTGGAAGGCAAAGCTCTAATATACTCATTATTATTCAGTATGGGCATGTTGCGGATGTTCAGTGGGGATACACTGATAGCAATATGAGATATAGTGGGGAAATTGGAGTGGTTCGAAGCAGCGTTAGGTGTGAGACAATGAGTTATCACAATCCGATACGCTCCGCCCAATAATTTGTTCCAACAGGTGCAAACAGGTTTCCAGCTGATTCAGCAAATAATAGGTCTGTTGAGTTTCCCACGGAAACGAATGCACGAGCAGGCTACTCGACACCGGATCAAGTGCCCGCGAATTAGGTAAAGTGCACAGTCAGGAGGAATGCATGGAAACTTTTGGATAGCTAACGAAGCTTTTGAGTTAAGCTGATGAGGAATGTGAAATCAGTTCTGGTCTGGACTGCATCGATAGTTGTGTAAATCGAATTTGGAAATTATAATAAATTTTTAACGTGTATAGAAAAACTGTTTTTTTTAATTGTAAGTCGAACAGTTGGGTCAGCCCCTTGGCTGACGTTTCCGTTTTTTTTTATCGTCCATGCAAAGGACAACTTTAACTCGGGCTTTCCTAATTTTCTATTTGGACGCATGAAAGATTTAGTCGTCAGAGTCCAACTCATTGCTAATCACAGTATGTTGCTTGCATATTCGGCGGTGACTCTTCAACTTATGATAAGTAACTTGCATATATACATACATGTATATCAATACAGCAGATTATGAAGTCCTGTACTTAGTTAACCTGAAAGAAAAAGGTCTACATGAAAAGTGGATGCAGCTTTTGTTGGAATGGAATATAGGCTTACTATGCACAGTGGTTCTAATATATAATTGTTACTTGTTCACTGAAAAACAATTAAAGTTAATTACTTTTAGGGCAATTTGGGATCCTGATTCTAAAAAAAAAAGCGTCTAGATATTTTATTCAGCCGCAATAAATCCAACGCAAAGAAATAAGTATTGAAGTTCGAGTAAAGAAATCACTTCGTCTGAGAGAATACTTTTCTTTTTTTAAACACTTTCTCAAACTCGTAATTAAAGGATCGGAATTCAAACGAAGTTGATGTAAATATTTCATTGCATTAGGCTATTAGTAGAAGAAGCGTTGCAAACTTTTTGCGATATTTTTCTTGTATGATACAGACGAAAAAGTTTAAATTTTTTATTTGCTGCCTCAGATATAATTCTCCTATCGACAGCAGAGCATGGTTAATTATCTCCGAACCATGTATTAAGACTTTGTGAACTGAACTAGAAAGATTGTACCGCGAATATTCTTGAACAATCATTCTAACTATTTCCAATGCGAGTGATTTAAATTTTTCGCTTTTTGTACCGTAGCCAGAAGAGACATGATGATGAGAGTTGTGTGACATCGCCCAATAATGTTCTCATCGATTCCGGTAATTTCAGCAGAAATAGAAGCTTTCACAGAGAATTTCTTAGCCGTATTTAAATCATTAGAAGTTCTACTCCCACCACTTCGCGGTCCGTCAATGTCCTAATTTTTGTCGAATAAGTTTCCTGAATGTATTTTTTTCTTTCTACAAAAAGGACTTTGTCTTCCTCCGATCTGATTTGCCATTTTTTTATATATAGCGTCTAAGTTTTAAGTGGCCCATACGGAGAATCCAATTTTGAATCGATTCAAATAGCACGATCTACCCGGCCAATTCACCGGTCCAAAACGAGAGATAAATTGCTCACCAAATTCTATCCTCAATTAGTCCATAGATTCACGTGATGTGTGACATGTAGCGCCGTGTTGCTGGAACCGCATGTCGACCAGGTTCGGGCAGAAAAAGTTCGAAATCATTGAACGATAACGGTCATCTTTGAAAAAATACGGGCCAATTATTCCACCGGACCATAAACTGCACCAAACAGTGCACTTTTCCGGGCGCATTGACAGCTCTTGTATTGTCTGAGGTTGCTCATCGGACCAAATACGACAATTTTTCTCATCCTCCAGCTTTCCTTGGGCCCACTCACCGAAAATTCAACCCTGTGGCAGGTAGTTCGGCTTCAGTTCTTACACAAGCTGTATTTTGTAAGGTTTTAGACTAAGATCCTTGCATAAAATCTTCCACAATACCAATTGCTGCGAACGACGACGAATGGACAAATCACCGTCTTCATTAACACTGGCGGATACAGAACCAATATTTTCCTCTGTACGCACTCTGCGCATACGTGTAGGCTTGATGTCCATTAGTGTGAAATTGGTGCGAAAGTTGGTCACTGTGGCTTGAATTTCTTGCTCAGTAGGTCGATTATGACGACCGTAAAATGGTTGAAGTTCGTGAAAAACACGAATTTTGATAATAAAATTCAATAGTTTGTAAGCGTTGTTCGGGTGTAAGTCTTTCCATGATGAAATGGTAATGCTAGCTGAGCATGTTCGAATTTGACACGTGTCATGAATCACGCGTGAGCTGAAAAACCAAACAGCAACAAATCACCCTTGATGCAGTTTCACTTAAAGCACAACATACCTTTCCATCTACTATAGTAAGTTGCAAGGAATACTATATATTATCTCAACCTCAATGATACATTCTTTAAGAATACGAGTATATGGATTAAAATTGATAATATCATTTTTTAAATCAGCTTCTTCTTCCAAACAAAGTTGCTTAATTTCTTTTGCAAATTGGAACCGTATCGGCCTACAATACCAAGTAGACGAGGGGCGTGGATTTTTCCGAAAAAATGTATTTTATGACTTACCGTAAAGGAACAAATTACATTTGAATCAGAAAAGCTTTACTTGTACTCACTTTGTCCTCGAAACCCCATTGTCCAAAAATAATCAGGCGAAAAATTTGTAAAACAGATTTCTGAGACTCAAGCAGACGTCTGGTTGTATGATCAAGTAAACTCTGGAGTTCTATTTCTGCGGACGATTCTGTGATTTTTTCACTCGGATTGTTCACACGGTTGTTTTGTTTTAATTATTTTCTGATAAGATGGAATTATTTCAGATGAAGCGTAAAAGTTCACAAAATTCCTTAGCAACAAATATTGATTTTTGACTGATTGTATTTGCATCAAAAAGGAGACAAATCAAACTTTCTTATGATATATAAGTTATTAGGGGGTCACGGGGGAACACCGTTAAAAGTTTAATTCAAAACAATGAACGAAATTGTATATGATTTTTTTTATAGCCCACTTTCACAGCACCACTGATTTTACATTTGCACATATTATTACTCAAAAAAAATACAAAACGGAACTCTTACCTTCTACTAATAGTTCCATTATAAAAAGCAAAATTTGCGAAAACGAAAGAAAAGAAAAAAATTAAAGGCACTAACGCTTACTTTGAGTGGACTAAAACTTAAATGCGATATGCTTGCTTACGGTTTTGAATTACCGTATCATTTTTTTTTCATTTACCATAAATTGTTTTCAGTTAATATAATACAAACTGTTTTCTGCGAAAATTTTACGATGAATTTTTCGACGTTTGGCCTACGGTGGAACCACAGTGCTCTAGCGAAAATATTGCGGTAATTAAGAAGTAAATATAAGTATCTCGTCGCTTGTTTTACGGGCAACCTGAATTTTCTGAGAAGAAAATTAGTCAAGGCTAAAATTGCAATTAACTCTACACGGAAAGATGTCTCAACAACATGAAGCTCGCCCACGTTAGTAAATATAACATTTTTAAAGAGGCTTCCGAATCCATATACGTACATACCACCAAAAAGTTCCCGGAATTTATTCAGAAAATTAAAAATACAAGTTTATATAATATCCGCTTCAAAGTAATCCCCATCGACTGCAACACGCTTATGCCAGCCCTTGACCCAATCCTCGAAACATTTTTTATATTCGGTTTTCGGTATGTCCATCAGTGCTTCCTGCGATTTTTCCATTACTTCCTCTCGGCTGCTGAAATGCGTTCCCCATAGTGGTTTTTTAACTCGATTAAACAGAAAGAAGTCACAGGGAGCCAAATCAGGTGAATTCGGTGGATGTTGGATGGCACGAGTATTTGTTGCATTTTTCGTCAAAAAATTACGGATACTCGTAATGATGGCACTGTGCGACGGTGCGTTATCATGGTGCAAAATCCACGAGTTTTCTGCCCACAATTCTGGTCTTTTTCGGCGAATTGCTTCACGCAAACGTCTCATAACTCCCAAATAATACTCTTTGTTTACTGTCTTGCATTCTGGCAAAAATTTATGATGCACTACACCGTTGTAATCCATGAAAACCCCGTGAGCATTGCCTTCTTTTTTGACTGAAAACGACGTGGCTTTTTTGGTCTCGGCTCATTTGGTTAACGCCATTCACTTGTCTGATGTCTGGATTGCGTGTCATACTCATAAACCCACGTCTTGCCTCCAGTAATGGTACTTTTGATAAATGCGGGATCGGATTTAGTCTCGCAAATCATCTCTTTTGCGACGTCAACACGGTCTCTTTTTTGCATGAAATTGAGGTCTTTTGTCACCAACTTTGCTACTACACGACGGAAACCCAAATCATTAACCAAAATGTCTTGGACGGATTCATGGGCAATATTCAAGTTCTCCGCTATCTCTCTGATGGTTAATTTGCGGTTATTGACCAACATTTCTTTTACTTCATCAATGTTTTCATCGGTTTTCGATGTCGATGGCCTGCCACTGTGTTCATCATCCTCGATTGACTCACGACCACTTTTGAACCGCTCGTGCTACTGGTAAACGACCGTTTTCTTTAGAGAATCGTTGTCGAAACGATTTTTCCAACATTTCCAACGTTCGCGCACCATTAAATCCGTTTTTTACGCAAAATGTAATACAAGTTCGTTGTTGCAAATTTAAATCCATTTCTAAAATTGTAAAAAATCGCCAACACATACAGAGATAGATGTACTCTTGGCTACGTAACTTTTGTAAATGTCAAGCTATGATGCTAAGATTTAAAGGGAATGTCAACAACAGATTTACCAACTTAACAACAAAAACAGAACTCAAATCGGACCAATGGGAGCGCCACACGATGGGTGTGTGGAACTTTTTGATCAAGGTGGTATATGGCTGCAACACATGGGCAGTATAACCCGTGCAGCAAAATTATAGAACATTGATTTGTATACAAGGAAGTACACGTATTTACTGTGCCCCATGCGTTGGTGCGATCGATCGCAAATTCTAATCTTATTGCAAGCCCGATGTACGAGTAATAGAATTGTAAGTTACAGTAGTACAATTTAGTATATTTTAGTAAGTCATTTGACATTTTTTATTTTTTTAATACGGCGGATTGTTTATACATGAATTTAAAACAAATATATTGTTGATAATGAGGCTACAAAAATTTGTTCATAAAAGATAAGATGTTTGAAGAATTTTCTTTACAAATAGGTGTTCCAGTTAAACATGCCCTAAATTGTTCATATGATTTACATATATAATTTTATTACAGCAAAAAAGTTAAAGAATAGATGGGAGATGTTGAGGAATAGATTTTACCAAGAGACAAACAAAGAAAACATGCCCTCTGAAAGTGGAGAAGCCACCCCAACAAAAAAAGTGGAAGTGGATATAGGCACTCTCATTTTTGAGAGATGTCCAAATCTCCAATCCAAGGTATGTATTGAGAGAATACTCCTTTTATATTTGATCAGCTATTTTCGCCTACAGTACTCGTACGTCCGAAAAGTTCCTTGAGGAATTAAACCTAACATATAATTCAGCCTCGGACGACACATTCGAATTTCCTATGAATCCGATTACGTTCCCTGAGTCTTCAAGAAGCATCTCTACTCCGGAAAAAAGTAAGAAACCCAGATTGAATGAGATGCTGACAGAAATCAACTAATAGTCATCAAGTGTTATGAATACGGTGAAAGAAGGGAACCATATCAAAAAGCTATGGCAGAGCAAGCTGATGGTGCCACACTTTCACCAATGCATTTGGAAATTTGCAAATAGAAATGCTTAAAACTTTCAACTTAACAACGTCCGAAATTCTAAATGATAAAACGAATTAATAAATCTTAAACATGTCGGTTGAGGTTTCTTTATTTTATGAAATTTTCAACTTATGTTGTACGAATATAAATAGTCCTTCAAATAATCTCGAATGGAAAAGGATTTGTTGTGGGTTTAAACTATTTTTAGCTGACAATGCTCCGGCCAAATACGAGTAAGAAGAAAACGAGAGCTAGCATTGGTCACACGCATAAAACTTAAAACTTAAATGTAATCGTTTAATAGAATACCAAATGTTTTTTCGATTCATTCGATAAATTTTTATTCTAATATTCTGCTTGAGAGGAAAAGTCGCGTCTTCAATAGAAGAAAACACTATGTCGGTATTTGAAAGGAGTCCCTCTTGTGGAATATTGATTGAGCTATGAATTGTTTCCCAAAACCACTTCCCCTCAAAACACCTCCATCGCATTGCCGACCATAGGCTCCGATGTTAACAGCTGTGAACGTATAATTGCTGCAGTGATCTCGACTTGGGGCGATACTTTTTATCTGTGCGCTCTCCGTTCGGCATTCCCGTTTTTTCATAGAAATTCTTTACAATATCTACCATTTGTTTCCAACCAAATTGAAAAAAATGGCAATTAGTGTTGCATTCTACTTCTAATGTTTTGTTTTGTTTTTTAAAGTATCTACCACTTTTTGCCTACGAATTTTTATCATTACCATGTCTTAGATTCTAATTTATTTTAATCTCATTAGCCTATACGAGTAAATACGATAAGTTTCAAGTTTTTATAAAGTATCGAACCTTACACAAGTTAATTTTATGATTTATAATTATGACTACCTTTATTATTAATTGGAACAGATAGTTTTGTTTTTGCGGATTTTAATACGAAAACTAAGAATTATGTTTGAGATACCCGACCCCTTCCTTACTATTTTTTTTTAATAAAATTGGTACATATTTAAATATTTTTCAAATTTCGAATTGAAGCGAACAATGTCAATTCTATTCATTTCATTTTATATTGGTGATCATTTGGATAACTTCAAATGAATATCTAGATGTTGTCTTCGTTTAGCGTGAGTTCATGTCAGAGGGGGTTTACATCCCATATTTCTAAGGGGTAGCTGAAGTAATTTTTGAGTAGATTTCAACTACCACGATGTTGGTCCTAACTTATCATCATCAGCATAGGGGTGGGTTACACTCCAACGAATATCCCCATCTCATTCCCTCCCCTAAACACAAGTTAGATAATTTAATTGGATATGAGAAGTTGTCAAATGCCCTCCGCATTGATAAAAATCCTTGGATAGAAATTTTCGCTACAAAACATAATACGGAACCGATAAATATCATACCTATACATATTCGTACACGTACGTACAGCCAAACTAACTCGAAATCTAACATAAAATCAATACGCAGATGTTTCGAAAAAATCAACTTTTATTTGAGCCTTTGGAAGAAATTTGCATGGTGTTGACTTATGAAATATTTCTTTCAATAACTCTGCAAGTTTGTTTTACATACGAGTATTTGAAAGTAGGTCTGATTACAGCATTCCTCTAGAGAATACCTACATGCCTTTCAATTCAATTTCACAGCCGTTTGTAGAAAACTCTTTCTCAGAAAATAGGTTCACAGCAACAGTACGACACAGCAAAAACATAGCAACCTTTAGGTGGATTAACATATTTCTTACGTTCTGAAGTTATTCCCGGACGAGTTTTTCGGAGAAAATTGTTTCTTCCCACTTATTGTATCTGTATTCTGTAATATAAGCTAGCCAAAATGCGAAGTCCTTGGTGACTGATGAAAACATTCTACAGGTACAGTATATCCTTGTGTATTGAAACTGGACGCACTTCAAAGGTATTAATTTCTCAAGAAAAATTAATTTTTTTTTGCCAACTCAATTTGTCATTCATTTAATTTCAGTGTTTCAAGATGTTTCTTGAAAGTTCTTCTTTGTAAATTGAGATTCGTATATCCGAGTACTTAATGTTCTATTTATCCACTTTCCTCAGACTATACCACAAGAAATTGAAGTGCCATTGTAAATATTGTACATGTATTGGCTTCAAATATTTACCGATTATACTCATAATGACTAGATATGTAATATGATACCGTGCCTTCAAAAGTATTCCACATTCCTATGGCTGAGCTTAAGTAAGAGGAAATCACGGTATGTCCACCGTGGATGATTTAATTTAGCTCTAATGACAGAAGAAAATTTTTCCAGATACATATTGTATTCCATTATTCTCTTAATTACTCAGTTCGGGATGTTATCAATATGAAAAGTCAGCAGCAATGCTGATTCTTGGGTGGAAACGTCAATCCGTTAATGAATATGAAAACTCTTATTATCATCAAAAAGTGTAAAAACGACCATTGATGAAAATTTATTTTTTTTTTTTGTTTTTGAAAACAACCTAACACCTAAGTGGGTCTGAATACATTGGTAATGCCTCAGCATGAGTTAAATTTTGTTTAGAAAATGGGATAGAGAGAGAAAGAAAGATGTTTGGGCTCAGTGGTTATTTCGCTCCATGGGTGGCATCCAACTTTTAATGTGGAGACTACATTTTTAGTGGAAGTTGGCTTATTGTTAATTTCTAGTCAACTACTCATCTTACTTGATTTTTGTTAACTGAAAAAATGAATGTCTTCTCGAGCGCGGTTGGGATTCGAACACCGAACCTTCCGATTTGGAGGCCATTCCACTACCACTTGAGCCACGCCCACCAACTTATTGCTTACTTGATGCACTTTAGATGACGCTGCGGTTCAGCTCGATCATTAGTAAGCTGCATCCAGTTTGGTTTCCATACACTTGCGCGCGCCACCCGAGTCGGCGTTTTCCTTTCTCTATGGAATGGATTTGCAAATTTTTTGAGTTTGTGTTAATACGCTCTACTTACATGTTCCGGCCATAATAATAGGTCCATGGCCATACAATGCGTGCAATTTTGCTTTGTATCTTCAGTACGGGATCGAAGATTATTCTTTTTTTTCTCTCAAAAACACCTTGTGAGACCTCATCCACTCTTAGTTTAGAGTCACAATAAAGCTGGAAGAAGAGCTTTTCTATTCAATTGCCCTCTTACAACAAATAAAAAACGAGAAGAACAGAACCCAGGTGGACAATGTCACTAACGACCTCGAAGTTATATCTATTTTAAGTGACTTTCTGTTCGACATTAATTCCTTTCTTATGTAACCATAGATAAACTAACCTAGTTGCCAAACTCTACTAATCCTTTTGCACACCCTTAACCGGACAGACACTCTGTAAGTGAATTCCAATACTTTTACATTCTCTATAACTTTCTCAAAATTTGATAGAATGAGAGCGATTTATAAGTAAAATTGCTGGAATGAGAGCGATTTGCACGAGTGTGTGTAATGTTTATGACGTTTTTTGATTAAAATGGGGGTGATTTGTATAAAATGAGAGGGAAATTGCCATTGATGACAATTCACACGTATTCACAGAGAGGGTCACACGGATAGGGGCGATCAGTAGAAAACCGGTTTTGATTTTCCAACATCTGTAAAGTTTGTATATATAACGGTGAGACATGTTGTCCGCCTGCAACCCCCTGCTTGGAGTCACTGTAAGATTTGGAGTGGGTGCGAGGTTTTGGGTTTTCGGGATTTTGGGTTTTCCGGATTTCCGGATTTCCGGATTTCCGGATTTCGGGCTTTCGGGATTTCAGATTTTCGGAATTTTAGGTTTTCGAGATTCTCTGATTGTGATTCGGCGATCGTTCATTACCATTTCTTTAATTTTTTCCACATTTTCATGTTGTTGTTGATGTGCTGGGGCGTCCGGTGCGTCCGTCATCTTCAACGTCTTCACGGCTATCTTGGAAACACTTATACCACTCGCAAAAGAAACTTAAATATAACAACAACTATGTGAGATATAAAATTGATTCTGGATTTATTTTGAAGCTATGTTCGTGCCATTATGTGTGGAAGAGCACTTCATTCAAATGGCCACCTCGGCTTCGCTGGCAGTGCTTCAAGCATTCGGTCCAATTTTTGATGATTCGTTCTAACACGGGAGGCGTTATTCCGGCAATAGCGTGTCGAATATTAGCCTCAAGCTCGTCCAATGTGCTCTCTTGTTAGCGTAGACTAAGGACTTGACGTAGCCCCATAGAAAATAATCGAATTGGATGTTCGCGGCGGCCAGTTGATAAACGCCAAATTTCTCCTTCACAACTTCGAGCATTTCGTTGTTTGTATGGCATGGTGCGCCATCTTGTTGGAACCACAGCTCGGATATATCGATGTTGTCGAGCTCTGACCACAGACAATCGATTAACATAGCTCTATACGTGAGACCATTGACGGTAACGGTGTCTCCCTCCTCATTTCGAGAGAAATAACGTCCGACGATGCCGCCATGCAATAAACCGCACTAAATATTCAATAATTGCAATTTTGCTTGTTTGACATAGCCGCTGAGCCAAAGCTAGGCCTCGTCCGAGAAGATGATTTTTTGACTAAAATTCGGATCTCCGGCCAACATTTCACCCAATTAGCGAACCCACGGCATCGTCCATGGCTGTCCGGGTTCAATTTTTGCCTCAGCACAATCTTGTATGGAGGTAGGCCCTAATCCAACCACAAAATAAGCCGGGTTGACTCTCTGGCGATGCCGAATTTAGCTGATCGGCGCCGAATCGACATTTTTTTCGATACTGGCCGCTATGCCGATGATTTCTTCATTTCTGGTTGGTGATTTAAGATCAAAAAGAGTGTACTCACGCTCAAACTTTTCCACGGTGTGACGAATTGCCTGCACACTGAACCCATAATGACGACCGACCTCACGACGAAATTCACGTTGTGTATTTGCAACTGAACCGGAATTCCGATAATATTTTTTAATAATTTCCACACGTTCGGCAACCGTAAAACGATGCATGATAAAATGGCAAACCTTACTGAATATTTTGACAGCTGCATGCCATTAGTAACTTTGACAGCTGCTGAAACATAATAATTTGAAAAAGTATTATTACTACCTGGTAACACGTTATAAACAAATGAAAACTGAGTTGTTTGACGTTGTTAAACGCCAAAAAGACTAACATGAGGTACACGTGGTAGATGAACTGGCTCAAATGGCAGGACAGAAAGTTAGAATTAATATCACTCTTGTGATATTTTGAAATAAAAAGAATTATATCACTCTTGTGATATAAAATAAAAACACAACTGTTCTTTATTCCGACAAGACAACTGTTCTTTATTTCGTCTATCTTAAGACTAACTTACTTATTCATATTTCTGTCCACCAAACTTCGTAATCAATCCGAATCAGAGGGATCCGGTTATTGATCTTTTTAATAAACAATTCTTAATGACCCAGTTCTAAGTAGACGCTGGGTAAGGGATAATTCATTTGTGCATGCAAGTGTGTTTATTTGGGGCATGCATGGTCATTGATCCAAAGGCACTTGATCGATGACTTATTAGACTTATTACATTTGAATTCTTAGTAATATATGACATTTGGTCAATATTTTTTTCAAAGTTCAATTGTTTCAAATATAAGTTTTCTAATTTCAAATCAGATATTGAGGTACTTTCTTTAATTTTTGTCATATAATTTGGCAAGATTAATTTATCGTACACCTTAATACTAGTATTTAAATATTTTTTCTTCATTATTTCGACTTTACAATTTTCAAATTTTATCATGAAGGTTCATTCATTTTTAATTTTTATTTTGTTGCAATTATGATTTATTGTTTGATTATATATGTTTTTTAAAATTAATATACCTCGTAATATTTCCTTTACCTCTTGTTTTAGGAACATTTTTGTATAACAATGGGCTTCTTCATAATTTAAAATGTTTTTTATTCATTCATTATTGACTTTTATTAAATTTTTTAAATGAGGTTGTCTTTTACATTTGTATTGTATATGTTATTATTTGAATCTACTAACACTTTATTTGTTTCAAGGTGTAAAGACTTATTTTCCCTGTTTAGGATGGGTTCAAAGGTGATTTGGGATAGAATTTGATTGGAATATTGAGGAATGAGTAGGATTATGACAATATTTGTTTCATGAAGTGTATTAGCGATCTTTGTGTGCATGTAGCTATCATAGTCTTTAATTAATTCTAGTTCTGTCTGTGTCAAAATATCAGTTGGGATTATACCAAGTTTGCCAGAGAAAATGATTTGTCCTATATCGTCGATATGATTTCGTAAAAGTGTAATGTCGCTGTCTACTTGATAAACTTGTTGTAGAAAGGTGAGTTCGTCTTCTATTGTCGATATTTTATTTTGTATTACGTTTTTGAAATCGTTTAAGTAGTTCTCTATAGTTTTTTGTTGTGTGTTTGCATGTAAAGTTATATTCTGTATTTTGGAGGAAATTGTATTGCTAATTAGAGTGAGTTTGTTTGTTGTGTCTATCAGATTGTGTTGATTTTGTGTTAAGGATTCAAGTACTTTAGAGATTTCTTTTTCGTCATCACTGTCCATGACACCTGCTATGTATTTCATTCCTTTTCCAATTACATTTATCAATCCGCGTTTTTGTCTAAAATGTGGGATTAAATAATTGAGTTTTGCTTTAACTAATATAAGGTTTTTGTCAATAGAGTCTATAATTGGTGTTACGCTTATCTTAGATATCCTTAGAGTATTAATGTTGCTTTGAATGATCTCAATCGTTTGTTCGTACTCGGTTGTATTGATGATGTGCAGAACTTTAGTGTAGTAGTCTATTGTTTTAAATTTGCCAATATTAATTAGGATGTATCAATGGTTGTTTGTAAGGTCTTGAACGTCAATCGTTTGCATTTCCGTTAGGATGAGCGTTGCACAGAATATTAGTATGGTAGTTATAAATTTCATTTTGGTTAATCCTGTAAAAGGATAATAATTCATACTGAATTTAGATTAAGGTTTAAAGTTAAATAAACATGTGTAATGATGATAGAAACGAATGGTAGGGTAAGTGTTTATTATGTGGTTCTTCCAAGTTTAATAGTAGGATTCTCCTTGTTTTGAAATTTTTTCTTTTGTCTCACATGGTTTTTGTAATATTTTAACCCTGTCTTTTTGTCATTTACATGATCATCATCGAGTTTTTTCGGCATCGATCTTCCTATATTTGGAATGGTTTTTTCCGCCTCGTATTTCCTTTATAAAGTTTGGTCCAGGTTCAATTGATGTATCAACTCTATTGAGATTCAATTTATTGATAACTGTTTCTTTCTTTTTGAGGATGTTTTCATAAATCGTTGCATACTCTTCGTCCGCTATTTTGCCGTTTATAAAGTCGATGGGTCTTTTATTGGTTGTGGAATGAATAGTGTTATTATAGAATTTTATTATTCCTAATATTTTTTCCTCTACAGTTTCTAGGTTGTTTTCATCGTCATGTCTTAACAAACGGATGTGTTCATTTATTGTATTATGTAGTCTTTCGATATCTGCATTCGAGGTGTGATTACTGTTCGAATTGAATATTGAATTTCTATATTTTCCTTCCTTAGGAACTCTCGAATAGGTATGGCTTTGAATCCTAATTCGTTATCTACTACAATCTTTTTCATATTACCATGGGTACTTATATATTGTAGGATCTTTGCTTTAAATTCTGTCCAAGTTCGGCCATTAATTTTGTAAGCTTGAGCATATTTGGTAAATTTGCCTATAGTTGTCATAAATAATGTTTTCTTTAAGCTATAAAAAACATCTATATGTATTATTTCGTTTGGTTTGGAGGGTGTTTCTGTTAATTTATATTGGATTTTAGGTGGGTTTCTGTCATACTTTTCAATACAGCAGATTTCGCAATTACTTATAAATTGGGTGATTCTAATTTTTAAGTTAGGGTGATAAATTTTGCATTTCAATTCCTTAAACACTTCTTCGATACCTCTGTGATTATTTCTTTTGTGTTCTTTTTCAATAAGTTCGGTTAATTCTTCCTCACTCTCGATATCTTTTAATTCTTGATAACATCCCATGATTTTAAAATTATTGTTACTTGAAAATAGTTGATTAAACGTATCATTCAGTTCTGTATAAAATTCTTCATCTATCATTTGGGCGTTCAGTTGCGTTGGATTAAAATGTGTTTTTAATAATGTAATAGCAAATTCTCTATCCATTGTCTTTGTGTATATTATTTTTCTATGATTTCTGAATAACTTTGAATTTCGAACATAATTTTTTTTATAATTACTTGACTTCTAAATATATTTATTGCTGACTCGGTGGTTCTTATGGTGTTGAATTGTGTGTTTGGAATTATTTCTGAAGTGTGGATTTCAGTTTGAACAATTCTTGATAGAGCATCGGCGTTACTGTTTTGTGTCCCTTTTTTATATTTTATTTCATAATCAAACTCAGACAATTATAATCTCCATCTTACTAATTTTGAGTTTGGTTCTTTAATGGAAAATAACCATGTTAGTGGTTTGTGGTCAGTTTCTATAGTGAATGTTCGACTGAATAGGTACGGGCGAAAATACTTTGTTGCCCAGACGATGGCTAGTAACTCTTTCTCAATTGTACTGTAATTCACTTCGTGTTCGTTTAATGTACGACTTGCGAAACAGACAGGGTGATTTTCTTGAGAAAGGACGGCCCCAATTGCGAACTGACTTGCGTCTGTAGTCAGGGTAAAATTTTTCTTGAAATCTGGGCATATTAAAATTGTGTCATTTACAAGAAGTCTTTTTAATGTTTCAAAACTGCAATCTTCGAATAATCCTTAATAAATTTTCTATAGTACCCGGTCAAACCGAGGAATTGTTTTATTTGTTTAGTTGTTTTGGGAATTGGAAATTTGAGAATACACTAAATTTTTTGTGGATTAGGTTTAATATCGGTTTGAGTGACAATATGTCCAAGGAATTCGGTTTCTCTCTTAAGAAATTCAGACTTATCGAGTTGAATTTTTAAATTGACTTCTTTTAATCGTTCAAATATCTTGTTAAGTAAATTAATGTGTTCTTGCAAGGAGGTTGAGAACACTATGATATCATCTAAGTACACAAAGCACCTTTTATTAATAAAATCTTTTAAAACGCTATTCATAAGCCTTTGGAAAGTTGCAGGGGCTGTCTTCAGACCAAATGGCATACGTAAAAATTCATAATGGCCATTTTCTACACTAAAGGCTGTTTTATGAATATCTTCTTCTGCAATCTCAATCTGGTGGAAACCTTTTGCTAAATCTAAGGTTGTAAAATACTGACATTTACCCAGCTTGTTCAGGATTTCATCCATATTTGGAATTGGGAATTTGTCATTTATTGTCACATCGTTCAACTTACGATAGTCAACAACTAGTCTCCATTTTTGCTTGCCACTGGCATCGACCTTCTTTGGTACGAGTACGATCCATATTGGGGCGGAATATGGAGAGTTACTAGGGCGAATTATTTTACTATCTAACATTTCTTCAATTTGTTTTGCTACTTCATTTTTATGTTATTAATACGAATTTTATGCTGGATAGCGTTGGTAAATGAAAGGTCAGAGGTGTCTTGATGAAATGTATTTGAGTTTTTTTTAATGACTTTCAGAAGCTGTTGTTTCTCTTCAAGGTTTAAATGATCTATTCGAATCTGTTCGGATATACATTTTTGATTTTCTGAAGGGGTATATTTGGGGACTGTATAATAAACATTTCGGTTCACTTACCGTGTTGATGACTACCTCTTGGTAATTATCGTTATAGACGCTTTGGTTTATGGAGTTAATATTACTCTCTGAAGACTTCTGCTCTGTTTGAGTAAATTTTTCTACTGAACTGGAAGAATTCTCAGACCAATGATTTGTCTTATTTTGGAAAATTAAAGGAATAAATTCTCCTTCTATTTCTAATTGATTATTCTTATAATCAATTTTAGCATTAAGACGCCTAAGAATATCATTACCTATAAGTCCGTCATAGAATTCATGGAATTTAATAACAAGAAATTCTACCAATTCCTCCGGACTACCTAATTCACTGAATAAAGGTATTCTAACTCGATCTTTTATTTCAACTGAGTGTTGAAGTGTCTTAAGGGTTAAGGGTGGAGAGAGTATTCTCCATTTAGGGTGACATATTTTAGGGTTTATGATGGAGTGCGTACCTCCGGTGTCAATCAACATTTTTAAAGGTTCTAATTTTGTTTTTACCACTATATATGGGAGGTCTCTTGTGAGGCTGTTAAGGGAAAATTTTCAACAATCTTAACAGTGTAGTTTTGGCTGGCAAAATGTTGATGGTATACTTGTGAGGATGTTGAAGGGAGGTGTTCAGTAGTCTCACATTTGTTTATGTCCATTGGTTCTAGAGGTGGACGAACATGTGTGTTCGTTATTCTATTCCCGTTATCATTTGAATACGGGCTATTATGTGGAGCTAGATGTTTGTTGAGATTGTTGGTAATTGTTGTTTCTTTGAGGTTTGTTGAATTGTTCTTGATTAGAGTGTCTATTTGTACTTGAATCATTTCGGGAATTATTCTTGTTTTGTCTAAAGTCTGATTGGTTCCGATTACCATTGTTGTTGGATCGCTTTCGAAATTGTTCAGTATTTTTTTCTTGTTTGTTTGTTCTGAAATGTTGTATTTCGTTAAAACTAAAATTGGAATAGCCTGCTTGGAAAAGAATATCCATTGCAGATTCTAATGTTTCGGGGTTCCTACAAGTAAGTATTGTCTTCATTGGTTCTGGAATTTTAGATTTAAAAATGTTTACTGCTGTTTGCATATTATTCTGAGCACACGTGTTTGTTTCTTCGCTTAAACCTAATATTACTAGTGTTCTGTTGTTTAAATTTCTTAGTTTACGTTTAATGTCATTGAAAAAGTCAATGGTGGTTGTCTTGAAAGTGGTACCACGTAATTCGTCAAAGAGTTCTTCGCAACTGCGCCTATCTCCAAAACTGTTTTGTAATATAGTTTTAATTTCTGCCCAGGAAGTAGCCTGACAGTTAATTTCTAATGTCTCTCGTGCTCTACCCTTAAGTTTACTTTTAATGAGGTCCGAAAACAATTGTTGGGACAGCGTATCGTAGGCTTGTAATATTGGATACACTCTGCCAACTAGACTTACAAATATTTGTAATTCCCTACGATCGCCACTAAATTCGGGAAGGTTGCTTAGGTATTTGAGGGGATTAATGGAAACTGAAGGAGGATTTGCCATCTTAATTAACTTAATTTATATCTATATATACATATATATATTATTATTATTATTATTTATTTATTTATTTATTTTTTTTATACTTGCTGTTTTTATTTACTGATGATTCGGTTGCTATTTATTGATCTTCTGTGGATATTGTTCTTACTGTTGAGTTTTGATTTGTAGACTGCTTGTTGATGAAGTTTTTGTTTTTGTTATTTTCTTCCGGTTTTTTTTTTTTTTTGTTTTTGGAGTCACTTTTGGATTTTTAGATCTAGGCAATCACCGTAGTGTTTTTTTTTTAAAAACGTTTAATTGGTCAAACTGTGCATTACAATTTTGTTAAAACACTATACGTTTGTTAAAACAATATATATATATATGTAGATACACGGAATATTGTGTAACTGTATCTTTATTTTAATAGTTAAAACACCAATTCTTAACTAATTTTCAATTGAATTGTTAGGACACCGACTGTTTACTTCATTGCTTAAACACCAACTTTACTGTATGTATTAAAACGAAAAAAATTTTACCTTACGCGGGAACAATCTTATGTTCTTAATTTATGCAGCGATACTCGATAAAGTGTTAAAACACAATAACTTTAATATTCTTATATTATGATAGCCGAATATCCTACCGACTGCGCCAATTATATACTCATGTGATATTTAAAATAAAAAATGTTAGAATTAATATCACTCTTGTGATATTTTGAAATAAAAAGAATTATATCACTCTTGTGATATTTAAAATATGTTAAAAGAATTATATCACTCTTGTGATATAAAATAAAAACACAACTGTTCTTTATTCCGACAAGACAACTGTTCTTTATTTCGTCTATCTTAAGCTAACTTACTTATTCATATTTCTGTCCACCAAACTTCGTAATCAATCCGAATCAGAGGGATTCGGTTATTGATCTTTTTTCATAAACAATTCTTAATGACCCAGTTCTAAGTAGACGCTGGGTAAGGGATAATTCACTTGTGTATGCAAGTGTGTTTATTTGGGGCATGCATGGTGATTGATCCAAAGGCACTTGATAGATGACCATTTGGTTGGATGCTTCGTAAGCGGTTATTATAATTGCTTCGATTTTGAGTGGAATGCAATTAGAGGAAAAGTATGTAATTAAATTGTGAAATATGTGACATGCGCAAAAAGTCAAAGTAATGAGTGCGCATTAAATAATTGTGAGTGGCATGCTAGGTTGACAAATATATTAAATAATTGCGGGTGCGGGGTGAGCAGTGGTAACTGTAACACTTAATCCCATAGATTTGATGTGGACTCAAGTAAAAGGATTTGTAGGAAGCCGAAAATAAATGAAACACGTTGAGCTGCTATTAACAGAAGCAATTGAGCGAGTGGACAGTGAAAACTGGCTAAGTTGTTTCAAACATGATAAACTAAAAGTTTAGCCAAAGATGTAGATGTTTTCGCCGAAACAGCAACAGAGGAGATTGTTATAACTTTAAATGATGGGAACGACAGAAGCTATGAATTTTCTTCAGATTAGTTTGCTGTTATTGCATAATATTATTATGTTTTACAATGTTTGGTACAATAACTAGAAATAAAAAAAAATGTTTCTTTTTTTTATGAAAAACATGGTAGGTATCATTACACAGATAGATGTCAACCCTATTGTAATTACCTTCAGAAATTCGTATCTATAAATATGCAGATCATGGCATCCCTATGAGAGTTTTCAAGAGCTAAGTGTTTATGCATTTCGTTGTAACCAGAGTGAGGCGTAAATATTCTTATCTTCCTTGTACTGCAGATTTTTGTTAAACAGGGTATAGCTACTCGAGTAACCATTTGTCACTAATTTATATTTGGAGAAAATATGTACCGGTCAGAACCGTTTCTGTTGCGTCAACAAATTTACCTTTGGGCGTGCGGAACAGTGTTATTCAAAACAGTTGGCCAGTCTAATACGCAGGTCTCTCAAATTTGCTCTCACAAAATTACAATATTTAAAAAAAGTGAACTTTACAACAACACATATACAAAAATGATCGCTGAAACAGAAAAAAAATGGAAGAGAACGTGCATACTATATTTTCATTCTCTTACTCTCTCGCGTATGTGGCCATTGACCAACTGTTTTAAATAAGTGTTATTTCGGTAAGTGACTACCCAGCTCAGTAAAATATCCCTTAGCAAACAACAACAAGAACGAAAAGTGTCGATAATTAGGTCAGTAAATAAGTGAATATAAAAGTGAGCATAGAACTTAGGAATTCTGAAATCCAGGGAGCGCTAACAGGGGTTGTAAAAAAATTTATTTCATGAAGGTTGTAAGACTTAGTTTATTTAAGGATGTGTTCGTTGACTATGTGTTTTATATAATCAAAATATAATATAATATAATTTAAATTCACAAAAAAAACAAAAATAATAATAAATTAATAATAATTATAAAATTTTATTATGCCCTCCTGAGCGAATGTTTTTTTTTTAACGAGAAAGTATTTAATTTATATTTACTTAACTCTTTATTCTCCATTAGCAAATTGAAAGGACAAAAAAAAATTTACCAATTCGTCTGTTGCATTATCTTTTATTAGCTCTTTAGCTAATAATAAATTTTGAATTGTTTCTGAGTTCAATCTGTTTCTTATTTCATATTTTATTAAACAAAACTGGGAAAACTTTCGCTCAACAGAACCGCTACTGTCTGGAAGACAGCATAAATCCAGCATTTAGGCTGTTAGTTCTTCAAACAGTTTTTCACTCACTCCGTTAAGACGTCCCCGCATTACTGAAGCATTATCAGGGCAAAGCCAATTGTATTTAAAATGTCAATATCATTGTCCTTGCATTCACACAGGATTGACTGAAAAATTTCTAAAGAATTGCTTCCTTGAGCTGGTGAAATCCAATGTATTTATCTTTACAGCACACTCATCAAAGCATCATTATCACTAGACAGGTTTCTGTTGACACATCAGTAGTCTCATCAAGAAAAGTTTTTCGTAAAAAAGTAAAATTGTTAGACGGAGCTTAAGAAATGTAGTACTTTAGGGTAACGGCGTTCAAAAATCAAACAAATATGTAGCACAGTACTACATATGTAGTACAAGTGGTAACGCTGTTCCCAATACGGATTCGAGAATAAGTCCAGACGTGGAAGTGGTAGTTTAATTGCTGGATTTGTGTAAAGATGCATTTGAGTTGCAAAAGGAAAAGAAAAAAAAGATTTGGGTGAAGTCGTCGAGAAAAGTGAGGGATGAACGTGGTTCATTTTCCTTTACAAAAGAGCTGCAAATTGGTGAAGAGAAATCTTTCTTCAATTATTTAAGGATGAATAAGGAAACATTTCAGTTGCTGCTTTTGCTAATAAAAGACGATCTGCAGAAAAAAAACACCATTATGAGATCCGTAATTACACCAGAGCAAAAGCTGTCAGCTACTTTGAGATTCCTGATTTCGACATACCTTTCGAACATTCCCGCAAGCATATTCAAATGTCAACAAGTGATTTTTTAGATTGATCGAAAGGAAATATGGAAAAAAGATAAACAGCAATATTTAACCGAATTTCATTTACATATTTTAATTGAAATAAATATTTATAACTTATAGAACTGCACGCTGGACCTTTCAGAAGAGAAAGGCTTTCCTCCATTAGATAATTTTTTGACATCTACTAATGGCACGGGTACCAACTTTGAAATATATGTAGATTGAAAGTGAGTGTCCGAGTGAGTAAAGCGTTTTATTGGGGTTCGATTGCTACTACTTACAAATGTTCGTTGCACTTATCTGAGGTGCAAACGAAAGCAAAGCGAAACAAATTAAAAGAAAGAAAAATTATGATTTTATAAAAGAGAAAATAATTTATCCGCTTATATATTTATATAACCTCTACCCCGTTAAATTGGAAATCGACCTAAATTTTTGGAATATCTTTTCTAATGAAATTTTTAAATTTTAATTTCATCTCAAATGGTAAAAATTAATATCAGAAATATTACTACGAAAGCTGAGGTAGCAATATTGCTTACATTTCTATGAAATTTTAAAATGTTTATATTTTCTAGACTAACAAGAGTTTTTAACACAATTCCCTTGAAACTTAAATTCTTAGTAAAATTGTATTTTATGTCTTCATTGTACTCGTAGAAGAATCTATCGACAAATTGTATGTTTGTATTTCCAACAATTTTGGTTAAATACAATATATCTATCGAGCAATTATTAATTACAATCAAAGAGTTTCCATTTAATTTTATGATTGCTAAAAGAGAAAAAAATCTGAAGAGGACGTGCACATTTTCATTATCTTACTATCTCTGCGCATGCGGCCGTTGGCCAATTGTTTTGAATAGAACTATATCAGTAACGTAAAATGAAACCTTTTTACATCACTATTGCCTGTTGAGTATAGAGTTTTGTAAGGTGAATGTCGACTCCTTGTTCTCTTAAAAATTCTCTGAACTGTTCTGATTTAAACTCATTGTCTATTTTACTTTTTGATGGTTTACCGAACTTAAAGAAATGCTCCTCTGATATTTATATCTTCTCCGTCCAATTCCTGTTTGGCAAAATGTAAGCGTATGCTTTTTTGGTAAGTTTATCTATCATAATCAACAATGGATGTTTCCTGAGGTAAAATACTCGTATGTCCTTATGAATAATTTCATTGGGTCTGCTTGGGGTTTAATTAATTTTGTATTTCGGTTTTATTGGTTGAATCCATGTTTAGATTCGAAACATATTTTGCAGTTATTAAATATTCTTGTAATTTCTTTAAATAAATGAAGGAAACATATTTCATTCCTTAAGCTGTGATAGGTCTCTATCATACCGCTATGAGCGTTTTCATGGGTATGGTATAGACACATTTGCTTATGTGCCTCTTCACTTAATGTTACTTTGATAAATTTGATTTTATTGTTGCGCCAAAAGAGATCTATCAATAATTGCTGCACTTTATTAACCCATTATCTGCCACTGTACTCAGTTGAGTACAGTATTTTTGAAATTGGTATTTTTCAAAAAGTAGGCTTTGAATTTTATTTCTTTCAATTTAAAAGCAAACATAATTATATGTTTTGTCATTTAGACTAATTTTCTTGAATTTGCTATCTGTTTTCAAGTATTTGCGTTAAATTTTGTGATCGGTGTTTTTTGTTTTACGCTGTTTTGTGTCTTTCTACAAGAAAAAGGTTGATAAAAGTTTAGACTTTTGGCCAACAAAAGAATAAAGAATTCTGGGTTTTAAGTTTTTTATGTAAAAACAAGATTCTAAATAGGTTCCACATTAAAATATTTTCGTGATCGTGGTAAGTTTTTTTTTAAAAAAAAAGAACTTAACACTCAAATGGGTATCAATACCCTTATATTGCCTCAGTATGTATTAAGTTTTTTGGAAAATGGGATAGAGAGAGAAAGAAAGATGTTTGGGCTCAGTGGTTATTTCGCTCCATGGGTGGCATCCAACATTTAATGGGCAAAACTGTGCTAATTTTGTTTTACTACGTGGGGTGAAAAGTAACCTCTTTGGGTATGAACAATTTTTTTTTTTAAATGTTTTTTATTTTATTCAATGTAGTCCACTTTTAGTTTGATACACTTATTCCAGCGATTTTCCAACTTCTTGATCCCGTCCGGAAAGTAATTTTCCGGAAGGTCTGCAAAATACTCCTCTGTGGCGTCGATGATTTCCACGCGTGAGCTGAATTTTTTATTGATGAGCCATCTTTTAAGGTTTGGGAAGAGGGAGTCCGAGTTAGCCAAATCGGGCGAATACGGTGGATGCGACAGCAATTGGAGCCGTAAGTCATTGATTTTAGCCGTAGTTGCGATGCTCTTGTGCGCCAGCGCATTGTCTTGCTAAAACAAAATTTTTTTTCGCTTCATGTGAGGCCGTTTTGCAGCAATTTCGGCCTTCAATCGCTCCAATAATGCACAGTAATACTCGCTGTTGATGGTTTTTCTTTTTCGAGGTAGTCCACGAAGAGTATGCCATGACAATCCCAGAAAACCGACGCCATAACTTTTCCGACCCATCGAGCCTCCCTCGGACGCTTCGGAGCACTCGTGCCCGCTTCAGTCCATTGCTGGGCACTCATTCCGTTCTCTGGTGTATAATAGTGGATCCAAGTTTCATCAACAGTTACCAATCGACGCCAAAAGCCGGCCCGATTCCGCATCAGCAAGTCCAAACACTCTTTCGAAGTGCTCTCGCCTTCGTGTTTTTGGTCATTCGCGGCACCCAGCGGCAAGATAACTTTTTCATATGCAGAATATTGCAGAAAATATGGCGTGTGAGCTCAGTACTAATCTTTGTGGTATCTGCTAGCCCGCGCACCTTCACTTTCCGCTCAGCCAACACCATTTCATGTATTTTTTTGACATTGTCCTCTGGAACCGCATCGGAGGGCCTGCGGCTGCGGACTTGGTCGGTAATGGAGTTGCGGCCACCACGAAACTCTCGGAACCAATATTTGACGGTGTAATCTGACGGAGCATTAGCCCCATAATATTTATAAAACTTTTCTTTTATTTCCTTCGCGGCCGTTTAAAAAAATAATGTTTTATGAGAAAACGAAAATCGTTTTTGTCCATACTCAACATGATGCCAAACACGTCAACAACAATCAGCTGTCAAAACAAAACTTAACACAGTATCGCACTGAAATTTGGTATGTCTGCCTAAATATGAACGGACTTCAAGGCACCATAAACTTTTTTGCAGTAGCAGTGCATTCTGGCGGTCAAGGAGGTTACTTTTCACCTCACCTAGTATGATTGGACTTGCAGAAAGATGGCTTCTCAAACCATAACTTGCAAGAATTTTTATGGAAAACGATATTCTAGTCCGTTTATGGCTGTTGATGATATCCTAAATGATGGAAATGAACGGGAAATAGTAATAATTCCACAGGATGTTGATGTTCAAACGGATGAAGAGGATTTATACGAGGATGATTTGCTCAATTCAAGCATTCCTTTTGACATCCCAGGAGGAGTATAAGTTGAGGTAAGCGATGGGTTTGAAAGTGATGACGATATTCCAATTGCTCGTCTAAGAGAAGAAGGTGAGCCTCATGATCGTACTCCTAAATGGTCAAACCACGTTTTTTATTCCGCGGATATGACAAATACATTCGAATACGTGGAAAATTTAATACATGAATGATAAAGCTCAAATTTTTGAACACTTTTTTCACGGTGATGTTATAAATTTGATTGTGAAGCAAAGAAAGAAATATGCTCTCGACCAAAACTGCCACTCATTCATATTCACAAAAGGCGATCTCAGAAAGTTTGCTGGCATTTTGCTATTTTCCAGATACCATTCCTTACCCGAAGAATTTTTGTACTGATGTCCCGTTGAAGACACAAGAATGCCGTTAGTAGCAAACGCCATGTCCCACAATCGATTCAAAGAAATCAAACGCTTTATTCATTGGCAAACAATTCAACGATTGGGAAAACCGATAAAATGGCAAAAGTTCTTCCGTTTATGAAAATGATTTGTCATAACTATCAAAAATGGGGCTTTTTTCATGAAAACCTGTCAATAGACGAAGCCATGATAAAATATAGTACTTTGGCCATCATTTTGCAAAACAATTCATACGTGGAAAACCGGTTCGTTTTGGTAATAAGGAGTGGATGCTCTGCAGTGACGATGGTTATTGCTACAATTTTGATGTATATTGTGGTGCAAAGAACGTAAGTCAAACAAGCAAATGTTTACCACTTGGATCTCGTGTAATACTTGATTTACTTGAAGTAATAATTACGCCAAGTGATCACAAGGTATTTTTTGATAATTATTTCACAAGCCATGACCTATTGTCCAAATCTCCACTCAAATCCTTGAAGACGATTATGAAAAAAAAACGTAGCTATATAGTATACCTGTCACAAATTTGAACGACAACATCTTGTTTGCCCGATGGAAAGACAGTGCAGTTGTTACAATCCCAACAAATTCCGATCTTTGTAGCCGTTAGGAAAAGTTAAGAGATGGTCAACCACAGCAAAAGAAATAGTATTGACTCATCAGCCAAAACCTTTGGTCTCATACAATAAGGGCATGTGCGGTGTCGATCTTCATGATCAATTTATGAGCAATTACCGGGCAAAAATACAGGGAAAAAAATGGTGGTGGCCAATTTTTGCACATACTACATGATAAATTCAATGATAGTTAATGCTTGACGGCTACATTGTTTACGAATCGAAAGAAATTGCAACCTTCTTTCATTTGTCAGGACAGTAGCACGGACTTATTTACGCTCACCATCATCAACCAAAGCACCGAACAAACCAAATTCAGCGATTTCTGAGGTGGCAGTGAAGGTGGACATTTCCCAAAAAAAAATTAAAAATCAGTTACGATGCAAATTGTGTCCCAGCAGAGTTAGATGGATTTGTGAGAAATACCAAACTATACTCTGCATTGAAAAAGAATTTTTCAAAGATTATCATAACAACGTTTAAAAGTGCACATATGAGTATCTGGTAAGTGTACTCGTTTGAGTACACCCTTATAAAAATTAACCATGATATAATTTTTTTTTTTTACTTGTATTTTTGATCAAATATGTATAACACTTATAGGTATTAAACAGAATGCCAACGTTTTTTCAATTATCTCTATTGTAAAGGTGCTTGGTCTTTAATGGGTTAAACCCGTGATATGGCATTTCCGTATAAATTGCGATAAGACCTGGTGTTATAAATTGGACGTCCGTCCAATAGTCTTTTTATTTGGTCATGTTAATACGAGTATGTTACTATGTGTAATATGTCTACTTCTTTGTCCGCATCATTAGTAAGTTTTTCACTTGTTTATTATTGTTTCTTGTATTTGAGTATGGTCAAGTTGTTGTTCTCCTTGTGAGTGTGTGGTGGCATTGTCTGATGAATTATTCACTGACTCATTATCGCTGGATATTTGTTCTTGATTATTCTCAAGAATCCTACTTAGGAAACTTGGTACCTTGTTTTCTTTGCCCTTAAGGTATTCTATATCGAATTTATATCCCTGTAACTTGAGTATCTATCTTTGCGTTAAACTCTTTTCCTGAAAATTTTTTCTTTGAGTATTTCATCGGCACGTGGTCTGTGATAATTTGGAATCTTTTTCCCCATAGATACGGTCTAAAGTATGTCACCGCATACTTTTGCGCTTTAAGATCATGCTCTGACAGTTTATTAAATATTATTTTAAGCGAATTAATATGTTCCCCTAAACTGGATGAGGAGGTTTACTTTATATTGGTGATGTCCCTTTGCGAGGTTTAGGGATGAGATAACCTGGGCTCTGTATGTAATATACCCTCAATGTTTGGTAGAGTATATTTATCGTCAATAATAATTTCGTTGTCTAGTCTATAGTTCGATAGTCTACAGAGTCGGAACTTCTCCTTTCCTGGGATTTCCTTTTTATTTTTTGTTGTTATCAGGTAAGCCTATAAAGCTTCGAATTGATTTGCTGATCCGTTGTTGTAGCACCATAAGGAGGTCTGTTGGCGTTGACCATCCCCGTGTGTCCGGCTCTCTCCGCATGCTTTCGGATCATACGGACTAAAACTCCTCCCAACCCTGTGGCTTCTGACACAACCCCCTGGGACCGCTCTTCGCATTACTTCAAGGAGCTACACCCTTTCGGGTTTACGTGCTTTCCCTTAATTGTTCTACTTCTCTTTTCTTTCTTCTGAGAATATCTTCCACAAACTGGCAAATCCTTCCCCAGTTCAGGTCACTCGTCAACATTTTATCCACTATGTTTTCTGGGTTGAAAGCACCAATGCTGTTTTCCAGTGCTGTGCGTTGGGCTTCCCATCTTCTGCAGGCACAAAATGTGTGATGTACGTCGTCTGCTGGGAAGTCGCCGTACTGGCAGGCTGGGCTATCGATTTTGCCGATCCTATGTAAAAAGGTTTTGAAATTTCCGTGTCCGGTGAGGAACTGGGTGACGAAGTAGTTGACCTCCCCGTGTTTCCGTTCTTTCCACTCAGCCACATTTCTTATCAACCTCGCTGTCCACCTTCCTCTGCTTTCCGAGATCCAGCGCTCTTGCCACTTCCGTATCGTTTGCTGCTCTGCTTGGTCGATTGGCGCTTCTAATCCGATTTCCGCTTTGTTTTCGTGGAGTACTTCCTCTGTGCCGCTAGGAGATCGATGGGAGTGACTCCTGCGACTACAAGGACGGCTGGTTCTGACACCGTTCGGGAAGAGCTAGCCACTCGTAGAGCTCCACGTCTTTGCACTGCCGCCATCTGCTTCCGGTACTTTTCTTGTCGAAGCGCGTCTGCCCAGATCTCACTTCCATATAGGAGAATGGCATGCGTTGTCGACATTAATAGCCTGCGTTTACTTGGCGTTGGACCACCTATGTTCGCCATTAATCTATTGAGTAATGTTGTAACCCTAGAGGCTCTTTTCGCTGCGTACTTTATCTGTTGGCAGAAAGTTAGTTTTGTGTCTAGCCTCAATCCCGAATACCTCACCGCGTCCTTGCTCTTAATGACTTCAGAGCCAATTTGGAAGTCTATTTGTGTCGGGATTTTCTTCTTCGTCAGAAGGACTATTTCAGTTTTCTCTGTTGCCAAACTAAAACCGTGCTCATCCATCAATAAGGTTGTTCGTCGCATGACTTGGTTCAACTTTCTTTGAGCGTTTTCAGTGTCTCTTGCCGTTATCACTGCAGCGATGTCGTCTGCGTACCCAACGAGAAAGGTGTCTTCGGGCATCTCCATCCGCAGTATATCATTATAGGAGATGTTCCAGAGGTCTGGTCCCAAGATTGATCCTTATACTGCTCCAGATGTTACTTCCTTCCTTCGTAGGCCTTCTGTGGTCTCGTAGATCAGCTCACGATCCTTGAGATAGTCCTTCATCATATGTAATAGATAGGCTGGGATGTTGAATCTATTTTTTAGCGCATTTAGTATATCACTCCACCTGACTGAGTTGAAAGCATTTCTTACGTCCAGGGTTGCCAGCAAAACGACCTTCTTAAAGCGGCAACTTCCTTGTTGGGCGGTTTGAACAGACTTCGCCACTTCTTCAATAGCTCCGACTGTGGAGCGTCCTTTCCTGAACCCGTACTGCCTTCCTACCAAGTCTTCCGCTCTTTGTACTGCATCTGTGAGCCGTGATTTGAGCAGCTTTTCCATCAGTTTTCCCGCAGTGTCCAGCATACATAAGGGCCTGTACGCTGATGGGGAGTCTAGGTCTCCTTTTCCTTTGCTGATCAGTACCAATCGTTGTTTTTTCCAACTCTTTGGGAAGACTCCTTCTTCGAGGCAACTGCTGTACATGTTGAGCAGCAGGTTAAGACATGCTTGGGCAGTCACTTTCATTACTTCTGCTGGAATTCCATCTGGGCCGGGTGCTCTTCTGTTTTTCATTATCTGCGCGGGTAATCCCAACTCTTCTTCGTTAAAACCTGGAGTTCCCCCCCCGTCGGGCTGGTGTGCTGTCGGGAGGCCTGACCGGATGAGTTGGGAAAAGGGTGTTTACAATGCACTCTATCTTGTCTTCGTTTAAAATAGGCGGTGCCGATTGGACTCCCAGTTTTCGCATTACGACCTTGTAGCCTAGCCCCCAGGGGTCCCTGTTTATGTCTCGGCGGAGATCCTCCCACTTCCGTTTTTTTCTCGAATTGATGGCCCTCTTGAGCTCGGATCTTTTGGAACCTGAACTCCGCTAGAGCTTCCTCTATGTTTTCAGCGTGTCTTCTCCTTCCCCTGGGGATTATGCGCCTAAGTTGTAGGCATCTTCTGCGGAGCTCAGCTATCTCGTCTGTCCACCAGTACGCTGGATTTCTCCTTCTGTTGTTGCAGCTTTTCCTGGGCATTGAAGCATCACATGCGAGCCATATCAGTTGCATCGTGGCTTCAGCTTTTACTTCCGCGGATCCTGGTACTTGGAGCACGGCACTTTCTCCTTCTTCAATGGCGGATTTGAAAAGCTCTTCGTCTAACCTGTTGATGTTCCATCTCGGTGCTGGTGAACGGTTCCAGATAGGAGTTCGCTGGTTTGCTTCTAAATCAAAAACAATGCATTGATGATCGCTGCCCGTATAATCCTCGATTACTCGCCAGTTTTTTATTCTTGCGGATGTAGATTCCGTAGCGAAGGTTACATCCGGTATGGTGAATCTTTGCTCTGGCCTCCTGAAAGTCGGGGTGTTACCTACATTTGCTACGTTTTGCATGTGTGGTTGTATTGGTATTGGTCATGATCACCTTGTAGATTAGATTCTTAAATTGGTGTAAGTAATATAGCTTTCATTTGTTTCTGCTCTTTTTCGTTTAGATCGATGAGGTCAACTTCTTTTGCAGTCGAATGTAGTTGGAAACAATCGAAAGTTTCTTGATTTTCTACTGAATAAATATTCTGGTATCATTTTTTAAGATGAGACATTTATTGTTAAAATCGAATGTTTTAACAATTTTGCTTAGTAGATCCATTCCTACTATACCATCTGGTGGCTATCTTTGGGTTGTAATAAATCTCATTTGGTTATAACTCTATCTAGAATATTGTACAATTTATGTAGCATGACAACATAGTTTGCTGCGTTAAATTAACTTTTTCGTAAATTCTGAATTTACTACTGTCTACTCTACTAGAATTAATAATGCTCATAGTTGAAGTCAATAAATATTTTGTTTCCGAGGCTCAGCTGAGAAAAACTCGGGTTCTGTGTTGCGAACTTCTTTATTTCAAGTGTATGTTTGCTCACTATTACCTGCATAGTTATGTCTTACCTCTATGGGCTCTAGTTGACGCAGCGCGTTTCTAAACTGACCGAATGTATTTAAAGCTTTGCTTTCTGCTTTGACCTGCATTTTCTCTATGACAGAAGTTATTATTATTATGTCGCTTATGCTGCCCTATTGGTCAACTAACTTATTACATATGTTGTGTGTTTTAGGATTGGTGAGGAATAGTGAAAGTTATACAAATCAATATGCACCGCCTTCCACTTGGTTCGACATTCACAGACATGTTTATGCACGCGCAAGCTACTTGACACCAGATGGGATGCATACGAAATATCAAAAGTGACGAGTCATGAGATATCCATGGGAACATTTGGATAGAGGCAAAGCTTCGGAGTTAGATGGAAATGGATTGGGCAGGTGGTTGTAATCATGACGGCAACCGGGGATATTGTTCAAATTAATAAATTTTAATTATTAACTGATGTTCGCGTTTTTTGGAATCCTCTTAAAGGATTTTCTTAACTTACGCCCGAGAAGGTTTGGAAGATGTACATCCTTTTTGTCCGAGCAATTGCGGCAAAATAAATTAATAATGTCCTTGAGTGGGCTTATACCAGTACTCTCTATGGAGCGAATTCCGTTCATTCATTAATTAGCGGTCACATTCTGCTGTTACCGTGGGAACACAGCGGAGATTGCCGAAAGTGCCAAATGATATATATGGACTTCCAAATATAGCGATAGCTAAAACCTGTCTCAAACAAGAATCCCGTAGTAATATTTAAAATCGATATCCCTTTTAGATCACCGGCGGATCTTACCATATAATTGAACAAGAATATGTGCTTTTTGTTCCTTTAAGTGAAACTTTTAATAAGATTCCAAGCAGGAAAGGTGGAAAAAATAAAAATAAATTTTTAAGTGAAATTCCTAAAGGACGCTCATCTAAAAAATTCGAAAAAATATTTAAGTTCATTAATTGATTAATTGTAAAATCAAAAAGAGGTTGATGAATCTCGCTGTAAGAAAAAATTGGAAGTGAAATTTCTAAGGAAAACTCATAAAGAAAAAATCTTTCAAAATTGTGAATATAGAAAATATTTCCATAAAATCCAAAAGAAAAAATACAGAAAAAATTCAAGCAACACAAGGAAAAGGTAAGATGCATTGTTTTTTGTTTTTTACTTTGCTTTTGATATGAATTGTGTGCATACGAGATTTTACGATACTTAAGGAGGATATAGCATACAGCAATATATAAACAAATTGTAAGAGAAAATTTTCTAAATTTAATTTAAAGTGAGTTATATTTAATCTGTACTAACCAGTTGAATAAATTAGATATTAATTAAATATTAAAAAATATATATTAATTAAATTGGGAATTTCAATTTAAATTAAGAAGCAAGTCAAAAATTTGTTAACGAAAAATGGACGCCGTCGTCAAATCCATAACGGAGTTAACCGGAGCTGTCAATGTGATATTGAACCACCTCAAGGCCATGGATGAGCACTTGAATTCGCTTGAGCGAGACACTCATATAGAACTAGAAAGCAATCGTCCGAATGTACCCTTGTGTGAACCAAGGACAGAGGCCGACCTGAAAGAGATAAGTCGACTCCCCGATTGCGTGAAGAAGTTGCCAATCTTCGACGGTAATCCAACACAATATGTGTCATGAATACGTAACGTCGAGGGAATTTTGAAAGACTTCAGCATAATTCGGAACAAGCCCTTGTACCGAGCTATTTTACAGCATATCCGGCAGAAAATCAGAGGTAGGGCCGGTACAGCCCTGATTTCCTACAACATCATCGATGACGATTGGGGAGAAATTAAAAGGGTATTGTCTCTGCATTACGCAGATAAACGTGGTATTAGAACCCTCGAACATCAGCTCAATCATCTCTCCCGGAGAGAGTTGCGTTTTACGCCACGGTAAATCACCAGTTCTCTCTCAACGTCCAAGCTGAATGGTGTACTCCATCTGATAGTGAAGTTGAAATCAGTATGGCGTTTAAACATTGTTTCATATTCTCAGCATCGACTACAAATTTACTATTATTTATCAGTGTATCAGTGACAACTTACGTTGGAATGACCACATATTAAATGTCGCCAAAAATGCTGCGAAATGTCTGGGTTTCCTCAAGCGATGTAAGAAATATTTCACTCCTCTGACCTGGCCACAATATATAAGGCATTTATCCGCCTAAAACTGGAGTACAATGCGCACTTCTGGTCAGGTGCTCCTAAAACATCTCTGCACCTGCTAGATACGATCCAAAACCGTGCGATAAAATTCATAGGTGAAACTAATATCGCTCAAACAATGGAAACCCTCGAACACCGACGTAATGTTTCGTGTCTCATTTTGTTTTCCACCACCAGTGCTTCATAGAAATCGCCAGCAGCATTCCGCCCCTTCAAACTTTAAACCGTAACACCCGTCTCAGTATGAACGCACATCAGTATACCCTCAAGCCGACTTTCGGACGTACTCTAAAACACCGTGATTCTTTCCTCGCTTATGGAATGCCCTGCCGATCTCTGTGTTCCCTGGTCGTTATAACTTGCAAACATTTAAAAACAATGTACATCGGTACCTGTCTTTTCTTCCTCCCTAAATTTCCTTCGCCCGCGCTGTGTACGAACATTTTAAGGGTACAAAAACCCCTTGAAAAAAAGGCTTCGGCTCTAGCTGTGTAACCTTCAAATGTTATTTTTACCTTTTGATAATTTTCGAATCTCATTCCTGTAATATCAACTCCCAATTCACACGACAGTGCACTCTCATTCTCCTTACCGGTACTCATTCCGTATCCTCTTATGCTCACTCGCCACTCTGTTTACTTCTTGTTTCGGTGCATGTGCTTGCTGGCATTCTTCGACGGATCAAAAACTTTGTTGTGGTCGGAGTACCAGCAATAAATTTCAATGCGGTGTCTAAAAAATCAATTGATCTAGTTCTTCTACTGTGAAATCTTAGTATACCGAGGAAGCGACACATTTCGTTGGCATTTGTCTCCAGAGATTCTTTTTTCTCCTGGTTGGTTTTTCGGTAGGAAGTGCTAGGTCCTCAAGTTCGGTTATGTCTATGGTATGTACAAAATATATGTAGGTGTCATAAATAGCTACCTCTCCCTTTTGAAATGGAATATACTGGACATGGCTGTAATCCAGGATATTGGCCTCGATGGTGACCATATTGAGGAACTTGTAATAATAAGATATTTAACGAATGTTTTCTTTATGTACAATACTTTTTTCCATTTACTAGGACATTTGAACCTAAATCCTGTTGTACTGTTTTCCTAACATACCTATTAGACTTTAGTACCTCTTCGTTTGTCTAACCTAATAAAAATTTCTTGGCCTGGGAAGAGTTTTCTATTCGTGCAATTCTTATTATGATCATTATTTTGTTGCTTTTGAACTTTTAATAGAAGCTCCCGAATTTTTTTCTTTCTCTGGCGTTGATAAAGCAAATATAACATCTATTGACTTTCGTTGGACCGTTGAATGGATTGAGTAATTATATTTTATAACCGCTATCTGCATTAATTCTTTTCTGCCCGAAATTTTTTTTTTTCCTTTTTAGCTGTTTTGCAATTTCGCTTAGTGCATAGTGAAATTTCTCGATTTGGCCATTCGTGCTGCTATGCATTGCAGGTGCTGTGAAATTCGTCATATCAAAATAATATCGAACTACTGTGACTAATATTTTGGGGTTTTTGAAAAATCCGAATATTCGAATTATTGGCAATTTTAAATCTACTATAGAGCGAGAATCTATAGGTTCGATGACAGCAAACTTTGAAAATTTATCCAAGCACGTCAGAAAGTATTGACCATTTGTAGTGTACGAGTATATATCTATGTGACGGATTTCACCAGGGTAAGTAGGTATTGGTGTTGGTTCAATAATCTGCCTTTTGGGATTTCTAACATATTTACTTTTCGCACAAATACCACAATTTTTCGTAAGCTCCATTATCTTTTCCTCATTTTAGGGAGCAATGCTGAAATGATCACATATTCGGTGTCGTCAAAAACGCTGCGAAATGTCTAGGTTTCTTCAAGCGATGTAAGAAATATTTCACCCCCTTTGATCTGGCCTCAATATATAAGGCGTTTATCCGCCCGAAATTGGAGTACAATGCCCACATCTGGTCGGGTGCGTCCAAAACATCTCTGCACCTGTTAGATAGGATCCAAAACCGTGCGATAAAACTCATGGGTAATACTAATATCACTCAAACAACGGACATCCTCGAACACCGACGTAATGTCTCGTGTCTCACTCTGTTTTATCGCTATTTCCACCAACAGTGCTCCGTAGAAATCGCCAGTAGCATTCCGCCCATTCAAACTTTTAACCGTAACACCCGTCTCGCTATGAATGCTCATCAGTATACCCTCAAGCCCACTTTCGGACGTATTCTAAATATTCGTTCCCAGGCCGTACAACTCGCTTATGGAATGCCCTGCCAAGCTCTTTTTTTCCTAGTCTTTATAACCTTCAAATATTTAAAACCAACGTTCACCGGTACTTAAATCCCTTGAACGCGCGCAAATTATAAAAAAAAATAATAAATCACATTGATCCATGTGTTGAATTGAATGTATTGACGCGAAAGGGCGTCTACTACCACATTTTCAGTACCTGGTTTATAATGAAATTTGGGCGCAAATTCTGCAATAAAATTTCTCCAACATTTTAGTTTTGTGTTAGGGTTACGGTCAGAAATTGAAAATGTAAGCAGCTGATGGTCAGTATATACATATGTTAAGGTTGTTAACGCCGTATAAATAATTTCGTAAGTTCTGCAGTGCCCAAACAATCGCAAGCATTTCCCTTTCGTTAGTAGCGTAGTTTTTCTCTATGGAAGACAATGTACGAGATATAATGGTGATAGGTCTTTTCTCTTGCGATAGTACTGCTCCTATTGCTACAGAAGAGGCATCTGTAGTTAAATCAAAAGGTTTACTAAAATCTGGAAAGCAAAGAGAAACATCCTCAGAGACAAGTATTTCTTTAAGTCTATTTTGTTTGCCTCTGTTGAAAAAGTAATTTTTTTTCTTACATGAATTTTTTGTGTTTATAGTACATGGCCATTTTCTCCCCTTAATACTTCTGTTAATGACTTTGCGATTTTTGCATAGTCTCGAATAAATCGCCTATAGTATCCTGATAGTCCTAAAAAGGAGAGTAATTCTCGAATAGCTTGGGGTTTTATACGAGGGGCGTATAAATATATAAATATATTCTCGGTATCGATATGAAGGAAAATGCGAATTCAATTTAAATTGTTTTTATTTTTCAATATAATCTCCCCTAACATCAATGCATTTGTTACATCTTGAGATAAGCTTTTTTAAACCCTCAAAAAAATAAATTTCCTCTTTCTCTGCAAAATACCGACTTGAGTTCTTCATCATCCGAAAATCTTTTTCCACGAACACATTTTTTCAAATCCGGAAACAGGAAATAATGATTTCTTCGAAACCACAATCTCGCGCAGCAGCCTTGGAAACTCGCGCCGAGTGAACAGGAGCGTTGTCATGAAGAAGCAACACACCCGCCTCGAGTTTACCCCGTCTTTTCTTTTTAATTTCCTCCCGCAAATTATGCAAAGTGGATGCGTAGGATGTGGCGCTGATGGTTTCCCCTTTTTTTTGTACTCAATGAGCAAGATTCCCTTTGAGTCCCAAAAAACTGTGGCCATGAGCTTCCCGGCAGACGGAGTGACTTTGCACTTCTTCGGGGGGTCTGTTCCTTTTTTATGCCACTGCATGGACTCTTGTTTGCTTTCAGGGTCATAGTGGTGGACCCATGTTTCGTCCCCAGTAACAATTCGATCCATAAAACCGTCCGCGT
Organism: Volucella zonaria; assembly: GCA_963966105.1. Lineage (NCBI taxonomy): Eukaryota > Metazoa > Arthropoda > Insecta > Diptera > Syrphidae > Volucella > Volucella zonaria. The sequence goes on along the minus strand of OZ014532.1, from coordinate 19,542,471 downwards.
TCTCACTACACATCTCCAGAAGCTCTCTACAGCATGCGATTCTCACTTTTTTCTGAGGCGCTGTGAGCATTCGTGGCACCCACCTTGCACTGACCTTTGAAAGGTTAAGATGCTCATGAAGAATGGTGTGAATGGTACCAATTGAAAGCTTGGTGATCTCTGCCATCATTTTCACCTTTATTCTGGCATCCTCAAGAACAAGTTTTTCGACTTCTTTGATGCTTTCTCCCGTACAAGCAGTAGCCGGGGCGCCGGAGCGGGGGTCGTCTTCAATGCTCTCTCTGCCTCTCTTGAACTCACTTGACCACTTTTGCACAGTTGATAATGAAGGTGCGGAGCCCTGGTAAACAGCCACCATCTCTTCATGAATAGTTTTTTGACTTTTTCCTTGCTCAGTGAGAAATTTAATTACAGCGCGATGCTCAATTTTCACCATCATCGTCTCAGTTGCCATTATGATTCTGTTTAACTAGAGATAAAACGCGAATTAATAATCACATTTATATGAAATTTTACATGAATGCACTAAAATAATAGTATTACTTGATAAATAAGTCAATTTATATATACAACCACAGCTTCACCCCGATACCGAGAATATGTTGAATATGTAAACCTTAATATAGCAAGCGTTTTATCTTCAGCTGTCTTCAGACCATTTTCGGAAACAATGAAACCAAAAAACTCTACACTAGTTCTGCAAAATTTGCTTTTTTCTAATGAAATTCTGTTATTGGTATCCAGCAGTTTCTTTATAATACATTTTATATCAAAAATATGACATTCAATATTAATAGAAAATATTTTATCATCAATGTAATCGCGTCCCTATATCTTCTCTTAATATTATATCGTCTCTCGCTCTTTAAAAAATGTCCGGCGCATTACTCAACCCAAAGAGTAACCTGCAAAATTCGTATTTGCCGTTAATTACGGAGAAGGCTGTTTTCTTCCGATGCTTTTCAGCGAGAAGAATTTGGTGAAACCCCGACTTTAGATCGATCGTTGTAAAATACTTGGATTTACCGAGACTTAACGGAATGTGTCAGGAATTGGATATCTATCAGAAGTACTTTTCTCATTCAAATTACGAAAATCAATTACCATTCGTAGCTTTTTATTACCTGACTCGTCAATTCCTTTTTTGTCTACAACCCACACTGAGTTGTTATAAGGTGAGTGACTTTTGCGGAAAATTCCATTACTGAGAAGTGACTTGACTTCGGAATTTACGAATTCTGTTGCAAGCATTTGGTAAGGATATGGTTTCAAGTATATAGGTTCGTTAATTGTTGTTTTGATCGTTGCCACTGCGTATACTAAAATTATACCGTAAAGATTCTTCTGGCTCTGCAAAAACTTTTTCATATGGCTTCAACATTTTCTGAAATTTCAAGTTGACTTGGGTCGGAATATTATCAACAATAATTTGTAATTCATTAATTTGAACACATTCCAAAAAATTTTCTCCTATACTTGTATCTAGGATTCCCCCAATTTGCCTAAGGAAATCAAATCCTATAATTCCATCAAAACTTTTAAGATTCTTTTAAAATAAAGAATTTCTTTATTACACCGAATACTTCTATTAATCCTTTTTCATAAATTGTTGTGGAACTATTAACGGAAGATAAATTAAAAAGTTTTTCCAATTTTTTTATTGATGTTAGAAATTTATCATTATACATACATATACAGTGCTGTGCAAAACCTAAGCAACCATCTGGAGTCAACACTTCATAGTAAATCCTTTCAATTTACTACCTCAACAAATAAAAAGAAATGGATATGTAATGATGTGCAATAGAGTGTATTTTGATATTCACAAATTTTTATAAAAGTAATAATACTTCGGATTTAAAAAAAACAACGCAAAAACCAACAAAGCAGCCAAATTGAGCTGTGCAAAACCTAAGCAACGTTTTTAATATTTTGTGTAATATCCTTTATTTTGAATAACAGAGATGCACCGACGAGGCATAGAAGTAATTAGCTTTGAAAGTGCATCCTGGGATATATTTTCCCACTCAACTTTCAAAGCGTTGAATAGGTGAGACCTGCTGAAGTGCTGACTCCAGATGGTTGCTAAGGTTTTGCACAGTACTGTATATAGTTTTTCGTAGTTCCTATGTCAATAAGTAATTTAAGTTCTTTTCCGCTACGTATTTTTATTTGTACATACGGCAATTTAGAATTAGTATTTAAAACGTTATTATGACTAGTCGTAGATATGTTATTTTTTCATTTACTTTTAAAGGTTTTGTAATTATTTAGAGAGTTGTGTTGGTAATGGTTCATGTGCTGACCATTGTTATGTCTGTTATTAAGTATTATATCTATTATTATTTTGTCTACTATTATTCTGTCTTTGGAAATTCCTTACTGCCGATCTATAGTTGGACCGATTGAAATTAATTAAAGGCATATGCTGCCTATTATCAAGCACTTGCTTTGCCTAGAAAAGCTGAGATCAACATCCATAGGTTCTGATTGTGCTTGTGGTTTTCACATGGATATTGGCTGAGTATTTAAATTTTGCTTTGACGACAGCAGACAGCATTTCGAAGAGCTCGACAAGTCTTTGAGTGCCCGTTTTTCTCCTCTGTAGGGACATACAGTCATATAAGCTATTGGAAAATTTAGGTTTAATACGAATATCCATGAAGCGCTGAGGCGTGACAAACCCGCATCCAAATAAGAATTGATTTTATTGTCAGTGACAAACGTGTGTGGTATATATTTGCATTGCGGATTTTTTGGTCTGCTCGTCCAATGCAGTTACTGCGCTGTCTACTATGGGCCTTACCTCCCTTTTGCGAATCGTTTACTTATTTCTTTTACAAGTCCGTAATGCTTTTGATTGATTCGCATCAGTGTGGTTTTTAGGTGGTCGTCTAAGTAGTTAACTGCAAGCACGGTCCATTCTAGTGAATGGAGAGCTGTCAAAAACATGACATTCTTTTCAACTCGCAACAAAATTATTGTTATAGTCATGAGTTCCAAAGAATAGTAGGTTCACAATTCAGATTAAAGTTAAAAGTTGTTTTTAATTACAATATTTTCGCATTAAGTCAAATAAATTTAAATTTAAATTGTGTCAACTTCTTACAATACCAAACATTCTCGTACATCAACAACAGGCTTTTTACTCTATTAGCTTGTAGAATATATGAAATATTGATTTGTTAATGATTTGAACCGTTAAGTACGGTGTAAGAATGGGGATAATTACAAATGTACACCCAAAAAAAGCTAAGCTGCTCAGGCTTATCATGAAATATCCTGTGGTGCAAATTGTTTCTGCTGGTAAGTTATCGTTAGTACCTTTATACAGCGATAACATGGGCGATACGTGTTTAATTAAAAGGCAAATAGAGTAAACATTCTGGCAAATGGTTATTTTTAAGAATGAGCAAGTAGAATCTAAATGCACGAAATTAAATACTTGTATCTTAAAGATTTCGGGTTCATTTCTAACTAAAATATTTAATTCCATTCACGTTGTCCCAAAATGGACATTTTACAATGCATAGAAAGTTTATAGCAAAACATTGTGGGTGTCATTTATTTGTTCGTTTATATGTTTTTTATGTGCCATCAAATGAAGAAAAGGAATAAAAGATAAAAAAAAACAGGATTGAAGGAAGAAACATAAATTGGAATAGAGACTTTGAATGTGCATGAATCGCAGATAACAGGAACAGTATCCTTACACTTAAATTGACAGAGCAATAAACGACTTCAAAATGGAATATAAATATAATACATATACGATTGGATAGGATTAGAGACTCATATGTACGCCATGGCTTAAAGTAAAGTAAAGAAAGTTATCTTAAATGCCAAGATAATGTTAACACGAAGATCAATCAAAAGGTTTCTCAACACGTACTCGTATGTACATATTCCAGTGTTGTGATAGGAGTTGTGTAATGATTTTTAAATCGTGAATGATCACAAGAGATCCAGATGTTTTCGGTAATGGTTTACCCATTGGAATTCGGTTACCTACATTCCTGCTCCAATGACAAGAGCCCAAATAGTCTTTAAACCAGAATGCGAAAAAGTTTCCAACATATCTCCAAACCAACCTCTCTTCCCTCTTCGGAAAGTTTTTTGGATGACTCGTTGGTAATTATATTCGTTATAATTTAAAAGCAACCTCCTTCTGTCGCTCTCAATATACATATCGTAAAGGGTTCGCTGTGGAGACAGTTTTACACCCACTAGTCGATTTTATTACCCAATGGTTTCATTTCGAGATATCGAAAAAGCCAAAACAGAATCTTCTCGTATATTCGTGGCATACTTCAAATATGATTAAAAATAGACAGATTCTGCCAGAGCCAGGGAATCCTCAAACGAAAAGGTCTATCCCAGAGACGTCTTTTTTTCCCCAAATCCTTAAATCTTAATAGTGAATGACGTAGTCATCGGCCTGAGTAACGAAGAGTGCAAGGTAATAGCCTACGCAGGTGATATGACGTCTGCTATCTTCGGTAAATTTCTCAATGGAATCCCTTCTGAGTCAGCTAACCAAGTTAATGGGGAGAGTTGGACTTGGCGTCTCCAAAACAGGGATAATATTATTCTGAAAACGGTATTAAGTTCAAATTTCACAAAGCAAGCAAATGTGCCTAGACATTCTAACTGAATTTGAAGACCGACAATAAAGCCCACTCAGAACTTTAAACAATCTCTAAAGTCGAGATGGGTCCTTCAACCTAAAACAGTACACTGGCTATATACATATTGCGGTAAACAGCTCCTTTCTGTTCTGTGAAATGCTGGTCGGTAGGCAGCGTTCCGAAAGAAATGCAGTATGTTACATTTTAATTCAGAAAATTAAAAAAAAAATTTATTCATCTATATTGTCCCCTTCAAAGTAATCCCCATTGACTGCAACGCAACTATGGCAGCGCTTGATCCAATCTTCGAAACATTTTTTATATTCGGTTTTCGGTATGTTCATCAGTGCCTCCTGCGATTTTTCCTTTACTTCCTCTCGGCTGCTGAAACGCGTTCCCCGTAGTGGTTTTTTAACTCGATTTGACAGAAAGAAGTCACAGGGAGCCAAATCAGGTGAATTCGGTGGCTGTTGGATGGTACTCGTATTTGTTGCATTTTTCGTCAAAAAATTACGAATAATGATGGCACTGTGCGCCGGTGCGTTATCATGGTGCAAAATCCACGAGTTTCTGCCCACAATTCTGGTCTCTTTCAGCGAATTGCTTCACGCAAACGCCTCATAACGCCCAAATAATACTCTTTGCTTACTATCTAGCCTTCTTGCAAAAATTCATGATGCACTACACCGTTGTAATCCATGAAAACCGTGAGCATTGCCTTCTTTTTTGACTGAAAACGACGTGGTTTTTTTGGTCTCGGCTCATTTGGTGAACGCCATTCACTTGCCTGATGTCTGGATTGCGTGTCGTATTCATAAACCCTCGTCTCGTCTCCAGTAATGAACCTTTTGATGAATGTGGGATCGGATTCAGCCTCGCAAATCATCTCTTTTGCGACGTCAACACGGTCTCTTTTTTGCATGAAATTGAGGTCTTTTACCAACTTTGCTGCTACACGACGGAAACACAAATAGACAATGTTCCAGTCCTCCGCTATCTCTCTGATGGTTAATTTGCGGTTATTGACCAACATTTCTTTTACTTCATCAATGTTTTCGTCGGTTTTCGATGTCGTTGGTCTGCCACTGCGTTCATCATCTTCGATTGACTGACGACTACTTTTGAACCGCTTGTGCCACTGGTAAACGACTGTTTTCTTTAGAGAATAGTTGCCGAAACACTTTTCCAACATTTCGCGCACCATTAAATCTGTTTTTTACGCAAAATTTAATAAAAGGTCGTTGTTGCAAATTTAAATCCATTTCCAAAATTGTAAAAAATCGCCAACACACACTTAGATAGATGTACTATTGGCTACGTAACTTTTGCAAATGTCAAGCTATGACGGTAAGATTTAGAGAAAATATCAACAACAGATTTACCAACTTAACAAAAAAGACAGAACTCACATCGGAACAATGGGAGCGCCACACTGGAGCGCAGCCGGGAACTTTTTGATAAAGGTAGTAGCTTAAAATTAAATAAACAAGTATAATAAAAATAAATATAAATTCATTTATTTACAGAACAATTTTAAAAAAATATTTTATATATGAGAAGTTACTGCTGCTGCTGCTGCTCTTTTCATCTAGATTTATAAGAAGACTTTCTACAGCGCCTTCCGAAAAAACGTCCATATCGCACATATTTGGCTCAACCGCCTGCTCGACGTGTTGGACACACCGATGCAATTTTTCAGTGTCAACGTTGCTGATTGCAGTTGATAAAAGGGTTTTTATTTCTGCCATCTTAAAGAACTTGTTGTGGCTTGCCACGAGTCCTTTCACTTGAACCCAAACCAATGCTATTGGATTAAGCTCGCAGTGATACGGAGGCAAGCGAAGCACTTTGTGTCCAGTAGATTGGGCAATATCGTCAATGACGTAGGTTTCGTACTGGATTTTATGACGCTTTACGATGCTCAACAACTCAGCTTTAATCATATCATCCTCGAAAGAAATATTGTTTGACCGGAGCCAAATCTTTATGTCTTCTTTTTTTGTTGCAGTCGATGGAGCTTTGTTCTTCTTTTGTGTATGATATAATGCATTGTCCAAAACGATAACAGAGTTGGGATCCAGGCGCGAAAGTGCTTCCTTAAACCACTTTTCTTATACGTCAGCATTCATGTGTCGTGATAGTGCCCACTGCTACCAGAAAGGAAACATAGGAGTCCGCCTTCTACAAAACCTGTTGAGCTTCCTATGTGCGTTATTATAAGCTCCTTACCTTATTTGCATTGCGTCTTACCTCATGCAGTATGTTATCCAGCGTCAGAAGTTCGTTATTTGAAAAAAAAAACTGATGCACAATTTGCCTGATGGCACATTTATCGAAATCATCTACTTTACTTTTTAGACCAATTTGGTTTTTCTTTTTTGGTGGCGAGTTGTGGCCTTTATTGTCCTGTTGACAATCCCTCGTTAAACGCTTGCCGTGGTGTTAATATGGCTGGGTTCATCCACGCTTTGTCTCTTATGTGTCCTTCCTTGAGCTAAGTCTCATCAGTAAAATAGATTTTTCTGTTTTGTTCCCTTAGTTTTTTAATTTCGCGTAAGTATCGCCTTCTCTATGTTATGATGTCACTTCTTTCCAAAAGAACACTCTTTCGCTTACGATGGGCAAATTTAAAACCTATTTCTTTTTTAAAACCGTATGCAGAGAAAGGCTGCTAATTTTGATGATGTTTGCGTTGCGTCTTACCTCATGCAGTATTTTATCCAGCGTCGAAAGGTCGTTATTTAAAAAAAAAACACTGATGCACAATTTGAACTTATCGAAAGCATCTACTTTTGAGAACAGTTCGGTTTTTCTTTTTTGGTGGCGAGTTGTGTCCTTTGGTACTATTTTCGTTGAGAAGTCTGTAAACTATTCGTTCACCCACAGAAAAAATATCAGCTACTTGCTTCACAGCTTCTGTTTTATTTTTTTAAATTTTTATGAATTCTTTTTGTCGCGTCAACTTTTTTTTTCGGCACTTAAGTCTTTGGATGATGTTAAAGCCATTTCTAACTACTAAGATTAAGCACAAAATACACGACTTAAAAACACAAATTGCACAAAACTCAAAAAAAAAAAACGCTTTTAAAAATACAATTTACATAAAAACACTTAACTTCACATTAATATCACAATCCAAATTTGGAAAAATTCTTTAAAGAAAACAGCTTACAATTTTGTAACTACCTTTTAACATATTTTCCACACATTAGAAGAAATGCAAAAGATCAAAACAAGATCTCTACGATAACATTCATCATTAAGAACTTTTTTCAAACCTCTAAAACCAAAAGCTCCTCAACAGATTCCAAAAAAAAACTGAACGAGGTACCAAACGGACACTGGCAACTCTGAATGCACATTATTTTAATAGGGGTTGAATAGCAGCAGCCACAGGCCACAGCTAATGAGTGCACACTCAGATCATAGATGAACTAACCTAGAAGGCAAACTTTCCAGAAATTGGAAAATCAAAACCGGTTTTCTACTGATCGCCCCTATCCGTATGACCCTGTCTGTGAATACGTGTGAATTGTCATCAATGGCAATTTCTCTCTCATTTTATACCTAGTCAAGTCATAAATACTGGTACACAACTGAACTCACTCATTACGAATGCAATACTAAGCGCATCCATTTCGTATTGATTGCGATTTGACAGTTGATATTTATGCTTCATAGTGACGTAAAAGGTTTTTGACATTAATTGCTTACAATCATGGAATGGGGCGACATCGAAAATCGTATTATTCTAGTTGGCCTGCTTAAATGCAACATGGAAAAAGGCGATACATTTAGGACGTTGCGACCGCTTGGAATCATTCGCAGTTTTGTGTATCGTGCTGTGAAGTTGTTGGAGGATACTGGTGGAGTACGAGACCGTCAAAGATCCGGCCGTCCGCGCACTGTGAGAACTCCGAAAGCGATCAAAGCCGTGAAGAAACGAATGGGCCGAAAACCGCTGCGAAAACAGAAAATCTTGTCGCGGGAAATGCAAATTTCGCAAAAATCCATGTCTCGCATTATCAAAGAAGATGTAGGACTCAACGCGTACCAGCGACACACTGGATACCGGCTCACGGCGGCATTGAAGGAAAAACGCAAGCGAAGATCGAAAGCGTTACTCAGTCGGTCCGCGAAGAACGCTCACAGACAAATTTTGTTTACTGACGAGAAAATCTTCACCGTAGAAGAATCGTTCAATAAGCAGAACAATCGTGTGTATGCTCGGTCATCCAGAAAAGCATCCCAACTTATCCCGAGATTTCGCGTCTGTAATGGTATGGTGGGAAGTGTGCTACGATGGCGTTACCAAGCTCCATTTTTGTGAGAAAGAAGTGAAAACATCGGCCAAAGTATATCAATCGACCGTCTTGGAACCCATTGTGAAGTCTCTAAACCAATCAATATTCAACAACAAGTCATGGACTTTCCAGCAAGACTCTGCTCCAGCTCACAAAGCGAAAACGACTCAACTGTGGTCCGTATTAGAGGGCATGGCTTGCTCTACTCGACACTCAAATATTGAGTCGTTGAAGCGAGCCCTTGTCCGTGCAGTGGATAATTTCCCCATGCATGAAGTGCGTCTCGCAGTAGATGAGTGGAAACATCGTCTTAAGTCGTGCTGGAAGGCAAATGGAAGTCATTTCGAATAAGTTAATCTACGATTTGTAGCCATTGAATAACCCAATAAAAACAAAAAAAAATTGTTTAAATATTAATTCGTTTTCATTTGGGGCTGATTTTTCTGTGTAACAGTATTTATGTCCTCACTAAGTATAAACCACGCCTATTTTAATCAAAAAAACGTCATCCACATAACGCACACTCGTGAAAATCGCTCTCATTCTTACAATTTTACTTGTAAATTGCTCTCATTCTATCAAATTTTGAGAAAGTTATAGAGACTGTAAAGGTGTTGGAATTCAGTTACAGTGTGTTTGTGCGAAAGTTAAGGCTTTGCAAAAGTATTAGTAGAGTTTGGCATCTAGGTTAGTTTATCTATGACTCAGATGTGTGGTGAATAAGACGTATTGGGCTTAGGTCAGATGCAATTGGAAATTCACTAGCGGTTAAACACTTTTTATGGGGGGTTTCTTTCAATTTAGTATGGTGCGAAAATGTGGCACGCTACTGATTTCGAAAAAGCTTCCCCATAAGACATGTACTGCCAATTTATGTTAGACAAAGTACAGGTTTATTTATCTATGGTCCAAATCATCACATCTATCAGTAGTTTTACGCAGAATTTAATAAACTATTTTTGTTATTCTGAAAGCCTCTGTTTTTTTTCATTTTTACGTACATGTACGAGTATGTACGTATATTCAATTACCTATACTGGATCTAAGTCACTGTTATATTCCGGGAAACTGCAAGGCCGATATGTTAGTCAAACATGGTAGTAATCTTCATTTCACTGAATCAGTGTAGAACCTACCGCTTCAATTCAATCAATAACATTTCTCCTTATTAAAGGCCTAAAAGCCGCGAAATGCAGGTAGATCGACAAATACGGATGAAATTAGAAGAAGATTAGCATTATAAATAGGAATTAAAACCAACTTTGGCATCAGAGTGACAACGGACTATTTCTCTGCTATCAGTCATACACGTAGAATAACCTGACAATAACTTTAACAAAAGCTGTGAAACAAAAAGAAGGAAAAAATCAGTATCCAAATTCCTTCTTCCTATTCAGCTTCCTTCTTCGAAGACCTGAATGACTTATCACGATTTAATATTTGCTGCATCAGCAAATTTTTCACGAAATTCAATTGGAGAATATTAGAAAGCCCTTTTGGGTATTACCGATCATTTCCTCATTCCCTTTCTCACGACAATCAAAAACAGCTTACAACTACCAACTTCATGAAACGGGTTGGCAAAAACCCGATTAACAACCTGACCAATATCTATGTGCTTCCAATATAGTACAGTCCGATTGTTCAGGCTGCAATATGGTCAAAATAAAGCAAACATTGATCTTGGACCAATGCGTCCACACAGCGTCCTGGTTTAATGAAATCGAAGGATTATACTATATTAACATCAGAGAGAGTGAAATGATGTCAAGAAGGGTAAGACTAGCCGCCTAGTTTAAGACGTAAAAGGAGAAAAATACTATAGCAAACAGTGTTTTATTAGGAAAGTTGGATGTAAAATACACAACATTGACTTTTGATCTAAGAAATGACTTATTGTCCAAAGCTTTGATCGTTGCTACTTTATCCACGTAAGCAATCAGCTACTCGTAACTCCATAGCGGTAATTGAGCGGCGTTAAATCGCAAGATTTTTCTAGCCAGGCCATTTAGAGGCACCAATCTAGAAGTCATTTCCGCACCAAACTTTGATTTCAATAATTCGATGGTATTGGTCGCAGTATGACGCATAGCCTCTTCCTGCTAGATCCACATATCGTCCACATCGATGTCAAGTAAATATAGAAGCAAATATTCGTTGATTGTCTTTTAGCATCGCTCCTGCTTCAGTTTTAAAGAAGTAAGGCCCGATGATGCTATCATCATACAAACCACCCACACAGTACACTTTTGTTGATGTAATCGGATCTTAAGGGTCATTTGCGGCTTGTACTCACTTCAAATACGGCAACCTTGCTTTATGACTTATCCGTTTGGCCGTCAGTTTCACCACTCTGTACAATGTTTCCAGAATATTTCGGATTATCTTGGTTTTGAGCCCATTCAGCGAAGATCATATGCCTACCGCGATCCAATGGCTTCAATTTTTGCGTCAACTGGATATTGTAAGGGATAAGGAAAAGATCATTTTGAAAAATTCTCCAAATTTGGAGGAACAAAGCTGACGACGAACTAACGAATTCAGGTCTTCATTACTGCTAGCCTCAATTGCGACGATATTTTCTTAAGAAACACACTTGTATCATTCTTGGTGTTAACTAAATGTCATATAAAGTTAAATTGTGCCAAAATCTGTCCACAACGCGACGAATACCAGATTCAGATCCGTCAAAATTGACGAAGGCTGATTTCAGAAATAATATTCCGCGATTTGATATCTTTCTTACCGTGTTCCGTGATGAATTAGTAGGCTTTATTGAAAATAAAAACTTTTACATATAAAAAAATTAAAGCTGAGACTTCAATTATCTCTATTGGAAACATCTTAAATAAACGTCCTGAATCGCTCAAAAATTCGCAATGGGCTGTGCGCGAGACATCGATAGAATTTGATTTCGACAGTTTCTAAGGCAGCCACTTAGCTAAGTATTATGTTCTTAGGATTGATAAAGATCAAAAAATCAGACACGCCTTTCTTGTTACAGCTCAGACAAAAGAAAAGACCGGAAGTCTTTATTCATTTTATAATATGTTACAATGTTTTATAATAGATTTCTTGTGACGGTAATAGATTTTTATTCGAAGACATAACACTAAGTAAGTAAATAAATCTGTGGATATCTTGTCGACTACATGATTTATTCCACACTGAATAGAATAGTCTTCATTTTTATCTTTGGTAACGCCAATACAATTTTTTAATTTTTAATGCTATCTAATTACATATTTTACCGTAGGGGCTGGTTAAAATTAGGTTGTGATATATGGTAGTGGTATATCAACGTCGGTAATGTTGTGTATGAACTTCCGCATTACTCCCCTTCCAGGCTTCAAGTGAAATTAACTGGAAGCCGAATATTGCGGCGACTGCTATTTGTTGTTGAAGTTGGTTCTTGACTGGGTTTCTGTGTTTGAATGTTGAAATTTTGATTGTTATTATCTAGATGTGAAATATGTTGTGTAATTCCGAAAGCTAGTGGATCACTTGGTGTATGGTTGCAATTGTCATTTAGGATGTCCGCTGGTTTGATGTATCCGTAGGTTGAAGACTGTGCATGACATCGGTTAATTCTCGGACGAATTCTGTTTGCGGTGTGTGTTGTGATGGACTAAACATGTCGCCTGGTAGTTTGATGTTAATACCATAAACTAATTCTGCAGGTGTTGCGTTTATGTTTACGGAGTCCAAGCAGAATGATGGGTAGTTGTCATGACCAATGCGATGAATTGATGCACATGATTTCTGTCTTCGGTGGAATCTTCCATTGATAGAATTTGACTGTGGAAGATAGGCGGTGGTGCGGAGATGAACGATGCCAAGTGTGCTGGACAGTTCGTTGAAGAGATGTGATTCGAACTGTCTGCCCTGATCGGTAGTGATGCGTAGCGGAATACCGAAGTGCTTTATCCATCCTTCTATAAGGCAAATTCTATGGTGTTGGCACTCATATCAGCGATAGGAATTGTTTCAGCCCATCTAGTGAATCTATCTATGATAGCTAAGCAATATTTAAAGCCGTTTGATTGTGGTAATGCGCCAATCAGGTCGATGTTTATGTGCTCAAATCTCTGGGATGATAGGGAACATTTGGTTAGTGGTGAACGCTGGCAAGGAATGCAACCTTCGACAAATTTGCCTATGCAAATTGTTCCAAACGAAACGTTGTTTCACGAAATGTGGTGTGGCTTTCTTTCCGGGGTGAACAATGTTGTGAAATTTGGCTATTTCTTGTAGTCTGCAAGCTTGTGGTACGAAGTGATGCGTTGTATGATTTAAGTAGCTGTTGCAAATCAGGACATGAAGTTAGTTCTTGTGCCATTTTCTCGTAGTCTATCGCAGAGTTTGAGTTGATGTGTAGAGCACTGATTCGCGAAAGTGTATCTGCTGTAATATTGTCGTTGCCGGGTATGTGGATGATCTGTGAGCTATGAAGTTGAGGTGTCGAGTCTGTCGAGGTGATGCGTTGTCATATTTGCTAGTAAAAGCGAAGGTGAGCGGCTTGTGGTCTGTGGCTATGGTGAAGTCGCGTCCTTCTAGCAAATATCTGAAGTGCTTGATGGCTGTGTATATGGCAAGCAGCTCTCGATCATATGTGCTGTATTTCCGTTGAGCGTAATTGAATTTCCTTGAGAAAAACTCGAGAGGCTGTAGTGTGTTGTTTTGTACTTGATGCATTACAGCTCCCATTGCTGTGTCACTTGCATCTGTGGAAAGAATGATGTTTGCATCCGGTGCTGGATGTGCGAGCGAAGTAGCATTGATCATGTCATCTTTGCACTTGTTGAAAAAGTTGATATCCTCTTCTTTCCAGATGATTGGTGTTCTATCGTTTTTCTTATTACCATTTATTAATGCAATGTTCAATTGCATGTGGAACGAAACGACGATAAAAGTTGAGCATGGCCAGAAAACGTTTAAGTTCGCATGCAAACTTTGGCAACGGAAATGTTTTTACTGCCTCGATTTTGTCGGGCTTGGGCTTGACGCCATGCGAAGTGATAAGATGTCCCAAAAACTCTATTTGAGACTGCCCAAAGACACATTTCGCTACGTTTATTGACAGGTGGTATTGTCGAAGTCTTTCGAATACCAAACGGAGGTGTTGCTCATGCTCTTGTTGGCTTCTAGATGCTATGCAGATGTCGTCAATGTAACAAAACACGAAGTCGAGATTTCGGAGAGTTTGGTCCATATACCGTTGAAATGTTTGTTCTGCGTTTCGTAGTCCGAATGGCATCCGTAGGAATTCAAAAAGGCCAAACCGTGTTGTGATAGCAGTCTTTTTTTTTTATAATCTGCGCGAGCTCAAGAGATTATTTTTTAGGACCCTTAAAATGGTTGCACACAGCTCGGGCGAAAGAAAATCAGGGAAGATGGAAAGAGAGATACCGGTGAACATTGGTTTTAAATGTTTTGAGGTTATAATGACGAGGAAATAAAGAGCTAGGCAGGGCATTCCATAAGCGAGTATATCGATCTCTTCCATAGCAATTTTATGGTATCCGCGGGTAAGATCGGTTTCGGAAAACATAGTCTTTCCATGTAATCCATTTGATAGGTCCTGCCTATCGGGTATCTGCCCGGAACTGTATGAGCGCTGAGCGCACGATAATCGCTACAGAGCCTCCATGTATTGTCCGCTTTCCGTACAACATGCAAAGGTGATGCATATGTGCTTTTCGATGGACGACAAACACCTATTCTCATCAAATACTCGAACTCATCTTTTGCGGCGTGGAACTTTTTAGGCATCAATCGGCGGGGTTTTGCGAAAACTGGTTGACCCTGTGTTTCAATGCAATGTGTCACCTTAGTTGCAATTGAATTGTTTTTCGCTTGATGTACCTGTGTGATGTCCTTGAATTCGTTGAGTATTTGTGAAAATTCGTCGTTTGTTTTGTCAGTCAATAGCTTGACTCTTGATTTTGGTGTTGCTGTCTATGATTGCTGAATTTTTCATGTCCACCAAGAGATTGAAATGGCACAGAAAGTCTGCACCAATGATGTTGTGCGCAAAATCTGCAGCAATGAAAATCCATTCCAGAAGTCGTCGAAATCCAAAAGTCAGTCTAACGTGTCCGAACGTGTCTATCGTGGAATTATTGACTGCGTAGAGTATGGTTGTTGCAACGTTAGAGTACAGTTGTTTGTTCTCTCTTGCACTGATGATGGAAATATCAGCGCCAGTGTCTATCAAAAATGTGCGCTTCGAACGACGATCTTTGGTAAAGAGACGATGCGGAGCGGAATGTGGTGTTCGGATTTCCTTTTGCTACACCTGCAATGACTGCTCGAACGGAAACTGGAAGGCGTTGAATCCAAAAATCTTTGATCAATTGTTAGTCGCTGGTGACGTCCATGCATGTGTCAGCATGTGGCTTGGTTTGTTGTCACCCTGTTGAATGCCACTTGTGAGCTGATCAAGCCTGACCATCGGAGATGCGGAGAATTTGCTGATGATAGTGCGTCGCAATACTTCCTATCTGTCCTGTTTAGGAGGATTTCATTGCTCCTGGAGCCGTTCATCCATGTACATAACCGCTATGTTGAACTTTACTTGGTCACGTTGGTCTTGATTCATTTTTCCGAATCCGTCGCGTAATCCAAGACTCGATGTTGTTAATTGAGTAGCCTTGCAATTGAGGTACCTGGACGCGTGCTGCGAAGTTGCTGATTCCCGCTGCAGATGAAATTTGTTGCTGTGTCTGTTCTTCTGGAAGCCGGCTGTCTTCGAAAACGTCTCCGTTGTCTGCATCTTCAAAATCGCTGTTCGGCATTGTTGATTGAATTTTTAGTTGTAAAAAACAGGTTGGAAAATTGAGTTGGGGTCACCAATTGTGGATGCCTTGTCGACTACACGATTTATTCCAGACCGAATAGAATAGTCTTTATTTTTATCTTTGGTAATGCCAATTCAATTTTTTAATTTTTAGTGCTACCTAATTACATATTTTGCCGTAGGGGCGCTGGTTACAATTAAGTTGTGATATTGTATATGGTAGTGGTTTATCAACATCGGTAATGTTGTGTATGAACTGACACAAATCTATTAATAATAATATTACATTACATAGAGTAAGTACATACATACATATGTATGCATGTATGTATCTGAGGGCTCACAATAATTTTGGCACTAGAAAAAGGATAGTCTGCGAATGTGCTTTCAAGAAGAATTTTGGTCTTTTAACTCACAATTACAGGCATAAAGAAAAGAAGTAGAAATATTGAAGAGCGTTATCTAATACATATGTACACCCCTCACCATGACATTCGTATCATGAGCTGCACTCTCAAAGCCATCTTCCGTGGAGCTTTGATGACCCTGCGGAAAAAATACGAGATCGACTTTCCCTGTGCTCAAGACTGGTTTCAGCTAGAATCTCACCCAGGAAAGGAAAATAGTCGGGTCTTCACGGATGGCTCCAAAATCGGTATACGAGTAGCATGGAGTACTGGTGTCTTTCTGGAGTACGGCAATGTTAGATTGCACTCCTCTTTAGGAAAACTTGCGCCTGTCTTCCAAGCGGAGACATACGCAATCTTAATGGCAACGAACTATATTGTGAAAAATCGGTGGGGGGTTCAAACCATTTGCATCTTGCTGCGCTTAGAACTTTGCTGAACCCTCTTACGACTTTCAAGCTAATTCGAGAATGCAAGATTTCACTAAGTCTTTTCTGGGTCCCAGACAATGGGATTACGGGAAATGAAATCACGACCCGAACCTACTTTACCTCTGCAGATCACATGGCTCACCAAGTTGACGGCAGTCCAAACGAATTCTTCGCGACCTCTCTAAGAGGTCAGCGACCTTCCTGCTGTCCCTCAGTAGAAAATAATGCAAGCTGCTTACTGGCGTTGTGACGGGGCACTATACTTTTGCTAAGCACTTATATGTGCTGGTCATGAGTGATACAACATCCTGCAACGTTCGCTGTGAAAGTAGTGATGACACCGCGGAGCACTACCTCTGTGTCCGGCTATGTCCGGCTTACGAACGCGTCGGGCTACAGGTACTCGGCGTTGACGTGGTGAACACTAGTACTGTAGGCACTTTATCACTGAAGCGCTTACTCGTCTTTCTTCGAAAGACTGAGAAATTTCATTAATAGGAACTTACAAGGAATACAGTACTAGTTCTTTGTCTGAGTGCAACGTTCCGACAGAAAAAAAAATGTTACATACCGCGGACTTGCAAAACAAAAAAGTTTTTGCCAGGGAAACTCTCCCTCCCCCAGGCTAGAATCACAATTATCTAAGTGGTGCCTTAAACAGAGAGAGGCGGGTGAAATGTTGAAGACACAAGGCAATGTTTTCTTAAAGCTAAAACATTGTGAAGAGGTGTTTTGCTAGCAACGGTTGGCTAACTAATTTCAAAAAAAGGTTTGGTCTCAGTCTGCTAGCCATATGTGAAGAGAAATTGTCAGACCAATCAGAACTCGTCACCGAGTTTAATATGCTTTAACAAATGACGATGTGGCCGTGTCTACAACTTCATCCAAAATTAGAAAATGAATCACAAACCACAGTATTTTTGAAGAAGAATGCTGTTCCTGAAAGCACTGTTGCGAACAGATCTGGGCAATATTTGACAGAAGACCCAGCCTCAACTTTGTTTGAAGAAGATACCGACGATGATATATCCGGCATTGAAAATGCAAGTCACCTAGAATTTACACACGCGGGTTAAACTAGTAGGGTTTACATGTGTTAGTGTATCTATATACGAGACAGCGGACTGGTAGCTAACATTGAGCTTTTATAGCAGACGACTTTTGCTGTAGTAAAGAAAGTAAAGAAAAGCGAACCCCATGATACAACCCTACTAGTTGAACTCGCATGTATAAGCCCTAGGTCAATCACCGAAAATTCAGTCGGCGAAAAATGCGCTCAGAAAATTATTCTCCATATGAAGAACTCCTGGTGCTACGAAAAATGCCAGAAAAGCCCAATTTAGATTTAAAACCGTTAACAGGAAATTGACAGCTTCTTAAATTGTTTTTATTTTTACTTTTCATTGCTTTGCAATTTGTTTACTCTATTTAGCTTGTGACTTAAACTGCTTCACTTGGCTCTTTCGATTCCGATTTTTGGCGAGCTAGCGTATATATCTCAAGGTTCTTGGCAGCACTTTCATAGAAAATAAAAGCAAAGAAAACTTCAAATGCGAAATCAAAACCAAAACGAACGCACCTTTTTTATATCACGTTGACATTTCAGTAAATTCCTCTGCCATGCAGGAATAAAAACCATCTTTGCACTTTGTTTCTAAAATATATACAAAAAAAAAATGAGAACAATCTTGCACTCTGATTAGTTAATGCTAAATCGTTTCGTTAAAACCATTTGTGCACTTAGCAAATCTAGTCCAATTCCAAAGCAAAAGCTCCACATCTTTCCTAACAGCGCATCGCGAAATCGTCTGAGTAATTACCCAACAACAACAAGCACCGTCATGGAGGGAGCTGATGCTGGCAGTGTTCAATATTTGGAAGCTCCAGAGAAATCCGAAAATGATAAGAAAGTCTACAAGTAAGTAATTCAATTCTGTTTTGTAATAGGAATAGAATGACAACTTCTTAATTCTCTTCTAGAACGCTAAAACTCGCAAATGGATTACTGGCTCTCCTTATATCGGATCCAAGCCCAGTACCACATGATGGCTTTACTACATCTTCGTGCGCCACCACTGACGATTCATGTGCTGAAGAGTCAGACGATGTGGAAGAAGATGACGACAACGAAGATGAAGACTTAGACGCCACTGATTCCGAAGAAGACGATGACTCAGACGATGAGGGAGACGAAAAGCTTGCCGCATGTGCACTTATGATAGATGTAGGGTCATTTTCTGACCCCAAGGAATATCAGGGGTTGTCCCATTTCCTGGAGCACATGATTTTTATGGGTTCCGAGAAGTACTCTTATGAAAATGCCTTTGACGCACATGTCAAAAAATGCGGTGGATTCGATAACGCCCATACGGATTGCGAAGAAACAATGTTCTATTTCGAGTGTTCCGAACAGCATTTGGATAGTACTTTGGATATATTTTCGGCACTTTTCAAAGCGCCGCTTATGAAAAAGGAAGCAATGACAAGGGAAAGAGATGCTGTTGAATCTGAGTTCCAAAACACTATTCTCGATGACGAGGCGCGCAGAGATCAAATACTTGCTTCGCTTTCGAACCCTGCCTACCCGAACAACATATTCGCCTGGGGTAACCTAAAGTCTCTTAAGGAGAACATTAATGATGACTTGTTGTATCAAAGAACCCACGAGTACCGCAAACGGCATTACAGCAGCCACCGAATGTATGTGTGCATGCAAGCACGGTTACCAATCGAGGAATTAGAAGAAATGGTTGTGAAGCATTTTGCAGATATCGCCAACAACAAACAACCGGGTGATGATTTTTCGGTGCTCAATCACAAGGATGCTTTTCGACCCGAATTCTACGAGAAAGTGTACTTTGTCAAGCCTGTGGAAAATGTCAGAAAGCTGGAGTTGACCTGGTGCCTTCCATCATTTCTTAAGGTAAATGAAAATGTATTTTGCCAATTATACTAAAAGTGATGTATTTTGGTCATTTGTTCCAGACATACCGCTGCAAACCGGATCATTTTCTATCCTATTTAATTGGTTACGAAGGAGAAGGGAGTTTGTGCGCTTATTTACGAAAGAAGTAAGCCAAATAGTGGCCTGAGTCCTTTAAAGTTTGTAATATGGTGACAACTGTTTTCTATTTCAGGTTATATGCCCTGGAGCTAATTTGTGGTGTCGGTGAATCTGGTTTCGATGCGAGTTCGTTTTATTCATTGTTCAATTTATGCATTTACCTGACCGATGAAGGATTTTCTCATCTAAATGAGGTAAACGAAATTTTATATTTCCAAAAATTTACTAGTAAAAATGGCATAGCGAAAATCATGTTTTGCTGGGAAAGAGCGTTGCTATTGACTAGAGGTGACGTCAGACGACCGCATTGCAGTCCATCGAATTAATTACAGCCCCACACCGACATAAACAAATCTATATACTATAGTTGACTTAATGGTATCAAACATCATTCGTGGGTATGGTGCGTTCGAATTCTCCTTCATCCATGATGGGTGGTGAGGTATATTGATTCTTTCTTAAATTATTTAAAACGCACACAAACTAATGT
The DNA here is from genome assembly GCA_963966105.1 of Volucella zonaria. Lineage (NCBI taxonomy): Eukaryota > Metazoa > Arthropoda > Insecta > Diptera > Syrphidae > Volucella > Volucella zonaria. Next base: position 19,522,348 of record OZ014532.1, on the reverse strand, counting down.
CATCTAATTGGTTCGACAATGTTGAATGGAAATTTCTACAGTGTAGGGGTAAGAGTAGAAGGAGCTAACGGCTTCCAAATCATCGAAAATCGCTAGATGGATTCGCCTTTCATCCTTCTCGGTCCAAATCGCCCAACTCAGAAATTGTCCCTCAAAGTATCTGGGCATTCGCGTCCCTTGAGATTCGTTGGCTGACGTTGTCGTCTATATGCTCGATATGGCCAAGCTACTTCAGTATCTTAGCTTTGTGGACAAAATGGTTATCTTTCCAACAGATCATAGAGAATTTTAGTGGTCTTTCGTTCATCCGGAATTTTTTTTTCGAGTGGCCAGCTTCGCTTTTCTCTTTATTATTCAACATTCGAGGTCGTAGATGAGACGAAAGTATGATAGTATCGGTTTGAAGGGATAAATCGCCAATTGGTTGAGATACTATGTGGGGTTAACACAGGAATACTACGAATACAGGAACCACTCCGCAAAGTAAGCGTGGTTTTCAATAAAGCAGATCTCGGGTAATCTGGGAAAAATTATAAAAAAAAATTATCATATCAGGCGGGCGCCTATGGCAGGTATCTGCATGGCCCGCTTCGCGACAAAAGCGATTTTAACTCCCTTTTCGCAGGGTATAGCCGCTCACGCTAACGGTATGTCAACAACTGTCAGGCAGGCAAATTCAAAACCCTATTTTTTGTTCGTCAGGGATCTTCGCTCTCCGACAGGTGGCTTAGCCATTTTTTTGCGTATATATGCAGACTTTCAAGTTCGATATCTCGAACACTATTCCCAGATTACCCGAAGTCTGCTTTATTGAATAGCACACTTTACGACGCCACAGGAATCGCAAAATCCGCAAATGACGGATTTGCAAACCGCTCAGCACACCCAGTGTTTTTCAGTATTACACGGTATAACTGGATAAGTTAACTTAAAGTCGGTTAAAAGATCTTTTATGTCTACTTTAAACTCATTGTTTTCACCGACACTTATAGTGGATTTTGCGGAGTGGAAGCGACAATGATATTGGCTAATAAATGTGTTGCAACGTTGACGTTCCGACATAAATATTCCTAGATAGGATAGGATGTATAAAGCTGAATTTCCATTCATCGGACATGCATTTATCGCACCATGATCGATTTTATCACCAGCAGTTTTGAATAAATTCGCGGGCATCATATGTATTACTCTCTTTGACTCATGGTGTTTAAGCTACAGCATCCACAATTCCATATATGTATTGGGTCTATAACTTATGCGGTTTGCTAAGAGATGGTGTAACTTGTATTATTCCATTGTTATTATTCCATTGGAACACGCGTTGGAAAGCTACTGTCATTGTACGTCATTTCAGTATATGTCATTCATTTGAAGCGTAAACAACAATAATTTTTTTTCACTCAAATATGTCGAACTTTGTGCCTGAAAAAGTGTTTTTACGGGGAGTTCTTCTTCATTACTTTAATATGAAGAAAACTGGTGCCGAAAGTCATCGTATTTTGGTGGAAGCTTATGGTGAACATGCGCTAGCTGAGCGAACGTGCCAAAAGTGGTTTGCACGATTTAAAAGTTTTGATTTTGGCTTGGAAGACGATGAACGTCCTGGGCAGCCAAAAAAGTTTGAAGATGAAGAACTGGAAGCATTACTCTATGAAGATTGTTGCCAAACACAAGAAGAGCTCGAAGAATCTTTGGGTGTTACTCAAGTAGCCATTTAAAAACGTTTAAAAGCAGCTGGATATATTCAAAAATAAGGAAATTGGATCCATTACGACAACCCCAAGCGCAAAAAATCATATATGAAACCCGGCCAACCAGCCAAATCAACGGCAAAGCCGAATATCCATGGCGCTAAGGTAATGCTCTGTATTTGGTGGGATCAGATGGGTGTGCTGTATTATCAGCTGCACAATGGACAACGCTACCGAACACAATTAATCCGTTTGAAGAGAGCAGGGGCCGAAAAACGCCCGGAATATGCGACCAGACATGTGGCAATAATTTTCCATCACGACAACGCTCGGCCCCGCGTTGCTATTCCGGTTAAGAACTATTTGGAAAACAGTGGATGGGAAGTCTTACCCCACCCGCCTTATAGCCCAGACCTTGCCCCTTCTGACTACCATTTGTTCCGGTCGATGCAGAACGCCCTCACTGAAATACGGTTCACATCAGAGCAGAATAACAAAAATTGGCTTAATTCATTCTTGGCTGCCAAGCCGGCGCAGTTCTTCTGGGATGGGATCCACAAATTGTCAGAAAGATGGGAAAAAGTCATAGCTTCAGATGGGCAATACTTTGAATAATACTATTGTACATGTTTTTCTTAAATAAACGTTCGAATTTTGAAAAAAACCACACGAATTAAATTAAATACCCAATAGATCATAATGCTAGCTGTTGTTTTTTTTAACCAACTTCTGCTACTTTTTTAATGGGTTTGTTTTTCGCAGGATTTTCTTTTTTCTTTACTCCTGTTTTAGTTTTTCGCTGCAAGAATTTCTTTGCGTCTATTCTGCTTCCCGTTTTTTAATCGTTCTAATCAACAGCTTTCTTGATGATTGTAACTTATTGGGTCTATTGTTGGTTGGCGTTTGTGGCGGGCAGTAACATACTGCAGAGTTTGGGGACAATATTACTCATATCGTTTTGTAAAACTTTTCTTTTTTTTCTGGGCTAAGTTCTTTAGAAGTCATTTTTTAAGTAAATAGATTGCGTTTTCGATTCCTTTTGCTTATGAACAAAATGTTTTTCGTTTTGCTTTTTTATATTGGGTCTACAAGTAAGTTTCCAGCGTTTTTTTTCCAAAATTTGAAGTTTTATTATGAAAACATAGTTACAATGCTTTATTCAAAGTATCGTCCATCGGGAGCTACAACTTTCCCCCGTCTTTCTGGCAATTTATGAATTCCGGACCAAAAAAATTTCTCGTCTTTCGAGCCCAAGAACGTATCGACCCAATTTTTGATTTCCTCTACTGAGCTGAGTAAGAGCGTTCTGCATCGAACGAAACAAGTGGTAGTCAGATGGTGCCAAGTCTAGACTGTAAGGCGGGTGAGGCAGAATTTCCCATCCACTATTGTCCAAATAGTTTTTCACCGAAATCGCAACATGTGGCCGAGCGTTGTCGTGATGAAAAATGACGGACTCGTGCCTGGTCTCATATTCTGGCCGTTTTTCTTTTAATGCCCGCTGCAAACGAATTAGTTGGGTTCGATATAATGGTCCTTTGATGGTTTCACCACTCGGAAGCAGTTCGTAATAGACGACACCCTTTTGATCCCACCATATGCAGAGCATGATCTTATTCACGTGAATATTTCGTTTCGGCGTCGATTGGGCGGGCTCGCCGGGCTTTGTATACGATTTTCTGCGTTTAGGATTATCTTAATAAATCCATTTCTCATCACCAATGACAATACGATGCAAAAATGATTTATTTTTATACCGCTGCAGTAACATTTCGGACATGGAAAATCGCCGTTCGACGTCTCTTGGCTTCAATTCGTACGGCACCCAGTTTCCAACCTTTTGAATGAATCCCAGTGCTTTTAGGCGCAGGGAAACGGCTTGTTGCGTGACGCCCAATGATGCAGCAAGTTCTTCTTGAATCTGACACGGATCCTCATCCAGTAAGGCGTAAAATTCCTCGTCTTCAAAACTTTTCGGCTTTCCGGGGCGATCTTTGTCTTCAACTCCAAAATCACCACTTTTGAACCGTTTGAACCACTCGCGGCACGTCGATTCACCAATACATTCCGCCCCATAAGTTTCCGAAAGCAAACGATAGGCCTCAGCCGCACTTTTCTTCATATTAAAGAATAAAAGCAGCGCTTCCCGCAAATGACGTTTATTTGGCTGGAAACTTGCCATGATTTTGCTCGATAAAATGTACGACACCGATAGAACTGCTCAAATATAACGCTGCAAAGTTGTTGACAGATACAAAACCTACAAATAAAACACATGGGGTCTGACATTTCTGCCCGGGATCCACTGGTGGCGCCATCTCTGACAAACGCTGGAAACTTACTTGTAGACCCAATATTATATTGCAATGGAGATCGAGTGGGCGTAGTGGATTGTAAGCGACTAGAAGGCCGCTGAATTTCCTAGTTCTGGTTGCGGGGCACTGCGACCTAAAAGATCTTTTATACCACAAAATCAATATTAAGAAGCTAAGAGGAGGCTCAATCCTTTTGACGAAATTGGAAATCTGTTTGGTGGAGATTTTGAGAATTTCCTCAGGGATTAAAATTTCTCTAAGAAAATATCGTCTCCTTAAGGCACTTAGAGCCATGCATTCACATAAAATGTGTTCCGCAGTTTCGTCGTCTTCTGTGCAAAGACATTTAGTACCCTGAATAAGACCTATTTTGTGTAGATGATATCGAAGGTCGCAGTGCCCGGTTTGATATCTAACCAGTCTTCTGATATCATAACTTTTGAGTTTTGGGGTTTCTTTTAATTTGATGTGGAAGGGTTGGATGGCTCTTTTAGCCTGACGAAGCTCTGGGATGTGTTCCAATGGGATGTACACATTTTGTTATCCCAACTCTTTATTGTTAAGTGAAAGATTCAACCGAACCGTTTCTAGACCGTTCGTCGGCTATTTCTTTTCCGACAATAGCTTTATGACCAAGCACCCACCAAAGTTTTACTTTTTTCCTATAGGAGAGGCCTTGTAGTGTATTGAAGCAGTACAAGACTGATTTGGAGTCAGTAACGTTAGATCCTAATGCTTTAATAGCTGCTTGACTGTCCGTGAGTATTTGGATGGGGACACCCTTCATTTGCTTACCGAGGATGAGAATGGTGCCTACCTGAATGGCCTGTATTTAAGCTTGAAATGTGCTGGGACTTTTTCCTTCGGTTGCGATACCCAGGTCTTCACACGGAATATACTAACTCCGACCGCGGTGGGGGTTGCCTGTAAGGTCTGCGGATGCTTTTCGGCTTGGGATCACTATAATTGAACCTTCTGTCGAAGCACAGAGTCTTTGGTAGGCGGTCATTTACCGCGCAGAGCATGTCAAGCTCGGGAATTTCAGAGAGAAAATTAATTTGTTCCATGTGATCTAATTAATTTATCTCTCCTGTTTGCAGTAATCTAACCGTGCCAGCTGTGGGGCAAGTGGTTTTTACGCCGCCGATGCCGAGGCATTCTTGTAGGGCAAAATTCTTTTTTGTTTTGTTCCACCATACTATTGATGAGTGGGTGATGATAGGTCATATCACCATTGTATATATGCAATGGGTGACCTTTGGCGTTATTTCTGAGGTGAAGTGTCGTAGAACAATCAACCAACCTCTTTAAAACAAAATCTCTCGAAAAACAGTTGACAAACACACTCTCGAACTCCAAAACCCACAGACAATATTAATATTAATACAATTAAAAACGTTATTGACAACAGCGTGAAATCTGCCCTTAAGTCCTGGCATAAGAACGACGCTCAACAAAATTTACGATCTTTCTGTACATTTCCAGCCCCGATCCAATTAGCTGAAATGCTCGAGAACGCCGTCATCGTATCTTCTGAGTCACTCTTATCAACACCTCACTCTCCATCTCCAACTCAAGTAATCGCGCTCGATCCACCGAAAACCGTGGGGACAATTTCACGATTTGGTACTTCTTGGACATCCTCGGAATGGAAACGCCGTCTTCAAAAACTCGATAACTACAACAAGTCTGAGTGTGTGACATTCATTCTCGATTGTTTATCTGAAACCACAGACTCAATCCGGCTTGTGAACTTTTTTAAGCGCAGATTTAAAATCACCATAGAAAACTGCCAGAAAATCAGATCGCCCAACAAATCAATGTCTTGTCGTTTCAAATTCAATATTCCCCGTAAATACGAATGGCTTTTTCGTAACCCATCCTCAGACATCTTCCTACTTGATGGAATGAAGATGCAGATTTTTAAAGACAACCAGAGCAAACACAAAAGGATCCTTAAGTCTAGGATTAACTCCGCTCATACCCTCAAGTCTCATTAACAAACCCAAAACCCTGAAAACCGCAACCCAACAGATAACCATAAGCGCGATAAACAATCCAACTCCTCCGATCGAGGAGGACGCATGTCATCTACCCAAAAGATGTCTCCCTCCACACAAACTTGTCTTGTTTTAATTTTACACCCAATCCATCTCATAAAAAAATCCAAACCTCACATCCTAAACTTCGCTCCCTTTCCGCCCCTATCCGAATTTCATACGCTCCCACACACTTAATCCTCCTTTATCCATGTTGACTGTTGACGATAATTCCTATAATATTCTTGAAATCCCATCCCCGAAGTATCCACACCTGGATTTTGTTTATTTCGCGACGATGTTCGTGATGATTCTATAGGACGAGGTGTCCATCTGGCAATGAAAGTTTCATTTGAACCCTGAGCGCGTCAAAAAGTCATTTACTGCCGATTTCGAGTTCATTTGTGTTATTTTCTCCCTGTGATGAAATCATTGTTCTCGGCGATTTTAATCTCCCCTATCTCCTATGGACTTACTCGGATGAAGAATCCTATCTTTTTGCCACAAATGCAACTTCTGACAAAGAATTGCTCTTCACTGATTGTCTCACAAACTCCGGCCTTTTTCAAATAAACCCAATTTCTAACTTCATGGGTCGGGAACTAGATCTGACCTTTACATCCGACACCAGGAACTGTCTTGTTCTCGAGCGTGAACTTTTTCCTTCGAAATTAGACCGTCTCCACCCACCTCTCCTCGTTATTTATTCATATGACACAATAATTCCTTGAGGCTTTCAGAAACTTCCTTCCACCTCGATTTCCGTAAAACCAATTACACTAAGCTCAATAATCTTCTCAAAAATGTTGACTTTAGTTTTCTACAAAACAGTAATGTAATCGCAGGTTTTGCTCTAGTTATCTTCTACGATAAGACCTTCCATTGTATGAGGCAAACTATTCCTTTTATTCGACGCAGAAATTCTTCGTCATCCCCTCCCTGGTATAACAAAGAACTTCGTACACTTCGTAATAAGAAAAACAGCTTATGGCACCAATTTCTTAAATCAGGTTTTGATTTTGACCAACAAAACTGGCTCCTAGCTTACAATTACTTCTCCCTAGTTGCTGAATCACTTTGCCAAAAATATCTCAGCCAAACGCAATCTACCATCATCAAAGACCCTAAAAAATTCTATCAATTTATTAACACAAAAATAAAATTGTTTAATATGTCTTCGGATGATTCAGCAACCGTCACCAATCTCCTTTAGTCTATCGTTTTCGGCCCAATCTGTTGACCCCGATCCTGAATATTTTTTTAAACAACTGTTGTCAAATATCTCCCTCGACAGTTGAAATTACTTCAGCGCAGTTACAAGACAAAGTACATAAACTGAAAGACGATTTTTCTCCAGGTCCTGATGGATTGCCCGCAGTTGTCTTAAAAAATGTGCCGATAATCTAATTCATCCCCTCATTCCATTCTTTATCTCTGGAAAAGCGCTTTTATGACCCCCATTCACAAAAAATGGCCAAAGCACGATATCACCAATTATCGCCCCATGGCTAAACTATCCTGCATACCCAACAATTTTGAAAGTATAGTTTATGATGCACTATATTATCAATGTAAATCTATATTTGCAACCAACCAACATATGTAGTTTTCTCAAAGGCAGATCAACGATCACCAACCTCATTGAGTTTGTTTCTAGTACACTGTGCGACCTAGAGCAAGGGAAAGAAATTTATGTAATCGCCAATGCCTTTGATAGAATCTCGCACAAGTTAATTCTATTTAAACTCAAAGCTTTTGGTTTCGAACCTAGGCCGGCCTCTTGGATTAATTCCTAAATTAAAAAACGCTACTATATTGTGCATTTTCATTCCTTTCTTTCTGACCCCAGTCTCGCCACTTGGTCCATTAATTTTTATCTTGACGATTAACGAAGTTGTTAACGTTATAAAGCACTCCCACATATCTATCTATGCCGATGATATGAAAATCTATAAACAGTTTTCAATCCTCTCTGACTCTCAACCTTTACAAGAAGATCTTAATAGGTTCTCGATATGGTGCCATATAAACTTTGACGTTTGACACTTCCAACCCGCACTTATCAAATTAAATCAAAGAGTAGCTGCAATTACTTCGCATTACGTCGTTATAAAAACGTCGGGAGTCCGCCGATATTCTCTTCATCCACAAACTCTTATGCGCCGTCATCAACTGCCCCACAATTCTCTACCAAATCCCATTCAATACCAACCCGTGTTATTTATCACAGGACAACTTATGGTCTTAACGAGCCACTGTATCGAATGCTACGTGAAACAAATGGGACACGTCAAGTGTTCGATTTCCACTGAGGTAGTTTAGTTCTTCGAAATTCCCTGAACAACCATTTCTCCCGTCATTATACCTTAGTTTAAGTAAAAATAGTTGTTATAAGTCATAGTTTTAAGTTTAATTTGTTAAGTTATATGTTTGAATTAAACATCTCAATAAACTGTCCGGGGTTGACCCGGGTCTCATATTACCATACATAGGAGATGTATTCGGAAAATAACGGGAATTTTAGTTTTTAAAAAAAATATTTATTAGATTATTATGTACTTGTGCCAGCGTTTCTTCCAATTCTCGAAACACTTCTCAAACTCAATCTTTGGTATAGCCTTTAGCTCTTTCAGCGATACGCTTTTAATATCATCTATGCTTGTAAAAGGACAGCCATTTAAGTTTCTCTTTATTTTTGGAAATAGGAGCCATGTCTAACGCTTCAGTAATTCTGCATCGTCGTTGACTTCATTTAGTGACTCCTGAGCAACCTCCATTCGCCGCTGTTTTTGTTCAAAGTTCAACAATTTTGGAACAAATTTTGCTGCCACGCGTTTCATACCCAAATCACTCCAAAAAATATGCCAACATCATCAGCGACTTCTCTGATTGTGATTCGGCGATCGTTTATAACAATTTCATCTAACATCTTCACGGCCATCTTGAAAATGCTTATACCACTCGTAAGCTCTTGTTTTACTCATATCAGGCTCACCATATGCCTTTGTTAACATTTTACACACTTTGTTACACTTTATTTCATTTTTTACGAAAAATTTGATACAAATTCGTTGATCCATTTCTTTTAAAAAACGAAAATCGCCGAGCTCATAAAAACACGTCTAACCTTAGGGGCTGCCACAGACAAAGTAAACAACGAATACAGCTGAAAATTTTATCATACTTCAGGGGCATGCATACCAACATAATAAAAAAAAATGTACAATCGGACTCTTCACACCCGCGAAATTTAAAAATTCCCGTTATTTTTTGAACACACTTCATACGACGGGAAACCCACATGGCTTTAGTCGAGTTAGTAATTTTCTTATTATTATGTGAGTTAGAACACCTCCTTGTGGACAACTTTTGACGCTTGAGACAGAGTTTTATTCTCTCCAGAAGAGAGTTGTCCGGTTTTCGAGCATCGCTCTAACCCAACGGTTAGTGGGATGGCCAATACCCTTTTTAGGCATGGCTTCTGAAATGGACTCATTTCCGGTATTATCGAAGGCAGCTTCGATATCTAGAAAGGCACATATTGCAATCTCCTTTTGTCGGTAGGCCTCCTTAATCAGTGTTAAACGATTCAGTAGAGCGCCTTCCGTGAATCTTGCTTTCCTGCATGCGTATTTGTGAGGGTGCAAACGTGAATTTATACTAAGAAGGTCTCTAATGAGTACATCGATTAGTCTTTCCATGGCTTTCAGAAAAAACGATGTTAGACTTATGGGTCGATAACATTTAGGTAATTCACTAGGCTTGTATGGTTTAGGGATAAAGACTATGGTTTGAATGAGTTTATGGCCCATTCAACTTTGTCTATGCTAAACATATTTCTATATAGACTGTTAATTCTATTGTTGTAGGAAAAGCTTGACATTATATGTTGACATTAAATGAATCTTAAGTACCATTTTTTAAAGTTTACTCTCGACTAGCTGGAAATTATCATCTACTTTTTGTAACAGACCTAGGCTATTTGAAGACCCTTATGAGAGAACCAAGAGGAATTGGACTTTCTCAATTCTTTATTGAAGTTGGAGTTCCGTAGGCGGTTAGGTTTGTTGCCGCCTCTCCGCCAGAGTGTTTCTTTAGCCTCAGTCCCGTAGTTCGAGCTGGGTTATCTGCTGTTTTAATCCCCGGTAAGGGTACAATGTATTACCCCAGGCAAGTAGAACAACACAATGTTCAAAATCTTGCACTGAACTTACTTCAGGCTGTCCCGCTAATTCTGGGGGGGACACAAGAAACAAATCTAATAAAAATAAACCACAAAATTAAAAGATATGAAAACAGAAAAATATTAAATATCATTACATACAACGTACGGTCTCTATAAAAAAAGGAACAGTAGGTCGAACTAGAGAATGAATTGAAATATATAAACTGGGATTTTCTAAGGATATTTGAAGTAAGAATAAAAACTGAAAAACAAATAACATTAAACTCAGGCCATGTGTTCTATCACAATAATGCAAATAACTCAAGCGGATATGTTGACTACCTTATTGACAAAAAACACGTAAAGCAAATTAAGAATTAGAAGCCTTAACACCCGCTACAGGCTTAAGATTATACAGGTGTATGCACCAACCAATGTCTACCAATGAATGAAAATAAATGCTGTTTTACGCTTACAATCGGAGACTTCAACGCAAAAGTGGGCAGGCCTGAGGACGAAGCTGAGAAAGTTATTGGAAAATTTGGCCTAAAAGGTAGAAACGAGCGAGGACAAAAGTTAATCGATTTTTTACACAGCAACAACCTGTATAAAATTAACAGTTTTCCGATAGAAAGCAATACAGGAAATGGGCTTGGATAAGCCCCGACAGAAACACAAAAAACGAAATCGAAGAAACAACTAATAAAAAATGTTACAACACAACAAGTTCAGAATAGGAAGCAGTTAGAGCAACAATGACGCTAAACCTTAAAAATGAAAGAAGGAAAATGATAAACAAGAAAACACCACCAATGTTGCCGACACCATCTGGTTCCGAAAGTTTTGTTGAAATGATTTCCAAAAAACTGGACCAGAACCAAGGTACGAACATAGAAATCCTTACTGAGTCAATTACAAACGCAATTAAAGGATCACAAGATACTATTGTAAAGTAAATAACAGAGCTAATGAACACGAAAACGTAAGCATTGCAACAAAATAATTTATAATAAAAAGAAAAGAACCAAGAGCAAAACTGGGCTTTGTAGAAATAAACTGATTAAATAAAGTAATATCTAAGGAAATCCGCAAACACATCCGAAGCTGTAACTGCGAAAAAACACAACAGTGCATAGAAGAAAACAAAAGTATGAAAGTTTTGAGAACTACAGTTGGTGGAAAAAATGAAATAGTAAAAGCGTTAGTATACTCTTTTGGATCTTAAGCCACCAACCAGACACCAATGAAGAAAACATATCCGCCGTAGCGGCCAGATTGAAGAAGACCCGGAAATGTCGATTGGGCATCGCCAGAGAGTCAATTAGGCCCATTTTGTGGTTGGATTTGGGCCTACATCCGTATAAAATTGTGCTGACGCAAAAATTTAAGCCGGACAATCATAGACAACGCCGTGAGTTCGCTAATTGGGCGCTAGAAATGTTGGTGATCCGGATTTTGGCCAAAAAATCATCTTCTCGGATGAGGCCCATTTTTGGCTCAATACAATTCACAAGTGTTCGGCGATGCATCAAAGCATCCACAAAATTTTACTGTGTGGTGCGGTTTATGAACTACCATAATTTTCTCATCGTTTCACCACCACGTTTCTTTATTTATGTGGAGCCGGCCTTTTGAAACACCGAGTAGAATTTTTGCACTACTCTAACTTTTTTCTTTGAAGTTGTTCGAAGTGGTTTGGTATCCACCGCTGCAGTATGTAATCTATGTACATAAATAGCGTATTGAGTATAGTACGAGCTTGTCATTTGCATAAGTTCCGAACCCGTTTCCTGCCTTCGTAATCGCAATTCGATTTCCCAGCTTGTCCGTTCGAATCTCCACTCATGAAAACTATTTTTCCTCGGTCGCTAATTTTTGATACGCTTAAGATCTTATCTAGAAGTTCAGCTGTCAAGATAATGGCAGCTCCGTACATTTTGTACGCTTGGTTTGCGGGTTCAAGTAACGGACCCTGTTCCCGACATTTCGCCGCTTAGTTTCTTTAACTCATGTCTTTGGGTTGGCCAGAATGTAATTCCCGTTTTTACAAATATTATTTGCTACTTTATGTTTGTTGGTTTTCTCTTTTGTTAAGGTTATGATTTTTTTTAGCATTTTATAGCTGTCACTTGAAACTTACTTGAAAGCGAACATGAACATTTTCGACAACATATCGATTATATACGAGTATTTTTATAATACGTTCTCCAGTCCGCAAATTTTGCCCGTCATTGTGCCGAAGTTGCTCGCCCCCGGGAAGCGTCGGGCTCTGACATGAATATTTCTATTCGCCCGGGATCTCTCCGCAGTGAAGAAGAAGAAGTGCCCGGCGTGGTAGTGTGTTCACATAGGTTAACTTCCATGATGCCGTATTATTCGCCTTTCATCAGTGTGGCGCTGGTATGCGTGTCTGTATCAATATATCCGACTTTCCTTTTGTGTGGGAATCCGACCACGCACATATGTAGATTTCAGATAGTCTCACTTGATGATAATGTGCCAATCTTGTGATTGATAGGAATATTAATTTTTAATGTGTTTATTGCCGTTCACGTCTTCCAGCAATATTATTTGCCCAGTTATCTTTACTTACTTACTTACGTACAGTTCGAGATGAACCTTTGTCTCAACTAACAGAACGTTCCATGAGACCTTATGTTTACGAGATGCCCATACATCCATAGGGAGCAAGGATACGCCTTGCCATAGCTCGCCACATATATTTTTGATACCAATTCGGAACTGTGTTGGAGGCACAAGTTCCACCCTTGGTATGAGTCGAGGCCGACCTAAAACCTCTTACTGTTCTTAGGGTCACAGCACTCAGTACTTATTTGCTACTCTACAATGGGTTAAACCAAAGGAAAACCCGTACCCGCGATTTGGGTTTAAACCACAGCCACCATGACGCTCCCACAATGGGGCCTACCTCTAACAAGTCAGGCCCGGACCGAAATCCGGGGGGCTCCTGACTCCCATGGTACTGTGATTTAAGTCCTGGTATGGACTACCGGTGGTCCAGCCGCCAACAAGACCTATGACCGGCAACTTGTAACTGGTTAAATCGTAGCAACCATTCAGAGGCTGTAATCTGAAGATGTTTACGATAAGACCAGTAATATGCTCTACACCCGCTTTTTATTAGACAACGTCATTAATGGGCAAAGCCTTGATAATTGGGCGGGGGCCCTGGCTCAACTAACAAGCCTCTCCAGTTCTTTAGCTAAATGCCTCCAGTTGCCCACTCCAAGTCGGAAGAAATCCCTTTCTACTGTCGTGCGCCACCCAAGGTGACGTCTTCTTCTGCTGGGTCAATGCAAACGGGTACGAACATTTTTCTCTCAAACCAACTGAGGATATCTTCATCCGCTTTGTATAAAGTCCAGCTCTATAAAGTAGGACTCGGATGGTCGAGTTCTTATATACATACCTATGTGGAGTCTCCTTAGTTTTTCGGGATAAGGCTTTTTTAGGCCAAAGAAACAGCGATTGGTAAGAGTGATTCTTCGCTTTATTTCTGCTGAGGTGTTGTTGGCAGAATTTATTGCAGATCCAAGCTAGACAAAGTCCCTTACTAAGTCGAAATCACAGCTGTCGACTGTGACGATCTGTCCAATTCGTCGATATTGTGTGTCCATTCTTGGCAGTATATACTTCGTTTTTCCCTAATTTATCGATAAACACATTTTGGCAGTTACCGTTTCAATACCAGCGACAGCACCGGTAACCGCCCCCTGCTAATTATGTCAATATCATCGGCGGACGCAAGTTTTTTTTTATAATTAGCGCGCGCTCAAGGGATTTGTGTACCCTTAAAATGTTTGTACACAGCGCAGGCGGAGTAAACTTAGGGAGGAAGAAAAGAGAGGTACCGATGTACATTGCTCTTAAATGTTTGCTAGTTATAACGACTAAGTAATAGAGAGCTCGGCAGGGCGTTCCATAAGCGAATCACGATATTTTTGCGTACGTCCGAAAATGGGTTTGAGGGTATTCTGATGAGCACCGAGACGGGTGTTACGGTTGAAGGTTTGACGATTTCAAAGGAGCGCTGAACACCGAACACGTCGGTGTTCGAGAATGTCAATTGACTGACTGATATCAGTATCACCTATGAGTTTTATCGCACGGTTTTGAATCTAAACTCGCTGGTGCAGAGATTTTTTAAGAACACCTAACCATATGTGGGCGTTGTACTCCAAATTAGGGTGGATGAATGCCTTACATATTATTGAGGCCTGATCAGAAGATATGAAATATTTCTTACATAGACATTTGACGACAGAGGAAGAACACCTCTACAGAAAAAGGGGAGGTATACCATCTGGACCAGCGGATTTGTTTATATTAAGATCTTTAAGTACCCTTGGTACTACACGAGTGCGAAAGTGGATTCGTCCCATTGAAGACTCGACCCACAATCTCGAAGTGTTGAGCTGGCCGCAAAGTGTGCAGCAACCAAATTTACTTTGTCCAAAGAGCTGACAGCTGGGATGTCATTGTAAATTAGCGTTGGAATGGAAGATGAGGCAGAATTTCTAATGTTTTTGACGATCGACCAACAATTTATATTACCTTTGTGACATTGTAGTATGCTTTACCTCAGTTTTTGGGCGTATTTTAATTCCACTCATTTAAGAAAGGCGTCGTGGCTGTCCTGGCTCGTTTGAACTTTCTTCTGTTTTCCTCTGTCGGGTTGGTCTTATTTCTTTAACCCTGACCGCCTTTTTACAGTTCTAGTCGTCCGACGCCTTTTCTTTTGTTTTGGTGCTCTTCATCCGATGAGGCATAAAGCATCTCATTCCAAAGAAAATAGTGTCTGTGATCATATCAGCAGCGGCATTCATGTCGTTATCGAGGAAACATAACGACCAGCTAAAATTCCTAAAGAAGCTGTTAAATCCAATTGGCTTTCTCGTATTACCGTACGTTTGTTTTAAGAATCTTTTCTCTAACTGCGTGGTGGGTGTACGAGAAATTAGCTGATACAACAGCCCGACCAGCCTATAGGAGAAAGCACATCAACAGTGTACTTATCAGGGTGAGAAGTTAAAAACAAATCCAGGGTGTTGGCGGTATAACTATCAACGTATTCGTGTGAGCTCATTTACAAGCTGGGTCAAGTTATTTTCCGTTCGTAATAACGATTTCAGTATGTGGATACAGGGATACAATTCTTTGTATGGAGTCAGCGCATCAAGCTCGTTAAAGGACAGCAGTCCAGTTTGAGGCTTCTGTAAATAAATCAGTAATGGATAATTTGCTTACGGAGATGGAATTTTAACCACATGGTGGAGTTTGGTAAGCTACTTCACTACGCACGTAAATGGCGAGACCGCGGTGAGAAAGGAATAATGGCACTAGTTCGTAGCCAGATAGCTTCAGATCAGAGTGATCTGAGATTTTTGGGCTGGGATCTACCTGTGTTTGTACTTACAGAAGAAGACATACGCAAAAAAGTGATTACTTTTTAGCTCGAATACATTTGCTATGTCCACCCTGAATTCCCTAGTTGTAATCACAAACAAATACAAAAAACATAAACACCGACGATGCTAAGCAAGCTTGCGATGTGAGAATTTTGACGTTGGTTTACCGAATTAAATTGCTGTAGATGTAATACACTTACAACAATAAGAAACAGTGCACCAACATAATTCACAGTCACAACCGGCTATCCACCGATTCTTACATACACTCAGTCACTGCCCTTGTGATATGAGTAAGGGGATCACCACTGGGAGGTAAGGCAAGCACTTTGTTGGCCTACTGGTCCAATCTAAATTATAGAACACTCAGCACTTTCCCAATCAATCGCCATGCATGCGATGGTGTGTGCTATTTCTTCGTCAGGAAAACGAAACGGTAAAAAAAACCTTTTGCTCTTCCATACTACTAGATTTATGGTGCATCTATTTCCTATTGCAAAGTGATTATAATTCATATTTATTTTCAGGTGCTTGAGGCAACATTTGCTTACATAAAGCTTTTAGCAAGTTGTCAGGATTTAGAACAGTATTATAAAGAACTACAGTTCATCGAGGAGACTGGCTTTCGGTACCAATCCCAGAAGACCGCTTTCGACAATGTTCAAAACATGGCCGTGAATATGAAACATTATCCGCCTAAGGACATAATCACTGGGCCAGAGCTATATTTCGAATATGATGCTGATTTAATTCAGTCAGTCCTTAGTCAAATGAACGAATTTAAATTCAACATAATGATAACTTCGGAAAAGAAATACGACGGTGTGTCGTATGATCAGACAGAGGAGTGGTTTGGCACTGAGTATACATCTATTCCAATGCCCACTGAATGGAAAGACGCGTGGAACAATTGTAAAAGCATTCCGGAGCTCTTCATGCCTAAACCCAACATCTACGTGGCGCACGATTTCAAAATTGTATGGAAAGAAAATGGGGAGCCCGAGATACCGCCACAACCTAAAAAAATTCTTCAAACTGATTGCTGCGAGTTGTGGTTTCGACAGGATGACAAATTCGAGTTACCTGATGCAATGTTGTATTTCTACTTTATCTCACCACTGCCTAGGATGAACGCTAAAAATGATGTAATGACAGCGCTCTATGTGCAATATATTAAATATGACCTGGCGGAGGCCTTGTATCCCGCGACAGTTGCTGGAATGTCTTACAACTTCTATTCTGCTGAGAAAGGAGTCGTCCTAAAGGTAATTATTTGATTTGAAATTCGTATCTTATATGTTTTATGATGTCTACTTGTAGGTCAGCGGTTACAATGAGAAACTGCATCTTGTTGTTGATGCAATAACAAAGACAATGGCCTCTCTAGGACAAAATTTCGATAGTAAATTGCGTGAAACTCAACTGTCCTGCTTTAAGGTGCATCAAAAGAAGACTTACTTCAATGCTTTAATCAAACCCAAGACCCTTAATAAGTACGAAAATAATAAAGTAATTAGATTTGGCAATGCTTAAGTGAATGTATATTTTAAGGGACCTGCGCTTGACCATACTGGAAAATATACGCTGGCCTATGGTGGAGAAATTTACCGTTCTATCAGATGTTACTCTGGAGGACATTCGAGAATTTTCAGCTAACTACACCAAGCAGCTTTATGTTCAAACTCTAATGCAGGGAAATCTAACAGAGGAGACAGCGCATAACATCATGAATTCAGTGCTAACAACTCTAAATTGTCAAAAGATAATGGATGTAAGTGCTAAGGGCTAAAGATTAAATTTTACATACATAAATATATCTCAAATTTTCTCTATGTTCTAGACGAATTTAATCGAGTCGAGGACATGTCAGGTGCCAAAGAACTCGAACTACATCCGATGCAACGCAATCAATACTTCGGATCAAAATTCAGTGGTTTGCAATGTCTACCAGATTGGACCTTGTACAGTTCGTATGGAAAGTATTCTCGATTTGCTAATGATGTTCGTAGAGGAACCTCTATTTGATACACTTCGCACCAAGGAACAACTTGGCTACGATGTTTCTGCTTCTGTAATATTAAACCATGGCATCGCAAGCTACACCATCACTGTACAATGTCAGGAATCAAAGTTTGAAGCGCAGTACGTCGAAGAACGTATAGAAGCATTCCGTGGGCACATGATGACAATTCTAAACGATCTTGACCAAGAAGAATACGAGCATGTTCGTGAGTCACTGATAAAAATCAAACAAGTTGTCGACACATCACTCTTTGAAGAAATGAATCGCAATTGGGGTGAAATCTCATGTGAGGAATATCTCTTTGACAGGCGCAAGCGTGAGGTGGAGGTCTTACGAACTATCAGCAAGCAGGCTATCATCGATTTTCTCCTGGAGAATGAGAGCAATAACTTTAGAAAACTATCCGTGCAGGTGGTTGGCTATAAAAAGGACGCCGACCTGCTTAATTCAAATAGCGAAGATGACTCTCCACCCAGTGAGCATGTCATAGAAAGCTTTATACCAAGGTTTGTGAAGAACACCTTACCGACAGTGACCAATTTCAAGAAACAGCTGACCGTCTATCCCGTGACGAAAACAAAGGTCGAACCGCTTGACAACAACTCGCCCATGGAAATCATAGAAAATTGTTAACAGATTATGGCACGCCTAGTGGAAATAAAATTACACATGAATTTCAATTAAATTTAAGTTTTGTTTGTTTTATTGTGCTTTTCTTCCTGAGTAGTTTTGCGCTGTGCAATGAATTGATTAAAGTTCTGCTCCTCCAATTCGTCATCCGCAAAGCCAACTGGCTTGTTTTCGGTACCTTCCTCGTCCTCTGAGCTTTCGTTTCCCGGATGCTTCAGATAAATGTCTGAGAGGTCACGCCCCGAGGAAACCTTCAAATTTTATGATTTTGAGAATTTAGATCTTTTTGACGAAATAAAGTACGAGTTGCATACCTCTTCCACGAAAGGAATGAGCGGCACTTCAGCGCCAGCACCAGAGCTAGATGCAATCTTGTCAAGTTTTTCCTTTGTCTTCTTCTCTTGCTCTTGAATTTTTTGCAAGCGTAGCTTGTTGTACTCGGCTTTGTAATCGCTGGAAGGATCAATTTAGTTATTTGTTCTACTAGTGAATCCATACAAACCTCACCTTTCATATTCTTTGGCACCTTCCATTACCAAGTCGAAAAATCGATTGAAACCGATGCCAGTCTTTGACGAGACTCCACATGTCTTCAAATCTCTGTAGAACTCATCCAAGGTCAGCGACATGGTGCGAGTAAGATTACTCACGTAAGACTGCTCTTTTTCCAGAGACTCTTGGAATGCCTCAAAGTCCTGCATCCATTCCACTGCAAAATCGTGGTCCTGTACATCGATCTAAAACGATTTTTTAATTAATTCAAGCCCGTGTAATTGTTTTTAAGTAACGTTACCTTATTCAAAACCACGACAAATGGAAGTCTTGTTTTGTAGAGAATCGAGCAAGCATACAACATGTTCGACATAAACGTTGTGGGACTTGTGGACCTAACTACATCCATCACATACACCACAATAGTAGGGAAGCTAGTAGCAAGTGCTTCTGTTATAATAGTACCTGATGCAGACCACGTGAACACCTCAATTTGTCCCGGAGTGTCGATAATACACCACTTGTGACCCTTATTACCAGCTCGCTTAATTAACTCTGCAACCTTCTCAAATTTTGTAGCAAACAAATTAAGAGACGTGACAATCCCACCATTTGGCCCAAGTTTGTACTGCTTCATCACCTCCTTATAGTTGACTGTGTCCCGAATATCAATGTTAGAGTGGTATGGTGTTTCAAGACATGCCGGGTCCAGATTTATAACATATGGCTTAAAGTGCTCGAAAGAGAGCTGTGTAAGTTTTTGCACAAAAGTCGTCTTGCCAGAGCCAGCCATACCGAGTACAATTATACAAATAGGGGAACTGGCTGGCGCATCTTCCAGTGCTTTTTGCGAAGCACTTTCTGTCGTGGTGGACATGTTGCTAACAATTTTTTTTTAACAAAGTTTAAATTATAAGTTCGATTTTGAGCAATTGTTGCCTTGTGAAATGATTTAAAATGACGTTTATTTGACGTTTGTTTCAAAAGATTTGTTCGATTTTTCATTACCAAATTTTGGAATCTGTACAGTTTTGTTTTTCGTTGCACTAAAATTTGCCTGAATAATGTACTTAAAACTTTAAATAATATAATTCTTTTTCGTTTCTTATAATATCTATGAGAATTACTAACATAAAATTATTTTTATTAGTACTCTATAAAGACTAAGTCATACTTATACTTAATCATTACAATCTTCCAAAAGTCCGTCCAATTACTCGCATACGCCGGTGATATTGGCAAGATCGGAAGAAAGAAGCGTGATGTCAGTAGCCTTTTCGCGAGTATTGTGGCAGAAGCAGCGAAGATGGGTGTAAAGACAAAGTATATGCTGTTAACAAGAAAGGGCACGCAACACCGACGTCTCGGACAGAACATCGTCCTCAACCTAATACTCCGGATGATTTTCGTCCCGTCTGCAGAGACGGTGAGTGGATGAGAAGGTACAACGACGAACTGTACGGGCTGTACAGCTTCGTGCTGTTCGTGCTTCGTGATATTTTATGAACTGTCGATTTTCTAGCGTTTTCTCGACCTTAGAAACAAAGCGCATAAGTGCGAAAGAGAAAAAATCTGCGACGTTGGGTGTTGGTGGCATGACTCTCAAAGTCCGTTATTCATGTGGTCTTGTTTATAAGCTGGGTTACGTTGTTTGCATAATGAAGATCTCATCATTTCGTGTGTTGCGAATTATGATATTGAAGAATTATGTATATTGAAATCATCAACAATGACAGAGCCAGGCAACGCAGGCTTGGTCAAAATAGAATTAATGTCAATGGTGGTAGTTCTGTATACATATAAGGCAGAAGTTGTGTTAATTTGTAACAAAGATCGCGTTGTAATAGATTTTAAAAGGGCACATGACTACGCACGTAGCCATGGGCGAACGAAGCTACGCGATTACTTCTTTGACAGCGGAATTTTGTTACATATAATTTACGAGCCATTATATATCTTTGCCTTAAAAAAAAAAACCCAAACATCAATTACGCCGTGGCCGTGGCTCAGGTGGTAGTGTAATGATGTACAGACTAATAATTTAGTCTCCCCATTAATTTTTGGAAGCCAACTATGGCGCGAAATGCCACTGAGCCCAAACATCTTTATGTCCCATTTTCCAAAAAACATAAAACGTGCTCATGCATTTTAAGAGTAGTCATATCGTCTTGAGTGCTAAGTTCTCAAAATAAAAAAAAAAAAGCTAGTCAGAGCTGAAAATCCAAATGCTGGTTTATCGAATCAATTTGTCGCATTTGTAAGCGTTCTCTAGTCTGGTAACATGTGTCAGCGAATTGTGTACCCTAAATCCATTCAGAAAAGGAGGAAGCATCATGCAACTACTGCATCTTCTCAGCTAGGTTTCGAACTATGCGTCGTCAACAACGTGTCACCGAATGTTGTCGTAATGAGATAACTAAATATCCAGGTACATCTAGACAGCTTTGAGTTTAGATGGACAAACATAATGTTCATCGGTTTGTTATAGGGACACCATGCTTGAGCAGGGTTTCTGCTTCAAAATAAGTTGGGTATGAACTGTTAGATGAAAAACTTTTCGGATATTAGCGCTTTCAAAAACGGTTCTTCACTGACTGCCGCATATATTTGTGATCATCTTTCTATAAATAGGAGCAAGGGGTCAACATCAAATGATCCAGTGTTTTTTTTTCGTAAGTACCAAATTCTGTCTATTTTAGTTTATTAATGAGCAATTAACACTACCGACTATTCACCGAGACTGGTATAATGGTGAAAGTGTTTTCATCTTTGAAGCAGAAGATTTTATCCGAAAGAAAGCACGTCCTTTTTTTTATATAATTTGCGAGCGCTCAAGGGATTTCAGTACCCTTAAAATGCTTGCACACAGCAAGGGAAAAGGAAAATCAGGGGGGTAGAAAAAGAGGTGCCGGTGACCGTTGGTTTTAAATATTTGAAGGTTATATTGACTAGGAAATAAGGAGCTAGGCAGGGCATTTCATAAGCGAGTTGTATGGCTTAGGAACGAATCACGATATTTTAGAGTACGTCCGAAAGTGGGCTTGAGGGACTACTGATGAGCCATTCATGGATAATGGCTGGGTGTTTAAATTTCGCTTTAATGACAGCAGACAGCACTGTGTTTTGGAAGCATTCAATTCTACTCTGTTAGTGGTTCCCCAATTAGTTATGCTGTTAATATCAGAATTTAATGAGCTTAACATACGTTGGCGTTCTCGTTCTACAGCCGAAGAGCAGGGACGCGAGTCCACGAAGGAATATGAAAATCCGAGAGTACCGTCGTCAGCAAAGGAATATGGTATATTGGATTAGAAGTAGCAGACAAGACATCGGTGATGAAAATTAAAAAGAGGGTTGGAGAAAGAATGGAGCCCTGGGGCACACCAGCATTTATTTTTTGAATATTAGACTTGAAGCCATCCAAGAGAACTTGAAATGAACGTTCCGGTAGGTAATTTCTAATCCATTGAAGAAGAGAGTCGTCGATGTCAAAAGCTCGCATTTTAGACAAAAGAGCCTGATGCCAAACTCTGTCAAATGCGTTAGAAATATCAAGTGCAACTATCTTGCTATCGCCAGATTAATGTACGCTTTGGTTCCACTTTTCACTGAGACATGCTATCAGATCACCAGTGGACCTTTTGGTACGAAAACCGTACTCCCGGTTATTAAATAGTTTTCGTGTTTCGAGATATTTCATGAGCTGACGGTTTATCAGCGTTTCCATGACCTTGGAACGAAGGGACGTGGATTCAATGGGTCTGTAGGAGGAGAAAGGGGAAGATTTGGCTTTTTTAGGGACAGGCTGGACAAATGCTTTTGAATACATCTGGACACTAATCGAAAATAGAATAGTTATAAGATCTAACCAATATCATTAGAGTGAATAAATTATGTATATTAGAAGAACCTTACGTAACGTGTTCTCCGGATAACTGATTTCCCTGCGCTGTGATTATGCCGTCACTCAAACATTCTTAATGGCATTCCAACGGATATATTAAAAGTACTATTAACAACATCTGGAAAACGCATTCACTCGTACAGATGACCTGTAAATTCAAGTTTTTCCGAAAGAATGCAAACATTCTAAAAAAAAAAGTAGGAGAATTGTAGATGCATTTTGGTATTCTAGATAAAGAGTAGTACGAGGTTGTATGCTTCCACCAGCATTGTTTTAATTACTGATAAGCTATGTCTGTACACAAGCTTTGACTTCTAACACTTGGAGTACTCTAACGACGTTTGCTTACATTGAACGATTTTTTTTAGCGCCATCTCGTTTCGCATAGCAATTCTAATTACCGGCTGTCACCAGAATTCCAGCTGAGTGTTAAAAACGTATTAAAAAAAAATTTTGGTTGTTCAAAATTTTTGCTTTTCAATTTCGTAACATTTCGGAAATTGTTTAATAAAATTTGTCGGAGTAAAATGGCATCCGTTTTTCAACAAATCCTGAAACAGACTCTAGTCCGCTCCAGTTTCCGGAACAGCTTCCAATTCTCCGCCAGAACTTTCAGTGCAGAACAAAATGTAAAATTCGACAAGGAAACACTCGACAAACTGGTGAAAACAAATAAAGTAGTGGTTTTCATGAAAGGCAATCCGGAACAACCGCGTTGTGGATTCAGTAATGCAGTAGTACAGATAATGCGGATGCATGGTGTGCCCTACGACGCACACGATGTGTTGCAAAGCGACGAACTGCGTCAGGGTTAGATCCATTTGATTTTTCTTTCTGAATTGCAATTCATTTTTTAAATTCATCAGGGATAAAGGACTTTACTAATTGGCCAACAATACCACAAATATTTATCAACGGTGAGTTTGTTGGTGGATGTGATATTGTCCTTCAAATGCACCAAAGCGGTGATCTGATTGAGGAGCTCAAGAAAGTCGGCATTACGAGTTTACTTCTGCAAGAAGCAGAAAAAAAAAATGATGAAAAGAAGTAGATGATACTATACGTATATTATATATATGTTAGAGCTTTATTTTGTTGAATGAATAAATTTATAAATTAGTTTGTAATCACTTTTTCTCGGACAACAATTGGAGAAGTCGTGCCTCGATATCTGTTAAGCAGGTGATTGCCAATATGGACTTGCATTCCTCACGAAATCCATGATTATTGGAAGTTTTGATAATTTTGCCAATTGATTTTGCCACAGACTTGTAGTATTTCAATTGATTCTTGCTGCGTTCCGTGTGAGTAGTCTTCCACTTACCCATTTTTGTTCCGAACCGAAGTACACTTACCACTTTAATGATTTGAAAACAGCAAAAGAAATAGGGTGCAGTTATATGGATAACGTTAACTTTGGAGGATATCAGTGAAGTGTTTGTTTTTTCTTACATGAAACCACTTCCGGTTTCACAGGATGTAACTAAATTAGAGTCGTACCTCCATAAGTCGTGGCATCACTTTAACAAATAACACTTGTCTACAAATTATTATTATTTTTATTAACACGATATTTTTCCTTGAGTATTTAGGGTCTGGAAAGCCTTTTGTAAGTGTGAAACAGTAGTCAGCCAGCATACCAGGACTCCATTTGCACTGGTAAGGCTTTTCCATGCTACAAATGTCGTGCTGAAACTTCTGGTCGTCTCCGTGGCTGACCGCTCTTGAGTTCAATGAAATTAAATCCAGATCCAGATGGAAATGTGGGAAGTACATTTTGATAAAACTGTTGGGAATCGGTCTGTTTGCATATGGGAGACAAGGGTGCGATGAAATCATCGTAGATTTTTAAAAGAAACTCTCACACCCATAACAAAAATTGTAAATCAATGAGTTATTCGGTATGTTTTCAGACTTATATGGCTCTATCAGAATCACAAAAATAAAAATCCACGATTATCCCGCCACGAAGCCAGTAAGCAGCCTGCAGTCTCTCCTAGTGTTTGACAGCAGGAAAGCCGCTGACCTCTTAGAGACGTCGGGCAACATTAGTTTGGTTTGCCGGCAAAGTCGCCTGTCCGCAGCGACGTGGAAGATTAGCGGCACCGCTAGTCCGTCCTGGATCAGACCTTTCATACCTAGATAGAGGAACAAAGCCGTCAAAGCGTACTCTCTCATGATCCATATAATTGGGGTAGTAAGCCCCGGAGATCTTGTTGTTCCATGAGCTCATTGCTCTTGCAATGTGTCTTCGAGTCAACTTGATGACGAAATTGTCCACTCTTATGAGGTTCGCCCTATTGTATAAGACCTCGTTAGGATAGAATTTTATGTACTCAGACTCCTCTAAGGCAAGTCCTCTCAAACACCTGAATCTTTTCTAATAAACTTGCTCTTACGTGGAACCACACGGGACATCCAAATACAAGCATAGCCCGGATAAGGGTCATGTAGCAGACCACCTTCACCCTCGCATCGACTTGGCTGCTATAAAACAGTCTCTTTATAAGGGCAAAAGCACGTTTGGCTCTGGCCAGAGCAACATCTGCATGTTTGTTAAAATATAGATATTGATCTAGCCAAATCCCAAGGTATCTGACTACATTTCGGCAGGCAAGTGGCTGTCCGTGTTGTCCGACGATAGAAAACTTACGCCAATTCTTTCTGTTATCCCTAGAGGCCCCAAACAAAGGCGTCCTAAACAGAATGGTTTCCGACTTCTGAAAGTTGATTTTCGTTTTCGCTTAATTTTGTCGAAGTCAGGTTTCAAAAGTGTATTAATAGCCTTAATCTTTGGACCCGAAGTGTACGCGATTGAGTCGTCTGCGTACGCTATGCCATGGTAAAGTGAATAAATTTGTAATTACTAAAAAGCTTTATTTATAATTTGTAGCCTATAATTCAATGCACATTTTAGAAAGATGTGTAAAGTGTTCCAGTTTGCGCCGTTTAGGATGTCTGTGATCTCATTTAGTGATAGGACATTTTTTCGCCAAAAGGATCTCCTGATTGAATTTAATATGGGACACGTTCCAATAAAATGTCGGACATCCTTCTTCGTTCCCAGGTTGCACAGTGTACATTCGTCTCCTCCGTTGTTTCTGTATGGCATATAGTTCAGGTGCAAAAGTTCACCTCTGGCTTTGAATATTGTTGAGATGGACTCTACGCTGTTCCGGTCATTAAAGTAGCTGTTTTCCCCAAGTTCATGCTGTAGTATTCTGTACGTGGATCTTGATTGGCTTGGTTGACTTTACGTCTCGAAAAGCTCCCGTGTGGATTTTTTTAAGCATTTCGTTCAGTATGCTCTCCCAGTTTGTTTCATTTCCGATTAGTTGTGTTCTTGGCTGAGCCTTGACCATTCCGCAAAGAAATTAAGGTTTCGGTTTTTAAGATACATAGCAACCTTGTGGGGAAGACGATGACTTGGTTGAGCAAAAACTTTTCTGATATAGAGGAAGTGCAGTCTAAGCGTTAAGATATGTAGCGTTGGTAGTCCAGTTTCCAGATGTAACATGTAAGTTGGTGTATTTCATTCAGCCTAAACAGTTTATTAAGGAAGTATCTTTGGAGTTTTTCTACCTCTTCAAAATGCCAAACCCCCCACACATGTGCTGCATAGTACATTATTGACCTCGAAATCTTGTACTTCACACTTGGTGCAACATTCTTTTTCCCAAGAATTCCTTTCCTGTTGCAATTAATCGCTCGTTTAGATTCTTTCAGTTTCTCTAGCAGGTGTTTTTTAAAGGATGCCTGTGAAGAGACCAAAACTCAGAGGTATTTGTATTCCTTGATTATATCCAGTTCCACGTTCTGCCAAGTCCATTTTTCATTCCTTGCGTGACGCCCCCCATTCCGAAAAATCAAGACTTTGGATTTGCTGGTATTAACTTGAAGGTTTCACATACGGCAATACTGTTTCAGCTTGTTAATCATAATTTGGAGCATGTTTAGGATTTCTACGATGTCGTCGGCGTTGAATAAGAGTTTTATAGGAAATCCCTCAAGAGGCAACCCGCCCGGAAGAAATTCAACTAGATCATCCCTAAATATTGAAAACAGAAGAGGACTCTGGAGACATCCTTGCTTTACTCCAGAGTTTGTTTGGAACCGATTAGACAAGATATTCCCGTCCCATACCGCCGCTGTATTGCTTTCGTAAAATTGTTGCAGGACCTTTGTTGAGACTCCTATGTTGCTGAGTTTTAAGAAATAGTGATCTTCTATCGATGGAGTCAAACGTCGCCTTAAAGTCTACAAAAAAAGCGTATAGTTTTTTCCATGTTGTTAAGACTTCCAAGATGACTCCGGTAAAATTTTGGTAACAGTATTTAGAAACGAAATCCCTCTATAGTTGGATGGATCATTTGGATCTGCTTTCTTTAGAATCGGAAAAATTATACTTTTTTTGAAAGCTTCTGGAACTTCGCCGGTTGTAAATATATAATTGTAGTTTCCGTGAGCTTCTGCAATTTTTCGAAGTATTCTGCCAGAGAAGTCGCTTCAACCTTGATCCCTTAGGCGAATAACGTACCGCTCAATGCTTTAGCCAATTTCCAAAAGGACTTGCTGTCTTTGGTGTGCGCAAGTTTTAGCGACAAATTATTTATGTAGACTTTTTGTTTTTCTTGGCATATGATTTTAAAGCTTAATGGTACATACGTTTTATGTGGTCGGTGCCTATGCGTCTTAGCAGACGAAGGTAGATGAAAGATTTTTTTCTCACTTTTTCACATTCCCAATCATACCAGGGCTGCCCTCCTGGTCTTTTAGTTTCTGTTTGCAAGGTTTTAGCTGCGTTCAAGATGCAGTTCGTGAGGATTTCCGTACCTCTAGCAGATAGAAGTTCGTTATTTTCTATATTATTGATTTCCAGAGTAAGATTCGCTTTGTACCTTTCTAAGATTCCGTCTTTCCAGTGTAGTTTTGGAAGAAGGCAATTTTTGCTGAACTTTGGTATTGGTTTGACGCAAATTTAACTCTACTTTGACTGATATTGGTAGGCGGTCTGAGTATGTTGATTCGGAAACTTCTAGGTCTGTTGCATACTTAAGCCAGTTCCCCTACAACAGACAGTAATCAATTGTTGAGCATGCGGTACCTCTCAAGAAAGTTAAATTTCCTTGTTGATCACTATTGGTTCGTCCATTAAGTAAAGAGAGGCCTATAGTTTCGTACATTTCGATGATTTTTTTCCCGTTTGCATCGGTAACTGCATCCGTTGACTTTCTCACTTCTCTCAACGATCCTTGCAGCAGCTCTGGTTCAACATTTAGTATTTGATCATTCCCCACTCTTCTATTGAAGTCTCCAATGACCAGAATATCTGTCTCCAGCAGAAAATTGTACAAACTCGTGAAATCGTTCATCCAATTGTTGCAATTGATGTAAGTTGGAATAATGTACAATTTTAGGTTTCCAGCTTCAACCTTTACTAAGTGTCTGTCGAACTTTTTTATAAAGCAGCATCCGATCTTTGTTCCTAAAGCTTTTTTTATTCCGAACAAACACCCGCCGCTGGCACTGCCATGTATAGAAGTTCTTACTGCTGAAATCCAAAGAAGAGAGTGATGATTGAAATAAGACTCGAAGCGTTCCATATTTTTGTCCACGAACGTTTCAATAAGTAAAAATATATCGTAGTTATTTATAAAATTAAAAAAATCACTAAATAGCAATTTATTACCTAGACCTGCTATGTTAAACGAAAGAATATTAAAAGAAACATTGCTTAAATTAGCTAAACTATTTGAACAGCTGACGGCATTACAATTAAAAGCGCTGTGTTCGCTCATTTCTCAGAGTTTGAGAGCCACCGGCTGCCCCAACATCTGGAGCATTTGACATTTCATCACCGCGTAGTAAGCCGTCGAGGAATGTCATTCCGCCTGCTTCGTCACATGCCAAGTTCTTGTTTACATCGAAGTAAAATGTGTGGTTTTCAATTTTCAGCTTGTCTCCTCGCAATTACAGGCCTATTTCCTTACTTCCAATATTCTCGAAAGTTTTT
Organism: Volucella zonaria; assembly: GCA_963966105.1. Lineage (NCBI taxonomy): Eukaryota > Metazoa > Arthropoda > Insecta > Diptera > Syrphidae > Volucella > Volucella zonaria. The sequence goes on along the minus strand of OZ014532.1, from coordinate 19,493,647 downwards.
GAAAAAGCATTAAAGATAAGAATGGCCAAGTTTTTAGAAAAAAATAAATTCTTTAGTGATTGCCAATTTGGTTTTCGATCAGGTCGTTCCACCGAGAGTGCATTATTAAATTTTTGTTCTGATATCTACAATAGCTTCAATAATAAATACCATACTGCTGCACTCTTTGTGGATATAACAAAAGAATTCGATACGGTGGATCATACTATACTCTTAGATAAGTTGTTCAAATGTGGTTTTAGGGGTAAATTTCATAACTGGCTTCATTCATATCTATCGAATAGATCTCAAAGAGTGAAACTTGATGAGGTGTTAAGTTCTCATAGAACTGTATCTATAGGTGTTCCACAGGGTTCCGTGCTATGTCCATTATTGTTTTTAATCTTTATTAATTCTCTCTTTGGGCAAAACTACTCGTATCATAGTAAACTTACAGCTTTTGCTGATGATATGACATGTGCTTTTACTAGTGCTTCTGTTTTGAATCTTTTCTCAGATATCAATCATGACCTTAAAGTTCTTAGCCATTGGTTCAAAATCCACAAAATGGTCATAAGTGACAAAACCAAGATTATGTTTTTTAGTCCTAATGGCAAAAAAGTAGACTATGGATCTTTCTCTTTTCACTGTGGGAACTGCCCGAGATTTAAACATAGTGTGGCTACTTGCAGCTTAAATAACAATACTCAGACTTTTTTCGATCAACTTTCGTGTTTTTGTATTGATCAGGTAAGAGAATTTAAGTACCTTGGTGTTACTCTGGACTGGATGATGAATTGGTCTGCCCACTCGAATGCACTCAAAAAATATCTTCTGTCAACTACTAGGCAATTCTATTTTTTAAAATCCTATTGCTCACAGGATCTTCTAAAGAGCATTTGTTATGGCTTAATACATTCAAAGCTCGAATATGGCTTAGTTGTTTGGGGTGGCACTCATTACAACAAAATCTTCCCTCTTCTTTTGTCTCAAAAACATGTTATTAGATGTCATGTCGACGATATGACAGCTTTTCGTTATTTAAAAGTCTCAATATTCTACCCTTGAAACATTTATTTTGTTGTAAAGTTTTAAAAATATTTTTTGAGAGATCGGGATGTTCATTAAATATGATCAATTCTAATTACCGACTTAGAGTAAATGAACAAAATCTTGTGCTAGTTCCTTACCACAATCTGCAAATATTTTTTAAATTTTTTTCTTCAATTGCTCCAAGACTTTTTAATAATGAATCCATTTTCCTCAAGAAAGTCAAATCTTGGCTGTTAGAGTTCAATCACAAAGATATTCTTGACCTGCTTCGTGTTTTGTTTTAGTAACATTCTTAATTTACATTTGTGTCATAAAGCTTTTAATGACCCCACTCATTCTGTTTATTAATTTTTTGTTTTATATATTTTTTTTTTATCAACTTTTTTGTTTTTTCTACCTGTTTTCGCCTATAGTTCCTTATGAGCTATAGATTAAAGATTTTTTTCTTTTTATTGATATTGATTGATTGTTATATGTACGTATAAATAAATAAAATAAATAAATAAATAAATAAATAAATAATTGTGTGCTAATTTTCGGGTGTTTTGTGATTATCTCTCTTTAAGTTTCAAAGCATGTCTTCTTCTTTCGCGCGCAGCGATCGGGTAATCTCTGTGCAACGAGATTCCTGTGCCTCTAAGCTTTGTTCCTGCCTGTAGAATTCGGCCAACGTCTTCCCTAGATTTGAGTTCCGCGATGATATTTTCGGTGCTGTCTTTGGTGGGCTTAATTGGCCCCGCAGATGTTATTATTTCCGCGTTTTGCTTCACAAAAGATTTATTACGAGTTCCTTTAACTCTAAAATATTCTAAATGTTCATCGACATCGACCCAGTCTATAGATGCATAAGCTAATTGGGGCAATTGAGCCAAGGAACAACGATACTGTTGTTGAATACAAGTCTATGAATACGTCACATAGGAACAGTGTAACCGATGAGGTTATTGCATAAGTTAAAGATGACTTTAACCACGTTGAAGTACGCGGCAACTGGAGGCGATTAGCAAAGCTGCATAAGTAAGTAGGTAGTATCTAGGTATCTAATTAATCTATCAAATCAATGGATATTGACATGAGAACTGTGTCGAGCTTCAATTTCCAACCTTAATTCTGGAGCTGGCATTAACGAGGATCATGATTTCGACTTTTTTCTTCTTTTCATAATGCAAAATGAAGCAACTACAACAATAAGTTAATTTCCAGTATTAAGTTACGAATAACAAAAATCTAAATTGAAAATGTTGGCAAGGAATGCAATTTGTTAGGCCATTTGGGACATGACATTAAAAAGCTCATTCTTCAGAAAATACGTACATAACACACATACGTTAGTAAATATTATTTTTTGTTTTTTATTTTTTTAATTATTTGCTTTTCTTTTCGAGAAGTTTCGCTCTGTAATACTTAGTTGTTAGTCAAAACCAATATTCTTTTATAATTCATGTTTCTTGTGGCTTTTTAAGGAAGAAATGTTAAAAATAAATTTGATCAGTTTTATATATATTTTTTTAACAAGCACATTTAAATATAAGTTTTTGTTTTATTTTTGTTTTTTTTTTTGTTTAACTACGTTTTATATATGTATAGAATAGAATGTTTTTGTTTTTAACATTTGGTGAGCTAGTGGGAGCGTCTTTTGTTTTAGTAGTAACAATAAAGTGCGGATTAAGGCGGAATTAAATATAAATGATTTTTGTTTTCGTATAAATATATATATGATTTATTTATAGAATTTATATCCTTTATATATGAAAATTACATTTTCACCATAATCTCTACTCTACATACAGTACACAGTTATTGTTTTTTATTCTTTTGTTTTATTTGAGAAGTTCATTTTATACTGTTTAAAAACAATCCAATTCGATTTTAGTTGTATTTATTTTTTAGCTTGTCTCAAATTGCTTTTATTATTATTATCTTTTGTTGTTGGTTTCTGTCATGAAACAAACGAGTTGAATATTTTTATTTTTGTAACATCGTAACCTCTAAATAGTAGAGCAGGCTAATCAAGGAAAGAAGCACTTTGTTTTAGATAAAGTACAATATTTCACCAATTTTCGCAAAATTTACTTTATGAATAGCAAAGTCAATAGGCGCGATTAAAATACGGATACGATGTTACCAATGAACACCAAAAGACGATTGCCAATTTATAAAAATTAAGTAAAATAAAGAAAAATATAATTATCTTAAAAATAAATGTTACTACGATCACAAATAAAGTAAAACTGTTAGCAACTATGGATGGAACTAGCTTTATAAATATATTCGAGTATTATACATACACAGTGAAATTAGAAATATATAATTTTATGAGAGTTCCTTTTGTTATTGGCCTGATACCGAAATGGAAAAAAAACCGATTAACATTAAAGTGGCATGGAAAACATCAATGATATTATCCTTCTGGGGGAGAACTGTTTTGAGATTCATACAGTCCTTAGTACTTTGTCATTCACATAGAAAAATCGGGATATTAGGAAGACTTTCTTGAAATGTTCCTACGCACCTAGGGGCTATGATAAATTTATTCTACAACACACAAATACTCGCATTACTAAAATTTAAAAAAGACAAAAAAACACTTGTTTAGGTGCGCTGCGCCCTAATACCATATATCAGGCTAGTGTAAACTAAACTGTAATAAAAGGGGTTTCAGCATTAAGCCCATGCAACTTTAAAATTGTACTCAAAAACCTCAACTAGTAGCGGATTTGCAAGAAAACATGAACTGCACTACATGACCACACAGTAAAGTCATATACACATAACTATATGTAAATATCTTATATGAAACTAAGTCGCACCTAAACATGAAACAAAAAACACGGTTACGTCAAAGAAGACCAACATTTACTCGTATAATATTAAAGCTGCTATTTATGTCAGATCATGTCAAGTTTCGGATTCTTCGTCGCAAGATTAACGTACTGCACCGACACAAAAGTAGACTGTGTTGTCAAGACTAATTACCTTGCACAGTTTATTGACAGACATAACCCGAAGATCATGACATTGAAGTCGTCGATCAAAAACCTCTAAATGTTAGTAAAAGAAAATTGTAGAAATTCTGTAAGTTTGAATTGGATTAATAAAATTCGGGCAATAAACACCAGCAACCCGAATATGTTCCCGCAAATAAATAAAATATTTCGGAGAAACGATCAAAACGACCTTTCGTGCCTTAAAATCGCCCGAACGACAGACAACGAAAACACACATAGGCATAGATCCAAATGAGGCCTTTCATGATGACAAGTTCTTTGTGATCGAGAATCCGGAGGAGAAGGTAGGGACTATAGAAGCGACTTTTCAGGGTGTACAAGGCAACTGGAATTGGCTGGAACCATGATCTGGAAAATCGAGTCCCTGTGCACAATTTCTAGCTTCGAAATGAAATAGTGAACTGGCGATTCGAGAGCTCGCTTTTCATCCAATTCAGTGATGAATGTGGCAAATAATGCCATCGCCAATGAGAAGGTACTACCCCTATTAATTTCGAAGGAAGAGCTTTAAACGATGAGGAGTAAGAAATCAGTGGGAGCCGATGGAATACCGAAGATTGTGCTTCGACATTTCACACTAGAATCGGTGGATAGTTATACCACCCTGTTTAATAATACAATGTATAATTCCCATTATCCAGCGCATTAGAAAATGTTGGTGGTGCAGCCCATCCCCAAAAGGGATAAAGACACTTCCAATCCGGCGAATCTTCGGTCGATCATTCTTCATTCAAACATCAGTAACGTTTTAGAAAACTTGATCAATAGAGTCCTGACTAAGTGGGTTGAGGACAAAAATATAGTTCCGGATAACCAATTCGGTTTCAAGGCGGGGCTGTCAAGGATGTCATTCACGCCGCGTGTAAACTGGTTTTTGATATCCAATGGAACAAAGGCGAGAACCAGTGCACTGGTGCCTGCCTGATTGACTTGGAAAAGCCTTCGATACCGTATGGTTAGAGGTGCAGATAGACAGTTCAGCGTGAAAATGGCGATGTGACTTCGGCTGAAACTTTTCACAATAAAAACGGTTTGCAACAATGTGCGACAAATTCGGCGATTCTATTCAACATTTAGGCAAGTGATCTGATAGGTTCACTTCATCATCCCATAGCGCACGCAGACGACATAATCGCGTACAGATCAGGTCCAAAGATCGAGGTCATTAATATACATACAATACTTTTCGTTTGTAGGACAGCACGGGCAGCCACTTGTTTGTCGATACCTTGGGATCTGGCTAGATCAATATCTACAATATATTTTAACAACCATATGGATGTTACTCTGGCCGGAACCAAAGGTACTTTTGCCCTTACAAAGAGACTATTTTATAGCAGCCAACTCGATGCGAGGGTGAAGGTGATCTGCTACATAGCTTTTATACGGCCTATGCTTGTATTTGGATGTCACGTATGGTTCGACGTGCGAGCAAGTTTATTGGAAAAGATCAGGTGTTTGAGAAGGCTTGCCTCAGAGCTTGCCTTTGGTTATACAGAACATCAGACTCTGAGAACATAAAATTCTATCGGAATGAGTTTTTGTACAACAGGGTGAGTGGACAATTTCGTTATTAATTTAACTCGCAGGCGTATTTTTCAAATAGGAATGACCTAGTCGAACAACCTGGTTTAGGGCCTTTACTACCTCAATTATATGTATCATGAGAGAGTACGCTTAGACGGCTGTATCCCTCCAGAAGCGTTCCTCTACCTCGATATGAAAGGTATGTTCCAGGACAGACGATGCCGCTAATCTTCTATTCGCTCGAACAGCCCCGAACAGGCAACTCAACTACGACAGAGATGTAGCATGTGGCAGTGCAGAGCGTCTCCAGCTCAATAGGGCGGTAGGGAGCCACATTTTGCCGCATTGCAGAGCTTTGCAGTTTTACTATACGCGAAAATAACAGAAATCATTATTGATGACGACATCACCATTCGGTCTGGCATCGAATGTTATAATGTTCATTCGGCGTGTTTGAATTTTTTCTCGGGTTTCCTTTTTTTTTTTTAAATTGGCGCGCACAAGAGATTTCGTGTACCCTTAAGATGTTCGCACATAGCGCGGGCGAAAGGAAGTTAGGGAGGGAAAAAAGAGAGATACCGATGTGCGTTGGTTTCAAATGTTTGCAAGCTATAGTGGGTAGGAAATAAATAGCTCGGCAAGGTATTCCATAAGAGAGCTGTACGGCTTAGGAAGGAATCACGATATTTCAAAGTACGTCCGAAGGTAGGCTTGAGGGTATACTGATGATCATTCACAGCAAGGCCGGTGTTACGGCTAAAAGTTTGAAGGGCGGAATGCTATTGGCAATTTCGGTGGAGCACTGGTGGTGAAAATAAAGATAAATCAGGGTGAGCCAGGAGATGTTACGTCGCTCATCCAGGGTGTCGAATGACAGTGTAATATTGACATTACCTATGAGTTTTATTGTACGATTTTGGATCCTAACCAGATGTGGGTATTGTACTCCTTAAGAAAACCTAGACATTTCACAGCATTTTTGGCGACATCGAATATGTAATCGTTTCAACGTAAGTTGTCATGGAATGTGAAGTTTTAAGAGACGAAACATTAATTTGGAAGCATTAAATTCCGCTCTGTTGATGGCTCCCCAATTAGTTATATCGGAATATCGGAATTTGATGTCCTTAATATACGCTGTCGTTCCCGTTCTACAGCCGAAGAACATTGACGTGAATCCGGGAACGAATATGGGAAGCAGAGAGTACTGTCGTCAGCAAAGGAATATATTGGATTAGAATTGGCAGAAAAGAGATCATTGATAAAAATTAAAAAGAGTGTCGGAAACAGAACGGAGCCCTGAGGCACACCAGCATTTATTTTCTGAATATTAGACTGGAAACCAACCAAACCAGCCTGACGTCAAACTTGGTCAAATGCGTCAGAAATATCCAGTGTAACTAACTTGCTTTCGCCAGATTGATTTACGCTTTGGTTCCACTTTTCGGTGAGACAAGCCATCAAATCACCAGTCGACCTGTTGCTACGAAAACCGTACTACCGGTCATTGCGAAGTTTTCGTGTTTCGAGATATTTCATAAGCTGACGGTTTATCAGCGTTTCCATGATCTTACAATAGAAAGAAGGGACGTAAGTGCAATGCGTCTGTAGGAGGAAAGAGAAGATGATTCGCCTCTTTTAGGGACAGGCTGGACAAATGCTGTTTTCCATCTGCTCGGAAAGAGTCCTAAAGAGTAGGATTGATGAAAAAGCTTACGCAATGGTTTTGCCAGCGCGGAAGAAGACCTCTTCAGAAAACGAGGAGATATACCATCTGGACCAGCGGATTTGTGTATGTTATTGCGAGTGCGAAAGTGGATTCGTCCCATTGAAGATTCAATGCACTGAAGTGTAGTCAGAGATAAGGCACATCTGGAGTGTTGAGCTGGCTGCAAATTAGCAAACAGATTGGTCCTGTTCAAAGAGCCGACAGCTGGAATATCATTGTAAATGAGCGTTGAAATGGAGGATGAGGCAGAATTTTTAATGTTCTTGACGAACTTTGCAGTATTTTTTGCCTGCCTTTTCTTTCTTCATCCGATGAGGGATAAAGGATCTCATTGCAAAAATTAGTGTCAGTTATCATATCAGCAGTTGCATCCACGTCTTTATCGAGGAAACATAACGACCTGTTAAAATTCCTAATGAAGTTGTGAAGTTCCTTCGAATTGGCTTTCTCGTATTGCCATACGGCTTTTTTTTGCTCTACCTGTGTGGTCAGTATACGAGAAATTAACTGATATGACATAATAGTCCGACAAGCCAAGAAAGCAGTTGATCTGCTTACCAAGGTGAGAAGTTAAAAATAAGTCCAGAGTGTTGGTGGCATTAGTATCAACGTCTGGTATTCGTGTGGGCTCATTTACAGGCTGGGTCAAGTTGTTTTCCGCAGCGAAGATCTCAACACACCGTCCTTCGGGTGTTGTCTGTCCAGCATGCCGAATCCACCCAGAATTGTGTATATTGAAATCGCCGGAACAACGATTTCAACATGCGGATACCGGGATACAATTCTTTGTATGGAGTCAGATACCGCATCAAACTAGTTAAAGGTCGAATGCTGTTCAGTTTGGAGCTTTTGTAAAGAAAGCAGTAGTGGATAATTTGCTTATTGAGATGGAATTCTAACCACATGAAGTTGAATTCCGGATCAGTGCGATCTGAGAAGTGTGGGCGGGGGTCTACCTGTGTTTCACTAAGTGTAAAAAAAAAAGGGTTTGTATTTACTGACTTGGACGTATGCAGAAAAGTGATTTTTAGTCCGCGTATATATGCTGTCTGCTCTAAATTCGCTAGCCATTGTTAAAAGCAAACGAAAAGAGCACCGACATCGACCGACGACACTAAGCAAGGGTGGGAAGCGAAAATTCAAACGTTGATTTACCTAATCAAATTGTTGTAGGTGTTATGCCCTTACAACAATAAGAAACTGTGTGGTACCAAATTCACACTCTTAACCAGCTATCCATCGATTGTTACATGCACTCAGTCACTGTTTTTCCTGTATGGTAGTGTTGTACTGCAACTGCAGTGACTGGGAGCAAGGAACAGCACTTAGACCAAGGGCAGGAGGTGTAGGATGCCCACACTATGATTTCTATTTTTTTGATTCACTGCACCAAACGATGTTATTTTTTGTTTTGTTTTGCACTGCGATTTGTTTTTTTTTTTGTGTGTTTGGTGTTTCTGCACTCGATCGCGGTATGTTGGAATATCCTGTTTTATTGTTTGCACAGGCAGTGAGTTTCATGAGTGCACTGGTGACACGTGTGGCCTCGTCGGAGGTCAGCTCAATACCGGCGGATTGGCATACACGATGAATATTCTCTCCCCTTAAAAACTCAAGTAAAACCAGGCTTTTGCTTTTGGGTCTGTAGTAAATGAAGGATTTCATGGTAAAGGGGATTTTAATTGTAAACATATTTGCATTAATATTCGTATATAGGTACAATACATTGTTGTTAAGGTAGCATATGGACCAGTTAAAGTTTCTAAGGACAGCCTTTCTAGGGATTTTTTTCCTCAATTGAGCACATACTTAATTGTATATTAGAATTTAGCTTGAATGATGTCCGACGAACCCAGAAAAGACAAGCAATCAGTGGTATTCTTAATTTATTTATTTATTTTTCGTTTTTGCGATGTAACAGAAAAATGCTTGGGAAAGTACAGGGAGCGTTTTATGATTTGTTTGGTAGTCACTTTCAGTTTATATTTGAAATTCTTGAGGAATGGCCGATAATAATTTAATATGTAGCATTCAACGCCCCGAAAACGTATTGAAGTTATTAAAACGTGCGAAGAAAATTGCGCGTTTTTTGTGGTTTATACATGTGGCAAGTAAGGCAACCATTCACTGTGTAATGAATAGTCTTGAAGTAAAGCAATATCTGAGCGATAATGACACCACTCCTTACGCAAAGAAATACTTATGAAGTGAGGCAGAGTGTGACCGTCGCTGCACCTTCTTCTCATGCTTTAAAACTACAGCATGTTGTTGGGGCACTCAATACACCATAGTTAATGGCGATTGGTCACTTCAGGCGATTATCAAAAAGGAATTTACAAGTAACAGTCAAACAAAACCTGTCTGTAATATTGTATTTTCTAATTTATATTACATGATCGATATTAGCAAGCATTTCAAAGCTATGGTGTTGCGGATAGGAACTTCATACAAACTAGACTGTGTGCAGATGGTAAATAAAATTGTGTGATTTACTCATTAAGTAAAAGCAAAGACCATATAATACCAAGATAGTGCAACTGGCACTTAAAAATGATGAAAAGTAAAGAGCTCACCCTGGCACGGGCAGTCGGAAACAAAAGGTGATCATTTCCAAGAGAGGAAAGCTTTTTCCCTTTTTTTCAGATAGTGTGTACACCCTGAATGACTCAAACTGCGACCGACTTCAGACTGCTACAATTTCCCAACCGTTCATGGCAGTGAGCTCAAATTTTGACACATGACAGATAATTTTATTATTTACAAGCCTTTTAAACAATTTGCGTCTCAGTTGTGTTGAAAAATTTTTATCCGCGATGGAATTCAAACGTGATAGTGTGATTGCTTTATATTTGGCTGGAAAACCACAAGCAGTTATCGTTAGAGCCCTCCAGCACCACAATGTGAATAAATTATTTGTGTCTGGAACCATAGCTCGTTACGGTGATATTGGCAGCGTGGAGGTGGTCATAAAAAAAACAGCAGCATCGGCAGAAATGGTTCGGAAAGTGAAGGCTCGAATTGAGCGAAATTCGCGTAAAAGTGGGAGAAAAATGGCTCGTGAGCTCAACATATCGTTGGAACGGATGCAACACATACTGAAAAATGAGTTTGGGCTCAAGCCATTGAAGTTCCAAAAAGCAAACGACTTACACCCCAAAGTTAGACTCGAAAGAGCGAAGGAGTTGCTACGCTTGCACGAAAGTGGTGAGTTGCTGAATTTGGTTTTTTCCGATGAGTCGCCATTTGTTATCGAGCAATATGTCAACAAACAAAATGACTGAGTTTACTTGCCAGAGAGGTCCTTCAAAAATTTACACCTTCGGACGGCCACCAGAAAGCAGGTAGCACCGATGGTGATGATTTGGGCTGCCAAAACCGTCGATGGTCGCTCTCCGATCTTATTTTTGGACCGTGGCGTCAAAATTAATGCGATCGTATACCGTGAAACCGTCTTAGAGGCAGTATTGAAGCCTTGGGCAAACAATCATTTCAGTCGGAGACCGTGGACATTTCAACAAGACTCGGCACCGGCTCACAAAGCGCGCGTTAACTAAGATTGGTTAAAAAACAATGTTCCACACTTCATTTCTTCGACACAATGGATTGCAAATTCTCTGGATGCAAATCCGTTGGATTTCTCTGTCTGGGGTATTTTGAAGGCGAAGGTTGGCACTAAAAAATACCAAAGTTTGGATCACCTCAAACAAGCACTTCGCCGGGAATGAGCCAAAATACCGCAGAGCCACTTGCGTGCAGCGTGCGATGCTTTCTTCGGCCGTCTCAAGGCCATTATTCGCGCCAAAGGTGGACATATTGAAAACTACTAATATAATTTGAAAATTGATGTATTTTCCAACATTTTTTGCTTTGGCACAATAAAATTTATCAAAAAATGAAAAAGTTAAATCATTTTAAAAAGTTGGAGTTCGAGTCATTCACCCTGTATTATCATTTGCATTATTACTTATTGTATTACGTTTGAGGTGCCAGAAGGACAGATTTGGCGGGAGGCATCAATATTAAAGAACCAAAAGAAAATATTTTAATTTGTGATCGCCATTTTGATCCTAATGTCTTGGGTAAAAGAAGATTTAAATCTGGAGCTATTCCCACACTTTTTCTTGGCAATTTTCTCTGATGAGGATTGCTTAAATGATGAATTATCTACTTTACAGCTCCCCGCAAAAAGAAGGTACTCTTAAAGCAGTGGTTGCTTAGAAGCTAAATGTTCCAATTGTAAAAAGTATGTTAAATTGACGGACTATTATCGGAAAAAAAATTATATTCATACAAAAACGAAATTTTAGACTAAAAACCACGGTGAACCACTTGAAGAAAGAAATTAAGAGAAAAAGGGAATCAGATGAGACTAGTAGAAAAAACTCTGATATAATAAATATTGCGTCTTGCAATATAAGCGAGGAATCAAAATTTTTTTATAGATACCTGTTAAGCAGCCGTCCAAAAATGTTTACCGAAAAAGAAAGGTGGTTCGTACAAAATATATTTTTTGTATCTCAATCAGCATATTTATTTTTGAGAAATAAATTGCATCTGAATTTGCCTCATATAAGTACTATTAATCGTTGGGCTCCAGTCAAATGCCTTCAGCCAGGATCAAAAAATTTTGCATTTGACGATTTAAGAAAAGAATGTTCCCTTTTGGAAGATCGGGATAGGAGAAATGTTATATTAATTTTTGATGACATCGTAATACGCAGGGAACTACGGTACAATCCACAATTGGATTTAGTAGATGGTTTTGAAGATTTGGGTTTTCTCAGAAATAAACAAATTGGAAAACAAGTTTGATTTTTAGGGGATTGATCAATAATTTCAAATACGTGCTAAATTATTTTGTATCCAAAAGTAGGTTATCTGAAGAGCCTTTAATAGTTAAAGAAAATATAAGTATTCTTTCCGAAATTGGCATAAATGCCCGAGCTATTACTTACGATTAAGTATTGTTTGTATGACTTTCCACATTTGATCAAGTTACTTAGAAATGGGTAATTAAAATCCAACCTAAGTACTTCTGATGGTGTTATTAGATTTAAAATTGTGGAGGAGCTATATGAACTTCAGAAAAGTGGAAAAACCAAAATGTGCGTGAAATTAAAGCGTTAACACATTTCGCCAAATAGTTTCGAAAAAAATGAGAGTAAAATTGGCTACTCAAGTTTTTAGTAGAACTACAAGCATCAATAAAAACAATCATGGAAACTTGTGGTTTTAAGCAAAGCTCTGCGGATATTGCACTTGCAACAGCCAATTTTATCTGTAAAGTGGACCAAATTTTCGACTGTATAAACAGTGCATCATTAAAGGGATATAATTTTTATAGGCCAGCTATTCAGATCAACAATGTACCACATAATTTCATTAAAAGTCTTGTAAAATACGTCGAAGGATGGTCTTTTATTAACAAGTCGAAACCAGTTTACTTCATAGATGGAATGAAGCAATCACTTAATGGTTTATTGCTTCTGGTTGAAGAAAACCTAAGGCCAGATTCCGATAATTTTTTTTTAATAACTAAGCGGCTCAATCAAGTTCCTTTAGAAAATTTGTTTTCCATTGTTCGACAAAAAGGTGGCAACAACAATAATCCTTCTTTGGCAGAATTTAATACAATCATAGCCAAAATCATTACAACAAATATAGCGCAAAGTAATTCACTGGCTAACTGCGAAGAAGATAGTGATATGATGCCTAATATAAAAATATCAAAGAAAAATTTAACAGATTTAAATGAGCTACCCGAACAACATTTGACGGAAGATGATACTGTAATGGATTTATATGAGGTATATCCTGAATATTTTATTGAAGACCATTTTAATAATGCTTCACAAATCAATATTGACCTTTTTGGGATACGTGGCATTCAAAGTACTACCAAAGATTGATTGCGATACTTGCAGTGTTAGTATCAGAAAAGTTGATGAAGTTTTATCGTGCCCATCCGAGTTGTTCATCTTCCAAAAAAAACTATAGAAATGATAGTAATTTTCTAAATTTAAATGCTCCGACAGATCTATTCTCTGGCGTTGGTAAGAAACACATCTTAATATTTCATTCTGTGTTTACTAACAGTCCTGAAATAGTTGGCATAAAGGCAAAAATTATTGCAAAATGATTGGTTTTACTTCGATAATTCATGCCTTGGGCATAAAATAAAAATTGCTGAATTTCTTATTTTAATTCTACTGCGAAAGCATTGCTCTTGGGCGGTTGAAAAAAATGAACGTAAGTGCAGTAAAAAGGTTCAAATTTTAACCGACTAGACTAAAAATAAATAAGTATGTACCAATTCAATTTCAACCTGTGTAAAGAAAAACAAAAGATACTGCAACATCACCGAAAATTAATCCTCAAAACATATATTGATATGCATGTACCTATGCACCGACTTATATATGTACATCCATACATACATACCTAACCGCACACAGAACGACACGAGTTTCTGCCGACCTTTTTTTACTCCCTTCTATTGTTTTGTCAAAGGGTATTCAATAAAAAAAAAAAAACAAAAACAACAAATACTTTAAAGCTCTGAGAGCGAATGAGCTATTGAGAGCAAAAATATTATGAAAAGCTCGGGGGTCGTATTATAGGACCCCCCGTACAAAAATTTCCGCAAAATATTTTTATGTGGCGTGCACTATCTTGGCATATGGTCTTTGGTAAAAGTCATTCGCTTCTCGCGCATACAATTTGGCAAGCTTTAGGATGTTTCAAATCCATGATATGAGTAATGACTAATTCGACCAGATCTTGGTATCGCTTTCGTTAGTAATGTTTTTATCAAAGCCAACCTGTCGATTTTTTTGGTGTTTGGTTATGAAATTTAGATGCGAATAGTGACAGAAATGACTCACAGATCGAGCGTGAAATAAGAAAATTCGACCCAATATATTAGGAAAGACAGCCAATTACGATTCAATAATCAGTATTGCTAACACAGCATTACCAAAAGGACGTGATAAATTTCATTGTTTTAATCTCACAGTGTTTGTTGTTACTCGTGTATCTCAGATTTTTCAATATATATAACTTTATACGTTTAAACAGCTGCGCTACACATGACATTTGTTAATTATTTGTTTTGCATTCTTCCACTTATTTAAGTTAGTTTTTTTTTTTTTTTCTTTAAATTGAGAAAAAGGATAATTCTATCTACTTCTATCACACATTTACAAAAATAACTATTTATCTCGCTAATTTTTGTTAAGTTTTGAATTTCTTTTTACCTTCCATTTGTTTGTATAATATTGTATCTTTTGTTTTATAATATATCATAGGTATCCAGTTTTTGTTTTTGTCAATATTATCATTTTATTTTTTTTATTTTTTTTTTTTTATTTTTAACTTACATATACGTTTGCTGGTTGCTTAAAAATGGAAAAATTTCGAACTGAAGTAAACCGGAAAAATGTACGCATATTGTTTTGTTTTGCGTTTTCTGTTTATATCATATATGTTTGCACAGTTATAATAATGTATATGTATATTTTTTTGTCTTTTTCTCCTTGCTTGTAAATATTAATTTGTTTTATGTTTTTTTATATCTTACAGTCTTTTTGCATTTTTTTTTTACACCTTAAATATTTTTGAAAATACTTATTTGTTTTTGTGTTTTTTTTTTGTAATAGTTATGTATGTATATTTAAATATTGTGTTGCAGGCAAGTAAATGAATGAAAAGTTTATATATGCATGTAGGTAAGTGTATATAATAATGTCTGGAGACTTAGAGTTAAACTTAAGTTATCAATTTTGTGTTTTTGTTAATGTTTTTGTTTTTGATTGCACGACGGTTTGCAACTAAACATTGCAAGATGGCATAAGCTTCGCTTGACTCTTTATGTGAAGATTCAAATAATTCTATAGTTAAACCTAGACTTGTTTATTTTAATCGTCGTCTGATAGATTGGAGCTTGTCAGGAGAGTTGTGTTATCCTCACCAGCGTCTTCAATATCCTGCAAAAAGTAAACACCGTCAGACAGTAATCAAAAGTGGCTAAAAACAAATTTCTTTATCTCAAAAAAATAAAAATCTGTGCATGCACTTCAGGGTTATTCTCAGTACACCTATACGTATATCATTGAAAAAGTTAAAATAATTTTCTTGCCCAGTAAAATTAATTTTCTATAAGACTTTGCTCAATTTAATTCGTTAAAAGAATGATTTTGTTATGATTTAACTCGCAAGTCAACAAATTTTGAACAAGAACTCAACCCCGCTAAAACAAAATAAATATGATGACGAGGTTTTGTGATTCGCATTATGCCAATTCTGTCTTTAGTTGTGCATCAAAATGGTCGTCATGTTGACCAAGATTATCCTGTAACACTCTTATAAGCATGTGCATAACGCAGATTTTAAAATTTTTGAAATTAAATGAAAGGGTATAAGTTATGCTCCTTACATAGTTAGAATTACGAGGCCAATTTCAAATAACACCAACTACCTTGTCGTGGTAGGAAAGCTTAAGAGTCAAAGGTGCTAAGATTCTAAATAGAACCAAAGTGAGACGCTGAATTAAGCTCCAAACACGTCTAAACTAAACGTAAAATGGTTAAAAGTGGATTATTCTCTTCTGTTGCAGTCATAGATCCTGTTGGAGCCGGGATCGGTATTCCCTACCGGGGCTTAAGTCACGGTACCGGATTACGCTCCGGGCCTGACTTGAAGAGGTAGACACCTTAGTGGGAGCGTTACGGTGGCTGTGGCTTAAATTTGAAATCGCCGGAAGGGTTTTCCAGTTGGTTTCGACCCGATATAGAGTTGCAATAAGTACTGGTTGCTATGATTGTAAAAGGTGGAATTTTTGCCTCCAGCACAGTTCCGAATTTGTATTCATAATATCTACATGCAAGCGATGACAAGGTAAGGCGTATCCTTGCCTCCATGGATGTATGGGCATCCAGTGAAATTAAGTCTTCACAGATAGGAGTTCACGTGAAACCCTAGAGACCTCTGTTCCAAACAGGACCAAGAGGAAGAAAGTTTACCGCACTCCCTCTGTCAACAGCAGCACCAACCAAAAAGGGCTGCAGTTCTAGTGAACGGAAATAACATGAAGCGGTCAAACCCAGTGACGAAAATAAAATCAGCCGTGGTTTCACAAGTACATGATGTCCGGATAAGGCCAGCGCTGCAACCAGCAAAGGTCGTAGTTCGGGTCGACAGAAGTTCGTAATGAAGAAACATACAATTATTGTCTTTTAATTCATTTTCTTGAAACATGTATTAATTTTTGCTCACCACATATAGTATGATACAGCCAGAAATTTAATCGAAAATTAAAAAAAAGATAAGAAGACCGGCGGAGTTATTGATGTGTGAATTTAGAATGGTATTTTTTTATTAATTACTTTGATGGATTAAACAGACAATAAGGAATATAAATGTTGGCTAATGTACAGAAGGTAAACGACTTGGACGACAATTGGTTGAGGAAACTGCTAAAGACCAGGACATGGATTGGGACAGTTCGTTATAATCTAAGACAATGTCAATGAACAAGCGCTTTGCGAAACCTAACATTAATTCCTATCGAAGCAGCTACCAGGCCTTGGATGATGATTTAAAACACGTTAATGGATTGTAGCCAGCGCATTCGAACAAAGATTATTTTCTGGAATGTACAATGCTGTGCAAATCATTTTTTAAACATAGTCGTAAGTTGGCTGCGGTTTTTCCGTTATTTTTTTTTTAAGTTTTTTTCAATTAATTATGACACATGTTTTCTGTTGGCTGTTCCAAAGGGTCCGAGGTTTCATTCTATTTTTTTGAAGATTTTTCTGTTTGTTAAATACGGAATTGAAAATGAATATCTCTATGGAAAAGAGGGTTAAGACCATCGTTTTGCATGAGCACACTGGCAAAAGTATAAGGGAGATTTCGGCTGATTAAAATAAGCGTTGGAAGAGTCATATCGTAGCGCAAAGCTACCGGATCCATTGCAACATGTTATAAGGGACATTGCGAACGAAAATGCAAGACGGGCCATGACGACATTTAATCCGTTACATCTTTGGAGGACTAGCGGTAATCTTCGAACGGACTAAGCGTGTGCTGGACGGCGGTGGTCTATGGTATGAAAGCGCCTTTTATAAATGGGATGCAAGACCGGAAAACCACTTAAAACGCAGCTATGCTGCGAAAGAGACTGCTATGGGCCAAGAAGCACAATGACTAGTCTGCAGAGGTTGGGAAAGGGTCATTTTTCCATATGTGAACCACTTTGAAGTTCAGAAATACCTGGTAAGAGTCGTAGAAGGCCTGGCAACGAGAACCTTAGGCCCTTATTGCGAGTGTTGTTTGTCGATCAAATCGACAATTGTTGATTGCGTCGATTGATTTTGTATTTGGTATTGTGTAACTCAATCGACAAAAAAATCAATTATTGGTGGGTGATCGTGGCTCAAGTGGTAGTGGACTGGTTTCCAAATCGGGAGGTTCGGTGTTCGAATCCCAGCCTCGCCCGAAAGACATATCATCCATTTTTTCAGTTAACGAAAATCAAGTAAGACGAGTAGTTGACTAGAAATCAACATCAAGCCAACTTCCACTAAGAATTTAGTCTCCCCATTAAATGTTGGATGCCACCCATGGAGCGAAATAACCACTGTGCCCAAACATCTTTCTTTCTCTCTCTATCCCATTTTCCAAACAACTTAACACATGCTGAGGCATTATAAGTGTATTCATACCCACTTGAGTGTTAAGTTCTTTAAAAAAAAAAAATGTGTTACTTGTTTTGCTCTAAAATTGCATTATTGTATTTTTCATCTGTACTATATTATATTTTTATTAAAGAATTTACATTTTCTGATGAAAAATCCCTTTTTATTTTTTTTGAAACACAAACGACTTCAAATTCCTAATCGACTACGAACGACTATCAAATCGACAATTGTTGATCACAATCACAGTACACAATATCAAAATTCACATTCGACAATCGGATTTCTACAATTGTCGATTATCAATCGACTATCGACACTCACAATAAGGGTCTTAGATATTTTGAAAATATTCAGGCCCCTAAACACCGACTCAAAGTAATGTTTCACCTCCACGGGCTTTCGAAGTTTAAAATCGATCCTGGTGTTACAATGAAATTCCTGGTATTACAATCAATATATATAGAGGGTGTCCCAAAAATCATAAAATGATAGCGCTGCAGCCAGACTTTATCATGAGAGATACCCAAATGCTCAGCGTCATCCGCACCATCGAGTGTTTGTAAATGTGCACCGGTCATTCTCAGAGGGTCGATTTGCAAATCTAAAGGTTAGTGAGGGAAGACCCGTCATGCTCTACGAGGAAGAAGTCTTACAAGCAGTCGCACAAGACTCTAGTACCTCAGTACGTGCGATTGAAGAAAGCATAGGAGTGCACAAAAGTACAGCACACCGAATTCTAAGGAAAAACCAGCTCCATCCGTACCATGTACAACGAGTCCAAAGGCTGCTATCCAGACAGATTGCAATTTTGTCAAACGATGTTGCAGAGGTTGGACGAATCAACTTTTTAAAGGGACGGTTACATGAACCTCCACAACTTGCACGAGTGGCACGTGGAAAATCCATATTTGATGCGGCAAGATAGATCACAGTACCGTTTTAAAGTAAACATGTGGACGGGAATTTTGAATGGTAGAATTATTAGCCCATTCGAGCTGCCGCAGAATTTGAATGCCGAGGTTTATTTAGATTTTTTGGAAAACCACTTACCAAATTTATAGAAAGACGTGCCACTAAATATTTATGCATGCATATGGTATCAACAAGATGGCTGCCCAGCGAATTGTGCTCGCACAGTACGAGAGTTCCTCGATTGGAAATACTTCAATAGGTGGATAGGGCGGTCTGGCACAATTTCGTGGCCAGCGCGTTCACCTGATTTAAATCCACTCGCGTTTTTTTGTTGCTGGGGAGCAGTTAAAAGGAAAAGTTTATTCTAAGTCGATAGAATATTTAAAAGAGGAACGCCAAAAAAATTGCAGAAGCCGTTGAAGACATCAACTCCAGGAGACATGCCCGTCTTATTACCAGATCATTTGTAAGAAGATGTAGAGCTTGCACTGCTGCTGAAGGCGAACAGTTTGAACATTTGTTGTAAGATACAGGATCGGCAGATGGCGTTTAGTCGCGCAACAAACAACAGTACACAACTGTGCGATCTTGAGAGTATACACCAAGAGAACGTAGTGTTCTGTGTGATCTGTGATAAAAAAAATGAAATGAAATGACAAGTGTGGCATCTCTATCTGTTGCACTCACACTAGTCGAAATGGCGTGTTTATCTGTCTCAATTACAGCGTGACTGTCTGTTTCGCTCACACTTGGTTTTCATTTTAACTTATTAAAAAAAATTAACTATGAATCAGGTTTCTTTAACAAAATAGCTTTAACAATTAAGCTTTAGTCTAGTAAGTGTCATACCATTTTGGAATCCAGACTAAATACGCCATCTTTTAAAGTTACTTGCCAAAATGGCATAGTACATTTTTTTGTGAGCACAGTCAGTGCTGATTAATGATTGGGTGATTAATGATTTTTAGATACGTGGATAAACAAAAAAAGCAAGATTTCAGTTAAAACCGATATAGTTATGTTTCAATTTTGGACCGTAATTTACAGAAGAGTTACTCAGGGTTGCGTGGAAAAAAAATCGAAGAAAAGCAAAGATTTGGGTTCTCGATTTTTTTTGAATGCCAATAATTTTAAAAGTACATGATTTAGATTTTTTTTTTATAATTTTGTGATAACCGACACCACTGGACGTATCACCCGTTTCCGGCTTGACCTTGATTCTTGGGACACCCTGTAAATATAAAAAACAAACACTGCCGATGCTAAAAATTCGACTATCATACATACGAGTATATTGCGATTCTATTAGTGAATTCATATTTTAAGTGAACTGCCTAATGAAATAACGTAAAGGCTCTATAATACAAAATATTGGACACATGAAATGCGCTGACTCAGGTGAATTAGCTTAGAGGGCCCGAATGTTAATAAGTTAACATAAGGTAGTATTAGTTGGTTAGGCTGGTTCTTCAACAGTTCTGGTTAACTTTTGAGTATAAATGAATTTGATAAAAATGTACTTAAGATGAACAAATACTTCGGTGAATAAGGTGGGGTATGAGGCACGGAGGTGGAGGAAAGCTAGAGCGAACTGAGTTTCATCGCAAGAAACGGGACGAAGTAGTTCGTAAGCGTGGTAGATGCCTAGGACCCGTGAGGGGACACCGAATTTAGAAAAGTATGAAAGTAATATCCCATTAGAAGACGAATGCATAGGGCAAGTTACATAGGCTAGTAAGCATCGGAACTCTAGAAGTTGCAGTTATACAAATATTTATTTAAAAATGAAATGGGAATGGCAATGATGGCCACATACTTCTAAGTTTTTTTTCTTTTTTGTTTTTGAAATAGTGCATAATCAAATAAATATCGAGAACGTTTTAGATATTATGAGATTAGAAGAAGATGGAGTGATTGAATTATTTATATATAATTACAAATTTATAAATCACAGCATAAGGGAAAAGGTCTTCAAACTATTTAACATTTCAAACAATTCTTAATATTCTGTAAAATACAAATAATCTCTAGATAATAATACAGTGCATTTATTTTCGTGCAAAGTGTAAACGAATCGGTTTAGGAATTTTACATTGCTTCAAAAGAACAACAAATATACATACGTGTGTGCATATACTTACATTTCTATTTCGCTTCCTAACTGAGCTGACAATTGTTCGTTTATTACGTGCAACTAAACATAGTGCTATTATTAAAATGATCACAATTAATGCAATTCCCAGAATGGCTGGTAGAAGGACACTGTCTTCGGCTTTGTAACCCTTGAATTAAAAATTAAATTGTAAGAAATTGTGTGTGCGAAACTGTTTGTAGTTGTTGTCTCACCGTCCATTGAAAATAAGTCGACGGATCTATATATGGCCAATGTGAGCGAATCCAATCATTTGGCTCATTCGGATCAGCCTTAGACTTTTCCTGCTCCTGTAGTGGCTGTTCTTGCTGCTGCTCGTCCCTGCTAAAAGTTCTAATGCTCTCCCGCCCAAGAGAATTTGTTTTGGCCAAAACTGGGGGGATGATGGGCTTTTTCGAAGCTGATTTTAACAAAGGTACTTGCATAACACGATTTGTTATGTTTTGCCCATTTGAAAATGCAATTGACCTCATTGTAGACAGTGTTGCGCTGGCAACTGTAGGCAAACTTCCTGCTTCAAACAATCCTGTTTTGTTTGGGTCATTAACTCTCACCGTGGTAACAACAATAGTTGGTGAAACTGCATCTGCCATTTGACCTCGTAAATCCTCAAAACGTACCTCGGCAACAAAGTTTTTCCCATTTCTCAAATCGGAATTTTGAGTGGATTTGCTATCATAATTACTAATGCTTACTGCAGGTGATGCTCCCGATCCTATATCTACTTGTGGATTTGATATTTGCGGTACTACTTCACTAATATTTTCCACAGGATATGGCTGAATTGTACTTTCGATAGTTTTATTGTTGTTGTGTTTTGCATCGGTGGTGGTTGTGGAACTAGTAGTGGTCGTCGTCGTCTTGGATGACGCACTATTAGCACCAAATCTTCTGGTACTACCCGTGAATGCTGCCTTCGTTTTCAAGAACCAATCTGATGGGTTGGGAAGACATTCGGCCGACACCAAAAAAGGAACAAGAATAGCTCCAATGATAACAGTACAAACAAATAAAAGTCCCAGATACGCGAAAAACGACCCTCTCTTTGCAGATCGCTTGAACTTTGATTTACCACCTCCATTTCCGTTGCTGCTGGCACTTGTTAGTTTGCCTTCAATTCGAAAATCATCATTTTGTGGAAGGATTGTGTACTGCAGGCTGTTTTCGCCATGTCTTATGGTTTTGTACATATTTGGTTATTGTTCTTTCAATGGTATTTTCACACAATCTTGATACGCAGGGCTAATTTAAAAAAAAGTGTGTTAAAAGCGATACACGAGTATGTACAAGAATTTTCAAAAGCAGACTCAAATCACTCTGGCATTCTTCTTATAGTTCACCGAACTTATCGATTTAACAAGGCAACAAATTAGTTGAAAAACAAAATTCGAACACTTTTCCTATAAACGAAACGCACTTCCAATAGTGTTATCCTTGTACGTTGGCTCACGTATCATATGTACGTGTACGTATATAATCTTGAAATTTTTTGCCAGCCACCAGGATTCGTTCACTTCCTGATGGAATAAATGTTTAAATTCACTGAATTTTCGAAGTTGAAATTTGTTAAGCAACGAAAAGGTTTTTAGTTTTTTGTATCAAATTTAATTATGTCTTTTGAGGATTTTTGATAATAGCTTTGCTTGGTTTTTCTTAATTTTAGTTGCATTTGCTATCTACAACAACTTTTGCCATGAAGTGCGCACAAGGAACTGATGTAAAATATTGAAAGACAGTCCTTGTTTTGTGGGAAAAATCAATAAAAAGGACCTGTAGTACTTCGAAGAGTTTGTTCGTTCAGTAAAAACAGTTGCGGCGATAAGTTTTTTTTTGTAACAATTCTCTATACGAAGGATAACCTGGGCAATTCATTCAAAAAAATATAAAATTTGTTAAGCTATTGTAGTTGCGATTTATTTGAGCAGTTTTTAAAATTACGGTTTTTGCAAGTTATGTCTAATTGATCAAATTGTATTAATGGAATCTATGTAAGACTGAGCGACTGATCGAATTTGTTTAGATTTTCTTATTATTTTAAATTTAATAGAGGTATCCGTCCTTTGTTAAGTCAGAAGTGGGAGCTCTTTTTAGCTCCTTTGCCTTTAAGTTGTTACGGTGCCTTCTTCCAAGACACGTGGCAGAATACAAGTGCGATCAACTAAAACAACAATCCTTTGACCAGTAAACAGTTGCAATGCCTTTAAAAAAACCTTGACTATTTATGACAATTCTATCAGAGATGTGCTTTTATAATAAAAAAATCTTGGCGTTTGTACTCTGTGTACATAGAATCAACAACAATACACGGGCAGCATGAAAAAAAAGTTTGTAAACAATTTTTATTTCCTCTTATTTGGTAAAACTATTTAAAATTAAAAATATAAATTCTGCACTGCATTTAAAAGATTTATGACATTTTGAGTTCTATAGATTTTTACCTGCAGCTTAAAATACCAAGGGTAAGATAATCTTTGTTTTTGATATTAGACCTAAGCTAAGAAACAAAATTATTATGTTATTAATATTTTGTTGCGACAGGTTTTGCTTTTATTACAGCTGCGCATCGCTTATTCAAATTCCGGCAAGTTTTCTATATTGAAGTTAATATTGAATCGCAGCTATAAGCAAGGTATCAGAGCTTTAATTAATTCTGGTTGCTTACTTGCCCCTACTAATTGTTGACCAGATAATTTTAGCGCATCCGTGAGAAGGCGTGTCCAACTATTTTAAATAGGTGCTATCTTAAGAATAATAATTACAATAATTCTTCTTAATTTAAAAGTAAATTTTAAAATATTCCAGCTGCCGCCGTTGCTACGCCTCCAACAAAAATAGAATTCAAAGGAAATTCGTTATAACAATATTTAATTTATTTTGGACTATATTCTTATGTCTTCTTGTTCATTTTCATCGAAACAATTCTGATAATGGAATGCATCAGGATTTAAATCAATCTTACTTCCCGGTGCTCGTCTGTTTTAAACGAACGGGCTTGAGCAGTGCGTCCTGTGTAATGCCATTTTTTTCGTGCTTGAGGTGTTGAAAATCCATGTGAACTTATCGAGCGTCGATATCACTGTTGACGATGTTCCCAATCTCACTGGAGAAAATACAAAAAAATTCGTGTGATATCTTTTATCTAATGTCGAACGCGAATTGGAATTCCCCAATCAACACTGTTATGTCACCCACGAAATGTATTCTCGCTCTTTGCATTTGATTCGATTAAATATTTTGATTCAGCTGAAGTATATGAAAAACACTAATTTGTTTAAAATGTAACCAATAGTAAAAGGGTTGCCCTAACTCATCACAATCGGATTAATGGACAGATAGACAAACACTTATTTTTATATATAATATAAAATGATAAATAAACTGTTACTCACATTTTTTGTTTTTCGTGTTGTGTGAAGTACTCGTATTATCTTTGATACAACACTGTTCCCACAATTAGTAAAATTTTTACAGTCTAAGATCTACATATACGATTAATTTTTTCTTAAATTCGTACATTTTTCCTGGACACTTATCGCAAGTTATTTCTTGCAGAAATCGAATTATTTACAAGTGCAAAAAGTATCGACACGCCAGTTAATTCTAAGAATCACATTTCCAAAAGTCAACGTCAACAAGTTAACAGAGGATTAGGATTCGCCGTGGGAAATTAATTAAGATTGAAAGTCATCGAACTCAAATCAGTTAGCGAAAGCTTGACTGTGATCAGCAACCAAAGAATACAATAAGCCTTATATTTGCATCAATGATGCTACCTTTTTCAACGAATTGAACGAATCTTTTTTTTTTTAAAGAAGAAAAAGAAAAGAGGGTGTGACTACTCATAAAATGCCGGAGCACGTGTTAAGTTTTTCGGAAAATTGGATACAGAGAGAGAGAAAGACGTTTGGGTTCAGTGGTTATTTCGCTCCATGGGTAGCCTCCAACATTTAATCGGGAGGAGACCAAATTCTTAGTGTAAATTGATCTGTTGTTATATTTTAGGCAACCATTCATCCCACGAGATTTTAGTTGACTGAAAAAAAAGAACGTCTTTCGAGTACGGCTGGTATTGAACCCCGAACCCTCCGATTGGGAGCCCAATGTACTACCACTTAAACCACGAACACCGACATGGCCGGAGAACAATTCTCAAGCCGGACACTAATGGATTTTAGATTAGAAAAAGTTTGCCTCTCCTGCGTCTGCCTAGTTGACAAAACATAATTTTTTACGCATATAATATTTTGAAAATTTAATACTCCATCAAAACAATGCGATAATTACTTTATATTGATAAATACAAAACTTAATAAAATAGGATTCATGAAATTTAAATTTCGCTAATTATACGGTCCCTAGAGGTTAGAGCTAGATTGCAGTATTTAACTTTGATTTTGTTTAGCAGAGATATAACTTCGTTTTCCGTCAAGAAACTGGATCCCAAAGTGTTCCTTCTTATTTCCCTTAAAATAGGACATTCGCCTATTAAGTGGATAAAATCTTCTCTTTCACCCAAATTAAATCCATGCCGCAGTCCGCAGCAAGATCCATTCATTCAGCATAACAGCTCGATTCATCATGACTTGGAGGGCCCCTATCTTCGGAAGCCGGTGATTTTCTATCTTCATAATATTAAGCACGTAAGCAATTTGCATTTTAATAGTATGAATAAAGAGAAAGAGAGTTTCCAGCATTATCATATAATTTGGCACATTTGTTTTTAGTCGGAGAATTCGTTTTATGTAGTAGCGGAGGAGCTTCCCTACATTTGCATATTGTTTCACTCCCCATATTTGTGCTACGTAAAATAAAATTGAATTTGCTACTGTGTGCAATACTTTTATTACAAAAGTACTCGTATCTACTCCAGCTTCGCCTTCAGATGCTTCTCCATATGGTATTTAAACTTTTTGTGAAATAAACTCCGAGATATTTAAATTCCTTAACAATTTCTACGGTCTCACCATGAAAATACCATTTTTCATTTACAATACATAGTTTTGCCTCCCCCGTTCTTAAAAAATTATGATAATTTTTGATTTCTCCAAATTCTCTACCAGATTCCAAAGCTCACAATATTGAGAAAGCCGGTTGATCATTAGCTGCAATGAATCAGGAGAAGACGCCAAGAGCACGATGTCGTCTGATTATGTGACCCGCGTATTCGATGCCACACGGTAAGCAGCTTACGAGATCATCAATGTACAAAGCAAACAAACTTGGGCTCATAGCACAACCTTGTCTGACGCCTTATTCAGTTTTAAACCACTCAGACATCTCTTCACCATTCCAAACTGCAGCCATTGTGTCTATATAAGTTTTGCATGAATCTGCTTAATTTTATTGACATACCAATGTTATAGAGCTTGTAGAATAGAGCCTGTCTATCAACCGCATCAAATGCTGACGTGAAGTCCACGAAAAACGCATACAGCTTCTTCTCTTTGCTGAAAAATGAATCCACAATACTTTTCAAAATAAAGATATGGTCAATCGTTGAATAATCTGGTCTAAAACCTGCCTGGTACTCTTGCAAGAGCTTATTATCGTTGATCCATGAGTTGAGACGTCTCTATAGAATTAGCGTGAAGATTTTATAGCAAGCACTTAAGAAGATATGCCTCTATAATAAGATAGCTCCGACAAACTTTCTTTTTTATGAATTGGGAAAATTATGGATTCTTTAAATTCTTGCGGTATCGATCCTGTTTCCAACACATTATTGTATATTAACGTAAGTCTATCGATAAGTTTTGTGGTGCTATATTTATAAAATTCGGCTGGGATCCCATCAGAACCAGCTGCTTTTCCATCCTTAAGGTTCATCAATGCTTCATAACCGGCCGTGTTACTAGATGGAGTGAAAACTGACCTCCTTGACCGCCACAATGCGCTGCTACTGCAAAAAAGGTTATGGTTGCTTGAAGTCCGTTCATATTTAGGCAGACATGCCAAATTTCAGTGCGATACTGCCTTTAGTTTTGTTTTGACAGCTGATTGTTGTTGATGTGTTTGGCATCATTTTGAGTATGCACAAAAACGGTTTTTGTTCTCTCATAAAATATTATTTTTTCAGAGGCAAAACCGCGAAGGAAACAAAAGAAAAGTTGGATAAATATTATGGGGCTAATGCTCCGTCAGATTGCACCGTCAAATATTGGTTTCGAGAGTTTCGTGGTGGCCGCAACTCCACTACCGATCAAGTCCGCAGCGGCAGGCCCTCCGATGCGGTTACAGATGACAATGTCAAAAAAATACATGAAATGGTGTTGGCTGACCGGAAAGTGAAGGTGCGCTAGCTAACAGATGCCACAAAAATTAGTACTAAGCGCACACGCCATATTTTGGGCAATACTCTGCATATGAAAAAGTTATCCTGCCGCTGGGTGTCGCGAATGACCAAAAACACGAAGGCAAGTGCACTTCGAAAAAGTGTTTGGACTTGCTGATTCGGAATCGGGCGGACTTTTGGCGTCGATTGGTAACTGGATTTGGATCCCTCGGACTATTATCTCTTCCCAAGCCTCAAAAGATGGCTCATCAATAAAAAATTCAGCTCACGCGAGGAAATCATCGACGCCACGGAGGAGTATTTTGCAGACCTTCCGAAAAATTACTTTTCGGATGGGATCAAGAAGTTGAAAAATCGCTGGAATAAGTGTATCAAACTAGAAGAGGACTATATTGAATAATACAATATAAAAAAACATTTAAAAAAAAAAAAAATTTTAATTCCCAAGGAGGTCACTTTTCACTCCATCTAGTATGACCGCATCCAACACTTCATTAGCGGAATCAGGGGGTGCGTAGTGAAAATTGATTCTTTCTTGTACTGGATTTAATAAATTCTTAAAATGCGTTGCTAGAAGATTAGAGCATAGTCCATAATCAAGTTCCAAAATTCTCTCGCATTCTGGCAATGGGCTAGTCGCTGCGATTCTGCTTCGGAAATGTTAATTTTTTTCTTGTACACAATACTTTGTACTCTCCGTTTGCTTGCAAATAAAAGTTTCTGAAATAACCCTCGTTTGAACTACGATAAACTCGTAGCCAAGCAAACGATAACTGTCTGGCTTTTTTTTACATTCGAGGTCAAACCAGGAAGCCATACAGTCTTTCCTACCTTTCCTCGAGAAAGAGATCGAATAAGATGCTTTGATGGTTTCCTCTAACTGGCTTAAGTTGCATACGTGTTGGCCTCGAAGAGATATGTTCAGCTTCTCTTAATACTCTGTCGTCTTGACCGGATTCCATTTAAGTTTAGGCAATAGCATTATATGTCTCCTTTCTTCCTGTTCCAACGCCATCTGTCCAAAAGTCACAACTATAGGAAAGTGGTCCGAAAACGGGACATGCTCAACTTTTATTCGACAACGTGATCATTCCCTTTTCCACCAACGAGACTATAATCTATTACCGAGCTTCCTTGCTTACCAACCACCCATATCTAGCAAGCTAGTTCCATTTTGGATTCACAATCCATAAGAATTACAAAAATCTATTAACTTTACCCCTCTTGTATAAAGGACGGTGTCTTTCAATTTTCGTTGAGTTCCAACTTCTAAATATTCGTTTCCAGCTTCCTTTCCAATTGTTCCATTAAGGACACCAACCACCATTAAATTGCTGCTGCTTTCTCGTGCTATAAATTCTTCAAATATTTCGAAATCACTGTCCCAATGATTGCAGTTAATGTAAATTGCGAGTAACCAAAAAGTCGCATTATAAAAATTGAGATTTAGGTATGTCGTTAAAATACTCGAAATCCACAGCTGATTCCTTGTACATCCTTTTTATACCCAAAAAACATCCTCCCTGCCTCTTCCTCTTGACTGAAGTCTAATCCATTTAAATTCAAAGCTAATAAATCTATTTTCAAAATTGATGGAGCAATTTTCTTGTAACAAAATTTCATATAGAAAAACAAATTCAAATTGATTGATAAATATATAAAAATCCACAAAAATACTCGTATTATTTAATCCTGATACATTATAAGAAAGGATTTTGTACTTTAAAAACTTAAAATTATTTATTTTAACATTATCATTATTTAAAGAGTTTGAATTATGGCAGACGGCATTACAACTAAAAGCGACTCGTATAAACTGTTTGAGAGCTACTGCTGCTTCCATCACATGTCGTTCCACCATTAGTACCACTGTTATTATGCGCTGTCAGTTCATTTCTGTCATCCGCAAGTACTTGCTGAATCAATAACAAACCATCCTCATGTTCCGACGTCAGTTTCCCACCCCTATCGAAATAAATTTTTTTTTCGTTTATTTGAAGAATTTCGCCTCGTGTTTGAACTTTTATGCCATTGTTTTGTGAAATTATGTCGATTTTTAGCTTATTTAATTGCCTTCTGCGCTCTTTTGCTGCTGCTGGATAATCCTTGTGGATAGAAGTACCAGAGTTATGCAATTTTGATTTAGCTCGAAGCACACCAACATCATCATGGACAACCATTTCTAGAATAGCATTTGCAGATCTACTCTCAGAGCTTATTTGACGTGCTGCAGTTATTATAGAGCTGTCATTCGTTTGTAGGAGATCCAAGCAAATCGCTTTAGCTTTCTCAACCGTATTTTGAGGGTTATTTGCTGGTTGCATATGGATAACCAGGGGCCTGTAACACAATACAACAAGTCAACAAGTACTTGTTCAACTATACTTGTGCAACAAGTACAATTCATTTCTGTATCACAACAAAAATCGTAACACTTGTTAAAAAAAAAAATTCCCTCGACTTCTTAATCAGTTGAAGAAGTCATTTTCACACGATTAGCCGAAAAATAAGAGAAGAAAAGATCACCGAAATTCGCTACTCGCGTGGAGAAAAAA
Source organism: Volucella zonaria (assembly GCA_963966105.1). Taxonomy (NCBI): domain Eukaryota; kingdom Metazoa; phylum Arthropoda; class Insecta; order Diptera; family Syrphidae; genus Volucella; species Volucella zonaria. The sequence goes on along the minus strand of OZ014532.1, from coordinate 19,463,740 downwards.
AAAATCGCGCGCGAGTGCAAAAAAAACAAAAAAAAAATAGTTCACTGTACGGGCGAAAAAAAAACAAAACAACAACAAGCGAGTGCAGTGAAACCGAGATCCACATCCACAGAGCGGCGGGCATCACAACCTTCCTGCCCCTGGTCAAACTGTTGCTTGCACTCGGTCACTGCCGTTGCTGTATTACATTGTCATACAGCGCGTGCAGTTACTGTACACCGAGAGCCCACAGTAATTTTTGGGTGTGAATGATAACAGAAAATAATTTGCATAATTAGATAGTGCTTAAGTAGTTATTTTTAAATGTTAGCGTTTTGCATGTTCTAGTGGGGGCGATGGTGAGTAATACGAGTACTATATCAAAAATTCAGTTTTCTCGAAAGTACAAATAATTGGTATAACAACTTTACCATCATTTCAAAATGTAGAGTTAAGCGCCTTGATAACAAATATGGTGGTTCAAGACGTTTTGCAGGTGGCCTTCTGCCTGCAAGACGCGCTAATAGTAGGCTAAAAATCAATTTTTGATAACAAAAGGCTGTATCTTTGTGTACTTAAATACCTACTTTTCTTATTGTGCATTTGTTATTTTCCCGACCTTCTCAAATATCAACAGTTTGAGATAATTTATTTCTCTTATAACAATATATTGTACAGACGTTGTATTATTTATATAACTACATATATATTATAGAATGAGAGTTATTGTTGACTCACTATTATGACTGAGATCAGTTTTAACGGTACCATCTGCAAAACAAAACTCTCAAACTAAATTAGGGCTCTCCAACAAGAAATTCTGGTTTAAACTTAATATAGTACTTACTTAGATAATTGACGGGTAAGTACCTTGAGTTATATTTTTTACTTTAATGATGAGTGATACGCGTTGTAATTTAAAACGCGTTCTGCATATTGGAAATAATAATTCAAATCCAAATGAAAAAATTAGACCATTTACAGAAAACACTTTAAAGAAATATAGTGATATTTTAAAATGTCGTAAAAATATGAAATATAAGTTTTCTAACATAAATCTTCCAAAAGTGATTGATAGTGTAAGTGGGTACCATAAGTAGTACATGTTATAGACGCTTTACTGCTATTCCTAAAAGTGTAATTTTTCAAGAAAATAATAACGAAACACGTAGTAAGTACATTTTAGTCAAAATTTAAGTAGACACAGTTGGGATGTGTAATATCAATAAGAAAGCACTGACTGACCCAGAGTCACCTTACGCATGTAGAAGTTCTCTGCAGCAACCATATCATGTAGCAAGACCAAATATATATCGATTATTATTGCAAATGCAAATACTGTATAACATAGCAGCTCCTGAAAACCAAAGCGATAAGAACTCTCATATTGAAGTTGCTGACGAAATGTCTGATAATGTTCCCACTACGTCTAACAATATGACAGCAATATCGATTTAAAGTTGTTTATTTTGTAACAGCCTAACCAAACGTTTTAATGGCAGAAAAAATAAGCTTACATGTGGGAAAAGATCAAGCCTAGAGCACATCGTCTGCAAAGCTATACTGCTCGAAAATGATGATGTTTACAATAAATTAGCAAATAGCAACAGTAATGATCAGATGAAATATCATAGAGTGTGTCTTGTGAGGTTTCTTCAAGAAAGCAACAATTTGGAAAGAAAATTATCCAAGTGCACACAACCTGGATTTAAATATGCACATAAAATTGCACTTTCTGCAGTTTGCGCTTTTGTCGACGAACACATTTTAAACTTAAAAGAATTTTGCACCTTTAATAAAATATGTGATGTACGAAGAGAAATTATGGGGGAAAATTAAATCAATTACGTTTTCAAAAGAATCCTTGAAAAAGAAACTTCAAAGTATTTATAAGGAAAAGATTGTAATTAAAAAAGTTGAGAATCAATTAGTCATGTTGGATGCAACGATGAGCGAGAACCAGGAATGTTTGTTACATGACATGCTAAGAACTGAAAATTTAAAATCAACTTTGAGGTAATTACTAGCTATAATATTGCTAGCTGTTTTATCACTGTTATTATGGAATTTTATTTTATAGAAGCGTAGCATACAAATTAAGAGAGGAAATAATGCAAATCGATGATCGAACTCTTCCAGATATTTTAACGCTAAAATCTGTGGTAGATAATGAAATAAAAGTACCTGATATGCTAGCAGGAATGGAAAAACTGAACATATAAATAGGAGAATTATATCTCTTTGCGATGATACAATTTATTAATTCACCCAAGCCTGGAAAACATATCCAATTAGGTTAGTGCGTTTGTATGTTTGTACCCATGTATTTTGTATATTCAAGATTTATTTTCAGGTCTGGCTATGAAAAGCCTTACCAGTAGTCTACGCGTTATTGAGATACTCAACAAATTGGGACATTGCGTTAATTACCACTTTATTGAGGAGCTGGAAACAGAATTTGCTTTTTCAAGTGACATCTTGCAATCTTCTTTACTTCCACAATGAAGAAAAGCTTTGACTGGGCTTGCTTTTGATAATTACGATTGCTTTGCTGAAACAAGCAATGGAAAAAATACTCTCCATGATACTGTGGGGATAATAATTAATTTGGTGGGGGCGAAAGCCCCCATTTATTCGACTTAATACAAGCTATAACTTAAAATTAAACTTAAACTAAAACTTAAAACTAAGGTTGGTTATTGTGGTGAAGGAGAACGGATTTAAGGTAGGAAGTGGTGCGGTGGAAGTCAAAGACGCTAGGGTTTGAATTAATTTTTCGTAGCATACGGGAGATTGGTTCGTTCGCGCCATAGGTGGTGTGGTGGGTTGGGAGATAGAAGAGACGAGGGGTACGTAGATTCAACCTGACCTGAAAGAAGTCGATGAATGAAGAGAAAGTCGGCTGCATCTCTGCGTTCCTCAAGGGTGTTTAGGTTAATAAGGTTGAGACGGTTTTGATAGAGGGGCAGAGTAAAAGGATCATCCCAGGGCAAACCTCGAAGAGCAAATCGAAGAACACGGCGCTGGATGCTTTCGATTCGCGAGATATGAACGCGATGATATGGGGACCATACTTGACTGGCGTACTCTAGGAGGGGATGGACAAAGGTAATATAGAGGGACCTGGTCACGTATGGGTTGGTGAATTCTTTGGACCATCGTTTTACAAAACCTAGTGCAGAGTTGGCTTTAAGGATTATCCCATCCATATGTAAACGGAAGTTGAGCTCCCTATCACACAAAATGCCGAGGTCGCGAAGAGATTCAACGGAGGAGGTCGGTTGGTTGTGGAGAAGGTAGAGCCGAAGAGGAGGTTTGTGCCGCTTATATGAAAAGGTGATGGATTAGCAATTGGTGATATTAAGTTCCAAACAATTTTTGAGGCACCAGATCGAAAAACTATCAAGGTCTTGTTGACTCCTTCATGGGGAGAGGAAATGGTTTTGAAAAATTTGGTATCGTCGGCGTAAAGGGAGACGGACGAGTGTTTGATGATCCTATCGAGATAATTTATGGTTAATATAAAGAGAAGGGGACCGAGATGGCTACCTTGAGGAACTCCAGAGGTGGCCAAAAATTCACAGGTGAAAATTCCACTGCCTGTAAATATTGCACTATGAGGGGTAGGAAAAGAAGAGCTTACGTCTCTACAAACTTCGAAATAGAACTCTATTTAAAAAAACCAAAAATCGTATCAACTTCTTCCGAAGATATTATTTCCAATATGACCCATCCGTGCAAAAGGCTAGATAACTTGACTACATATGGCTCTTTTCCTTAAGCTGTGGACGGAAGAACACACCAATGTGGAATGGGTGGAACTCAATTTATGTTGAAGACAATCTTCCACAGCAACAAGTTTTTTATTTGCCTCCAATAAATTTGTCACCCACAAGCCATTCCGTCGTTATGGAAACTCTGAAAAGAAGTATTGAAATCGCGGAAAAATGTCACCAAAAGTATATATTTGTAACATATGACCTTGCGATAGCGAAGGTTGCATTACAAATTCAGCATCAGGAATCGCCTCGCTTCGACCGTGCCTTCATCTTGCTAGGAAATTTTCATATTGAAATGGCCTTCTACAAAGCTGTAAGTAAATTCTTTGATGGCTCAGGGGGTGAAATTATATTAGTAAATTCTGGCGTCCTTGCGCAGGGATCCTTAAATGCTTTTATTTCCGGTAAGTCTTTCAACCATAATTTTATAACATAACTAGAACTCACTAATTTCTATACTTCAGTATAGGAAGTCATTACAATAGATGTAAACGGTTACATGTCCTTCTAAGTGCAGCTATACAATTGTTACATTTCCAAACATTCTTAGAAATAGAGAACATTTCTGTTGAAGACCTTGAGTCCGATATCGAGATTTTTGAAAATTCTGGAATCGAAGCAGACCTGCCATCTAGCCTTGCTTCGGTTATATTACAATATACTGCATATACTAGTAAAACATTAAGATTCGAACATGGGTCAACAGCAGCATATTGGATGAAATACGTCGAAATTATACATTTAAGGAATGATTTTCAAAGAAGCATAAGAAGTGGTGATTTTCAATTATATTTAACTTCATTGAATGAAATAAGTGCATATTTCTTTGCATTAAATCATCCCAATTATGCTAGATGGACTATTAAAGCATTAGAAAATCTAGGTAACATAAATAAAACTCACTCTGATCTCTTAGAATTTATTAAAAAATGCGGATTTGGGGTCAGGAGAACTAAAAAGAATTTTTCAATGTCAGCTATAGACCTAACCTTAGAACAGATCATAAACGCCGATGCTGGAAACAGGTTGACTGGTATTTCATTATTTACAAATTCGATATCTGCAGGAGAAAAATGGGCAAAAACACACACGGAGAGACCTGCTAACATTTCTTTGTTTAATAATTTCTTGGGACTTTCTAATAAAGACGATGTTACTCGTGATTTCAGGACAGGAGAAATTAAACGCTTTACGAAAGATTTGAAAAGTATCATTGAAGAAATTCAAAAATGTAACACCCCATTCACATTCGATGCAAACAGTAGTAGTCTTATAAACATATGTACTGGAAAATGTGTATCGGAAAAAACGCAAAAGCTCCTATTAAGCGTGAAGGAATATGGTGAAAACAAAAAACAAAAATTCATAAGGGAATGCAAGCTGATACAACAAGGTTTGAAAATACAATTTCAAAAACAGAAATACATAATTTTGCTTCTGAATATATTGGTAAAAAAATGCAAAAAAACCCCGCTAGTGGCAAAATTTCAGAGCTCAAAATGGAAAGAAATTAGAAAATAGAAAAAATGGCTATTCACTCTTCTCCAAATCAAATCAATGCTATTATTGTGGATGGGTTTTTTCTCTTGCATACCTTAGGAGACTTACCCTTAACATATGATAAAATCGCTATGCACATACTTAGAAATATCTTCCATAAAAGACATTGAGAGAGATAGGCGAAACTGTTCACTCGATCAAGTTAAGTACAGCTCTTTGAAAAAAATCTCAGAAGACCACCTAATTTTATAAAGGCTTTGAGAAATAGTTCTTTTAAAACAAAACTAAATGCATTTTTGGTCGAGGAATGGTGTGAAGGGGAGTATTCCTATGTGTTTGGAGAAAAAAATATTTTCGTAACAAATAGTCACGAGTGTTTTTCATTTAAGAATAAAAATGGTCAAGTTGTTCGAGAAGTAGTGAAAGAGCTAATCAGTTTTCAGGAAGAAACAGACACCCGCATGATCTTACATCTGTCATTTTTGCCCGAAGACAGTTCTGTGGTGATCAAATCTTCTGATACGGACGTCTTAATTATACTTCTTTATAACTTACCTAGCCTAAGAAATAACGTTAAAGTATGGATTGATGTAGGAACAATATCGAAAAATACCATACGATATATAGATGTGAACTCAATTTATAATAAATTGGGTTCAGAACTGTGTGCAGCCTTACCTGGTTTTCACAGTATTACTGGATGTGATTATTCACCGTCTTTTTCCAAAAAAGGTAAAATTAAACCATTTTCAATTCTTCAAAAAACCCCTGAACTACAACTGGCATTATCAAAACTTGGGAATGAAACGACTGTTGCTGAAAAAGATATAAACGAAATACAAAAATTCGTTTGTTGTATGTACCAAACCAGAGCCATCAATGTAGATGAAGCAAGATATGAAATATTTTACAAAACTTGCAAACCTACAACAAAAAATGTTTTTAAAAACATCAGAAGTAAGTTCAGAGATATATATGGCACATATATCTGCCGAATATTACCTATATTCAAAACTAAATGTTTGCTTTCACTTATTTGTAGGTTTTGAAGGAAGTCTTTTGCCTCAAAATAAATCAGTTCTTCTACAGCAAGTTAGAAGAAGTAATTACATCTGCAAGATTTGGAAAAATGCTGTGAAAAACGAAGAAGTCCAATTCACACCTGCGGAAAGTGGGTGGATGCTTACCAATAATACGTACAAAATCAATTGGTTTGAACGTCAAACTACACCGGACAAGTTAGAGGATATTGTTCAATGTCCTATAATATGCGGATTTGATAGCAACAACGATGTTTTCAGTAGCGGCTCATCGGATGAGAATGAATAAAGTTAGATTTTCCCAACTTAGTTTTTGTTACTATTGAACTATACTATTAGCGCGTCTTGCAGGCAGAAGGCCGCCTGCAAAACGTCTTGGACCACCATATTTGTTATCAGGAAGACTAGTTCTACATTTGGGAGAAGAAAAAAAAATGTTATCACAATTATTTAAAAAATCGGTTTCCAGCCTATTATTAGCGCGTCTTGCAGCCAGAAGGCCGCCTGCAAAATGTCTGGACCACCATATTTGTTATCAGGGCGCTTAACTCTACATTTTCAAATGATGGTAAAGTTGTTATACCAATTATTTGTACTTTCGAGAAACTGCATTTTTGATATAGTATTACTCACCATTGCCCCCACTAGAGCATGCAAAACGCTAACATTTAAAAATAACTACTTAAGAACTATCTAATTATGCAAATTATTTTCTTTATCATTCACATCCAAAAATTACGGTGGGCTCTTAGTCTAGGACGTTAAAAACATAACCTCAATTAAACCGATATTTCTACCTGCAAACACAAAATCTATTTTCCAACCTTTGAACCAAGGAATAATAAAGAACTTAAAAGTACACTTCCGTAAATCATTTGTTTTAAAAATTATTGAATCGGATGTTTCGTTCAATCCTTCTTTACTGGATGCAGTGCTTATTTTATCCAAGTCTTGGAGCGATGTCACGCAGAAGACCATTGCGAATTGCTGCTAGCATGCTGGTTTCCTTTCATCAGAACCTCTAATTACGGACTCAGATTTTATTGAAGAGGACAGTATTCCTTTAAGCGAACTAGTGGGTAAAATCAATAACGGTGTAGTACCAGCCGAAGAATGGGACCAATACGTTCATATTGACGACAATGTATTGACATTCCCTATGGAAACTGACAATGACAGTGGAGCAGATGATGAAGAGCTCGACGAAAATTTCACTCCTCTTACAGCCTTGGAAGCGATAAAAGCTATTCAATTGTTGCGGACACAATAAAAAGCCTTTCGTTTTTAGAAGCAGATTTTAAATGTACTTATTTAAATTGCCTCTATAAAAAACAAAAAACAAAAATTTATGATTTTTTTCGGAAACTTTAAAATAAAATAAAATTTAATGTGAATGAATTTAATTTAAAAATAAAATGAATTCCTTTTGTTTGTAAATGGTATTTTTATCTTTTACTTAATTTTTGTGGAAGGCAGTCGAATATAGCGACCGCCGGTTATAACGACCTTTTTTCCTCGGTCCCTTCACCGTCGTTATAAGCGATTTCTACTGTACATGTTTGACAAAATATGAATTTCCTTTATTTTTTTAAGATTCAGGTTCAACTGATATGCTTATTACGCGGCGAACCTTGTTTGATGTTTTGAGGCAATCTAGCAATGATTCATGGGCTACTAAAACAGAAAATCTGAAGAAATTTTTAGAAAATCGGACTAAACGTGTTGAGCACTTAGAACATTGATTTCTTACTAGACAAAAATCTATCATAAAACTTAAAAAATAAGTGTTCTATGGTTAATCTAGATATTGTCAATGTTTCCAGAGCTACTCATTTTCGTCCCCATTGCAAAGAAAGTCTTCTTGATATAGTATAGTGTTAACGTCAATCTTAGAGTTAGTCACAGAATACGAACAAGTAAATTTTCCAGGTATTCCATCATACCATGACCTAATCTTTGTTAACTTAGATATACAGATTAGTGTAGTGCCATGTCCCGTCCAATTTACCTTCCGTGATTTTAGTAAAATTAACGAGCTCGATTTGACTCGCGATGTTCTTAATTGTCCTTGCCATCTTTGTTGGGAAATTTGTTCAGTCGATGATAAAGTAAATACTTTTCAATCACTTGTCCAGTCACTTTTCGAGAAACATGTACCAATTAAAATTAAGAAAGTCATCAACAACGGCGTCCCCTGGTTCTCTGAAAACATTAAAAAACTTATTTTAAATAGGGATAGATCGTATTCTCGTTGGCGGCAAAATCGTAGTAGAAGTAATTGGAATATCTTCAAATTTCAAAGAAATAGAGCTACGGCCGAGGTAAGAAAAGCCAAAGCAGCATTTTACTCCTCAAAGCTTAATACTACCCAGCCTAGCTCTACTCTCTGGAAGAACCTCCGATCCTTAAGAATTGTTGAAAAGACGTCAGTGGGATGCGATCTAGATCCGAACCACTTAAACAGATTTTTTCTTAAAACATTGGATAGTTCAGTTACAGTTAATAACAGCAACACTGACCTTACTGTAACCAATCATGATAATTTTAATTATCTTGAGTTTCACTGTGTGTTAGAAAGTGATGTGGCTACAGCCTTATCCAACATCATATATCTATTAAGTTTATAAAATTAATTATGCCCTGGATATATTATCCTCTTATGCACATTATTAATTCATATATCAAGAAATCTGAGTTTCCTTCAACTTGGAAATATGCTAAAGTTGTGCCAGTGCCTAAAAATACTACGAGGAACCAGCCAGAAGATTTTAGGTCTATTAGTATTTTACTGTGCCTATCAAAAATTTTTGAAATTTTATTAGAAAACCAAATCAATGAGTACATAAGATCAAATAAAATGTTATCTTCGTTTCAACCAGGCTTTAGAGAAAATCACAGTTGTACTACGGCTGTAATAAAAATTCTAGATGATTTAAGAAGAGCGTATGATAAGAATAATGTATCCATTCTGTGCTTATTGGACTTTTCAAAAGCCTTTGACTGTGTAAACCATCAACGCTTGATTGAGAAGCTGAAAAGTCAATTCAGTTTTGGTAATAACGCTGCATCTCTTATATCTAATTATTTAAATGACAGGTTTCAACAAGTTCATACTAGCCAGAGAAGTTCAAATTTTCTAGAGGTGCATTCAGGTGTCCCACAAGGATCTATTTTAGGACCACTCTTGTTCTCATTGTTTATAAACGACATGCCTAAGGTCTGTCTTGATGCATCGGTGCATTTATATGCAGACGATGCTCAGGTATATCTGTCTAGACCGATTGGCTTAATAGATGATTGTATAGCTAGACTCAATGAGGACTTGGAACGAATTTATAACTGGTCTGTTCTCAATAAACTGTCCTTAAACCCTGCTAAATCGAAAGCAATTGTTATCTGCAATGACAGGATTCATTCCAGTTGCTTGCCACAAATATATTTAATGGGACAATTGATTCCATATGAAAATGAGGTGAATAACTTAGGAATATATATCAACTTCACTTTCCTGTGAAAACCATATCAATTATGTTATCAAAAGAATATATGGTGGTCTACGCCAACTTTATATCTCATCCTCCTTTGTCCCGATCTTAACAAAGCTTAAACTCGTAAGAGCTCTGTTTATGCCCATTATAAATTACAGCTCAGTAGTTTATAGTAATATTGATGCAATATCCTTTAGGAAACTAGAATTAGCATTTAATTCGGTAATTCGCTACATATATGGTCTCCGTAAATATGACCACATTTCGAGATTTAACCTTAAGCTTACCGGATGTACCCTTAGACAACATATAAATATACAAAACTGCACATTTCTGTATAAATTGTTCAAAACTAAACAACCGACATATCTCTTCGAGAAACTAAGTTTGGCTCATTCAAATCGTACCCAAAATATCAATGTTCCTTATTTTAACTTTTTAAATAGTCAACGTTTATTTTTTGTTCATACTATAAGACTTTGGAATTCCATACCAATATACATACGTCAATCTAGTTCGCTTTTTATTGTTAAAAATTTGCTTGTTTCTTTTGTAAATAGTAATCGTAACAACCACATTTTTGATCAATAGTAATTTTTGTCGACTCATATTACTCGTAACTTAAAAATACATTTTCTCTTTTTTTTTGTATTGAAACTATGTAACCTAAATAAGATACCTTAATGTTAAATTTATATGAATAAGTACAAATACTGAGAATGTAATTCTTAATGTACCGAAATAAATGAATAAATAAAAACAAAAACATGAATTGAGCAAGCAGATTTAATTTTTTTTGGTAGATTTTAAGAGCAGGTGCATTAGATGTTGTAGAAGAGAAGATAGGTTTCTCGCTAATAATAAAACTTGGCAGGAGACTTCAACTGGGTTTAAGAATCACACAATTGTGTTAATCACTTATAAAAAAGCTGGTCGTCCTACAAAATTCTGGATTCTTCGCAAAGAAGCAAACGCCATAAGGCTGTCTTTGAGAAAAAAATCACTCAACTGAAGAGTTAACATTTGCTGCCCGAATGAGCTTACGATCTTCTGGTCAGTTAGAAACAGCAGAAGTTCTGAAGACGCTACCACAAATTCTCCCGAAAGAATTGCTAGATATAGAACAACATACAAACATTTTGGGGCAGCTAAAAAAGACAACTGTCTGGGAGACAATTTCTATTATATAAAAAAATCCAACTTGCTAAAAGGGATTGTTAACCTTTTAAAGAACACATCATGGTCACGGATACTGGCTGAAATTAAATTGCAAGCTTTGCTTAATCACACAGTACAACGTTTACTAGATGCTCAAAAGGAAGTTTTAGTGGTTCAAACAGCAGACATTTTGAAAAATCTGGAGATTACTATATATGTAAATGGGGAATGGATGGTGTCGGCTAATCAGAATACAAGCAACGTTTTTCTGATCCAAATTCTGATAACTCTAGCATCTTCTTGGAATTGCTAATACCCATAAGATTGGTTTCGAACGCCGCAGGATATCAGCAGTTCATAATTCGGCAAAATAAAAGACCTTCATCCTCACGATTCTGCCGACCAATAAAGTTTATGTTTCGACATGGAACAACAGAATTGGCAAGGATGGAGGTAGAAATAATGCGGAAACCAATCGAGGAGCTACAGCCAGTTATATACAATACGAATAACATTAGAATACATGTTGCCATTAAAATGTTATTTACAATGATAGATGGAAAGATATGTAATGCCATCACAGATACCAAATTAACACAAAGATGTTTTGTTTGCGGGATCACATTAAAGGATTTCAATAACATTGAAAAAGTATATAATACTCGTAGATACTTCTCGCTTGGAATTCGGATTATTGGTGCTTATCAAATACCTTTGATAAAATGGCAAAATTCGAAATGAAGAAGAAAAACAAAATTGTGGCTGTAGGAAAGAAAGGTAATGAAAGTCAATTCAAAGGAATTATAGGATTGATAATAGATAAGCCGAAACCTGGATTTCCATCATGAAAATACTGCTAGGCGATTTTTTACCGATCTGGACCTACCCGCTGGAATAATCAGTTTAGATATAGAATTGATAAAAAATTTAAAAGAGTGTTACAAACCCTAACCAGTGGACACGAAATAAAGATGGACAAATTCTAATAATATGTCACTGAAATTGCTAAGCTGTTTGTCCAAGAATACAGTTGGTACCAAATGCCTCTCACAATTCATAAAATTTTAATTCATGGCCCGTCCGTTATAGAACATGCCTTATTACCAATACGTCAGCTGAGTGAAGAAGCGCAGGAGGCAAGAAACAAAAAGTTCAAAAGACATAAAGAAAATTTCGTTCGAAAAATATCACGATTAAAAACTAACGAAGATATTATGAAGTCTTGGTTGATTGCCTCGGACACATTGATAACGAGTTTGCGGAAATTACCTAATAAACGTGGTGATATTATTGAGAAGGATGTTCTATATTTTGTGCAGGCGTCTAATATTTCACTAACTTTCGATACTTCTACAGGAACAATATGTGAAAGCTCAGATGATTCTTCTAATTCGGATTTATTGTTACTGTATTTATTTTATTTTGTATATGTTTTGTCTATTCAGACCTTTTTTTGTATATAAATTAAAAATATCGTCTTCAAATACAAAATTAAATGATTTAAATTCATTTTCCAAGTGTTATACATAAAATAAAATAAAAATATTTTTTGCCAAAAAAAACTTACGTTTGGCCCCTGCATGTGGCTGTTAAACATAGAATCAACAAGTTGAGTAGTGTCTTGAAAACTGCTAACTTGAGATGAAATGACCTCAAATTTTGTTTGTACACGTTTGCAAGCCACAAGAAATGAGAGTTAATAAGCTATTCAAACACAAAATCGAAATTATAAGCTTAATAAAAATCACTTTTGATCTTCAATAACTTTTGACACAATAATTATTATTATTATTATTATCTAGGGAACGATACAAATGAATTTGTAGAGTCCGGGATTTAACGCCGGGGTACTATGCCCATGTGGCGCGTTTTGTCAACAGCACGCGGAGTACTGAGTTCCCATGTGGTCACCCACCTACATACTTACCGCGCCCAACATTGCTTAATTTCGGTGATCTAGCGGGAACCGATGCAATTTTTTTTTTTCAATTTAAATGCATTTTTATTTGATACCTTAATTTACTCTTACATGCTAGACAAAAAAACTCTTAAAAATTAGCTTAAATAACTTAGAAATAATCTTATGCTAACTTACTGGTCCCATGCGGGCACTCTAAATTAATCCTAACACTTAAACTATGTCTTTCGACGTTTTGACAGGTTTTGTTCTTATTCTTATATTTAGGACAATACAGCTTAAACTAAGAAAACATTTTTAAAAAGCAAAAACTTAGTATATGGACTCCTTTGAGTTTAATACTTAAAATTAAAAACTTACAGACTACTTAGAAAATAAATCTTAATCTACTTAACCGACTTACATATAATACATTCATACACATACATATACACAATACATAATACATATAAACGTCATATATACATATATGCATATACATATACGTATGTATATATATATATATTTTTTTTTTTATCATTTTTTATTTTTATTTATTTTTTTTGGGTTTTTTATATTTTTTTCTTACAATCTAACTTAAACCTACCTAGAACTATGTAATCCGGCCATGGCTAAAAAAAACAAAAATTAGGCTGGACCACTCTGCTTCACATGAAGCTATCTATCATTGGAGGAGTTCGACGACGAAGCATCCTCGCCCTCATCAAGCCACCAAAATTGCTGGTGCTGCTGAGCAACATCCCTCCTGTCGCGACTCCCTACCGCCCTACTGAACCGGAGACGCTCTGCACTGCCATGTGCGACGTCTCTGTCGTAGTTGAGTCGTCTGTCCGCAGCATTTCGAGCGACGTGGAAGATTAGCGGCACCGCCAATCTGTCCTGGATCAGACCTTTGCTATCTAGATAGAGGAACGCTTCTGGAGGAATAAAGCCGTCAAGGCGAGCTCTCTCGTGATACATATAATTGGGGTAGTAAGCCCCTGAGATCAGGTTGTTCGATGAGGTCATTGCTCTCGCAATGTGCCTTCGAGTCAGCTTAATTGTCCACTCTTATCAGGTTCGCCGTATTGTACAAGACCTCATTAGGATAGCGGGAACCGATGCTTTCAGTGTGGCGAGGCCGTTGACAGACACAATAATTTTAGGCAAAATTTGAAACAAATAAAGTCGTCATAATTACGAGTTCAAAGGTGCCTCACTTGTTACCTTACACGCATTGATTTGAAAGACGTTATTTTAGTTTTATTTTCATTCATTGGAAATACATTTCGCTCGTACGATAAATATCTTTAAGTAAACTGAACAAATTTTACAACAAAAATCTTTAGATAAATTGTACATTTAAATGTAGCTCGTATGTTTACACTTAGTGTCAAAAACACTGCGCGTTAAATAATTCTTTTCTCACATTATGTAGTGCCAAATCACTTCTATTTACATATTTTTTTTAAATATTTAAAATATACATACATACATATAACGTAGCCTTAGTGACACAAAAACGTATGTCAATATTTGCTAGTTTTCAGGAGAGACGATTTTGTGTTTTTTTTTACTATTTTTCATTTTTATGAGTTCAATGAATACTTTTGTTAAATTAACTTCTAAAAATTTAAAGATTAACATACTAGCTCTAGAATAGATAAAATATTCTTCATTTTGTTTGTGGTTTAAAAGGTATTTTATTGAATAGTGAAAAAATTATACTGTTACGTTTAGTGCCTCAAACGATAATTTTTACTTTGACCCTTTTTGTTTTGTTACGTTTTTTCATAAATAATAATTTTCAAAAAAACTTTCTTATTAATTTCATTTTTTCAAAATAACTTGTAGATGAAGAAATTTCTGATTATCAGAAATAAATTATATATTATATCTAGTTATAATCTAGTTTGTTACAAAGGTCCAACAAATCACGATACTTTTCTGTTTTTATACACTTAAGTCCTGTAAGACATTGAGTTAATTTTGATAACTCATCTTTCCTTGATTGGCGTCGAATTATTTTTACAACTTTGAACTCTCCTAGATCCTTGTCATACTTAAAAAAGATGTTATTTTTATCAGTTTTTCTATACTGCTGTCAAGATATTTTTAGCCAATTAACATTATTCCCTTCATTATCAACCTAACGATTTTTAATCAAATTTGAACTTACTGCTTTGAAGTTAAAAATATCCTCGTGTCCCATTTCTACCACTATATATTTTGATTCTTTTGATGACATCCTTACGACAGTTTACCATCCAACGGGGTCAAATATATTTATCTTTTTTGAATATCGTTCAATATGGGCATGAACGGTATCGCATTCCATTATAGAGTGTCCAGGTTCAAAATAGCAATGGTCTATTTCGGAAGTGATTGTACCGAGTAGAGAAGCATTGCCGATAAGTTCACGTATCGATTCTGCCCTCCACAAGTATCACTCATGAGAACAAAAGGTTTACAGTCGCAATGTTGCCTAAAATACATATAAAGACATGATGCCACTTCGTCCGACCCTCTTCCAGTCATTCCCTCATGACACATAAAACCGGTAACTTCTTTGGTTCCAACCTTGTATACAACTAGATTGTAAACTGCCAAACGTCTTTTATAAAATATGGCTTTCGCATTTGCGCTAGGACAGTATCTTACAGCCTCCAAATCAAATTCAATAAAATGAATGTTTTTGGCAATAGCATCTTCTTTAAATTTATCATGAAATTCTCTAGAACTTACTTTTCTCTTTATGTGTTGCTTATATTCATCACGAAGTTCGTTTTTTTCCTCCTCATTAGAATTTTGGAACCGAAAGCATTTATCACCCATGTCTTTTCTTGGACTGTGGAATTTGAGGTAGAAATCGTTTTTGAATATTTGTCTATACAACCATAACTTTTCGGGCAGTATATTTTCCTCTTGGCATCTTTGCAAGTAACATTCGTACATTTTTTGTAAATTAAGATCCGAGGACAAGTACTCATAATTGGTTGACTTTCTACAGTAATGAGAAGAAACTTTTGGGAGAGAATTAATAATTTTTTTTTATAAATTCTCTCGCATCTTCAGGCCTTTTATTTCCAGGTGGATGACAGCCTTTTTTTACTAATGGCAATAACGTACAATCTGATCTATTTTTTACTATATTTCTCACAAATGTTTCAGAAACGTTGAATGTAACATAGCAATAAGAAAACCTTGACAAACTTGAATTTTTACACCATTTTTAATGAGGAAAAACAACTTTGTGTTCGAACGTCGTGATTGTTGAGCTGAAGTTCGAATTGACTTTTTTTTTGTATCTCTTCGATCAACGAAGAAAGATATTTTTTCTGGTTTTCAGTACCTTTTAGCTTTTCCCAGAAATTCGTGTGCAAATATTGCCTAACCTCTTCGTCAAAATGAGTGTTATACTTTCTGGGGCATTTTGAACAGTCTTTGGGTTGTACACTTCGCGCTTTGACACTTTTCCCACGGGTCGACACATATGACTTACCCATTGAATCAACATGATTCTATATTGCCATTATCTGCATTTAATGCAGAGTTGTCAGTTACTTCTTAACAACAAAAAAATCATTGAATTTGATGTGCAGGTTAAACGATAAAAGCTAATTGCCATAGAAACGTATCTTGATTCAAATTGCTAGAGTTTGAGTCATAGAAACGTAACGCTCTATACGTTTGTTTGTTTCAATGTATTTCGAAAAAAATGTTGATACGGCAAGTGCGAACTTCTAAACTACTTCACTTAGAAGTAAAATTTTTTGCCACAATATGTATATAGAATGCTATATTTCAAGAAAGGTGTCATACCCATTCCAAAATCGTAAAAAATGTAGTTACGTTCTTGTCACTAGGGCGACGATGTATAAGTGCATGTGCTGCTAATTCAATAATATTTAAACCCAGAAAAGGTTTT
The DNA here is from genome assembly GCA_963966105.1 of Volucella zonaria. Taxonomy (NCBI): domain Eukaryota; kingdom Metazoa; phylum Arthropoda; class Insecta; order Diptera; family Syrphidae; genus Volucella; species Volucella zonaria. Next base: position 19,446,971 of record OZ014532.1, on the reverse strand, counting down.
CCTAAAGCGCCTTAACACTTGACCTTAATGGGGCAAACTGGCCGAAAAATGTTCTTCTGCTATAATTGATAACAGAGTCAGTTAAGCAAGCGTTATTAGTTTGACGTCAAACAAAGAAAAGGTCTAACAGAGCTGCAGCGCGTATAGGTTCAAAATATCACACACCAGATGAGGCGTATCCTAATGACATGAGTAATCCCGCGTTTTTCGAGTAATTAAAATAAATCACACATCTTTGGAGAAAACAGACAAGGACGCTAGTTGCAATTACATTTAATATTTAAAAATAAATGTCACCATTATTTCACGCTCATTAAAAGATTCACTAAGGAGTCCTTAATTTGTTAAATTTGTATACGTTAGCAGTGTCCACATATGTATGTATCTATGCCATGTGCATTTTTAAAATGCACTTCTTCGTATAATTACTAAAACAAAACAAAACGCAAACCAATTTTTTTTCAAAAGGAAAGTCAGTTTGCAACTTTTAATTATATTAAAAAAAAGCAAAAATAAAAGTAAAAATGTAAATAAACCTTGGTCTACGTATTTCACATATTTGTAAACACATACTCGTATTTAGCAACAGGTATTTGTGAAGTACATTTCCTAAAAGAAAAAATACGTTAATAAAGAGCAAGAAAACTTTAGTATACGTAAAAGTATTGTACGTAAACAGATTTAACCACTTCGTACCTTCCACATGAGTTTGTTTATGCTAGATAAATACAAGCATACTGAACACGTGCAACATATCTAGTAGACAATTTCAGCGCCGCTGCTTAGGTTATTGGCATTGAAACGCTTTGAGAATGGGAACGCGATAGGAGCGACGATATTGGAAATGCGTTATGATTCTAATTATAGCGTTTGGAAGTCTGAAAAGCTCCACGTTTTTGCTCGGAATATTCTTTTGTTATCAACGCAAAAAAATTCACAATTTTTCGACTGGAACGTATAAGTCTGGTGTGGTAGTGTGGGTTTTTAAAAATATTTTTTTATATGAGGAGATTAGGCTTCAAAGGTTGCTCATTGTCGTATGATGAACGTGTATGCATTTAGCCTAATCTAGTAGTTGTAGTTGTTTGTATAAACATATTACGTAAATAAGTCGAAAACACATAAATTAGGAACTGAAGAAATGATGCTTTCTTCAACTTTATGAGGTTCGAATTTGAAAACTGCTACGCGTAATAATGTAATGAGCATTGTGAAAGTGTCAAAATATAAGTGTTTACTTAAAAATACATGCATATACCGCTTTGATCAATTCAGAAAATTAAAAATGCAAGTTTGTTCATCTAAATCTACTCGTATACTGTCCCCTTCAAAGTAGTCCTCATCGACTGCAACACACTTATGCCAGCGCTTGATCCAATCCTCGAAACATTTTTTATATTCGGTTTTCGGTATGTCCATCAGTGCTTCCTGCTACTCGTATTTTTCCATTACTTCCTCTCGGCTGCTGAAACGCGTTTCCCGTAGTGGTTTTTTAACTCGATTGAACAGAAAGAAGTCACAGGGAGCCAAATCAGGTGGATTCGGTGGCTATTGGATGTTATTTGTTGCATTTTTCGTCAAAAAATTACGAATAATGATGGCACTGTGCGACGGTGCGTTATCATGGTGCAAAATCCACGAGTTTTCTGCCAAAAATTCTGATCTCTTTCAGCGAATTGCTTCACGCAAACGTCTCTTAACGCCCAAATAATACTCATTGTTTACTGTCTGTCCTTCTGGCAAAAATTCATGATGCACTACACCGTCGTAATCCAAGAAAACCATGAGCATTGCCTTCTTTTTTGACCGAAAACGACGTGGTTTTTTTGGTCTCGGCTCATTTGGTGAACGCCATTCACTTGCCTGATGCCTGGATAGCGTGTTACACTCACAAACCCACGTCTCGTCTCCATTAATGATCCTCTTGATGAATGTGGGATCGGATTCAGCCTCGCAAATCATCTCTTTTGCGACGTCAACACGGTGTCTTTTTTGCATGAAATTGAGGTCTTTTGGCACCAACTTTGCTGATACACAACGGAAATCCAAATCATTAACTAAAATGTCTTGGACGGATGCATAGGCAATGTTCAAGTCCTCCGCTATCACTCTGATGGTTAATTTGCGGTTATTGACCAACATTTCTTTTACTTCATCAATGTTTTCGTCGGTTTTCGATGTCGTTGTCTGCCACTGCGTTCATCATCATCGATTGACTCATGACCACTTTTGAACCACTCGTGCCACTGGTAAACGACCGTTTTCTTTAGAGAATCGTTGCCGAAACACTTTTCCAACATTTCCAACGTTCGCGCACCATTAATTCGGCAAAATTTAATATGAGTACAAGTTCGTTGTTGCAAATTTAAATACATTTCTAAAATTGTAAAAAATCCCGCCAACACATACAGAGATAGATGTACTTTTTTCTACGAAACTTTTGCAAATGTCAAGCTATGATGCTAAGATTTAGAGGGAATGTCAACAACAGATTTGCCAACCTAACAAAAAAAACAGAACTCAAATCGGAACAATGGGAGGGCCACACTGCGGAACTTTTTGATCAAGGTGGCATTACACATTAAATGCACTAAAGTGATACTGCTTTCGAAAAAGTGCATTTTTAAAGGTAACGCAGTTTTAAAAATCGTTTTCTTCATACAACATAGTGGCAGATGTACATAAAGCTGCCAGCTGAGTCAAACTTGTATATATGTATTTGTACCAATCCCTGTAAGATTTGTATATTGAAATGCAGTATTCAAACAATGTTTTCTTTATCTTGGCATGTGGTGAAAAGAGTGCCAAGATCTTTTGGGATGACAACAAAATTATGTTCTTTTAGGTTATCAATAAGGTGAAACGTGAAGGTATAGGGTTTTTCTTTATCTATTACCGGTTAGGTCCATTGTACAAATTTCTTATTTTCCATTTTATCCCGGAACTTGTAGAGGGACTGCTATTAGCATCAGAAGGATTTCTTAGCTTAAACTCCACAAGTTCCTAATGCTAGCCGCACGCGGGATCGTATTCAATTTTAGTACGGTTCTCCATCCAAGTGCGGATCGTGTTCATCGATGCTTGATTTCAGTTTAACATCTATGATGCTTACAAGAGGTAAATACTCGTATATTGTACGTACTTGGATGTCAATTATAAGCATGACGTACCAGAATAAACAAGGCTTAACAAATCAATGACTCAATTTGATGCCACAAGTATGAGTTGTTTGTTGTGCCTTAGAACTGGACTCAGTTGCATATCAACTGCGAATTCATCTAACACAAACGAGAACAACTTTTACAAAATAAACAAAAGCTATTACTTTGCGAGTGTTTGTTGTGAAAAATATTTCAGATCAATAGTTCTTAAGTACGGTACACACTAGAGATCATGTTTGGCAGTCAAAAATTCAGCAGTTTGGATTGTTCGTAGCGGTCAAATTATCATTCATGTTTGAAGCGCAAACCGCCATTCGAGTTTCGAAATTCAACCAATTAACACGGAAAATAAGAAAATTGACTGCGCACTATTAATTATCGGACTAACTGAAAATAAGCATAAACTTAAGAAAAGCAGCAAATGGGTAAAGCGGTGGGTTGCCACTAGAAAACAATATCCACATGTGAATATTTTAAAAGAAATTAGTGACTCTGAGCCAATGGATTTCAAGAACTATTTTAGAATGTCAAATGTTATAGTTATTTGCTTGAACTCGTGATCTCTTGAAGGATACAAGAATGAGAGAAGCCATAGGTGTGTACGAGCGATTAGCAGTAACATTGCGTGTTTTAGCAACTGGACGACACTTTCGTGATCTGAGTTTTAGTTGTTTAATTGGTAGGAGCACTGTGGGTGACATTGTTTTGGAGACTTGTCAGGCTTTAAAAACGGCGTTAAAAGATTTTATAAAGGTAAGTTTTCAATAGTTGTTATTCTTCAAAAGTATAAATGAAATGCCTTATATTAGCACAGTTGTTGCTTCCGTAATCGTCCAATTGTTCAATCTCTTCTTCCTGTAAAGTATGAGATATCGACTCCTGCAAAGATGATAGAGAAACCATTTCAGTTGGCGTCGGTGGTGACACATCTTGTGGTGTGGATGGTGCTGTATATGTGTTGTTATGGGAATTTCTGATAACTGGCTGATGGTATGAAAATGTCTATCTGCTAAATTTTCGCGCGGTGTAGAGCTTCGTGAATAGCAACTACTTGTTACAGTCGACGTTGATCTTCTTCTTTGAACAGTGGTGTCCAGTGTAAGCATTTCCAAATCACCTTGAAAAAGGACTTCGCTTATGAGCCTCTCCGCAATTTTGTTTTGGTGTTGGTTCCATTTTTCGCAGTTTTGCTGACCAAGCTATACCCAAATGTTCAAAGCAATCGCTTTCTTTTTGTAAATAGCACATTGCTTTATCCATCACATCAGATATACTAGCGTCGTTGGTTTGATCACAAAATGTGGTGTTATGAAGCTGAAATGAGAATTATATCAAATCATTTTTATAATAAAAAGCAATTAATATTTTATTTAGTATATATAACGAACAAATTATTTTTTTAGTTGCCGACATCTGAGGGCGAATGGAGAAATATTACATTAAATTTTGGGAAGGAATGGAATTTCTTCCACTGGTTGGGATCTATCGATGGAAAACATGTCACCATACGTAAACCAGCTAATACGGGATCGATGTACTATAACTACAAACATTTTTTCAGCATTGTTTTAATGGCTGTGGTTAATGCCAACTATGAATTTATCATGGTAAATGTTAGCGCAAATGGTCGAGTTTCAGATGGTGGCGTAATGTTTTACATCAAATTTGGCAACGCTTTCTAAATGTGGAGCTTAATTTGCCGGGCCCACAACCACTTCCAGCAGCAACCGATCAAACACCATATGTTTTCATAACAGATGACGCGTTTTCTTTGTCTCAAAACTTGATGAAGCCAAACTCTTCAAAAAAATTAACAAAAGAACAGAGAATTTTCAACTATAGACTTAGCCGTGCAAGGCGTGTTGTAGAGAACGTTTTTGGCATACTTTCTATAAGATTTGGGGTTTTTCAAAAACCTTTGTTTTTGGAATCAAATAAAGCAGCAATTGTTACATTGACATGTTGCTATCTGCACAATTTCTTAATAAAGCACAATAAAAGGAATATACCACACGTTCTGTAATGGTTTATGAAAATGTAGGAACCGGTGATATTCTGCGTGGCAACAATTTTGAGAACTCGCACTTGGTACTTTTGTAAGCCACCAAAGTAAATGTATCTTACCAAGAAGCAAAAAAAGTTCGCGAATCATTTTGTTATTACGTCAATAATGAAGGCCAAGTTCCATTTGCACAATAAAAATAAGTTATTATAAAAGAATACTCACTGTGTCTTCATCTGACAATGCTTCCAGTTGGCTTTTCGTTGTTTCCCAGGAATTTTCACAAATCAAACCACAATATTTTAGGTTGGTAAATATTCTCAACACCGTCACCAAATGACTGCGATTGCTTTATTTTTTTTGCTTTATTTATTTTCAAAAGAAGACTTTTTTTGGAATTTTTTCATTAGACTCCGTAGCTCTTCATAAGATTTATTTTTTATGTCACGCAACATGTACTCTGGGCTTGTTATGTCCCAGAGGCAACATTGAATTTCGTAGCAACATATGAATTGAGGAAATCGGTTTCCGCGTCCATGATACGGCTGCAAAAATTCCACTTGACTGACGCTTTCATGTACACACTAGCAGTCAAAATAGAATATGGCAGCTGACTGTCACTCAACCGTGAACATTTTTGTGATTGACAAAAAACAGCGGCCACACACGCAAACAAGAGAAATTTGAGCAAAACTATCAAACATGATCGCTACTACGAGTAAGTACCGTACTTTAGTGAAGCAATGTAACCCGCAGGCACCAGGAGAACAGCGACTTATTGCTAGATCTAATAATTGTATCATTAGTATGAGCGATCTGCACGGCCATCCTAAGCCAAAAGAGCACTAACTTTCGAATAGTACTTACATAAAAAACTTTCTGCACGTTACCGCTTTAGGCTTTTTTGGATGCCTGGACACGGCTAAATCCGGTGGAGAATTATAATGAAAAGCATCACTTATCACGAATTCACAGTCCTGAGTAGCTAAGGCTTCGGTTCTGAACTTTATAAAAACCAAGTTGATATTAATGGCTGAATTGAACCTCAACGAAATTAGAAAACTTCTCAAATATTGTATTGTAGAAGAAGAATACTGCCTTCTGGAGAAGTATGCTAAATGGTAAGGAGGACATAATTTACGAGCTAAATAGTGGCAGGGGAAGGAAGTTCTTAAACAGCTATTTTTCAACAGCATCATCAAATGAATAATTTTTAGACCACTAAACTAATAGGAATTTCAGCAGGGAAATAGGATGTCTTCCTATTTAAAGTCTGCTCCTTTGAAAAAAATAGGTTCCACACGTGAACCTATCCTAACTACCATAACCGAAAGCTTAATCGTATTTTAACTGATGCTCCATTCGCCTCCTCTTAATTTGATTGAAAATCCATCGAGATTGATGTGCGATATATATGTTTGTAAGAATATATGTACATATGTATGTCCCTTCAGAAATAATGGCCCCTTATTTCAGTAGTGATAGGGGGATCAGCTGTAGATGAAGGCTGATCCCCTGGACCAGATGAATCTCTTCAAAGAAAAAATTTATTAGTTCAAGAGCATAAAAGGTTCCTTAACACCTTATACACCTATAGGATAGCGATAGTATGTAAGCTGTTTGAAATACAAATGCACTCGTAAAACAACATTGAAATCAAAATCAAAAGCAGGGTCAAGAAACTGATAATTCAAAAAAGGAAACCGTTGTACGAGTATGGTAACTCTTTACAATTTTATTTCGCCTGACAGGATAATGTGTATGCACAGCAGCTTATGCTCGTTGAACAAGTGAACAAAATCACTTTTATTCCTATTGCATGTATATGAATATTGCTCATGTGGAGTATGAATAAAATTTAGCTTTTGGGACTTCATTCATTTTAGCACATTTTTTGATTCAATAAGTGCATTTTCATATTAACCAAGCTTGGATACATTCTACTGTCTAGCTAATAAAACACATTTTTTTTCCAATACTCCTATCCACAAAAGCTACTTGAAGAATTCCAACCATTATTATTCAATTGAAACGGATGGTCCAAATACAAGTTTCTTTTTGAATCGTGTGTTATTATGACACTGACAGTTCTTTGTCCGTCAAAATCTTAGCTGCCGGTCAGTATTATATCTTCGAAAAACGAAATGAATCACTTTACGCTTAAAAAACGTGAGAAAATATCACAAACTTATTTCAAAAGGGAGTGCTACGCTGCCCAAACCGTGTGTTTATTGAAAATAAGTTTTGGCCGAAATGAAGACCAATCTCCTTGTCGGCAACATTCACGGTTTTTGTCATCGTATAGTACGTACCGACTAGAGTGTCGCTGCTGTGGTCAAGGGTATTCGACTCAATCCATAACCAACAACTCAATATTTCATGCACTAGCCTAATGAGAATTTTGCACAAAGATCTTGGATTATTCCCAGCAATTGAAGGAAAATGACTATCCGTTTCGTTATCACTTATCGTTGCCGCATTTGGGGATCGGAAAACCCGCACTTGATTGTCGAAAAGCCATTTCGAAAATGCTACGCGAATCGTTATTTCGGTCAATTCACAACCACAGAGTCACGATTACCGAATTTTTTTGGGCTGAAATTGGAGACATGGACTTGAACGATCTTTGGTTTCAGAACGAAAGCGCGCAATGCCACACATCTCATCAAACAATTGATCTTTTGCGCTTTAAGTTCAGTAATCGTGTTATCCCCGTTAGACTTTTATTGTGGTGTGCCCTTAAAAATCGATGTTATGCGCATAGTGCAGAAACGATTCAAACCCAACGCACATAGTCCGAGCCATTCGTGAAAGAGAGCCAGAAACAGCCAAGAAGATTTTGGCAAATTGGGTTGACATGTGCTACAGCAAAGCCAGCCGAAGTAGCCATATAAATGAAATCGTATTCCATAACTAATGGGAATATTTTCTCTTTCTAATAAAGCTATAACATACCGAAAATAATTGATATTGACTCTCAGGATCGCATTACACAACTGTTATTTGTTGCGCAACTAAACGCCATCTGCCGATCTTGTATTCTACAACAAATATTCAAATTGTTTGGCTTTGCATCTTCTTACAAATGGTCTGGTAATAAGACGAGCATATCTTCTAGAGTTGATGTCTTCAACGGTGACTAATGATGATAAAGATAGGTGACTAATGATTTTCAGATACATGGATGGACAAAAAAGCAATATTTTAGTTAAAACCGTTGTAATTAAGTTTGAATTTTGGGCCGTAATTTACAGAAAAATTACTAAGGGTTACGTGGCAACAAAAAAAATCGAAGAAAAGTAAAGATTTGCGGTCACAGTATTTGAAAGATCGTCAAAGGGTGTCAGATTTCTCGATTTTTTTTGAGTGCCAATAATTTTAAAAGTTAATGACTTAGATTTTTTTTTATAATTTTGTGATAACCGACACCACTTGACCTATCACCCGTGTCCGGCTTGACATTGATTTTTGGGACACCTTGTATGGCGAACAATTTTTTCGGGCTCTCCATATTAAAAGTGTGGCCTCGGTTATTCCACAGAGATGACTAATGATGTAAATAAAACACTTTTGTATTAACTGAAAACTACTTGTACATAGGGTACCTGCAGATCTGTTCTATACATACTCGTATGACATGGGTGGACTTAAGCATGTTTTGGTCCTTTTAGAGGTTAACGTCAATATGCATATGTTAAGCGATTGTAATATTTACTTACATACGAGTATAAAGGACACATTTTAAAAATAAATATGTACCTTTCTAAGGTAGTGTTAGTGGGATGACCATTTTGTTGGACTTAATACTTATTTCCACAATCATAACGAAATCATTTAATTTAAGAATTAACGCACTACGAATGCATATGCATCACTCCTGGGATATGCTAGGATGCGTTAGCAATTCTATTATACTATCTATTGTCAGTGTGCAGAATTGCAGTTGGTGAGGTTTAGATTTATTCGTTTTACTTTAATTAGTATAAGCTGTGGCGATTCATTTAATTCCCTGCATTGCGTTCAAAATTAGCTGGACTCTCAGGATTTTATTTATACGAGAGTCCATTGGGAATCCACTGGGTTGATCAGATAATCCTTAAATTAATGCTAACGTTTATGAGAGGTATGAGCTATTATTTTAACTAGTATCTAAATCAGCCTACGACATGTTGTGTGCAAAATGGTCCATTTCGAATAATTTTATTTTTTCTTAATTCGCACGTCCTTAAAGTATTATAAATGCTCTTAATTTATTATTGTGCACAGAAATTTGGTTATAACAGATTTGAACTTAATTGTCATGAAAAGCATTTGTTAAAATTCGATTATGAAGAGTGTTTAAGTTTGTAAAATCATTTCGATCTAAGCAGTTTTGTTAATAAAAAAAAATAGCCTCATTTGGAGCAAGAAAAATATCGGACGGAATAAATCATTACAACGACGAGCTCAATAACTTTTATAGAGTTACTATTGTACATAGCGCGCCATTTGGCTTTACTCGACTTAAACATATAGGAACCACAACAAATATGTTTACGGTGCTTTATAACAGACAGCTAAGGATGCACATGGGTGGCTGATCAAACGTGCTACCAAAACAAAACTTAAAAACATTTTTTCTGTGGAAGTAATCTGTTCCATTTTTTTTATTTGATAGGTTGGAAATTATGAAATTTGCGGCGCTATCATGCTTTGCAGTCAATAATTACGAGGCTAATAAGCTCGTGGGACAATCGAAAGAAGGCAATACCACCGTGATCCTTCAGTTTGGAAACAGGATACGATTGCTGCTGTGGCTGCTCCCATTAAAAAAAATCCAAGCGTTTCAACCAGGAACTTATCTGCTTAAATAAGAATAAGCAGACAATTTTCCATAAAGATTTGAATTTGTTTCCCTATAAAGGTCAAATTACAAGCCAATTGAACCCAGCTGACTTGCCGAATCGAGTGGATTATTCAAATTGTAGAAGAGGACAACAATAATATGTTAAACTTCATTCTTATGCCTTCCGAGGCCCATTTTGATTTAAAAGCCAATGTAAACAAGCAAAATTGTCGAATATAGAGCGATTCTAACCCGTAGATACTCAATGAGATAGAACTGCATCTAGCTGAAATCACAGTGTGGTGTGCAGTTTTATCAAGCTGCATTGTCATTTTTTTGTAACAGTAAATTGAGACTACCATTTTAAGATGCTGAAAAAGTTTTTATTCCCAGAATTACGCCAAAAGAGAATCCCTTTCAACTCTGTTTAGTTTCAATAAGATCGTGCAACTTCACATATAGACACACCTGTTATGACGGCATTACAGCGAAAATTCCCAAGCAAACTGATTTCTAGGAACTAGAGTTTCCGTTGGCGCCCAACGTCTCCTGATTTGACTGTACCTGACTTTTTTGTGATGTTATTACAAATAGGGAGTCTACAAAACGAAACAGATAAATTTGAGTGAATTAAAGCAATCCATTCAAACAATAATTGAGTCAATTCCGGCTGCAACCGTTACGTTTCGTTTCGTTTTTAATGCATTTTTATTTAATTAATTGATTTACTCTTACATGCCAGACAAAAAAATACTCAAAAATTAGCTTAAACAACTCAAAAAAAATAATCTTACACTAACTTAGTGGCCCTATGCGAACACTCTATGTTAAACATAATACTTAAAAATTATGTCTTTCGACGCTTAGGACAGTTCTTATTCTTATTCTTATAGTTACGACAATACAACTTAAACTAAGAAAACATTTTTTAGCAAAAACTTAGTGCATAGACTCTTTTAATTTTAATTTTATTATAAAACTTAAAACTAAAAGCCTAAAGACTACCTACAAATAAATCTTAATCTACTTAATCTACCTACATCTAATACATTATATATACATACATAATATATATTTACCTAATATACAGTTATATGTATGTATATATATACAATATATATATATATATTTAATTTTCTTTTTTATTTATTTTTCTTAAATCTAACTTACTCCTACTTAAAACTATGTAAGCCAGTCATGGCTAAAAAAAGATTACACGACCCACTTTGCTTCACATGAAGCTACCAAGTATTGGAGGAATTCGACGACGACGCATCTTCTCCTTCAAAAAGCCACCAAAATTGTTGCTGCTGTTGAACAACATCCCTCATGTCGCGACTCATTACCGCCCTACTGAACCGGAGACGCTCCTCACTGCCGTGTGCGACGTCTCTGTCGTAGTCGAGTCGCCTGTCTGCAGCTGTTCGAGCGACGTGGAAGATTAGTGGCACCGCAAATCTGGCCTGGATTAGACCTTTACTATGTAGGTAGAGGAACGCTTTTGGAGGAATAAAGCCGTTAAAGCGAACTCTCTCGTGATATATACATATAATTAGGGCAGTAAGCCCCGGAGATCAGGTTGTTCGATGAGGTCATTGCTCTTGCAATGTGCCTTCGAGTCAACTTAATGACGAAATTGTCCACTCTTATGAGGTTCGCCGTATTGTATAAGACCTCGTTAGGATAGAATTTTATGTACTCAGACTCCCCTAAGGCAAGTCCTCTCGAACACCCGAATCTTTTCTAATAAACTTGCTCTTACGTTGAACCACACAGGACATCCAAATACAAGCATGGGCCAGATAAGGGCCATGTAGCAGATCACCTTCACCCTCGCATCGAGTTGGCTGTTATAAAACTCTCCTTGTAAGAGCAAAAGAACCTGTGGCTCTGGCCAGAGCAACAGATATTGATCCAGCCAGATCCCAAGGTATCTGACTACATTTCGACAACCAAGTGGCTGTCCATGTTGTCCGACGATAGAAAACTTTCGCCAATTCTTTCTGGTATCCCTAGAGGCTCCAGCTAAAGGCGTCCTAAACAGAATGGTTTCCGACTTCTGAAAGTTGATTTTCAACTTCCATTCGTCGCAATATTGCTTAATTTTGTCGAAGTCACGTTATAAAAGTGTATTAACGACCTCAATCTTTGGACCTGATCTATACGCGATTAAGTCGTCTGCGTATGTTATGGCATGGTGAAGCGAACCTACCAGATCACTTGTGTAAATGTTGAATAGGATTAGCGAATTTACCGCACCTTGTTGCAGACAGTTTTTAATGTTAAATGTTCCAGCAGAAGTCACATTGCCATTCTTCACGATGAATTGTCTACTAGAGAGCATATCAAAAAGAATATACAGCAGTGGTTTACTAATGCCCAACCTGTTCAACTTAAAGAAGGGTCCCTCTAACCACACGGTATCGAAGGCCTTTTACAAGTCAATCAGGCAGTCATCACTGCACTGGTGTTTGCCTTTGTTCCATTGGATATCAGATACCAGTTTAGACACAGCATGAATGATATCATGCCCCGCCCTGAAACCGAATTGATTATCCGGAATTATATGTTGGTCCTCCACCCATTTAGTCAGGACTCTATTGATCACCTTCTCGAAAACCTTACTGATGTTTGGAAGAAGACTGATCGAGCCGAGATTCGCCGGATTGGAAGTATCTTTTGGGGATGGGATATTCCGGCTGCAACCCTACAGGCTGTTATGAACAACTTTTTAATAAGATGCCGCACATGTGTCAACGAGCATAGAGAGGCCATCTAAAATCAATAATTTTTAAAAACGATTAAAAAAAAATAACAAAAATGAATTATCTTTGTAATGAACTAAAAATACCTAAATTATCTGAATTGAAAAATAAGTTATTTGAGTTTCTTAATAGATATAGCAACATTAATAAGCAACCCTGTATGAGAAATGTATCAACCGGTTTAGAGAACTTTTGGAAACAGTTCGAAAAATCTTCTTTGAAAATACAACTTGAATAAGAGCAATACAATCACCAACTGGAAGCAATGCCCAATAATTATGATAAGCTATATAACTACTCGTAACTTAGAGCAAGAACAATTAACATTAAAAAAATCACTTTCTCTTTATAACAATGTCACAAACAGACACAAAATGCTCTGAACGAAAATCAACTAGAAATTTTCTTCTATAGGTAAAATTGTAAAGTGACTATTTTACTGGAAATACAATTCACAATTTTATAGCTATAGATAGGAGTATCTCGCTTATTTGCGTATTCCGTTCCACTCGACAACTTACATTCAGAACAAATGTGACCGGTCTTTCCAAAAACATTTCATTCCAGTGCCCAGCATCAGCCCACCAGCAAAGTAGAACCGACACTGGTATATCAGTTCTATAGAAACCATTGTCTTGTGCACTACGTTCTACTACCTCGAAGTTCCTTTTCTAAATTGGTTCTTTGGTGTTTTTTTTTATTTTTGTATAATTTCCTGTTTCTTTTAATAAGTGCCTTCTATAGACATGTCACTTGTACGTTTAATTGGAGCAGAGGTAAGTGCAATTGTATCTAAACGATTTTTCGAATAAAAAAGGAAACTAGTGATATTAATTTTTACTAAACATCTAACCGAATTGAGTTTAGAAAACGTTCTTTCTCGTGTCTATTAAGTCACTTAGAGCATAACATACTTATACTTGGTGATAACTGACCTTATGTTACGTAAGACTTTTCGATTTATTTATTTCTTTATTCTGTCTTAAAAATGGAAAACACAAAATCAGCTGTCAGTTCTGATGGCGTAATATTGAAAAAAAAAAGTGACTTCGTGTTGAACTTGGTCCAATATGTATTGGAAGTAGTGTGTGCGCTGGGGGTGTGTCCTGTTGCCACCTTACAATGTAGTAAACCGACAAGTCTCTCTGAAAACCTTAAGGGCAATGTCATATTAATTGAATAGAATTTGAATTGTGTAGAGTGCAGGAAAATCTGCGGATGCCACAAGAGTTTAGAAACAATTCTAAAACTGTTCTATTGTTGAAAGGAATGAATTGGATTAAAAAAACGGCACTTACGATACATAAGCATGCATTGTGTACTTGTGAAATGTATCTGCAGATATATGTACTTACTTTTGGCATTTATCTATATGTCTGAATGTGTCTTCCATAGATATAAAGATACTGCGTACGCGCGTTGTACGTGTCAAAATTTAAATGGGAAGCTCGTTTAAAATGGATTGGAAAAAACCTGTTTGTGACGTCTGCTGCTATAGATAGCTTTTAATTTTTAAAGAGATACTCGTGTGCATAGACCTGACAATTCACTTGTTGCTGTGTAACTGTTTGAGGGGCTTGTTTCGGTGGAAAATTTATTTTTGTGCTAATAAAGTACAATTAGAATAGTTCATGTGCATGTAGGGTAATTTGCACACAGTAACCCAACTTTACCTCTTTAAGTGTAGGATTCTTCTTCGCGTAAGATCTTGTATCTCCGCGTGTATAAACAGTTGAGTTTTGAAAAAAAAAAATCCAAATAGATAATGGATATACAACATATGTATACATACACTCCTCGACAACTGATTTCGGTGTTTCTCGATAATTTTGTTCCGTGTGTGCTGCAAATATTACTGTTAGGTAATCATTACCAATTTCTAAAACAATTCTAATCACCATTAATCCTTTTTCCCCCTTAATTTTCTTTGAATTTGCAATTTGTCCCTAATTACCGGCGACAGGTTGAGACAGGGTATAAATTCTTTGGAAGTTCAGTTGCGGATTCCATTCGCAGTGTGACTTGTTTATCAACTTTATCGAAAATTTCGTCAAAAGGTGGCATCAGTCACGAGGTGGTCGTTTATCGGATATTATTTCCATATACATATAACATCCATACCTATACTCTTTATTAAAATAAAAGCATCAGATCTTTTTAAATAAACACTGCGTTTTTTTTCAAATTTCAAAATAGGCGGTCTTATTGGGAAATCCTTTACTACGTACTGTCTGAGCATTCCAATCCAATTGCTGGATCCAAACGTTTTTCGGCTACATTGATAATTGACAGCAAAATATTGTTCCGATTTACTTGTTTCATTTTGGAAACATTGGCTTGCAATTGATGACACTTCTTGCATGGCTTTTGTATGCTACCAGTTCATCTGCTGATAAAGGCTGAGTTTGAAGTCGCTTATGAAGGGTATGGGACAATGTATTATAGATCCTGGTTGAATGAAATAATATACTAGCGATCCGAACTTACTAATTTGGTCATTATCGGTGTATTATATATAATCATATTTTGGACGCTTCCAAAGCTCTACGCTGCCAGAAAATAGATAATATTATGAAAAACCGAATGAATTACATTTTGCTTTTTCCGCCCTAAGGAGATTGATTGATGACTGATCTTGATTTACCTAATAATAAGAGTCATTAGTGAGAATTTTCTGGGATCTAGCGTAGCATGTCCTGTTGGCTAGAATACACAGTGAAGACGTGATAGCTTTAAGAACGTGAAGTGTGGTGTTTTTGGTCCAGTCTTCTGCAAAATATCACGTTTCTACTAAGTCACTAAATCAAAATATACTCGTACATTTCAATTGACACCTCTACGAAATACGCACGCTGAATCCATTAGAATGCCATGCCGTTGAACTCTTAAGTGAAGAATAGCTGACAATATTTACTCCCTTTATAATTTTAGAGGTGTTCCAAAATTCCCAAATAACCCAATAACTTTTCAGATTTATTAAGAATGGGGAACTATGCGAAAGAACAACGCGTTTGCATTGTTGAGCAATATTTTAAAAACAGTTATGGTTTGGCAGCTCACAATTTTCGTACAAAATGTAGTCGAAATAGTGATTTAACTTCATCAACTGTGAAGAGATTAGCTAAAAAATTCGGGGAGACTGGATTATTTAGTAATCTTAGACACTCTGGCTGTCTGTCAACAAGTTGTTCAACACAAAACATCGATGCAGTTCGTGACAGTGTTGCTGATTGTCCAGGGATATCAATTCGGTACCGTCGTGAACAATTGGACATTTCGAGAATCCCTCTATATCGTATTCTCACGAAATATTTGAATCTTCATACTTACAAAGTGCAATTGAGTCAAGAACTACTGATCACGCACAGCGAAGGAAATTGAATGGGTGATGGAACAATAACAAGTGGATGCTGATTTTTTAAACAAAATCGTCTTCGGCGATGAGGCTTATTTTCATCTTGATGTCTTTGTAAATCATCAAAATTGTCGACTGTCGGGTTCAGAAAATCCACGAGTTATTATTGGGAAGCAAATGGATCCACAACACGTCACTGTTTGTTGCAGATTTTGGGCTGGAGCCACAATCGGACCATTACTATTTGAAAATGCGGTTGGTCACGACAATAGTATTCGCCATCGCGACATAATATTCCAGTTTTGTGTGCCTAAATTGCAAGATATGGATGTGAAGAATATGTGGTTTCAACAAGACAGTACCACATGCTATATAGTACAACCCAAGAAACAATTCAATTACTGCATGAGTCATTTCCTGATCGTGTAATTTCCCGTTTTGGTGATCAAAATTCACCGCTCAGTTCAGCAATTTAATGCCGTTGAACTTTTCTCTTTTGGGCTTTTTGAAGTTTAAGCTTTATGCCAAGAAGCCCACGGCCGCCCACGCCTTGAAGACGCAAATTGATTGCTGTATCCAAAAAATTCAACCACATTTATTCACAACTGTCAGGGACAATTTTCACAAAAGATTGCGTGGACGCCATTTACTCGATATCCTATTCCAGATATAACGTTATATTGTATGCTTTATGAATCAATAGAAAAGTTATGATTTTTATTTAAAAACTTTTGTTGTCTATCATGCGTGCATTTTGGGATATACATATAGTACGTTGGATAAAATATTGAACTCATTCCTTAAGAAGGTATGTCTTTAGTATTCCAATCTCTAAATTCGAGTAAAGAGTCTTGAGGTACTTGTATATCAATAGTTTCGTGGTAATGATACACTCATTTGCGTTCCGATTAGAGAATCTTATAACATTAAAAAATTCGTTTGGATTATTTTAAAATGTTTGAATGTGAATCTGAAAATAGTTACATTATTGCAGTTATTCTTACGATAGTTGTTATCTCTTTCATGCAATATTGTTGATAAGAAGATATTTTGCTAATACCTACACCTACATATCATATACAGTGGCGAGCAAAAATGAATACGTGTTGCAAGTGAATGAAGTAAAATGCAAAATTTTTATGTTTTGTTTCATTTTAGCTTTATAAACTACAGGGTGCCTGACTCGAACTCCAACTTTTTAAAATGCTATAATTTTTCTATTTTTTGATAAATTTTATTGTACCAAAGCAAAAAATGTTGGAAAATACATCAATTTTCAAATTGTATCAGTAGTTTTCAATATGTCCACCTTTGGCGCGAATAATGGCCTTGAGACGGCCGAAGAAAGCATCGCACACTGCACGCAAGTGGCTCTGCGGTATTTTGGCCCATTCCCAGCGAAGTCCTTGTTTGCGGTAGTCCAAACTTTGATATTTTTTAGTGCCAACCTTCACCTTCAAAATACTCCAGACAGAGAAATATAACGGATTTGCATCCGGAGAATTTGCAATCCATTGTGTCGAAGAAATGAAGTGTGGAACATTGTTTTTTAACCAATCTTGGTTGACGCGCACTTTGTGAAATGTCTACGGTCTCCGACCGAAATGATTGTTTACCCAAGGCTTCAATACTACCTCTAAGACAGTTTCACGGTATACGATCGCATTAATTTTGACGCCACGGTTCAAAAATACGAGCGGAGAGCGACCATCGGCGGTTATGGCGGCCCAAACCATCACCATCGGTGCTACCTGCTTTCTGGTGGCTGTCCGAAGGTGTAAATTTTCGAAGGACCTCTCTGGTAAGTAAACTCGGTCATTTTGTTTGTTGACATATTGCTCGATAACAAATGGCGACTCATCGGAAAAAACCAAATTCGGCAACTCACCACTTTCGTGTAATCGTAGCAACTCCTTCTGTTGCGGTGTAAGATCGTGTGCTTTTTGGAACTTCAATGGTTTGAGCCCAAGCTCCTTTTTCAGTATGTCATTATGCCATTTTTCTTCCACTTCGACGCGGATTTCGCTCAATTCGAGCCTTCACTTTCCGAACCATTTCTGCCGATGTTGCTGTTTTTTTATGACCACCTCCATGGCGTTTTGCAACGCTGCCAGTATCACGGTAACGAGCTATGGTCCGAGACACAAATCATTTATTCAAGTTGAGGTGCTGGAGGGCTCTAACGATAGCTACTTGTGGTTTTCCAGCCAAATATAAAACAATCACACTATAACGTTTGAATTCCATCGCTGATAAAATTTTTTAAGCACAACTGAGACGCAAATCATTTAAAAGGTAAATAATAAAATTATCTGTCATGTGTCAAAATTTGAGCTGACTGTCATGAACGGTTTGGAAATTATAGCAGTCTGAAGTTGGTTGCAGTTCGAGTCATTCCGGGTGTAGTTTATACTTGTAAAGCTGAAATGAAACAAAACATAAAAATTTTGCATTTTATTTCATTCACTTGCAACATGTATTCATTTTTGCTCGCCACTGTAGACCGTTTTCCACCCCATACTATACGTTGTGCCATATGTTGAAGTCATAAGGTGGCTTTGATTTAATGCTCTTATCATTTAATTTTGCTTGTGTTAAGATATTTTATGGATATTAGGCAAACAGTTAGTCTAATGATAGTGATTTCCAGTTTACTAAGTATTTTTGTTGTTAGGTAGATTTTTTTTCTTAATTAAGATAATATATTTTGCATATGTAAAAAATATAAGACCAATTGTATATAATGTGAATATGTAACAATTTTAATTAAATGAATATGGTATTGATAATTGCCTCTAATTTATTGGTAACGAGATAATAATTCTTATTAATAAATTTGCATTTACTTTCTATTAAAGTGATAATGTGATAACTGAAGCTTATTCACGGGGGGTAACATCTTATCAGGAGTTGTTTAATTTATTATTTTCAAATGCAGATAGTAAAATCTGAAGATATCACGCATTGAATTCCAAAGTATTTCGACCGGAGATTATATAACATAAATACATATGTTATATAATTCATTTCTCTATCAGCCTAGGGCAGTTGGATGTCTGCAGTTTCTATCAAGTTGGCAGGTTATTTAAGTTTATCAGATAATGCTAGTTTGCACTTTATTTATATTGCGGAATTTTTCTGCACGACTAAGAACTTGTAAAGACAATTTTTTTCATCCTAGGCTTTTATTCATTAATTAAGGGTCCATAAATGTCTTTAGATTTCCTGTTTAACTGATGCTTTAAATTAAAGGCATATTCCGTTCTAGTACTATATTTCATTATTCTTTAGACGTTCCTGCACAACTCAGGCAGTGGACATTGTATAGATCGTTGGCTAACCAAAATCTTTGCCATTGATAAAGCCTCTGATACCCGCCCTTAGAGGTCGGCAAAAGTGAGAGGTTCCACTTATCTGTGTACAAAATGATAAGGCGGACAACATAATGGGGGAGAGAGTGGCTCCACATCAAACGTCAGCACAATCAATTTACTAAAATTCAGTGGACAGCCTTTGCTAGATGGTATTCGAATACACATAAATCAATCTAGTCGAAAGTTAGTTGTTCTTTGTTTGTTGGAATCGTTATTAGATATATCATTTATATTCGACAATGTTGGGCGATGTATACCATATTTATAAGCAATTCTTAATTGTGCACTTAAATTGCTGATACACATTCCGAATATTTAAACAAATTTAAAGTTTGTGAAAGCTGTTTTTTTTTTTTTTTTATAATCAGCGCGCGCTCAAGGGGTTTTTGTACCCTTACAATTTTCGTACACAGCGCGAGCGAAGGAAATTTAGGGAGGAAGAAAAGACAGGTACATTGTTTTTAAATGTTTGTAAGTTATAACGACCAGGAAGCACAGAGATCGGCAGGGCATTCTATAAGCGAGTTGTACGACTTAGGAAAGAATCACGATATTTTAGAGTACGTCCGAAAATGGGCTTGAGGGTATGCTGATTAAATTCCACTCGGTTAATAGTTCCCCAATTGGTTATGCCTTTCTACAGCCGAAGAGCAGGGGCGTGAGTCCGAAAACGAATATGGAAAGCAGAGAGTACTGTCATCAGCAAAGGAATATATTGGATTAGAAGTAGCAGACAAGAGATCATTAATGTCGGAGACAGAAAGTAGCCCTGGGGCAGACCAGCATTTATTTTGTGAATATCAGACTTGAAACCGTCCAAGACAACTTGAATTGAACGTTCCGAATTTTAATTTCTAATCCATTGAAGAAGAGAGCCATCGATCCCAAAAGCACGCATTTTCGACAAAAGAGCCTGATGCTAAACTCTGTCAAATGCCTTAGAAATATCAAGTGCAACTATCTTGCTTTCGCCAGATTGACGTACGCTTTGGTTCCACTTTTCGGTGAGACATGCCATCAGATCAGCAGTGAACCTGTTGCTACGAAAACCATATTGCCGGTCGTTGAGAAGTTTTCGTGTTTCGAGATATTTCATGAGCTGACGGTTTATCAGCGTTTCCATGACCTTGGTAAGAAGGGACGTAAGTGCAATGGGCCTGTAGGAGGAGAGAGAAGACGATTCGCCTTTTTTAGGGACGGGCTGGACAAATGCTGTTTTCCAACTGCTCGGAAAGAGTCCTAAAGAGTAGGATTGATGACTACTACTACTCGAGTGCGAAAGTGAATCCGTCCCATTTAAGATCCGACGCACTCGAGTGTAGGCGGGGACAAAGCACAATCTGGGAGTGTTGAGCTAGCCGCAAAGTATGCAGCAAACAGATTGGGCTTGTCCAAAGAGCTGACAGCTGGAATGTAATTGTAAATGAGCGTTGGGATGGAGGATGAGGTAGAATTTCTAATGTTTTGGACGAATGACCAAAAATGTTTACTGCCTTTGGGACATTGCAGTATTTTTTGCCTCAGGTTTTCTTCGTATTGGAATTTCACACGCTTGAGAAAGACGTTGTAGTCATTTCTGGCTCGTTTAAACTTTTTTCCGTTTTCCTTTGTCGGGTTGGTCTTGTAGGACCGCAAAAATAATTCTCTAACCCTGACAGCCTCTTTACAGCTCGAGTCCTACCATGCCTTTTCTTTTGGTTTGACACTCTTCATCCGATGAGGGATAAAGCATCTCATTCCAGAGAGAATAGTTTCTGTAATCATGTCAGCAGCGGCATCCACGTCGTTATGGAGGAAACATAACGACCAGTTAAAATTCCTATAGAAGCTGTTAAGTCCGCTCCAATTGGCTTTCTCGTATTGCCATACGGTTCTTTTAGGGATCTTTTCTCTAACTGTGTGGTGGGTGTACGAGAATTTAGCTGATATGACACAATGATCCGACGAGCCTAGAGGGGAGAGCACATCAACGGTGTACTTATCAGGGTGAGAAGTTAGAAACAAGTCCAGGGTGTTGGCGGTATGACTGTCAACGTCTGGTATTCGTGTGGGCTAATTTACAAGTTGGTTTAAGTTATTTTCCGCAGCGAAGATCTCAACACACCTTCCTTCGGGTGTTGTCTGTCCAGAATGTCGAAGCCAACCAGAATTGTGTATATTGAAATCGCCCGTACTCACGATTTCAGTATGAGGATACAGGGATACAATTCTTTGTATGGAGCTAGACAGCGCGTCAAACTCGTGAAAGGTCGAGTTGCTGTCCAGTTTGGGGCTTCTGTAAATAAAGCAGTAGTGGATAATTTGTTTACGGAGATGGAATTTTAACCACATGAAATTGAATTCTGGATTGGAACCGGGACTACATTGTGGTGGAATATGGTAAGCTACATCACTACGCACATAAATGGCGAAACCGCGGTGAGAGAAGAATAGTGGCACTTGTTCGTAGCCAGGTAGCTTCAGATCAGAGTGATCTGAGAGGTGTGGGCGGGGATCTACCGGTATTTCACTATGTACCAAAACAGTTGGTCGGTACTTACAGACGTGGACGTACGCAGAAAAGTGATTTCGTTTTAGCCCGAGTATATTGGCTACGTCCACCCTGAATTCCCTAGTCATAATTACAAACAAACACAAAAAGCACAAACACCGACGATACTAAGCAAGGCTGGGAAGTGAAAATTCTGACAATGGCTTACCGAATCAAATTGCTGTAGGCGTTATGACCTTACAACAATAGGAAACAGTGCACCAACAAAATTTGCACACACAACCCGCTATCCATCAGTTGTTACATATACTCAGTCACTACCCGTACCGTATGATACATACAGTAACGGCAGTGACCGAGTGCAAGCAACAGTTCTTACACCAGGAGCGGGTGAGTTGGGATACCCGCACTGTTTGATATTTTTCTTTTTTTAAATTGCACTGCACTGTTGTTTTTTTTTTTGCACACGCGCGGTGGTCACTGTGGAGGGGTTTTTTTTTTTTTTTTTTTTTGTGTACAGCACAGGAGAAATGACGAGTGCAGTGGCTGACGTGTGCACTCGTCAGTGGTCGACACGGTACTCATTGTTATTGTTCTACTTAAGGATTTATTCTATTTAGATTTGAAAACACAATCTATTGACTTGGGTTTAAACATTACCTTTATTACGACATTAGTTAAATTCTTCCTCCGACCACATCCTCTATGTTAACGGCTGACTTTTAAATACGATGCTTCAGACAATTAGGTGGCTTTTTTTTGAATACTATTGTATATGCACAGTCAGATTTCGCATACACTCATCGGTTTTATATATCATAGTTACAGAAAAGGCAGTACACCGTTTACAAAGCTAAAGTATGCTCATAAGTGGTCGATGTAGTTTGCTCAAGGGCTTTGTCCTCTTTACAATGTCGACTGAATTGATGTCAGTACTATTCAGTTGAAATTCCTTCATCTTTGGCTTAGCATTATAAGCATGAGTACCTACCTAGAAAATACTTTTTTTCCCAAAAGTGAACATTACGATAAAAATGGAAGCAACATAGTGCAAAAGGTGAAACGGTGAAGAACCTTTAAATCGCGGGCTTGCACGCGGGCTGGTGGAACTACTTTTTGTTTTTAAATATTTTCCAATAGCAGAAACGCTCAGATACTTTGTGGGATACCTCGGAAAAAGAGGATGTATACAACCAGCCATATTGTCGCATAGACCCGTTTTAGATGATTTCAAGTACTATTAAAACCTGGATAAATGATAATTTACTCTTGAAATCAAATTCGAAAAGTCAAAAAAATGCAATGTTGTTTGTTCACAAAAAGTTGATACATATCTGTATGAGGACATTACACATTTACGGATTCTGCGTGGTTGACCTTAGTCCTTGTCATAACCAGAAACAACTCGTAAGAGTTAATATTTTTATCTTTCGTTCCCTTGGACATGTATTTTTAACCTTTTGGGGTAAGAGGTCATTCCTTCCTAATATAATGAAAAGGTAAACATTAAAGAAAATTCACAAATACTTTTCCAACTTATAACTAATATTTATAATCGATTATACATATAATTCTCAAATCTAAGAAGCTTTTATTGAAGAATCTTTAAAAATGTGTTTATTTTGAAATTTCAGGCTCGATTTTTGGCACAGCGGTGCTATTCATCTAGTTCTGCAACTACAAAACTATTCATCGATGGTAAATTCGTTGAGTCGAAGACTAAAGATTGGATTGATCTTCATGATCCTGCCACAAATGAAGTTGTCAGCCGTGTACCGAAGGCCACTCAAGAAGAAATGCAAGCTGCTTTGGAATCCTCGAAACGTGCTTTCAAAAGCTGGTCCCAACAGTCCATTTTATCCCGTCAGCAAGTGATGTTCAAGTTACAAGCCCTTATCAAAGAAAACATGGGTGAATTGGCCAAAAATATTACCAAGGAGCAGGGAAAAACTCTTGTCGATGCTGAGGGTGATGTTTTGCGTGGACTTCGTAAGTTACACATTTGAAAATATGTCCTGATAATTATTATGGAAATCTTTTTTTTTTATAACAGAGGTCGTTGAACACTGCTGCAGCATTCCCTCTCTACAAATGGGTGAAACTGTTGCTAATGTTGCCAAGGATATGGATACCTACTCTCTAATCTTGCCACTGGGTGTGACTGCCGGCATTGCTCCATTTAACTTCCCTGCTATGATTCCCTTATGGATGTTCCCTGTTGCCATTACCTGTGGTAATACTAGTATTATTAAGCCCTCAGAACGTGTTCCTGGAGTCACAATGATGCTGATGGAAATGTTAAATGAAGCTGGTTGTCCACCAGGTGTCGTGAATGTTATTCATGGTGCTCATGATGCTGTCAACTTTATCTGTGATGCTCCTGAAATTAAGGCTGTGTCATTCGTTGGGTCTGATCAAGCTGGAAAATATATCTATGAACGTGCTGGTCGTAATGGAAAGCGTGTCCAGAGTAATATGGGAGCTAAAAACCATGGTGTCATTATGGCTGATGCCAACAAGGAGAATACATTAAATCAACTTGCAGGAGCTGCATTTGGTGCTGCTGGACAACGCTGCATGGCACTGTCCACAGCCATTTTCGTTGGAGAAGCGCAAAAATGGATACCCGAATTGGTTGAACGTGCTCGTAAACTGAAGGTTAATGCTGGACACGTTCCCGGAACTGATTTGGGACCAGTCATTAGTCCTCAGTCCAAACAGAGGATCTTCGATTTGGTGCAATCTGGTGTCGAAGACGGTGCTGATCTTATCCTGGACGGTCGTAGCCTTAAGGTTGCCGGCTATGAAAATGGAAACTTTGTCGGACCTACTATTTTATCCAATGTGACACCAAACATGAAGTGCTACAAGGAGGAAATTTTCGGACCGGTTCTTGTTATTTTGAATGCCGACACTATCGATGACGCTATTCAACTTATCAATAACAACCCATATGGAAATGGAACCGCTATCTTCACCACAAACGGAGCAAATGCAAGGAAATTCGTAAACGAAATCGATGTTGGACAAGTCGGTGTCAATGTACCAATCCCAGTACCTTTGCCGATGTTCTCCTTTACAGGAACTCGTGGTAGTTTCTTAGGGGATAATCATTTCTACGGAAAGATGGGTGTTAAGTTCTATACTCAAACCAAGACTGTGACTCAATTGTGGCGTCAAACTGACGTTAACCATAATCAACCTGCTGTCGCTATGCCAACAATGAAATAGACAGCCGAATTCTAATATAAGTGTGAATGCGTGTGAAGTCGAAAATTTAGCAACTTAGTGGATATACATAGTATAAGGAGAAGTACCTGCGAACTAGGAGATCGGAGAAGAAGTCGGGGATAGGGACACCTGGTGCGTGAGGGTTATCTTTAGTTCACTTTGTCTTCTTTTACTTAGTTTGCTGTACGAAAGAGAACCAATTTGCATTTATTTTTGTATATATAATTAGGTTTCTTATTTTAAAGGAGCTATTATATATTAATAAATTTAGTTTGTAATAAATAAATAAAGTGTTATTGCAATAAGACAAACAAAAGTATCGCTTTCATTTTTGTGGAATTTAATTTAAACATTGACGTCAAGTTAAGTATCTCAGGTGTTAATTTTAATTTAATTTAATTTTGGTGGGGGATGAGGCCCCCATTTATTGGTTTAATACAAGCTTAATCTAACTTAAAAACTAGGACTAACAACTAACAGAACGACTTAAGAGCTAGGGACCAAGGAAGTGATGGAGGAGATCTTGTTTGAGAAGAGGAGTGCTCAGGTGGAAATCAAAAAGGGAGAGGTTTGAGTTGACCTTTCGAAGCATTCGGGAGATTGGTTCGTTGGAGCCATAAGATGTGCGGTGGACAAAGTAGATTGCGGGGGTTGGTATTGAAGGAAATGGAGTTCAAAATGGATGAACAGTCGATGGAACCTGAGAGAAGTCGATGAATAAAAAGAATGTCAGCAGTATTCCTACGTTCTTCTAACGAATTCATATTTAGATGTTTGAGGCCGTCCTGATAAGGAGGTAAGATTAAAGGGTCGTTCCACGGCAGATCACGGAGAGCAAATCGGAGGAATCGACGTTGAATACCCTCGATTCGGGAAACATGAACCCGGTGAAAGGGGGACCAAGCTTGACTGGCATACTCAAGCAGGGGGCGAACAAAGGTAACATAGAGAGATCTGGTTACATACGGGTTGGAAAATTCCTTGGACCACCGTTTAATAAAGCCAAGTGATGAGTTAGCTTTGAGGATCATCTTATCGATATGCGAACGGAAATTAAGCTCACAGTCGAATAATATGCCAAGGTCTTGAAGAGACTGAACAAGGGGAATTGGTTGACCATGGAGAAAATAAAGTCGGGGCGGAGACGGGTTGCATTTACGAGAGAAGGTTATAGATTGACATTTGTCTATATTAAGTTCTAGGCAGTTTTTGAGGCACCAGATTGAAAACCGATCAAGGTCTTGTTGAAGAAGGGCAGAGTCATGGGGAGAGGAAATAGTTTTAAAAAATTTTATGTCGTCAGCGTAAAGGGAGTGGGAGGAGTGTTTAATGACTTTCTCAACATCGTTAATAGTAAGAATGAAGAGAAGAGGGCCAAGATGACTGCCTTGTGGAACTCCAGATGAGGCCAGGAATGGAACAGAAAGGGCGAATCTAAACCGAGCGCTATAATATCGGTTTACCAGGTAAGAAGAAATCCATTGTAATAAGAGAGGCCCAAAGCCGAGAGCAGACAATTTGAGTAGGATCAGTTGATGAGATATCTTATCAAACGCTTTAGTGAAATCCGTTGCGATAACATCGATTTCTTTGCCATTTTCTAAGGCTGAGAGAGCTAAAGACACGAATTCAACTAGATTTGTGGTAGTTGACCTCCGTTTTAGAAAACCATGTTGTCGGGGTGAAATAAAAGGCTTGCATTTGAAGCTTAAGGCTTCGTATAAAATGCTGCTTTCAAAGAGTTTGGGTATATGAGAGTTTAGCTATGGGACGATAATTGGTAACTTCATGCTTAGATCCCTTTTTGTGTATCGGGATTATAAGAGAGGTCTTCCAAATCTGGGGAAATTCTTCCTGTGTAAGGGATAGACGAAAAAGGTGGGAAAGGAGTAGAGACAGGTTGGAAGAGCATTTTTTAAGAAATACGGCGGGGAATCCGTCTGGGCCAGGTACAAATTCATATTTAAGATTTTGTAAGTTTTCTTCAATAACTGCAGGATCGAAATTTGGTAGATCATTGAAGTAAGAGGGATCTGGTACGAAGGAGTTGTTGGCAAATGATTGCTTGAAAAATGTAGCAAAAAAGTTGGCGATGGTAGGAGGATCACATGAAGTTTTGGTTTCGAAAGCGAGGGAGGAAGGATAACCATCAGTCTTACTTTTGCAATTGACAAATTGAAAAAAGGACTTGGGGTCATTTATGAGATTGGTTTGCGCACTATTCAGGTAGCGCTGATAGAGAGAGTTATAGAGTTCAATGAAATGAAGATATGTACCTAGATAATTTGAATAGTCGGAAGAAGAGTGGGTGCGAAGGAATACCGCCCATAACTTGTTTCTTTTGTTTTGTAGAGAGCGAAGTCTACGATTATACCAAGGAGGGGATGTAGAAGAAGTTTTATGGCACATAAGGGAGATGGATTTGAATATTTCTCTGTAAAAAATGGAGAGGGCATCAACCAGAGATAGATTGGTAAACTCAAAAGAAGCACTGCTTAGATAGGTATTAATTTTACGGAAATTAGCTTTGTGAAAATTGTAAGAAAATAGAACTGCGGGGGGAGGCGACTGAAGGGGAGAGTTGTGGAAAAATGAGAGAAGAAGTGGAGGATGAAAGTTATCAATAGTTGAAAGAGATAGGGGACAACACGATACTGAGGAGTTGATGGGATCAGTTGTGAAGATGAGATCTAATTGCCTTTCCATATAGTTGGAAACGCCACTGACTTGGCATAGACTAGAGTCTGTTAGCCGATCTAAGAATAGGCATTCCTTAGTAGAAATGGGATTGGAAGCGATGAAAAAAGGTTGGTCTTCAGATGGAGTCCACTTCAGCTGAGGCAGGTTGAAATCGCCGAAGATAATGATATCATTAAGCGAGTCTGATAAATCGATCAAATTGTCAATTGCTGCAATAGCAAGTTGGTAGGATTCGATAGGTTGCGCCGGAAAAATGTAACAACACATAACATACAATCATCTACGAGTAAGTGTTATTTTAACCGACACAAAGTCGAGCTTAGGAGAGGATGAAGTTGCAACGAGAGAGGAGTCCAGGCTGTTGTGAATAGCCAGTAGGACACCTCGATAAGGGGATTCAATTAAGGTGGATGCGCGATCATCATCCCGAAAAACATTAAAAGAAAGAGGGAATAACTCCTGGTTTTTTATGTTGGGGATAAGATTAGTTTCGGTCAGAGCGTAAATATCAAATGGGAGAGCATGAGATTGGCGGAAAACAGCGTGGGTTTTAGAACGGAGTCCTCTTACGTTCTGGTAATAGAGGGTCAGAGGGAGGTTTTTGCATGACAAAAAATTGATCGTGGTCAAGTCGACTGCGTTGGATATGTGAGACTCTTTTAGAGTGTACATAGTGGTGAAGAGCGGCAAGGTCGTTTGCAACTTTTTGGGGGGGGCGTATTGAAAATCTCGTGATACTTTGTATAAAGTTTCCTGAGACTGGTAACGTTGGTTGGGAGGCCTTCCTGCTGGATAGAAACCATAACGCTAGTTTTTGTTTTACCCTCGTAGCACACCGAGTCGGATTTATCGTGCATATAAGCGAGATAAAGACGTATATTCTCATAAATCTTTTTATCTCTAAGCCTAGAGAGCGCATAGCGACATTCGGTGGTATCGCTAGTTTGCTGCGTTAATTTAACAGTGGGTGGCGAAAGGGGGTCAATAGAAGAGGGAGTGGTTAATGGGTTTGGCGTAGGGTTTAAAATGTGAGAACTGATGAAATTAGGATACTTAGCTCCAGTCCTGAGGTCGAAATTAGGGAAAGGCGTGTGTGTTAAGGGTTGAGTGGTGGGAGTTTGAGTGGTGGGAGTTTGAGTGGTGGGAGTTTGAGTGGTAGGAGTTTGAGCTGTAGGGGTTAAGTCGAAAGAGACACGTTTACGTTGGGGCTTGATTTGGGGTGGAATAGGGGGAGTTGGAGTATGGGTGGGAAGCTTAAAATTAGGAAAAATTTTAGTTTTAAAACTCCAATTGGAGCTGGGTTTATTGTGGGATGAGGAGGTGGCAAATTGGATTTACTTGCTAACTTATTTGTTGGTTTAGGTGTGACGGACTGCTTGATTTTATCCTGCTTCTTGGTCGTATTTTCCAACCATTTGGAGACACGCATCTTTCCAAGATTGAAATTGTTGCTGGCAGGATTATGGAATAACCATTCGTATTTGGTTGAAAGATTGAGCTTGAAGCTGCGCTTGCTTCTGTGGTGAGATGTAGGAAGCAAATTGCAATGGCTAATGGTAATGCCATATTTCTTTTCGAAGAAATTTGTGATCCAATCAACATCAGCATTTGGGGGGGGGCGCCTTTGATAAGAAGCGTGGTGACCAATTGATTCTTCGAAGCAAGCTTATCAAGTCTACGTTGCCATTCGGAAGGTGTCCAAGTTGAATTAAAATGATTGATAAGCTTCCGTGGGGCAGCGATTGGAGGAGCTGACACAGAAGTGTTCTCTGTTGTAGAGTTGGAAGAAACTTCGCAGGAATCAGTGGGTTGAACAGTCCGCAGATGACTCATTTGTGGGGGTGAGCGTGAACCCACTTCAGGTTCCATTAATTCAGCCATGAACGATGTATTATAGGGAACATTCTGGTAAGGCTGCGGGAAGTTTGGTGTATCAACGATTTTGCTGTTCATTGTTGCGATGTGATGTGCAATATCGCATACGAGGGATCGAGTCGCAGTAAGTTCGTCACCGACATCGTTCACTTTATCGAAAATAACTTCAAGCATGGGATCACATTGTTTAGGAGAGAGTTCTTTGTGTGACGAGGACTGAAAATGAATGTCAACACTTTTAACACTGTTTTCAATTACCGAAATTTTATCCGTAATCTTTTTGGCGGGTGCGTCTTGGTAGGAGTCATTTGAATCACTTAGGCATTTTATTGCCAAAAGCACGTGTGAAAGTGAGATACTCTTACACTCATCACAGAAGAAAAGTAGGTTATCGGAAAATTCTTTAATAAACACCGTGTTTCTTTTGCTTAACCCGACACAAACGGCATGAAAGGCGTTTCCACAAATGCCCTTGCAAGCTACCCAGTCAGCATTGTTGTCATCGATTACACAATTGGCAATTCCGCAAGACATATTTAAATTGGTTGTGTAGGTCAGTGGGGGTATAAATATAGGTCGAGTTATTTTTTTTATTATATATATTTTTTTTTTTTATAGATAGGGGCTTTTATTTGCACTGAGATCTGCCAGTAGACAAAAAAAAAATTATGAATTCGAGCACTGGGGATTATATTAACCGGAAAATGCAATTTGACGAAATTTAGAATTGAAAATTAAAAAGGTGAACAGGGAGAACAAGGAAAACAAGTTTAACTGGTTTGAGTATCTGTTGAGTTGAATACAGCTGGATTAAAAACAAGTAAATACGCGTATGAATAAAGAAAATATGATGTTTGTTCGAAAATCTCAAAATTTTAGAGGTACGAAAATAGATTTTCAGCTACTTTAATTATTGTTAGCCGCAATATACGCCATTTTTCATGTAGGTATTTATATGGACGCTATCATTTGTGGCATCCGCTCCGTATTAGTCTTCTGCTTGGTTCTGGACTTCTTAATGTTATTTGGTGTTCTTCTCAAAAACTTTATTTTGAGTGAAACCCATAGGCCTTCTATTAATGAAAGATGAGGACTTTTTGGTGACCACTGCATTATATTTGTACCTTCCTGAGTTAAGTAGGATATCTTCACATTTATACTCTGATAAGCCAAAAATTTCCTTTATAAAATTACCAATTTTCCTACTCAATTAGAAAAGGCATCTCCATAGAAATAGACACTCTTGCATAGATTTAGAGAAGGTTTAGCACATTTATAAGAAAGTGGGTCACCTGTTTTCCTGCAGACCTAAACTCTGCTATAGGATAGTTTATTCGGATTATGGATTCGTCCGTCCAAACTCCAAAGACTTCATCTCAGAAATCTTCCCTTTGTTGAATTCTGACATGAAAAAGAAAGGCAAGACCTTTAGTTTTAAGTTTAAGTTAGGCTATGTAAGAGTTAGTTGAACGCAGGCGTAAGCACAATATACATATTTAAGATAATAAAGGCAGCTGTCAGTTGATCGCCAACCTTGTCTTTACATTTGATCCACTCCTTCTCTTACATACCACACAGATGGCGACGACGATAATTTTAATCAAACATTAACGTTATATGGACAGCACGTCGTTATGGTTCTCTAGTAAACCGAAATAGTAAGTATATGAACAAGACTTCCAATCGCAAGTATGAACAAGGAATAACAAATTTAGTATGAGTTGTGGCAGTATGCAGAGAATGAGATAGTAGTTTTAAAAACAAGAAAATATTTTCGTTTATTATTGGCTCGAAATTGGTTAAATATAATTTATCCAAATTAGGTGTTTACTTAAACACTTACTTATGACTGATGCGCTGTTTTCTGACTGGGTTGATGTCGCTGCATAGCTCATATACATAGTTCTTCGTTGAATCTTCTACTCTAAAGTCCGTTAACGCAAACGGGACCGAATATTTTACAAAGGATTTTTCTCTCGAAACGACTGGGCTGATATAGAGTCTTCTTAGATTTGGGGATAGGGCCTTACTACTCAATTGCCTTATCGGCAAGAGTAATTCTTCATTTTATTTCCGCTGAGTTGTTGTTGGCGGAATTTATAACAGAGCCAAGGTACACAAAGTCCTTTAATACCTTGAAATTATAGATTTCATTGTGCCGTTCTCTCCAATTTGACTATGTTATGTGTCCCTACTTGTTGACATCACATACTTGGTTTTTCCTTCATTTACGGCTAAACCCATTTTGGTAGTTTACCTTTCATTATTAGTGAAAGCACCGGCAAGCGGCACTAAGTTTTGTCAATTATGTCAATTTCATCGACTTTTGAAAATGTTTTCCTTCAGTGTTCGCTTGTGAGTTTTGCACAATTCTTGCAAATATGATGTTAATGAAGTCACATGACATGTATAAAACATTCTTTGCCGTCAAATGCTTCGGCTAAGTCGTTACCGACCGACGGAGCAATCGTTCTCAATCGTTATTCCGCGTAAAAGGACACGTTTTGCGGGGATGCCAAAACTAGACATAGCTCTATTTATGCAAAATTCTGTTATATACGGCCCTAATATCGATGCAAAGATGGCAGGTATCGATTTGGACTTCGAGGATTTGCGGGAGCGTGAAGATTTGGTCGATTGTGGACGTTCTGGTCTGAAACCGCGCTTATAGGGACCAATCAGGTTGTTGGCTAAGAGTTTAAGATGTTCACACTATATGGTAGATTAGATCTCGACTTATACTTCTATAGTTGGCACAGTTGTGGGTATCTCCTCTTTTATGCATCGGGCATAAGAGTTGGGTCGTTTTCGGTTTTGTGTTAACGAATCAAAACAGTTATTTAAAGAAATATAACTAGTTGAAAAACTAGATAACTAACTAATAAGAAGCACTAACGAAAAATTATAATTATGTACTGCGAGAAAACCAAAAACCATTTTAGTCTCATCCACTAAAATGAAACCGTTGTTTTCAATGTAAAATAAACCCAACTTTTCCTTGTTGATTCCACTCTTATCTGACAGTAACTACTCGTACATTCACGAAACGAACGTAAAGCGTTTTCATATCTTTTAGTGCAAACGAACAAAAAACGGAAAAAACCCAGAAAAGTTAAACTACTTTCGCGATCGTTATCGTTTTTTCCGTTGAACTACTTCCCCGATCGTTATTGTTTTTTTCGTTTTTAACATTTTCTCCGTTTTTTCCGTTTTTTGTTCGTTTGCAAAAGGTATGAAAACGCTTTTTCGTTCGTTTCGTGAATGTAGTTATAGTACTGTCAGCCAGGGCACTATATTATTCGTTTTCCTCCTTCATGCGTTTTTCATATTTGCGAAACAGAATGATCCGTTCGCATACCTGAGTTGAATTTTGTGTATGCAAATAGATAATTGTAGTTACTATATAAACTGTTTTTTTATGAAAAAAAAACACGGTTACGTCGTTTCGAGGTGAAAAACAGTTTTTTTAACTAGTTCGTTTTATTTATACCCACTCCTATCGGGCATACGGTGCTGTGATTCCATTCATCAGATCTGAGAAATGATTTGGTGCATGCTCTTCACAAAGTCATTTCCAGCAACTTTGAATATCTCGGTTGGTAAGCCGTCAGTTACAGCTGATTTGTTGGACGTAAGTTTTGGCTATCATCGTCTAAGTTGAATGTTCGCCGTTATACGGTCTGCAGCAAAAGTTTTTCTATATTCTCAGCACCGATTGTGACTCTACCATAAGGTTACCATGTTCATCTCCACAAGCGTACGGGTCTTCCGCACGTTCCTTTTATCTATTGGTAAAACTTCCGAAAGTTATTCCTGGAGTACAACATCTCAATATCTTCGATCGCGCGCTTCTCGTGCTCTTTTTTCTTCTTCTGGAGAAGCCGATGTTCTTCCCATCTCTTCTGCTCGTAGAGCTCACGAGCGGCTCTCGTCCTTCATTGCAACGCCGCTTTGTAGGCTTCTTGCTTATCTACGTCGTCATTTTTCATTAAACCAGGGATTTCTTGGTGATGGTTTGGTGAAACCCAGCATATCAGTTGCGGCGTCTCTGATGACACATTGGTTGCTCTGGTACCTTCACTGCAACAATGTGGTGATCGCAATGTGTATATTGAAATTAGAAAACCGTGTGATTGCTATTGCGATATTTCGTCCCGCCCCAAAGTTAATAACCCTAAGTCAGGTGCCAGATGTGGTGTTGCATAGGCTATGTTTACCAACTGAACTACGAAGGATGTCCTTATTTTCTATCTCGGATATTACTCATAAGTCTTATCGAGAAGCTCGTTGAAATGTTATTTAGGGGTATGGGCGCATATTAGGCTTGTGTTGGCGAATTTAACTTTGATGCGGGTCGTCATAAGACGTTCGCTCTCGTATCAGAAACTCAAGATTTCTTGCCTTAATCTGCATTATAGCAGTCAAGGGCCTCTGCTAGTTGTTCATTGCATATGCAAATGCGAGGGTCTTTGTCCTTTAAACATTTGTAAGGGTCGTCATCAGAGAGTCCGTTTTTATCTGAGGCCATTAGTTGGTTCGTCATATCTTTTTAGTCTCTTCCGCATAGAGTTGTGAACCCTATGACAACGTAGGCCAGTATTATGCTACGGTGGTGGTGCTGACTACTACATCAATTAAAGCCTAGTTAACATAAATATAAGAAATTGTAAAAAAGCTTAAAGTTAGGTTTGCGAAAGTATTCAATGAGCCCATTAAAAAATCGAGATCGATACATATTCTATTAAGGCCATAAGCTATATTTCGTAGGTTTTGGAATGAGGAAACGACTTGAAGAGGAAATGGAAAGTGTGCATACTTGAATTGATTGTACTCAGTCAGTGGGCTATGCCTATACATAGTTTCAGTAACGAAATCTGATGGAAGTATAAGAATTTACATGAACTGCAAAATTACTTAAGCTACAGTAAATCGTTTGGTTGAGATGGTCCACTGCCCTCTACCATTATAAGTTGTTTTGTGTGCTAGATCTAGTGGGCGCATATCAACAATTGGACGTAACCTCGAAGTTGCAGGTGCATTTTGAATTAAACACACATAAACGACTTCATCGTTATTGCTAGTCCTTATGGTGTGTAGAGAGTTTCGTCCCACATGATTGAAGGACAAATGCGTCCAGTTTTCTTTGTATTCAGTACTATAAATATAGCTCAGCAAGGATATTCCAGAACACATAGGAATGTTTTACGTATTATGTTTTCCATACGAAAACTTCACAAATGCACTTATGGCAAACACTTCACTATTTGCACAAATCACAAGGCACTTCCAGAAATCTTCAATGGGGAAAAGGGTAACTCTGCATATACCGTACATATAGCGTACAATTATGAAGTTCATCATTATTCAGGATGCAAAATTCAACACGCAAAGCTCCATTTAAGGGCTATGGCGGTAGGTGGAAGGTTTATTGTATATTAAATTGGTTTAAAGTATCGGACGATTCGATGATTGAATTGGGAGAAATAGCTAAAGAACTAAAGATTTGGTTTTGAGACAAGTGTATTATCTGTTTATGAACGGAGCGCCTAAGGCGTTAGAGTGTAAGGATATTAGGCCTTCTTATTTTAAAAAATAATAAAAATATACTATTTTAAAAAATATTGTAAAAATATTACAACATTGAACATACTATAATTTCATGAAAATCGGACCTAATTTCCAAATATTCTGCCTTCATTTGAATTCACGTTTTGGAGAACTGTGCTATAAATCTGCCTTAGCAGATTTCATTAACGACGTTGAACGTCGCCCCTAGGCTGTAATCCACTTCGGCGACACACCCTCGGTTTACGTACCCGCGATTCGGCAGTCGTGTAGGAGCCGGAAGTGCGTATTCACTCAATAGTTTACCACCGATTGAAGTGAATAGAGACTACCATTTATAAGGCGCTCGTCAGTTTCTAGAATCTCTTCTTTTGTATTATGACTTAAGTTCCGTAAGAAATCTGGTTTGGTTTTTGAGTGTTATATTTTTGACAGCTCACGCGTGATTCGCGACATGCGTGAAAGTCAAACATGCTCAGTTAGTATTGCCATTTCATCGTGGAAAAACTTACACCCGTAAGTTGTATTATCAAAATTCGTGCTCTGTGATAAATGTCCATTTTACTGTCGTCATAATCGACCTACTGAGCAAGCAATTCAAGCCATAGCGACCAAATTTCACTCCAATTTCACGCTATTGGACATCAAGCTACCTACCCGTATGCGTGGAGTATGTACAGAGGAAAGTATTGGTGCTGTATCCGCCAGTATTAACCCTGATTAGTTCATTCGTCGCCGTTCGCAGAAATTGGGATTGTATTACTTTAGTTTAAAACCCTTAGAAAGGCTGGAGGAAGATCCGCTTTTTTATCGAAATTTCGGTTTATGATCCGGCGGAATCATTGGCCCGTATTTTTTTTAAAGATGACCGTGAGAACAACGTCTCCGGCAATGGCGCTCGCTATTATTCAATGATTTCGAACCATTGTTTGCCCAAAATGCACGAGCTGAACCTGGTCGACATGTGATTCCAGCAAGACGCCGCTACATGCCACACAGCACGCGAATCAATGCACCAATTGAGGAATGAGTTCGGTAAACAATTTATCTCTCGTTTTGAGCCGGTGAATTTGTTGGCTAGATCGTGCGATTTTACGCCTTTAGGCTATTTTTTTATGGGGATACGTCAAATCACTCATCTATTCCAATAAACCAGCGTCAATTGCAGCCTTGGAAGACAACATTATACGTGTTATCAGCGAGATACCAGAAAATGCTAGAAAAAGTGATTCAAAATTGGTCTTTCTGTATGGGCCATCACAAAAAAATAATGCAAAGTGTTAAATCAGACGTCCTCGAAGCCAAATCACAGGCCCATTACAGGAACTTCGAATTACTTGCGCAGATGTTTGATTATATCAACGGTAAGATGGACGCAACGCATAGCATGTTTCGTAAAGTGAATCACAATTTTCGAAATAAATTTGTACAACTTGCAAGAGCTGTTCTTTCTATGGTAAAATGGGAAATGAAACTGAATATAAATCAGCTATCACTGGAAAAGTATTGCCAAACCAAAAAAAAAACCTTTAATGGTTTGTTATACCAGTGCACCAATTCCATCGTTTACATCTAGCGTTGTATGTGTTTTCGAGCAGTCTGACGCTATGCATATGTAACTCGACAGAAAGTCATCCAGCATTGGCCGTTATAGTGAGGAGACAGGACGCAGCCATATAGGGAAGCTATTTTCTTCTCCGCCATTACATAATGGTCGCGTTCAGGGTCTTTAGCCAAAGCAAGCTACCAAGCTCAGACACGAATGGATTTTGGGTTTTGGGAAGAAAACAAAGATCAGGTAACTATATTATTACGACTGGGCGCAACTTTGCTAAAAAAATAACCCTTTACAATGTTGCTTATTTTACTCAAGAATTAGGCTGGCATTTCCACCAGGTTTTTAGCCCCATCATTTCCGTCTTCTTTCTTTAAATTAAAAAACAACCCATAGAGCAAAGTTATACAATTAGGCAATGACAATTAGTACGTGAATATGTCTCCGTCTACACTTGAGTGCGTCGAATCTTTAATGGGACAAAACCACTTTCGCACTCGTGTAGTAGCAAGAGTTCTTAAAGATGTTAACATTCACAAATCCGCTGGTCCAGATGGTATATCTCTCCTCCTTCTGAAGAGGCTCCGCTGGCAAAACCATTGCGTAAGCTTTTTCATCAATCTTACTCTTTAGGACTCTTTCCGAGAAGATGGAAAACAGCATTTGTCCAGTCCGTCCCTAAAAAAGGCGAATCTTCCTCTTTCTCCTCCTACAGGCCCATTGCACTTACGTCCCATCTTTCCAAGGTCATGGAAACGCTGATAAACCGTCAGCTCATGAAATATTTCGAAACACGAAAACTTCTTAATGACCGGCAGTACGGTTTTCGTGGCAACAGGTCCACTGGTGATCCGATGGCATGTCTCACCGAAAAGTGGAACCAAAGCATACATCACTCTGGCGAAAGCAAAATAGTTGCACTTGATATTTGTAAGGCATTTGACAGAGTTTGGCAAAAAATACAACAAATATTATCCAACAGCCACCGAATTCACCTGATTTGGCTCCCTGTGACTTCTTTCTGTTCAATCGAGTTAAAAAACAACAACAGGAACGCGTTTCAGCAGCCGAGAGGAAGTAATGGAAAAATCGCAGGAAGCACTGATGGACATACCGAAAACCGAATATAAAAAATATTTCGAGGATTGGATCAAGCGCTGGCATAAGTGTGTTGCAGTCGATGGGGATTACTTTGAAGGGGACAATGTATGTAGATTTAAGTAGGTGAATAAACTTTTATTTTTAATTTTCTGAATAATGAACTTTTTGATCAAGGTGGTACATTACCGGCAGAACACGCCGATTAGTTAGTGGGGTTTGCAAATATAAAAAATGCTGCTGATTACTTACTTCAATTCATTTTGTATTTTTACCATTTATGTCTACAAAATAAAAGAAAACAAATTAATCCATTTTTTGCAAATTTTATATTTCCTTTCAATTTTCTTACTTTTTACACATGGCGGTTTTATTATTTTGTTTTCTATTTAATTTTATTTTTATATAAGTATGATTTGTTTTTATCTTATTTTCGTTTGTGATTTACATTATACAAATTATTTTATTAAAAAAAATAATCGATAGTATTATAAAAAAATAATTATAATAATAATGAAGAACACAATATTTTCAATTTCAAAATGTATCATAGTAATAATTTAAATTTTTGATTCGTTTGTTATTTTGAAGATTCAGCTTCGTTAAATCCCATCTGGGTCCTTATAATGATTATTTGCAGGATCGTGCGTAATTTATTGAATCGTTTTCTTTATTCATTAAGCTTTCTTCTTTCTTTTCATTTACTCTTTTTGTTTATATATTATAAGTAAACAGTTGAGAAAAATCCTACTGAATTATATTTATATCTAATTTGTTACTGAGATGTTATGTAATCTTTTTCAAAACTTGGTTATAAGTGACTCAATTTTTGTATATATATATATATATACCTTGTTCGTTTCGTTTTTTTCCTTTAAGTTATTACTACGAAAAAAAATTTAATTTTTTTGTTTTTATATTTAGTAAAAAGTAAACTAAAGTAAAAAAAAAATGACTTAAAATCTTTGTGGTGATTTCAATTCGTATTTTTCCGTTACGAGCTTGAATATTTAAAACAAAAAAAATTACAATTAAAAAAATATACGAAGGTTTATGATTTAAAATTATACAACTGGTGGTTCTGTTCCCTCAAGATCTTCGTCACTAAAAAAATAGATAAAAAATAAATAAATAAATAATCAAAAACAAAATTGCAAATAAAAAAATTTAAATGTAAATAAATAAAAATAAGAACCAACGTCGAATATGCAACATAGGGAACTGATTTTTTGATTTGTTAAAATTGAAAAAATTCAAAAATCCAATTTGAATTGGTAGTAAATTCAAGAAAATAATAATTGGACTTTTTTAAAGTTGAAAGTGGAAAATTAGTTAGTGTAAGGGGTTTAAGATGTCTTTCGATTCTAAGATTACAAGTTTCAGTTGTACTGCTAAAACTTAGGTTTGACACAAATATCAACTAGCTTGGACAAAAAAGCAGATTATTTAATTTCTGAACCGAGGAAAAAATTGTTGTACGAGTACTTTGTTCAGAAAATTTAGGCAGTAATAAAAAAAATAACAAATTAGCCTTTTGGATGTAACCAGCGCTTCCAACAGATGCTTTTGGGCTGAATCATAAGAAATTGCAATAAACAATACGAGGGTTGTTTTCCGACCGCAACGTAAAGATAACGGCACTCGTCAATAAAAGCTAGTGAATGATTGTTGTGCATCTTTTGACAGTTACTTACTGAAGTTTCAGTCATTTTGGACGCGTTGAGTACTCTGCACCATCATTTACCACAGTGAAATTTTGGTCAGCTGAATTTAAACGTAGCCGTAAGAGCTTGGGAGATGATGAACCTTCGGGACGTCCAAAATCTGCAACCGCTGACGATAACATTGCTAAAGTTCACCAAATGGTATTAAACGACCGCCGAATTAAAGTGAGAGAGATAGTAGAGGTTACAAAGAACGTGTTTGTTATATATTAAGTCAAGATTTAGGCATGTGAAAGCTGTTCGCGCGTTGGGTGCCGCGTTTGCTTACGTTAGACCAAAAACGTGTTCAAATGAACATTTCCAATGCTCTGTTGGCGCAGTTTAGGCGCAATAAATCCGAGTTTTGGCGCCGATTATTTACTGCAGGTGAAACTTATATACACCATTATACGCCCGAAACAAAAATTCTGTCAAAACAGTGGACTGCAAAGGGCGAGCCGGCTCCAAAAAAAGTAAAAACTGTTTTTTCGGTTGGGAAAGTGATGGCGATAGTTTTTTGGGATAGTAAAGCAATTATCTTAATCGATTATCTTCAAAAAGGAAAAACCATTACAGGAGCATACTACGCATCATTACTTGCCAAGCTGAAGGCAGAAATTGTGGAAAAGCGGCCACATTTGCAGAAAAAGAAAATCTTGTTTCACCAAGACAACGAGCCGTCTCACACCTCCGGTTGTCATGGCGAAAATCCATGAATTACGGTTTGAACTGCTTGACCATCCGCCTTATTCACCAGATCTAGCCCCAAGCGACTTCGTTTTGTTCCCTCATCTAAAAACTACGCTCGGAGGACAGAGATTTTCGTCAAATGAGGAGGCAATCACCTTCGTGAACAATTATTTTGCAGAAAAAAACGCCAAGTACTATTTAGACGGGTTAGAGAGATGGGAGCATCGCTAAGAGTAGTGTGTAGAGTTACAAGGAGACAATGGAGAAAAATAAAAAAAAAATTTTGAGAAAAAATGTCTTGTATCATTGTTCGGTACGAATGCAACTTTTCAGACAACCCTCGTATATGATGATTATATTGCCTTTCGCATGAGCAATTAGGTACATTTTTGTTACACAAATAAAATTGAGATTTTAAAAAGGTTGTTGCAGAGCAACAAAAAACAACTTCATAAAATTTCTTAATCAAAACTTTGGGTGACTATGACATTTTCCAACTTTCTTGTATCAACTTATATTGATGCATAAAACATATAACAATTATTTATACATAAAACTATGCCAATTGAGTGCAACCATTCGACTTAAAAAAATTATACGCAGTTTGCAAAGAACACAAATTAAAAAAAAATATAAATAAAAGCGATTATTAAAATATGACTTAAAGAAATAATTAAAAAAATAAAATCAATTTGATTTATGTAACAGTTGTCAACTCCTTAAGTTTTAATATTAACATATTCCGTATATTAGTGTTATTTATATTAGTTTTTCGAACAATGTTCGTAAATATATGTATGTTACCTTTTTTTTTGTTTTCCCTAAGTTAGCAAGCATTTCGATTATCTACATATATTTATATATTGTATATTATTTACATTTACAATAGAAGCCTTATTTACAAATATAGACTAGATAGCCAGGCGAACTTAGTTAGAATAGAAAATAAACGTATCTTTAAATTTATTGATTAATTCACAGCGCGCAATATTTTTACAATTTTATTTTGATACCTATAGCAACCTAACGATTCATATTTTTATATGATT
This sequence comes from Volucella zonaria, assembly GCA_963966105.1. Lineage (NCBI taxonomy): Eukaryota > Metazoa > Arthropoda > Insecta > Diptera > Syrphidae > Volucella > Volucella zonaria. Next base: position 19,405,532 of record OZ014532.1, on the reverse strand, counting down.
GCTACTAAATAAATATAACTGAACAAACTTATTACATAATACTTAATGTGTATTTTCAAATTATATCTCACTTACAAATTATTATATACAACTTCTCTTCACAATGTTTGTTTTTTTGTTAAATATGAATATTCTGAATTGGAATTTGAAATTATCTACTTGAAGACAAAAAATGTGATAGAAACTTTAATTCAATCAACCTTTCTTTTAAAGAAATTGTCAAAGTCTAAAAATATTTGATACTTTCGGAGAAATACAAAATTATAATAAGAAATCAACACAAAGAAGTGACAAAAAAATTACTCGTAATACAATTTCCTAAGCTAATAGTTAAAATCTTAACTACATACATATTATATCATTCACCGATTAAAGTTCTATTCGAAAGAATTTATGATTTACTGTTGAAATAGTTTTCTATTCTACACCGAACTAAATATCGATAACTATATCACACACATGTTTATTCTACAGTATTACGAGTAAAGAGCAAACGATTCCTGAATTTTGAAACTGAGATGGTCATCGGTTAAGCTTATGTTTACCCTTTGAGCGTACTTTAAAATGCCGTCATAGCTTGTTAAATGGTATAACAAGCTTATGAAGTGCGCTGCCAACCTCTTTATTTTCAAAACAAGCTTATTTCATATCGGAATCGGAATTTCTTTTCCTTTCCTCCATAATGCCTTAAATGCACACATCGCTGTTAAATCAAACCGGCATACCGGCATGTGCAAAAATTGAGTTTTTGAGTTGTCAAAAAAATTTTTTTTTCCCGTCTATTTTTATGTCGAACCGGCATATTGTATAGTGGAATAAAAATCCGCCATATGGTGTTGGGCCGGAAATAGCCATTTTGCTTATCAGAAGACAGATCTATTGCGCAATAGGCCAGTCGCTTCAAAATCTTCAAAGAGGAAAAACGTCGATTATGTAAGTAAAAATGAGTTATCTTACAATAGCACATTTTTATTATTACCCAGATATGACTTATTGGTAGATAATCTGGTTTGCACTTAACATTAATGCGTTTATAGCAGCCTCAACTAAAACAAACCGGCATATCACCTTGATTAAAAAGTTCCCGCACCACACCACCTTGTGGCACTCCCTTGTTCCGATTCGAGTTTTGTTTTTTTTTTGTTAAATTGGTAAATCTGTTGTTGACACTCCCTCTAGATCTTAGCATCATAGCTTGACATTTGCAAAAGTTACGTAGCAAAGAGTACATATATCGCTGTATGTGTTGGCGATTTCTTACAATTTTAGAAATGGATTTAAATTTGCAACAACGAACTTGTACTCGTATTAAATTTAATTGTGCACGAACGTTGGAAATGTTGGAAAAGTGTTTCGGCAACGATTCTCTAAAGAAAACGGTCGTTTACCAGTGGCACGAGTGGTTCAAAAGTGGTCGTGAGTCAATCGAAGATGATGAACGTAGTGGCAGACCATCGACATCGAAAACCGACGAAAACATTGATGAAGTAAAAGAAATGTTTTTCAATAACCGCAAATGATGGTTAATTTGAGAGATAGCGGAGGACTTGAACATTGCCTATGGATCCGTCCAAGACATTTTGGTTAATGATTTGGGTTTCCGTCGTGTAGCAGCAAAGTTGGTGCCAATAAACCTCAATGTCATGCAAAAAAGAGACCGTGTTTACGTCGCAAAAGAGACGATTCGCAAGGCTGAATCCGATCGCATATTTATCAAAAGAATCATTACTGGAGACGAGACGTGGGTTTATGAGTACGACACGCAATCCAACATCAGACAAGTTAATGGCGTTCACCAAATGAGCCGAGGCCAAAAAGACGACATCGTTTTCAGTCAAAAAAGAAGGCAATGCTCTCGGTTTTCATGGATTACAACGGTGTAGTGCATAATGAATTTTTGCCAGAAGGCCAGACAGTGAACAAAGAGTATTATTTGGGCGTTACGAGACGTTTGCGTGAAGCAATTCGCCGAAAGAGACCAGAATTGTGGGCAGAAAAGTCGTGGATTTTGCACCATGATAACGCACCGTCGCACAGTGCCATCATTATTTGTAATTTTTTGACAAAAAATGCAACAAATACCATCCAACATTCACCTGATTTGGCTCCCTGTGACTTCTTTCTGTTCAATCGAGTTAAAAAACCACTACGGGGAACGCGTTTCAGCAGCCGAGACGAAGTAATGGAAAAATCGCACGAAGCACTGATGGATATACCGAAAACCGAATATAAAAAATGTTTCGAAAATTGGATCAAGCGTTGGCATAAGTGTGTTGCAGTCGATGGGGATTACTCTGAAGGGGACAATATACATACATAGATTTAGATGAATAAACTTGTGTTTCCAATTTTCTGAGTACATTGCGGGAACTTGATCAATGAAGTATTCGTATATGGAGCTATATTTAGTTTTGGCGTCACTGCCAAACTCGTCCGCCTGTGTAGAATGACGATAGCTGCTCCGTGAAAGTCGACAACGATTTAACTGAGACATTTGATGTCAAAATACGTTTTAGACAATGTGACACGCTGTCATCATCTTCAACACCACTTGAAAGAATTGTGTGGAACTCACAAGCGAACGCAGGAGGCACAATTTTGGAAAGTCATACTAGAGTACGCCGATGATATAGACACAATTGGGATATCTCAGCTGGTTCTCAACTCTGTGTTCAATAGTATTAAAACAGAAGCTGCCAAAATGGGTTTAGCGGTAAATGAGGGCAAAACCAAGTACATGCTGTCAGCAAGAAGGGACACACAACATCGACGAATTGGACAGAATGTCACAGTCGACAGCTGTAATTTCGAGGTAACAAGGAATTTTGTCTCTGCTATAAATTCTGTCAACAAAACTTCAACAGAAATAAAACGAAGGTTCACCCTGAATTTTAGTAAGTAAGCTCACGTTTGAGAAAACTACTGAGCTTGAAATCGCCAAATTATATTCTAATGCAGGCTTATCACTACTCTTTATAAAAACGTTTGAACTGTAGGAGGATTACATCCTCGAACCGTCAAGCATGGATGAACACTAAAACATTGTTGTGAGAAGCATGGCTTCATTTAGTTAGTCTTATTTAATTTCAGTGAATAATTGCGATATTCTAAGATATTCAAAGACTTTTTAAAGTCTTGTATTATTTTTTCCTAAATTACAAGTTTCCCTCATTTATAATATTTGTTGAATTAATGAGGTCGTACTTAGATATACCTAGGTAAGTTTCACTTAATGTTTTAACATTTGTCGTACAGTAAACGGCTGAGCAGCTTCGCGGTCAACCAAGTGACTCAGAGATTAACGTGAGCGCCAGTTGGTAAGTTCTTGAACGGCTATGGCCCCATTCTCCAGAAACAAGCTCAGGTTAATAGAATTTAAATGCATAACATGTACCAAGGAACCTCGAACTCTTCGGATCTGTGTTCTTGCACAGAGATTCCCTTTCAGCTTAAGATACAATAGTTTTTCAGTAATCTAGATGTTTGAGAGTAAAAATTTCCACTCGTTCATTAGTAAATATTTTCGAAATTGCATAAGCAAAGTAAAATCGCTGTTGGTTGAAAACAAAGAAGACTTGTGCCAGGCAAAAAATATCAGGAAGTGATCCATTCGATTGGCTGTTCTTTTTCCAACCACGACAATAAAGCCGTTGCCTTGATCATGTGTATCGTGAAATACATGCATCCATAAAAGAAACATATTAGAAAACGCTATATAAGATGATACGAAAAATTGATAACAAGAGTCTGGGGTGAACCAGGGTGCACCACGACTAGGAAAAGCTGCTTAGAAGGAAAAAAGTCACACGAAGAAGTTTCGAAAAAAAGTAACGAGAACATGGCTTAGCTATAAAGGTCGATAGATCCGGGGCTGACAATATTAAATCTGTAGCCTACTTAGAAAAGAGACTTGAAAAAGCTGCAAACAGCCATGTTTCTCACCTCTGCATTTCACACATAAGTATCAGACAGCCAAACGAAATCGACCTGAAGCATAAAATGCGCCTAGAGAACAAGATTAAATATGACATCCACTCTGTAGTTGCACTCTGTAAATGTTGAAGCGGGACTAGTCCCTCCTATTGCAAACTTTCGTCGTAAGTTAACACCTATCTTAAAAAGTATCTCAACTTAAACAAATCCTCATACGGAGCGAATAGCATTAAATAGTCAATGATTGTATATGTAGCTAGTAAAATTTAAAGATAGAGTTTTCTACGTTCGACTTGGGAAATTGAAGTTAATTCAAAATAAAGCTGAAAACATTTACTCAAGTCATGCAATACCTGAAACAGTTATTTTTTCGAGTACTTTAAGTTTTGTTCTGAATAAATGCAAGTTTTAAATTTTTAAAAGTACTGGGATTGCTCGATCTTCTTTACCTCGTAAAAACAGAATGAAAAGATGTTATAACATGGGTGGCATTCACATTTCTTATTTTAATATGCACTCGTACATTTAAAGAGTATTTCTTATATATGTATATTTATCATCGTTGTGCTATCAATTTATAACCTCTTACCTAGGAACTAAAATACGTAAATCATTGCCAACTGCATAAAACAAAAAAAACTTTCTTTTACCGAATATCTATCCTAAAGTTATTGAATCCACTAAATTTTAACAAATACCAAATGACTAGTAACGAATTTATTCTCCAGTTATAACAATTACGCCTCACAGCATTCATATAAAATGTTTTAAATGTCGGACGGGGATATATAATATGTACCGGCGGGGGCTGATCTATTTCATCAAAAGAGGTGGGATCAAAACGACCCCCGAAATCGCTATCAAATTCCTGATATACTAAACTGGATGGACTCCAGCTACTGTTATTTATTTGTTAGCCATGCAAGGGTTACAAAGTTTTGTTAATTCCTTTTTATTTGAAGAGGAAATGAGAAAAAAAAGAACTTACTCTGGACACGTGTCAACGTTGACAGCGCTTATCGCAGTCTCACTAAGTTGAATTTGCCCACTATTTTCGGCTTCGACAACGCGAACGCAACCATTAAAACCGCTCCTGTAACGATTGCCAGTGAATTTTACTAAATCTGGAGCGCCACCTATTTAAAAAAAATACATATATTAAAATACACCTCAGTGTCCATTCAGATTTATTAATTACCAATAAACACATTTCCAGGAAGACTCATAGAACTCTTGCCTGTCGGTATCGATTCACCAATTTGCACTAAGTGATTCAGCTCTAGACTTGCTTGATTGCCGAATCTCTTCAATATGACAATATGACGTTTGCCATCATCGACCTTTGTGAAGGGACTGCGTATGGTTTGCTCTTCTCCGTCCAAACGGAACGAGAACTCCACAATGCCGTCAACAATAGCCAGTGCCATAAAGTCTTGACCATTATATTCCACGCCCTTCTTTTGGCCCCACCAGAGAAGAAGACCATTTGGTTCTAGGGTTGAGAAGAGAATGGCCACGAAGGATGATGCTTGTTCAATTCCTTCGCCGAATATATTGCGGTCCAACTCCAGGTATCCGTTTCCACGGAAATTTGCATTATAGTGGATCTCCACATCTGATAAAAACAAATTATTGTAAATGTCCTGTGGGATAAAAAATACATTTTGAACTTACGAATTTCACAGTGTTTGCCAGAGAATCCTAGTGGGCAGTTACATTCTACTTGTCCATCATTCATGACACAGGTTCCTCCATTTTCACATGGATCTCGGTTGCAGGATTCGCCTTCCAATTCATCGGCTTCATATCCGCTTCCTGATGGTGGTTCGATTTCGTTAATGTCTCCACAATTTTGTATATTGGCTGCTTCCTTTATTTCAGCAATTAAGTTCACCTTTCTATTCGATTCAAAAAGCTAGAAAAAAAACAAAAATCAAAAATTGATTCAAAGGATCTCTGAGCTGAACTTGAACTTACATTTGAAATGCATCCATCAAAGCCACGACTAATGTTGACGTCGCGGTTAAGAGTGATTTGTTTATCATAACCTCCAATGTAGAGGGGAGTTTTAATGTACAGTGTTCTGGCTAGACCGGATGCTTTAGCCTTTTGTTCAGGTTCGTCACCAACTCGGAGAACGCCTTCACCATAGCGGCGGTTTATCTCAATTTCTGTCCATTTATTTAATGGCAATGGGTTAAGGGAGCGTATCACCACTGGTCTTAATCCTGCAAAAAAAAAAAAAAATATCGGTCATTATTATTTGCACAGAGTTCTTGATAGCTCAATATATAAAAAAAAAAAAGATTTTATTTTTGAATAGTAGTGAGAAACGGTTTAGAGGTTTCAGATATGAGGATTACCAGAAAATCTGCAGCTAACAAGAAAAGGAGTACAGCGGTATACTGCTTAAAAGCATTTTTATTCCAGTTATTTTTTGTTAAAGACATCCGAGCATCCAGCTTAATCTTTAGCAATATATGTAGTATTGAGTCTGGGGAAGTGGTATTAGCGTGAAAGACTCTGTGCAATCATGAAAGTTTCTCCGTGAAGAGATTTATTGTGGAAAAACCTGAAGTTGAACGAATCAGCTGATGTTGTGGACAGAACATAAAGTTGATGAGGAATGATGCTCGAAAACCTTAGTATTCTTCAGAGGCAATTACCATGGACACCCCATCTTCTTCTTCTCCTTCGTTTTTAAACCTTTAAAAAACGTATGGTACATACAGATTCTAAATGCTTTATATTTCTCCTATGTATTTACATTGCTAACCATTCAGCAAGTCCGGTTTATTCTCGATTATCTCATCGGTGAAGCCGAGAGTTTGCTGATATTTTCGTATTCGAGTGATGCGATTACTTTTTCGATTTTTCATCCCTCATTATCAGTTTTTTTCGAACGGTAACTTGTGCGTACTTCTTATGAGAACCATTTGTTACACAATCTGTTCATTTTCATCTTCATCGCTGTACCTTTTAGTATTTATTTCTCGTTAAACACTGGCATGTTAAAATCGGACGCACGTCGGACATGCAAGTAAATCTTTAAGCTCAAGTGCACTTTTTTTATACCAAAAGACTGCAGATCTTTCGCGTGATTTAAGGCGACCTATTCTAACTTTATGGGCGATATCGCCATGGTAACTTTAATGCTGCCTTACGACTGATCCAAAATGTTAGAACTTTTCTCACTTAGGTACTATAACCTCTTCTAAAAAGATATTTGGCAATGTACATATTATGTTTTTGTAGAGCTGATTCGCAAGTCACTATCCTATGTTTTAGATATATAAATAAGGTCACAGGGAACTCTACCAGCTGTTCTTTCCATCCGATTGCCTTTATTGGCTAGCTACCTGATTGCCTCTCATCATTTTATGTTACTAAGCAAACTCGCGAGACATTTTCATAAATAGCTCGAAGAGTATGTGATCCGGCGCAGGTGCAAGTTTCTGGTTCAATCTCTACACAGCTTTGTTCATTCGTTTCTGTAAAATCTAATAATTCCTACCTACCCATAAGAGTGGATGGAATGTTATCTTGCGGCAATTCCTAGTAATGCGTCGAAATACTCCTTTCACATCCAATGTTTAAAATTCCGATTCGTACATATGTTTTGATGATTTAAATTCTCGCAAAATTTTGGGCCTCGTATTGATATACACAATATATGAATAAACGAGCATCATTTATGTGGACATTGGTTCCCGTTTTTGGTTTCACAAATTGAAACTACTTGTTGTAAAAAAAATTGGGTAGCCTGGCGTATGTAATGCCATATAATTTGTCCTTTCCTGTTTTGTCGTTCTGTCGTCATCAATGATTACAATTTTATACTGAAAACTACCTTTTGAGGTACTCTGGAATATTGTGACTTTTCCCTGAGCCGCACATCATGTGAAATGCCCAATCCAAGCCAACTTTTTATTTAAAAGTTGTAACAACTAGCGTGTATTTAAGTTGTGATGTAAATATTATTCGTCGTACATTTTCACCCGATCTACATATCTGATTGTCCTTTTGCCCATGCTGTTTAAAAAAGATAGAGGGAGTGTTCATAATCGCCAGACTATACAATTTTGTTTATTGGTGCCTTAAACGGAAAAGGTCGTTAACGCCGTTTAGTAATCTTCTTAACATGCAAGACGTTTCTTTATAATATCGTAACAACCCTCAGGAGACTCACGGGAAGAACTAATTACTTAGAATTTCAAAATGTTCAATTTTACGCTTGTACTTACTTGCTGCAGTGTTAACTCTTAGTTCCACGTGTTTGTTGTGCAGTACAACGGCAACAAAATCACCGCTCACTAATTTCGATTCAGCAATGTACAATAAGACAGAGTCTTCCAGGCTGTTCGGGCGAACAGTGAATTTGATGCTTAATTTCGATGGTCTAGGAGTGCTGAAAGGTAAAAGTTATAGATAAAACTAGGTAACCATTTCGACTCTCTACTGTACCTGTAGGCAGCAAAACTGCCACCTTTGAATGCTAAACTGGCTTCATTTAGATGCTCAATGTACTGGCATCTATCGCCAGTTTTATTGAGTGGACAGTAGCATTCCATTCCTAATTCGGTATTCTCACAACGACCCGTTCCGCAAATGCCTGGTGTGCATGAGGTACCCTCGATGGCACAATTGCTGCCTGTAAATCCATCTTGACAGATGCAGGTGTAGCCCATTTCCGTTTGACTTTCTAAGCAAATGCCCTCATTCTGGCATGGATCCTCGGCACATGGTTCACATGATGTAATTCCTTCTTTATATTTTGCATCCTTATAGAGTTCAATGATTTGATCTTGCAAGGTTAATCGACTAATGCAGCCAACAAAGCCAATTCTTTTATCCACAGAACCTGATGGTAAGTCATCCCACTTGGGAACAGCGCCAATGTAGAGATCCTCAACAAGATCCAAGGGAGCAATGTTTGACATAAGTGGGAAACCAACTGGATGCTGATCATCGACTGTCATGTATCCATCGCGTCTAAAACGGATCACTCGGATAGTGTGCCATTCGTCAAGGGAAATTGGTTCTTCAGCTCTCATAACTACTGGTTTACCATCAAAGTCAAAGCGGAATTCGGGATACCTGTCATTAAGCGAGAGGGAAATATAATCACCACTTCCTTTCTTTTGTCCGTTAAAGAGGAGCAATCCATTGGGTTGCTTTGGCCGGAAAGTTATATCGAAATTGAATTTAAAGAACGAACTTGGCAGTGCTGGGAATGACATGTAACTTAATGGCGCCTGATGGAAATGTGGAATGGCCCCAGTTACGACTAGAATTGTAGGATAATCTGTTGATTCACCATTGCTGGTGGCAGTGCAAATATAGGTTCCAGCATCACGGGCTTGGACATCATCTAAACGTAGCTCGTTCTAAAATAAATTTAAAACAAATATTTATTCTTTGCCTTGGAAGTTCAATTTTGATTTCAACTCTTACGCTGTATAAGTCTTTTCCTGATTGTAGAGTGCCATATTGACGTGACCATCTATATGATAGTCCGCTTTCATCGGCATCGCACCTGAGTTTGGCATTGGTTCCAACTTCAGCGTATTCAATTTTTGGTTGCTTAGACTTGCGCTTTGTATCTTCTAAAAATTGTTGTACAAGGGCTTTAATAATATGGTGAGAAAACAAAATATGAATCGTACCTGTAATCTCAAGTTTGTAGCTGGTGGTGTAAAGATCACCTTCGTCGGTCTTGCATTTGCAGACGTATTCTCCGGCATCTGTGGTGTCAGCGTTCGAAATAATCAACTTGTTTCCTACTTGCTACATAATAAAAAGGAACATTTTCTTTAAGCTAAACTTTGAACAGACAAAAAATAAATGGTGTGTATATCGTGTTTAGTTATTCAGATATTTATTTTTTCGAAAATTGTAGACCACTAAGGAGTCTGGAAGTGAATTTAGACTCAACAGACCTGTCAAGCTAGGGAGCATAGAAAAAATAAAGTTCACAATATCCTACAAAATTGGCTTGGCCTACATGTATGAATAGCCCAATTTTTTTTTGAAGTAGCATCATCAAGGATTTTACTTGAATTGACATCGACACAAATATTCAGAAGTGTTAAGTCCTTTGCGTTTGATTTGTCGAGTCCCTAGATATGTATAACAATATTTTTGAAAACTTGAAAAAGATATTGAAGAGAGTAAGGCAAGCAGAGTTCATCGGCAAGTTATACACATTCGTAATACGACCGATGATAGATAGGTTTAAAGCTCATTGATATCCACATACGCTATGGCCAAGAGATTTAGATACAGTCCAAGATCTTGAAAACAGGGATGTACGAGTAATTCAAATTTTCTACCATTATGACTACTAAAGGAGTTTCGTGAAAACGGAGGAAATTCTTAGAAAAAACACTTCCTTGAACAGTTAGAAAAAATAGCCTACGTGAACTATAGATGTCAACTCAGGTCCTACAGAATTTTGTTAAGCACAGTGGTTGGCTTTTTTCTTTCTTATTACGACTATGATTCTACTGGTTCTCCAGGTATCACACCCTACAGGTATCACTACCTACAGTTATGTAGTGCCCTATTTCCTTCATACCCTTTTTAGCCTAACCTATCCTAAACTATGACCCTATTGACTGCTGGCTGATCTACGGAAAGAAGGCATGATCTCTTTTCCACGAGGATAAATATTGGCTATCTTAAGAATAAAATACGTAAAATGAATTATACGGTGACATGGATCTGGTTGGAATTCGGCACAAGTACAATATAAGATTACATGTGTCCATACCAAACAATATTGAGTAAGAGGGGATTCAGCTTACAATTGAATTGTCGACTACAACCTAAAAGATTCCCATTTTATGCAATACCTAAGAAGGAGGACTCGTTATACAAGTACTTTGAATTTTTTTCCCTTGAACTTTAACTTGATAATTAATGTAGATTATATATTAATGTATACATAATATATAGTATGTATCTTATATACGTATAGAGGGGGTAAATTGTATAAATCGAGTCTATTTTAATGACATACTTTAGAGTAAACCTGTCGAGGGTATACACGGTTTTAGAACTGAATAACATTTGGTCAGCGTCAGAGGATAAGATTTTTATGAAAAGAATTGATTAAGTAAAAAGCGACAAGATTTGTGTCCCCCTGTTATATGTATATCCTGCTTATTGACGGAACAAATAAAATTGGTCGAGAGAGTTAAGTTAGTTATAGATGTGGTCACAGCCTTTCCTCGTAAGGGAAAGCGAAGGAATTTTCACTGAAAAAGTTCTTTTGTCAAGATGTAAAGTCGCTCGTTGGGGTCACAGTACTACGTATATTATTATTATTATTATCAAGGGAACGATACAAATTAATTTGTAGGGTCCGGGATTTAACGCCGGGGTACTATACCCATGTACGTATAATCGCATTAATAAAAGGAGAACCAGAAAAACAGATTGTCCAGAGCGCTGCAGAAAAATATTAGCTATTATTATATCATTGTAAATATGTTAGCTGATGCATAAATCTAAGCATTTTGCGCATGATGACCGAGATGTTTCAATAGAAGCGAAAACATGGATTGAGATAGGTACCACTCAAAGTTTGGTCTTCTGGGTTGACAGACTAAGAAATAAAGAAGGTCTCTGGTTCTTAATAATTCTTTCAATTCTTTCTTCTTCTTCAAATGAATCTAGTGACTTATATAGACAATAAAACGCACCATAATCCTTCAACTTTTTATTCATTGAATCTGTCTTCATTATGTTTAAAACGTCTGAAAGCACCAGTCAAAAACGCATTCAGTTCCTATTGTTAGCCTACTTCCGTTCGAAGAAACTCGAAAAGTCTTCGGCCCAGCACTTGACGAGTGATCATAATCCGCGATTGGACATAACAGGGATTGGGTCATTTATACATATTTCGATTATTGACCGGATCAGAAGTTCTTCAGTTCTGCAGGATGAATAATGTTTCTTCTCATTGTAGGAAGAACGACGTACTATAGCAATTAAATTTCAAAGTTTATGCTCCTACTTTTCAACACACTTCAGTCCTTGAATCGGCGGGTTATTTGAAATGCTTAACAAGATGTACACGGAAGAGTTATTTGAATGGTGTCTAGAGGCGATCATTTCCTTGAGTATGTGTAGGACTCAAATTCTGTGAAATTGGTTTTTGTAGCTCTGGTTTTAAGAAACCTGTGCTGGTTTGGGGATTGATGTTGTTTGTTAAATTCAAAGAAGCTTTGAGTCTTAAAATATGTTCTGGAAAATCGTATGTTTGCATCAGTGTATTTCCATAACTTTTAAAAATGGTAACTGAAGAAAAGCAGTAAGTGGCTGGACTTACTCAGAAGCACAATTGGGAAGTAATTTGATGCTCATGAGTAGTTGCGATTGAATTTGCTCACAACTGAAGATATACTTTTATGTTTTAGAGGTTTAAGGACATTCATTAATGTTATTTAAGAGACTGGTAACATAAAGAATATTGTGATCAAGGAGGTCCGTCTTGGCACCTTTTTTATTTGGCATATAAACGGTTTGAAAGATTAAGAGTATCAATTTATAAATTGATAGAGTTATTTATTGTTGTCGTCTCCGTAGTTCTTGATGAATTCCAATGAAAACCAAAGACGGCCTTCTTCTCATTATAATTTTGTTTTAACACTCAAGAGGGTATTATTTTTTCTTTAAATTCTCCAGAATGCGTTACATTTTTTTGAATATTAGATGGAGACATAATATAAGAGGTAGACTAAATTATTAGAACTCAAATGCCTTCTACTTATTTCACATGGAAAGAATGCCCCGGCTCCGGTAATTAAATGCAACTTAGCTGCAATATGTACTACTAAATTCGTGACAACACCGTTTGGCTATTTAAAGCAGTGCAGTATCACTTGCGGGGTTCCTTTGAACACGAATTACTTTTTGTTTGAAGCTTTTGCAACAGTTTATAAAATAAGAGTGAGATGAAAAGGTCTAATATGGGTCTATAGAAAGAGGAAATAGCAGTGTAAGAACTAATAGGTCTTTCTAAAACAGAGCTGTAATGTTCAAAATTTTATTCCTCCATCGCACTTGAATAGATTTTAGGTAAAATTAGAGCTTCATTACGAACACCTCAATTAGAGAAGTCGTCTTCTCTAAACACCTTGTTTTTATATATTTGATTTGTATTTCTTTTTTTATGGCTCAGGTCTTACTATATATATGTTATATTATTATACATATTATCTTAACTCAGAGAAGTTTCCACAAATACAGGAACATTTTAAAAACCCTTTAGCCATTTTAATCTTTCGAGGAGAATTTCTTTAACACAAGAATGACAAATATTGGCGCTGCCTTTAGATTGTCGCCAGGACAAACGCACACTATGGTATTTCAAAGATTGTCGGAACATAGATTAACTTGTAGAAGGGTTAATTTATTTAAAAAAGAATGTACACTAATTTTCAATGTTTTGCATAACGTTGAAGATGGTAAAAATTCCAAATTAAGTGTGAAGGTTCTAGGAAAGAAAATATAAGGATAAAACGGTGGCAGTTCTAGTGTCAACATTTTTTGAATAAAATGAGATCATGGTGGGATGATAGTTCACTTTGAAGGACGAGGAAAAGTGCGACAAACATTTCTGAGATTAGACATCTGGATAACTTTGATGACTCTACTTTTGCTCTCGTACTTGTATAACTAAATGGTTCTTGCATTTACAAACCTAAAGTGCAAAAAATGTGTCTTTAAATTGTAAAGTTCTATTACATTAGACTGAGGACTGTCTATTACATTAGACAGAAATTTAGACTCTTCTGAATTGAATTGAGAAACAATTTTCTTTGCTAAATTTGTAAAAAAATGTTGGCAATTTTCGCTTTCAACATTGTTAACAACATAGTTAACGTCTTAGTTGAAAAGTTTCTTATTTTTGACTAGTTGAATAAAACAAACATTAAAAAACACTAAGATCGAACCTGAACCTGCATTGACTCGACTAATATTTCATATATGATCTTCTTGTAATTGGTACGGATAGACGTGTTGACTTAAGGGCTTTGTGATTCTTATTAGTAAGCATAGTAACCATTTGTTGCAGCCTAGACTTTTGTCTTTAAAGAAGAGCACCTATTGTTACGCTTATTTATTTATTTATTTTTTAAAAAACTTAATATTCAAGTTATATAATACCTCAGGATGAGTAAGTGTTTTGGAAAATGAGATAGAGGGAGAAAGAAATATGTTCGGGCTCAGTGGTTATTTCGCTCCATGCATGGGTGGCATCCAAAATTTAATGGGGAGACTAAATTCTTAGGGGAAGTTGGCTTGTTGCTGATTTCTAGTCAACTACTCATCTTATTTAATTTTTGTTAACTGAAAAAATTAATGACTTTCGAGCGAGGTTGGGATTTTAAAATCGAACCTCCCGATTTGGAATCTAGAGCACTACCACTTGAGCCATGGCCACCCACAATGAACAATGAAGAAATAGTTGAACAAGTGTGTTTTTTTTTTGTGAAACTTACCTTGATATGCAAAGGCAAAGGCTCTCCATCGGCACGCTCCCAAACTACTTCGGTGTAACTATTATCTGACGAATAACACTCAACTTCAGTTGATTCACCGATCCTCAAGTTTGAATTCTGTTGATCTAATTTCAAAACGGGCGCGTTCTCGTAGATTTTTCCATCTGTAGTCGACCAAACTGGCGGCTGTACTCCAGCTGTTATATTTTTTGTTTTTTGAAATTTGTTTTCCGAATAACGTGTATCCGATAGTGTGTGTGTGTGTGTATGTTTTTAGTTTCAGGATTTTCAAAGTAAAATCATATTTTTTTTTTATGATAATCGTGATGTCGTGATGTCGTGATATTTGATTTATTTATTTAATCGAGTTGACATTTAGGCGAACAGCGCACAAACACATGTATTGCGTTTTTTTTTTTTTTTGAAAGACGATGATTTAAAGGCATAGAACACACAAAGGCGAATTGTTTTTGAAAAAAAAGACATTGAGATATGATGTTGATTGTTGCAGGAGAAAAAAGAACAAAAACACATAGATTAGGATTTGATCCGATTAACAAAAAAAAAAAAGGTTATAAATACAAAAACAAGGTTGAAGTTGAAAAAAATTTAGAAAAAACGAAAAGTGAACTACTTTCTCGAAGTAAATCATTAGTTTTTGTTTTTTTTCAATATTTTTTTTATAATTATCATATATATCTTTTTATATGTTATTCAAGCTTAAAACTTAAGCAAGCAATTAGTAATTTCTCTTTTAAATATCTACTTGCTATAGAATGGTAGCTACAAATTATACAAGTCCAAATAATAGTTTTTGTATTTACATTAAGTTGGTAGGGTGTGTTTTGTTTGTTTCGGGATTTCGGAAAGAATGAATGGGAATTTCAAATTAAAACCAAATCCAAACTTAAATTGAATCATGCAATTTTGAATGAAAAAGCAGCACACAAGCAAACAATACAAATATGTGAGAAGTAAGTGGAAAACAGTAAGTCTAAAAAACTGGCAAATACATATACTTACTTAATTAAAATCTACAAATAGATATATATATGTTTTCTTAATAATAAATTGCATCACTTTTATTGTTTCCTTTTTATATGCGTTCGTTTGTATGTATGTATAGATATTTTTATTTTTTCATATTTTATGGAAAATGTATGATTTGTGTTTAATGTTTGAATATAACCTTTCAGCGAAAGCAACAAACTATAAGATAATGTAGTGTTTATCTCGCAGGACGCCCCTTACAATTATCATTTGCTGTTGCTTGCAAAAGACGAAAAAGACCAATTTTTTTTGACAAAGGTCTTAAAATTGAAAATAGTTGCGTAAATTCTCTTGATTTTGTAAGTGCTTACCCACACTTTTTAAAACTATTCGATATCCGAAAATATTATGTATGTTGGAATTCACTGACTTCTGTTAGCATAGCTTATAAAATAATGTGTTGATGTCTTACAAAAATCACACACTGTCGATGAAAGTGCAGAATATAAGAACCGGCATTCCACTGCTTTCGGTATGACCACAAAACTGTAAGAAATTTCAGCTAAACTTCATAGAAATCATATCAGCACATCAGTTCTAATTTCAACGAAATGAAATGCCAGTCCATTAATAGGTTGGTATTTTAACTTCTAACATTTCTAAAGCAATTTAGTGATAACAAATTTAATTTTTTATTGTGTTGATCAAATTTTTTCCGACAGATGAATGTTTTTATTTCTATAAAAAATGTATAACTTCAACTAGCCTTAAATAAAATAAACTAAATATAGCTTTCGAATTAACAAAATTGAATTAATTTACAATACCCTATAATGTGCATCATTACCCATATTCAAGTTATGCTATGGCTGGTCGAAACCATTAATAAAAGGCTATTTCTGGAAAGTCGGTCTACAGATCAAGCTATCTTTTCGATTACTAATAATAATTTATTGACAGCTAAATCTTTAAATGATCATAAGTTTTCTGTATACTATGTTTTGAGTTCTGCGTTCAATTTCTAGCTAATATATCAGAAATAGAAAAAAAAAATCTAGCATCACCATGCTTCTGGCAGGCAATAAGTTTGACATCATTTATATAAATTATTAAATAACAAATTCAGCGAGGTTCCTAAGATTTATTTCACAAACTCAAAAGCATTCACAGTCGTTATCTTTGAGGAACTTATATCTGGATACGTGGAAAAAACCTCCAGTAAATTTTAAGCGGGTTTGAGAAAAGGATATTCAACTCGGAATAAAATTGTAACGTTCACGATTTTTTCGAGGACATACTTTTATAGCAAGAAAAATGTATATGCATCTTCTGCTATTTTCAAACCCACTTAACCCAGAAACGATCTTCTTTACAAACTCAGTAACCTTGAGATGTTGACGAAAGTATTCAGAGTAGGAAAGTACAATATTATTTCAATAATATGTAGATGAAAATAAGATATCCAACCTGTTTCACTTTGGCTTATCAGAAGGAATAGTGCTTCAGCTAAAGCCATTGGTGAATGCCTATAATATTGCTATACTAGCAGATTCCATATTGATAATGCACCAGTTACCCCAGTTAACAAGGCAGAAAAACTAAACGTCACAAGATAAAGGACTTGCCTTAATGAAGGAATACAATTCAAATGAGGAAGTTACTGCAGGAAGCTAAAAACGTAATAAACAGCAGGTTGACGGTAGGCTTTGTGGATTCCACTGTGTGAAGCTAGATTAACATATCGAGTGTTAATTACGAAAGGGGGGAAGAAACTACTTTTACGACCACAACAATATCCGGAAAATTTTCAGGATTTGTCATGCCAAACCTTAACCCGGATGATAGGATCGAGGAATGTGATCTAAGTAATCTTTCTGCAAAGTCCTCCAAAACTTTTTGACCCACAATTAGAAGATTCAATTGGGGCAAGCATATGTAGATTACTGACGTATGAAATTCATATTTAATTAATGGGGTTGGCAGTTTTAAGCACAAAGAGAGACTTTGTCATTGGCAGAAAATTTGGTGGTGACGTCAGAAAAGTAAATTATTTTGTCAAAATTCTGGTGTCATCTGAGATATGAACGCAGATGTAGTGCGCAAGAGTCGACAAACTTAAACTCTGAGCCACCACCAATTGAATCTGTTTTTTTTTATTCTGCAACATACGGATAGCATTGAAAATACTTTCTTTTCTTAGTTCTCGCAGCATGTGAAATTTATATCATATTTAAGGAAAAAATTCCAGGTTGTTGATTTAAAGTTTTAGAATCTCCTGGCGTAAATTGAGAATCAAATCAGATGACAGTCTGCGACCTACCATTTGCTAAAATGGATAATTTTGGGATGACACAACCCGCAAAAGTTCAAAAGTTATTACTTTACATATACAGTCACGTGCAGGTAATTACGTATGTTTGAAACACCAAATAAATAAATTCTTATTTTCCCAAAAACACATACGTTTTCACCTTAAGGAACTGCAGTATCTTCATGAAATTTTAAGATGATTTTCCTCTTTTACTGTAGAATAGAGTACACTTATAAAAAAAGACAGGGAATTGGCATAAAGTACTGTTATCTTAGCCACTGCATATCACACAAGAAAAAGTTAATTAAAGTGGTCGTGCACATAATTAGAAACGCGCGCATAGTTTGTGTTCTCGCGGTAACTTCATCAAAGACGGGTAGAAATCAACTGGTATTTTAGATTTAGCATATTTTATTCATGTTCTAAAAAGAAGGTTTTTAATGCGGTACAATATTTTAAAAAAGAATGGTACCGTCGAAAAAGTTAGCCCTAAGCCTCGAGTGAAAGTGACTACCCACCGAGAAGACCAACTCACTGTTCGGAAAAGTAAAAAATTTCCTCATGCCACCGCTAGGGAAATTCGAACGAGAGTAGTTGGCGACAATGACAGCGGATCATCGGTAGATACAGTGAAGCGAGGGTTGCGCGATTCTGGACTCTTTGGGTGTATAGCAAGGAAAAAGCCACTTTTGACCAAGCAAAATCGCAAGAAGAGGTTAGAGCTTGCTAAGAAATACAGGCGTTGGACCGTTGCTCAGTGGAAAAACGTTTAATTCAGTGATGAAACAAAAATAAACCGAATTACATCTGACGGTAAAGCCATTGTACGCCGCCGCAGGTCATAGGCATATGATCCAAAATACACTCGCCCAATGGTCAAACATGGAGGAGGAAGTATTTTTATTTGGGGTGCAATGTCGTAGCGCGGTATCGGTCCAATTAAAAAAATAGAAATAGAATACAATGCTGCCGTACGCTGATGACCACCTTCCCATCACTTGGAGATTTCAGCAGGACAATGATCCAAAGCATACAGCGAGATATACAACAAATTGGCTGGACTGGCCGTCATGTAGTCCTGATCTCAATCCAATTGAGGATTCATGGCAACACTTAAAAAGACAACTATCCTTCAAAAAAATTGGAAATTTTAACACTCTTGTTGAAGAAACGAAGGCTACCTGGGAAAACATTCCACAAAGCGTTTGCCAAAAGTTGGTGGAGTCTATGCTCCACAGATTACAAGCTGTAGTCGAAAATCACGGCTATGCAACTAAATATTGAAATATATTGATTATTTTAATAAAAATTAACAATATTCCTCTCAAAAATGTCAGCGTTTCTAATTATGTGCCCGACCACTTTAATTAACTTTTTCTTGTGTGATATACAGTGACTAAGAAAACAGTACTTTATGCCAATTCCCTGGCTTTTTTTTATCAGTGTACCCTATTCTAGAGTAAAAGAGGAAAATCGTCTTAAAATTTCTTGCAGATATTGCAGTTCCTTAAGGTGAAAACGTATGTGTTTTTGGGAAAATAAGAATTTATTAATTTGGGGTTTCTAACTACCTGCACGTGACTGTACATTATCATTTGTCATCGGTCCTTAGTCTTTTAAAAACGATGAATTTCAAAAAGTTACATCCATTAGCCCGCGCTATAGTCATATGATATCTGATTATTTTTGAAACGAAATCGATGCTTTCGACCTGACCGGTCAATAGGGTGATGCTACATGTCCACAGTGCCCGATACGATTGAAGGTTTGCGTGAAAAGTTGGCCCTCAAGATCAAACAATTTAACGCCACTGGACTTTTTTCTATTTCGTTTTATCTATACCGATAATCGTTAGACAAAAGATCCCTTGAAGGACAACGTTCGTCGAGTTATAGCTAAAATTCAATCAGAAATCTCTGAAAAAGCCATAGAAAATTACAAAAAAAGAATGAGGTGCTGCAAGAAATCAAGAAGTGGATGACTGAAGAATTATTTTGCACCGGATCGGTTCTTATTACAATAGAAGAATAGCATAAATATCGGAAGCCAGAAAAATAAATTTATTAATATAGAGTCTCGGTAGATCGTATCGAGCAAAGCAATAATGCTTAAACAGAATGATCTCATAACGTGCAAGACATCGCTTAATATTTTATTGTCGTAAAATGTATGTAAAATCTTACCTAATTAGGTGACAATACATTCAGTTTAGAGCTTTGTCATCCCTTTAGCTCATTTTCGTGGGAAGTACTAACACCTATAATTGAACACCAAAATCCAAAAGCATTATGATCCCCGAACAAGGACACAGTACCCCTAGAAAGTTGCAAAATAAATATAATGACTCTTGAGCACGAAGGTGGAAGAGGAAAAGCGATTTAAAAAAAAATAATTATCGGGCTAACAGTTTGTGATTTGTTTTTAATTTTTAAAATGACTTAATACATCATTAGATACTTATCAGAAAAAGGTGGCCGTCTTAACGTTATCTAGTTAGAAAAAACTGTTCTTTATTTTTACCAAAGTATCTACCTAACTTTCTAGTTTAGTTGACTTATAAACAATAATAGAACAGTAGCGAGGAGACAAGAAAAAATGTTGTAACTATCCAGAGAACTCCAGTTATCATTTGGAGGCTTGCAAGAGGATTTATTCGATTTCTGTTCCTAACTGAAACGATTTGTTATTGAAAGGAGATTTTCATGTACATACGAGTATACATATGTATGGCGCTGATTCTTTTTCGGTATTTAAAAGGAGTTCCTACAAAGTCAAGTGCATCGAATTGGACAGGCATATTTTGGGACACTGTAATACTCGTACCTCATCCGGGATTCCAAGTATTGGACAATTACCCTACGTTTCTCTTCTGTTGACTTACTATTGATTTCTGGAAAGTTGTACACACAATTTATTTTCATCTCTTATGATCGTACATACATAAATGTATGCATGGATATGAGTTTTATATAAATATGTATGATACTAAAATATAAAGCAATTACATAAATAAAAATTTAATAAAACTAATATACATAGATAGGTGTGAGTGGACATTTACGGTGCATTAAATGAGAGCGTGCTCTAATTGCGTGTTCTGGAAGGTCTAAAATAATTTCGATATACGGATAGAATATTTTCGCATCTAGTATTTACTGTGCATATATAGTGCTGAGATTTGTTTAATACTTTTTTTTTCTTATATGATTCACTACCAAGTGTAGAAATACAGATTCAGTGTGTGATTGTGTTGACGTAAACGTAAGATAACTAAGTACAAACTAAACGAAATTATAAAACAAATTAAAATTGAACTAAAATTTATAAAAAAAAACAAAATAAAAAAAATATTTAAACAAAAAAAAAAAAAATTAACAAAATAATATTTAAAACAAACCACTAGTTGATCTCGATCTGTATTGATCCTTTTTCCATCGCTTGAAACGGTTCGTTGAATTGCGTGTGCAATTAAACTCATCCGAGTGATCGGTGCAATCGTAAATGCCATCACATACCATTGAAGCTTTAACACATGTATGCGGATGTGAGATGCATTTAAAGTCATTCGGTTCGCAAACGTATGCAACGGGCTTGGTTATGATGGTTTTGGGTTTCAGGTCTTTTATTTCCGTGATTTTCGTTTTTTTTTCATTTTTGTTTTGGTGAATTTTTCAAAATTTCATGCATTTGCACACATGATTGGGGTAAGTTATTTGATACAATTTTTGTTTTTTTTTGTTTTTTTTTTTATAAAAGGGAAGCAAGTACATATTGAAATTTAATAAAATGTATATGCATATATACATATATGCATTGTTTGAAGAGGTAGTAGATATTATTATTATTATTATTTTAAAGTTGAGGAAGAAGGCAGGAAATGGAAATAAAGAATAAAATAAATTAGAAAAAATTGTTTTGTTGTTCTTTGACAGGAAATAATGTAATGTTTAGTAGGAGTTAAATAAAAAATAAGTTGTAAAATATCAAAAACATGAATACCTGATTACCAATTCTACACAGGACAAGTTTTAGAAAAACTAAAAATTAATAAAATTAATTCTGACACATATTAGGAGTATGTATATTTACAAAAGGGGTTTTAGAAAATAGTTGTTTTCAATTACTAAGATACAAGTGCACAACTTTTACTTATAAATTACGAGTATGAAGAACGTCTGGGATCTGGACGAACATTAATTTATTATTTATTAAGACTACGACACTGCAATCAGGGGACTATATACTTTTTTAGGAATGGTTTTTGATTCTTAAATGAACGTGAAGAAGATTTAGGTGAAGATTTAATGAACGGATAGAACGAGTGTTTGATATGTGCAATTGTCTTTTGTATTTTTGCTTTTCTTAATTTAGTTTTTATTTGGTTCTGAAAATATATTTCGTACACAATTGAAAGGTTGTTAAACACAATATGAGTTACAGTTAAGTACATATATTCTAAGTCCGACACTATAACAGAGCTCTACTGAAAAGATTAATTTGTTTAAAAAATTAAATACGTAAATACAATACAAAAATGCAATACCTAATGTGAATTCGAAAATTAAATACCCTAAACATTTTGAGTAAGCTTATTTCTTCTGACTTTCAAAATGTTTTCTACTTAAGTTTTTCGAATGCACCCAATATTTAGTAATTCTATTGCAGGGTTTCAGTACTTTAAATTAGCTATTTGGACATCTTCATAAAATAGAGACGGAGAAAAGTGTTACACAGGCACCTAATTTCACAATTTTATGATATTGTTCGTGTGTAAAAAATAAAATGTACCTCGAATATTTTTCATACTCGGAGTAATTCTATAAAAACTCCAAAGGAACACCCCTATCCCTGGATGCAGTAAGAACAGATTGGAAAGAGTTAATATCAATCGGGGGTATCGTCAAAAAGCAATTTAGTCCGAAAGTACGTACCATCATCTTGGGAGCGAGTCGGACCTCTATTTCATTCCAAAGGTTGGCCGGGGAGGGAATAAATCCACAAAGAAACAAGAAATATACCTAAGATCCAGGGCTTGTTAGCCATCTGGCAATGAGCTTCGAAGTCGGCGCAGGCAGGTATTCGAAAAAAAAAACTCTAGGTGTGAAGGTAACTTTGTCTACCGGATTATTTTAGTGGCTTCCAGGTCGAACTGTTTACGATCTGAGAGGCATAAAACTTACATTAAGGTCTTCCAGCATACACTCCAAATACAACTATCCTCACAGCTATCTGGGCTGTAATTAAACTAATTAAGTCAGATTTTATATTCTCCAAACTTGAAAACCAATAGCAGCACTTTACCCTCCTTTGTGCAGGTGTCCAACCGTTACGAGGACCAGGAAACTATTATTCGTAATCTTCTTTTTGATGATCTGAAAGAGCTACCAAACAAGAGAGCTGAACTCCACTCCATGGTTACGTTCTTTTTATCCAGTTCATGACACTTTCTCAGTGGCATCCTCTGACACCAAGGTAAACGAGTCGTGGTATCGAAACAGGACACCTTATATTTGTTTAGTTTTGCGTTGAAAATTAACTGAAATTTTCACACAACAACTGATGTTGGGGAAAGCCATTAGTTTCGGATGGGCGTTAAGAGCGACAGCAATGTTTTATTTTAGTATCCTCATCAAACTTGTCCGATTACTCGCGATAATGATGAATGACGCACTCTACCCCAGTAAGCTCGGTCAAGATCTCACCGAGACCTTCGATATCGAAAAATATTTTAGGCAGGCGATGCGCAGAGGTACAATCTTTCAAAGGTCTACTAAATTACTTGTATACGCAGATGATATTGACATTATCAGAAGGACGCGGTGTTAGAAACAAGTTCGTGAATATGACTTCGGAAGCAGCAAAGATGGGCGAAATGGTCAGCTAAGGCAAAATGAAGTATAAACTGACCACGAATAACACCATACTCTAAAGACTATTTGGAACGTCACTTCAAGAAGATGTAGTTTTGAAGTACTTAAGTAATTTGTCTGTTTAGGTAGCAAAGGATAATTTCTACCAATTGCTGTTTCTCTAATACAAGAAGGCAATTGAGTAGCAAAGCTATCCCTCGGGGATTTCAACTGTACATATGATGCAGAAGCATGGATTTTGTTTGGAGTGGAATTGGAAACACCTAGGTCATGTTCGATGGAGAAGATTATTGGTTGGGGTCCAGACCCAAGAAAGTATTAACGCATAACACAGATACTATGAATACGAGTAAACTAGAGAAAGCATCTGCCTTTTTGTGGGAAGATGGTAATTGGAAGACAAAGGTTGGTAACTATTATAAAAACATATGACATTTCCTTCAATAAAAGACGTGGAGATGCGTTCACACGTTATCCATTTTTGATCAGATTGTGGCAACTAAGCAAAATCTAAAAGTTTTCTATTTTTTAAAATTAATCTTTCCAGTAGACCAAATTAAATAATTTAGTATATTTATTATTTACAACTACGAGTAAGAGCAATGATTCACTAACAAACATAAATATTGTAACTAATGATTTTTTTATTACGTTTTATTTAATGAATCTATGAATGTACTGCTAAGGCAGAGTAAATCATGTTTGCCAATCGTGCCAATTTTTCCAGCACATTTTTTCGAAGTTGTTTTGAAGCCAAAATTTTGATGTATCATATCTGCCCTATCAGTGACTCTTTATAAAAACACATGTTTCTACAAAACACGCAGAAGATTATTTCGTATTTACAGAAAAATAAATGGTTTTCAAGGCCGAACAAAAAATGCGAATTACTAATTTTGTTTGCATAATCAAATTACGAGTACATACGAGTATGTACACACTCTTTGGTTCTGGATATGATAATTTTGATTTCTTATTTTAGGAAATAAAATGTCACCATCAACTTTTCTCTTCTACAAAAAAAAAAAAAAAATGGAAAAACGACAGAGTTTTTTCTTTAAAAAAAAAAACTACTTTCACAAAGAGATACGAGTACAAGAAAATGTAAGATTACTTTTATATTTTTATGTATAGGCAAATCTACTTTCAACATATAATGTAACGATTTATCTACGATTAAATAAATAAGAAACAGTATTTTTGGTTTTTTTTTTTTGATTTAAAAAAATTAATTTGAAAACACACCTGTACAGATATAGAAAACCATGCAAACAACCTCATTTTTGCTGAGACGTCCTTTTATATTGAAATCATATTTGATATGAAATATAGATGAGATTCAGTCGATATGTATAGACACAGTATTTGTATAGATTTTATTTCCAAATCGTTAGTTTTTTTTTTTTTGTTTTTATGGATGGATATTTTTGTTATATTTTCATTTGCAGTAGAGTAGAGACAGAGTTGGAATATTTTTATAATTGGTTTTTGATCAGAGTTCAATGTATACAAAAGTTAGATCGAGGAAAGAAAAAAAGAGAAAGTAGAATAAGTAAAATATAGTTTTGTTTTATACATAAAAAAATAAATAAGAAAAAAAATTAATATTTAAAAAAAAAATATAGGATTTTTCTCTTAGTTTTCAAAAATAATTATTCCTTTGCTAACAAAATTTAAACTGATTTTAACTTATATTTGGCGGTTAATAAAAAAAAAATATGGTTTGCTTTTGTGATTTGAGAAAAAAAATTGTGTAGTGCAAGTTTTTAGTTAAGATAACTATACACAGACAAATACGAGAACTTGTGTAAACATTGAAAGAGATTATTCACAAAACAGTCAGACGATCAAAAACAGAGTTTACGACAAGAATGATACGGGCAACAAAAAGAAGGTATGTACTACGAAAACGTAAGGACTACTATATTACAAAGTCAAATGAAGTGAACCTACTAAGTGCAAGTCTACCTCATATGTACATATAATACATATTTAGGACAACTATGAGAAGAGTTAATGTTTCTCGGCATTCTCGAATTGAACCACATTCGTAACGGAGTATTGCACAGTCAGACAGCCAGCAGTAGTTGATTTGACAAATTGTCATAATAATTTCACATCATTGGGCGGAATAGATAAACATTAAAGTCACTAAAATGATTTTGGTTTGAAAGCAATTAGCTATGCAAAGTGGAGCCAGTCCTTTTAAGCAGAAAAAACGAACTATTGCGAGATCGAAGAGATGCGAGTATAATTGACTTTTTCGAATAGTGCACAATTTCATGCCGTAGTTCTGGAAAGGAAATAAAATTGGAACCTTAACTTAAGGGAAACAATTTCAAAGGCTTATATTCAATGCGCACAATCTGGGGTTTGAAAATCGCGAAAGTGCACAGGCTCTATACTATGGTGTGGGAATCATTTTTACTCGTACAAATGGCACACTAGTGTACTGGAAAGCCATAGAAATAAAAAAATCAGCGATGGTGCAAAGAAGGGTTAGTAGCTCAATAATTTTGAATACTTCAGCGATTGCAATACTGATTTTAACAGATTTACTATTGGACAATTCAATAGTCACGGATGAAACTCTACTACTTTGGATGATTTCGACTTGTCAAGAAATTGGTACGTTCAAAATTAAAAAATGAATGACAATTAATAGCAAATCATAGAAAATTAGCAGGGAGAAAGGGTTCTAGAATCTACTCTGCAGATCCACATAACGGCAGGGCTTCGAACAAAAGTAGTGTCAATAAGTCAGAGTCTTTTAGTCTTAGAGTTACAGAGCTAATGCAAATGAGATCCATAAATGGCATAAATAGCAACATCGTTATCAGTGGTCAGAGTGCACTAGAATACAATAATAACAATTCTGAAATAGTCAGGAGTGGTCGAACGATTTGGGGGCAAGACCGAGGAAGACAATGTTGAGGATCAGGATATTGCAGCATAGGAGTAAATCAGCTGATAATATGTAGATGTCAAAACGATTCTATGCGTAGTTAAGACTACCAATATAGGTAAAATTACATAGGAGCCCGTCTAAAGTGATAAATTCCAGTTGAATCTACAACAGTATATTTAATATCCAATGGCGTCAAATCGCGCGATCTTGGTGGTCAACTGAAATGAATCTATTAATAAATCTATTAATTACAATAAAGCGATGTTTTCATTGGTAGTATGGGGTGGAGTACCATCTGTTGTGGTCCAAATCTTCCTCATTGATGTCACTCAAATTTGGGAACTTCCTGAAGATTATCCTAGCTCCAAATAATGCAGTTCTGTTTGTTAACAATTTTACGGAAAAAACTGGGTCAAATTCCAGTTGATTTAAAGCCCAACCACTGAACACTAGGCAGAATAAATGGTCACACAGCTTTAGCTCTTGCACCAATTGGATCTTAGAGGCTTTGAGACCAAGATCTTTACGCATCGAAGATCGAACGACGCCGAATCGATAAATTGGGGTCTATTCAACACAAGCTTCCACAGCCGCGATATTTTCTATCGAGCGCACTATTCTCGTTCTTGTGAGTGTCCCAGTATCCAGTAGCGTGAACTCGGTGTAGAATTTTTCAATAATCCGATAAATAGCACGTTCAGACGGCCCATGAAGTTTTGTGTAAATTTCGCGAAGTGCTCTATAAGTTTCGCGAACGTTGCCGATCTCAAGTGATAAGAGAATAAATCTGAACAACCTTAGAATATGCCTCATATAATAGTTGATTTTTTAAGTCCTTGGTTTTTAGTTGTCAAAAAAAAAATACATGAAAATTCTAAAAGTGTATACAATTTTTATTTGAATTGATAAATCAATGCTTGCCATTTATTTTTAAAGATTATTTCATGTAAATGTTGACCACGACTACGTTTTAAGTGGTCCATACGGAGAGTTCCATTTTGGGTCACTTTTTCGAGCATATTGGCTGGTATTTCGCTAATAACATGTGTAATGTTGCGATGGTGATACGTCAAATCACTCGTCTATGGCGATAAACCAGCGTTAATTGGATACGTCAAATCACTCGTCTATGGCGATGATTCCTCCGGAACATAAACCGTATCAAGCAGTGTATTTTTCCGGGTACATTTTCAGCTCTTGTATTGCCTGAAGTTGCTCATAGATTAGCATAATCCCAATTGCTGCGAACGGCGACGAATGGACAAATCACGGTCTTCATTAACGCTGGCGGATACAGCACCTATATTTTAATCCCTACGCACTCTGCGCATATGGGTAGGTGGCTGGGTGTCCAATAGCGTGAAGTTGGTGCGAAATTTGGTAGCTATGGGTTGAATTGCTTACTCAATAGGTCGATTATGACAACAGTAAAAGTGCGGGAAAAACATTTTTCATAGAGCACGAATTTTGATAATAAAATTCAATAATTTTTAAGCATTGTTCGGGTGTAAGTTTTCCCAAGATGAAATGACAATCCTAACTGAACATGTTTGAATTTGACATATGTAACGAATCACGATTGATTTGTCGAAAATAGAACACTGAAAAACCAAAAAGCAAAAAAATCACCCTTTATATAGGTATTAGTGGTAACCAGAAATTCTGAATCCAACTACGACTGGATATGGTTGAATGCTCTGATGAAGGGAAGAACAACCAGAGAACAGAAATCCTTCTTTACTTCCACTTTCTTTCAATTCACGTGAGCGCGTGAAATATCGCTGTATTAAGCATGTAATTCTACCATTAAAAAACTATGCCACAATAAAAACACAAGGTACTGAACTTTTGTAGTCAGAAAAGGGAGTGCGAGTTATGCTACAAAGAAATAAATTTGAGTATTCTATATGTATTGCCAGGAGAAAAAAAGTATGTCTGAACTACAATGTTAGACCATTGTCAATGGGAATTGCGGTTCGAACGTAAATCATCAACCAAATATTTAAGATGCAGCGGATCTTGAAAATAACAATACAATCTAAATGGGCACGGACCAGAAAATTATGGATTTCCAGGTCGCTATTCTACTCGTATATGCTAAGCTATTTTGGAATTTCGAACAACAGGTAAGTAATTTCAACAAATTTATTGATATGGTAATAATTTTTCATCTAATAATAAGTGTCATTTTAAATTTTGCACAATTATTCACATGTCCATCAAATATCGATAGATATATACTCGTTCAACGTGCTGAAATAGTGAAAATGTGGCTCGACCGCCACTAGCACAATGTGTTGAAGTTATGAAAATTCACTACGAAAACGATGAAAATATCGCAGATGTTTCGTAAAGTTCGTACTGCTTTTGAGGCCTTCTCGCACAGCTATAGTGAATTTAATCGATAAATTTGAACATCTCGGACAGGTTAGTGATGTGAAAACTCCGAATCGTGTTCGTCTGGCATGAGCTGTAAATATCGTCGTCGTAGCTAAGAGTGAAAACACAGGTGTGTTCATTTTGAGACCATCACAGGAATTGGGCCTATCCGGAACCACTTTGCACCGCATTCTGGATAAAGATCTTGGCCTATGTGCTTATACTTTCTTTTGGTGATTTTGTGCTCATTTCCGTTTGCCTGGGTACGCAAACAATGAAAACTGTCGCTCTAAAAACATTAGACAGATAGTGGAGAAACCTCTCTAACCACATTGAGTGACAGTTTGATACGGTTTTTGGGCTGGGGGTGTCGTTTCGCCATAATTTTTGGAAAATGATGCTGGTGCTGCCGTTTCACTGAATGTATTGTATTACGTTACCAAACGATGTTGACTGATTTTTTTTGCTCTGAAAATGATGCTATGGATGTCGACAATATTTATTTTTAGCAGTACGGCGGCGCTACATGTCACACAATTGGTGAAACAATGGCTCTATTGCGAGACAAATTTCCAGGACGTGTGATTTTTTCGAAACGGAGACTTCAATTAGCCGTCGTGCGATTTAACACTATTAGGCTTTTTTCTTTGAGGCTTTATTAAAGATAAAGTCTACGGCAATGCTCCACCAAAGACTCAATCATTAAAAGAAAATTTCAAAGCGAAATACAGTCGCAAATATGCGAAAAGAATGACTATTTGTCGGCAGTGTCAAAGCAGACATTGAACAAATATTGTATTGCATTACTAACCCTAGCATTTCTAATTTAGATTAAAATACAAATATCATCACTTTTCATAAAAATTTTGAGTTCATCTATTAATTTAAAATGACACCTCTTATTGAATACATATATGTGACACTAGAGATACAACAATTTTAAATCCCTTGACAACATTGGCATAATCTGAGCTGAGTGGACAAATGCTTATTCTGTATATTGAAGCAGAAGCAAAACGAGGAATATGATGTTCCAAACAATTGACGTTCGACATTGAATGTTGGTAGCTTGACAAGATTACAAGGGCAACAGTCATTTTGAAGAGATAGGCAAAAAAAAATAGAAGCTAACCAAAAACATCATCGCAATTTGATTTTTGGTCAGATTTGGACACATTAACATCACGGTCAAAAGTGAGTGCAAATACTTTTAGAAAAAGGAAAAACTTTTCCTCGTTTTGTATTGTATGTACAGACTGAGGGTACTCAAATAGATGACTGTATCAAGTGAAAACAAAAAGAGACGTCTTGATTGTAAATGCAAGACCAACATTTCTGAGAAGAAGTTTTACTATGGGGACCACAATTCCTTAAATCCCACAAGAGGATTTTAATAATTTGTTTCTAAACATGCATTCGGCGTTCGGTTTAAAGTGAAAGATTTACTTTTCAATACGAAACCCCTAGATACTATGTAGTAAAATAAGTTCAAGTTTGCTCATGAAATATTAATTTGTGTTTTTATTTTCCCCCATGAGCTAAAAAAGCACGTTAAAGTTTCATACAATTATAATAGGTCTTCATCTGAATTAAAGCGCAGATTTTACAAGGAGAAACTTTATAGACGTCTTTTAATCGAAGGCTTCCACTATCAATAAGAGTAAGAAGAATTTCAACAAAGTATTAAATGAAACAAAATAGTGATTCCTGCTTCTTTGGTTTGTTTTCTCACAATTTTTCTTGAAAGTATTTTGTAGAACCTGGCTAAGGTAATCAAATAATATCGTTGTACGGTAATGTGGAGATCATGGAATCGAAGCATTACAATCAGAAAGAATATCTGAATCCATCTTAAAAGATGAACATTTCAACCAACCCATAAATCACAACGTTAACGAAACGATATGCGTGCCATCTAAATTAAAATAGGATAGAAAAAGTAATGTGGGTTATTATGCTTCCCCATTCCGTAGCATCGGAATTATTTTGTTTACGAAAAGATATCAAAGATGAATGTGAAATTAATGTCGTTTTCCATTGGGCTGTCAGAAGACCTTTTTGTTGTGTACTCCAATTTTTATTTAAATGGAACACTAAGAATTTCTTCGGACTTTTATATTTTAAATATATGTATTTGCTTGCGAATCAATTTAAACATAAACTGGCCAAACCCAGCCGATTGTACGAAAACAGAAATCTAGATTGACACAAATACTATTTGATGTTTATAGATTTTAACATAAAATCGAGGAGAGGAATTTCGATTCTCAAATGCAAACGAGAAGCGAGATTTTGATTCTGAAAAATGAGAGGAAATCACTTTTCTTCCGAACGCGGAGAAAAGCCCAATGGAAAACGACATAAATCTCAGTCAGAGGCTAGTTATTTGCTGTCGACAGGAATTGTCTTCTTTGAAACATGTTAGAACAGTCTAATTTAGGTTTTTTTTTTTATAGTGGCTTGGTATCGAACCCTTATTTTTATCAATTTATACAATATATACGTTTTTTAAACTTCAGAGCCAGAGATATAATCTCTCTCAAAAGAAGAAATCAAATCACTCGCTTTTCATATAACAATTCTCTACTGTTTTTTCTATAAGTAATGTAATAAAAATTGTGCAGATGGTACATACAAATGTGCATGCATATTTTTCATGAATAATGAACTTTTAGAAATTGTTTATATGAGCAATATGAAAAAAATCTACATATGTATAAAAAATAAAAAGAACATAGAAACAGAACGAAAGGGGGAGGATAGTAGAAGGCAAAGTAAGAGAAAGGCAACAGATAAGAAGAGGAAACAAAAACAATGACAAACAAAACAAAGAAAATTTTGTAGACGAACAGGAAAGGAGAAACTACAAAATAATTAAAAAAAAAAAAAACTAAAACACCACAACCAATTTAAATGTAAATTTAAAATAAAGAAAATAAAAAACTTAAAAAAAAAACATATTTTAATTATCTTCACCATGAATTTTGCTTGTCGACAACATTTAACTTAAGCCAATTGAACAAAATTAATTTAATTTAAAATTAAACAAATAAAGGTTTCTTTTCGTTTTTCGTTTTTTTGTTTTTGTTTTTCTTTTTGGATTTTCTTTCTTTTTAATAAGCACGAAGGACTACCATGAGTGTTTACCAAAATGTTTGGCAAAAACTAAAGCAAATAATCAAGTTAAATTTTCACTTACAAGGAAATAAACAAAAAAAAAGGAAAAAAGTACAAACAAACAAACAAGAAAAAAACGTATTCAGTTTTAGAAGTAAAACAAACAAAATTATTAAATTAAAAAAAATTGTTATTTATATATGTATATGTTTAATTATTATTAAAATCATTTTAATTAAAATTAAGAAAAAAAATATTAATTTAATAATAAAAATGGCAGCCAGTATCTATATGTATACATATATATAATTCTTGTTGTTAATACAAAAAGACGAATCGTAAATGTTCTAAGTTAAAAAAAAAAAAAATTAATGTTTAAGCTAAAAAATAATTCTTTATGTTAATAAATCTCTTTTCTTTATGCTTAAAAATATTGTATATGTATTTATGCATCTATGTTTAGTAGTTTTTCTTTTGTATAATTGTATTTATATTTTCATTGATATATCGCATGCAATTGACATTTTATCTTGTCTTGCTCTTAATAAAAAAAAAATAATAATAGAAAAAACGTTAAAAAAGGCCATTTAAGACCACTCAGCTGGCGAGTTCATTTTTGGAATAAAAAATTCAACAAGAAGCAAGTAACTGTAACCACTTTGGTTGAATCAAAGTAGCAGCTCTTCTTTTCTTTTTTTCATTATTTTGTGTTGTTTTTTGTTTTTGTTAAATGCATTTGTTTATATGCTGAATTCCCACCACCTTTTTTGTTAATTGGTGTATGTGTTGGAATTAATAGTTTTTCTTAAATAAGTAAAATCAGGAAAAAAAACTTTTACATTCTCTTGAATTTGTAAATTGTTCCAATTTTTTAATTATGATTTTGTTTTTATCTTAAATGTTATCTTTTTCAATTATATTTTTTTTTTCTTCTTTAGATTTGTGTTTTGATTGAAAATCAAAAAAAAAATCAATATTATATTTGTTCTTATTAGTTTTTAGAATTTCGTTTTTTATGCACGCGTCTGCGACGTCGATACTCACGCTTAATAGCAAGGTCAACGTAGGACGGCTCAGATCCTACTCCAGAATGTGTGTACAATTCACAGATGTAGCGACCCTGATCCTCGGGATGTACTGAAGGGAGGTAGAGGGTTTGACCACTGGCGTGGGAGTTTGATGGCAATGGTCTTCCGTCGATGCGACGCCAAGTATACTAAAAAAAGGCAAAAAAAAAACCGAAATTCAAAATGAATAATTTTATAAATGAAAGCTCAAATATATGGTATAATATGATAAATAGAATTACAAAACTTTCAGAC
This sequence comes from Volucella zonaria, assembly GCA_963966105.1. NCBI lineage: Eukaryota > Metazoa > Arthropoda > Insecta > Diptera > Syrphidae > Volucella > Volucella zonaria. The sequence goes on along the minus strand of OZ014532.1, from coordinate 19,372,191 downwards.
AAAAAATCGCATCTGTTTAAACACTCTTGAAACCATTTAACCATTTCGTAGGCGGTCGTGGCTCAAGTGGTAGTTTATTCATTCACCTAATCGGAAGCGCCCGAAAAACATTGTTTTTTTTTCGTACAACTAAAATCACGTATGATCACGTATGGACAAAATCCGCTCCAATTACACTAATAATTTAGTCTCCTGGAGCGTAATAACCACTGAGCCCAAAACTCTTTCTTTCTCTCTCTGTTTCATTTTCCTAAAAAATTTAGCACGTGTTCATACATTTAAATTGTAGTCATACCCATAAGTTCTTGTCTAATTGTCTGAAAAAAAGCTGTCTTGAAAAAAGTGTCTTTACAAACATCTTCTATGAAGATCGTATGGGAGACTGTTGTGACTTACTCGTACATATATTGGATGAGCAAGCCGAGATACTAGGCTGCTAATTCCTCCAAAATATCTAATTGAGTCAAGTTCTTCTTTTCGAAAAGTGTTTTTCAAAATTGATGAAAGCTTTGGATCTTTCTTCTACCATTTAAAACTAGAACCACCAAAGGCAGGCTTAAAAGACAGTGAAAGAAAATATTGAATAGTGTTAAGCATTTTGAACTTGATTTGAAGTTGATCGTCTCGTTGAAATCATTGAGTGGAACAATACTCGCTTTAAAAGCAAAAACCACATTAATTCTGGGTTTAGCTATTTATCAAAGATAAAAGAGATGGTGAGAAAGGAAAAGCACTCCAAAACTCTGTACAGTCTATGAAGAAAGATCATAACGAATTGACAACGGGAAACAAAAAAAAGTCAAAAACAAATACTCGTAAAAGATTAAAACCTTGGAAAACTCCTGATTACGATAAAAAAGAAAGTTCTAGAAATGTTGCCAATGAAAGCATTTAGGTACATATGAAGTTCCATTTTACGCAATGCAGTGGAAAGTTGCGAAAGTAGTTTGAGATCCATTTGTGGCAGTTCAACTTTCAGTTGTATAAGCTCTACACCACTTGATTAAGGCTAAGTTTCCTAAGAGCTTTTTTACTGAAATTTTATGTATAATATTCGATATTTGATTTATCAAAAAAAAAGGTTCAAACTTGAAAATAATTAAGCTAAAATAATAAAGTTCGATTCCATTTTTTATTAATTGTTTCCTGATTCGACTTTGAGAATTAATACATTTCTTCGCATAACTTAAATATGGTCACTTTTATTTTCCATAGTTTTGTTCATGGCTCCTCCAAAATTCTAAAAGCTTTTGGACAGTGGCCATATATTTAACAGTATGATTAATGAGTAATTCATAGAGGAAGAGTAGATGTCTCTGACAAAATGGTCAACGAATAAGCCAGAAGGAAGGATAAAAAGAAGCTGAGCGCTTATAAAGAGGTCTCCGATCGTACTATGAATATCTTGAGAATTAGCTACAATCCAGTAAAAGATGTGTTATTTTTCCAAAACGTCAATCAACGGAAAAGTAAGTAGGTACACTAAGAGAGGTTTATTATTTGTAGCAGCATTGTTCTACGACAACATGATTAAGATTCCTCCAGTAATTATGCTTCTACGAATATGGATCCAAGAGTTTTGAGTGCTCAAGTACTACTGGGATGATCTGGTAGATATGATAATAAAGGGTGTGCCAACAGCTAGTGTGGAAGATTTCATTAAATCTGATCTATGACAATTATAAATGGAACACAACATCGTTCATGTGACCACCACGGCTTCTGTTACAAGCGACCATCCGAAGGTTGAAATGATCGATGACTTTTTGAAGAAAAATGGGCCAATGGCTGCAATTTCAGTTTGGATGTTATGTTTGAGATCCTGAATTGACGCTGGGTTATTGGCATAGACCTTACTCTTCAAATAAATTCACATCAATAAGTCTAAATGTGTCAAGTCGCATGACCATGGAGGCCAATCAACTTCTCATCTAACGGAAATAATGCGATCTCCAAATTTCGTCCGCAATAAATTGATTGATTGATGGCTTGTGTGGGCGGTAGCACCATCCGGTTGAAACCAGAGATTGTCCAGACCCAATTCATTCAATTTTGGAAAAAAATTGTCGGTAAAAATTTTGCCATAACGTTCTCCATTCACTGTAACTGTCTCTTCAACCTCGTCGTCGAAAAAGTATGATGCTGCCAACCCATAATCCGGCCACATTTTGTTTATTTACGTACACATTCATCCAAAAATGGGTTTCATCGGAAAACGAATTTTACGAAATGTTACTTTTACATATTGTCAATTTTTGTTTTAAGATTGAATAATAAAAATGCGTTGTTGTGTGGTAAACGACTCCATGACTAAAATTGCCAAAGATTGTATGACATCCATCAAGAAGATCAACCACATTGAATTCAGTAAATAACAGTAATTGAGAGCTAACATCCACATGATCTGTTGGCTCACCCTTTACAAGAGAAGTTCAGCAAGGTATTAGGAATAATTTCACAAATCAATACCATTAAAATCCGCGCTGCTTTGGGGAAAATAAAAGCATGGCTATTCAACTTATTTGATGTCGCGATACCTCCAGAAATGGTTACGCAGCAGTAATTTACAGTCGATTAACAATTGGAGAGAAAAACTGGATTGGATCAGTTTACTTTATCCGCGTACCAGTAGCCAGAGGTCGAGTCACTCCACTTAAGACAAGAGCAAACAAGGAAAGTAAACTATGCACGATAACTAAGATGGAACCTAGAGCAATTGTGTTCTATACAGAACTTTCCACTCGGGTTAGGTGCAAGCTTCACTCTTCACTCGTATAACTACGTTTACAGTGAGGTTGCGCTCGCCTGGGTGACAAATAATAAAGAGATTGTCAACAAATTTGTGAAAATAAGAGTTCATCGTATTCAGAAAGCCACCAGTTTCAGGGACCTTCACTACATCCAATCTGCTGAAAATCTGGCAGATCCAGCTTTACGGGAGTTTACCGCAGGTCACTCAGCCATGTGCAAACTCTGGTTCGGAGGACTAACTTGGTTAATAAATGATCAATCACCCCGTATATCTACGCTTCCCCAATGATAGATAGCTTGTCACCACCAAAAATTGACACGGTGGTTACTTATTAAAACTACCTAACAAAGTTTTATTTCATTGGCACCTTGCTTACCATATCCCAACAGTTAGGGATGGCTGAATATTAAGAACGGAAGAGAAGAAGATAATAAAATACTCAGTAATCTTTCTCAATGGCTGTCCCTCTTGGAATAAAGGTAGTACTCATTAATATTGGTTAGATGGAAAGTAATTTCGGTTTTACAAGTAGATTTTGTCAATATTATATTTTTCCTTTGACATTTTAGCTGCCACTTTCAGCCTATTTTAGAAGCAAATCGAGCTTAATTTTGTTTGCACCTGTTAGTACAGTCTTAATTTTAACATGGAGTACAGAAACAAGTATTTTCGACATATGGTATTTTGCTTTTTTATTTCCGTTAAGGCAAGGAAGCTGCTGAGGCTCATAAAGAAATATTGTCTGGCCTGCTTAACAGAACGCACGTGCCAGAACATAATTAAATCAGATCGGCAATATGACTATGCGAGAGATTGCAGAGACGTTAAATGGATTCCACACAACAATTCAAAATGTCCTACACTCATAAAAAAATATTTGGGTTTGACTTAACGCCACCAATCCATATTTCTGATATGCATCTCAAATGCAATGGAATTGATCTTCTTTTGAAACGGATCATCACTAGTGACGAAAAATGGATTGTTTACAATAACATCAGTCCAAAGCGATCATGGTCCAAGCGTGATGAACCAGCGCAAATCATGAAATGCAACAAAAGAAGACTATATTATCAATTTGAAGGTGTCATGTAGGTATTATGAGCTGCTTCCAAGGAGCCAAATAATCAATTCGGATGTAAATAATTGTCAACAACTGAAACTGGAAGAAGCAATCATAGAAAACCGGTCGGCATTCGGGACTGCTAATACATGACAATGCTAAAAAACATCTTTTGTAACATATTTGCACCTTGGTTGGGAAGTAATGTCACACTCACCATATAGCACCGACCTTGCACCATCAGATTTTCATTTCTTTCGAATTTTGTAAATCCCTTTGAAGATGACCTGAAATCGCTCTTGGTTCAGTTTTTTGGTAATTAAGTTCTATGAGCACGGAATTATGAAGGCGTCAGAAGGATGGAAAACATATAGCATTCTTTGCATAAAAAAAGAGATTTATTCCACACCAAAATAAGCCGAAATTGCTTTCTTGCCAACGCAGTAGAATATTATTTGAAAAGTTTTTAGGGTGTTTACTTGCTTTTTTTCTGAGTTGGGCTTACTCAAAAAATAAATTCGAGTAGTTTTTATTCGCAAGATTTAACACTTCTATAATATCATTCATTTCGATCGTATAAATACTACGAACGACCCAATCAAGTGGCTCTGGCTTTTTACTCTACTGCTCAAGAATACTCGTACATCCTGTGATATTAAAATAAAGGAAATAAAACACAAACTTCAAGCAAAAAAGTTTAAGTTTCGTCTTGCAGAATGATCCTAAAAGCGGAAGACAAGTGACGTGGGACACATCGAAAGCGATTTTTCAACAAGAGTTTTGATACTGAAGAGAACAACAATCATTTGTGTCTATGGGTCATGACTAAATTGTGTTTGCGTAATGAAATCGAGCCTTGTCTTCTGTTTGATATGATCGACGGAAAATGGCTTCGCAATTGGCTTATTGGTCAGTCGTGGTATACCCGTAAACTATCTCAGATCTTTCAATTAAATTCAACATTTTTGGCGTTTTTGGCCCGCTTTGGCAGTTCTTATATACCCACGATATACCGTAAAAGAAGATACCGTTTTAGATAAGTTTTTCAATGATACTTGTTATCCTTGCACTACGTAATACGATCAATCAAATAGACACTTAAAAAGCCCTCTGATAAATTGACATGATAATGTCAGTAGGCAAAGACATGAAGGATCAACATCAACGGATCCCAATCTGTTCATCTAAATTTCACCTATAAGGCAACGAACATGTTGTCTTTCATTATTAAGAATTCTTATACATACTAGTTTGATAATAGATGATCTTACCCTTATGTCAGATCGAATAGGTTGAGTTGATGGTTTAATTTCACATGTGAGCGTTACGTCATCGCCTTCATTCATATCGTAGCGGCGAGTATTTGCTGGCTGTTCTACAGCGGTTCCACGATTTACGACAACTTCGGCCACTTTAGTGGTATTACCATAAACGTTGTTAGCAGAGCAATAGTAGCGTCCGGCATCGGCAGGCGTAATCGCATTGAATCTCAAGTATTGTCCAGAAGCTTGAACGGATCTGAAACAAAAACAAGAACCGTTATTAAATTTGTTACTTTTGTTGCATAGAAAAATTATTGTTTCTTACGTTGGCAGTGGGCGATTATTTTCAGCATACCAGAATACATTGATTGGTTGAGCTCCGGTAACCTCACAAAGAATTTCAACATTTTCGTTAGCTCTAACATTGATTGGCATCTCTGGGTGGAATGTTATGTATGGAATAGGAACCAGGATAAGTTCAGCAATGACAAATGTGACAGGATTGCCTCTTTCATCAAATGCATTACAACGATATTGCCCAACGGCATCTGATTCCACTCTGGCAATAATCAAATTATTTCGGTCCAGTCGTGAACTTCTGGGCAATGGACGACCGTCGACACGCTCCCATCTAGTTTGCAGTTCTGGTGAACCCTCTGTTAAAGAATTCACGCAATGTTAAAACAAAAATTGTATGAAAGAACAATGAAAATATTAATTACCAATGTCGCAACTTAGGGTTGCTGTATCACCAATTTGAGCACGATAAACTGAATTTGCTGTGTCTGGTGGTGGACCATAAGGTGGACGATGAGGATGTGGTGGATCGATTTCACTTATTCCTGAATAAAATTAATAAAAGAAAAATAATAATTTCGTTAATTTTTTTAAAAATGAAAATAAATAAAGTTAGAGGGAAATATTACCAATTATGGTACCCTTGTCTAAATCCACCCGCAGCATTGTTTTAAAGAAAACAATCAAATTCAATACAGATCTGATTTTTGAAACCCCTGTCTCTTACTTACCAGTATCTCCACGTCTTTGAATAACTCGAACGTCAACGTATTTAGCATCGCTTCCGGCATCACTGGTGGCCTGGCACATATAAACCTTGGCATCTTTCATAGTTACACGATAGATTTCTAGAACAGCCTGTGGTGTAATATGGTATGGTTGTATTCTTGGTGATGCAGCATAAGCCGAGCCTGCGTCTATCCACTGAACTGTTGGGTTTGGTGTTCCGGTGGCTGAGCAAATTATCTTGAGTTCGTCCCCTTCAGTTACTTCAATATTGTAATCGCTGGGCTCTAGTGTGATAACTGGTGGTTCTTGAACAACAATAGTGATGGTGCCTGTAACTTTTCCTACTTCGTTTTCAGCCAAGCACTCGTATTCGCCGGCATCGCTCAATTGTAGGTCACTTAGGCTGCAGAAAAGTATGTCCAAATGAAGTTGCCTCCTTGATTGGACTATAAATATATGATACTTACGTTCCAGTTCCTGAATAGTCTTCCCTGAATCTGGAAGGCATTGGTTTTCCATCCAAACGACGCCAAGACAATGTAGGTGTAGGTATTCCCGACACAAAGTGGCAACTTAAGGACGCGGTACTGCCGGCAGGCAGAATTTGGGGTTCAGTTGGATAGAGCTCAATAGCTGGACGCTCACGGGCTGCAATCAAGTAAATAATTGATGAGCATATTACAAGAAGTAGATAAAGATTTGGATCAATCGTATTACCGACTCCAGTTTTGTGAGCTTATTTTTTTTAAATAAGAATGAGCTTAGTACTTTTAAGTCAAAAATTATGAATTACAAATGTATGGATCCATATGGATTATATATAAATGTAAATATAAATATAAATTCTTACGTTCAACGTCGATAGTAGTACTAGCTTGATCAGAGCCATGAGAATTTTCTGCCACGCATAAGAACACACCACGGTTGGAAGGTTGGGCATTGATGATACGTAAAACGTTTCCGGTTTGTTGTATATTCGAGTCAAGAGCATCATGAACTTTAGTCCATTTAATTGTTGGATATGGTGTGCCACTAGCTTCACATGTAATGCTAAAGTCCTGACCTTGGGTAATGACGTGGTCAAGTTGTAAAGGCTTTACAGCTGGCGCAGCTCTAAGAAATAAAAAACAGTCATATACATAAGTATGTTTGTAAATTTTTTTTGTTATAGGAAAATTTACCCGCCATCACCACCACCTCCACTGCCTCCACCGCCTCCACCTCCACGTCTGTCTTCAATGGTGACGTAGGCTGTGGATGTGTAGTTTCTCCTAGCACGTTGATCAATTCCAGTACATATGTAAGCTCCGCTCTCTCGTAATGAAGCGTCATGGATAGTCAGTACGTTACCATTAACAACAATGTTTCTATTCCAACGTACTGGCGCATTATCCTTCGTCCAATCATAAATTAGTACTACTGCAGATCTTGGATTGCAAACTAGACGAACGCTATCACCGACAATACCCTGTGTGCTTGCGGGTTCGATATATACCAAATCACGAGGTGGCGGAGTAGAAGGTTGTTGCACCGAATTTACATAAATATTGACGATCCGCTCAGCAGTTCCAACTGGATTCGCTGCGTAGCAACGATATGCACCCTCATCAGATTTACGAACTGTGGAGAAGATTATGCGACTGCCTTCGATGCGAGCATCGCGAGATATGGCTCCACCACGACGTGTCCAGGAAACTATTGGAACTGGATTTCCAACAACTGCACAATCAATTTCAATTGGACGGTATTCATCGACAGTGACGTATGGAGTATTAAGATTGATTACAGGTGCTGACTCTTGACTTCTTGCTGTAATTACATTAAATTTTTCACAAAGTTAGAACATTCACAGCTCTGTAATTTTATTTGATTTAAAAAAAATAAGAAAAAAAACTACCATATTTCGCAGCTAATTCCTTATAATATCCTTGTTAGGCATGCGATGGAAATGATTAGCTTATCAAATGTTTTGTTGGGTAAAACTTAGTACTTACGTGATACAGTGATGGAAACCTTATCTTCGAATGTTCCGGTTCTGCCTTCGGCTTGGCAAATGTAAATGCCAGAGTCTTGAATCTGCAAATCACGCAAGAACAGTGAACCGCGATCTTGTACGGCATCATATGGTAGACGTCCATTCAATTTATACCATGTAACCAGGACGGGTATCTGCAAAACCAAACCGAATTAATTCGATAACATTTTCGATATTTCAATGGATTTTATACCCTGTTTACAGTAAACATTCCCGAACAAATCAATGTCAGTGATCCGCCAACAGGTATGATACTGATCTCTGGTGCTGTAATTGAGACGGTGATTTCTGTATCATATTGTGGCGGTTGTGGCGTCGGTGGTTGTGGTCGAATATCTAACAAAATAAATTTTTTGAGTTTCACATTAAGTTGTTAGAATAAAATTAACATAAATTATCAAGGTTAGTCACGTGACTGGTGATATATAAATATTTTCGATGTAGGTTGTCTCAAATTATACATAAGACAAAACTCATTTCAAGATCCACAATGACCTTGATGGAAATATATAATACAATAATTAAGTAAAGCTTGTGCTCAGATTAGTTCACTTTATCAAAAATTTAGACACCTTTAAATAATGTAACAGAGAAAAGAAAAACATTTTTTTCTAAAAATTGTCGGACAAAACAAAAGCATTAAGATTGATAAAACTACTATTGATTCACATTTAATTAAAAGCTAAGATAGATTACTTTCGTGTTCAATAAAAATATGTATATATATTTTTTTCGAATTTTTCTTAATTGTTTTCTCTATAGCCTGTCGAAAATTTAATATCAATTTGAAATAAATTTACAGAAAATTAATTTAATGTTAAAAAGGTACTTCTCTACAGAAAATAATTACAATTTTACAATACATAATTTATCATACCCGTTCATACCCAAATGAGCTAATATCACATGTAAACCGGGGAGTAACTTTTTTTTTTTTTTAAAGTTTGACAAGTATGCAATTGAATTTTCTAATTGAAAGGTTATATATGCAAATATTTTTTTTTTCTAACTGATATTTTCCTCCAATATAGCAAAAAGAATAGAATATTGTGCAATAAGAATTTCTAAGAAAAATGTACATATATGGCAACTCATTGTAAAGAGCGATAAAATGGTAATTTTAACTAATGAATGGTAAATTATATTTAAATGTTAAAAAAAAAATGTTTCATATCGACAGACAATAATAATTTTAGTCATGGACAGATCCTAGGTGGCACAACGTGTTAGAATCATCAAAGTTTATTTTCACAAACAAAAAAAAAAAAAAACATCGCGCATTACATGATTTTTTGTTGTTAATAATCGGTCCAGTGTGCATTCAATTTTGAATGTAATGCACAAATTCCAAGAAACCGGGTCGGTAGTAGATCTTCAAAGCATGCAATTGTTGCCGAGAGCCCAAAGACATAAACTCGTTACTGTGCGCAAGAATTAAACCTCTGAAGGACCATATTACGTCGACAAAAAATTTGCATATGTACGCTAACAAAATTCAGTTACTGCAGGAATTGAAGCCTCCAGACCATTTTCAGCGCCGGACGTTCTATCACTTTCATCTCATCAGATTCGTTAATAAATAAAATAGTCGCATTTGGACCGAAAGGTTGTCGAAAAACTGATGTATCATTAAAGAGTCATTATTAGGCGTGGTTTTTGAGAAGTTATTGGATGGATTTTTGTCAGGTTTTTTGAAAATGGAGCCGGCAATGCTGTTGGTGCTGAACTGTGAGTGGTGAACGCTATCGTTCCATGACAATTAACTTTTTATGGCCCAAATTTTATGATATGAATGCGAATGATATGTGCACCACACAAACAGCGCCGTATGGCACACAGCCAATGCAACAAAAAATTATTGCATCAGCAGTTGACGGGACGCATTTTCTCGCGAAACAGTGATGTCACTTGGTCACCGAGATCATGCGATTTGACACCCTAGAGTTTCTCTCTTTGGGTTTATGTATTTCAAAAGTACGGTCTACGCCATTAAGCCAGCACCATTTCAAGAGGTAAAGGAAGAGATAATAAGGTGTATTGGTGGAATTAAGGAGCAATTATGCCAGGATGTCAACTTATATTTTTACAAACGGATTGATATATGCTTCCACAACCGTTATAAACATTTGGCCGATAATATCTTACGCACATTATTGTTATCGATAAGCACTGTTCAATAAAAAAATGCAATAATTGTTTATTTACTATTTTCATGGTAAAACCCTTATTGGGTCACCCTAAACTTAACCACGCCGTCTATAAATAAGTTGAGCAGATAATGGTTGAAAAACGTGTCAGCTTTGTACAGGTATTTCAATTTTAGAAAATGCTTTAAATGGTACGAGTATATGGTTAAATATGCACTTTTGTTTGACTGTGAAAATGTCTAGCTGTGTTAAAAAACTGGTACAATTTGTAGATACCATTGCAGTGGTGCTTCAGAGTTTAAGAACTTATTCTATGATTATACATCTTTAGATATCAAAGTTAACCCTAACTGGTTTATTTTATGAAAGGATCACTTGATGTCGAAATGTTGGTGAAAGGCCACAAAGCTGCTTATTCTCGAAGAGATGTTATAATTCCTCTCGATTCAGATCAAAAAAACTTTTAATCTTAAACTACTTAGATGAGCGGCAACTATGTATTTGTGAAGCTGATGTGGCTAGATTTATGGTAATGAAGTAAAATACAAACCAGCCTTTAATAATTTGACTTTAAGTGGTTCAGACACAACAAGTATTTTACTGTTTTTGGTGAACGTACAGGAGGGAAATCTAGCGCATTTGGTAATAACTTAAATGTGATAAGGTGAGAAGATATGAATTTAATCGCATGCATTATATTCACAAAAACGACTGAATAATATCTTATTAGGATAAAGACTTATCGAAGACTGTTCACCAAGGTAAAAACGAGAGCCCTGCGCACTTAATAAGGCTGGTTAGGTCAAGAGAAATGTCTTTTTTTTTAAATGATACTTGTTGAATGGATTTTTTGGTAAGAAATATAGAGAATTACCTAATGAATCACATGCATTAGTAAGAGTTAAGAGTAATTTTTTTTATCTGAACTCATTCGTTAACATATTCTCATTTCAATAAACACAAATGTTTGTTGTAATTTAACAGAGCTTATTTTTGATTTGTCTCGAACTTTATTCAGCAGTTTTTTCCAATTAATGTTAGAAGAGCCGGGAAAATGCTTAAGGTGACCGATTTAACTTCGTTCATATTTTTATCTCTGTGACATCCTAAATAATGATTAAACGCCTGCAACATAGAAATGTCATGGATGAGTTGAAGGGAGACATTGGGCTTTAGAATCCAGGGTCAAGAGTACATTGATAATAAGCCTAAGCGCTGAACCGTCCATAAGGGTTGCAGATAGAAATGGTTTATATTTTCAATATGGTTACATTTTTAAAAAATAAACACATTTCTGATATCTATTTTCTTGCAAATGATTTTGAAAATTAATAGACTTATTATGGTTTGAACGAATGAATGGCAAACGTATAGTGAGAGAAAATGTTATCTTTGGGAAGAGGTGAAGCTTACAAGCCGAAAGCGGTACCCCTGATGAAAATAAGAAAATTTTAAATAAATACCTCGTTTAACTCAATTTACACTATAAAATTAAAATCATTAACTTAAGAGACAAATGATCAAAACGATGTTACGATACAATTTACTAATTAAAAATATGAAAGCTTTGGTATCAATTTTAGTTTAGCGTTCGTTTTTATAGTTTTATAAGTTTCGCATCTCCTATATCTGATGATGAGAACGGAAAACAATCTGAGTGTCTTAAGGTCTTGCTTCATAATTATATTTTAAATTTATAGTGCAAAAATAATATGAAGACATACTCGTATAAATAGAAATTAGTAAGCTCAATTTGGATTTACGTTGTTAGTGCAGCCTCTATACTTATAAAAAAAACATATAAAACATACTATATAATAAAAGGATACACATACAATTTTTTTGACTTTTTTTGATTGCTTACGACGGTTGTCTGAAAAGTTTCCGACGTAAAGATAGCGGTACTTGTCAATAAGAGCTAGTAAATGCTAGTTGTGCATCTTTTGACAGTTGCTTACCTAAGTTTCAGTCATTTTGGAAGCGCAGTTTTTAGTTGACAGTCGTTTGAGTGAGTCGATGTGAGTGTTTTTTGTGAAAATGGAAAAAATTGAGTATCGAGCTATTATTAAATTCTTGTTTTTGAAAGGCAATACGCCTACGCAAATCAAAAATGAGTTGGACTCTGTGTATGGGGACTCTGCGCCATCATTTACCACAGTGAAATTTTGGGCAGCTGAATTTAAACGTGGCCGTAAGAGCTTGGGAGATGATGAACATTCGAGACGTCCAAAAACTGCAACCGCTGGCGAAAAAATTGCTAAAGTTCACCAAATGGTATTAGACGACCGCCGAATTAAAGTGGGAGAGACAGTACAGGTTATGAAAATGTCCAAAGAACGTGTTTGGTACATATTAAATCAAGATTTAGGCATGACAAAGCTGTCCGCACGTTGGGTGCCGCGTTGGCTTACGTTAGACCAAAAACGTGTTCGAATTAAAATTTCCAACGCTCTGTTGGCACAGTTTAGGCGCAATAAATCTGAGTTTTGACGCCGATTGATTACTGTAGATGAAACTTGGATACACCATTATACGCCCGAACCAAAAATTCTGTCGAAACAGTGGACTGCAAAGGGCGAGCCGGCTCCAAAAAAACCAAAAACTGTTTTTCCGGCTGGGAAAGTGATGGCGACTGTTTTTTGGGATAGTAAGTTATCTTAATCGATTATCTTCAAAAAGGAAAAACCATTACAGGAGCATACTGCGCATCATTACTTGCCAAGCTGAAGGCAGAAATTGCGGAAAAACGGCCACATTTGCAGAAAAAGAAAATCTTGTTTCACCAACGCGCTGTCTCACACCTCAGCGGTTGCCATGGCGAAAATCCATGAATTACGGTTTGAACTGCTTGACCATCCGCCTTATTCACCAGATCTAGCCCCAAGCGACTTCGTTTTGTTCCCTCATCTAAAAACTACGCTCGGAGGACAGAGATTTTCGTCAAATGAGGAGGCAATCACCTCCGTGAACAATTATTTTGCATAGAAAAACGCCAAGTACTATTTCGACGGGTTAGAGAGATGGGAGCATCGCTGGGAGAAGTGTGTAGAGTTACAAGGAGACTATGTAGAAAAATAAAAAAATGAGAAAGAATGTTTTGTATCGTCGTTCGGTCGGAAACTTTTCAGACATCCTCGTATTTTCAAAAACATAATATATGTATATATTTTCATTCAGACAAAGAACACGTATAATATATTTCCCATAGATATATTGATATTTGAAACAAGAGACGAATTTGCTACAAAAGAACAGAGAATTACGAATCGAATGCCGAATCGATTGCTTTGAGCACCTGGTCTTGAGATCGATGTTGGTAACCGTCCCGAACCAGCCGAGCAATTCGAATTTGGATACAGTTTACCGATAAATTTTCCATCGCCATCAAGGACAGAATATGTCCGATTTGAGAATATTGTTGTGTTCGGTTTCAAAATCACCCTATATCCGCTACAACAATTGTGCCTCTCATTTAATTGCTCTATTACTATTTGTAAGTAAGTAAATGATGAGTAAATGAGTAAAATGAAAATGAAGGAATAAAATAAAGGATGTTTATGTAAAAAAAAAATAATAATAATAAAAAGAAAAAGAAAAAAGAATACACTTACCCTGGTTTTGACAACGATCACCCGAGAAACCTGGCTTGCAACGGCATTCAACATATCCACGATCGCTCTTACTGCACGATTCGGCCCCATCGCTGCATGGACACTGTACGCACGATCCAAAGGAAGATCCACTTAAGTCACTAGTATCATGATAGTACATAGGTGAGCAATTCTGACAGCTAGATCCAGTATAACCTGCTGGGCAATGGCACACTTCGATATCGCTGACTCTTTCTGAAATCACCTCGGTTCCGGTCTCACCGGCTGATTCGAGGATGACATTTCCAATCGATGAGGATTGTGTGGGAATCTTTGGCGTGGCACGGATTAAAATATATTCAAGATTTGAGAGCACTGTTAATATATCAGTGCGAGATGCCCTAGAGCCATCGTAACGGGTCCAGTTCTCTCCCTCGTGCAAGCGTACTTTAATTTCTTCGTCGTTAATAGTGTCCGAGGGGCGAGTCCATATCAATTTGTTGCCGTTGCCAATGAGAATGACATCTTTGCCGGATTCGAAGTTGCCGTAGCTATCAACACGAAGAATAAATGAAAGCTTGCCACCATACGATTTGAGACGATCTCCAGAAATGGTGTTTGGTAGACTCCAGTATTTTTGAGTGTACGATGGAGTACTATATGTATACATATTTATTTCGATATTAAACTCTTGATTTCCATCATCTAAGAGATCTCCATTTTCATCGGTGATCTTGGGGAAGTCTTCCAAGAATGGAATCGGAATGAGCTGTCGATACAGATTAGCAGCACCACACTGGTTTGATGCTCCAGAGCAGAAACATTCCGAACAACCTTCGGGATTAGCAGCACTGAGCCCAAATGTACCTCGACGACATTGATCACAGTTTTGGCCATCGACATTGCGTTTGCATTCACAATATCCGCCATCACATGATACAGTGCCGGCATTATTGCATTGGTAACAGGAACCTTGTTCAACACCAGTTGGTTGACAATCTCGTGGGGAGCCATTGGTTGCGTTACCAACAAAATCTGGAGCACATTCATCACAATAATCCCCTATGGTATTATCACGACAGTTCTACAAACGAAAATAAGTGTTATGATATTCAAATACCAATTAAAATTCAGCTTATATTGTAACACTTACCAAGCAAACTCCACTTTCAGAATCACATTCTGTGGAGTGTCCATTGCATTCACATGGTTCACATAAGCCGAGGTATAGGCCAGATTCGAATGTTCTTTTGTATCCAGGTGCGCAGTCTTCACACGAAAGGCCAGTATACTCTGGTGGACAACGACACTCCTCAACTTCATAAGCGCGGTTTGTTCCACGATTGGTAGAATCAGCAGTATCTAGACTAACGTAAGTCAAAGTACCATCCTTTGTGACTGTTGTGTATGTGGCTTTAATGTAAATGGCTTGAATGTCAGCCAATGCCATGAGCAAGTGCTCACGATTAACAGTAATTCCATCAGAACGTTGCCATGAGCTCTCCAATACTGGAACGGTGTAAGTTTGTGAAACACTTGGGTTAACCTGGGATTTGCGGAAGTGATGGATAGAGATATCATTGACCTGGAAATATAAGAACAATGTTTGAAAAAGTATATGTATGGATAGCACGAAGTGTACTTACACTCTTAATAACTACATCGGGAGCAACATTTCTTGAAATGTGACCGCCTGGCAGTGGGCTATAGCTAAGGGTATAATTTAAGCTGCCTCCGTACGAAGTAACTTTGTCGCCC
Organism: Volucella zonaria; assembly: GCA_963966105.1. NCBI lineage: Eukaryota > Metazoa > Arthropoda > Insecta > Diptera > Syrphidae > Volucella > Volucella zonaria. The sequence continues at coordinate 19,356,558 of OZ014532.1, read as the reverse complement.
AAGAATTCAGCAGGTAGACTCCAGTATAGCACATCATTTGGTTCAGACCGTTCAAATGAAAGTTGACTGTTGGTTTGTGCGAATTCTACAGGAATTGGTACGCGATTATCGTATCCAACAATTAAGTTGAAACCATGTGGTGCGCGAGAACGTCCAAAGTTTGTAGCTACCGAATTGCGGTACCACGAACTGCTAGAACACTGCTTTGCGACGCCCATACAAAAACATTCAATGCAACCAGAATAGGTGAACGAGTTCAGGAAGAAAGAAGAAGGAGCGCATTCGTCACAACGTGCCCCAGTTACATGTGACTTACATTCACAAGTTCCGTTCGGAAGTGCGTTCAGTGTACCATCGGCATTACAATCATTTTCGGGCCTTGGGTAACAATGGCCACCTGGACGAAGAGGATTACCTTCGTACCCAGGAGCACAATATTCACAACGTCGTCCAGTATACCCTGGGTGACAATTGCAAATGGCTTCTCCATCGGGACCTTGTGTACAACCACTTGCAAAATAGTTTGATGGACTAGTGAGTGGACATGGGCATGGTTTGCATGGAATTCCGCGACGAGGATCGCCAAATGTACCAGATGCGCATGGTTCCGGCTCATAAGGAACACATCGTCCTAACCATGGACCTCCGGCTTGTCGTACATAGCCTGGAGCACAACGTTCGCAAGAATCACCTAAATAGCCAGGGGGACATGAGCACTGCTCAACCAATGATGCAGATCCTAGACCACGATCATTTACTGCTGCCGAATCCATGTTTATATTGAGCAACTCTACTTCCCTTTCGGTGGTATCAACGTAACTTAGACGAATTAAAATATTTTCAACATTAGCCAAAATCATCATGATCTCTTCACGAGTGGCACGTCGTCCATCGGGCTTTTGCCAATTACCAGCAGTAAATTGGACTGCTATCTGATTAGTAATATCGGGTTGAGGCTGGGAACGGGTACGATGCGTTAAAGTATAACCGTTACCGGTAATAATGACGTCAGGGCTGTCAGTTGGCCGTCCTTGTCCTTGATATTTGAGCTCATACTTTAGGTATCCTCCAAACGAACGTAGTTGTCCTCCTTGGTAGTCAGAAGGAAGAGCCAAATAGGGCAAAAGACGAGAATATGCAACATCGGATGCACGGAATTGAACGCCGTGATGAAGATTCAATACGTTGTGTCCGCTTGACTCACTAATGACTATGTCTTGATATGGACGAATCTCGACGCCTACAACTCGGTGAGATGTAATTGGGGGTTGAAGAGAATATGAGTACAAGTCAGCGCTCTTGCACGTTTTTGAAACTCCAAAGCAGAAGCAATTAATGCAGTCATCTTGACGTACAGCAAGTTTATTAAAGAATCCAGCAGGACATACGTCATCATCAGAAGTAACCGTTACCAATGTGTCTGGAGTCACAAATAAAGTTCCCTTCGAATTGATAATTTCACAGGAATATGCTCCGCTATCACGAACTTGCATATCAGGGCAGTAAAGGGTTCCTAAGCCTCCATAACTCTTTGCTTCGCACTTTTCAGGCACATGGCCCCAATTAAGACGCCACACGATCACTGGAACAGGAACACCAGTTGCACGACATGTTATATTTAAAACACCTCCAACTGGAAGAATGACTCTCGGAATAGGAGGACGTATGACAGCTGGGGCAGCTGCAAATGAAAATGAAAATGAATCATCATATCTTATTCGAATGTACCGGTTTTTTATACTTACTGCAACCGATTTCATCCGAACCGTCGTTACAGTCATTAGTGTCATCACAGTGGAAGGATTTGGGGATGCAATGTCCACTTCTACACTGGAATTCGTCGTATCTGCATGGGCTACCACTTGGTTCAGCATCACAACTGTCTTCGTCGGAATTATCGCCACAATCGTTTTCACCGTCACAACGCCAGATACGATCGACACATTTGCTATTTCTACACAAGAACTGATTGGGGTGACACTTACGTCCATGACTACAGCTATGTTCATCGGATCCATCTGAACAGTGTGGAATGCCATCACAGATTTGATTCTTGTCAATACATTCGCCATTCATACAGGTAGCTTGATTTTCGTGGCATGCTGTTGGTGGGCGATCCACAATAGGGTTGTCTAAAAGAGCAAATATTTCGAATTAATCTCTCGATAAAACAAGTCAAAATCTTGGGACATTTACCGAATGTCCGTCAGTGGAGAGCAGTAGGTAAAAAATAGATTATACAAGAAACATAATTAGGAAAGGTTTTAAGAACTACTTTAAGTTTTATCATACCTAAGCCAAAAAACTCAAGACCAATATGCGGTACAGTGCCGTACTTGATCTTAGTTGATGGCGGTTGATATTTGTGAACTCCCCAAGCTGAATGTACGAGTACGAGCAGCATGGAATGTTGTAATTTTGTTCTTAGCAGTAATTCAAAAAAAAAAAAAAAACACTTTCTGGGTGGCTTAGTTTTTCTAATACTTACATCTTTCGACAGTTAAGTGGACAGCTTGCGATTGGCCTGCAATATGTGCAGGATAACCAACTGCTTCGCAGATGTATTTGCCAGAATCATCAACCTGGAAATTTGGACAAAACATTTATATATTAAAAACATTTAAGAAAAAGAAAAGGAAAACAAGTAGAAAATAAGTAGTGACGTACCAATATTATTGAAACTTGAAACTCTGCTCGACTAAATAAGATTGCAATTGCAAAGATAAGGTACTTTATTTTACGACTGCAAGAACATTGACTTTTATTATCTGTTCTTCACTTTAGCTATCCAATAGGCAACTAACGAGCGGAATCTGACTATATGCACATGTGGAGCTGAACAGCTGGGTTAAAACTCTAAGACTAAGATGGGTCACTTTTGCAGAGTTTTTAGTGTAGGTGATGTCCAATATTCCGCTCCTGGCAGAACAATCCATCCCATTTGAAGAGTAAAGAATAGCATCGAAATCGGGCATCAACAACGAATGCGAGTAGTTTAGGTGCCGATCGTTGAAGTCTAGATGAGTAAAATATGCACACCAAAGCAATGAAAGATGCACAATCTTTAGAATTTTTTTTTAATTTATTTGAGACGCTTTTACTGAATCCAACGGTGGCTAAGGTGACCGTATAATGTAGGAAAAATACTCTTGCAAATCTTGAATAAAGAAAGCTCTGAGCGCTGAATTTGCTAAAATTGTTCCAAAATGCCATAAACCAAGAAGAAACTTTTCGCTTTTAGCAAGGCACGGTGAACGACATCGATCAAAAATATGAGTAGTGCCAAAATTCTGCTCTATAATAGCAGAATTCTGCTCTATAATAGCAGAATAGACATTGTATCGAAAATTAAAGCAAGTACCCTCAAAACATTCCACAACATGTGGAAATTTTCAACAGTTAAAAAACTATTTTAGTGCGTTACTTGGCCGTCATTCTCAAAGGGGACACGATAGATTTTACCGAAGCTGATGTTTGTACAGCAGACGACCTTTACAAAAATTTTGGATCACAATTTTATTCATACGTCTATGCCCAATCAATAGTGGGAGAGATTTCTTGTTCCATTGTATTTTACAAAGGCAAAAGTGACACGAGAAATTACAACAATTACCAATCGCTGAAACTAATGTTGCATACGACTACCATGAAAATTTACGAGAGAGTTCTAGACCATTGACAACGCAATGTTCCAAGTTCTAGGTAAGCGTATGACGTGATTCAAATTGGATAATGATGAAATAACATCACGAAGTTTAGAATCTGCATATTGATTTAGAAAAGGCGTTCGGGAGAGATTTTATCTCAAAATATAAGCAGGGTACACGATATGTACGATGAGGTTAGAACGAAAGTTATATCCACACCGGGAATAATTTGCGAATTCGCAGTTAAAGTTAAAGTTTGAGTTCACCAAGGCAGTGTACAAAATTCGTTGATATTAAATGTCGTGCAAAATTGTCTGTTGAAGCAGCACATTGGTGAGCTTAGAACGACTTCTCTTCATTTCGCTAATGACAGCGCTATCTTCTTCTCAGGTTATTTTTAATAGTTGGATAACTGAGTCGTAGTATTGCCAAATATTTGCATTACTCTTTATGTTTAATTGAATCAGCCTCACTTACGAGGTGATATACGAGTAATATAAAGCGGCCTGTAGAATGATTCTAGAGATGCAATTTTTACCATACGCGTTAAACGCGTTACATATTTCAACGGTTAATAACAGAAGAAGAAATACTTACTAAAATATTAGTGAATAAGAATACATTTCACAAAAAAAACGGTCATTTTTCTCATTTCACTAAAGGTTGTTCACACCACGAGAAGGTAGACTAGCCTGATTCATCAAGCGCTAAGGGGCATTTTTGGTACCAAGTTAAGACTACTTTAGGATTTTCAAAAAATTAAATTTTATTTATTGCTTTCAATGGTCCCTTAGGACCTCAGAAATGATATCCCAAAAGATTAGGGCCAGGAAATACCACCTTGATCAAAAAGTTCCCGAGGGGCACCACCGTGCGGCGCTCCCATTGTTCCGATTTGAGTTCTATTTTTTTTGTTGAGTTGGTAAATCTGTTGTTGACACTCCCTCTAAATCTTAGCGTCATAGCTTGACATTTGCAAAAGTTACGTAGCCAAGAGTACATCTAACTTTGTGTGTGTTGGCGATTTTTTATAATTTTAGAAATGGATTTAAATTTGCAACAACGAACTTGTATTAAATTTTGCGTAAAAAACGGATTTAATGGTGCGCGAACGTTGGAAATGTTGGAAAATAGTTTCGGCAACGATTCTCTAAAGAAAACGGTCGTTTACCAGTGGCACGAGCGGTTCAAAAGTGGTCGTGAGTCAATCGAAGATGATGAACGCAGTGGCCGACCATCGACATCGAAAACCGACGGAAACATTAATGAAGTACGAGTAAAAGAAATGTTGGTCAATAACCGCAAATTAACCATCAGAGAGATAGCGGAGGACTTGAACATTGCCTATGGATCCATCCAAGACATTTTGGTTATGATTTGGGTTTCCGTCGTGTAGCAGCAAAGTTTGTGCCGAAAGACCTCAATTTCATGCAAAAATGAGACCGTGTTGACGTCGCAAAAGAGATGATTTGCGAGGCTGAATCCGATCCCACACTCATCAAAAGGATCATTACTGGAGATGAGAAGTGAGATGCAATCCAGACATCAGGCAAGTGAATGGCGTTCACCAAATGAGCCGAGACCAAAACAAACACATCGTTTTCAGTCAAAAAAGAAGGAAATGCTCACGGTTTTCATGGATTAAAACGGTGTAGTGCATCATGAATTTTTGCCAGAAGGTCAGACAGTAAACAAAGAGTATTACGAGTATTTGGGCGTTATGAGACGTTTGCGTGAAGTAATTCGCCGAAAGAGGCCAGAATTGTAGACAGAAATCTCGTGGATTTTGCACATGATAACGCACCGTCGCACAGTGCCATCATTATTCGTAAAATGCAACAAATTCCATCCAACAGCCACCGAATTCACTTGATTTAGCTCCCTTCTTTGTGTTCAATCGAGTTAAAAAACCACAACAGGGAACGCGTTTCAGCAGCCGAGAGGAAGTAATGCAAAAATCGCAGGAAGCACTGATGGACATACCGCAAACCGAATATAAAAAATGTTTCGAGGATTGGGTCAAGCGCTGGCATAAGTGTGTTGCAGTCGATGGGGATTACTCTGAAGGGGACAATATAGATTTAGATGAATAAATTTGTATTTCCAATTTTCTGAATACATTCCGGGAACTTGACCAATGAGTATCTTAAAATACTTGTTTTCCAAAGTATAGTACAAGCCCGACTTGTGGGCTTTCTATAACTTGCAATTTTGAACGGGTTTATCTCAAAACTGCATTTTTCAAGTTGGCCGCACTCATAACTTGTACAATTTTCAACCAATTCACTTCAAATTTTATATACATAGATCTTTAAAAATATATTGTCTAAATAAGCACGTACGATTTTTTTATATGGCATAATTCATTGGTTATTAACAATTTTTTGGCTATCTTTCTGCGAATTTTGGAAGTGCACCATTCGGTCAAAAATTAATATATCAAACAAATCCTACGTACTTCTCCAGCTGTTGTTATGTGCAATACAATAAAAAAAAATTTAGTGACTCATCATAATTCAAAATTTACAGGAGCTGTTGGTACGACCGTATACCCTAATAAAAAAAAGAGATCACATGAGAAACGCTGCACAGCCGCCATTTTTAAATAAATTATTCTATAAAAAATATGTTTTACAGTGAATCACATGTACAATAAACTTCTACCTTTGTAAATTCTATTTATTTTGTATTTTTCCTGAAAAAAAATCACAAAAAAGGCTATTTTTACGGCCTCCAGAGTGGTTTTGCAAGATATTTTGCAGTGAATAAAGTCAAACGACATTCAAATGTGCCTATAGATTTTCATATCATCAGATCAAAAGACCAAGATCAATTCCTTCAGGAACTACAGACTTAGCTTCAATGGGAACAGACAAAAAAATGCTTAATTTTTATTTTAAGATATGGCACGGAAAGCAATGTTTCAAAACTGAACTTACACGAATATTGGGAATTTCCAAGCGTCCATTTTTGTCAACAAATCCAGCTGGCAGAGGTCTTCCACCTGGGCGGCTCCACCTGACTTTGGCTCTGAGAGGACCTTCATCACGACATCGGAAAATAACTTCTCGACCTACACAAAAGATGGCGTTATTAGTCAACAATTGGAATTGTTTAATTTTAATAATCTGTTGGTGCAGCTATCAATCAGCAAGCCCTGTGAGATACGAGTATGTTTAATTTAATTTATTTTACAATTGTCTATTTAAAGCATAAATCATATATAAGGGGATTTTTCTTTGAATTTCGGGGCAAATGTGTTTACAAATATAGTTTTTGGTTTTTGGTTTTGAATTTTTCTTTTTGAAATTTACATTTTCAAATTCGTATATTTTGATTGGTGTGCATGATGTGGGAGTAACGATTTTTGGTTTTTGCGTGCTTTGCATAATGTTATCTAGGTTTTCGTGGATAAACATTTTGGTTTATGATTTCGTTATTAAACTTACCTTCCATTATATATCCTTTAGTTTTAGTTAGGGATAGTTTTTTTTTTTATTATAATTTGTTTGGTATTATTAGGAGAGAAAGAGAAAAGTTTACGTTTAAAAAATGTAAATAGGGTTGTTTTTTTTTTTTTTTTTTTTTTTTGTAACGAGAAAGTCGATAATTTAAATGTTTGATAAAGGCGATTAACTGGGAAGAAAAATCTCTAAATTGTATGGGTTTAACTCTTTCAGATATTACTGTAAAAAAAGTTTGAAATTGGACTTAAAAGTGAATTGAACTTACTTTCTTTGATGGTCTGGCTATCGGGGTATGTCTTCAAGTTAAGTTTTGGTTCCGAAGGTTGATGTGCTGTGAAAGTAATAAATAAAGAAAGATATTTCGTATTCAATTAAAAAAGATTAGAAAACTTTTATGAAAGAGAAATGCATTGGAGATTATTCAGATCTTGAAAGGGTTGTGCCAATGTTTCTTAGTGCATAAATCACACTTGTATAAGCAGGGGAAAGGAATGGATTGATGTCTGGCGTGAACGTTTTTTTTTTTTCAAACGGGTTAAAATATGAATAAATATTTGATTCCCTTTTAAGGAATTGTATTTCAATATTAGTTAGCCAATTGTATATTAAGAACATTCCATGTCCTATCGAAATCTTTCGAAATAAGACTTGTGTGATATGTAGGCTGTAATTTAACAGGTTTACAACTCATAAGATGCATACCCTTCAGAACAAGGTGACACTAAATTGTTGTTGACACCCTGCACTGAATGTTTTTTTTTCGGAGTATAAAGAAAAATTGTTTAAATATGTTGAAGGTTTATTTTATTTTTAGTAGAGAAGGCTGCGGTCACGTGCTGCTATAACATGACAGCAGGAACTCCGCGGAAAAACAGGTTTAAATATATCTAAGAAACAGGTATGGGAACATTGATCATCTGATGAATGTGGAGACTTAAGGAAGTATTATATCGTTAAGCATTTCAGTATATATGCATTGGAATAAATGCAAAGAAACGTACAACGGCATTGGCTTGTTGGGAAGAGTTTTATTAAAATTGGGTCATCTAGTCAGTATGAGTGATGTGTGGTTTTTCACTGCAGCTGTATTCCTACGTTTATACATCTAATGAATACTTTAAAAGGAACAAGGGACGTAAGACTTGTGCGACTATACTTTTCGCAAATTAATTTTCGTTCATTAATGATGAATTTGGTAAAATTTTACTCAAAAGTCCATAAACAACATAATTGTCTGTAATATTATGAACAAAAAAAAGTTATTTGGAAACATTTAATGACCTCTTGATCTTTGGATTTGATTTTGAAAAAGCCTTGAATATCAATCTTTTAAAAGACTTCTTCTACCTTGATCTGATACATGTCTAGTTACATAAATATAACATAAAATATATCGTTGAAAACCGTAAGGTCTATGGTTTAAAATCTCTGGGACGATAGAGGATTCCAAATCCTTCGTTGGAATACGTACACAACTGGGAAAACACAGGGTTCCAAGTGTGAGTAGTAGAAACATACATAAAAAGCACTTTAAATAGCAATGATATGTTACAGATAAGTAGCTTTAAAGAACTTTTGTAGTGCGACACGTGTCAGATCCTTATTTGGTCAGATGGTCAGATGATAAATGGAGTGACCGAATGTTGCATTTGACCCCAAACACAAAAAACTGATATTTTCCGGTTAATAAGTTGTTAGAAATGATACCTTATCTTCAGTTTAGTTTTGTTATTGGTGTTAGGTGCAAGTTGGTTACGTGGTTACATCTTTTTCTAGTTTGAAATTTCTTTCGCAATACTGATTGAAGAAAAAATAGAACTTACTATCAATTTGATTGGTGATTGGACCACAGTCTAACTCATCACTAATATCCAAAGGACAATCAGCACGATTGTTACAACGCAATGAGGCCAAAATACATGGACCGTTCTCACAGCGGAACATATTTGGGCCACATGCCTTGCCATCAACTTCTGGGTATGTGGGAACTACAGATAGCGCTACTCGTATGTCCACACATAGTTTTCATGATTTTTTTTGTTTTGTTGTATTTAGAAATGACAATGGATTTTGAAAAGATGAAGATAATGATGGTCCGACTTAAATCAATACTTACGGCAATTCCACTCATCGGAGCCGTCACCACAGTCTGTACGGCCATCACAACGGGCAAACTCGCTAATACACTGGCCACTGGAACAACGGAATTGATATGGATAGCAGGCACGTGGTACATTTTCTGGTTCACGACAGTCCTCTTCATCAGAATCATCTGGGCAATCTGAACGTCCATCACATTTGGACGATTCAGGGACACAGTGTCCCGAACGACAGGCAAAGTGGTCAGCTGCACAACCTAGGATTTCATAATTCAAATAAAATTTATATAGTTTTGTCATATCTGTTTTTTTGTTTTTTTAAATTAACAACACATGCAAATAATAACAAACACATTCCGAAATAAAAAAAGGTACGGCTAGACAAATAAAATGGATCATACTTAAGAAGGAAGGTGCACAAGAACATCAAAACCGAGCAAATGACAACAAAGTAAAAAAAAATAAAAAAACAAAATAATTTTATTAAATATTAACCAAAACAGTTTTGCTCGTCGGAGAAATCTTTACAGTCATAGAAGCCATCACATCGCTGTGTCAAATTAATGCAAAGCTGATTGTCGTAACACGAAAATTCGATTTCTCTGCAGGGACCTTTGCCATTCAAGTTGTCGGAGATAAGAATAATTGTGCAAAAATGTGTGCAAAAAACATTTAATAAACTTGATTACTAGTAATATAGGTACATATATTGTAGTTGGTTTGTTAAACGTTTGAAAAAATTGTAAATAATTAAAAATGTGTTTATTTTTCTAAATGAAAATGTTCTTATTTTTTTTAGGAAAGACATAGTTTACTCGTGTGCAAATTTCTATCGCGGTATGTTTTACTAATATCGCATAAGTGGCTTGATATTACAACTATTACAAAAAATGCGTTTTCTGGAAAAAGTACAAGGAAAAAATCACTGAAATTGCCTTCTTTTTCCAGGAATTTATCTAAAAGGTGTTGCGTCCACTTCGGACTGTACCCCTATCTTAAGTAAGGAATGGAGGTATTTGAGCCTTGAAATGGTTTGGAGGTAAGAACAATACTCTCTAGAATTGGACCGGTCAGGTATTTTTTCGAGCTTTATGGGCTTAAAAACTGTTACACAGGGATCCTTGATAATTACAAAATTGTAAAATTTAGAAAGCTGTCATATTATAATTGGTAGCTGTAAACTTAGTGTTATATATATATACGCGAACTTATCTATAAAATACTGAACTTATCTATAAAATATGGCCGAATGAAAGTATTCCCGTCAATGGAGTCTTAGAAACGTTTCGCCATTCTCAAGAGGGGAGACTCCCTTACTTGCGGCAGTTATAGAAGAATCGTATCATGCGAATGCCTGACACCCTATATCAACAATTTAACAGTTCCTTGTCCCTGTGGCTTTAGGCTTGGTAAGTCCAGCATCGAAATTTAAGTCCATACTTGCCACCTGTTCATTCATATTCAAACCGCGTATGATGGTATTTATTGATACGAGCCATATAGAGTCATGCCTCATTTTTTCATTCCTCCCAAACTCGTTCGGTGGTCCAGGATGAGAAAAAAAAACGACAAGGTCAACACCGATACATTTAAAGGCAAAAACATGATTTTCATTTCATTTATTTTCATCAACAGCATTCTTGAAAGAATTGTGCGAAGCTTACAGCTAAATTTAAAGCACAATATTTCAATAGTTTATACTAATGCTAGCATCGTTGATACTGACATTATACGAAGAAATCAGCGAGCTGTCAAAAGTGCGTTGTCAGCCATTAAGACAAAAAACCTGTGGGCTGAGAAATACTCGTAAGTGAGTGTCGTGAACTATCAAGAAAGCACATATGGTATTACACCGAAAAGCGGTGCATCGACACCCCAATAAAAAAAGTTTTGTCACTCCTGTTTCTGTATAGTAAACCAATGTGGTAGACAAAAAGACCAAAAGAGTTTGTTCAATGCTCAACTCAAAAAGCAAGAGTGATGAAACAAATAGACTCAAGCATCCTTCACCATAGCTTGATGACTTCATTAACTCGAAATTTTACATAATTATATAAACCGCCATAATTTGAAAAGAAATGCTCACATAGCGTCATACAATTAAATATCTAGGCATCTTCTTTGTAACCAAGAATTCACCGTGTTTGAGTAATTTGATACACGGAGTCTTAACTTAGGTAAAAGACAGGGGACCTGTGCATTGCGTTCAGAATGACCAAGGATATCTTCATCCAGCTTCACAGACTTCTACGCTTCTACGCCATAGGATAGAGTCAGGATGATTAGCGTCTTTAATACAGGCACCTTAGTGTTTAGTTTTATTTTACTTAATTGCCTTCTTAGGCTAAAGAAGCAGCGATTAATTTCTTATGTGGTGTCATTAGAAGAGTTGATAGCCAAGGTAGACAAAATCTCTAACCATTCCAAAGTTATAGCTCTCTCTTGTATCTAACATATAACAATAAACATGATTTTAGTCTGATGCACAGCTAGACCCATTTTTGCCACTTCCATTTCAACGCTATCAACGCACTAGTATCAGCTCGCTTCATTTTGAGAATAATGTCAATATTATCACTGTATGAAAGAAATTCCTTAGACTGTAAGAAAAATATGCCTCTCGTGTTGGAGTATCAGCTTCTTTTCTTAAGTATGACATGAAGTGGCCGTGACTCAAGTTGAAGTGTATTGGCCTCCAAATCGGACATTCTTTTTACATGCAACTAGAATCACATATGATGGGTGATTGCTTAGAATACAAGTCCAATTACACTAATTATCTAGTCTACTCATTATATGTATGTTGAATGCAAGCCATGCAACGAAATAGTCACTGAACCCGAACATCTTTCTTTCACTTTCGGACCCATTTTCCAAAAAGCTTAAATGTGCGCAGGCAGATTAAAAGTAGTCGTATCCTTTTGACTGTTAGTTCTCAAAAAAAAAAGAGAAAAAAGAAATAAAAATCTTGCCAGAACCTATTTTAGCCTTGTCATCCACCCAACCACATGGAAGGAAGACTAGTATGAAACAAAGCTCAAAAACTATACCGTATTTCGTAGGGATTTACAGAAAAATATCAATGTTCCTAGCAGAAAAAAAAATTGTATCGCTTAATTCAGAAGAACTCTCCGAGTAACAAAAGCTAGGTGTTGTCACAGGATAATAACATATAATATGTAGTACGTGATACTACATGTTAACTGTGAAAGGGCTAATAATGGGCTTAAAAAGTAGACGTTGAAATTTCTCTTGAAAATAAATTTAGTTAACTTAGATCATTCCACATGTTAACTGGCTGGCAAGGCTATCAAAGATTGTTTTGATGCAGAAGACCATCACTAAACACATGGTTGTCGCTATTTTTTAATCGCTACCTTATCCAGTATGCTACGTTATGGGATCTATGAAGGTGAAATCTCACTTCCTCACATTCATATCAAACGCATACAATAGAATTATTTTTTAAATTATGGAACCCGTTAATAATATTTAAGTTATTTCATAGGCATATATTGAAAAGAGAATAAAAGTCATGGAGCCGTGTCGAATAACATTTTATGTCAACTCTGAAATGGTGACACCATAGAAGATGAACCGAGTGAGACTATCACCTAAGCCTGCTGTACCAGCCGAGGGTGAGTTGAACAGGTCTTGTCTAAAAACAACACTAATGCTCGTATTATTTTCGACACTAGACAATCTGATGGAAAATAAAAACTTCTTTATATCAACTCGAGATGTACCTGTATTCTTGATATTGCTTTGGGATCTTTTCTGTGACGTTTTGTAAACATATAGTACTTATTTGTACTATTGGGGATGCAGAAAGTTCACGATACTCGTATATCAAAAATGCGCACCATCGCATGTCTTTAAAAAACTTAAAAAAATGCTGGCTGATACAATCAAAAACAATAATGGCGGTGGGTAATCTTTTTTACTTTGGGCTAAGAAGAACAGAACCATAGGACTTAATTTCGATCAATCAGAGAATAACATTAATGCAATGAATCCCAATTTTTTCATACCGCGCTGATGAACGGATTTTTTCCAAAATCGAATGAAGTCATCGTTGATTGTTTTGAAGGAAGTCTTCATTTCTATGAAGGGATACTATAAATTTCAGTGTTCAGTTCAATGTGGGCCTAAAGGATACCAGTTGAGTTTATTTACTGTCGTAGGTTAACTCAGACTATGTAAATTCATATGTTTATCTATCGTTTTGCGTCTTGCAAATGTTCTTGACTTCCTGTAACATCAGAATTTTGCGTTACCGTAGCAACTTCTTTAAATGTTGAAATTGTGTTTATAAATGACGAAAACCTACAAACGAAAGCTGTTGTACTTACTGAGAAAGTTGTTGAAATGAATCAAAAAAAAAGAATTAATTATACTCGTACCTTTATCAGTAATTTAATATTCAAAAAAGCCACAATAGAGTATTGCCTTTTGTCATTAGTCGTAAGAAGAAAAACTTACACATTAAGTAAGTGTTTCTTTCGCTGCCTATGTTATGCATATTTCCTCAAGTATGATTTTAATTTCCCTATATTTAAGTAAGCTATTAAAACTTTCTTTAATTATCCTTTATATTAAACTAATGTACAGCTAGTACTAGTGCATTATTTGTATAAAAATAATTAGGTGATGTTTAAAAGTGTTTTCAACTGACATGTACTAGATTTGTGCATATAGACTAGAAAATAAGTTTGTGTTTAAAATGTTTTTTATTTTAGGAAAGAATTGATAAGACTTACAATTCTGTTCGTCGGAGCCATCTTCACAATCCGGTGTTCCATCGCACTTTTCCGAGAATTTAAAGCATTTACCACTTCCGGGGCATTTGAGTTCTTCGCATGGATACGAGGGATGACCACCAGAGGGACCAGGAACTGATGAGTGGTTGCAATTCTTTTCATCTGTTCTGTCGATACAATCTACCTCTCCATTGCATAGGAATGAATTTGGATGGCATCCATCATCACAATAAAATTCATCCATCGAGCAATCGTCTATGCTCTCATGGGCTATTTAAAAATACAATTCAACGTTTTACTCAAATTTATTAAGAATATTATGAATGCTAAACAAACAAATACAAATTGTACAATACATACGGGTACAATTTCGCTTTACAAATATTTGACTAAAAATTTCTTTTTACATTTTATATATGCATGATGTTTTCTAAATTGCATTGTGCATGATCATCCAAAAAATAAATTTACGAAATGAAATTGTCCAAAAATAAAGCAAACACACTAATCATACATAAAATTTTACATACTTAAATTTTATATATAAAAAAGTTGACTTGTTATTGTTAGTACGATTTGCTGTTAAATAAAATTCTTTACCATCCTTGTTACATGTTCTCGGAGCCTCATCGGATCCGTCCACACAATCATTGTGCCTGTCACATAGAAACTCAATATTTATACACTGTGCATTATCACACTCCCACTGGTCAGGACGGCAGTTGCCATATATTGTGTTCAATGTATCATTATGACCTTTATCAGAGTGTGTGTTTTGTGATTGTTGATATTGCAATGTCACATTTAACATATGTTTGTTATAGTATTTTTTTTAAATGAATTGATGGATTGGTGTTCGATTAGTTCCATACCAAAATCACAAACAGAATGAAATAAATATGTTGGGTGTGTATGGTTAAATGAAACAAATTAGAAAAGAAAAACAAAACAAATAATAGTTAGAACATACTCGTAATAAATAAAAAGAAACAAAAAAAAAAGAAAAATAAATAGAAGAAACGTAGCAGCTATTACATACATGTGTATGTATGTATTATAGAAATATTCTGCGCAAATTTTGATTTATGTGTTTTAGAACCCTAGTACTATATGTAATATAGTCCCAGGATTTCGAGACTTTAAGTATACTCGTGTATATCTATTTTACAGTGTCGTTTTAAGTAAATAACTTAAGACCATTTGCATATTGCTAATTTGAAAAAAGGGTCTTGAAACAATAAATCTAGATGACATCAATAGTTGTTTTTGGTTTAAATACTTAAAAACTACATTTCCTAAAAACTAACAAATATATATCGGAATAAATTAAGATTTGAAATTAAATAATATTGAAATAAATGAAAGACGAAGGACCAAGAACTTAACTATGATGGATGCCATTCTAAAAACTGAACATTCTCAAGTTTTAGTAACTAGCATACCTACTTAGCAAAGTTATAAGAATGTCCAGATACACCTAGAATAAGTAGAAATAAGGTAAAGTTTGACATTTTTTTTATGAAAAACAATTCTTGAAAAAGATATCTCGAAGTCTATATTTTAATAAACGAGTGTACCATATGACTGTGAAACTTTCATTGACATATTAAAAAAAAAATATATGCCACATCATATAGATATCATTTTTTGGTGGAATAACCTTGCAGTAATCACTGCTACCCCTTTATTATTTCTTTTTTTAAGAAAAGGTATTTCTCAGATGACTATGACTAAAGTGAGAAAGGAAATAAATTGTAACCTGCATTTTATTGAAGCACACGATATTGAGTCTTTCATGAGGAAAATATTAAGACAACTTCCACATAGAGGTCTTGCAAGTCGTACAAATTTAAAGTAAACCAAAATTGGACTACAAGCATATCATCCCGGTGGAAAGCAGAGGCCCACAAGTCGTTATCCTATGACCAAGACAGCTTTGCCATTGATTTACTTTGCTGATGATATTGCTTCGCTAGTCATTGCAAAAAGGGAATCTGCCATAACCAACATCTAAAACAAAACCAGCTAATGGTGCATTACAATATATATAACCAATTCAGAACATGATCATGTATACGATACGTAGACGCAAAACTTTGATGGAAGGAAAAGAAGTTAGGAAAAATGAACTGGCTTAGTTCTCGAGATATAGCGTTGTGAGTGAAGCAACTTTTGTCATTGTGAAAAAAATGGATTCAAAGCAATTTCGTGTGTTGATTTATCATTGCTTTTTGATGGGAAAAAATGCAGCCAATGCAAGGAAATGGCTTGATAAGTGTTACCCGGACTCTGCACCAGTCGAACGAACCATTGGCAAGTGGATGGAGAAATTTAAAAGTGGTCATACAAGCACCGAAGATGATGCACTCAGTGGACGTCCAAAAGAGGCTGTTTCAGATGAAAACATCAAAAAAGTCCACAAAATGATTACGAATGACCGTAAAGTGAAGTTGATCGAGATAGCTGAGGCTCTGAAGATATCAAAAGAGCGTGTTGGATATATCATACACGAATATTTGGACATGAGAAAGCTCTGTTCAAAGTGGGTGCCGCGTTTGCTCACAGTCGACCAAAAACAACAACGTGTTGATGATTCAGAGGAGTGTTTAAAGCTGTTCAACCGCAATAAAGCCGAATTTTTGCGTCGATATGTGACAATGGATGAAACTTGGCTCCATCACTTCACACCAGAGTCAAGTCGGTAGTCAGCTGAGTTGCGAGTAGGCGACGAACCTCGTCCAAAACGACCAAAAACTCAACAGTCGGCTGGCAAAGTTATGGCATCCGTACTTTGGGATGCACATGGAATAATTTTCATCGACTATCTCCAAAAGGAGCAGACTCTCAACAGCGACTATTACATTGCATTGTTGAAGCGTTTGAAGGACGAAATCGCAGAAAAACGGCCGCATTTGAAGAAAAAGAAAGTGCTGTTTCATCAAGACAATGCACCGTGTCACAGGTCGATGAAAACGATGGCAAAATTGAATGAATTCGGCTACGAATTCTGCAGATTTGGCCCCCAGCGACTATTTCCTGTTCGCAGACCTCAAAAGAATGCTCGCCGGAAAGAGATTTAAGACCGATGAAGAAGTAATCGCCGAAACAGAGGCCTATTTTGAGGCTAAACCGAAATCGTACTACAAAACTGGTATCGAAAGATTGAAAAATCGTTTCAATCAGTGTATCGCCCTCGAAGGCAACTATATTGATAAATAAAGTTGAATTTTGCAAAAATTTTGGACTTTTCAGCCCATGTTTATCAGTATATGATAAATTAAAATTTCTACTCTATACGCAATACCAATATAGAGTTATGGCACTAAACTATGCTGTGAACGATACCATCAAAATTCTTCAACGCGTCAACAACAGAGCGTTTTTGTTGTCAACGTTTGCAATACATCTGGAATAGTGATTTTCATCGTGACTTGAAAACGGAAACTGTGACCAATGAAATAGGGAAGTGTACAAGATCATGTACGAGGGTTGGCTGAAAAGTTTCCGACCCCAACGTAAAGATAGCAGCGATAGACAGCGTCAATAAAAGCTAGTCAATGCTAGTTGTGCATCTTTTGACAGTTACTTACCGAAGTTTCAGTCATTTTGGACGCTCAGTTTTTAGTTGACAGTCGTTTGAGTGAGTCGATGTGAGTGTTTTTGTGAAAATGGAAAACATTGAATATCGAGCTGTTATTAAATTCTTGTTTTTGAAAGGCAATACGCTTGCGCAAATCAAAAATGAGTTGGACTCTGTGTATGGGGACTCTGCACCATCATTCGTCACAGTGAAATTTCGGGCAGCTGAATTTAAACATGGCCGTAAGAGCTTGGAAGATGATGAACGTTCGGGACGTCCAAAAACTGCAACCACTGACGATGACATTGCTAAAGTTCACCAAATGGTATTAGACGACTGCCGAATTAAAGTGAGAGAGATAGTAGAGGTTATGAAAATGTCCAAAGAACGTGTTTGTTACATATTAAATCAAGATTTAGGCATGAGAAAGGTGTCCGCGCGTTGAGTGCCGCGTTTGCTTTCGTTAGACCAAAAACGTGTTCGAATGAACATTTTCAACGCTCTGTAGACGCAATAAATCCGACGTAGATGAAACTTGGATACACCATACGCTTGAAACAAAAATTCAGTCAAAGCAGTGGACTGCAAAAGGGCGAGCCGGCTCCAAAGAAACTAAAAACAGTTTTTTCGGCTGGGAAAGTGATGGCGACTGTTTTTTGGGATAGTAAAGGAACTATGTTAATCGAATATCTTTAAAAAGGAAAAACCATAACAGGAGCATACTACGCATCATTACTTGCCAAGTTGAAGGCAGAAATTGCGGGAAAACGGCCGCATTTGCAGAAAAATAATCCTGTTTCACCAAGCCAACGCGCCGTCTCACACCTTAGCAGTTGCCATGGTGAAATCCACGAATTACGGTTTGAACTGGAGGACAGAGATTTTCGTCAAATGAGGAGGCAATCACCTTCGTGAACAATTATTTTGCAGAGAAAAACGCCAAGTACTATTTGGACAGGTTAGAGAGATGGGAGCATCGCTGGGAGAAGTGTGTAGAGTTGCAAGGAGACTATGTAGAAAAATAAAGAAAAAATTTTGAGAAAAAATGTCTTGTATCATTGTTCGGAAACTTTTCAGACAACACAATGAATGTACGTGAAGCAGAACATGTGGCTTTGAAGATTTCTAATGAGCATCACATAGTTTATTTTTATTTAATTTTTGTAATTAAAATATATTAAATACAACTCTAGCCATATTCAGGATTTGTAGGATTACTAATATTGGGGGATGAATTTACAAATATAGACTAAATATAGTGCTTACAAATCGTGACAACTACTGGATTACCTCGGATAGTATGATAATCGTTTACGAGGGAGAAGCGAAATACCACTACCAGTTGACGAATGTTCAGCCACTTAACCTTATATAATTGAATTTTGTATTCTGCTATTAGCATAGTAAATGAATCTTTAACCGCCTGCAGGAAAAGAACTAGCACAACAAATATTCTCAATGGAGATTTAATTTTAGAATAGGTTGTACGCACATCTCTCGCGAATAAATTGTATATACATAATTTCTCCGAGGATCTTTGAAGTAAAGTAAAGCATGAGCGAGAATTAGCTTTTTTAATACAATAATACACCACAATTAGTGGCTGTTTGGTCCAAGCAGCAAGTTAAAAGAAAATAACTGGGCCGATGAAGCTAAATATCTTATAGCGCATCCAGGCCGAGCAATAAGAAACTGGGACCCAGTAAGATTCCGTAAAGATAAAAAGGATTCTCACTCAAAAACTATGAAAAGAAATAATGATTTCTATACCTTTGAAGGAATAGTCAATAAAGGATTCCATTACATCATTGACAAACAAAAATATACCATAAGTGGTTACTTTAATTTGTATTAAAAGGTCAATTATGCAGATACCGCCAATCAGGTGGAAAGTGGACAAGAAGTAATGACCAAAAAGTCATAATGTTCGCATCTGGAAGAAATATTTCAGCCACGTATATGTATACGTCATACAACAAGTAATATATAGTCAGCGACTTTGTATACATATATCTCGTATCTGTTAAATCAGATAATGGCATTTCTTCAGAAATTAAACGAAGAGTTACTCTTGCCAATCGCTGTTTCCTCGGCTTAATAAGACAAATGAGTATGAAGACTTGTCAAGAAACAATAAGGAGACCATGTAAAAGACCCTCATCATCCTAGACCTGCTTTATGGTGCAGAAATATGAATGTTATCAAAGGTGAATGAAGATATCCTTGGCCGTCTTAAATGCAAAATTCTTCGAGGCATTTTTAATCCCGTTTGGGTTGACGAGGTTTAGAGGAGAAGATTTAACAGCGAATTCTACGAGCTATACAGTGACATTGACCTAGTCAGAAAAATGCAGATTAGTCGCTTAAGAGAGCTAAGACGTGTAGAGTGCGTTCGATTCCAACGCGTAGGTCAACAGAGGAGGACCTGACAGAAAAGTGATATTGATAATTTTGAAAAACCATTCATCAAACTATTAGTCAGCTAAAATGTTCAGCAATTGATCAAGTCCATTAGACGATCGATATTGTGAAAGAGCAATGAACATAGTTTCTTCTGCTGGAACTATTGTATTTGTAGGTTGGGATAGAGTTTCAAGTGCTGGACCTGAGTTTATGATTATGAGTTTAGATTATTTTAGACGCTTAGTTAACAAAAAAAAAAAAAATTGGCGATGTCCGTAAAATGTATTTGGTCGAAGGAAAAAAATTCATCACTATTAACCTAAAATAGGACTTCGATACATAGCCAAATATTGAAAAATGTGTCCGGGGTTCTAAAAAAGAGATCAACTCAGATTTAATACAAAAATTTCAAATAAGTGTTAATAAACCCCCTTTAGGGGTTATAAATAAATTTAGCGAGCGTACGGTCATATGTCTTGAGTGGGTAAATTTTACATACGAATATGTTCTGTGCGTTTGACAATATGCATATTATGCAAGCTATCGACTGCCGGCGCATAACTTCTTACAATACTTCCCACATTACAACAGAACAAAATACTTAGTAGTTCTTAATTCAAAAAAAGGAAATATTTATATAGGTAACTACTGTATATATGTATATATTTAGGGAAAAGGGTCGGCATGAGATTGAATCTGCCATACAACTGGGAGGAATTTATTTATTCGTAGAGGTTGAAAGATTATTGTGCCAAAGACGGTGTAATAGAAACTCCTTTAAATGAAACTCCGGTAAATAAATAAGTTAATCTCAAAACTAGAATCCATGGTTTTTTTTTTAATTTCCCTGTTTCTGCTAAATTAGCTCTTTTGCTACTTCTAAAACACATAAATTTTCCAATCGAATTTGTTTTCACGGAGTACAAGTACTCGTATGTTGCTTTGCGCTGGTGTTTCTTTTTTATAAATACTTATTCGAGTATTACCATCACAGTTTTGCTCGTCTCTATGATCCCGACAATCTGGTTTACCATCACAAATTTTATCCAAATATAAACAAATACCATCACAGTAAAGATGCAATCGAGGACATCTATCACTAACTGGTAGTCTGTCATCTTTTCAGTTTTTACAATAAAAGTTATATGTTTGTTGTTCGAAAATAAACCACAAAAATAAATAAAAAAATAAAAACCAAAAATGGATCATGTCAATAATGATGATGTTGAAAAACAAAAATATAAAACAAAACAGTAAAACGTTAAAAGTAGATTAATAAAACACTAAAACATTTACATGCACCACAAAAATGAGTTTAAATTAAATTTAAATGTTTGTATGTAGCAAAATTTTTAAAACTGATTTTTTTTTTAATTTTTGAAATTCCACTGGTGAATGCAGAACCAAACACTTACCACAGTTTAACTCGTCGCTTGAGTCAGTGCAATCGTTTTTACCATTACAACGATTTGCACTTAAAGTACATTGGCCATTCAAGCAACTAAATTTGAATTCGTTTTTATCAATTGCAAACGGATAGTTCGATTTATATTTCGTTAAATATTTTTTTTCGAAATCGTATAGCCAGTTTTACAAAGATGTGAGATGTGTGATTTGTATGTATGTTTTGATTTAGAATGAAAATAAAAAAAAAGTGAAGTAAAGAAAAGAAATTAGTGATGTTTTTTTTTTTTAAAAAAAAATTATATAAAGTTTTGGTTGATTTACGTATTTCTGTTTTTACTAAAGATATTTTTGTGTTTCGCAAGGAGAGACTAAAATGATATAATTAGCAGCAGAGACACGACAGTGCGATTGAGGATTGGTTGATCGTATGTGAACCAAATACATAGCCAACTGATCAACGATGATCAGGTATGACATTGAGATCAATTATTTAGAACGCACTGAGAAGAAACGGTGCAACAATATAACAAATGAGCTTATATCATGAATTGAAATTTTAACCCGTGACTTAGCGAAAGGCCAAATTTTCGAAGGCAATGTGGAAAAGTCCAAATTTTTGAAGGCAATGTGGAAAAGTCCAAATTTTCGAAGGCAATGTGGAAAAGTCCATATAGTTAATAGTTAATATAGTTAATCGCTATATGGACTGGATATACGCCAATCTTGAATCAGATGAAGAAGTTCTGCTGAGGTCCTTTGAAACTTTAGAAAATCGGTTCAGTTCAAGACGAAAAAAAGTGGTCCACATTGTTTTGGGACTTGTTTCAAAATGCTAAGTAAGTATAACAATTTTTGGTATTTTCTCAATACCGTTGACCACAAGAACTAAAAAAAACTTGAACTGCCGCGAAGCAAGGTTATAACTCGCGCATTTTCGTATTTTGCACATTTCGCAATTTCCAAATGCCAAAAAATGAAAACCAGTAGTTGTTGCCTACTTTCCGTAAAAGAACAGAGTGGAGGAGCTCCTTAAATTATCTGATCATGTCTCGAAAATTCTAAAAATAATGAGACCTGTAGTTTTCACTAACAGAATAAGTGGGAGTATAAAGAAAAACAAAGAAAGGATTTTCATGATTTCGACGTAGATTTCCTACATCTTGTTTACCTCATCCTTTTATGGTTTTCAAGGCTATTGTGCTATTCCTCCTTCGTCTGGTCATTTTCATTTCATTGGTCATGTAAGGTGGTCGGTAACCGTTTTAGCCTAAAGCGTTTTCGCGGTCTCGTGTACAAATTTTAACTTGTATAGGCAGATGAACCGACATTGAAGTATGATACATTTGTTATTTGAGACCATACAAATGTATTATCCGTAAACATAATTTAAGGTAAAATATAAAAATTTAAGAAGGTAGTTGGGATATCTAATGAAAAGGATTTCTCTTTTAGAGAACAAAACACAAAAATATCTTCACACTACGTTTCTACCGAGAATAAATGAGATTGTTATGGAAATCTGACGAAGCTAACTCAATATTCCGTTACAACATATTTTTTATGTATTTTATTGTAAATAACCTTGTTCGATTTTTTTGTGATTTAATAATTGTTCTCCTGCCGAATTGGAGAGCAATAGATATATGATAGATTGCGAAAAAATCTAGAAACGGTTCTTATAAACATTTGCCTTAGTACATGTATATAAGATACTCGTATACTCGTAATACACATAAATTACTGTTTGAAATGTTGTCTTACTTGCAGTGATTGAACGCTTTTGTGGCGAACATTTTTGTCCAGTCAGAACATACATGGATATACGAGAGTTGTCTGAAAAGTTTCCGCAACGTAAAGATAGCGGCGATAGACAGCGTCAATAAAAGCTAGTGAATGCCAGTTGTGCATCTTTTGACAGTGACTGTTTTTTATGAAAATGCAAAAAATTTAGTATTGAGCTGTTATTGTTTTTGAAAAGCAATACGCCTACCTACGCAAATCAAAAATGAGTTGGACACTGTGTATGGGGAATCTGCGCCATCATTTACCACAGTGAAATTTTGGACAGTTGAATTTGAACGTGGCCGTAAGAGCTTGGGAGATGGTGAACGTTCGGGACGTCCAAAAACTGCAACCACTGACGATAACATTGCTAAAGTTCACCAAATGGTGTTAGACGACCGACGAATTAAAGTGAGAAAGATAGTAGAGGTTATGAAAATGTCCAAAGAACGTGTTTGTTACATATTACATCAAGATTTAGTCATGAGAAGACTATCAGCGGGTTGGGTGCCGCCTTTGCTTACGTTAGACCAAAAACGTTTTCGAATGAACATTTCCAAAGCTCTGTTGGCGCAGTTTAGGCGCAATAAATCCGAGTTTTGGCGCCGATTAATTAATGTAGCTGAAACTTGGATACACCATTAAACGCCCGAAACAAAAATACGGTCAAAACAGTGGACTGCAAAGGACGAGCCGGCTCCAGAAAAGCAAAAACTGTTTTTTCGACTGGGAAAGTGATGGCGACTGTTTTTTGGGATATTAAAGGAGTTATCTTAATCGACTATCTTCAAGAAGGAAAAACCATAACAGGAGCATACTACACATCATTACTTGCCAAGCTGAAGGCAGAAATTGCGGGAAACGGTGACATCGCACCTCAGCGGTTACCATGGCGAAAATCCATGAATTACGGTTTGAACTGGTTGACCATCCGCCTTATTCACCAGATCTAGTCCCAAGCGACTTCTTTTTAGAAAGATGGGAGCATCGCTAGAAGAAGTGGGAGTTACAAGGAGACTATGTAGATAAATAAAAAAAAAAATTGAGAAAAAATGTCTTGTATCATTGTTCGATCGGAAACTTTTCAGGCAACCCTCGTATTTCTGAATTACAGGACGATAAGTATGCGATCAACTGTTACGGTTGATAATTACTTTCTATTTCGACATGCTGCAAATAAAAATAATTTACAACCTTTTCACAGTTGATAGCACATACATACGATACATACATGTATTAATTTCAACACAAAATAATTTGTTTCCTCTAAGATTCGTTCTTTTATTTAAAAGATAAGTGATCAGAGAAATAAGAACATCAATTGTGGCAGCAAGTTTGCAATCAAATATAATAGGACATAGTGCTTCTGGCTTGATATGATGTGAGACAATTACAAAAATATTTAAAATTGTTTTTTCATTTGAAAACAGAAACAATAAACGTCTTCGCTTTTGTCATGTAATCAATTTAATGACGTAAAATGAATTTGCAGATTGTAGAGGGACCAAATCTCAGGGGTTCATAATAAAACATTCCATGAAGATCAAGCAGTTATGTAATTCATGAGCAATTCGAAATTCTATGATTTTAGAAATTCGCTCCAACATTTCGTATCGTAGTAAGGTACTCATAATGGCAGTTTAGCAGGACTGACTATGCAATATTTTCTCTGATTCGTGTTTATTTATTGTAAATACTGCAAGAAACATACGTGTAAGCAATATTTACGAAAATCCTACGCGCTGTTCTGATCAATTGGTAATCGTTTTCTATGATTTCTGATCTATGAATCTGAACCCCAAACGCTGCACATTATTGCTTATTTCTTCAGCTTTTAAATCCTGCCTTAAAGGAAGAAACAAATCACTCTACTTGTATGTAGGAGCGAGGTACATAATTCTTCTAAAATGTCGTAACAAAATTATAAACTTAAAGGATTAACATTTTTAATTTAACATAACAATCTCATTTGGCACTCGGAAAAACAGTTTGTTTTCAATAAAATAATAATTATAATGGCACAAAATGAATAAAAAGTTAAATTAAAAAAAATGGTTATGATCTTACAGAAAAGCACCGTCTTGACAATAAGTGCAATTGTGTTCGTCTGTACCGTCATCACATTGTGGTACACCGTTGCATCGTTGATCCAATTGAATACAATATGTCTTATCACATTCAAATTCAATAACCGAACAATATGCTGTGAATGGTATAATGATTTTTGTTGTTGTATGGTAAATTTTTATTTTCTATGTATGTTGTTATATTAGTTCCAATTGGGCATGAGTGAGAGGATACATATGTAAGTGTTTTTTTTGCTTTTGTTTTTTTTTAGTTAAACATCAACCAGTAGAAATGATATGTTTTCGAGTAATCATTTTCAAAGTAACCAATTTTCAATTGAAAACACAAAGACGATGTTAAACAAAACAAAGACATCACTAAAAAAGCAACATAATAACAAAATTTTGGTTTAGATACTTTTTGCTTTGACTGACCTAGGCTGATTATCATAACTACTGGTGGACACGACATTATTTTATGAGTGTTGGATAAATAATTGAGGGACACACAAACATTCAAAATATTACCCGCGGCAATTGATCCAATTTGATGTTAGACTTAAACCAATAAAAAAAAATTTTTTTTTTAAAAAAAAAAGGGAAACGTTTTTAGCCATGTCGTTAAGGGGTTTGTTAAGAGGATTGATTTCTTGCACTTAAAAAAGTTAGATTTGGAAAACTATAATTTCGATAGTTTTCCTATGATGTTGTTGTACTGGGGGCTTAGTAGGTGTTGCATGTTTTATGTATAGAGATATGTCGTGATTTCTTGTGTTACCTGTGTATGGTGGACAATTTGCTTCATCAGTTTCATCATCACAATCTGGATAGCCATCGCATCGCTTTTCGATTGGAACACATTGAGAATGATCGCATTCGAATTCATATAATTCACAGTGTGTAGTATCCATGTCAAATGAGTCTGAGATGCGTGTAAGAATGTTTGTATGTACTTAATGTTTTGTTAATGTTATTGATAGTATAAAATTAGGAATGATGTGTTTAATAAAAACTGTTAAGTAAATGCTTCGATTTTAGAGTATAATATTTGTTGATGAGAACGGCACATATACCAGCTAAATGAAGTTTAGAACTTGGAGAAATAAGAATGCATTGTTGCCACACTCTGATTAAGGGAATCTCTAATATTTTCGCTAGGAGACATTTTCTTCATACTGTGTACGTACCAAAAACTAGGGGACAAAATAGACAAGTGCGCCGTTCTTCCATTTTGAAAACTCAATAAATGGAATAGGATTGAAGATCCTTTAATTTTCTTCACTTTCTTTTTTAACGAAAAATATTAGAAGGTATTCCTCATTTAAGTTAAGGTGTGTTATACTTTTCATTTCAATTAAAAATGAAATGTCAACAATCTCCTACTAGTTTTCGCATTGCAATCTTTGATTAAAAAAATAAGTATGTACCATAGTTTTCGTCTTTGTAATCATAACTGATCGAATCTTGACAATTGATCTCATCCGAACCGTCTGTACAATCTTTGATACCATTACAACGTTTATAACCCAATATGCATATTCCATCTGCACATTGATACTGAAAACTCAAACAATTTCCATTTAATCTAGTACTATTATAATTTTGCTGATTATCTAAAAAAAAAAAGATGAAAAAATGTATGGAAATGGAAAATGAATAATTTAAATAAAGACAAGTTCAAAGTTTACTTGTATTTCCCACATGATTGCGGAAAATCAAGTAAGTAATTTTGAAAAACAAAAAAATAAGAACAACAAAATCCATAACCATAGTGAAAGATGTAAACCAGACCAAAAAAACGTTATTTCAGCTGTGCAAATTAGAATAATGCAGTTTAGTTAAAACAACAAAAAAAAGTCATATTAATAGTTACAATAATTAAAACAAAGTTGAACTACTATCCTACACCCGGGAAGGCTCCAAGACTCAAACGAATCTGAATTAGGTAAACATCAAAAAGTTCCTAGTTCCTGTTAGTTCCTAACAGCTGATGAAGTCTTATTGTTGCTGCAATTACAAGACGATTACCCAAAGATAATAAAGACAGAGCAGAAAACAAGTTGGTAAGTATCAGAGCAGGAGACTGCAAAGTGCGTTGAAAGACCTTCGTACATCTGTATTACTCAACTTAAAAACTTTCAAGGTATCATGTGTACACGAGGACTGCCACTACTAATTCATGAACCGATAACAACTCTTATGGTTCATGGACTTTTTTTTTAACCCTTATCCTGTACACATGGGTCAAAATTGCCCAAACACGAAAAAATCCAGAACAAGCTACAGTGTCAACATTAAAGAGATCTCGCTGCTACTTGTGCCCAAGTCACTTCAACAGCACGAAATATTCAAGAAAATGCTCAAAATGTTCAAAATTTATTTGTAAAAATCATTCTGAACAAAAAATTACATGCAAAAATCGTGATTGCTAAATGAAAAGTACATTGGGCAAATTTGACCCACAAATACCATTTAATTTTTTTTTTAAAGAACAGGATAAGGGTTAAATAGAATCGGGACTACAGTTCAACAAATTTATTAGCCTCCCTTCGCCATTTATTGTTATTATTATTACGTTTCATATAAGAAAAATCATCTAAAGACCAACCAAAAAATTTAAATAATATATATGTACACCTTGAATGACTCGAACTGCAACCAACTTCAGACTGCTATAATTTCCAAACCGTGATAGTGAGCTCAAATTTTGACACATGACAGATAATTTTATTATTTACAAGCCTCTTAAAACAGTTGTGTTGAACAATTTTTATCCGCGATAGAATTCAAACGTGATAGTGTGATTGCTTTATATTTGGCTGGAAAACCACAAGTAGCTATCGTTAGAGTCCTCCAGCACCTCAACGTGAATAAATCATTTGTGTCTCAAACCATAGCTCGTTATCGTGATACTGGCAGCGTTGCAAAACGCATGGAGGTGGTCATAAAAACAGCCACATCGGCAGGAATGCTTCGGAAAGTGAAGGATCGAATTGAGCGAAATCCGCCTCGAAGTGGAATAAAAATGGCTCGTGAGCTCAACATATCTTTGGAACGGATGCAACAAAAGCACACGATCTTAAACCGCAACAGAAAAAAGGTAGTGTCGAAAGAGCGAAGGAGTTGCTACGCTTGCACGAAAGTGGTGAGTTGCCGAATTTGGTTTCTTCCGATGAGTTGCCATTTGTTATCGAGCAATATGTCAACAAACAAAATGACCGAGCTTACTTGCCAGAGAGGTCCTTCGAAAATTTACACCTTCGGACGGCCACCAGAAAGCAGGCAGCATCGATGGTGATGATTTGGGCCGTCTTAACCGCCGATGGTCGCTCTCCGCTCGTATTTTTGGACCGTGGCGTCAAAATTAATGCGATCGTATACCGTGAAACTGTCTTAGAGACAGTATTGAAGCCTTGGGCAAAGCTACTAAGATTGGGCAAAGCTAACTAAGATTAGTTAACAAACAATGTTCCACACTTCATTTCTTCGACACAATGGACTGCAAATTCTCCGTTGGATTTCTCTGTCTGGGGTACTTTGAAGGCGAAGGTTAGCACTAAAAAATAACAAAGTTTGGACCACCTCAAACAAGCACTTCGCCGGGAATGGGCCAAAATACAGCATAGCCACTTGCGTGCAGCGTGCGATGCTTTCTTTGGCCGTTTCAAGGCCATTATTCACGCCAAAGGTGGACATATTGAAAACTACTGGTACAATTTGAAAATTGATTTGGCACAATAAAATTTATCAAAGAATAAAAAAATTATAGCATTTTAAAAAGTTGGAGTTCGAGTCATTCACCCTGTATATACATATTATTCAAGAGGACTATCTTCGAAGGATATCCTCTTTCTTGTGTTACCATAAAGATAAAAATAAGGGCCGGATTCTCTGGAGTTTGCATGAAATCCCAATCGGGGGAAATTAATTAAAAAGATTAACTGATTTATTCGATGAAAGAGGATCTTCGGCTTTCTGTCAGTGATGCTGATCATCGCCTATAGAAAGTATACGAATTTCACTCAGACGTAGCGTTGAACGTACAAAATTTTCAACACATGACTGCGACTGCTTAAAACTCAGCTATCTTATCACGGCATTTATTTGTAAGTCTTAAGTGAGAACGTGTCTTAGATCTAGATCTGTTCAATCAAAGGCTTGAATAGATTGGTTGACAAAATACAGGCGCTTTTTTACCTGTTTTTCTTACTGGATCTTGGCTCTGGCACTTTCACTCATTATTGCCATTTTCTTAAGCAAAACCAATAGAACTGCACATAGGGTTTTAAAAATGCATGTAGGGTTTTAAAAATTCCTGGAAAAGTGCATTAACCACAGTCATACAATTTCAAAGATGGTTCTGGATGTGATTTTTTCGTATTTAGAAAAAAGTTATATAGGGTGACCAGATAGAAACGATAGTTTTTCGAATTGATATGTTTCGCCTGCTGAAACCAATGACATCCAGCTGTCAAAATATCCAGTAAGGTCTGCCTTTTCATCAAGCATCAAGCTTGCCGAAATTATTAAAAAAATATTATCGAAATTCAATACGCAACGTGAATTTCGTCGTGAGGTCGGTCGTCATCATGTTTTCAGTGTGCAGGCAATTCGTCGCACCGTGCAAAAGTTTAAGCATGCGTACACTCTTTTAGATCCTAAGCCACTAAAGAGACAGAGATTGGTCCGAAATGAAGACAACATAGCCGCCGTAACGGCCAGTATCGAAGAAGACCCAGAAATGTCGATCCGTCGTCGTTCAGCTGAATTGAGCATCGTCAGAGAGTCAGAGAGAGTTTATTTTGCGGTTGGATTTGGGCTTGCATTCGTACAAGATTGTGCTGACGGACGACAACATCGATATATCCGAGCTGTGGTTATAACAAAACGGCGCTATATGCCATACAAGCGGCGCAACGCTCGAAGTTGTGAAGGAGAAATTTGGCGACTGGGTCATCTCATCAATTGGCCGCCGCAATCATGCGATTCGACAGGCTATTTCCGAAATAACGCCGTACATACTGGGCCGAGTTATCAAAAATTGGATCGACCGCTTGAAGCACTGCCAGCGAGGGCGAGGCGCATGAACGTAGCTTCAAAATAATGCCAGAATCAATTTTATATCTCACACCGTTGTGAATGAAGATTTACTGAAAATATATATCGGTCAGATAATTATAAAAATTCATTTTCCGGAATATAGAGACTTTTAATCTGTAGAAACCCAAAATCTAGTGTTAAACAAAATTTTATAATTTTCAAAATCATTGTTTAAGCCGTCCTCCCTCCGGTATAATTGCGCACAAGCACGCAAAATAAAACTTAAAAGGTGTCAAAATAAGGTTTTGAAAATGTTGGTGAATTTGCCATAGTATTAATCGATAGTAGGACTTCAGGGTAAAGCCGGTTTTAAAATTTCTGGTTGGAGAAACTAGACAACATTTGTATGAAGAATTTTCTTTTCCTGCAAAGGTTCTTCTATTCTAATCTGCATTATCACATTGGAACAACTTATTCGTATACGATAACTTTTAACTCACTCAATCCGAAATATGCGTTAAATTATTTGTAGGTTTTATTTAAGGGTTTTGCTTGTACTTTTACCGTTAGTATGTATTAAATGAAATTTTATTAATCTATCTCCCTTTCTGGAATTGAACCCATAGATCTGGCATTTAATGAGCTAAAAATTGTATTCAGATACCAATAGAAGGTAGTGGTATTGAGACAGTGGCTTGTTCTCCTACATGATCATCTGATAGCTTTTGCCTTTACATGAAGACATCAGGTATTGATAACGCTCAGGCTCTCGTTAATGCATTAACTAAGTCTATTGAATATGATAATTTTAAATAGTTTTTGTTTTTAAAGCTCCTTATGATTTAAATGTGGGCAAAACTTGAGCATCATGTAATTTATGAAGAGAATCACGTAACTTATTATTTTTTGTCCGAAATTAAGCTTTTAGACGAAAGTATTAATTCATAATTTGAAGTTTAAAAAGATCCGAAGTTTATACCTTTGGTTAGCCGTTAGTGATATCATTCACGCGATGGATAAAATTTGTTGAAACAAACGTGAAAGGGACATTTAAAAATGTTTATGGATACTTATGTATATATGCATATGAGTAATTAAGAAAAAAATAATAAAAAGTGTATTTTTCTGATGTTCATACATTTCAATTTAATGTCTTGTATTTAAAAATCACTAAACATCAATTCTAATAAACAAAAAATCAAACATCAAATTGGCCAATTACAATAAAAAAAAAGAAGGTACATTCATACTTTCCAAACAATTCATTCGCATTTCCAATGTGTACTAATAGTTATATGTTAGAATTTGCTATATTATTAGTGAGATACAATACTTTAAGTAAATTTATTTCTAACTGATCATGCAAAATCTATAGTATAATTTTGTACATAAAATACAAATAAATGTATTGTAAGTGGGTCTAAAATAATTTACAATGTTCTACCATTTTTATACCAAAATATTTAAAAAAAAAAAAACAATAATGTATTCATATTTATGAATGAATGCAAAACTTATTTCCCAAGTACTTACTGCAGTTATCTTCGTCACTGCCATCTTTGCATTGTCTTCTTCCATCGCAAACTTCGGATTTGGGAACACATCCACCGCCACGCACACATTTGAACTAATTAAGTTTTTTTTTATAGAAACTTGTTTAGTGAAGGGTTGTCATTAAACTAAATATTTAAGTTGTTGGTTGCATATTGAACCAAAATTCATAGAAATCGCGTTTGTCTAAATTTTGACAAAGGAAAGAAAAACGTCTTTTTACGAGTTTGTTACAAAACATTAATTGACTATTGACATCCTGTAGTTGTAACTTCAAGGTTTCAGAATTTGGAAGAAAAAATTAAAAACAATTCATTCACCAGGATTTTCAAGCAATTAAGTTTCCTTCAGCACAATTAGCACGTTTTCGAAAACCGAAATTTTGACGAAATTCGCAAGAAGTGGCGAAAGCTATGATATTTAAATTGTTTATAGTATCTAAGTCTACCTCACCGTACTATATACGGAAGAGGTAGACCAAGTAATTTTTTGTTTGTATAATTTTTCAACCCATTGAAATATGCTTAATGCAAATAGGGCCCCATATTTTTCTGTTACCTATGAATGTCAAGACGCTTTTACGAATAAATGACCTTTTACTGAAAAAGATCCATTCCCCAAATCTAGGCTTTTGAGTTCTATCAGCATTGAATTTTTCAGAGGATGTGTGATCGCCCAAATGTAGATAGACATGATGAAAACGAATTCAAATCTGTATAACATGTGAGAGGCCTACGAATGTTTTTTTTTTTAGAGAGAACTCAGAATCATAGGAGTTGTGATCTAAAATCTGATACTAAAACTAACTGAATTTCTACATGTAAAAAGGATTTTAATAAAAAGGCGTTGTGAACAAAAAATTTAATGGATCATTGTACGAGTAGATTTGGGGGCTCTGAATCTATAAAATTTTTGTAAACGTGCAGTTTCTTTCGAGTGTTTGTCCTTCGTTTAGTTAATATGTCTCGGGGTGGATGTATTTTGAGAAACTTACCTCGGAGCTATGGCATGAACATAGATGGGCATCTTCATCGTCGTTATACCTACAATCTTGTAGTCCATCACAGACGGCCTCGATTGGAATGCAAGCATCATCTCGGCATGCGAATTCGTCGTGCGTGCATATTTGGGCCCCTATGATATAATTTTTCATATTTATAGGGGGCAATTCTTTTTCATATTTATGGATATACATATGATCATAATATTAAAAAAATGTGTTTGTGTGTGTTGTGCGAAAAGATAGATGCATAGATATTTAAAAGGGGAATCTGAACCAAATTGGTTTGTTCCCGTATAAAGGTTTTAGAAGGAAAAAAGCTACTGAAACTACATTGGTTAGATAATAAACAAACAATATGTGCATATAAAATATATGGTATGTATGTAGATTGGTAATGTGATGTTGTTTTATGTCATACATATTTCTGGTCCTTCCGTTGGTATCCTAGGTGGAACATAGTTCTCACATCCTAATTCATCAGAGATATCATTGCAATGACGGAATCCATCACATCGCAGATGAATTGGAATGCATACACCTGTTTCAACGCATTTAAATTGATCGTATCGGCATTTTTTCGCCTTATGATACGAGATACTCGGATCATAGTAATGAAGATATTCGTTATCTTTTTCATGTAGAATTGATCTGACTGTTGTTGTAGTTGTAGTAGGTTTATGGTGAAGATCGTGAGATGGCCTTACAGTGTTCGTATAGCGATCGTCTTCATTTGTTTCATAGGGAGCTAGTGTTGTGTTTTTGTTTGTTTATTTTTGATTAAGTTTTTTTTTTTTTTAAATCCATGCAGTTAATTTTAAATTATTGAAAACACAGAACGTGCAATTAATTCCATTCCGTACATAAATTTTGTTTGCAGTATACAGAACCATAACCATGGAAAAAAAGAACATTTTATAAATTGGAAGAAAAAATAAAACAATATTATCAGTTGGTAATCAGTTTTTCTCTAATTTAAATATTCTACAAGCTCAACACGAAAAATAAAGAAAAGAAAGAGGAATATCTTGGAAAAAAGAGAACATACATAGACATATATGTAGATGTAAATAAACCCATCACCACTTTGATTTTTTAATAATTAGTTACTCATAGAAAACACGAAAGCTTAATAAAGGATTACATTTTTTATAATTTTTCTTAAGCTACAATAAACTACCCAGAAGAATAAACATAGAGACATTAACGAATAGTACGTTACTATTTAAATATTAAGAAAACATTAAAAGCAACACAAGTTCAGCTTAGGTTCCTTGATTTGTTTTGCAAATTCTCCAGAAATTGTTTTGAAACTTCGGTTTGTGCAAGAGATTTTTTATTGATGGATTTCCCAAGTCCCACCTATTTAGGTAGCCTAGAAAGCACCTAACCCATTTTGCAAAGCAGTATAAAAACCGCTGAATAAAAGGGAAGAATTTCAGGTGCAATCATTTTTATTCAGCAATTCCTGTTGACTCCATTGTTTAAGAGGTGCATCTCGAAAGTCTATTACAAACAATTCCAAAAAAAAAAATGAACAGCGAACTATGACAGATCAACAAATTAAATCAATGGTGGGATTTGAAGGCCAGATTAGCAGATACCTATCACAGGGTAAGTCAGCATGTTGGCGGTTTAAAAGAGTAATATGGTATATCCGGTTAGACTCATATAAACTTATGTCTATGTACACAAAAAAATTAACCTCATCAAAGACTTTTTAAAGTTAGTAACTCCCCGTGATGGATTAAGAAAACTGCAGGAGTTACTGCACCTTACAGAGTCTAATTATATGATGGGCTTTGTAGTTCTAGCCATAGAAATGCAGTCACAACTCCATAATTGTATAATACTTTAAAGTACAGAGAGTGAAGGAAATTTCACGAGACGTTTTTAAGCAGGGAATAAGTCTTGCCCATGGGCTAATGGAATGTGAACTAATGGAACGTAATGTAAAAACTAATGTTTGTTAAGTAAAAACCAATGAAAATAGCTAGAATACCTTTTTCCGAAGCTGGGGCCTTTCTAGATAAATACATAAAATCAGGTAGAAATTTGGTGCTCCAAATCTGACTTCAAATATAATTGTTTTGGCATTACTTCGAAGATCTTCTAATAAAGCAAATATGTTTCATCTGTGGGTACTTAAGGGAAATGAACTATGAATACGAAAAATGTCATAGAGGAGAAGATCTTGGAGTTTTAAGTTGTACACCTGGAGAAAATTTACTACAGTGGCGCCTTTAAAGTGGATGAATTAATTCCGTGTCGGCGCTGACTTTTGTTGACAGAATTTTTTGTAAAGCAGTAGAGAAAAACCAACCGAAATCAAAATTATCTGGCACGAGTCAAATTGGGAAAGAGCTGGGTGGGAAATTTTGAGAGAATGCTTCTAAATTTTCAATAAAATTTGGTTTAACTATTGTTTTGTCATATATTTGTTTGAAGGAAAATGAATTACGATGAAATGGCGCTGGGAAAGGCTAATAACTAGGGTCTCTTAAATTAATTCTTCACAATTAATTTTGCTTCACAAACAGGTGATCAAGGCTCTACTATGCTCGCCTGGAGTCCAGTAAATCCATGTATAGATATGTAAATTTCCCTCTACAAAAATGAAGGATTAATATCGCTCACCCCATTACGTTTTAGTCGCGATATACAAAAACCCTGAGCATATCAGACGGTTTTTCTATACACAACGAAGACTGTCGGAAAACTCGGTTCGAAAGGCAATACAAGATCAAGCCCCAACCGATGTTAGAAGAAGAAGAAGCTGATAAAAAAATAAACAAAAAACTTAAACGCATGACCATCAGTAAGCCCTTGGACTTCGTCAGTGAGATGATCCAGAAAAGAGCGGCCTATAGAATGATACTAAGATTTGCAAACATAGCCAAACCCAAGA
Source organism: Volucella zonaria (assembly GCA_963966105.1). Classification (NCBI taxonomy): domain Eukaryota; kingdom Metazoa; phylum Arthropoda; class Insecta; order Diptera; family Syrphidae; genus Volucella; species Volucella zonaria. Next base: position 19,320,848 of record OZ014532.1, on the reverse strand, counting down.
ACTAGAACGTTATAACGGAGACTTTTGCCTTTCGAAGATAAACAGAAACTAATTGGGTCCTTTTTAAATCAGATATTCTATTCCATATACGAGTACATACCAAGTTAGGATAAATAGTAAGTGAAGAGTAAGACAATGAAACTTAATGAAACTCGTTTCGATTCCAACAGCACCAGTCGGAAAATAATGCAGTACTAAAAAAACAATTTCATTCACCATTTTTACATCAATACACACCTATCCGTATTTGTCTAAATATTTAGATGTGTTGACTTATATTGTTCAAAACGTTCTAGATAGCATTCCGAGCTTTCCTTAATATATAGCACAGCAGGATACAATTTTCGAATACGTCTTTCATATTAAAAGGGGGACATCTAAATTGACAAACAAATACGAGCGCACGTAGGCAACATGAAGAGAGCAATACAAAAAAATAATCACCACCACCCACTATTACCCAGCGGAAGAAATTAGTTTGTACGTTTACACATCTGCATTTTGTTCTATGACAGCAAGTACTTACAACAATCTTTTTCATCAGAGTAATCTTGACAATCATAAATGTTGTCACAGAATTCTCGGTATGGTATACACTGACCATTGTCACAACGAAATTCATTAAACTTGCAATCGCCGTCACCGCCTAAATTGGTTTCCAGGGATTACAAAGCTTATTAGTATGGCACAGAGTTAGATGTTTTTCTTATTAGATATTTTTAAGCATAATTTGTGAAAAAGCCATGATGTGGGATATAACATAGAATGGCTGAAATGAGTATGTGTTAAGGTACTGGAATTGTAATTACTAACAAATTTTCTTAACACCCCTTTGTGAAGAGTAATAAGGGTTGTACCTACTTACAACGGAAAAAGGGATTCAAATGGAGTACATCTAGTCGTCCGTTTAGATTGTTTTTTTTTGCACTGTGGGTAACTACACTCGTAAATGGATCCCACATTAATAATTTATAAACCAATACTCTGTCTACACTGTCGGCTGGTGGCTACCAATACGTTCACCTGAAACGGATGCCAATCGAAATTCCTGTACGTACGTACGTATGTTTTTTTTTGTTTTTCTGTTTTTTAATTAAAACTGAACTATGGCTATAATTAGTTTACAGCAAGAGACGTAAGCTTGTAGTTTGCCTTAACATAATTTTGAAGTCGAAATTTAGAAGTTTTTGGAGGTCAGTGAAAAGGGTCATGGGGGGAATATTATCTGTAATATATGTAGTTAAAAGCGCTGCAAATATACAGAAATGAATGAAATAGATGTGCGTTGCACGTCTCTTTCTGATGCCAAGGTCGATTATATTTAACGTGACGGTTCATATACTGACTGCACAACACGAGAAAAATGTATGATATGCATGTGCATATACTAAAAGTCAGTCGAGCCATGCAAGGGGAATATACTTAATATTGACAGTGACAGTAAGTGAGTACATTGCTTAGTTACAAGGTGGTACTGGAAAAATATTATAGCGACAGGGTAATTTTTAAAAGTTTATTTCCGCGGCCTAGAATCCTCTCCTTTTTCTAAGAATCTATCGGCGGCACAAAATCATTCTTTTTTATTGCAGAATTCAATGTACATAATATGCTACGTTCCAAATTAGTGTACATATTGCGTATTTACTATACTTGGTTATATTCACCAGCAAAAAAATCACATAATTCTTAATAAGTTCAAATTACAACATCGCGATTTCATATCCGAAAATTATCATCATCGGAGACAAGAATTTGTCACTTATAACAAGTACTTGTGGATTGCTTAGAAAGAACTTAAATATTGTAGTTTAGCCTAAAATTGCTTGGTTAGTGAAAACCTTCTTTTTATCGACTGAAGTTTGCTGAAAGCCACTTTAAAGTTATAGGTCGAGAGCAGTATAATCCTCACAACCTATCCGTTTAAGGAAAGTTAAAAATGCGAAATCAATAGTTAAAATATTCTGCGGAAATGCCATAGCTTTTTGAGTTAGGTAGTCGATGGAAGTATTATTATATTACCAGCGATAAATGCAATTGAAATTGAAACTCTTTACGTGGATTTCAGAAGGCTTAAAATATTTTTTTTATAACTTTCCTAAGATATACTATACATATAGCCTCTCATATTTACTTTCAGCCTATTAATGTTCACAGTTGCTATTTAATGTTACTTTTTCTCAATATATTAAATAGGACTTGGAGAACGACCTTAGATCATTACAGAAAAAAAGTGACGAAAACTACTTTTTGAGCACCCTGTGGAAGACATGAGCTCTTTTGAAAAGTTGGTGGGTGTAGGTTTATTTCAAAATTGAGGGGGACCCACCGTCAAGAATAAAAAAAAATAAAACAAGATTTCTATAATTATTCTGTGACCAGTTTAGTACTCGTATGAAGAGTAATGTGATACACTGATGTTCAAAAGCGTGACGAGCATGCACTAAATAGTTTTCAATTTAATAAAGACTTTAGCTTTTCACTGGTCTAAATACTACGAAAACTCAACGTCAAATTCGCAAAAATAAATTTTATTTTTCATTAAACACCTGATTATATCGATGGAATTGTGGACTCAGGGAATAGCATTGATATTGCAAACTATGTATTTTAAATAAATTAAAATAGAAAGCTGTAAAAATACCACCGTGTGGGGCTCTTATTATTCCGATTTGAGTTCTGTTTGTTTTGTTAAGTTGGTAAATCTGTTGTTGACATTTCCTCTAAATCTTAGCGTCATAGCTTGACATTTGCAAAAGTCACGTAGCCTAGAGTACATCTATCTCTGTGTGTGCTGGCGATTTTTTTACAATTCTAGAAATGGATTTAAATTTGCAACAACGAACTCGTATTAAATTTTGCTTAAAAAACGGATTTAATGGTGCGCGAACGTTGAAAATGTTGGAAAAGTGTTTCGGCAACGATTCTCTAAAGAAAACGGTCGTTTACCAGTGGCACGAGCGTGAGCGGTTCAAAAGTGGTCGTGAGTCAATCGAAGACGATGAACGCAGTGACAGATCATCGACATCGAAAACCGACGAATACATTGATGAAGTAAAAGAAATGTTGGTCAATAACCGCAAATTAACCATCAGAGAGATAGCTACAACATTGCCTATGGATCCGTTCAAGACATTTTGGTTAATGATTTGGGTTTCCGTCGTGTAGCAGCAAAGTTGATGCCAAAAGACCTCAATTTCATGCAAAAAAGAGACCGTGTTGACGTCGCAAAAGAGATGATTTGCGAGGCTGAATCCGATCCCACATTCATCAAAAGGATCATTACTGGAGACGAGACGTGGGTTTATGACTACGACACGCAATCCAGACATCAGGCAAGTGAATGGCGTTCACCAAGTGAGCCGAGACCAAAATACCACGTCGTTTTCAGTCAAAAAAGAAGGCAATGCTCACGGTTTTCATGGATTAAAACGGTGTAGTGCATCATGAAGGCCAGACAGTAAACAAAAAGTATTATTTGGGCGTTATGAGACGTTTGCGTGAAGCAATTCGTTGAAAGAGACCAGAATTGTGGGCAGAAAACTCGTGGATTTTGCACCATGATAACGCACCGTCGCACAGTGCCATCATTATTCGTAATTTTTTGACGAAAAATGCAACAAATACCATCCAACATTCACCTGATTTGGCTCCCTGTGACTTCTTTCTGTTCAATCGAGTTAAAAAACCACTACATGGTACGCGTTTCAGCAGCCGAGAGGAAGTAATGGAAAAATCGCAGGAAGCACTGATGGATATACCGAAAACCGAAATGTTTCGAGGATTGGATCAAGCGCTGGCATAAGCGTGTTGCAGTCGATGGGGATTACTTTGAAGGGGAATAAACTTGTATTTTTAATGTTCTGAATAAATTCCGAAATTGCAGGAATACTACTCTATCTTATGATGAGGAAATGCAAGACCAAATGTGAGTCTTGGGAGTCAGTTCCAGCATTACTATTTCCGATATTTATAAAAGTTTTTATTTAATAACATTGATGTTAATACCGACATCTTTTAAGTCTGCCTTGAGACAGTGCTCTACTCTATTGCATCAATAGTCTAGAAATGTGGATGTAGTGTTTTATAACTACGATTTTACCTTAAGGAGATTTGGTTAAAAATTCGCCCACTAAAATATAATTTTTTTGTCGTATAAATTGAACTTAAAATCTTTCGCTCCTAACAGCAGCATCCTGATGGTGCTCTCATGGTAATTTAAAGAACGTATGCGACAACCAGGATCGGTCTCGCCCAAAGATTTTTGAAGCAAAATATAAGATAAGGTAGAAGTAATGGGCTGAATTTTTAGTTGAAATGAGTGCCTCAGCAACTAAAAACATGTCACAGTTAAGATACGGTATTATTTAGATCACCATGGGTTGGATCTTTGACAACTGAAGGATGCATGTAGATAAATGCTCTTGAAAATGGCAGCTTAGGTGCTTTTGATGAATCTCCGTACATTCTGTACAGATAAATACAGATAAATTCGATTAATTTTAAGAATTAAGAAAATATTTCAAATTCGATCAGGTCAAATCATAAAAAAATATGTACCCTGATATTTCTAAGTATCAAGCTGGAATTGGGACAAATCAGATATAAATCAATTTACAAAAAAAAACACTTACTTACATTTCCACGCTTTTCCAAAACTACCTAGAGGCTTAACGCTGTTTTAAAAGTTATGGGGATACTCGTAGCTTTGGTGACTGTAAGAAACACGATTATTTTTTGTTTTTGATTCGAATTGGCTGCTGGATTGTAAAAAAAAGAATTCATCAGTTCAAAAAACATGTTAAATGATGACTTCTTCAGTTTTGCAGATCCACGGTCATACATAGATATATCGTCGCTAACTTCAATATACGAGTATTAATGGATTTAAGGTTAACTATCATCAAAAGTTTTGCTGGAGGAAATAGAAAAGTCTAAATAATGAACTTTTCTCTGGAACTGACACAGTTGATTTAGCGGACGTTAGTCTGCGACGAGAAATATTTAACTTTTCGTAAGAATTAAGGACGGTTAAGTGAATGTAGTTTTGGAGAACAAAATTTTCAGAATTCAAGGTATAAAATAAATAAATAATAAGAAGAGCCCACTTTTAGAAAAAAAACTATCTTTACATTTTTTAAGTCATAAAGAGCACAAACCAATGTAAGACTCATCAACCAAGTGACAATTCGATAGAACTATGATGAGACTATGTCCAGTCTCTCCTCAACTTGCCAGCAAATTCTAGCATATAAATAAGGAATAAGGTAAATAAAACCAGGAGTACCGTATTGGTGTTCAACCAGAACAATTATGATAATAGTGTTTTCCTGTTACATCTTAGTGACTGTTACGTATATAAACAAAAAAAACCCTAAATAATTTATATCCTTTCAGCCATAAAAATATTATTCGACTCCACTTAAATATGTACTCAGAAAAGTAAAGTTAATATAAAAATTCCAATCTTGGTAACTATGAAAAAGGATATAATGAATGCGCAAGAGGCTGATTATCTAAATTTAAATGGGGAAATACAATATTATAAGCACAAAAAATGTACAGAACAAACACAAACACAAATACTTGCGGCTAATTAAACATAAACCCCAAAAAAAATCTTTGCTAACACTTACCTTAACCCCTGAGATTAAACTTAACTTTAAGTCAAATTAAAATCAAATCAAGCCTTATCAACAACGCCAACTTTATTAGTAAATTCGCAAGCATGCATTTTATTTAGTTTTTATGATCTGAAGCAATCCAGCTCACCATTACAATTTCGCTCATCTGAGATGTCCTCCTTGCAATCGATATTTCCATTGCAACGCAACGAGATATCAATACAAGTTCCATCATCGCACTGCCATTTATCATACAAGCAAGCTTTAGTTTTTTTCGTTTTTTTTTTTTGTTTTGAAATGAGTTAAGATGAAAAAACTCAATTATAATTTTACACACACAATTTAGTTAGTTACAATCACATACGACATCCTTCCTCATCCGTACGATCATTTGGACAATCAACTTTGCCATCACACCGACCAATTATTGAGATACACGACAGATCTCGACATGTAAATTTACCCTCAGGACAAAAATATTTCAATTGAGGAATAACTTTCAGTCATTCCAAATCAAAAATATTTCATGAAGACATTTAAAAAAAAAAATAATTTATAAGATGTATAGTTTACCATGATGATCGATTATTTTTAAAATGGCAGCAATGGGGGTAGAAAAAAAATTGGTTTGGATAACAATTTGATCGGTGTTCGACAGTTTGTGAAATTTAATTCAACATTGACATATAGGAAAAGGTTTTTCTTTTCGTATTCATACTGGCTATGGATGCCTTATAGAAATTACATGTATTACAGGACGCATGCAAGGAACCTAAACATACGTATAGAAGCACTAATGCCTCAAAAGAGGATATTCATGAAGGTCTGTCTGAGAGAGATCGAAAAAATAAAAGTAAAGGTGGATTTTTGATTGCGCTGTGAATAACAAGAAGCAGGATCATTGTGGAGATAACTCCAGAGGTAAATAATTGTTTAAAATGCGTTGATTAATTCAAAATCCCAAACGTCAAATAAAACAAGGAAAAATCACAGTGTCAGTGTCCTTTTAAGAATACTGCTAATAATATTGCTACTAATTTCTAATGGATAACTAATTGAGATTCAATCAACTCCCGAAGTAGTTTAATGCCGTAACCTATCTTAAATCTAATAGTTACAATGGGCATACTTAATCTCAGAAGATTGCACTCTTTGATAGCTATCCATCTTGCAAAAAATAAGCAAGGCAATAGAACTAAGCAAATTATTCGGGTTTGCAAACCACAGCTTAGGAAGACCTCATGATAAGAAGAGTAAATAAGCATTTTAGTTGACAAAATAGCAATATCTAATTTATTAGGGTCAAGAAAAACGGTTGATCTGGTCACAATGTACCTTAACAGGTTGAATCCACAAATAAGTGGATTTGAATTTGAAAGTTGAGATTAAAACGAATCAGCTTGGTACATGTTAAAGGTATTATTCCGTGTATAGCTCTTCGACTTGGAAATACTAATTCCTAGACACCAGTTGCCCATGAAATTTTATTGAATATAGTTGAAAAGCGCCTTTACCCATATGCCAAGTTTATAAATGTTGTCAATGTTTTTGAAGAATTATCAGCCTTTACGGTCAAACATTCTAAAACAGATGTGCAGAAGTTTTGCATATTTGCAAGTAGATAATTGTATCAACATTTGTGGACATCACAATCCCACCTATCAACTTAGAATCTGCGAAACATTAAATGTGTTAAAGTAACACTTTTATCAAAATTCGACAGATCAAATTAAGATATACAGATTTGGCGTATATGCAGATTTCGGCACATTTGTTTTAGGCATAATTTAGTTTGGACGAGGGAACATATGAATTGGATTAGGAAAGGTAAAAAAAAAAATTGAAGTTTAAGACCAATAAATACTTACTCGCGTCGCAATCGTCTTCGTCGTCGCCATCGGCACAGTCAAAGTTGCCGTCGCATAATAGAGCTTCACTTATGCACTGATGCCTGCCTCGACATTGATATTCTAAGCTACTGCATTCGGTAGCTATTTTGAGGTTGAATGTTTTTTTTTTGTTTTTTGTTTTTTTTTGCCAAAAGTTATGCACAGTTAACAGTTAGTTACACAGTCCCATGTGATTAAATATATATATATGTTGTTTATTAAAATTTTTTCAAATATTTTGTTTTGGTTTTTTGATTAGATTTTCGTGATGATGTGAAGTTAGTTCCGATATTTGCGGTTAGTTTTAAATAAAAGAATACAAATATGTTATTAAGAAAAAAAAACAAATACGTATCTTTGATTAGAAGTACAGTGAAAAATAATGTGTTTTGTAAAAAGAAATTAAAGCATTTATTTTATATTTAATATATGTTTTGATTTTTACTAATTGCAGAAAGTTTAGGATAGTTTTATAGATAGATAGAGAGATAGATAGAGAGAGAATTTGATAGAGTTGTGTATAAAGTTGGAGATTTTGGAAGGATACTTACGACATGATGAATCCTCGTCATCGCCATCGGGACAGTCTCGGTTGCTATCGCAGCGTTGGCTTCCAGGTATACAATGACCACTTCGACATTGGAATTCGTTATGAAGACATTCTGCAAAAAAGAAAGAAAAAAAGAAAACATTGTTTATTGTTTATTTTCACCTAATCAGTATTATGAGACGACCGACCGGCTGACATGAATTTTCCGCACTCAGGAAAGCATAGATACTCGTATTTCCTATTCACATAAAAAGAAAAATTCACAACACGCATTTGGTTGCGCATTCATTCATCGAAAACATTCCTTATCGTATGCACGCATAAATCTAAATTCAGGATCGTGACATGCCTAAGAAGCAATACATATCTTCATCGTACGCCTATCGCATACGAGTATGAATTGCAAGTGTCTAAGTTTTATTTTGTTGAATTCTACAATTGCATTGCAACATGTTAACCGGACAATGCTATCTCCATCTTCACCTACGAGTACACCACCACTTTCATGGGTTTAATAAAAAAGTTTATACCATCGTACATACAAGTGTGTTTTGTACGAAGGGTTGCCAACGATAATGGAATTTTATTTAGAATCGTGTCTTCAAAAAACTGGCGTATCAAATTTGTGCTAAGTGCTTGAGTCCTGCTCCATGGAAGGAATTTGAAACCAAATTCTTCTATACTTTATCCTTTTCGGTAGCCTGCAGCAGTTCTCAATTTCACCCTAATTTTTCTCTATCCATGTATAATGCTGATCTCTTTAATGCTAATTTCTTCCTAGTATCTTGTCGTGTTGTTTTTTGTTCTTTTCCATGATTTAATTAGCTGTTAAGGATATACGAGTATAGGGGAAAGGATAATTTTCCCTGTAATTGCATGTAATCACGTTCACTTTGTGTGTGGGTCTACGTTTGCAATTAAAGTCAAAGTTTGTCTTGGCAAATTGCAAGAACCTATGCACCTTGCAAAGGCTTTGCTTCTTAGTCCTTGCAATGACACCAAGATTAGACTTTACATAATACTTATGATGTTTGCCCTAGCTGGAGATCATAATTAGCTTTGGACACAAATTGCCACTGTACACCCAAACTTAATTGCCACTAAAATGTATTATAAGATCCGTAATACGTAATCCCTTGCCAATTTTTTAACACCTATACTATTCGAACGAATCCAAATTCAACAGGTGATTCTTATGCCAAAAATCTTGCCATGATACTTGAAAGTAATCTTATTGACTTAGGGCTAACAATAGCCAGAAGCATTGAATTGAAATCAGTAGTTGGGGCGTCCCACATCGATTTGTGTCTCACAAGGCAATTCCATTCTTTCTTCGAACACCACCCACCTTTCAACAGGATAACAACATTTGTTTTCGAAAAGGATTACTTCCCTTTCTCGTCGGCTTTTGGCGTTTTTGTGTGCAGATTACTTCCAGAATTTGTTTTGATATTCAATATCTGGGATATTTCAATGTTATCCCTGGCGATAATTCATTTCAGATGCACACATATATTTTCATTCGAAATTCTTTGTTTACCCCCTCGAGCCTCATCGACCACCGGAGGAGATGTTGTACTGGTGGGGAATTTTCACAAAAAAAAACAAGCAGAAGACGTCTTACATACCCCTATTTACACGGGGTAGGTGGAAAAATTCGCAGGATAAAGGAAGGATTTGCAGCTTGTTTGCCTGCAAGGGTTAACCTGTGTTTGTTGAATCGATGAGATGATTAGTTAATCAGACCTTTCTGGGGATTTCCGTCAATTACAGCAGATTTTTCAATTTTTCGCATTTCTTTAAGGTTTCTTTGATGAAATTCGGCTTTGATACGGTAAACGCAATCTTATTCAAAATTGAATGAGCAAAATTTAAAAGTGAATCAAAATATGATTCTTCTGATACTACTACTTTTATGTACAGCCTAGTTCCTCAAGGTTTAGATAAATTGAATGTCGACCTTTAATATATTTTCAAAAGTTGGATAAAAGTCAATTCGAGCTGTTTGTAATTTAACACTCTGTTGAGTTAGAAGGGTTAAATTTAATGAAATCCAACGCCCAAAAGTTTGCGGAGACTAACATTAAAATCATGACGCGTCCTATTGCCTTCCGGACTAATTACGAAGGGACTGCTTTGGAAAGTTGTTCGGAACTGTCATTAGCACACAAAGGAATATATATTTTTTTAAATTTTTAGTATGTAGTGTGTTTTTTTTCACAAATGATTTCAAAGTAAAGCCGATATCAGACTTACATATATACTCACTATCATTTATGCATTAGATATCCTCTCTGAATATTTGCTTTTCATGATATGATAGAAAAGATCTATGATTTTCTAAAATTATGGCTATATACATATTGTATGTATGTATGTATATGAAAAATGCTTATCCTAACTCACACGCGTGAGCACGAATAAATTTATTGTATATGATCTTCCTTGGATATAGCTGCTTAAGCCCATCCCAACAAGTAAAAAAATGGCGATGTTTATTCCACCAAAATTACCAAAGTTGTAATTTTGCAACTACCCCAATAATAATAACGAAACTTAGGTGACAATATTCGTCCTATGATACAAATCTTAAATACGCCATCAGCGCTGATATAATACATAGGATTCAAAATACGATCGCTCTTGAAGGCAGTACTAGGCACAAAATACGACCTTGATTAAACAGTTCCCGTACTACACTACCGTGTGGCGCTCCCATTGTTTCGATTTGAGTTCTGTTTTTTTTTTGTTAAGTTGGTAAATCTGTTGTTGACATTTCCTCTAAATCTTAGCGTCATAGCTTGACATTTGCAAAAGTTACGTAGCCAAGAGTACATCTATCTCCGTGTGTGTTGGCGATTTTTTACAATTTTAGAAATGGATTTAAATTTGCAACAATGAACTTGTATTAAATTTTGCGTAAAAAACGGATTTAATGGTGCGTGAACTTTGGAAATGTTGGAAAAGTGTTTCGGCAACGATTCTTTAAAGAAAACGGTCGTTTACCAGTGGCACGAGCGCGAGCGGTTCAAAAGTGGTCGTGAGCCAATCGAAGATGATGAACGCAGTGGCAGACCATCGACATCGAAAACCGACGAAAACATTGATGAAGTAAAAGAAATGTTGGTCAATAACCGCAAATTAACCATCAGAGAGATAGCGGAGGACTTGAACATTGCCTAAGCATCCGTTCAAGACATTTTGGTTAATGATTTGGGTTTCCGTCGTGTAACAGCAAAGTTGGTGCCAAAAGACCTCAATTTCATTCAAAAAAGAGACCGTGTTGACGTCGCAAAAGAGATGATTTGCGAGGCTGAATCCGATCCCACATTCATCAAAAGGATCATTACTGGAGACGCGTCGTGGGTTTATGAGTACGACACGCAATCCAGACATCAGGCAAGTGAACGGCGTTCACCAAATGAGCCGAGACCAAAAAAAACACGTCGTTTTCAGTCAAAAAAGAAGGCAATGCTCACGGTTTTCATGGATTACAACGGTGTAGTGCATTATGAATTTTTGCCAGAAGGCCAGACAGTAAACAAAGGGTATTATTTGTGCGTTATGAGACGTTTGCGTGAAGCAATTCGCCGAAAAAGACCAGAATTGTGGCCAGAAAACTCGTGGATTTTGCATCATGATAACGTACCGTCGTCGCACAGTGCCATCATTATTCGTAATTTTTTGACGAAAAATGTAACAAATACCATCCAACAGTTACCGAATTTACCTGATTTGGCTTCCTGTGACTTCTTTCTGTTCAATCGAGTTAAAAAACTACTACGGGGAACGCGTTTCAGCAGCCGATAGTAAGTAATGGAAAAATCGCAGGAAGCACTGATGTGTTTCAAGGATTGGATCAAGCGCTGGCATTAGTATGTTGCAGTCGATGGGGATTACTTTGAAGGGGACAATATAGATTTAGATGAATAAACTTGTATTTGAAATTTTCTGGATAAATTCCTGGAACTTTTTGTTAGGGTTTTTAATTAGGTAGAACCATTTTTCTCTAATAAAGGGTGTTTAAAAGCTGTAGAGTGACGGCAATTGAGTTTGAATCAAGAATCTTTATTCATTATGAAGAAGAATTTGGATGCGACTTCAGGCATGAGCGTTCTTCGGCTGTCTCAGATGAAGCGCTTCTTGTCGTAACAATTTTGAACCACTCTTTCGAGCATTTGGGGTTCTATATTACCAATAAGTAATGCTCTAACTAGCTTCAAAAGCCTGATTATTTTGCGTTATATCAGCATGTCGTGTAATCATGTTCTCAATGAGCTAGACTGTTGCGATCGACGCCGAGTTAAAATTTCTTCTGTACACACAAGACAACGAATACAGAGTTCAATTGGCCGATTACTAGTTATCTCTTTTAAAAAACATATGATTTAAAAAAACCCATTTAGATGTATTATAATTTCTTGACAAAGTTAGCTTAAATTAGAAAAAAAAAATCTCTAAGCAGTCCTGATTAGTGAAATTGCCGTTGTTAAGGATATAGGGATATGTTTGTGGGTGGATCATTATCGTTGTTTTTAAATAAAACTGACAATTGGATCAGATCAAGCTTAGAATCGAAAATTACAACAATATCTTTTATTTGATCAGTTCTTTGCTGAAAAATTTCATTAAAGTAAGAGGTGCTGCATTAATGATTTTGATATTTTTTTGTATAGAAAGTCTCTCACTAATACATAGTTCAATACGGAACAAATTAGTAGCTTGTTGTTCTGGATTATTTAGAATCCTCAAAAGTCCTGTCAGAAGTATCGGAACCTGCGGAGCCCAAACAACAAAGTTCAACAAAGTACTGTAATTATTGCCAATGGTTCTTGAATGGCTGGATGATGATCCGATAGACACTTTCAACTACCTTCAAAGTATACAAAGGACTAAAAGCACAAAAAAAGAAATTTGTCTCAATAGTTTTCGCATATTAATTTTTGAACCTCATTTGAAATTGGGCGACAAATCTTTTCAGTATAAAAAATAATTTTAACAAATTTCATATTTATTAAAGGTGATCAAACGTGTGCAGCAACTTTTACAACAATTGCTGATATCTTATCAGCACCAAGTTAATGACTAGCATAAGTCTTGCAGCTGTTAATTCTTAATCAGAAAAGTCCAAATTAAGTTTATGCGTAGCCCTTGAAGGATTCGCTTGCGATTATTGAATCAGAAATTATTAGAAAAAACTTAACAAATGTTTATATTATATATTTAATATTTATTTCTAGACACTTAAATATGTTATGTAGTGTAGTTATTTACATTTGTATATATTCGATTATTGATATAAAAAGCAGCAAAGATACCTCCACCTTGACTATCGCATGTCTCTATACTTTAGGTCATGCGAAGCCTTGACCGGATCGACAAATTATTTACTTCTTTCAGCCTATTAAGTGATTTTTAGCGCCAGATATAACTTTATTTAACAGTTAGTTACTAGCTTGTTGTAAGCTTCCTCCTCCTCCTTGTCGCAAAATATTAAAACCATGTCCGATTGGAATCTTCAATTTCAATACAACTTCGTCCTCAACGGAAAAAAAAAAAAAAAAACTTGTTACCATTTCCATAATAGTGAAGATTGCGTGTGTTCTTTTAATTCCTTCAATGGATCCACCACATAAATTAATTCGTTTGCTCATCAAATCGCAGATGTATGTATGAACATACATCGGCGACAAGGAAATTTACCAGCGAAATTTCAAAATTCCAAACAATCGTCCCCCGGAAAACGCTCATACGCCCAATCGCATGCAGACAATAATCGGAAAACTTTCGCCAGTGTGAGCATACCACCCTGCACCTTTAACATTTGCCCGGTTTATGTCGTCATTTTAAGGACCCGAAGCGAATATGCGCTGCTCCGACTGCTTGCATTGATTGCGTGACATAAAAAAAAAGGTTTTGTCAACACTGTAAGAGGGGTGCCATCATTCGGGGGGAGGGGGAGTTTTAAATATGTGTACATACATATTTACAAAAAAAAATATATGTAAATTTGTTTATAAGAGCACCAATCACCCACAAACTGTCGTCATCGTACTATTGCGGTATCATCATCATTTGAAGAATTTGGTTTGAAAACTTCTGCAGTACTGCAGAATAATGTAAAACTTTGTTTTTCCTCAACTGAATTCTCTTGAAGACGGCTTCCTATTTTAATGTATGGGCATTCTATTTGCTTTCTGGATAGACAAACGACAAATGTAAATGTTTATAAGTTCTCCATCCCCATTGCTCTTAGATTCAGATACGCTTACCTTGAAAACAGGTTTACTTGTGTCGTGGCTATTGCAAATTTGTGTAAAAGGGGAACTTTTAAAATTTCAAAAAAAACGAAGAGGATAAGTTGCAGTCGAAGCAATCGCAAATAAATTCATGACAACTGACAGATGGAAAATGTTGTCAGTATACGTTAATTTTGTTACTTTATTTAAGGAAGGGGAAACTTAGTAATGATTTAATTAACGACTTCTTGAAATATGTCAATTAGGGCCTAATCGAATGACTTTGATTTGATTGATTCTTAGATATGGCAGACAAATTTCAAGGCATTTGCAACAAACTATGTGGTACGCGGCGCAAAACGTAAATCTTTTTATTTTCAAAGCGAAAACAAAGAAAACTTTGTCTGAAAATCTCTTTGCTCCACTACTTTATTCTCGAATATCTGAATGATATCCTCTCCGTTCTAAATGAATTCCTGCCTCTGGAAAATGTCCGGAATACTGAATAAATTCTGGGATGACAGGACTTAGTTCAATTCCATTGGGAATGAATGGAGGTCAGTGCATGTTGGGTACCTTAAGCAGATAAAAGCTTGCATGTTCATTTATTCTTTCATCCATCTCCATTAGAGCCTTCTCTATACATATCAACATGCATATTGCAAGAATAGATGAAACTGCTATGTTTTCTAATTGGAAAACAATCTCTATGGGTGTACTATGATGGCTTTCTGTGATATTGAGGACTCAACAATGCCAAAGAAGGGGCGACAGCAGCGTGTCACTAAATAAGTTTTTTCAAAAAAAGAATCATCAACCCAAAACTAATAGCATTTGCAGCTCGAAAACATGCCAATCGGCGGTGGAAGTACACAAGAAAGCTCTAAAGTGTAAAGTGACATCGCAGTAGGTCCTCATATTACTGGAAACTCTTAAAGAGCTAATGCAAGAGCACTGTTTCCACTTAATCTATCCAAAATTCAGTAAGTTTATAGAGATTTTCAGCAACGCTCGAGAACTAAGCTTGGGTGGCGTTATTCACATGGCCTTTGCCAGAGGAAAAAAAAGGTGAGGACCTCAGTTTCAAATTACTTGTTCGAGTTACATTTCGGTCATTTGGCTTATACTTATGTATGGTGTAGCAATTTAGCGGCCAACCCTAGATAAACAAATCAACTGTGTAACATTAAATATCATTCATATCTTAAAGTGTAAAGATCAGAAAAGGTCTAAGACCTATCATCTGCTGCACTATTCATTTCTATAGTACGCAGATGACAGTCCGCACTATTGTGCAGTTGTCTGAAAGCTACCTTGCAATAGACCAGTCCTTCATCATTAACCCTAAAAATAAAATCGGCTAAAAGGTTTCTGCATATGTGTATTTCCCGACATTTCAGTGTTACTGTTTGCGAAGGACACATATATTGATGGCTAATATATGAAGCAAGAGGTAAGAGGTGGTGCATTGTTCGAACAAATCTTTCTGAGTTGTTTTGCATCCCAAACTATTGTAGCGTATTTCAGACAGAAATGATGCCAATTGAAGAGGTTCTTTCTTTACTATAGTGGAATCTGATATCTACTATTGCTAATACATCTGTACCAACATCCATACAGGTATTAAGACCCTAATCTGGGTCTTGCCCACGCTGGAGTTCGTTAAATGGAATAACCAAATAGTTTTATCTTACAGGTTTTCTGGGTGCCAACTTGCTAAATGTGGCACATGATTACACATTCTTTCAGTCTCTAAGAGCATATAGATGTCATTTGCATCATTTGAACTAGATACTAAAGCGAGGTCCATTGCAAGTTGTCGAATGGCAAAACCTGTAACTTATGCACACAGATTTGGTCTAAACTAGAGAGTCTCTTGTTAAGGCATAATTGACAGACATGGCAATAGATGTGGGTTTATTTTTACCACCTAATAGCCGGAGCAGAAGAGATGAAGAAGAGGAGGAAGTAAATATTCATCTGTCATGTAGCTGTTCTGCTTTCTCCATCAGGAGAAAAGCTCATCTTGGTAATTTCTACTGTGAAAATTTTTGGTTTTGCTTAAAACGCCAAATGGTTCAAACTACATATAGAAAGTAAAATACTCGTAGATCTATATGACTTTTTCTCCAAGTATGAAGAAACTGATATTACAGAAGGCTTATCTGGCCTAAATGAGCTCGCTCAATGCAGACTGCCGCTGAAATTTAACCTGACTAAGTAATGAATTGTATAAGTAAAAAAAAATATCCTTAAATCCGATGATCACCTTACAACAATATAAATGTCACTACAAGTACCACCTTGATTAAAAAGTTCCCGCACCACACCATCGTATGGCGCTCTCATTGTTCCGATTTGTGTTCTGTTTTTTTGTTAAGTTGGTAAATCTGTTGTTGACATTTTCTCTAAATCTTAGCGTCATAGCTTGACATTTGCAAAAGTTACGTAGCCAAGAGTACATCTATCTCCGTGTGTTTTGACGATTTTTTACAATTTTAGAAATGGATTTAATTTTGCGCGAACGTTGGAAATGTTGGAAAAGTGTTTCGGCAACGATTCTCGAAAGAAAACGGTCGTTTACCAGTGGCAAGAGCGGTTCAAAATTGGTCGTGAGTCAATGGAAGATGATGAACGCAGCGGCAGACCATCGACATCGAAAACCGACGAAAACATTAATGAAGTACGAGTAAAAGAAATGTTGGTCAATAACCGCAAATTAACCATCAGAGAGATAGCGGAGGACTTGAACATTGCCTATGCATCCGTCCAAGACATTTTGGTTAATATTTGGGTTTCCCAAAAGGAGACCGTGTTGACGTTGCAAATGAGATGATTTGCGAGGCTGAATCCGATCCCACATTCATCAAAAGGATCATTACTGGAGACGAGCCGTGGGTTTATGAGTAGACATCAGTCAAAAAAGAAGGTAATGCTCACGGTTTTCATGGATTACAACGGTGTAGTGCAGCATGATTTTTTGCCAGAAGGCCAGACAGTAAACAAAGAGTATTACGAGTATTTGGGCATTATGAGACGTTTGCGTGAAGCAATTAGTTGAAAGAGACCAGAATTGTGGGCAGAAAACTCGTGGATAACGCACCGTCGCACAGTGCCATCTTTATTCGTAATTTTTTGACGAACAATGCAACAAATACCATCCAATAGTCATCGAATTCACCTGATTTGGCTCCCTGTAATTTCTTTCTGTTTAATCGAGTTAAAAAACCACAACGGGGAACGCGTTTCAGAACGCGAGAAGAAGTAATGGAAAAATCGCGGGAAGCACTGATGACATACGGAAAACCGAATATAAAAAATGTTTCGAGGATTGGATCAAGCGCTGGCATAAGTGTGTTGCAGTCGATGGGGATTACTTTGAAGGGGACAATATAGATTTAGATGAATAAATTTTCTCAATAAATAAACTATTCACGAATTTTAAGTTTCTTCTTAAGCTCAAAGAACTGTGTCACTGAAACAAAAATGCATGTGCGAGTAGTGTAGATACCAAAAACCATTTAATTTAATTCATAAATGTTTAAATATTTATTTGCATCAAAGATGTCCTTTCTATAAACAATTCGTTTGGATAAGCTGATTAAAGTTGTCCTAGACAAGAAAGAAAAGTAAAATAAATGAATATTGGCCAGATATCACAAAATGATGCAATCGCCGTCAAAATTGTTAAAACCGCTAACTTCATATAGGCCTGATATTATTATGACGGAAGATCACCCTACATATACAATGGTTGTAACATTAATTATCTCCTAAAAAAAGAGCAACTTGCAACATTATCAAGACATTTTTGATCTCAACAAAAACTCCTCAAAAACGACAGTAAACCAAAATTTGTATGCATCGGAAGGAGGTTTAATTTAATAATCCTTTGCTGAGAATCACAGGAACTAAAAAAGGCATACCTTAAATGTCAAATAAAACATATGGATGCAAAATTGATACGCCAGTATACCTTAAAACATCAAGACAAATGCGGTGCAATTCCAGCGTCCTTAAGGCTTAACTCCATTATATTTCAAAATAATTTTGGAATCTACCCTAAAAGACTTCATCATATTTTATTTATATTTGACAATATTTATCCAAAAAAACAAAGTCAAGTTCGGGATGGTAGCAGGGTAGAAGAATATCAAATAGCCAATAGTCTGTCTAGATGTAATAAAGAGTTAAGCAAAAATGTGATGATATATCCACCGACTGAGAGATGTCTTCATACGCTCTTTCAACCCTAAAACTAATTTGTGGTATAAAAAATCTTTTAGATCACAATGTTGCTCGCAATTGAGATGTCAGGTCTTTATTACACAAAATTATTAAAAAGATGTGCATTGTATTACGTACTCGTATGTATGAATTATGTCAGCGACTTGTTTTAAGTCGCAAATTTTAGACGCTGACGTTAAGAAAGTTCCAACTTGTAGTGCAGTACAACGCTTCGCTCGTATACCGATTTTTATTAACAATGCTCTTCGGCATCAATATTGCTTGGTACATATTCCTATATTGCTATGAACTGGTGCGAGTTTGAACAATCTTATTCATTCAGTTTTTTGAAACCATGATCAAGTTATTTAATACAAGTCTTTGAGACACTCCATTTTGATAAAAAAAAATTAATTGAATTAATCTGCAAATAATATTTGCAATTCTCTGCAAATAAAATGACTATGGCAACTAAAGAGTCCTGCTAGATTTCAAGTCATATAACTATTTCGGCAAAAGTAAGCGTTTAGATACGAGTAGCTTAAACTGCTGACAGAAGTAGTCCCTGTGTTCTATTTATTTAAAATAATTTTGAAAGAATATTAGTAACAATAAGTGGCACTAAGTGGCACAGCCTAGTTGCTCCTAAATTAATTGTGAACAGAGTGTACAGCACTGTATTTGCATGTTTCGTCAAAAAATGAATTTTAAATATAATCGGTCAGAGTTTGGGATTGACAAAACAGAAGCCAAGTTAACAGTAAAAGTTCTAGAATTTTTCTATTGTCAATAAAATGGAAAAAAACTGTTGCTGATTTAAAATATTTTCTGAAAACAATACTTGCTCTGTTAGCATGAGGAAAACAGAAAACAGTGAGACTGATTTAACCAGGAGGAGATGCTTTTATCCCAAAAGCATTTTAATAAACTTAGCTGCTCTTAATATCTACCCGAAGTGAGCTAGGGCTGTGCTCCTGCTACAGTGATGCAGAATTTGTGGATTTTGTTTAAGCACTCGTCGCACCAGTCGGAAGAGCTGCAGTAAATGACTGACGTGAGACACTGACTGCTTTGAAATATGCGCAATTAAGGGTTGTGTTCCCTTGACAAGGGTAAATATTCCTCCATTGGAAATGTTGTTTTGTTAAACAAATTGCAGTGAAATTAGGGTGAAAACCTGATTATTGATGTTAACCACAGAGAAAAGGGATGTTTTTTGATAGGAAAGAATCCAGGAGTGGCGAGCAATTTAGAATGTTGAATTTTCAATTATTTTCAGTAACAGGCGAACATAATAAAGAACTTGGCTGCAAGTGTGTTTTTGTAGGTAAAAAAAAATTATAGAGATTTAGGCAATGATGACCTTCAGGTTTTAGACTTATGGAATACGTTGGTTGAAGAAAATGCAGAGGAAACTTTGCGACTACGAGTATATTTGAGAACCAGCAATTAGACTTTTATTAGAAAAATGATTAAGAATACTTAATGCATTGTGGAATTACATTTGCTGAGTTTTATTATCCATGTGTTTATAATACTCGATGTCAATGACTATTTGGTATCTACGAGTATCTTTATTATTAAGTGGTACGAATATTCGGATTTGCATTTTAAGACATGGATTCACTTTAAGGAACTACCAGAAACGAATGAATGGGTTGACGGTCCAAGAGAGTTTTACTTTGCCCTTAGATCAGTGTAGACCCATTATGATACTCAAGAAGTTTCGATTCGCTTGTTTAAAATTACAGAATGGGAGATCATCCGCTTTTTGCAGCTCAGCTCTGTATTATGTATTCTACGCGCCAAGCTACGATTTCATTTCTACAGCAGAAATATGTAGATCTAAATACCGTTTAGGTGTCAACGAAAAGGGTCACATCAGCATGTTATAGCGCCATCACTTTAACTTGTTTAGCAGCTGCTTTTACTGCCGGGAGTCCGGCTTGGAAAATGCTGTTGCATTCAGGAAGTCTGACGAATCTGAAAAGCTCAAGAAACTCGGAGTAGATTCCTACACTAACGGCATCCGTGAAGATATGTGTTCCAGAAAAACATGACTTAAATTACTCTTTTACTTTATTCATATTTTTTGCATTTAATAGACGATCGTGGATTGTTTTCATTTCCACAGTACGAGTATATATCCATATTTCGGCAGTATAACATCATTATAAAATGAGTGCGGCTTTAAAAAGCGTTCCTAAAGTTTTTTCGTAGGAACTTACCCAAAAGGACCCCAAATGAGTATTAAGTTGGCAACAAAATATTTAAAAACATCAGAGGCATTTATGAGAAAGTGGATAAAGAGGTATAAGAAAGCAAGTACATCCAGTAAGGACAATAAAGTAATTTGTGAATTGTTTCGGAAAAACCTCACAGTCTGAGGAACGCAAAAGAAAAATTGTACAGAAAAGGAATGAAAGTTTCCGTCAGCACACTACGACGTTTGGCAGAATCAGGCATCAAAAACATGAGTATCAAACCAAAACTACTACCAAAAAACATATTGAAAATACGCTAAATTTGACAATGCAGAATTCAGACTTGGATGGGAGTAATATCATATTTATTGATCTAATTTCAATGCAATGCACAGTAAAACAACCAGCAAAAGTTCATGTTTATGGATACACTTCTCGGGCAAATGATTCGAAAACCTAATGGTATTTACACAACAATGGTATAGATTGGTCGACCCGAAATTCTGGTGCGAGTCCTATCGAAAATATATGGCTTTAAATGAAGCAAAGGCTTAAGTCGATAAAAATAGTCACGATAAAACAACTGAGATCAAATTTGGGAAGTTGCACTGGAAGATGCCAAGCAATAAATTGTAAATAATAATGATGACTGGACTCCCTACTAATATAATTGCGCAATTCGTTTTGACAAATATGTCGTGCAAATTCTCTCTGATATACGGGTGGTTAGCACTGTTCATGTCCTGAATTTTAATCGGAGTCTTAAGGTTGGTTATTGTATATTCCTTGCCACAAACCCAAGTTACTATATGCCCGTAACGGTGTCACTGCCTAATAAATTGTCACTAAATAATAAATTGGCGAATATTCTACTGCATGCACACGAGTAAGTAGAAAGCTATCATTGTCTTCTTCGTTCATCCTTAGTGTTGAGATTTCGGTTTTCTTAGATACCTGTTGCTGATTTAAATGATTTAAATTCTCACGTTAGTTTTCAAATACAACTCCCAACACTGAGTCAATCAGATTTAACATGCAAATCATCCAGTTGATAATAGTGTTATCCACAATAAGATCAGTATAAATTGTTTTCAATGCATTCCCTTGGACTATCTGTAGGTCGCTTCAATGTCCAGAAATGTATCACGGTTTTCTTGCATTTATTTCAGTGTTGTTTTTTTTTGAACGGTGCTATTTCAACACTTCTGATTTTGATGTAGGAGTGCATAGCCGGAGATATAACTTCTTTTGATTCTAGTGCAGATGTCATTTAAGTCTTCAGTTGTTTTTTTTAAATAGAAAGACCTAAGGTTGCATGGTTGAGTTTACCAGCGGCATAAAGACCACTTTAAGATATAGCCATAATTTTGGTAAACATCTTTTCCATGAAGATGAGGAATGTCCATTTGTAATTCTGGGTATGAATTGGTATGAGTTGCTCTCATCCTAATCTCTACTTCTATGTTATGTTGAAAAGGCCTAGTAAATTTTGTTGTGGTTCTTGCATGGGTTTGCGAGATTTTTGATAGGTATTTGTAGTATTAGAAAAATTTTGATTTTGTAATAAGAGAATCATGATCTGGGTACATCAAGGCTAGATAACTTTTCCATATCAATTTCGGCCAAAATAATTTATTTGTCTAAACTACATTGATAAGAGTATGTTGATGGAGAGAGCTTATTCTACACTCATATTTTCCATCTATCGCCGTCTACTGATTTTCGTTAACTGTGTTGCTTGCGCTCACTACTGAGATTTAAATGTTTTTGGAAATTATTCTCGTCAAAGGCAGACAGAGAGAATGGTTTGATTTAATACATCTGAATGTATTAATACCCATAGAAAAGATACACTCACAAATATTGTAGCTACAATCAAAAATATATTCTAATAGATGCATTTTCTAAAGCCAGTTATCAACCGATACACTACGTAAGATAAAATTTTAAACAAGCCACCATCGTTAATCTACTCATACTCGCCCTCGTACACCACACCCCTTTCACTACTTTTGCTTTTTTGTTTCGCATTTTTATACAAGGGTTGTCCTTGGAAAGTGCTTTGATCCTGATACCACCCCTTCAACAAATGGCTTTTTACCAGGTGCTCAGATATACCAAAGCGTTCGGTTTGGTTCGAATTCCGTTGTTAGTCACTCTTCCGGCTGCCATCAGATGACATACATCTGGTTGAGGGTGTAAATATTCTCTTTTTTTTTTCATCCAAGGGATCTTAGTAGAAAATTGTTGTCAGTTATGAAATACTCAAATCCTTATACCGAAAGAGCAGAAAGTATCTCAAATTGACACCATATGCGCGCTGTTCCTTTAGCTGCCATATGAATTGTGGTGTCATTTAAAAAACTGTTGCCAGTGTTGGGAGTATCTGGGCATTTGGGAGGGGGAGTAGTCTTGTTTAGTTGGAAAAAAATACTAAGAAAAAGGAGACGACTGTTGCAGGTTGCCCCTTTAGTTGGCTTTTGTGCGCGCCCTCACTTAACCAAAAGCGATAGCTATTTGGTTGTCGTCATTGTTCGGTTTCTTTTTCCAGATTTTTACTTCTCCACCCCTTGTTCTAGTACGTACGAGTATAATGCAGTTATCGGCTTTAGCAAAATGGGGGGAAAAAATAGAACCATAAAAATGTCGGAATAGGGATGACGCTGATGGTAACGTTGCTATGTTAGCGATCATTTTATGTGTGAATAGCAGGAAATTGTACATGACAAGTTAAGGGTGAACGGATTATGATGGCAAAGTGGAAATTTAATTCTGCGTGTAAAGTGGTTGAGAGAATCAGGTATAAACACGATTTTTTTCAATCTACTATTTTTGTTGAATTGCACTTGTTTGAAGCGTTTGTCTGAGTGTTTTCGCAAAAAAGTGTTTTCTCCATGTTAATACTAAAAAATTTATTAATAATTTTGTAATTTCAATAATATATGACAAAAGTAGTGCCGAAAGTATGATTAGGAATTTTCAGCATTTACAGTACATGGGGAAATAGTTCTGTTAAAATGGGAGCAGATATTTTTAATACTTAACAGGCAATAGAGTAAGCTCCGACGATATCGCCTTCCTATGGTTGAACGTATAGGAATGGGAAAAAACCATCTTCATTTGATATCATTTCTAGAGCTTGGAACTTTCTTGTAGTGGCCAAATTGACATAGGACAGGGCTCCACATCATAATGCGATCACGTGCTTTATTATCTTTATTTGCGGCCTATAGTAGATATAGGTATTCGAATCAGCTCTAGACATGATTAGCGATTGGTGCACTAGAAATGGGGTTTCAGTCAATCTTCTCGAAACTGTGCTTACTCGCAAAGACATCACCATCCAATCCATCCATCCATCCATCCATCCATTTCTCCAAAGAAGTTAAATATTTGGGTGTCATTCTGGATAATAAACTTCTCTGGACTAAACATATTACGTCGAAAGCCTCTAGGAATAGGTGGAGGGAGCCAAACATTTGCATCTGTACCAGGAGTCAAGCTGTGGATAGAGCCTTGCTGAATCCTCTTACTTTTCTAAGTTAGTTGAAGAATGCAAGAATTTACTGGGTCGCAATGGGATTAGCGGAAATGAAATCGCTGATGAACTTGTTCAGATGAGAGTTTTTCAAGATCCGTTAGCTCTGCGTGTGTCCTCGGTAAGGCTTCCATTAACAGTTGAGTCTTATATGAGTATAACTGCTATATTGCAGACAGACCAAACTAATGCTTCCCCGTATTTCGAAGAGGTCAGCGGTCCTTCAATAGGAAATATTGCAGGCTGCTTACTGGCATCGTGACGAGGCTCTATGCTTTTGCTAATCACTTAATTGTGCTGGACATAGGTGATGCGAATATAACATACTTGCACTTTCACTGATGACGAAGACGTGGAGCACTACCTCTGTGAATATCCGGCCATTGCTCGCATCAGGCTGGAGATACACGTCTTTCTTCGAAGTACTGAGAAATTTTATTCAAAGGAACCCACAAGGTGTACAATGGACTAGTTCTTTATCTGAGCACTCTGTTCCGACAAAAAAAAATTCTCGTGTCACTGCATTTGGTCTATAAGTGCGAAATTTGGCAATAGTAAATTTTCAATCCTTATAGGTTTTAAACAATATCAGTTCTACATTCCAGAATAACAAACCATGAAAAAGTGCACTGGAAATTGACAGAATTGGCATGTGAGGCCAGTATTTCTAGCTTTTTATTAGCAAACATTGAACCTAATTGAGAAGTGGAGGAAGTTTTGAGATAGAACACTCTTTTCCGGCAAAAGTGTTTTTCTTTATTTAAAACAAAACTTAGTAAAAATTCTTCAATTGAAAAAAACGTAAATGCTTAAGTTGAATAGCGTTCTGGTTATAATGAATTGTAGAAAACGGACCTATGTCTATGGTGTCCCAAGCTCAAATCTTGTAACTGAACACTTTAAAAATAACTCTCTTTTCTAAGTAATTTCAAAATAAGTAAAATCTTGTTCGTACTTAGAGCGATTGACGTCGAGAACGGTTAGGGAGTCCTGAAAAAGTTTTCAATATCCATCACGCAAATTACATTCGTTTTGTGATTTGAAATATTATCAGCAGAAACATAACATTTAGGAAAAGATTACTTTCTTATTGATTGGAGTCCTAGCAGGATTGGCCAGTCGTACCACACTAAACTCTTTTCAGCTATGTCGGGATGCAAGCGTTCATATGATACATATGATTGTTGAACATCTCTCAAGTGTCAAAGTGTTGAACATCTCTAAAGCTGTCAGCGGAGTCATACGAAGTAGAGGCTGTATTTTAAGTTGCAGGCCGATTTTGTTTGGCTGTGATTTGTCTGTTTTTCTTGATAATCGCTGGAGTGGTCGCTAACATTTATCACACCAAAGCCCTAATGAACCAGTGCTTTCACGTGCCCCAGAAAAAAAAATAGTCGAAGGTGTCAAGTTGCCAATTGAAAGGTGTATTTCGCGAAAACACCTTTTTATTGATTTTAATAACTTGTTGGTTCGAGCATCTGGGTACTCGTATTTAAGACCACATTTCATCCGAATCAATCTCTTCAATATTTTGAAAACCTTTTTGCAAAACCTTTTACGTAGTGGGTGGGCAGACAAATGCAGGCGTACAGTACGAGGCCGCATGGGTTATACCCAGTAGATATACTAGGCTAATAGCTTGCTCAGATAGATGACTGCTAAATTTAAATTGAGGAATCACTCTAAAATTTGGAGAACAGAAATAAATTTTGAAAATAAACTTCCACAACACACAAAGAGAAGTTAAATATGATAATTTGCCAAAGCAAACTGGTTTATCAGTTATCCTTATCGCTCCAGAAAAAAAACATCGCTTACAAATCCTGGCATATATGCACCATGTTATTTACCTTGACCTTACATAATATTTCTTGGATTTCTTAAATTCAGCAATTATATGTAGATTGTGGATAACAATTTTCTGCAATTGCTGCGTGTTATGACATAATCTTGAAATGAGCATGGCAAATTGGCGTGTATTTTGCAGCTATGCAGTGATTTAGAACTTCGTTTGGGGTTATTCGATTTCTTATAATACCAAATATTGGGTGTGAATTGTTTCGCGAATATGACTTTAGATCCGAAATCTACCTTCCACCTATTAATCGTCTTGGAATTATAACATTAAAAATTAACAATTCGAATAAGCTTTCATGATTAAATACTCATATACTCGATGTAGTTTTTCACAAGAACACTTGTAGGTTTATCATTCCTTCGGGAATAATAATTGATTTCCAAATCCAAAATTTTGAAAAGACTTCTTCCGTACGTTTTAAGGACCCAGCTCCATTTAACGTAAATACTACCAACAAATTTCCAATTAATATCCGTTTAATATAAAAACAATCTCTCCGATAGCATCTCATCTACTATATAGAAATTCCTTACGTTTCCATATCAGAAAAGCCTTCTTCTATCTTCTCATATCCCTAATCGATTATGGCTGATGTTTTATCCGGTAATTATCTGTTTTTGGTATAATTATTCACACGAAATTGCCGTAGAATTTGATTGCATGGCTATCGATTCTGCTGTGTATATTTAAGGGGAGTAGAGCTGTTGTAGAATTCTAAAAATTGACTTTTCCATTTCAGTGCAAGTAGGTGTACCCACTCGTATACTCGTAATAGGGGAAGGTTATGAATTTATAACCATTTACACACCGATATGAGGGAGTTACGGAGCTCTTCCAAATAGATGTCACTTTTGCATGATTCAATGTTTGCTAACATTCAGAGCGCTTGCTTAATAGTGTGAATCCGAATGAATTTGCCAAAGTTGATTGCTATTCGTCTCGGCGAATTGCACGATTAAATGTCCTGCTTCTAATTTTAACGCAACGGCAAACAATTCATTCAGATAGAGAGTTGTTTTTTTTTTATGAAAAATTATGAAATTGCAAAAGGTCTATTTGTTCAAGCAGTAGGTAGGATGTAATTTGTCTTCAATAATAGAGTTCGAAACACATTTACGAAAGCGGCCCTCTTGCCGTTGTTCCTAACATGAACTAGGAACTTGATTTCAGAAGTTAGGGATTGAGAAATTGAACTGAGTTTGAAGCTAAATTAATAGTGTATCTTGAATAAGCATGCTGGAAAAACCAGATGTTTCTGTATGGATGTATTACATAAAAGATATAAACGATTTTGCTACGACTAAGGGATATACCATATCCTTGCTGAATATATGTACTCGTAGCATATAAGATCTTATTTAAGAAAATACACAAATGTTTGAAACACATTATTTCCTTACTTATTGGCAACCGAAACGAATCACAGCATTTTCTGGCCTGGAAGATGTTTGTCTGGGATAAAATCCGAAAGCGCTGCATAGTGATATTTCATAAAATTATAAAATGTTCATATGTTTAGTCACAATATGGCTTTGGTTTCATACCAGTGTCTGAAAGGCATGAAAGACATGGGCGCTAAGAAAACAGACACTCCTTATAAACATTTGCTGGCGTTTTCTATCTGTGCTTACTAGTATCTCTATTATGATACTTTTCAGACAACCCTCGTATTTGTGGTATTCATGAGAAAAAATGTAGGAGTGGGTGACGATAAACTATTCTAAGCATAACTGTAAGCACAAAATGCATCTTCTAAACTGTAAAATAATAATAATATAATGCCATCTGCGCATCAGATAAAGTGTTCCGCATTCGCAAACGACCCACGATTGAACGAAATGACTCTCCAAGCTGCCGGCAGACCAACGGAATGCTCCCCGACGTTTTTATGATTTGGGCAACTTTTCTGATGTCCCTCTATAGAAAAGACTGCACGCTACTTACTGGCGTTGTGACGACTCACTATGCTCTTGCTAAGCACTTAATTGTGTTGAGCATAAGCGACACAACATTTTGCGATGCTTGCTGACATGACGACACCGCGAAGCACTATTTCTGCAGGTACTTGGCGCTGATATGGTGGGTACTGGTACTGTTGGCACTTTATCACTGAATCGCTTACTCATCAAAAATCTTTATTTTACACGAAGATATGTAAGTTCAGTTACTAGATAAATAAAGAAAAGACGTTAAGAATAGTGCAGAAGCATCTTTCAACTATTATTCTTCATAATGCCTATGCTTAGTCCTGGTACTTCACTTGAACCAGTTGGTCTTGCAATAAAAATTTCCAGTTGCTGAATCAGACTCTTTTGTCGGGAAAAAAGTTAGCGGTTTACTTTCTAATCAAATGCTGGTAACTCTCATTTCTGCTAAGAGACTATAAAAAATAAATCAATGGCCGGTTGAAGCTAAATGTTCAGTAATTACGTTCTTGGTTTTAGATTTTAGCGACTGGACCTGCGTGCTCTTGCTATTGCTACAGTGAAGTTGCAGCAAAATCGTATGCAATAAGTTTTAAAAGTACCAAATTAATGCATATTCCATAGTGATATTAAGGAGCAGGGAACTTGTTTCTGAAAGATTAAAATTTGACATTGTTGCGTAAAGTCGAGATTTGCCCTTTTACCTTAAGAATGTCTTAACTTCCTTTCAAACCTTGAAAATTCTTGTATAATCGTAGTGACAACTTACGTTGGAATGACTACATATTCGATGTCGTCAAAAATACTGCGAAATGCCGAAGTTTTCTCAAGCGATGTAAGAAATATTTTACCCCCTCTGATCTAGTGACAATACATAAGGCATTCATCCGCCCAAAATTGGAGTAAAATGCCCACATCTAGTCAGGTGCCCCTAAAACATCTCTGCACCTGCTAACTAGGATTCAAAACCGTGCGATCAAACTCATAAGTGATACTAATATCAGGCAATTGACACCCTTTGTTTTATCGTTATTTCCACCACCAGCGCTCCATTGAAATCGCCAGAAGCATTCCGCTCATTCAAACTTTCAACCGTAACACCCGTCTCGCTATGAATGCTAATCAGTATACCCTCAAGCCCACTTTCGGACGTACTCTAAAATATCGTGATTCTTTCCTAAGCCGTACAACTCGTTTATTGAATACCCTGCCGATATCTGTGTTTCCTGGTCGTTATAACTTACAAACATTTAAAAACAATGTACATCGGTACCTGTTGTCCTTTCTTCCTAACTAAATTTCCTTCGCCCGCGTGTGTACAAACACTTTAAGGGTACAAAAACCCCTTGAGCGGGCGCTCATTATAAAAAAAAAATCCCTAGGTCACAAATTAATACGAATTAATATCAAGAAGACACAGAAGGTGGAGAGGGAGGGAGATGGTTATGTAATGAGTCTTTAAGCCAACATACCAAACCCCATGGGTGCTTTGTTTAAATCATCTCGTTGTTTTATACTTTAGTTGTTTTATAGTTTTATCTCCATCCCTGTTTATCCAAATTCGATTTAGGAACAAAACGGGTGAAGACCAGCTCGTCATCTGACGCCCAATTTTTTCAACGAATTTTGCCAAATTTAATTCCATGAATGCTTTACGAAGCTTTTCTGTCATCGTTTTTGAATATTAATTCCCCTCATTTCAGATAAAATTCACGGAAGAAAAATCTCAACTCTTTCCATGAGTTTTTTGTCAAAAATTCAGTGCAAACGAATGCAAGGCACCTTTAACCGATACAATACTACTCGTACGTATCTTACAGAACTAATAAAAAAATAAGGAAACACAATTAAAGAAGCGCTTTAAGAACTGCGCACATTTGACTGTATTTTTGCTTGATTACAATTCGCGGGCAAAGGACATGGTTTTGTTAACTCCTTCGAGTTATGAAAGACTTGGTGGAAAATAGAACTTTTGGTGCCATTCGGTACCACTACTCGGTGAATTGAAATTCATCTAAAAATGTCCTCTCATTAATAAGCCAACTCGTTTTGTTTTTACTTTACCTGCTTTACCCTAAGCTAGCAGCACCAGCACCAGCACCACCAGCAAAACCAGAACCAGAGCTAGCACCCATATGAAGCACCATTCATTTTCATTAACCAGCGTTACAGTGTCTAGGGTTTCTGGTAAACATCCTTTGCTTGGCTAAAAAACAAACACAGAAACTCATGTCCTTTGGTTTGGCTTTTAATCGACGTGAAATCAAATCAAATTACTCCCGCTTACAGTTTGTCTCTCTGTGTGTATGTATTTTGGGGTAGGAGAATTTCTGTTGCATGACGATTTGTTGCAACAGTTGTTGTCTGTCTAGGTCTACCTTTATTCCGCAATAAACACCCCATTTTAGTGAATGCTGGTGAGGTTATGCATAGTATTATAGTTGGAAATTTTTCTATGTTTCCGCGACTGTTTGGGGACATATTCATATTATTCGATTTTAATAGATTCACGGCAAAAGGGTTGAATCACTCTTGCTACAATCTTTAGTTATTAATATGCATTCACCCTACTGTCACCCCAAGCGAACTATCGCGACGAAGACGCACGACGTGGAAGCAGATGAAGAATGCTTGAGAATGCTAATATCCTTGGTAATTTATTATACTATATGCATGCTATACGAAATGATGATTCCAGACGACATGGAAATTGATTTTTTTTATGCTGTTTTGAAAAGCTTAGCTCTCCATTTTTGGAGGAATAGCGAAGACAAGCCAAGATTTGAGCTGTTAAGAGGCCTTATTTCTATGTCAAGTAGAATGATAATAGTTACTCGTATCATGGATTGGGACACATGCTTCGGGAGTCAAATACTTATGCAAATTTTGTGGTGAATGAGTAGGTTTTTGATTATGTGACATTAAATGCCATCATTTGTTAATACTGTGTATGTTTTAGATACTTGTATATATATAGCCAGCTTAACCTACTCATTTAAAAGGAGTTGGAATAATAGACCTTAATATTTAGGTCATAATCAATTAATTTACGGTTTGCCTATGTTTTCGTATACAATGCGAGGCTTGCTGCTAAGATACTGAATAATACTAAAAGGTCTAAGCTATAACTGACCTTTCCATACAAAAGTATCGGCGATCCATACGTATTCGTCTGATACATATATGTATGTATGTAGTTGCGATATAATCATCTGTTTTTTTATTAATTTTACAGAAATCTTACCACTTCCGCTTAAAATAGATTTCATTTTGTAACTTGAGGCTTACCTATATACCATATGGTATAACATACATATATTTTATATTACAATAGTGAAAATGTAGATGGAGCCCAGGTATTTTCAGACCGATTTCGATTTTTAAAGCAATATTGAAGACACGATTGTAAGATCTGATTATACCTATTGAACCCAATTCTAAAATTCGTGATAGATTTAGAGGCTGGCGTTGCCATATTCTTCGAGGAATTAAAATATCAGAGCTCAGTTTGGGTTCGTGACCTTACCAGTGTTCTCCAGTCTGAGCTTTTGGCCGTGACAGAGGCGGATAATATGATTTTAACACCACGCACTGATACTACCATTATTACATTAGCTAGATAGGTTTCAACTAATAAAATGTAGGCAAGGTGGGTGCTGTGACGCTAAGCTTAAGTATAAGTTTCAGCTCAGCCTCTAATCAAAAGGGCATAATACCTATTCAGGCAATTCTTTAGCCGACCTATAAGAGTGGATTTTATAGTCCACTAGTAGAAATGGAGCTAAGAGTGAATATTCTCATTCCACAAGATCATAAGGGATAGAGTTGAGTAAGCCTCTATCTCATCAACCCAAAGCCGTCAATCAACCATTCTAATCATTAAGTAGGCATTCATTCGGAAGTGAAGTTATGTAGCCTTCAGGATGGGAGAAAGCAAAAACATGCAGACTGCATTAGCGGTTTGACAAATGGGAAGACTTTTGGTTAGCTCTTTCGGAGTTAATTTTGTATTGCTTACCTATTGAGGTTATTTTCGGCAGTGCTCTGTGAATATCTAAGATGCCACTGGTGCCCCTTTTTTAGTTTTTAGTATCTACTCACTTAGTGATTGCTCTGCCCTTGCTCTTTCTGAATACTCTGTCCGAAATGGCCGAAATGAAAAAAAAACTATTCAAAACAGGTCTTTTGTATACTGTAGGTACAGATATACTCTGCAATCTCTATTCAACGACTCATGCAAGCAACAGAATTTTGTGTGACCCGAAAATTTTAAGCAATTTTAAGCAATTTTAGGGCTAACGTTATTTAACTCCAAGATGTGACAGCCAATCAGAATTATTTTTAGGAGGTGCGACATAATTTCAATACGGTGTATCATAATCGTACAAATTTCAAAGCAACAATAAAAAAAAAATGCATATTGCCAAAATAACAAATTACAATAAACAGAGGCATTCTATAGGGTCCGCCATCTAACGTTTTTTTTTTTTCAACTAGTGCTTATTTCGTGAATGGTAACACTTAGCTCATGTCTGATTTGACAGATAATTAGTTTTATCCTTCCGCTGAACGAATATGGTTGTGTATACGCTTGAAAAACGCTTCGCTAAGTGGGCCTGAGATCGATTTAGAGAAGATGCCGATTTTGCCAAAAAAATCATCTTTTCAGATGAAGCTCATTTTGATCTTCGCGGGTATGTAAACAAGCAAAATTGTCGCATTTGGGGCACAGAAAACCCGCACGCATACATTGAAAAGC
The DNA here is from genome assembly GCA_963966105.1 of Volucella zonaria. Lineage (NCBI taxonomy): Eukaryota > Metazoa > Arthropoda > Insecta > Diptera > Syrphidae > Volucella > Volucella zonaria. The sequence goes on along the minus strand of OZ014532.1, from coordinate 19,288,038 downwards.
CGATACACCCAAAACGAGTCACTGTTTGGTGCGGATTTTGGTCCAGAGGCATAATTGGGCCATTTTTCTTCGAAAATGAGCAAGGAATGGCCGCTACAGTCAATGGCGATCGTTATCGGGCCATGTTGAACGAATTTTTGTTCACAAAAATTGAAGAGGAGGATATTGGCAACATTTGGTTTCAACAGGAATGCGCTACGTGCCACACAGCCGAAGCTACACTCGATGTTTTGCGCCCTGTTTTTGAAGATCGCATTATCAGCCGCAGAGCTGATGTCGTTTGGCCACCCCGGAGCTGCGATTTGACACCGTTGGGCTATTATTTGTGGGGTGCCGTAAAAGATAAGTGTTACGCCGACAACCCAGAGACAATTGACGCTTTAAAGGACAATATTCGTGAAGCCATTGGTGAAATACAGCTGCACACAATCGATAATGTGCTTAAAAATTGGACCGATCGTGTAGGCTACTGCATGGCCAGCCGAGGCAGCCATTTGAATGAAATTATTTTCCATTATCAACCGGAAGGATTGTACTTTCAAATAAAAAAAGAAATTTGAGATAATATTCAGTAGTTTTTTTTTTATAGCATTTTCAAAAAAAAAAAAGCATTTTTGGCGGACCCTATATTATGCGATTATTAAATATAGTGAGAAAATGTTTGGTAGTTAGTGATAGCCCTCAGCGTGCGTTGAACAAGGTCAAGCACATGTAAATATGCTTACAGACTTCCGCAATCTGGTCTGTCTCATTGGTTCTCCTTGGATGACTTATTGCCTTTGGTTGCGGCAACTTTTCTTACTCAAGAATAAATACACATATAGAAAAGTCTTCACTACAACGATTTGTATATTGTTACTATAAATGTTTCAATCGAAAATCAGATGTACAAAGAGTATGTCGGCAACTTTTCGGAATACAGAAATCGACTGTATACCTTATAGTCACAGCTCGTCTTGGTATGGCTATCTGCTCAGGGAGGTCTTAGTTAAGAGAATCGTAGAAACCTAGTTTGTACATCTATTACCTGGAGAATATGGGTGATGTAATAGGGTCACTTAACTAGCATACTCAGAGAACCGCGAATAAAAATTATATAAATAGACTTAGCGATATTATCAATCAAGGAACGAAAAGTAAACTCTGTTTCATAAATAAAATCAAGATAACGATATTACTCGTAAGTTACTAAGGAACGAGCTGATTAAGAATTGAGTAATTCTGATGAAAAGTTGGCAGATGCTTACGAGTGTATGCTATTGCTTTGTACTTATTCAAATTGAAATAAAAATGTTCTTTTGGCATCAGTGTAAAATGGTCAGAGGAAGGCCGTCTGAGTATTTTCATGTCATCTGCGTAAACAGAGATAAGCATGTGAATTACTGTCATGCATTCAAAGTCGCTAATTGTCAGTATAAATAATAAGGGAACGAGAATCCTGACTAAAGGAATCATCGTCGATCTTATTAACAGGTTTTAGTTCATGTCGATTGAAAGCCAAGAGCTTTTAATTGAAAAAAAATATTTTTGTGAGAAGTTAAAAGATAGTTAAAATAATTCTTACTACATATATTACATATACTAGAAATATATTCCATATACAAATTAATACTCGTATGCTCAAGAATGTTGGAAATAGCATAATTATATTTTAGGTGGTCTCGTTAACCATTTGCCATATGTAGTGTATTGACTTCGAAATCGGACGGTTCAGAGTTCAATATTAGCCGCGCCCGAAAGACATTCTTTTTTTTATGCAACTAAAATCACCTAAAATGTGTGGTTGCCTAGAATACAACAAGTCCAATTACATTAATAATTTATTGTCCCCATTAAATGCTGGATGAAACCCATGGAGCAAAATAACCACTGAACCCAAAAATCTGTCTTTCTCATCATACCCACTTGAGTGTTAAGTTCTTTAAAAATAAAAATCTCACAACTTATCATATTGTACATTGCATGCGTTAATCGGCTGGGAGAAGTGCGAAAGTATCTCGTGTTTCAGAAACTGCTAAACTGTTGCATCATCGATCAGTGATTCTGTCATCTCAGATTACCGATAGAGCGATTACAAATCAAATTTAATGCTTCGTTAACTCATCCGTGACCGATAGAGTCGAGCGGCTGGTTGATTAAACACCGCATTGCGATTATTTCAAACGAATAGCGATCATTATGATTACAACCGTGTTGGAATTATCCATTCGCACCGCATAGGAAAATGCATCTAGAATGCATGTCGAATAATTAGATCTGAATTAGAATTAGAAAACCATTTGATCTTGAAGCGATGAGTATAAATCAATTAATTTGTCCAAGGTGTGTCAATATTACACGAGTGGCGCGTTAATTACATATATAAACAGGTAAGTTTATGCACGTGCCCACGGCGTAGATACACTGCAGGCGAAATGTTTGAGGCCTGCTAGGCCTCATTCGCGCATATCAGTTGAATTTTATGTATTACATTGGGTTTTCTAACCTAAGCAAATTGTCCGTCGAGAATCTACGTTTTGAAATGCTGGAGCAATACACCACAGGCAACACTCGATGTAAAGCTTGGTTTTTCGACAAAAAATCGGTTTTAGACATTTTCATCTTTTTGTTAACAAATCCTACCATGTTTAAAACAAAATGAAAATATTTTTCCTTTTATTTTGCTTTCATATATTGTATGTATGATAACATGATTATTATTCCACTAAAAAGTTTTTTGCCGATGTTAGATTTTGTGTTTCCTTCGAGCACTGGGGGTGGCCTCAAACTTTTGGTCTGCGGTGTAGGAACAATTGTTCAGTCATACTCACGAGAAAAAACCTACCCAGGACTGTTAAAAAAATTAAAACCTGCAAAAATGTTGGAATTTTAGACCGATTGTGTTTTACTGATTGAACTTTTAAATTGATCCCTTCATCCGATCAGTTAACCATAAAAGTTCCAAATTGGTGGTCATGATATTTTTATCGACTTTGTTTATGAAATGCCTCAGTTCAGCACCACCAAAAAGCCTTAGTTAACTCTTTGGCAGGTTCGAAAGCAGATAATTCAATTAAAATGCTGGATGCTAGGAATTTTGGTTTAGTCCAATGAAATTCCACCAGGATTAAAACATGTGAAAGACAATTCAATTTATTAATTAAGCAGAAGTTAGTAATAGGGAGTGAAGATCATTGGTATGAAAGATTTGAATTTGGCTTCACTATGTTCCATATGTTATATACGTTGCAAAGGAAATTGTAAATAGGCTTTGAAAAGCAGTTTCTGAAAAGGGAGAGTTTTAGCCTTAAAAAAAAACAACTCATCACTTATAGTGACATTTTGTTTAAATTATTGTAACCACTTTCTGAAGAAAAATTGATTAACTAAAGAGGCTTTCAAGCCAAATACTTCAATTGATAGGTTCGTCGCCAAAAATTTGTCATATTTGTATCACACCATAATATTGCAACTTTTGTGGCATTTGGTATTGCTTAATAAATCACATTGTGGTATCACCGACAGTAACTGAAAAAAAAACAACAAATATTCATTCAAAAAGTCTCATAAATCAAAGTCCTGAATTGGTCAACATATCGTACAGTCCAAAAATCAAAGCAACTCCACATTAAAACAATTTGCATTCCAATGAATCAAAAGCAATTTTTTCCCTGTAGTTAACAAAACAACAAAAAAAAAAAAAAATTCCAAGATATGCATCCTTCAGTCCCCTTGTGGGTTATGCTGCCCCCACATCTACATTTTGACCACAAAACAACAGATATGTACTCATACTCGTCTGTGAAAGGGTAGGATTCCATGTTAAGCGTGACAGACATGGGGTCCGACTCCTTTGGCGGACTCCCACTCACGCATAATTTAATTTGTCGAAACCACCACTTTAGATGAACACGTCACTCCTCTTTCAGGACGTGCATCTGTATTCTGTACATTATAAAAACTGGAACACAAATCAGAGATTCAACAGCAAGGACGAGTAATTCGACTAATAGGAGGAGAATGAATTCTGCATGGGAGATGATCCATTCAGAAGGGTGTGTTGTTGTCAACTTTTTATTTACTTTTTTTCAGTTTTTAATTTCATACGACTTTATCAGTTGAAAGTGATTAAAAATTATGAGCCACCAGAGGGAGCATTGTTTTTTTTTGTTTTATTTTCTCGCTAACACTCTGCAATACAATAAATGGATTTCAGTGACCCTGAGAGAATTTCAGATTTTTATTGATGTTGCATTCATCATGCAGTGGTGTGTGCAGTGCAACTCCCAGCTCCCAACAAATTCGTTGACATTGACAGAGTATCAGAGATTTTTTATAAAACAAAAAGAAAAAAGTTATTCATTCCTTCATTCAATGCGGAAGAACAATACGAAATCGTTCCTGTATAATTTAGTATCCACAAAAGGAAAAAATGTGTTGTAAAGTCACGAATTCTTTCGGTGCTACTTAAGGCACGATCATTCGATTAGTACAACTTATGCCTTTGGCATCGGAGAGACAAATCTATTCAGGTGGTCATAAGTGCCTAACATGACACAATAATGATTGGCAATCTTGGGATCATGACCATTTCGTGATCTTTGAAAGATAGGTGCCCAATGCCTGTGCCTGGCGCTATATAATTTGGATTAGATGGACCAAGAAATTCCCGAAGGTAGAGGAACATCAACTTAGCACCACAGAAGTATAAGTGCATGTGAATATATTTTCAAAAAATAGATTGGCGGCTCAAGAGCAATAACTAAATGAAAATTTTATATATTATGAACATAAATGCCATGTATATTAACATAGAGGGTAATTTATTTCGTGCACATAATTTAGATGCTCGTGTGTATCCAATTAGATTGACGGGGAATAGATATTTTATATGACATCCTTTTTTTATTAAACCACATAATAGGTGCTTAGCTTAAATGGATACTTGCGGCGAATTCACATTTGTAGGATAGCAGGGGACATCCAGTCATAGACTTTGGTCTCATAGGAGACGAGTGGTGGAACCATGTCTTGAACTTTGAGGCAGGGCAAGTTCCATACTCGGATCATCAGCCGATAATAACAACCTTTGGAATAACTGACCAGAAGTAAGAAGTTTAAGTAAACTGTCAATCCTACAAAAATGGCGAGAAAGAAAGTCAACATGTATAGACAAAATCTTGACAAACTTTTTGGCACAAAGTGCGTACACAGAGTTTGGGCAGTTAGGACATATGATCAAGACGGCGTACTAAGCAGGCTTAAATTGCACAAGAAAGACTTGTCTTAACGACAATCCATGGTTCAACGAAGAATGCAATATCAGTGAGGACTTTCTTAGGGGATTATACGAGTATGTTGAAGCAAACACAAAAGAATTTATTAGAAAAAAAAAAAACTGAAGTTCACTATGAGGTAGAAGCCAAAAACCTTGCCACGTATGCAGCTAACTTTTGAAGATGCGTTGCGAAGTTTAGTGGAAAAAAGTTTATTGTTATGATACTTTAAGGCGTGATATTCTTCTTCAACATTTTAGCCAACTTCTGAATCCAATAACTGAAGACTGAAGAAACGCTGATTTTCTCGGTGTTCAAGAAAGGCTGCAGGTTCCACCTAACCAAGTACAGAGGCATACCATTGTTGAATGCATCCTATAAAGTCTTTTTATTCACTTTAGAGCAGATTTTGACTCGATAGACAGATGTGTTTTTATGTATAAACTATTTTCAATGGAATGGAGAAAATTCTTAGGACTGATTTAAAGCGAACATAAGGGTTAGACAGGGATGTATTTTAAGCCACTATTATTTGCACTTTATATTGTAGATGACATTGTCGAGGCACTTCCGGGAGGTGTTGAGTTTGCAGTGATGGTGATAAAGCCGCTACTTTTTGCGTACGATATTGTTATGATGGCAAATACCCCGAAGACACTGTAGCGTATGATAAGCCGCTTGTACAAGTTCCGTAAAATGTAGAGCCTTATAATAAACCTAGAAAAATCGAAGGAGTTCATTTGTAAAAAGGGTGGTGGAAGGATATGTGGCAATGAGAAATGGTTTCTGAATGGAAAACAGATCGAAATAGCAAAAGAGTAACATGCAACTACCTTGGTATGCTCTTCACACAAAATGTAAGCATGAAACGACACTTGAGATGTAAACTAGAAAAGGCCAAAACCGCGATAAATACTAAGTAGAGGAAATGTTTTGCTAACAAACACAAAGCACATAGCAGTAAGTGTCGTGCTTTTGAAGCGGTCGCCGAGTCAACGTTGTTCCACACAGCCCAGGTATGGGGCGGAAGTCAGTTCGAGGAAGTAGAAAAACTAACAAGAAACTCTAACTATGCCAGAATGCTTGAGACTGGACTTTTGCCATTGGCTACAAAAAAGGTTAAAATTCCAGATAGACTATATAAAAGTATTCAATGTGCCCCCCGAAGAGATGCAAAACGGGTTGGTACAGCAAATGAATTTAGAAGAAGCAAACGTGGAAGCATAGTAGCCAACGCTATACCAGTTAATTGGAGTAGTAGATCTCAACTTCAGACAGCAATTTGAAAGATAAGCATCGAAGTCACTACATCGATAAATTTGTAGTCAGCTGAATTATACATAATTTTTAGGAGCCGAACTACTTCCACAATAATAGAAACGGCAAGGAAATATCTTTTGTGATAAAATTACACTAGATCGACTGATCTTGTGTAATTTATGTAACATGGCAGAGAGGGAGGGTATATTCTCCACACAAAATTAACGAACTAAATGTAACTTTTCTGTGCGCTTATTGTAAGGCAGCGCTGGCCTACCATCAAGGAATTAGAAAGGAAGTTTTTATTGTGAGGCGAAAAACTATATTATTATAGCTTTTATTTTATGAAAATGCAACATACACTGGCGATCACTAGGATGAGGCCATACATTTTGCAATCGATTTTCACTCTTTATACCTGTTTGAAATTTTGTACCCGCAAACTTTTACTACCTGTGAACAGGTACATATTTTCTCAACAGGAGGTCATAAAATTAAAGGTTAAATAAGAAACGGCCGTTGGAATTTCCCAAGATTCAACAATGAACTACTTGAAAAGCGTATAAAAATATGCGCCACTAGGATGAGGCCATTGCGAATATTTCGTTGCACGAGTTCACATCAGCAATTTTTTTTGAAAGTTTTGTTAAGAATATTTAAAACAGCGTCGAAAAGAACTGTTTTTATTTAGTTTAAAAAAAAGGGTTCCGGAAAGACTTTGACAGCGACAGAAAGAGGAAAAATAAATGCTTTCAATGAGTTAGGACTCTCAGGCCGAGAAATTGGAAGGAGGTTTAAAAGAAATAAGACTGTTGTAAACAGTTATCTTGCGGATCCACAAAACTATGGGAAAAATCAAAAAGGACGCACGGCAGAAGCAATAACATTGCGAGAAAAGCGGTTAATTCTACGCCGTGCCTCAAATTCTACTCTACCAGCGACTAAAATAAGGGCCAACACCGGAGTATCAGCCAGCATAGCAACGGTCCGAAGGATAATACGAAAAAGTGGTATTAGACAGAGAGAAAAACTTAAAAAGAAACCTGTTTTAAGGCAAGAACACAAGGAGCATCGAATTAATTTTGCAGGAGAACATGTCGCTTGGAGCAGTGAATGAAAACGCGTTCTTTTCGGATGAAAAAAAAGTTTAACCTTGACGGCCCCGATGGTTACAACTTTTATTTCCATGATCTAGGAAAGGAGGAGCTTATTTTGGCAAGACACCACAGCCGTACATCAGGTGTAATCAGTTGGAGTTTTTGTCCACAACAATGAATGGAAACAACTACAAATGTTTGCTGGAACGATCATTTCCAAAAGTGAAAAATATTTTCGGACCCTTGCCTTGGATATTCCAACAAGGCAATGCCCTCATCCACACTTCCAGGGTTGTTAGAAGTTGGATTCAATCAGAACACGTGGAGCTTTTGCCATGGCCGCCCTATTCGCCGGACTTAAACATAATCGAAAATGTTTGGGCATGGCTATCTCGTAAAGTGTATGAAGGCGGAAGATAATTCGAAGTCAAGGACACTTTAATGGAAGCTATTCGTGATGCCTGGACCCAAATTTCTCTTAATTATTTAAACAAACTGTATGATTCTATTCCAAATCGTCTTATAGAGGTCATATTGAAAAATGGCGGGCATACTCATTACTAATCCTTTTTAAGGTGGTGGCAATATATTTGCCACCCATCTTTGTCCCTGAATGCATCCAATCTGTTGCATCAATTTTTGAAATCTTTTTTGTGCTTTAACTGACATCTATTTTCGACAAGAATAACCTTCCAAAATCCATTTATCGTATAGTGAAACACTTTTACACCGTACACGGTCATTGAAAACATCTGTTTTGTTCCGGTTTTTTTAAATGTTGTTCAAATTGGTGAATGTACTAATCTGGAGAGTAGTTTACTTTACAAAAGATTTAAATACATATTTTTGAAGAGAATAATATATTTGCCACTGCCTTTTCAGAGTAGCAAAATTTTTGTTACTGCCTTGTTGCATATGTTATGTATATTTGTTTTTTTACATAGATGTCTAAGGCAAAACTAAATGATGACGAAATTGAGGAATTGTTTTATGAAATTGACGGCGAGAATTCCGAAGACGATTTCGAAAACGATGAGGATGTCGAGAATCAGAACTTTGATGTAGCTGATCCCACAGAAAACATTGAAGATGTGGATGATCCCATGTTTGAAGTAAAAAAATGTGAAGATAGTCGGCTTCAAATTCTGATGATATTATGATATCTGATTTGCCATGCTGCAGTTCTAGTTCCGACCAAAGTGCAAACGAAAACGAGGATCCCCTTTGAAATAAAGGTGTTGCGAATGAGACGTCTTTGTCAAGTGAAAGTTTTGATTCGATTAATATTGCCCAACTATTTTCATGCCCAAGTCGAAGTCAGCCATACTTTTTCAAGCAAATGTTCACAGACAGACACTTGAACTTATTGTCGATCAAACAAATTTGTATGCTCAACAAAACAAAAGCAAAAATTGGAAGAACATCGACATAATATAACTGCAGGCATTTCTAGGAATAATAGTTTTGATGCGTGTGCATAACCTTCCGTCTATTGATTTTTACTGGCCAACAAACCCGTTCTTTTTTAATGAAGTTATAGCATCAGTTATGCCATGCAAAAGATTTAAAAAAATCTTGCAGAATTTTCACTTGGCTGACAATTCAATCAGACCCAAATATGGAGAAGCTAACTTTGATCGCCTATTCAAAATAAGGCCGCTGCTGACAACTTTGAATAATCGTTTTGAAAGCTTTGGCAACTAAGTCCTAATCAATTGATTAGTCCATGGTTCTTTTCAAAGGCCGATCCAGTCTCCAGCAATATATGCCACTCAAGCCAATTAAAAGGGGTTTCAAAGTACGGGCTAGGTGTTACTCGCAAACTGGATACTTATATCAGTTCGATGTTTACACCGGCAAAAGAACAGCCAATACGCCTGAACTAGGATTAGGAGCTTCAGTTGTACAACAGCTTTGTCATTGTGCCTTTCAGACTAATGTTCATTTAGTCCTTGACAATTTCCTTCCATCTTTTCAGTTGCTTCGTATAGGTATACGAAAACAAAATTTATGCAACTGCAATGGGGAGGTCAAATCGAAAGGGATTCCCAAAAATCGCAGCTCAAAAAACAATATGAAGAAAGGGGAATATAAACGGAGGAAACGGCAAAATGTAGCTTTTATACAGTGGATGGATACGAAACAAGTAAATCTGTTATCAACCGCATTTGATCCGAAAACGAAGCTTGTAGTAACACGAACGCAGAAAGATGGATCCAAAGCTAAAATCCCCTGTCCGTTGGCAGTTCAACAATATACCAAGCGCATGAGTGACGTCGACCTTTTCGACCAAAAGCGTGCCACTTATAGCATTTTTTATTTTTTTGTCGATGCGGCTGTGACAAATGCTCACTCTTCTATAGTCCGGGTGAGGACACAAGATCTATCCCACTTTTATTTTAGGGTTTTACTTGACCAAGAGCTTTTATGGAAGCTTCCAAACAAACAAGGTAAAAAATAGGCCACGTAACATCAAAACATAGATTGGAAAATGTAGGAGTACATATGCCTGAGGAGATTTCAACCTATTGCAGATGCAGACTTTGCAGTACAAAGGCAAACAATAAAAGATCAAAAATTCAATGCTCGCATTGACAAGTACCACTATGCATTACTCCATGCTTTGGTCTTTTCCATAAATAACATTTTTTTGTTTTAAATAATTAGTTTTCTAAATAAAAAACAAAATGAACAAAAAAAAATAGTTGCAGTTCACACATATTTCCGTCGGTTACCAACAGGCAATTGCAAACCTCACTTGTTTTCAAAAATTAAACAAATTTTTTTTTTTCCTAGTAATCGCCAGTGTATATTAGAAAAAAAAGGAAAAGCAATTGTTTAAAAATAAATATTGTCAATGGGCAGATGGCTTCTTGCCATGCATTTATCGATTTCTGATTTTTGTAAAATTTGTATAAATTAAGTAAGCAATAAAACCAAATCTAATCTAACCTAAATCTAATCAATAGGTGCTTAGCTAAAAAAATTAGGACAAATAATTTGATGTGTATTAATACTTTTATCTAACAAGCGCTGCACCGTGATTTTGATAGAAAAAGTTATTAGCCCTATTTAAGTGTGTGTCTTTGCCCGTGCTGTAGAGAACTTCTAGCAAGGTTAAGATTTTATGAAGTACCTCTTTGGTGTTTCGAAATAGGGATTGATAATTTGATATTTCTTTAATCTAAACCTTAAAATGCGATTGATCTTTTACCAATTGTATTATTCGTTCGATTTTCGAAAACTAGGTAGACAAACTCCCGCCATAAGTTGTAGCTTTGTTTACCTACAATGCTGCATTTCATGTGTTTAAGTGCACATGTTTCTTACTTATTACCTTTTTGAAATGGTTAAGAACATCTAAATATTTCCTTTAAATCTTATTTCGCGCAGTTATCCGGCACTGCATCTGATGTGTCAAAAACCATCTCAATCTTGGATAGATATACCATACAAATAAAAACATATAATGAATTATACATATATTTACTAACGACTTTTTCGAAGGCTTTCTTTACTATTGCCAGCTAGGCAACTATAACATGCGCTTTTGGGTTTGAGAAATTCTTATCCAAATAAAATACTTGCAGGCGAAACCTTAGATTCACGATCAGACTAAGAATCTACTCTGAATACTTCTCATGCACATCTACTCCACGTTTTCCGAAAACTTCAAATACTAACTACAGAGTGATGTATTCTATAAAATGTACTATTAATATTTGATTCTGAATATCCCCAGTTTTTTGTATGTATTGTAGTTTGAATACTCATAGATGGAAATGTTCAAATACAGTGTGTTTATCTGTGGTGGCCTGTTTTTTAATATTAATTCAGATCAATTTCAAACGCAACACATGTCATCGAAGACAAGAGTCGAAAACGAACACATATTCATGTGGAGGTCGCAATGGCACGAAACCAATTTATTTTTGCATTGTTTATACATTTTTAATGTTACGAACATCTGTTCACCATTAAAATAAATCACAAATCGTAAAAAGAAATTGGCAAAAAAAAAAATCAACCAAAATAAAGAAATAATAATAAAAATAACCACAAGATCGGAAAAGATCAAACCGTCCAGTACGCTGCAACAAAGCGTACAAGTGTGCGCATATCTCTGAAAGTTTTTATAGATACTTGCCGTTGCCACTGCTGACCCATTAGCTGAGATGCAGCAAGTGATTGCGACTATGACTTAAGCGCCTGAATGGGGAATGCGTGAGAGTACTAGTATCTATGAAATACATTCGAACAAGAGAAATAGATTAATTGTTCGATTGGACCATAAGGAATTTGAATCATTTCGCTTGCCGCTATGCGGCGCAAATCAAAATCAAAAGTGAACGCACGCATTATGATAGTAGCCGGAATGCATTTATCAGATACGAGTATCTAGATCCACCACATATGTGTGTATCATATGTAAACGCATCCACCATTCACGAATCATTTAAATTGAGCGAAGCGCGTGCTGTTGCCGTTTCGATCGGCTTACTTGACAGAGCTGCATGACAATTGCCCGCATCTGAAATAGCTATGGTATGGGGGATGGTGTTGACAATTGAATCGAGTGATTGATCGACACAACGATCCATTTAACGAGACGAGTACGAGTATAATACCAATTGGTGCTGCTCTGTTAAGTATCAGCTTCAGCTTCTACCACATAATTTGTCATGTTGGTTTATTAATTACGATGATGATGAGTTATGCTAGATAGGAGGGTGGTACTATTGGACAATAATGGGGTGGAAATTTTTATAAGTACAAATTATTCATAATTGTGATGTTTGCATACCATTTGAGCTTAGTTTCAAACTCTAGGATTTTCAATGCAGACCATTACAAGCAGCTGTCCTTCATTTGCCGTAGTAAGTTTGTAAACCCACTGTCAAGAGCATTGACTTTTGTGTCAGGCCTCAACCATTTCGTCCTGTTTTAAAATTAAAACACTATGAGACTGCACTATTGCTAAAGTTGTTTGCATAAACACTAAAAAAATATGGCGATTTTTCGAATTATCTTGATGAAGTGACTACTGACGTATATGTCGAGCAACGATTACATTAATAAATAAGCACTAAAGAAAAATTAAGAAATCTAAATTTGTAAACCATGTTTCTGGCTTTTAGCATTGAGTTCAGGAATAGTCGATCCCAAAGTAATACCTCAAAAATAAAATATTGTAACAAGTGAGGTTTCTGTCTCAGGCCCTTGGCGTGAATTGAAATGAAATGAAAAATGATTACTAACCGCCCTTGGCTACAACGTTTTAAGCCAAAAAACAAAAAGCCATCAAAACAAGTAGTAAACAGCTTTTCACACCCTTTTTAGAAACAAAACGATAGCGCAAGACCCTTTTAATTGTGGTACAGAGGAGTAAAATTTAGTAACAACGTTTCAATAATCACCTTAGAAGAAGGCAAATAAATTAGAAAATTAGTTCCAGTGTTAGAAAATAGCACTCGCCTCCAAATAACAAAATTATTACTTCACGTAGATGCATAATTGATCCGAATTTAGCCCAATAAACATAAATTCAAAAATTTCTTCAAATTTACGAAATTCAACCTTAGCATCTTAGAATCTCCTCAACTTTAGATCTCGGCTGAGTTTAACAATACCTTCACCTCATGTGTGGGCACTATTCCCTTTCGTCACCCTTGCCTCATAAACATACCTTTTCGGTATAACGACTCCATCCGGTCCTTTAATCAAAACGACACAGAGTCAAAGGACGGACATTCACATAGGAAACACAACAATCCGTACAAAACAAGAATCGGAAGTTGAATGATGATACACACTACACACATAGTTCACAGTGTATGATTTGCTCTGGCCATTTTTTTGAGCGGACACTGTTGGCTACGTTGCGTAAACCACTTCCGTTTTAAGTTCCATACGAAAATGTGGGTGAAATGAAGAAAAAAAAAAATCATTTCAACCACTCTCTAATCATGAGCCTCTTTTTCTAGCGCAATTATCACCCTATTGTGCATTTTGGCACCGTACTGAAATGAGCGCATGCATACTCGTATCTGCAGTTAGGTGCCTTGACAGGCAGATTATCCATCTGCCAAGACAATTGTAATGGATTTCGTACGAGATTTTCACCCTCACTTTTGACAGTGACACGGATTTTGAATAAATTACCATCTAGGAATATCATCTGCCACCCAACAGCGATTGTATTCATATCGTGTAAAGTTTTCTAAATACTTGTTAGTCTGAAAGGTTTAGTGTCTATTGTACGATGCCAGCAGTGTGCTACAGGTGGCAACGATGTCAATCACTACTTCAACAGAAACACTCTGCAAGTAGATGTGTAAATTTCAAACATACTATAAGTGGTTTATGGTAGGATCTAGTAGCACGATTTTAAATGACCACCGATAATTTTTAGTTTAGCTTAGATCATGTTAGCATGAAAGCACTGAAGTCAGTGGGTGTGACAACAAATTGTTCGCATTGGTAATTTGCATAAGATGCCTGAAGTCATAGACTCGATCCAGAATGGATATTGATTACTGCATCTAGAAATGATTGTAGGATTGTTGGGTTATTAGCATAAAACAGCGTATTGAAAAGCTTTCAAGGGAGTAATCGATGTTATAATATTTAATGAATTCAATGCCGTGATCACGCATTCAGCTTAAGTTTATTTTATCTGACGCAAAATACTCAAGCGATCCTGTCATTAAGTGGTGAGTAGTTTTGGAATATTAATTGGTTAAGTAACCAGTGGACCAAATCAATCTAAAGGTAAGAATTGGAAGGATACAAAATTTATAAAAAGAAAAGCTGCGATCGATTTTGATTTTAAAAATAAAGAAATATACCACACAAAATGAAAAGGAAACGATTTTTTGAAACCCTCTGACTAGTTTTTACACTCAAACCTAAAAATAAAAAGTAAAAAAAAATAAATTCTTAGGTGATCTTAAAAATTACTCAACCTTGACTGGCTCAACAAGCAAAACTATTGATCAAAATGAAATAATATTTTCGATTATCAGAACTTCAAACATCTGTTAATCCAGTGAATTTAAAAATTTTGATTTTATAGACCCACCATAAAAAGGCAAGCTTTTGCCTAAGTGGGCCACTGTGCACCGCTTCGAAATAAAATAATAATTTCTTAAGTGCCGCTAAACGGTACCAGTTTAGTGTTTTCCGATACAGCAAAATATCTGGGTCTCATTTTTGACAGAAAACTAAACTAGAAACCTAACATTCAAGAAAGAGTCAATAAAGCTACAATAGCTTTATTCTCTTGCATAAAGGCCATTGGGAATAAATGGCTTTCAACCTCGGATAACCCACTGGTTGTACATCTCGGTCATAAGACCGATAATTACTGCATTAAACTAAGCAGAATCCAGAGAACAACATGTCTATGCATAAGCGGAGCATTGCCGTCTACTCCCTCTGCGGCATTAGACATTCTGTTTCATTTGACACCCCTCGATATTTTCGGCACCTTAATGCGACTAAACAGTGGACAAATAATCCAATTTGCCACGCCAGTATTCTTAATAGCCCTCACAGAGAACATCGATTACACCACACCTGAACTTTGGTTCGACAAAAACTTCCATGTAAGCTTCCCCTCTAGATCCTTCTGGGAGGAAGATGCTTTCATGGAGGACAAGTTAATCCATCTCTAAACACATGGATCTAAAACCAATAGCCGAGTTTGTGGCAGCGTTTTTTCAGACACGCTAAATCTAAGCCTCCTTTTCCGTCTTCCAAATCACTGCAGCGTGTTCCAGGCGGAAATTTCGGCGATTAAAGAAGCTCTGTCCTGACTGAAGAAAAACGTGATATCTATAAAGGATATCCTCATCTTTTCGGATAGTCAGGCTGCTATCAAATCCTTGGACTTGGTCTCACTAAATTCTAAAACCGCCCTTGAATGCCGATCATCTCTTACGGAGATGGCAGAGCAGTGCAGGAAACTGTAGAGCCGATGAACTCGCCAAAATTAGAACCACTCTACCTATTCTACCGGAAAAGGGTAGCATAGGTATACCAATCGCTCCGTGCAAACTAACATTAAAGCTGGATACCAATAACAGAACATACCTTAGGTGGACTGTTGGACCAACATGTCTAGCGGCCAAACAGAATCATATCTGAATTGCTCTAAGCGTCTGATCCTTCTAAATAAATAACACCTCAGCGCCATCATAGGTGTCATCACTGGACACTGCCTCATAGGCAAGCACGCAAGAAGGCTTGGCGCCTTTACAAACGATTTCTGCAGAAGCTGCATGGACGAGGAGGAGGAGAAGACAATCCGCCACCTACTCTGTATATGTCCAGCTCTCTCCCAGAGAAGAAAACTTCGCTTAGCTTTCTTCTACAACGACCTAAACGATCTAAAAAATATAGACGTAAACAGTCTCCTACGCTTCGTCAGAAACTCAAACTGGTTCCATCAGTAAGAGGATCATAGATCCACGTGGCATCCACATGGGCCAATAGGCCTAAGTGGGTTGGTATTTCCAACAGCCACTCTTGCCTACCTACCTACCTGCCGCTCTATCAATCAATGAGACCTTGATACTTGTCTAATGACATTCCAGATTCAAACGGTATATTTAAATTGATCCTAAAAAGTGTGTTTTAGAAACGGAATACTCATGGGTGACGTAGATTTTTCGATCAAAACCGTTCTACCTGGTGTAGATTGCACGAGCTAGCAATCATGATTAGATAAATCTCCATTTTTCTACCGATGCCGCGAACTGTCCACGGTTTGCACTTAAGCCTAATTTAGATCAAGATTCATCCGTATACTATTTGAAGGCTTTAGTTTACCAGAAATTTAAATGTTTTAGACAAGAGGATGTAACCTAAGAACGGCACACCAGCCAATAGTGACCAACAAAAGCCAATCTAAAAGAAACATTGTCCTGAACAAGCCCAAAAACGAACTTTTCAAGAACTTTAACTTTAACTATCATATAAAGGCGTATTGGATTGAGAACCTCTCCACAATTAATTTTACTCAAAGCATCTTCTAAAGCTGTATCATATTTTGTAGATCAGATTGATGTGGCTGTCGGCCAAGAAAATGACACAGACCAATTTTAGGTTTATTATGTGAATCCTAGGAAAAGTTTCTCTCTGGTCGTTGACCCAATTTAAGCTTTGAATGGTGCGTAATGACGATATTGGAAAACATTGAAAGATCATTGAGTCCGCTATACTAGAAAGTCTACAGATGAAGTTTTTCTTTTTAGAAGAATGCGCAAGTTAGCCACCTCCTGTCCCGATGTCTATTGTTGTGGTAATATGCTATCTATTAAGAAAGAAAAATTCTAACACATTTTATTTTCGTCAAATCTGCTGTTACTCTCTCTATCTATTGAACCACTTGATCAACAACGGTTTGGCCACTCGACGACGTTTAGCTTTAACATGAGCTTAGAGTTTATACAGTCGATTTCCTAATCGTGTCGCGCCAACTGGGCAAACATTCCGGCGCTTAGCTACCCAACTCGAACAGAGTGGAACCACAGGAGACCACCGGACTGCCCGTTCGGCCGACAACATCGCGGCTGTGGCTGAGGATGTCGTTGAGAACGAAGAAACAACAACCAGACGACGGGCCACGCAATTGGGCATCACCAGACGGACCCCACACTGAATTTTAGTGAAAAACTTACACATGTTCCCGTACAAAGTGCAAACAGTGCATCAGTTAATGCCTCTTGACCATCAGTCGCGTGTGAATTACTGTAAGGCCATCCTCAATCTCAACAACGAAGAGGACGATTTTGTGTCGAAAATCATCATAAGCGCAGAGGCGCATTTCCACTTAAGCGGTTACATCAATAAGCAAAATCTTCATTTCTGGGACACTGAAAATCCGCGTGTGATGCACGAAGAACCATTACATCCACTCAAAGCCACTGTGTGGTGCGGCGGTGTTCACGCGGGAGGAATGATTGAACCGTATTTTTTTGAGGACGCCATCGGTAGTACGGTCACTGTTACTGGCGAACGCAACAGGGCCATGATAAACGACTTTTTACTGCTGGAATTGGATGAGCGGGGCTTGGTGAACATGTGGCTTCAACAAGACGGTGCAACTGGACACACAGCACACATGCTGAGGCATTATAAGTGTATTCATACCCACTTGAGTTCTTAAAAAAAAAAACAACAACAAACAGGAAAGGTTTCCTGGTCGCGTAATCTCCCGTTTTGGCGATTTGGCATGGCCAGCAAGACCGCTCCTTGAAGTCGCCTCAGACAATCGCAGCCCTTAAGGAGAATATTTGACAGGAATGCGAACAGTTATCATCGGAAATCTTGCGGAAAGTCATGGAAGATGCGATAAAATGGGAACAAATGTGCATCAACACTGGCGGCAGCCACTTGGCGGATATCATATTTTCCACTTAACAGAAACAATAAAGATTTCATTCACTCAAAAATCATTTTTCTTTTATTTAGTAAAAAAGTATTGTAATTCAAAAACAAAATTAGGTCATTAATTTTGCGACACCTTGTATATTGTGAGAGGTATGCTAAAGATACTTTTCCTAATAGGACAGGTAGTATGTATAGCTATATTTTCGGGAATTCATCGCCCTGCCAATTTCCAGAAATGTCCCTACTCCATGTCACTTATCATAATTTATCGTTCCTTTAGGGTATTGCCATTGTTTTCTGAGCTACCACTTCGGTAACTACCCAAGTTATAGAAGAGGGTAACTGACAAACTGACGCCCAGAGTAAGATCTATCTACCGTCAGAGTTGAAAATGCGTTTTCGATTGGAGATATGTTGACGTCGGTGACAGCATTTTCTATGTACACTTTTTAGTGTGAAGGGAATACTTAATGGTACGTACTAGCGCATCCGGAGCCACATCCACGTATTCACCTTTGCAATAAGCATATTACGTCATCACTTTGATCTTAACCATAAGGCCGAGAAGCGATAAAGCATATTAAGTTGCAGGCAGTAGATTCGCATCAACATTTGTGCGATAATGGATATTGTTCGAACGTTCTAGAGCACGACAGCAGAGTAATGGGTCTCTGAGTTTTTGGAGAGAACTTTTACTAACTTGATGTAAGAAAACCACTTCAGCTTCTCTTCATAACTGACGAATGCTTACCAGATCTCTGGCATTACTAAAATTTAAGTAGATCGTACAAAAGTTGTCCATTTATATCCACTAGAATTTTGCAACATATGTTCAGATGCACATAATGTGATTCCTATAATAAAACCTGAATTTGTTAAAAAGAGCACGTAACACAGTTTTCACCAGAGGTCTTCAGAAATAACTAATTACTTGCTTAAGTAATTCGCAATGTTATGAAAGCTAGTTGACGAGGAGAATAAATAGAATGTGTGAGTTGTCTGAAAATAAGTGCTCTCAACTGCCACCTTCCATATAATCATCTGACGGGCTTTGCAAATCTTCAAATAAACTAACTAGAGACAACTAAAATCATTTTATTCGATAATTTCATCTCATTTATCTTAAAGTGGTATTCCTCCAAAATTCAACATCCAAAATCCAACATACCTAGTGCATCGGTGCATGAGCGTCAATGTAAGAATCTAACCACTGACCAACTATCAAATCATCTCCCTGTAAACTTCTAATTTACCAAAAGTCAATAACTACCTTTCCGTCTGCGGACAATTAGCTTTGTTTAGGAAACAAACAAAGGAAAAAAATTTCAGAAATCTGAGAATCGGCTTCAGCTTTTGTAAACCGAATCCATACTTACTCTACCCTCTTTTTTTTCGTGTTGTTTGCCTTAGGTTTATATTTATCCCTAGAAAGTCGAATCCCACAGCCGGCTGACAGCTTAGGCATCCCTTTGGTTGCTTGCATAACTTCTGAGCTTATCCTGGTAATGGCGTATCATCAGCCGTTTACGTTTATTTTTGTGAAGAATTTTTAACTTTATACTTTCTGAAGGTTTTATTAGAGCATTAAAAGGCGGCACGGAAAATTAATTAACACTCCCGACAACAACGATAGACGCTAACTATTTTGGCAAATCAATTGCATTATTAAGTAGTCGATGCATTTTGCAAATTTAATCGGATTGTCAGGAAGAATTTTTATATTACTTTTTTTCCTTTTTGCATTCAAAAGCTCCATCCTTAGCTTCTGGGCAAGGGATTTAATTTTTAAGAAGACGACCAGCCGATGTTAGGAATAGCAGCGTACTACATCTAGTGTGGTATTAAAAAATTACTTTCCGGAAGTTACGAAGTGTACACAACAAATAAGTTTAAAAAATAAAGGAAAAAAATAAATAAACATTAAAAGAGAACAATGAGGATAGAAAAGGAGAAAAAAAAAATGCCAGCAGGAAACTAAACAAACCGAGCAGTGTGTGTTGACCATATGACCTAAGATGTGGAGAGGACTTGGAAGAAATCACAAATCCTAGGGGAGGTATTTTAAACGAAAATAAAAATGAATCGTGAGGAAAGGGTGAAATTCAAGCTTACTTGGGGGAGATTTTCAATTATATTCTTCCGAATTGCACAGTATGTCTGACAAGCATTCTCGAATTGTTGAACAATTTTGTATTGAAACCTAAAACCTGCCTAGCTCTCCATATATAACCACAGGCTGGTCAACTGAAAATACACCCACCAAAACAATGAATCGGTTGAGATCGCACTACAATCGTTCTTGCGACCCATTGAAAAATCACTTCCACTCTTTCAAGGAGTATACATTGGTGCCATTTCTTGACACCAAGGGCGCCTTTAAAAATATTATCCCTTCCTTGATCAAAACTTTTTTTCTTAGAATGAGACACAAATAACTTTCTCAGTAGCTTGATCCACATCATTCCCAACAAGAGATTTATAAACGCAAGCTTTGGTCGCTGCTTCACAAAAATAAGAACCAAAAGAGGAACATCTGAAGGAGGCGAGTACCTCTAATCGTCCTCAAAATGTTGTGTGGTAGCTTAAGTAGACGACGTGATTCTCTAAATGTCGAGCAAACACCCACAGACACTTTATAACAGTTGCCAGTAAGCCAAAGGCTTAATATCCTCTTGTGTTACCAGCTGTGGCCCAAACATCAATCCGCCTAATATATTGTAGAACTGGTTGTTATCGCAAGAAGAATCAAGATACCATATATAATCATACTCACAAGCTAATTGGTACCTACGTCTCATTCTGGATATCAAACTGAAGTGGAAAAAAAAACATTACAGAACAAAATCGTTCTTTGCCCTCTACTCATGCTAGAAGGTTGCAGTGGGGTCTGTCGGATCTACAAATCAAAGTCAGTCAAAAAACATGCACTTCGTGTCACTTATGGCATGTTCAAATTGTGCTCTGATCTAGATACAACAGATTAGTGTCAGTTTCTAGAAAAGATGCAACAGGCTGGCTGAAAATACCTTTGCATGTGGTGTATTAGAAGCTATAGAAACTTATTAACCTCTTAAGCTATAAATATTTCATGGCATACAGCTTGCCGCAAATTCCTTTTCTGGGAGACACCCGGCAATACATAGAACTAAATGCGGTGCGTATCTATTCACGCTGCACCACGGCTTCCCCAATCAACCAAAATACAACTTACCGAAATTTCCTTCAACATTGCCTACAACGGCCTGATTACAAGAAGAGACAAATGGAGACAATACAAAATCATATTCAATAAGTCGACTTCGGTATTCACAGACAGTTCTCAAGCAGCCAAGTCGAATCCTTCAATCTCCGTACTGTAATAACGTGTTCCAAGCCAAGTTTCAATCATACATCAGGTCATTGCTTTGCTTAGGGAATGGCACTATTGATGAATTGGCCAAACTCGGATCCCTAGAAATAAATACTAGGCAGCTTGATAACAAACCACTGATGTCGTACTTCAAACAATTGGCACACTATCAAGCGATTTCTTAGGCCAGGCGGCAGACAGGAATGTGATATGGACTCATCGGGGCTACTGTGTGTCAACTACACTTGCATGGTAAATCCTAAATGTTGATCAACTTTCCTTTTTTTTTGTTTTTTTAAAGGACTTAACACTCAATCTGTATGACTACACTTATGATGTCAAAGCATGTGTTAGGTTTTTCAGAAAATGGGACAGAGGGACAGAAAGAGAAAGAAAGATGTTTGGGCTCAGTGGTTATTTCGCTCCATGGGTGGCATCCAACATTTAATGGGGAGACTAAATTTTTAGTGTAAGTTGACTTGATGATGTATTTAGGCAACCATTCATCTCACGAGATTTTAGTTGCCTGGAAAAACGGCTTTAGGCCACGGCTGGTATTGAACCCCAAACCGTTCGATTGGGAAGCCAATACACTACTACTTGAGCCAACTCCAATTAACAAATAAAGGATGAGCCAACAGTTGGTGTGGATGTTAGCTGTCAATTACTATCGTTTACTGAATTCAATGTGATTGATCTTTTTTATAGATATCATAGGATCTTTGGCAATTTTACTCATGAAGTCTTATTACAAAAATGGGCAATTTGTAAAAGTAATACTCCATAAAAATCATGAATTTTTCATCCAACATAATCGTCCTAGTGAGTCTGGAATTCGTGCAATGGTAAAGCGTTTTGAAGAAACTGGTTCGGTATCGGATCAAACTCCACATCAGCATGTTCGGCCAATCCGTCGCCGAAGACGATATCGTGATACCGACACAAGCCATCACTCGATCAATTATTGCGTACGAAATTTGAAGATCGCATCATTTGAGTTAGAGGAGAAGTTGATTTGCTTCCAATCTCATGCGATTTGACACCTTTAGACTTCTTTCTATGGAGTTATTTGAAGAGTAAGGTCTATGTCAATAACCCAGCGACAATTCAGAACCTCAAACATAACATTCAAACTGAAATTGTAGCCATTGACTCATTTATTCTTCAAAAAGTCATTGATAATTTTGACCTTCGGATGGTCGGTTGTAACAGGCCACTCGAACGATGTTGTGTTCCATTTCTAATTGCCATAGACCAAACTTTATTAATCATTAAAGTTCTACGTTGATTTCACAATAAATGTGTGTTTTTTCACAGTAGCTGTTGGCTCACACTTTACAAACGTGGAATATTGTGGTATTGGAAGGAACTGTGTAATCCTCCAAACGATTTCTAGATTCCCTTTTGGTACTTACAACTGATCTAAGTCCGTTTCAATGGGGACTACGTTTACGTAACCTAACCTACCTACTCGTATTCTGCTGTATTTGAATTTCTTGTACAAAACAAAGTGTTGTTCAAAATACGGAAGTGAACTCGACAAAATCTTGCGAGCCCTACTTTGAATGTATGCATTTTGATTCTCCTACCTCGAAATCTTTATTCGAGTGCATAGCAAAAAAGAATGTTACCTCAAAATAAAGAAATTCTTGATTACTATTTGCTTCATTCTAAAAAGCTAAAGATAAGTTTTTTGAATTCTTTATTTTTTATTTCAGTTTGGGACTACATACCATTATACATACCCACGCTCATGTTCATTTTATATTTTAAACTAAAGATATTTACCATCCTCTTATTTGTATTCCTCATTTGTATTGTAGATACATTATTGTAACTCTGTGAGATATGGTGTGAAAAGTGCATTTTCTTAAAAAAAGGAAAAAAATCTGAAAAGTCGTTCTGTAAGGAATATTCAAATGTATTTTAGATTTTTCTCCATAAAAACTTGTCTTATTCTCTACGAGCTAATATACTCGTATACATCTGTGGTGTTTTGTGCCCTCGGAGTGCGCATAGTAGAATGTGAAGTATCCTTGTTGACACTTTTTCCAATCTTACCTCATGACAAGCTATAAGCAACGAGACGCAGGATAGCTAAACAGCCCTACCCTGAACGAAGAATGAAGAGTCCCGATTAAGTCACGTATTTAATCAGCCGTACATTATATTCGTTTTTATAATCAGGGTGCACCATACAAGTCGGCAAAGTACGGTGACAACTGTAGATACTTCTCAACCTGATTCTAAAAAAATAAAAAAATAAAAAATGAGTTCCCTTCCCATGCCATTGTGATGCAACTTTTCTGGCATAAATGGGTGTATTATCGCCTTAGAGGCGATAACAACATAGCACCTGTTATTCTAACACAACCCCGCATAGTTGTACCTTTCGTGCGCCAATGGTATGCTTTCAACTTCCTTATATGTCTTACTGAAGGGTAAAGAAACTTTCGTACAAAAATAATTAAAACAAAAATGAATTTAAGCCAACAAGCATTATAAGAAGAGACAACATTTTGAGATTTGAAAGTCTGAAGGTTTGAAAGTTTATCAATAAAATCCTGGTATAATGTTGAAATAGGTCGACGGAAGGATAACTGAAAATTTGCTTCAAAATTTGTAAATTATAATTTGGATGGGATAGCCTGAACATGTTGGATTTTAACTGCTACTGTTTTATTAAAGTTTAAGGGTTTGCACTTTATATCGATAGTTTTCATTGTCCTTTGGGCATATCGGGGATGATACAATGACGATTAAACATTGTCAAAAAAAGGGTTCATCAGCACAACTAACCTGCCTGTGTTGTATGTATATAAAAGAATAGACTAAATGGAAACACAAGTTGCTGTGCTATAGGCGGACAAATTGAATTGAGCAAAACTAAATGCTAATTTTGAGCTAATACGAGTAGAAGGTCGGACATGGAATTTGTATTCTATTTACCAGTATTGGAGACAAGTAAGCCAAAAGCGCTCCACTCAAATTTCTGAAAAGATACAATTGTCCAACAGACAAGGTGATACTGCTAGCACCAATAACACAGTCCTCGTGACTGATGTGCAGATGTGTCGAAAATAAAGTCTAACTGCTATCTGCATATCCGTATACCATATGCATGTATTGCTCCAACTGAATTTCAGTTTACTGAACGGAAGCAAAAGGTAACAGACATACCAAGTAGATGAAAATGAAATGAAAAGTGTAATAGCTCATGAAATAAAGTAGAAGTCAGGTTTGTTTTCCACAGAGTTTCTGGCAGGTCATAGCCGTGTCCTATACGTTCTCCGCGCAATGAAAATAGCGCAGCACTAATGGCCTAGACTGTTCAAAAAAGAAGTCTAGCATACTGTGCACCTGCAAGTGCATCGCTAGTATACGGGTTTGTTAGCTAGGCATCACCAAATCCGAAATTATGACGGAGTTCTAACTAAAAGACGGCAGAAGGCCCATCCTTGGCAACAGTAATAAGAAATAAGTACTTAACCAGCTCAACAAATCAATCTATAATTAAGATTTACAGTCACCTACACACAAAAATACTGTTTACCAATAATTATGATTCTTTTTCTTAAAATGCTAACCATACAATATATTCGTAGCCCAAGAACGCGGTGCAGCAAACGATCTTAAAACTAATAATATTCACTACATCACCCAACTTTTATATGCAATTATTTATAAAAATGAAAGATCAGTTCAGGAAAAGCCTTCATTGACTCGAAGATCTTCCTAATTTCCTCAACTAAATTATCAAGTAGGTATGTTATGTTATCTCATTGTACTCCAGGCGAAATACGATCATTTCAAGTAAACACCTTGATTAGCAGGAAACAAAATTTGTAGTACAATGAAAACTCAAACAATAAAACAAACGTGTAATTGTAAACCGAGACATGATAGCCTGGCAAAGACTATAGCCCTATTCACAAACTTATTCGGGAAGAAGATTCACCCTTAAGCCAAGTGGAAAACTTATCCAATGAGAGTGCTTTTGTTGTTGATCGTATGGATCTACACTCTTACGAGTACTACGTATCTTATGGAATTCTTTGGCTGTTATTTTTTATTTTGTTTTGACTAAATATGGAAATAAGCAGTGAATACATTGCGCAACTATGAGTATGAAACACAATGAGCACATGGAAAACACATTTCCATTTCAATTTCATGTAAAAGATACACCGATAAGATAATACCTTTTACATGGACACTTGTCTGAACAGTGCTCCTTGGCTTAGCTCGTCACGCTTTCTTGGATGTGTATAACCAGATGTTAGCTCCAATGTTACAAGGGGCACATTTCGAAATAGTCTACTAAGCATTATCACAAAAATGTTTAGTAGAGCCATTTTATTATGAGACGTCACAGGGGGCCTAAGTGATTATACAGATACTCGTAGTTACATGTGTTCGAGTACGAGCATGAGTATCTTTATCTACGTTGTGTGAAACTAAGGTGTGAAAAACAGCATTTTCATGTCAACATTATATGCCAAATCCATAATCAATTCTTGAGAATATTATAGAATGGAATGTCAATAAAACTGATCAGCTGGAATCTACAAAAGTGGTATAGAGATGAAATTTTTGACGATAGAAACAAATGTTAGTTGCTTATACAAATGTTTTTAGTATAAAAGTTCTTAGATATAAATAAAATGATCTGCGCTTAAACAGTTGTCTTATAGCTCAGTGTTATTTTCGAACCAGTATTTTAGACTTTTCTCCGGGATTTTTCTGCTCCTGTTTCAGCAGGATAATTCAAAAGTCAACTCAAAACTTTCAGCTTGCTTGATTGTGGGGGGTTTCAGTTAGATGTCATATCTTTGAAAGTGCTACATATGGCAGACTTGTAAAACAAATTCGACCTGTGAGGGACATAGATCTAATTAAAGAGACTCAAATAAACGAATTGATTGTGTTACACCCCGGTGTGGTGTACGTTTGTGTGCAGAGAAAGGGAACAACTCTGAGGGGTGAAGTGAGAGACTTTTTTATATTGATCAGGTCTGGCGAGTTTGGCGCGACATCTATCTATTGGTCTCTGGCTAGGCCTCTTAGGCGTAGTACTTGAAGAACTTAAACACTGCTTCCACGGGGCAAACTCAAAACATGGTGGAAAATCATTTCCAAAGTAATGAAGTATACTTGAAGTACGGTTGACAAAAATATAAGGGATGCCATAACAAAAACTCAGAAATGTTCCGTGAGAGAAGATAACGAACACTAGCTGCAAATGTACGACGCCTATGATTGTTTCAGGAATGTAAGCATAATGAAGGGTACAAATTTCGAACTAGAAAACGGATTACGGCTACATACAATACACAAAATCGATATGCATACATATGTAATGTGCGTTCAAGAAACTGAATGTCAGAAACAAGGTTGAATATTTAATCTTGCAAATGGAGCATACAAAAGCTCCAAAATGCCATTAACCAAGATGAACTCCGAAGATAAATGTAAAAGTAGTGCAAAAGCTCTGCTCGAAATTTCAAAGCCCCTGTCCACATACATAAAGAAATTTTACAATACATCAAGATACGGAACGATCGGTGAACGGGCGAAGTATATTTGAAGCCAAGATGTGTTTAATCCCTTGCAGAACACTGTTACGATTTCAAGTTGTTTTTTTTTTATAACTTGCGCGTGTACAAAGGATTCGAGCGCGGCGAAGGAAAATCAGGGAGGAAAGAAAGAGAGATACCGATGAACGATGGTTTTAAATATTTGAAAAAATAAATAGCTCGGCAGAGCATTCCATAAGCGAGTTGTACGGCGATATTTTAGAGTACGTCAGGCTGTAGTCATGAGCATTCATAGTGAAACGGGTGTTACGGTTAAAAGTCTGAAGGGGCGGAATACTACTGACGTTTCCTATGGAACACTGCTGGTGAAAATAGCGATAAAACAGCGTGAGACACGAGGCACTACGTCGGTGTTTGAGAGTTTCCATTGTCTGAGTGATCTTAGTGTCACCTATGAATTTTATCGCATGGTTTTGAATCCTATCTAGCAGATGCAGAGATATTTGGGCGCACCGACCAGATGTGGGCATTGTACTCCAATTTCGGGCGCATAAATGCCTTATCGGCCCCTTTCTTAGCTACTTCAGGGATTCCTTAAAGTAGTTCCACTCCTCTTGATCCTAACGATCTTGAAAGGGTCATTCAACACTCAGAACTTTCTCCCTATGCTGACGATACCAAATTTTTTAAACCCATTTCCTCACAACATGACTCCAACCTCCTTCAAATAGATCTAAATAGTTTTTCCACCTGGTGCATGAAGATGTGCTTAGAACTCAATGTCACCAAATGTCAATCGTAAGTGCAACAAGTCTTCTCCCCGAATTTATCTTCTCCACGGCCAACCTATGTCCCTTGTTCAAGCTATCCGCGATCTTGGCATATTATGCGACAGGGAGCTTAATTTCTGCTCACATATTGATAAGATAATTAATAAAGCAAACTCATCATTTGGCTTCGTTAAAAGATGGCCCAAAGAATTCTGCAACCCGTACGTGATCAGATCACTATACATCACTTTTATTTACCTCCTTCTCGAGTACGCTAGCCAAGCGTGGCGTCCCTTTCAACGAGTTCATTTATCCCGCATTGAGAGCATCCAGTGTGGTTTTGTTCGATTCGCTCTTCGGGGTCTACCTGGGAACGATCTCCTAATTTTACCTCCCTATCGAGACTATCTCAAACTCATTCACCTGAATGCCCTTGAGGAACGATGGGACGCAGCCGACATTCTTTTCATTTACCGATTCCTCTCAGGCTCCATCGATTGCAAGTCTCTCTACAACTCCATTTTCTTTTACACTAACCCTCGAAATCCGTCACTTTTATCTACCAATCCACCGCACCACTTATGGCTCAAAACGAACCAATCTTCCGAATGCTGCGTAAGGTAAACTCCACCCTTTCCGTTTTCGATTTTAATCGCAGCACTCTCTATTCCTTACATCGCTAGAGGAAACCTATACATTTCGCAGCATTTATGACGACACCGAATATGAGGTTATTCCAACGTAAGTCATCATTAGATACACATACCGAGAATGGATAGTTTTTCGGTTTCGACGATGTAAGTGCCATTCATGCACAATGGTTGGGTGTTCAAATTTCGCATTAACAACGACAAACAGCACTGTGTTATGGAATATCAGAATTTATCGAGCTTATCATATGCTGCCGTTCCCCTTCTGCAGCCGAAGAGCAGGGACAAATGAATATATTGGATAAGAAGTAGCAGACAAGTGATCACTGATGAAAATTAAAAAGAGCGTCAAAGAAAGAACGGAGCCCTGGGGCACACCAGCATTTATTTTGTGAATATCAGACTTGAAACCATTCAAGACAACTTGAATTGAAAGTTCCGAAACGTAATTTCTATTCCATTGTAGAAGAGAGTCATCGATACCAAAAGCTCGCATTTCCGACAAAAGAGCCTGGACCAAGCTCTGTCAAGTGCCTTAGAAATATCAAGTGCAACCATCTTGCTTTCACCAGATTGATGTACGCTTTGGTTCCACTTTCAGGTGAGAGATGCCGTCAGATCACCAGTGGACCTGTTACTAGGGAAGTCGTACTGTCATTGAAACGTTTCCGTATTTCGAGGTATTTCATGAGCTGACGGTTTATCAGCGTTTATATGACCTTGGAAAGAAAGGACGTAAGGGTAATGGGTCTGTAGGATGAGAGAGAGCCTTTTTTAAGGACGGGCTGAACAAATGGTGTTTTCCATCTGATCGGAAAGAGTCCTAAAGAGCAAAATTGATGGAAAAGTTTACGCAGTGGTTTTGCCAACGTCGAAGAACACTTCTTTAGAAGAAGGAGAGAAATACCATCTAGACCATCGGATTTGTGAATGTTAAGATTTTTAAGTACTCTTGCCAGCACACGAGTGCGAAAATTGAAGATTCGACGCACTCAGCTGTAGGCTAGTCCTAGACTGCAAGACTTCTTTAAATGTATTTGGAAAGCGAATAAACTAAGTCTTGGTTATCTCTGAAGGCACAATCGGATCACGAGAAACTAAATCTCTGACGAACTCAGAACTCAAATCTGCCTTGGGACTGCCTTCGTCCTCGGTTAGGATTTACATTGACAATTGGGATCAATTATAAATAAATGACACGACCCTCCACGTTGCGGCTAGATCAAACAAATTCTTTCCGGCCTCTCTAAGAGGTAAACGAGTTGACTGATGCCTCTTACTAGGAAAGACTGTAGACAGCTTACTGGTGTCATGAAGGAGTGCTATGCTTTTCCTAAGCACTTAAGGGTACTGGACATAAGTGACACAACATCCTGAGTCATTTGTTGTGAGAGTGATGACAACACCGCGGAGCACTATCTTTGCAGAATGTGAGGCCTACGCTTGCCTCAGGCTGCAGGCACTCGGCAAGGACAGAAATAAAGCTGTTACTATTATCAGTTTGTATGACAACATGTGCATATTCTTGGAGTTCTCTACAATAAGTTATCGGTAGCTGAAGAACTTCAGCCGATTTTGGAATGTTCAATGATTATTGTCAGATAATTTAGGTTTGAGTCGAGGTCTAAAGAAGTCCGTGACTTTTGGATTAAAACACAGATTTTTTGATAAAAAAATAATTTTATTTTTCAACGTAGTCTCCCTTGAGCTCTATACACTTTGTCCAACGCTTCTCTAATTTTTTTATCCCTTCCAAAAAAAATGATTTGTCGAGGTCCTCAAAATAGGCCTTTGTTTGCGAGATGACTTCATCATTGGAGTCAAATCTTTTTCCACCAAGCCATTTCTTCAGGTTTGGGAACAAGAAGTAGTCGCTCGGAGCCAAATCTGGAGAATAGGGTGGATGAGGGAGCAATTCATAGCCCAATTCATGGATTTTTGCCATGGCAACTGCACATGTGTGTACCCTTGCATTGTCTTGGTGGAAAAGAACTTTTTTCTTGGCCAAATGAGGTCGTTTTTTTTTCAAATCGTCATTGAATCGGTCCAATAAGTTGGCATAATATTCCCCATTGATTGTTCTTCCCTTTTGAAGGTAGTCAATGTGGATTATCCCGCGTGCATCCCAAAAAACAGTCGCCATAACTTTGTTGGCTGACAAACCCACCTTGGCCTTCTTTGGCGCCGATTCACCCTTAGAAACCCACTGTTTTGACTGTTGTTTGTTCTCTGGTGTGTTGTGATGGATCCATGTTTCGTCCACGGTTACAAAACGGCGCAAAAACTCCTCCATATTGCGATTAAACAACGCCAAACGTTCCTGTGAAGTTGTTACACGATTGCGTTTGTGGTCGACTGTGAGCAAAGGCGGCACCCATCTTGCGGAAAGCTTTCTCATGCCCAAGTGATCATTCAAAATTGAAACCACTGAGCCATGCGAGATCCCTACGGCTTCCACAATCTCTCGCACTTTCAATCTTCGGTCGGCCAACACCATATCGTGAATTTTTTCGATTGTTTCGGGTGTAGAGACCTCAACTGGGCGTCCAGGACGTTCGGCATCTTCAGTGCTTGTACGGCCACAACGAAATTCAGTAAACCACTTTTTACCATTGAAATCGATGGTGCAGAGTCCCCATAGTATTTATCAAGCTTAGCCTTGGTCTCGGTAATGGTTTTTTTTCGCAAGAAATAATGCTTAATAAGCACACGAAATTCACTTTTTTCCATTTTCTCCTCAAATTAGTGAGTAGTCTGATAAAAATAGCTGTCAAACACAAACTAACTGACGCAGCAAGTTTAAATTTTGACAGGAGTCAACTGACAGATGCCTGTTGACAGGAGCAGTGTTGCTGTTTCAGTAAAGAGGTCAGAAATTCAAAAAGTCACGGCCCTTACATGCATTACATTTCAATGTTTGACACAAGAAGACAGGAAGACATATGTGAAAAGGACCAGGAGAAGCTCTGATATTAGATAATGTAGGATTCATTCATATTTATAATACTTGGGTAACTGATCTACTCGAGATACACATACGAGTATGTACATATATGGTTCCTAGGATGACAAAGAATAGGTTTTGACATCGCAGTACTTGCTTCTTCCTTTTGAATTGGTAACGACTACACTCGGATTGGTTACATTAGAGAAGGATTTAGTCTACCTGGCAAACACATCTATATTTACTGGAATATGTATATGTATGTATGTATATGCGGTCGAAAAAATTAACTCCTGGCGAACTGTCAATTTCGTTTGCGAAGCAGAAGTGGCTAAAATTAATTTACGAAGCAAAACTAAATGTACTGGAGCACATTTACTGCCCAATTGCTAATTTGTTTCACTTTCATCGAAGCATGAATTACTCTGTGAAAATATTTATAGGTACAGTGCTATTTAAAACAGTTGGCCAGTTTACTCTTTTAAATGTGCTCTTACAAAAATTAAAATTTAAAAAAAAGGGAACATTAGAACAACAAATATACGAAAATGATCGCTGAAAGAAATGGAATAGGACTTACTCTCACTCTCTGTGCGCAAGTGGCCGTTGGCCAACTGTTTTTAATACCGTTATAGATTACTTTATTAAATCAATCTGTAGAGAAGTTTTAATCGACTGAATCAAGAATCACAAACTTTGGCTTAGATAGATTTATTTTTCAAATTCTCAATAATTACTTACTTATTAGCTATGTGCATATATGTAGATGAAGAAAAAATAAGCAACTCACCTGAAAATAAAAAAAGAGAGATAATTATTAGATATTATGCTTGCATAAAAGAGATAAAAAACGAATACATATCAGGAGACCATCTTAAAGTCTTACTATTTCTACATACCTCTACGTAAGTTAATATGATACAAAATTATTGAATCTCAGTCTAAACTGAATTACATTTACTGTAAGAAGCTTCGGCGTAGTGCCAGCCATTAATTAAGCCTTAAGCCTTCCCAAAGAATTCCACATAGTCACACGATCTAAGCCGTCATACAGAAAAAAAATCACAAAATCCTCATGCTGCAACATACCATATGCCAGTCATTTCACGTGAAATTAAACGGCGATCTGAGGTATTTGGGCCAAATCTTTATTAATGTGCATTTTATGATTATAAACTGATTGAGACTAAAATAGCTGTATGGTCGTTTTTTGTGTAACCGAGCAGATACTCAGATATCAAAATTATCACAAAAGATGCGGATCACATGCATGAAGGAAAAATGCATGCGCAAACATTCCATAGCAAAGATTTATGCTAAAGTTAAAAGTGTAATTAACAATTAATTTGCAAATGCTGATGACAACGATCGTGTAAAAAACTCGTATCTTATTGTCACACAGCTAGAACAAGAATATAAAAAAGCAGAAAAACAGAATCATGCCATAAGCTGAACGTCATCGCGTTTGTATTTGCCTTGTATAATTTGTTTGTAGTCTTTTTGTATCTTTTGTTGTCATTCTATTCGACCACCCCCACCTACACGCCTACATGCCAATGTTATGAAGATTTTCAGAATCTAAGGTTCTTGTATACATTGCTAAGCAAGTGCGCTTTGACAGTTGCAGTTGCATTCTAACGAAAAATGCTCATATAACACCGACTAAAGTCGATCTGATATTCTTGGACAAGACTCAAATTCAGTCCGCTTTTTTAGGGTCATACTCGCGTAGAAATATATATGTTGCACAACTCATATACATATCGACTTCCTGTCAAACAGTATAAGCACATCTAACAATTATAAAATTGAGATTGAGATACGTTTACAACCACGAAAACAGTCATGCATTTTATTATGTGAATTCCGTACGAGTATATTGCTGCGATGCGACTAATCGCACTTTTAAGCTTTTCATTTCTTTTTCTGTTTTTTTTTTTTTTTTAGAAAAAAAAAACAAACGCCTTTTGGAGGCCGACATGCGATAAAAAAGCCAAACTCGAACATGCATTAGTTAATTTAATTGGAGCAACTTGTACTACACTCATATACAGATATATGCAACCATAAATTCTTCCATACATAAAATAAATAATCATTCTCAGCTAATTGTGCATTTGATTAGGCGACAATTGGAATTTAATAATAAAAACGGAAGTCAATCGTCTTAATCAAAAAGCACTGCGAGTAGACAGAAGTTTAAACTAAAAAAAATAAACTCGTCACTGGAACAATTCGATAACACCGGTCGTCGGCGCGGCGGCCTCAGTTTATATCTTCAAACGCATTCCTAACTCTAAGAAAAAAATTGCAACTTAAAAATATAGATTACGCGAAATGAGATTTCTATTCATATTTGTGGTGAAGTACGCATTTATAAGAGACCGTATCTGAAATATATGAGGTACTCGTATATTACTAGTATTTCACATAGCGCAACAGGGGGAAAAAATACCACCGCCAAAATAGGGTGTTCTTCAAGCCCTTGAAATGTTAGTGTTTTAATGAAAGGCATTAGAAGTGAAAGATGTTGACATAAATTGCCACATTGGTAGAGTAATTCTTTTTTGAATATTTAACTCAACAAATACAATATTTGGAAACATATAAAAAGTGTGTTTTTTTTAGAGTTATACAAATTCAATATGAAATAAAATACTTGCAGCTAATGCTAATGTCTATAATATTAGCTTTTTTTAATAGACAATTTTATGCCATTAGTATTTAAATATAACATCGGGCATATGCGCGCAATGATTGGCTCAAATAAAGCGCAATCGTGAAGGGCAATTTTCGACAACTTTATCGAGCAACTGGGGCCGTATATCAGCAATAACACGGCGAATGTTGACTTCCAAATCGTCCAACGTCTCTGGTTTACCGGCATAGAGTAGTGACTTCACATACCTCCAAAGAAAGTAATCTAAAGGTGTGAGATCACAGGATGGTGGAGGCCAGTTCACAGGTCCATCACGCGATGGTCGAATTGATTGTGTCGCGCACCGTGTGGCATGTTGCGCCATCTTGTTGAAACCAAAGCTATGTCACGTCAATGCCATTCAACTGAGGAACGAAGAAGTCAGAAATCATGTTTCTGTAGCGGTCTCATCGGCATCGTGCTTAAAGAAATATGGGCCGATGATTCCGCCAGCCCATAAAGCACACCAGACAGTGAGTTTTCTCCGCACAAATTCGACAATTTTGCTTGTTTGCATATCCATTTAATCAAAAATGGGCCTCATCGGAGAACAAAATTTTACGTTGAAAATGAGGATCAAGCTGAATCATATTTTCGGCCCAATCACCGAACCTACGACGCGTATGATGGTCACCCGGTTTCAACGCTTGCACAAGCTGTATCTTATAAGCTCTTAAGCCAAGATCTTTCCGTAAAATCTTCCTCAAAATGGATGGGCATAGCTCCAATTGCTGTGCACGATGACGAATCAACTTATTCCGATTCTCCTCAACACTGCGCTCCACAACGGCAATAACTTCTTCTGTTTATCATCTTTGGGGATGCGTGTTTATCCACTAGACTGTACGTGGTGCGAAATCGATTCATCGTGTTCCGAATAACTTGCTCAGATGGACGATTATGTCGACCGTAAAATGGACGAAGCGCACGATAAGTTTGGCAAACCGAGCTATGGTTTTCAAAATATGTTTGCACAACTTGCACGAGTTGTACTGGCGTTAATCTACTCATCGTAAAATGGTAAAACGTGCTAACAACAAATCAAATTTTCAACTGTCAAATTGACAATCTGCAGAAACAGTGTTGCCAGTTTAAAAACCAAACCGCTAAAAATAACACCCTTTACTTCAGACTTCTCAATATTCTCCTTCCATAGCTATATTGTTGTTAAACAATAAAGTCAAATTCATCCACATTGCTTGCCTATATTTTAAAACATATCAAATGCGGGCTTTACCTTTGCCATATGTTGTTCAGTCCCGCCTTCGACTGAGACAGACATTAAAAAACGTAGATATTTACAGTTATTGTTGTATGACCTTTATGCCTCAGCTTTGGTGAAGTTTCATTCCTTTTCATTCTACGAGGGGCGTTCAACATATTCTCGATATCGGGGTGAAGCTGTGGTTGTATATATAAATTGACTTATTTATCAAGTAATACTATTATTTTAGTACATTCATGTAAAATTTCATATAAATGTGATTATTAATTCGCGTTTTATCTCTAGTTAAACAGAATCATAATGGCAACTGAGACGATGATGGTGAAAATTGAGCATTGCGCTGTAATTAAATTTCTCACTAAGCAAGGAAAAAGTCAAAAAACTATTCATGAAGAGATGGTGGCTGTTTACCAGGGTTCCGCACCTTCATTATGAACTGTGCAAAAGTGGTCAAGTGAGTTCAAGAGAGGCAGAGAGAGCATTGAAGACGACCCCCGCTCCGGCGCCCCGGCTACTGCTTGTACGGGAGAAAGCATCAAAGAAGTCGAAAAACTTGTTCTTGAGGATGCCCGAATAAAGGTGAAAAGGATGGCAGAGATCACCAAGCTTTCAATTGGTACCATTCACACCATTCTTCATAACCATCTTAACCTTTCAAAGGTCAGTGCAAGGTGGGTGCCACGAATGCTCACAGCGCCTCAGAAAAAAGTGAGAATCGCATGCTGTAGAGAGCTTTTGGAGATGTGTAGTGAGAACGCGGACGGTGTTATGGATCGAATTGTTACTGGGGACGAAACATGGGTCCACCACTATGACCCTGAAAGCAAACAAGAGTCCATGCAGTGGCATAAAAAAGGAACAGACCCCCAGAAGAAGTTCAAAGTCACTCCGTCTGCCGGGAAGCTCATGGCCACAGTTTTTTGGGACTCAAAGGGAATCTTGCTCATTGAGTACAAAAAAAAAGGTGAAACCATCAACGCCACATCCTACGCTTCCACTTTGCATAATTTGCGGGAGGAAATTAAAAAGAAAAGACGGGGTAAACTCGCAGCGGGTGTGTTGCTTCTTCATGACAACGCTCCTGTTCACACGGCGCGAGTTTCCAAGGCTGCTGCGCGAGATTGTGGTTTCGAAGAAATCCAACACCCACCCTATAGTCCAGACCTTGCCCCTAGTGATTATTTCCTGTTTCCGGATTTGAAAAAATGTCTTCGTGGAAAAAGATTTTCGGATGATGAAGAACTCAAGTCGGTGTTTTGCAGAGAAAGAGGAAATTTATTTTTTTTGAGGGTTTAAAAAAGCTTATCTCAAGATGTAACAAATGCATTGATGTTAGGGGATATTATATTGAAAAATAAAAACAATTTAAATTGAATTCGCATTTTTCTTCATATCGATACCGAGAATATATTGAACGCCCCTCGTATGTAAAGTTCAGTTTTAAAGTTATCGTTAATATGGTAGAGCGGTTTAAAAAACCTCATCGAACACTAATACGTAACTATATCTATCAGATGATGTGTCCTTGTTTCATGCCACTTTCTGTAGCGAATTCCTCTGAAATATTTCCTCTATATACATATGTTGGAAGTGTGTAACATTTAGATTCATGATAGATATGTATATTAGTTTGGTCTTTGTAGCAAGTTTAACTATAAGTTTTTCTTCTCCATGATGAGTAATGAATAATTATTGCGCGGCTCGTTGTTAGCGATTATTTCACAACACGATGACATTATCAAATTACAATCACAAATTAAGGAATCACTTTTGATCTCCGCATATAAAACATCTATGTACATACGCAAAGCCTATTTACTCCCATGGTTCAAGATTCTCTATAAAGTTATGAAAATATTTAACATATCAAGCTCATGGCTTGGGGCTCACTTCGGAAGTGGCTGGGTATAATAACCGCTCCATCTCCAAAAATTCCCTAGCGAAACTTCTACGGTGATATCTGAAACGGCAGATATAACTTGCTTGTCCAAAAACTAAACATAAAATCACCAAGTTAATCTATTTCGTATCTCTGATTGGATATGGCCTGTAATATTGTGTACAATATACAATGTACAACGATGAACAGAGATTTAAGACCTTCTGCAATATTCGAAAATAGGGGACGGGCTCTAATAAATACAAGCTGGTCATTGAATATTCCTATGATGCTTTTGAAGAAGTTCAGTCTGACTAAATATAATGATATATATGCTGGGTCTAGGGCATGAACGTTCACATACCAAAAATGTGGTTACGTAGTTAAAATATATAGTTATATTGGAGAGATAAGATAGATGA
The DNA here is from genome assembly GCA_963966105.1 of Volucella zonaria. Classification (NCBI taxonomy): domain Eukaryota; kingdom Metazoa; phylum Arthropoda; class Insecta; order Diptera; family Syrphidae; genus Volucella; species Volucella zonaria. The sequence continues at coordinate 19,250,557 of OZ014532.1, read as the reverse complement.
TCAAGAGTTATTTGCAGTTCCCCATCCAAATATGTTGATGTTAGTCGAACTATGACATGGAAAATGCAATTCAATGAACAATTTTGTTATGTTAAAGTGGGAAAATGGGCCACAAGCGGTCTTTACGATACTGTCAATAATTTTTTAAGACAAAACCTCACTTCACTAAAAAATACTAATCTAAGAAAAGTTGAAATGGTGACGGACGTAGATATGGAATACATTGCCGGAGTATTTTACAAAATAAATAAATAATAAATTCTTGGCGTAACAGTTCTAATGTAGCAAGGCCCACCCCCTTCCACTAACAGTGTTGTTAACTTAGCCATATTGAGAACATTGAGACGGACTGTACGATATTTTACCAACTAGGTATGCGAGAAAGATTCCTTTTCTATTTTTTTTGTTGAAAATTTGCTTTTCAAATAATAATACCTGTGTTTTTATTTTTTTAAAATACGAGTATAATACATAGATAGCATTAGTCATGAAATATGACATTATTCAAATGCTCTCTACGGAATCGCTTACAAGCGTGGATGCGCTAGACTCTATATTCCATGATATACTAGCAATTTCACGTCGGATGTTAGCTTCCAAGTCGGCTTTTGTTTTTGGCTTATAGGGATAGAACAGAGATGGAATGTAACGCCAAGGAAAAGAGGCTAAGGTTATTAAATCGCACGAGCCCAACAGAGAAATAGACAGGGTAATCCCTGGTGATGACCACCGAAATTCGTCTTTAATAAGTCGATTGTGATACGCGCTATGTGAAAAGCCTTTATTAAAAAAAAATAAAAAAATGGTTCGTAACCGACTCGCCGGTATCATATCGGGAGAAATGCGGCTCAATGACATCTCCCAAATGAAAACTACATCAAACACAATTTTTTTCGTATACAATGACTCCTTTTGCTTATCAACAAAGTAATTTAACCAAAAATGATGATGATTTTTCGGAGAAAACCCAAATCAGCGAAAGTTCGATGAGCAACTTACTGGCACGGCAGTGTAAAAAAGCTTGTAACTTTAAGGTGACATGGGAAAAAATCATTTCTAAAGTTGCGGGTTTACCCATTCCTAGCGCCTTCGTGGATCCTACGAAAAAATGTGAGTTGCCTCATTGAATGACAGACATTGAACCTCTTTCAAATGATTTAAGCTAGGTACCTGGGCACGAGCAGTGGAATGTACTCATATTGAAAATTTCCATTTGACAATCAGTAGAATCGAATAAACGGCAAGGTTTGAAATCTATTTATTTTTGGAAAGTCCAGTGTTCGAGCTGGTTTTTCGACTAGATAATTTAGGGCTTAAACACATGTACGAGTATGTATGGAAATGGCATATTTCCTCCTAAATCGATTATGAAAAAATTTCATCTGGGAGTCGAGGGTGCTAAAAAAATGTATGAGTCCATGATTGGAATTTTTATTCAAGGCCTTTGACTGATTGTATAATTTATAGCTTGCTGGAAAATTTGAGTCTGGAGATCTTCTATACATTTGCGCAGATTTCAAATATTTAAATGCCTCCAAAGTCATTTAGTCGAATTCAGACAAATTTAGCATTTTCCAACAAAATATGTTTTCACTATCAAACGAATCATAACATTAAAAAAAAGGCCCAAGCTTTTCCTGCGTTTCACTTTCCAAACTGAGAATCTCATTTGATTTCAAGAATCCAGAGCGGGCAAGACAGATACTATACAGATACCAGTTTATCTGTATCTACTTAATGCCTTCGCTTTTTATGAGCGCCACAAATGTTGAGGTTGCACGTTTTTTCTTAGACGTCTCAGATTTCAATATATCATCATCAATTTCTCATTTATGCTGTTCATACCGATGACGATGTATGGTACAAGCTGATTGTTCGAATGAGTCTGTCTAGTGGATTTACAAACAGAGATCCATTTTCAGTGTCAATAAAAAAACTAACTCTGCCGTGCACCACTTTGCAGCATAACTTTCAGTTTCTCATATCCTATAGGGTAAATTTATTTTTAATAGTGCAATGTAAGTGCATGGAAAAAAAAGTAATAAACACTGAATGGGTAAAATTCGAATTCTCCATAAGAATGTAAAAAATAAACAAATAGAGCAATTTTTAAGATACGTAGAAGTAGGCTTGACCGAACGCTTTAAAACCGAAATGGTTGATTGGATAACTACGTATCTATGTAGGTATAACCCTGTGCATTTACTAAGCACCTGAGACTAATTCTGTTCTGATTTTTATTTGAGTTATCTCTTACATATGTATTAGGTAAAAGAACCCATTCGGTTCCTTCCTTTTCAAAGCCTTATTATAAGAATGTACTTTTTGGACTTCTTGACCGTTATCGCGGAAGGGTGGCCAATTGCTCCGAAGAACTAATCACCAAGTTTTTTCTACTCCTCTTAATCTATGAAGCTCCTGCAAAAATCGTTAAAAAGAGGTTACCATATGCCAATTAAGCAGTGATCTCCGATTATGGCCTCTAGGACATCGATATGCGATCGTTTTACAGAAAAGGCACTTTTTATGCAGAATAAGCCAGATTTATTTGGCAAGGTTACAGAATGTGCATTTGACTACTTGCAGTTGTAATCGCCAGCGCATTTAAATAGTTCGAGCATGGCGTGTGGTATTCTTATCTCCATAAGAATCATACTTGAAGGACGTCTAAGGTTGTGACATTTTTGACAAGTCAATCGGCTCTACAGTGACCAGGTACCAAGTAAATAAGGATGATGAATTGCTTTTTTTTTTCCTTGAAAGATAAGTGATAATTTTTAACCATCTTCGATGTTATAAAACCACGTTCAGACATTTTATACTGTTTCTCATTACGTGTATAAATATCCCTAAAAGATATCACATTTATTTTCAATTGCCAAAATATCCTCCTGTAATATGCAAAAATTAATTTGAATGAGATACACACCTCTCAACTCGATTTTTTTAACATGAGCCTTAAAGCAAAATTCCATCTACAATACAATAAACCGAGGATCGAAAGTGCATTTGAGACCAATCCACTCTATTCAAACTCAGCTGGTGTATGCATACTATATTACGAGGGCGGGTCAATAAGTCCGTGACTTTTGGATTAAAACTGATTTTTTGATAAAAAAATAATTTTATTTTTCAACGTAGTCTTCCTTGAGCTCTATACACTTTGTCCAACGCTTCTCCAATTTTTTTATCCCTTCCAAAAAAAATGATTTGTCGAGGTCCTCAAAATGACGAGATGACTTCATCATTGGAGTCAAATCTGTTTCCACCAAGCCATTTCTTCAGGTTTGGGAACAAGAAGTAGTCGCTCGGAGCCAAATCTGGAGAATAGGGTGGATGAGGGAGCAATTCATAGCCTAATTCATGGATTCTTGCCATGGCAACTGCACATGTGTGCACCCTTGCATTGTCTTGGTGGAAAAGAACTTTTTTCTTGGCCAAATGAGGTCGTTTTTTTTTCAAATCGTCATTGAATCGGTCCAATAAGTTGGCATAATATTCCCCATTGATTGTTCTTCCCTTTTGAAGGTAGTCAATGTGGATTATCCCGCGTGCATCCCAAAAAACAGTCGCCATAACTTTATTGGCTGACAAACCCACCTTGGCCTTCTTTGGCGCCGATTCACCCTTAGAAACCCACTGTTTTGACTGTTGTTTGTTGTGATGGATCCATATTTCGTCCAAGGTTACAAAACGGCGCAAAAACTCCTCCATATTGCGATTAAACAACGCCAAACCTTCCTGTGAAGTTGTTACACGATTGCGTTTGTGGTCGACTGTGAGCAAACGCGGCACCCATCTTGCGGAAAGCTTTCTCATGCCCAAGTGATCATTCAAAATTGAAACCACTGAGCCATGCGAGATCCCTACGGCTTCCACAATCTCTCGCACTTTCAATCTTCGGTCGGCCAACACCATATCGTGAATTTTTTCGATTGTTTCGGGTGTAGAGACCTCAACTGGGCGTCCAGGAGGTTCGGCATCTTCAGTGCTTGTACGGCCACAACGAAATTCAGTAAACCACTTTTTTACCATTGAAATCGATGGTGCAGTATTTATCAAGCTTAGCCTTGGTCTCGGTAATGGTTTTTTTTCGCAAGAAATAATGCTTAATAAGCACACGAAATTCACTTTTTTCCATTTTCTCCTCAAATTAGTGAGTAGTCTGATAAAAATAGCTGTCAAACACAAACTAACTGACGCAGCAAGTTTAAATTTTGACAGGAGTCAACTGACAAATGCCTGTTGACAGGAGCAGTGTTGCTGTTTCAGTAAAGAGGTCAGAAATTCAAAAATGCACAGAATTATTGACCCGCCCTCGTACCCTAGCTGCAAATCAGATTCGTCATCGTCTAATATAGTATGTACATTGACTAAGAGTAAACAGTGTTTTTTTTTAGGAAGTTCAGATTTTCAGAAAAAAGTTGATGATGGTTTCTTAAATTCATTCGAAAGATAATTTCATGACATTTAGTACTTAAAAATAGTTTGGGGTATGTGTCCACCAAGGCTGCCTCGTACAAATCGCATTCTAGAGACCCTCCAAAGCATCAATGGGAGCTGGCTTATCGGCGTAAACTAGTAACTTGACGTAGGTCCACAGAAAATAATCCAATGGCTCCAAACCGTTCATATTGGTGGACAATTGACAAGTCCATTTCATAAAATGTCTCTATTGCCAAATCATGCTTTAAATAAAGCCATGTTTGCATTGGAAGTATGAGGTGGCGCACCATCCTGTTGTAACCACAGTTATCCTACACTGATGTCATGCGAATTTAGGAACAAATAATCGTTGATCATCGCATTTTACTGGTCTATAATGGCAGGGCCCCCGCCCAATTATCAAGGCTTCGCCCATTGTCTAATAAAAAACGGGGGCAGAGCGTACTACTGGTCTTATCGTAAACATCTTCAGATTACAGCCTCTGAATGGTTGCTACGATTTGACCAGTTACAAGTTGCCGGTCATAGGTCTTGTTGGCGGCTTGACCACCGGTAGTCCTTACCAGGACTTAAATCACGGTACCATGGGAGTCAGGAGCCCTCCGGATTTCGGTCCGGGCCTGACTTGTTAGAGGTAGGCCCCCTTGTGGGAGCGTCATGGTGGCTGTGGTTTAAACCCAAATCGCGGGTACGGGTATTCCTTTGGTTTAACCCATTGTAGAATTGCAAAAAAGTACTGGGTGCTGTGAACAGCAAGAGGTTTTAGGTCGGCCTCGACTCATACCAAGGGTGGAACTTGTGCCTCCAACACAGTTCCGAATTCGTATCAAAATAATTGTGGCGAGCGATGGCAAGGCGTATCCTTGCTCCCTATGGATGTATGGGCATCTCGTAAACATAGGGTCTTACGACAGGTGGTTTACGTTAAAAATCCAGGAACGTTCTGTCTCTAATGGCAGTAACTTTTGCTCCGACCTGATTTTTTAAAGAAATAAGCAGCGATAATAACACCGACGTACAATACGCACCATATGGTACATTTGTCTTGATGCAATTGCATCTGGTGAACTTTTTGAAGATCGTCATAGCTGTTCATTGCTGTTTAACCAGAAATGAGCCTCAACACTGAATAAAATTTTACGGTAAAAAAATTGGGTCAACTTCAGCTGATTTAAAGTCCAATCACTCAACACCTGATGCAATAAAAAGTGATGCGGTTTTAACTTTTGCACCAATAGAATTTGATAAGCCTTGAGGCCAAGATCTTTACGCAGAATTTTCCAGATAGTGGATAGACATAGACCAAGTTGCTGCGAACGAAGCCGAATCGATAAATTGGGGTCCCTTCAACATAAGCTTCCAAGTCCAAGATATTTTCTTCCGAGCGCACTATTCGCATTTTTGTTGGTATCTGATTTTCCAGTAGCGTGAATTGGGTGCGAGATTTTTTAATAATTCAAAAAGTAGCACGTTCAGATGACCGATGATGTCCACCGTAAATTTAACGAAGTGCTTCAACGATTTGAAATAGTTGTTGTGGCGCTGTTGCAGATTTGCAGCTCGATGTCTCAGCTGGTGTGACATCTGATTCTACATTTAATCTCAACTGAAAAGTCGGGATATAATGCGGATAAATTCTGTATTGAGATTGTAATGTTATGTTGAAAAGCGTAAACACTAAATATAGGATAAGGCACAAAATTGTATTGTGGCCGACATTCTTTCTTGATTGAAGGACAGACTTGTGGCCTATTTGGAGAATAGTCCATTGCGAGGTAGCAATCGTCAATGCAAGCTACTGCATATCGGCTTTCAGTTAATGTATACAGGAAGAAAGTGAACAAATAATTATATCTAATATAGCAGTGGAAGTACACCTGCATTTCAAAAGATATTATATTTACAAGTATATCCTGGTGGTCGTATAAAGTTGACAAAAATTACTAGCCAATATGCCATATTTTGTCTAAGCCCTTTCATAGTTTTGAATTCTATTGTCAAGCTCCCTGGAGTTCGGAGCAAAATCTTCCATCTATGTAAAGTTCTCTCTCAAACCAAGTCACTTACCGCTATAAAAACTCTAAGCTATAGATTTTCTTTGATTCTAATTATAAGAAAACCCAACTTTTAACAATAGTTAGTTTATGTACCAGTATTTCTCTTGAACTTTTACTCATTTGTAATGTTCAGAAAAGCTAATTGCTTGAAAATTTTAGATCTAACTTGGTTTTCTGCGGTAATATGACACTTTGATAAATGTGAGCAAATTGTTGCTCTGCACTTTTTCCAAATATTTTGAAGGACTTTGTTACTATTTCCCGCTTATGCTCGTCTCAGTTAAACCGAAATTTTCGATATGTCGCTCTAAAACTTCAATGCAGTCGAGTTGGGTGAAGATTGAATTATCGTTGTCTTTTTTTTAACTTCGTTTTAACTGAGTCCTGTTTCCATTACATTTTCTAAGTTAAGTTATCTTTTAATATAGATAGTTTTTTATTCCACCTAATTCCTGACTTATCAAAAACGGTCAGTCAACTCGATCTCACTAGGTTATAAGGAAAATCAACTCGCTGTTTTGATTACCACTAAGTTGGATGAAATCTGTCTCCGATTCTCACGGAAACACAGTATATGTTTGGATATGGGTTTCATTTTTTTAATTTTGTTTTATTTATTGTTCTAAGCCATAGGGAACAGTGAACTCTGGGCATCACGGCAGTCGCGGTTGATAATGACGACGATCGGCTAGGTTGTATCTTGTGGTAAGTCTCTATTACTTCAGATAGAGGTGAAATGTTCAGTTGCAAACGTATGCGAAACCACATGGGTATAGATACATAAATGACAATATTGTTTGGATACTGAAAGGAAGGCAAAGAAAAAAAAAGACCGCAAGTTATGAATCAAACAACAATAAACAAATTGATCGGTGATAAACAAGTGAATGAAAAATTCTTTCCTTGGTACTGAAGTGCCAATGAACAGTTGAAATGAAATAATTATTTTATTATTGTTTTTCTTTCCTTAGCGATAACTCTGAGTAAGAAATCTTAACAAATTCAGTTTTTCAAAGTACAATAGATTGGACTTAAATTAACGAATATATACGTTTGATTCGATTATGGTAATTTTTATCGCCAATGGATGCGCCAACTTTTCTATTCCCATATTTTAGCTTTAACATGACAAAACTCTGTATAAGTGTCAACATCCCCTAAAGAACTATTTATTCTTGATCCTAAAATAAAATTTATAAGTTATCCGCAAGAAATTTAGAATTTCTCTTCTTAATTTTCGTTTTTTTTTTTATAGAAAATTTATTAGAAAATATTTTGAAAAACAAATCAGTATTGCATTGGGAAGAAAACAAAAAATTGTGCAAGAGCGAATACCATTTAAAAAAATTAGATAAATAAAATTTGGATTTAAATTTTATTGCCACGAAAAATGCAGTTGAGATATCTTGGGTGTAATGGTATTTTTTCTGTCTAGTGCAAAGCTTTTTTTTTTGAGAGTTTCTTGTTTCACAATGAAATTAGAAACAGATAGTTCGGAACATTCTTTAAAGGGCGGGACAATTTTATTTAAATAAATAACCGAAATTTGTCGCTAAAAAGTTGACATTACTAGTTTTAACCCTAGACCTAGTTAATTTTCTATGATACAGAGACCCAAAGTGTTCATTTGAAACACTGCAGCTCAAAATCTTATTTTACCACAATTACATGTACAAAACTATGAAAATGTGGACAACTGAGCTGGCAAAATCTTATAGACGTCAGCTGGGTTCCGAAGTACTTGGATAATTCTTTGAAAATAAATTGTAAAATCTTTGAAAATAATTGTAAAGTTATTGCTTTACATGTAATCAAATAAAAATCATAATAAAGAACCGATGCACTATCGACGAACCCTTAGAAATGTATTACTGCAGATTCATGGGCTTTGGATATCCCCTGTTAGCAGGTATAACAATGATGGGACATCATATGATATGTGGTACGTCTCGTAATATCTATTTCCAGATGACACCGGTACCGGTGAAATAAAAGATTTGCTGAAAGAGTTGTGCGTAACAATTTTCAGGGAAATAAATAAGGAAATATCGAAACCTTGCATATTTATGCTGTTGACTGATCAGACGGCAAAGCACTAGGTATACATTGTGATAAGATAATCATCCAATAAATACCTTTGTCGAAACTATTGCTTTTGTTTTCGTCAAAATATAAAACTTTGATTTGTGACAAGATCTTCATGTGCATGAATACATGAACACAAGGCCAACCGCAAGAGCCTATTCTACAGTAGTAATTATTCTTAGAAATAGTGGTGCGACAATGTGAAAGTGGAAGTGACGCTGATTGATATATCAACAAAATTACAAAAGAAGCCAAAAATTGTGAGAAATATACGGTTTTTAAGTTTATATAATTTAAAAATGCATTCTTACACTCCACACAATAACCTCTAGTTGCCAATACCATCAAATGATTAAGGCATGCTGAAGTAGCATAGGTTTATATACTTCTTCATTCTGGTGATAAAGAGCTATATTTTCGATTGTCTTTTAACTTTTAATTACTTGTAAGTCATCTCATTCCCCATTAAAGTAGCAAGTGTGATAGACTGCTGTTTGACATTATATGTTTCAGGACTGGCAGCCATGTTCGTTCAACAGAGCAAATGGTCAACTCCAGTTCGATTTTATTGGGCTTGAAAGATTGTGTTCGGAGAGTACTCATTCACATTATTTTAGCCTGGCTTAAAACTTAGCAGCTGCTTTTCTTTTTTTTTTTTTTAAAAAAGAACTTAACATTCAAAAGGGTGTGAATACTCTTAAAATGACGGAGTACGTGTTAAGTTTTTCAGAAAATTGGATAGAGAGAGAGAGAGAGATAGATGTTTGGGGTCAGTGTCTGAAAAAAACTCTTTCAATCACGGCTGGTATTGAACCGTCCGATTGGCAAGCCAATACACTACCACTTGAGCCTCGGTCACCCACTTCTTGAAATGACTAAATTTAACCTTCAAGAATGTTTCCCTCGATAGCTGCTTGGAGTTTCAGCCTGCTCTCATGTTTTGCCTTAATGTGTCAGAGGATTAAACATTCTACGAAACTTCCGGATTAATTTTTAAGTGGGTTATTCACTGATTTTGTCTCGATTTGCGGTCTTCCTTTATGCGAATAGCGTTCCACAGAGCTAATTTCTGAAACTACCCATTTTAAAAGGCCTCATCGTGATTCTATTTGTGTTATTCAAAGATTGTAATACGGGTAATATTGTGATTAGTCGATGACCAGTCTTTTGTTAAGCTTATCATGTCAGGATTATTGGAAGTGTCTCCTTATAATTATGTGATTAAATATAAAAGCAAATATCAACGGAGGATATAGCTTTGACAATTTCTTTACCCTAAGCCATGCCACAAATAGACGGTAAGTTTGTAGAATTCAGTTGCCCTCGAATAAATACCTTTATAAATTTTAATTTACAAAATATTTGGGTAATCAAAATAAACAATAATGAAATACACTTTATTTTAACTATAATACTATCAAAAAAAATAGTAAGTTACCAGTGACTGTTGAAAATAAATATTTTGAAATTGAAAATTGGACACTTACCGCTTCGATAACTTATTGCATTTTTTGCATTCGCAAATGGCAGTTTTACGCTTGCTCCAATAATTAAAAACAGAATGGGGTGGAACCACCCCATTTCGCTTGCAAATATTCGTCTCACGTTGTGAATTTCCTTATCTTAAGTAATTTTTATTAAATATGGCAGTATGCTGGTTTCGAAGATACTTTTTTGTTGGTATAGGAAAAACAATGCTATTGTTTTTCACTGCTGCAGATACAATTATTTTAAATTTATAAGTTCCTTTTTTTTATATTTGTGCAGTGACGAAGTGTCGAAGAGAAATATCACCAAGAGGTCTTCCCTAATGAACTAACATTTTCCATTTTCAACCTTTAAGATTGTTGTTTGAATTTAAAAAAAAATAAAAATAATAATAATAAAATAACTTTTAATTTCTTCCACCCCTCAATCAAGTGCTCTTAATTTTTATATTCACCCAGAAATACATATTTTCACATCCCAGTGGCACCCTTTGTCACCACTTTTTTTTATCAAATTTGGGGTCGCGAATGGTTGACGAAATTGGTTTACAAGCCACGCGGGGCAAAATGTTATCCAAACCAAATATTTCGCCGTCGATAATAGCGCTAACGAAATAAAAAATAATAAAAAAAAAAAAAACATTATAATACATACAACAACATTTAAGCTTAAAACGTGTGTATTGTGATGCAAATTCGTTACATCCTACGACAAGGAGAGAAAAAAGCCAAAAAAATTCTACTACAAGGATACATAAGGGCGCTCCAAATGACTTTAAATGTTCACTTTACACATTAAATACCGAAGAAGAAACTCCTTGAACCAAATCCCCAATGTTTCCTTACGACGGCAACAAAAAGAAAAAAAAAAAAACCCAAACAAAAATTGAGGACAAAAAATAGGAAAACATTACCAGAGTGCACATCCTTTTTCCTTTTCTTACACGCTATTTTTTTCTAATTTCAATAGTAGCGGTCATTTTAGATACTTGTCGAGAAGGAGGATGTATCCGATTCCATTTTGTTGGGACGATTTTTATTATGGAAGTAGAACTGATATCCTGCTGCGAAATGGTTAATATGAATTTTTATTATTATTTTTTTTTTTTATTTGCGCGAATATTATTTCGCACTTTGGACTGATGGTAAATGAAATGAGTGAGCCGCATAATGAAAACACAGGCACAGAAATTACAAGAAATTGTGGTGAACATCGGTAGAGTATGACCTAAACAAGTCTGAAAATGGTTTACACTACTTACTAAATCTTGCTGTATGTAGATTGGCACATATATATGTATTTCGTTTTTTTGATTGTGAGAGAGAAGCAGGGACAAACTTAAGGGTTCTAGTTGGGTGTTGTGACCCGACATTTTTGAACCCAAAATCCACGCATGAATCATCATATTATACTATCTGCTTATAATAAAAGCAATGCTCTAGAAGAGGTAAATCGGTTACATTCTATTTCTATGGAATTCATGAGCTCGTTTCAGCTTCGAGCTTATTATCAGATCACCAACCAAACTCACAATATCTCATCCTTTACGCTTTGTCTCTGAGATGGATATGAGTATTTTCTCGATTTGCCCACGCAGACGCAAGTGTACAGAAATAACATTGAAGCACACAGGAGTTAATTAGTGCAAAAAGTGCAGTCCACATAAGAGATAAGGGTTTTCGCACCACCAAATTCTAAAGATTGGATCTTTTGTAATTGAAACAACAAAATAACCTAGGGCTACTATATATTCACCGGAAGAGATAATAAAAGTCTTTAGGCTAGTTGGTTAATCCTAATGCTTGTAGCAACTTAAATACATAAATAAGATTGAGAAAATTCCAGCGTAACACCAAACTAAAACAAATAGTCACCATTGGGGAAAAGTTTACTTGGCAAAACCACCAAGCCAAATAAAAAAAAATTAAAATGCTTACAAACAGCAAATGTGGCCAGCTTTTGACAAATTTAGCTCATGGGTATCTTGCAACACACCGACTAATGAATGCAACAAATGCAGTTTGTTGGAGGACTCAACCGTCAAAGACTTCCTCGACGAAATAAATTAAGGATAACAATATCTAAACGTAACTACGACTGGAGCTGGCGACTAACCTGCCGAACTATTTAATGGAGCGGTGAAATCTTTTGTAGAGGACACACATCAAACCAAATTTTTTTGGTGGAAAGCTTGCCTGATGCATGGAACCTCAGTACAATTTTACCAACCCACCCCTATGGAGGGATTAGCCTCCTTAACATCGCGTACTAGGTTTTGCCTGTTTTATTATGTAAACAATTTGTCAGCTACCCGATTGGCCAAACGACATCAGCTCTGCGGCTGATAATGCGATCTTCACAAACAGGGCGCAAAACATCGAGTGTAGCTTCGGCTGTGTGGCACGTAGCGCCGTCCTGTTGAAACCAAATGTTGCCAATATCCTCCTCTTCAATTTTTGTAAACAAAAATTCGTTCAACATGGCCCGATAACGATCGCCATTGACTGTAATGGCCATTCCTTACTCATTTTCGAAGAAAAATGGCCCAATTATGCCTCTGGACCAAAATCCGCACCAAACAGTGAGTCGTTTTGGGTGTATCGGCTTTTCAATGTATGCGTGCCGGTTTTCTGTGCCCCAAATGCGACAATTTTGCTTGTTTACATACCCGCCAAGATCAAAATGAGCTTGATCTGAAAAGATGATTTTTTTGGCAAAATCGGCAATCTTCTCTAAGTCGATCGCAGGCCCACTTAGCGAAGCGTATACACAACCATATTCGTTCAGCGGAAGGATAAAACTAAATATCTGTCAAATCAGACATGAGCTAAGTGTTACCATTCACGAAATAAGCACTAGTTGAAAAAAAAACGTTAGATGGCGGACCCTATATAAGACCTTCATCATACAGGTCTTGGTCTATAGCGCTGAAACAGGGCGGATGAAGATATCTACGGTATTGAACGCACTATTATTCGAGAGATTTTTGGCCCTAATCGTATCGATGGGCATTTAAGTGAATTAAATAGCCAGGACATGTAGTGTGAGTGGACTACAATACGGCAAAGATACTAATATATCACTAAAAGTAAGATAAAGAGAGTTTGAATGCAACACTCAAGGGGCAATGTAATAGATACTAACCTGTAGTGAATCTAATAGTCCCTTAGTTTAAGCAATCAATTAATTCATTGTCGTTGAATAAAAAGAATTTATTGGAAGTTTTTTATCTGCGCATGCCTTGAAAAAAGGCCAAATTTGTAGCCTTTACGGAATTCCCTCTTTCAGATTCAAATCTTTTTTAATATACGAGCATATCCTACTTTTTAGATAATTCGAACAGACTCTGCAAAGATCACCAAGATAGTGCTATGCCTTGTTACAACGTAATTGTCTCCTTCTGTGTTTGCGTGTTAAGTATAAAGAGCTACGAATTTACAACAAAAAAATTTATTACAGTTTTTCGAAAACAAGCAAACTGGAGAAAATATTCTATTCGATCAGTGGCATTCATCGGAAATGTATGCTCGCATTCTCCAGCCAAAAACCGAAAATGGTTCTACCTAAAAATAGGTTGAAGCTAAACAACTTTTCCAACAACAAGTCGCCCGCGTCAGACAGAAGGCTAGCGCTATGCAAACTCAGCAATAAACCATAACCAATGGCCTCATCGGCACACCACTGAGATGCACTAAGTGACTAAGATACACAACCAAAACAGAGCGCTTATGTCATTTTAGCAGTTTGCGAGCCAACAACGGATGCTGCACTTGTTTTTAGTATCTTTTTTTTAACTTTAGTTTTTTTGTTTGTTTCTGTTTTATTAAGATATGTAAGTTCACCTCAGCGACTGGCAGTGACAATGTCGACAAAGACTGCAAATATATGGCATCCTAGATATGCTCTGCTCAGAATCAAATGCATTCGAGAGTACACAGACATGTTCATATTTGTATGGATAAATTGTTTTTTCTCCTACGAGTGTAATAATGTGGTCTTGAGATGACAAATTGTCTTATAAGCGTGTATCATATTGTATTTGGTGTGTTTTTGGATGATATTGTTGATAATGATACAGACATTCTGATAGACTTAGATAAAGCAACCAGGAAGTAGGTACAAATAGGAGAGTAAATTTGAAAAGAATGATTCAGTAGTTTGCTTTTCCTATCCTTGAATTTTTCATACATTCAATGTATATGTCGGAGATAATTGCGTAAGAATTCGGTACAATTTTCAGTCATACTCGTAGCAAGAAAGTGCACTAATTGTTGGAGAGATATCAGATTAATCATGTGACAATTGTCTTGGGTCGGAATGATATCATTTCTCCTTTAAATGTCTAGCTGGATATATTGAGTCAACATAGAACTAGACAATTAGAAAATTATTTATTTGAATTTATTGCTCAAATTTGTACAAAGTCTCAAATTAAAATGTTTTGAATTTTTGAATTAGATTTGCAAGAACAAATTGCTGAGAAGCTGACAGATGCACACACAAGTATAAAAGCCACGTTTAAGTATTCAATGCGTCTGTAAGATTATCCTAGAAGTCTTCGAAACCATAAAATAACTTGAGTTTGCGCTTAGCAATGTCTAAATTTAAAAAATACGCCAGTGAAATTTGGGCACTGGATTTCAGTCAAAGCAGTCGAAGATTATCAACCAGGTGGTTGTCTGATACTTATTATATTTAACCATGAGGACTACCCTCTAAATATATTACAATACCTAAATTTATTGAAACGATTTTCAAGTGGCTTTTGAGCTAATGATTGTCGTTTTGTATAGTTAATTTTTCATCAAAATTTTAATTATAAGCTTTGTACTCGTATTAGCACGATCATTTAGTTTTTGTAATATAATTCAGTGAGTTCACCGCAATCCGACTAGCTGATGCTGTGCCTCCACAAGTTTTCTGCAGCTGCTTACTTGGGACTTAAAACTCCCGCAAGGTTCTCAGTTACAAATAATTATTATAGTACAAGGTATTACATAGAAGCAATAGAACCAGGTTAACCTCATAAAGGTATGAGGGTAAGCACTTCCTGATTTCTTACCTTGAAATTGTCGACTCGTGCTGCAGGATATAACTTTTATAGTAGCGTGGTGCGGGCTCAAATGTCAGCCAACACCGGATATGAGCAAAAATAATAATTTCTTTGGCGTTAAAACACGTTCGAGGGGAAATAACAAGCATCCCAAAGTGACCTGCCGTTCGGAGTCCGTAAAAAAAAATCCTAGGTCCTCTCTGACTGTACGCAAAATGACAACAGAACTAGGCCTAAATATTTTTTAAGATTTGTGATATTTTAAACGCAAAGACTTGGTGCATATGATTTGTCAGTGACTAACTGGCAAGCGTATCGTGCCGTATATGTAAATCAACAATGACGGAAGAGGAAGAATGAATTTATCCTGATAAACCTGGGGTTCCAGAAAAAAAAAAGAATTTAATGTAGAATTAGCAGTCTGAATGTAATATATCAAAATATGGACGTAAATGTGGGTGCTATTTTCTTAAAAGATCCTACCAGGTTTTGAACACCTTATATGTCCTAAGGGTATATTTATTTGCACCTAAACGTATGATATTATGTTCATGTCGGTAATTTTAAACATTCAAATATAGATCTGAATTATTCATAGGAGCAATCTCAATGCCTATTTTAACAAGATGTACCTTCCGTGTAACATAAAACCGCCTACGTAAGACTTGCCAGTTTATAATGCATCTTTGCACCAGAAACTATTGTCATGCTCCGAATTGTTTTTTTTTTTATCTTACTCTTCAATTGCATAATATTTTATTTCAAATCGAAAAGAAAAAAATATAAAAAAAAAAATTCAGATAAAAACACAGCAATGACTTACGAACACTACACCTTCTACTAAGAAAGGACGCCGTCGTCAAAATTCAAATTTCCTTCTAACATTTTGTAGTATCATCAAAAGATTGGTTTTCACTAGTGAATTTGAATTTGTGTTGAATACTTTTCGTACACTAATACATACGCCATAAAGCTCAACCGCCAAGCAAAGTCATGGCCGAATAAAAACGACAGGGCATACGGATTTTTCACCACAAGGTGTACGAGTACTCGTACCCACAGTCGTTCGCCGAACTTTCAGATACAGATACCGCCGAATAAAGAAATTGATGCCAAATTATTCACTCTAATGAGCGATGAAATCTTCTTAGCCACTGCAGATTGTGCATCTAACAATAACTAAAAATAAATGATGAATCTTTTGAACTCGTACCGTTGTGCCGCTGTACATTGAAAACGTTTATTTAGAAAGTGAATTTAATGTTTACGCACAAATTGGTCAAATTAACAACGGCCGGCTAAGAGACGCTTCATTAAAAGTATAGGTATGAATATATTCCGTTTTTCAATCAAAGGGGTAAGTGAAAAAAAAGCCTGACATCCATCTCATTAGGAGGAACATTTTCTTTGAATGAAAACTCCTCTGAATAAGATGTTCCCAACGAATAGTGTAAATGAAAAGGGAAAAATGTATTTATTGCAATTTTCTGCAAAATGATAACTTTTCATAACTAACTTGGATGAGCCAGAAAAGTGTAAAAATTTGTTGAACATATCAGGGAACCTAGGTTGTTGTAAGTTGAGAAATGAGAAGACCATGTCGATGACATAGTGAACAATTTGTTAATATGAAATTTTATATTTGCACATAAGTATTTTGTTCATGTCAATTTTTTAACATTGCCCTAGAAAGAATCCTGTAAAACTCACTGTCCAATAAAAGAGACACGATCTTTTTCAAGCCCTCATAATTTCTTGCATATGCGGACTACATTAATGTGATTAGAAGAGCACAGCAAGGTGCCAATAAAGCTTTCGTGAATATTGAGGTGAAAATAGCCGAAATAGGTCTGACGGTATATGAGGGCGAAACAAAGTATCCGTATATGCCGCCATCAGAAAAGGACACACAGTACCGAACGTCACCGTTGGCAATTACAATCAGACGCAGAATTACTCTTGCCAAACGATATTTCTTTGAGCTCAGATGGCAATTGAGTAACACAGCCAGAGACTTGGACCTTGTGGAAAACAGTTAAGGAAGCAATTGGCCGTTTCGAAAGAAAGATATTGCGCGTGATTTGTATTGACGGGAAAGGGAGGTTCAAAAACGAACTGTGCTTGTTGAACCGCGATAAGATATTAAAATAACACGTGTCTTCTATAAGATCTTAAATTAAGTCTTGTCCATAATTAATTATGGACACTTTACAATCTTTACATCTTAGCTAAAGCTTGAGTTTAAGCTGGTAACGTAACAACATTTTTACGTATGAGTTTTTATCAAAAGTTAGTTTTTGCTGCGATTGCCGTGAGTTTTATGCATATATAAACAATGAAACTATAATTAATTGTTGTACTTTCAAAAGGTATTTAATCTTATCATAAAACAAAATATACAGCTTGGACTTAATTTACCTCAACAACGCTGAGAGAACTCTTACAAATTCGTGTTGCATGGGAAAGCTTGATACTTGTAAGAAGTATTTATGTGACTATTATTAACAACTTGTGATAGATTCTCTTTCTTAGAAAAGATCTGATAGCATAATCAATCCTAGTGGAAATATGCAAACATATGCAAAACCTATTTTATTGAGGAGTAACTTATCCAGTTCAATATACTCGTAAAACACGATATTGAATTTTGGAATGCATAATATCATGAAAGGCCACAAGCTTCCAAGCAGTAATGACTTAGATTATAAAAAAGTCTTGAGTAGCACAACAAGTATTGACAATAATCTAATTAAATTTGCTGTCTTAAATTATGACAATTATATGAAAAAAAGATCGATATTTATTCGAAAGCTGTGCTCAGAACAAAAATCATTTTACAATAACTGCATAAGCATGGGGATGAAGCATTTGCTTATTAGACAAATGCTGGAAATTGTTTATGTTAAGCGATTCCTTTTGACTACTTACATTTTAAGGAATAAACTCAGTTCTTTTGCTTAAGACTATTGTAAAATATGTACATTCGATTTAGGATATCCTGGTCATAATCAGTAACTTTGTGATTTGCTATTATCCGCAATCATTGTAAGACCACTTCCTAAGATATACGTGAAAACAAAGTTTACACAGATTATAATTGTGAAAGGCAAAGGACCCAATACTCAACCTTGAGGTATTCTGATTTGTTAGATGTGCTATAAATGTATTAAAATTCTAAAATTCTTATTTCTATTGTTTTTTTTAAAGATTTTTGTAATGTTAGTGCAAAAACATATCCAAACATTTGGATTGGATTTTTTATAATACTCTGGAAAAATTTCTAGAAAAGATCACTCTTGAAATACTATCAGAAGTAACAGCACTGGAAACATTTAGTAAGCTGATGATTTTAAATTTGTCATCGACAACGCTTCCGGTTTAACATAAAATTGCATAAACAAAGCTGTTTTTTTTAAAAAGTATACCAGAGAACAGGTATTGGTTCGAATGAAATATTCCATTTTTCAAGCTTCGAACCTCACACACCTTCTTCGTGTCGTAAAGGAGGGTTGAATTATAGGTTCAATAATAATCAAGAAATTGCATTTACCAAAAAAAAACTTGGTATAAATCTTAAACGAGTCCGTAGACCTTTCAATTATTAAGAGAGTGCATTTCCAAAGTGTTGATCGTGTAATGGTTATCTTCTACTTCATCTCACTAAAGCTTACAGGTTAAAGAGCAAGTGAGAAAACTCAGAGAACGTACGGAATCAATTAGAATTCATTTTACAACCAACCATATTTCAATGATGGGCCAAGGTTTCATACACGCATACCTGTCTATGACATATCAAGGGTTAAAAAGAAGAATTATCGTAAAATCTATTTTAGCTAAATGATTTTATGGCCAAAAATTACTATCAGCGCAATGCCATTAGGGAGCATAGTTATGACGCAATGCTAACATCCTTGTGTGCTTATGCTAGTCAATTTTACTATTGCGTCAACTTAATGTTTAACAAAAATGCTGCTATACCTGCGATGAATATCACTTTAAGTGGAAATTCTCATAGAAGTTTAAAAGATGTTAGGACTTAAATTGGTTGATTAATCTTAGGCTCAAAAATTTATAAAATTGCTTTTAAAAGCATTGGGAAGGCTCAATAATTTACATAATGGGAATAACATGCAACCTGCAAGAAGTGCTCACAAAACAAGAGATCGCATCTTCAGAAACCTAAACCAGAATATGATGATGCGAAGCATTTACAAAATTTGCCACAAGACTTACATGTTCAATGAAAATTGAAAAATGAAAATTCAACGATTTTAGAATCAAAAGACTTTTCCAGCTTATGGAGTCTTGCAATTTCTAATGGATATTATGTGACACCGGATCCAGACGAGCAGCACATACATAAGACGCCAATCTCAAAATACTTAAATTTAATTTTCAGTGTTTTGTATTATCGTAATAGTATTACAATAGATCAAAGTAGCACTTTCTCCGATGATAGGTTAACTGAGATACTACACATGTTTCAAGATCGTTACATTTGAAAATTAAATATTCTAGATATAATAAATGTTGTGAGTAAATTTTTGTTGTTTTTTTCGTCTGCTCTATTTCTACAGAGCATTAATTATACGCTTTGTAATAGAAGTAACATAATGATGGCACATGTGTATATGACTATACTCCAGCTTTTAATCCTATTCAGTGGAGATAAAGTTAACGCAGTTCTTCTTTCAAACTATGCAAACCTATTAACTCGAATGCGTGGATCCATGTCACTGGTTATAAAGTGAACTATTGCTATTGTTTTCAATCGAATAGACAAACTCACTTACTACTTACTCTTTTCGGAAAAAAGTGATCTTATTTAAAAATAACAAAAATAACAAAATCTTAGTGAGCACGTCAATAACTAAAGAAATGGTTTTTGAATGAAATGAAAACCAATGTAAAGATTTGATTAATATAGCAATTTATTGTTCTAGATTTGATTTTTTTACCAAAAGGTCCACACCAATATAACATAAAACTGTGTACACTAAAAACCAGTTGAGATAGATTTTTTAAGAGAAAAAGAAGGGAAGACTAGTTTTGCTGGTTCTATCATACAATAAATCCTTACTGATCGATTAGAAAATTGAAAATTAAGATGGAGTTCGCTCCTATTTTCTTTGAAACACAAGCAAAATTAATATAAATTTATTATACATGAATGGCACAGAGCGATTGAAAATATTTTTCTACCTCTGTGTTCTGGTTTTATTTCTCACCTCACAAAAGAGGCGCGCAAAGGTTAATATCAAAACTGGGCTGTCTTAGGTCAAGATCATTTGAATATCTTTATAAATCTAAATTTTCTTCTGGAAAAAATGAAAGCATAAGGCACTCTCGATATACTTTATTCCCATCAGATTTTCTTGCGTTTTATTTGTTTATGTAAAATATGTCAATATGAAACTTCTGAGCAAACTCATCGAACAAAATTTAATGCATTCTATTAATAAACGAGACACATTCTAAAATTAAGTCACATCTTTATGTTGTCGTATCGAGGGGACCGATTTGGATTCAGATTCAAATTCGAACATGGGTGCCATACTGCCATCCCAATTTACTCCCTCCTTAACTTTGTCACCTAATATAGTTCTAAATATTAAGTTGTGAAGTTTATTGCATATTAAGGGGGAAAACTATTAAATTAATTTTTTTTTATTTATTTTTAGAGTATTAGAAAACTGAGGATTACTTTGGAGATTTGATATATTTGGTAATTATATTTTAAAGTGATAATCAATTGGTTTAGTGAAAAGAGGTGCCCGACAAGGGTTGAGTTATGTGATTTGTTATTAGGTGGTTCATGATTGAAAATGGCCTGAAAATCTTCTAGTGCGAACAAAATAGATTATGTTCTATTAGAAGCTATTTAAACTTAGCATAAAATGTGGCATAGATACGCTGTGAAAACACTCAACACCTGTTTCTTTTTACTGATTTATATTGGCCTATTTAGTAAATGTAAATGCAATCATATTTGGGTCCATTAGTATTTTTAATCTAAACAGGAAATAGACCTTATGCCTTGGTGGCCTATTAGAGGCAGACTGCAGTTTTAGATAAATATCCATGATTTGTTTGTAAACTTTAGAATGCAGTTTGGAGTTTCAACAAACAGATGGGTTTTGTTACGTTTAGTGAAAAGTTCTATTGGGAGCATAAATCATACCAAAATATGTTCGGATATACAGGCCAATAGGCCCTATGAAAACGAACTATAGATCTCTTTTAGGGTTGAGATATGTAGAGGTTTCTATTTTGCCTTCTACAAATTCTTTATTTTCATGAATGTTTGTGTATTTTTGTTAAGACTTATCAACACCATCTCTAAACTTTGTAAGAACGCTAAGATTCAAACACGTTCCGCACTCTAACAATTCTGATTTTACGTTAAATAGAAACAGATCAAGTTTATGATTTAATTTAAATGCTGAAAATACAACTGAATGTGATAATTTTATCAAACCGTCGGAAGAACCGCACAATAATTCGAAAGACAGACAATTCTAAACCGTTAGATGTCGAGCTAACTTCATGAGATTTTTCGAGATAGTCCTTCGGTGATGTTAACATTTCTCAAGTTTTAAATGATTTGGAATGGCTAGAAAAGAGCATCCTAAAAGCTTACGCTTACGGATTTAATCCAGGATTTTAATCTATTAATTAACATAATAACCTTTTGAAGAATTAAACTCTTCATTCCCTAGTTACCGTAAAAGGCACTATTTAAAAATCTGTAAATCTCATGATCAACATGATACAAGTACGGCAAAAACAAAAGAACATATTACAAACTAGATTCTAAATCTTTGGTGCATGTTGTCCCTCATGCAAAATTTCTTAAGACCTCATTTTTGTCCCCCGTAGCACTAAAACCAGATATTCGGAATTAGTAAAAAATCTTTTCAAAAAGCATTCGTTAAACGTTTTTGAGCTCCTTGCTTTGCTGAAATCTCTAGTAGTTCGATTAATTTTTTTTTTTAAGATCTCTAGGTGATTTTCATTGCACTTAATCTCTCCATTATATCACTAAAATTGTGCTCCTTAATTTCCAGAATTTTGTGAGCGTACCAAGTAAATTTGCATTCAAAAACTTAATATGTATTTTCAACACTTTTGCACTTTTGCAATTTGATTTTAGCTAACTCGAATTTACTAAAGAACTAAGGAGATTTTTTCTAATATCACGTATAAAAGGATCACCGCAAAACACCGTAGGCGCCCGGTTTAAAAAAATAAATAAATAAATAAATGAAACAAAAACCAAATTAAAGAAAAACTGTTCAAAGAACAATCAGAAAATTCGAAAATTGAAATTCACCACACGATAGGAAAGAAGCTTTTAACTCGTTAGCGGCTGAATTCTAACTGAAAATTTTATTTTCCATAGTCATTATAGAAAATCTATCCGCGCTCACTCGTTGTCGGTGTAGAGGAAAAGTGTAGATACTTCAATTGTACGAGTTGTATCTCAGATACATAGTTGGATTCAGATATGCAAGAGGCAAGCCCAAGCAACATGATGACAATAATAGCAACAAAAGCCCCCAAATCTTTATCCGCAACTGCATCTGTGCATTTATACGGAGATGGTGTACAAGCAAATCAAAACATAACGAGCACTGTTAACATGATGCTAACTCAACGCGTCCACAAGTTTGAAATACATTTTAAATACTCGTACATCCATCCGGATCTGCACGTTTCCCCATCATCCAACTTGTTGGTAGGAAATGTTTACGATTCGTTGGATGCAATGACCATGTGGTTTTCTTCATCGGCAGGGTAAGCTTTTGTTGTATGTATACAAATATTGCAGACCCAAACAAGGTTGGTGAGTAAGTATCTCAGAGATATGTATATACATATGGATGATTACGATATTCGACAGACATTCAACAATTATTTGGTTGAGGGGAGGGCATGCAACATGTATGACATGGATGGAGCACGTGTTTTGATTTGCAGAATAGAGTGGTTGTGGTGCAACATTTTTTGGATTATGTATCATATCATATTTCATCCTATACAAAAATACTGCTAGGGCACATTCATTGAATCAACATTTAACCGTCAAACAAGCCACAATGGCGCAAGTCTATTTAAATATGAATTTACGAGTATATGGAAGGTACGAATTTACGTTCATATTGTAAGATACGAGGGCGGGTCAATAAGTACGTGACTTTTTGAATTTCTGACCTCTTTACTGAAACAGCAACACTGCTCCTGTCAACAGGCATCTGTCAGTTGGCTCCTGTCAAAATTTAAACTTGCTGCGTCAGTTAGTTTGTGTTTGACAGCTATTTTTATCAGACTACTCACTAATTTGAGGAGAAAATGGAAAAAAGTGAATTTCGTGTGCTTATTAAGCATTATTTCTTGCGAAAAAAAACCATTACCGAGACCAAGGCTAAGCTTGATAAATACTATGGGGACTCTGCACCATCGATTTCAATGGTAAAAAAGTGGTTTACTGAATTTCGTTGTAGCCGTACAAGCACTGAAGATGCCGAACGTCCTGGACGCCCAGTTGAGGTCTCTACACCCGAAACAATCGAAAAAATTCACGATATGGTGTTGGCCGACCGAAGATTGAAAGTGCGAGAGATTGTGGAAGCCGTAGGGATCTCGCATGGCTCAGTGGTTTCAATTTTGAATGATCACTTGGGCATGAGAAAGCTTTCCGCAAGATGGGTGCCGCGTTTGCTCACAGTCGACCACAAACGCAATCGTGTAACAACTTCACAGGAAGGTTTGGCGTTGTTTAATCGCAATATGGAGGAGTTTTTGCGCCGTTTTGTAACCCTGGACGAAACATGGATCCATCACAACACACCAGAGAACAAACAACAGTCAAAACAGTGGGTTTCTAAGGGTGAATCGGCGCCAAAGAAGGCCAAGGTGTGTTTGTCAGCCAATAAAGTTATGGCGACTGTTTTTTGGGATGCACGCGGGATAATCCACATTGACTACCTTCAAAAGGGAAGAACAATCAATGGGGAATATTATGCCAACTTATTGGACCGATTCAATGACGATTTGAAAAAAAAACGACCTCATTTGGCCAACAAAAAAGTTCTTTTCCACCAAGACAATGCAAGGGTGCACACATGTGCAGTTGCCATGGCAAAAATCCATGAATTGGGCTATGAATTGCTCCCTCATCCACCCTATTCTCCAGATTTGGCTCCGAGCGACTACTTCTTGTTCCCAAACCTGAAGAAATGGCTTGGTGGAAAAAGATTTGACTCCAATGATGAAGTCATCTCGCAAACAAAGGCCTATTTTGAGGACCTCGACAAATCATTTTTTTTGGAAGGGATAAAAAAATTGGAGAAGCGTTGGACAAAGTGTATAGAGCTCAAGGGAGACTATGTTGAAAAATAAAATTATTTTTTTATCAAAAAATCTGTTTTAATCCAAAAGTCACTGACTTATTGACCCACCCTCGTAGATATAAGGATCTTCTTATTAAGGTGTGATTCATCTATCCATTTCATTTCATTTCAACAGATCTTGAGGTCTAAATTGAGAAAAAAAAAGGAAAATCGAATTTTCGATTCGTTTGGTATATCTTCACTTCTTCTACTCTGGCAATCGTACTCTTTAGGACTCGTTTCGAGAAGATGGTAGAGAGCAGTTGACCAGGCCGAACCATCTGTCGAGTGGAATTTAATGCTTACAAAACCCAATGCTGCCTGCTGTCGATTAAGAGAAGTTTAAACAGACATTATATAAGAATGACATTATTATCGTCAAAATTGACAACCTTTTCATTCTCGATACTACATTGGAATGACCACATATTTGATTTCGCGAGAAATGCTGCGAAATGCCTCCAGCGATGTAATATGTTGTATACGAGTATTTTTCCTTGTTTGATCTGACCGAAATTTAAAAACCGTTTATTGGCTAATTTTTAAGAGAAGTTGAGAATCATTAGTTTGACGCATCATGACAACAACCGAAGGTAGCCTAGACCGAAGACGCAGGCAGTCCTCAGATCCTGAGAAGGTAAGAAGCCCCCTGTGAGCCTTTCCTATGAATTCATACTTCCTGATGCAATCGGAAAAGCGAAGCATTTTTGAATTTGCTTGGATGTGGTACCGATGCTTCTCTTGCACCTATTTTTCACAAGGTATTATAGTTCATTGAATAAGAATTCTACCGAGGACAGACGCAAATGAGCTCGTCATTCTCCGTTTTAGATCAGTTTATGGATAAAATTTCGGTCGAACTCAGTCCTGAGAACGGGGAAAGTCGACTTCGTATTTTTGCAGCAACTGGAGTTAAAATATAGTTGGCATGCGAGTTGTGCAAGTTGAACCAATGTCAATTACTCTTTAAATGGTAAATGACTTTGATAGCGCAGTTCATGATATGATCTCAAGCGGAGTGATATTCATCAGATCGCTTGAAGCAAAGGCCGGCATGCTAGGGAAATCCCCATGCCGTCAAAACAGGCCGTTCTTTGGAGTCTGGTAATAGCAGGTTGACATATTTACGTAAAAGCGTATATCACCAAACAATTGACGAGTATGGTAGAAATGAGTTCATCATAGCCGAGTAGATCCATGAGACTGTCCTTGGCATAAAGCTCCATGCCATGCCGAACATTTCCTTGTACTAGAGTGCTTTGCAAGTCTTTTCAAAGATGTTTACTATCCAAGATGTTAAGTAAGGCATAGAATCGATCAACATGCGCCATATCAGCATAGACATTCTATGGATGAATTGTTTGGTCTAGTCATATCCCACAAACAATCAACCATATTACCAAAATTAGCTTGAAGTGTTGCAAATGAGTTCGGACAACAAATTTAAAGAACACAAATCAATTCGAAATAAGTCTTAAGTTCATTTCGATTACGAAGAAGATCTCCGTGAGATCATCACTGAGAACAAAATTGTTTAGACACCACCAACAAGCAGACTTACGAATATATGCCGGTCGCTGTTTGTTTTTACGAATATATGTGCGAGTATATCTTGTAAAAACAATTAATGCTTTTATTGATGAATACTAGATATGCGCTCCTTCAACAGACTTATGTCAGCTCCTTTTTGAACTTTTGCCCTTTCTAGTCTGCAGTGCTGGATCAAGGAAAATATAGTTTCTCAAAAGTATGCAGGCTCATGAAGTATATGATGCTGGTGACACGATAGTCTTAATATGCAAAGCAGTTGATCGATTGAAATTAATAAAAAGAAGAATCCCAATTAATGGGATTGGAATCAGCGGCACATATAAATTGTTTCTTTATTGATCTGTGGAAGGGTATTCCCAGAAGTTGTTCAATAACATTCTTCAAACGGTTACAGCATGTTATGAATATGGGAAAAAAACTATATACCGCCGTTGGGGTCGGAAATGTATGATACGAGAATTTATAATTCCATTTCATTTTGTTAAGATCAAACATTTTTCCTAATTAGATATGATGTAATGGTGTTTCCTTATTAAAAGCACATATCTCATGCAGGATGGCGCTTACGAGTATAACTATGATTAATTGTTTTTCAATATCCTGATAAAAAAAAAAAGTGTTTCCAACCCTCATCGCACTATCTGCAGTTCCATCAGAAAAGTTGAATATTATGTATATAATGAATGAACCATGCGCATACGAGTATACTGAATTTGACTATGAACGAGGAGTTCAAAAACGAAGCCTGTAAGAGTTGTATTATTGTTATTTTAGGACCGGATCTAAAAATTACTGGAAATAAATGACTTCTAGTAAAGTTAAAATACATAGTAATAGCAGAAATTTTATGTACGATTTTTAATCCATCCGAATATCAAAGTGGATTCAAGTCTTAGTGCAAACTTTCATAAACCCAACTTTTGTTATTACATCAAAATCATAAAAACAGCCTAAAGTGAGTCCAGAAATGATCATTTATCGCGGTAAGTACCAAGTGGGGGCATTGATTAAAATACAAGCGATTTCAGAATGGTACATTTAACGGAACGTAACTGAGCTCAAAACGAAGATTTGATAGTATCTCATTAAATAGTAATAAATAGTTTTCGTTACTATTGCCCCTCGCAAAAGTAATTAATTAAAAAAAAAATAATAAAAATTAAAAATTAAACATTCAAGTGTGACTGAAACACTATTTACATTTCTTATTGCAAGTAAATTGCGAATATAAGAAAAATATGCATCAAAACTTGGGGCAAATGTAGCAAAACGTTCAATGGAAAAGATATCACTTCCTATATCAAGTTGGAGTCTCTAATCAATTTGCTGTCGTTGCTCAGTTTCCTTCAAAAATAAACTTTGCCAAAAATAGATCCAAGTAGTACAAAAAATTTCTCAAATATATTTTCAGAGATTTCCTCATAAAAAAATCTCCCTACTTGAAAATCTAAAATTTAAATGTCTACATATATATTTCAGTGTGTTGCTACAAATGCGATCTCACAGAATCGCTTGAAATGCCCGTCAATCCATAAAATACGAATGTTGCGAATTCAGTCGAAAAATGCGTGCCCAAATGCCAGTCTATCCATATTGCAGAAAGTGCAATAAAATCTTAATGTGATTTACAGCTTATAATGGGGTAACATAAACGCTCGAAAGATTTTTCTATTACCACACGTGCTAAGAAAAATTCTGGAAAGTTTATCTCATGGTTTCATCAATCTTCTTGCAAACGACTCTATGACTATGAGTATGTAAGAAATTAGATTAATTAAATCTGATTGCAACACAAATCGCATAAATTTGCCATACGCGCATGCACTGCACTCATCCGCGCTTCATACAAATAAATCCTTTTGCGCAAGGCGGAAGCATGTCAACTTTATGGCGATGGTGATATAAGTGCATGAATAAATTGTGTTTGCATAATTCCTGGGATCATTTATAGCCACAAGGCAATTTCTGGAAGCACACTAATGAGCCAGGATATATCGCAAAAATGGGTGTTCTGGGGTAAAATAATGCCTCGCTTCTGAATGAAAACTGAGCTCGTAAAGATCACAATAGGTTTAGCAATGCACCTACCAATGCAAATTCTACCATGTGCAACAGATGCCTTTTCAGGAGTAAGGCGTATTTAAAAAAAATTAGTCAGAAAATTCTCAATTCGCTTTTACATTAGAATATGAAGCGAAATCATGAATGATCGAATTCCGAGGGAGATACATATGTATGAGTGAAGGCAGCAACATTGACAAACGTTTCGTCTGGGTGAAAAATGCATTTTAAACCAAGCATGAACAGCTGATGGAAAATGATTGTTGTTGAAAGCTAAATGGGTTCAGAAATGATAAGAGATAAAAAGGATGGAACACTCCAGTAAATGAGAACATAGAAATATATTTGCAAGACAACTGATCATGCAGCTGACAGTGTCTGAATCAAGCTTTCCCGGGGTTCAAACTTCAATGTTGAAAAAGTGTCTACGTAATACAGCTGCGAGATTAACACTTTTATTCTCAAAGATTGATTCTATTTGAATAAGTTAGTGATGTCAATTAAATTATCTCAGTATAATTTACTAACTTCTAACATCGACTTACGTTTTACCTTCGGGGAGAACATTGGGAGGGCGACATTACTGATGCCCAATGTTGGCGGTCCGTGAGAGGAAAAAAGAAAGTTAATAGCGTCGGTCGTCAATTTTTATATTGCTGTACGGCGCCAATGTTGAGTTGCGAGGACGTTTGGAGTACCGTGGATACCAACATGCAGTCAGTAAAGGAAAAGAAAATTAAGAATTAGGCGCCGGCCGTGCATATCTCTGACTCCTCCAATTTGCCAGCAGGATGAAGCACCAGACCACGGTATCCTTCGGGGTACTTGCGGTGGGTATATTTTTAGGGAGTTTCAAGTCTATTCGAACCCTACCGTTGCACGAGTCTCACACTACCGTAAGTTTCTACGGTGTACATAAGTAGGATTTTCCCTCTCTTCCCCCAAAAAAACCATGAACCACAACACGTAAGTGAAGTTGCGAAAATTCTAACTAATTAAACCAATATCACATATACATACCTCAAAAAAATTGGGGTGCACAATTAGAGGCAGTTAATTAAAGACCCCACTGACTGGAGACTCTTGTTAGTTGGGGCTCAGGTTCACCCTGAATTGCAGCGCCACCTGGGTAAGTAATACATGTCCTTAATTTTTTCATTCATTCTAAACCAACCATCTGCGGAGCCCTATTTTGATAACATGGCAAAGTCATCGCTATCTTCCAATCGTACTTTGCTGATTTTCTCATTCAAGCAGTTCCCATATCCCCCTTACTGCTTGCCATATCAAGCCATGTTTACGTATTTTATGAGTTCTTTATTCAAGTTGTCGACAGAAAATTTTTCTTTTAAATCACGAAACCCGAAAATGTCCCTGTCATATTCGACCAATTTACCTTTCTTGTGTTTTTCGATTGTGATCAGTGCTCAAAGCGCTATGCAAAAGAAAAAAAATCAAAAGCCACTCCATGGTAGCAAAATCCTCCATTTGGTTATGCAGTTAGCCCTACGTTTATCTTTTTCAAATTCAAATCGACCACATGCAATTAGATTTATATCTAATTTTTATTAATAGTATTTTATAAATACCAAAACTAAGATCGAACCGTTATAAACATTCGTTAAACTTTTCGGTGACTTCTTTCTAATTTTCATCTCATTTCATTTTTATTAGGGATGAACCGTCTGTTGTTGTTTTAAAAAATTGTGCTAAGATGGGGCTACGGTGTTCTTTTTGAAAATTGTATTTCGTCGGGAATTTTTTCCAAGCTATGGAAATACTCTGTCATAGTTTTTAACCTAAAGAACTGTCTCAACTAGCGTATCTCATACTATGTATAACATATGTTGTCATTAATAGCTATAATAAAAGCTTTGAAATGTTGAAGTAGATATTGTGTCCATTGATTTAAATTGTTATGGTGCTTACGAACTTTGCTTATCCCATGGCTCAATAGCAGCATTCATTACTTTCAGATTGTCTGCTATAAGCCAAAAGGACCCTCATTCGTACGAGGGTCAATATTTAAATTACAGACACAACCCACTTTTTAAGGTTTTCAACAATGCTGGTGGTGTAGTCAGACATTTTTACCTATTTTTTTTTCTGTATGGCCACATATGGTAGACATTCTGCCATAGAAACCAAGGAATTTAACTACTGCAAACCAAGATCACCATATAACGAAATTTGATTAACATAATTACACAAGGCAAGCAACCTTGAAGAAAAAATACTTCGATAAAATGTAATCGACCCAATGGTTAGAAAGATGATAACTCACATCTCTTAAGACTCATCTTAAAGTTTGCATGCATTAATTTTAAAGCACTTATCACTCATCATTCAACTAAAGTTTCCGAAAAGAGAACAACGATTTTTTGTAATCGTTAGAACACTTTCTCCTTCGATAAGTTCAAACCACAGCCCGCAGAAAAACAAACCATTTATTAAAATTACCACCCACAGAGTACTGAATTATTACAAACCATAAAAATCATCCCAAAAACCAGTTCATATAGACAACAAAATTAATTTTCCAATTCACATGCTCGTACTCATCATAAACTCGCACTCGTGCTATGCTATGCTACAATTCATGTGCATCCTTAACCTTCACGCCCTCAATTCACACCCTGAACGAATGTTCAATGGGGAACTCCTAACCTGCATTTGGACAGCTAAAAACCACCACAAATCCCACAGCAAAAACAAACGATTTGCTTCCCCCCCCAAAAAAAATGTAAAAACAATTTGTACACCGGATTAAAATCACCCCTTAGCGTATTGTCAAAGTGTTAAGTTTAAACGATGACGTTTACTACCTCCAGCCACTGCCTGCCAAAAGACCTTCACTCACAGCACAAGTGAAAGTTAACTTTCCTCTAGAATTCACGGATTAAGTGCATGGCATAGTCACTTGGATGATGAGGATACCGGGGATGCTGTCATAGAGAAAGCTTCAGTTGAAATGGTCTTCGGAAGTGTGTCCTTGTTATGCAGTACGGATACTTGAAGTCTTCCTCTTTTATGCCCTGGAAAATACTTTACATCCTCAATTGGTGAGATTACTCATCAGACATTCATATCTCTCGAGAGGGATTTTCATTTTGCGCTGCTTTTTCCAAGTATTCATATGATAAAAAAAAATACCAAATACCTCCTACACAAGTGTAGAAACCTGCCCCTCAATTCGACACGAGAAGGGGGTAAATAAAATTTGCATATGCAAAAAATGCATGCTAAAATTTAATCAAAACAAAGTTCGTTAGAGAATAGACTGACATAGTAATTCGTTACACCAGAACGAAGCTCGAGTTGGAGTTATAGCTGGAGCTGAAGTCGAAGCTGCTTCTGGATATGTGTGCGAGAGGGAAAATGAAACTCAAATCCTTGCTAGTCGTTTTGTGATACTGTACTTTGTCCATAGGGAGTACTTTAAAAGTCACGGCGTTGGAAAAAAGCTTCTATTAACTACTTCGAAACAGTTAAAATTAAGCATGTTGTTTCACATAAATAATTTTGGAGAGCGAGTAATTTTGGCAACCAAGGAAGGATTTATTTGTTCCCAATTAAAGGGCTAGCATTGAAAACGCATGGAAAACGTACGTTAGAATTCCTTGGATGTATAATAGGATGTCAACATTTTGATCACACAAATGTTGATCATCAAAAACAAATGAAAATGCATCAATACGGAGGCAAGTCCATTCCATTTTTTTTTATAAATATGTAATATATTGAGGAAAGAGAGGGATTTTGAATGTTTCCATGTTAAATTGACTTGGAAATGAAAGGCTAGGCCTTACATTCCATAAGCAAGTTGTATGGCTTAGGAACGAGGTACCAAATTCTATCAGAGTATGCAGCGTATTTATGATTTCCCAATGATCACTAATTTATGAGTTCCAGACCAGACATTCTCTTGCAGTTAGCACATTTTGACTTATCGTCGCAAGCCTTTAAAAAAGTTGTTAGGACTTTCTGTTGAAGGGTTCACTATGTTTCCACTTAGTACACCGATTAAAATTGCTACGGTTTTGACCCATTTGCGCTATCCTACCAGTTGAAGTATCTTTGCGATATGTACATATATCAATAGGTAAATAGATGACTGAAAGGAGGTGATATATCTACATTTATGACTACAATTGTTGAGAATAATGTTATAGTTTCTCAGAACGCTACAAACACTAAAACCTTACTTCTACTGTTAATATTAAACATATCATCAGTTTAAGAAGTGATTATGTACAAGTTTATAACAAAAAGTAACCGATTTGCAAAAAGCTATTCAACGGTTCATGTCGAAAATTAAAGTAAAGATGTTCCCGAGTGATATTTGAAGATTACACGAATTCCTTGTAGAATAGCTTTCAATTCGACATGAACAAAAATCGTGTTCGTATTACAAAAATCAATTAGGAATGAAGGATATAAACCAATTATCTAACTAATTTAATACAGAAATAGGGGTCAGCCAAGAATGGTATTCCTAAGTGACTGAACTGCGTGCTCTTGGTGTTATCTGCAAAAGAGAAATAAAATTTCGTCCTCATCTTGATAATATCATAAAAAAAGGAAACTCTGTTGAAGATTTGTCGAACTCTTCTCCAAACTTTGTGTCACCCGTATCTTAAATATGTTAGCTAAGTTTCGCAAACTTATTACATCGCTTGCATTTCCCGAAGGTTTCTCCGAATCGTCTTAGAAAACTTCCATGAATTGATAGACTAAACTTACCATACATACACCATCTATCGCCGAAAAATTTCCGATATACCATATGTTACCTATTGATTGCTCATCATATTTTAGCCCCCCTTTACTTCAACTTATTTCTCTTATAATTAATCTAAGTGATCTTAACTCTGGGACAGTTTTTTAATTCAATCCTCCCCAAACAAATTTGGGATGTTATTGTATGAATCAATGTTAAGAATGCTACTATTATAGAAGCCAGAGATATTCAATCTCTATTCGCCTACTAACTCAGCAAAGTGTTTCCCACGAATATCCTTCACTCCACTTATGCCTCTTGTTCCACCAATTCTGTTACGATCAGTTTCTAAGTCTGGAATTAAGTGTCTGGGGTTATCCCGGGTTTGAATTGAAATCAGAACAAATCAGCACAAAATCCAATTGTAGCAACCAGTTAGTGATGTTCTTGTATCCATAAGCGAGTTGTACGGTTTAGGAAAGAATCACGATAATTCAGAATACGCCCGAAAGCTTAAGGGTATACTGATGCGCATTCGTAGAGAGACGGGTGTTACGGTTGAAGGTTTGAGAGAGCGGAATGATAGTGACAATTTCGGTGGTGAAATAGCGATAGAACAAGGTGACACAGGACATAATGGTGTTCGGTTTTCGAAGGTGTCAGTTGACTGTGTATTATTGGCATCACCTATAAGCTTTATCGGATGGTTTTGGATCGTATATAGCAACGGCAAAGAGGTCTTAGGGAACCTAGGGCATTTCGCAGCATTTTTGGCGACATCGATTATGTGACAACGTAGGTTGTCATTGGAAAATAATGGACCTTAACATCAAAGGCTATCAAGTACGATAGTGTAGTTATTTATTTATTTCTTTCACTTGAGGAGGTGCGCCCAGGGTGGATCTGTGCCGCAACCAACAGCTCTTTTAATTTAAAGGGACCTTGCACTAATCGCACACCAGCCTAGCTAAGGCTCCATTTCACTTGAGCCCTCCACCTGAAATGAGGTCTTTCTTCACCATGTTGACCCTTCGAATGGATTTGTAAAGACTCAGACCGGTGTTTTGTTTATTAGTTCAGCGTAACCCTTCTGGCCAGGTCAATGTCACTGTAAAACTCATCGTTATTATACCATTTATGCAGACGGTACCTAAAATCATCAAAGCAGCAACGATTTTTTTTGTTCACTTTGGATAAAGTCCAAGCTTTCATGCCATACAGATTTATGTATGTCAAAGAAAAATTCCTGATGAATTTGTGCCATGAACTGAAAAACCTCGGGAGAGAACACTTGCTTCACTGTAGGCAACTCCAATTTGTTATACTTTTGATTAAGCCAAAAGAGTCTTGCACAATCTCTGGTTTAAGACATTGTTTTAGTTGTGCAAGAAGAGAACAGTTTAATTGTACAATACAAGAACCATAGCCTGAATGACATACTTCAAAATGTAAACACTTATGTACACTGTACATACGGGTATACTAGCGCATAGCTGAAAGATGAAGTTGCACTGTCCGTAGTCTCAGGGCCCCTGCACAATTACCAAGGCTTCGCCCATCAATGACGTTGTCTAATAAAAAGCGGGGGCAGAGCATATTACTGGTCTTATCGTAAACATCTTCAGATGACGCCTCTGAAGGTTGCTACGATTTGACCAGTTACAAGTTGCCGGTCATAGGTCTTGTTGGCGGCAAGACCACCGGTAGTCCCTACCAGGACTTAAATCACGGTACCATGGGAGTCAGGAGCCCCCCGGATTTCGGCCCGGGCCTGACTTGTTGAGGTTGGCCCCCTTGTGGGAGCGTCATGGTGGCTGTAGTTTAAAGCCAAATAGCGGGAAAGGTCTTCCTTGGTTTGACCCATTGAAGAGTAGCAAATAAGTACTGGGTGCTGTGACCCTAAGAGCAGTAAGAGGTTTTAGATCGGCCCCGACTCATACCAAGGGTGGAACTTGTGCCTCCAACACAGTTCCGAATTGATATCAAAGTATTGGCGGAGAGCGATGGCAAGGTGTATCCTTGCTTCCATGGATGTATGGGCATTTCGTAAACATAAATCTACATGAAAGGTGGTTTACATTAAAAAAAAAACAGAGGCTAATGTCCGTAGTCTCGTTTCGATAAATTTGCAAGTTCTACATGAAATCAAATTGAAGATCCTAACTTTTCTTTCCCTTAAATCCTTTCAACCAATATTATTCACTTACACTTAGGTCTAAAACCTTCTTAGAATAAAATTCCCCATGGTATCCACCTTACCTAAAAAGTTTTTGATAATTATTTAGCCGTGTTCAATGAATTTAGAAAGCAAAACTCAACTCAATTGATATGAAATTTAAAACCTATCCTACAATAGTAATATGTATTAGTACGGATACTTATTTGTTTACGATTTCTTTATTTTTGTAAATTGTTTTTCTCTATTTGAGTGTGCACAAAAATTAAGCATTGATTTACGAGTATATGCTCGTAAAGTGGAATGAGGTAATACAAATTTCACGCCAATGCAGAGTTAGAAGCAGATTTGTTGCAGAAAACAAAAGCTCTCGCGTGTCCAAAATAAAAGTCTTATGTCATTCAGTTCAAGGCTCTTGTTTCAAAGTGGCAAGTAAAACGGAATCAGATAAACGTCCCACTAAACTCGAAACGCACAAATATACCATATATATGTATATTTAAATAAATGCAAAAGTGGATCTACATATGACTAGCACTCGTCAGATCCACTTGAATGCTTCTCTATCACAAAAAAAATAAACAGAACAAATCAGAACAAGAACAGAAACAAGTGCGAAAAAATATTAATAGAATCGACGCGCAATCGGCATCACTTCAATAATTGATATCAATGTCAAATTTGAATGGCATTTCGATATTCGCAATTGTTTTGAATTGAATGCATAAAGTATGATAATTAGGAGATTCATGCATTTCCAACACAGAATGTTTATATGCACAAGCCAATGAATGGGTTTGAAAATACGATGTCAAGTGGTGTGATCGACTGAGGACGACAAATAATAGAAACATTAAACAAAATACATAAAAAGGAAAAAAAAAAGACAACAACTTAAACAAATAATTAAACGACTTGAGATTGCTTTTACGAGCATCCCTGATTTAGACAATCACATGTAGTAAGCCTGATTCTGTGACTTCTTATATAAACCACTAGATTAAAAATATTTGTAATATCTATTCTTCAATTCTTAAAACTCGTATGAGTGATAGGTCTTTAGGCAATTTTGTGTTGGACACCAAATTCCCAACCCAAAATGAAATCTTCGAACGGAATTATTTTTGGCAGTCTAATGGCAAATATATATATAAGAGTCGAACAGGCATCTTTATGCTGAACCACAGGTTCTAAGCGATCCACTTGATTATTTGAATATTGCAGTATTTTGCAGAGAAAAGCTATGACCATCCGAGGAGCAATATCCCGGCTCTCATTGTGATTTACATCACGTAATCTTTAAGGCCATGCTTTCTTCAGCTTAGACATCCAAGTTGGTCATGCATCACCGTGCATCTCTGAGTAAAGTTGCTGTCATATGTAATTTGTCTCGATTCTGGTCTTGTGTCCATCCTTAGAAACAAGGTCATGGTAGAACTGGTACTACGAGTACTTATCCAAAAGAGTAGAGAATCGGTGGAATGTTTAAATTCATATTTTACATCACGACAGATTTATCATGTAGTGGGTGAGAAATGGACGAAAAGACTCATATCAACTCGCAGGAAATATATGATATGTATACGGAAGACCTTAACATGATTTTACTTGAAGGAAAGACAAGCCTAGGAAACGGTTGTCCCCTTTAACGAATTATGTTTTGAGCTGTTAGCCCTTGTCAAAAATTCTAACTTGTCCGTTGGTTGCGCACATCATTAGGTTTAACCCTCACGTACAAATAAAATGGTTATTATTTTAGTTGATCTAATACAATGAATTGAAAATGCTCAATATTGAGTAAACTTAAGCCACAAATGTCCTTCACGCTAACGGCTAATGACTCGTTTAACCTAATTTTTAATAACTGTTTTAAACATTTCAGGATTTATAAGTATTTAAACAATATTTTCAACATTTGGTGTATGAGCATAATGTCGTGAGGCTAATTTTCCACGAAAATCACCAACTTTTAGCTAACGAAGATATAGACTAAATGCTTAATAGTTATTGAAAAAAAATTAAAAACATAAGATCGCCGACTCTGATGAATTACCAGAACAACTCTATAAATCTAGAAATGCTATTTTAGAAAAATATGGTACATGCACCAAATTAGAAACATGGGTTAACTAGTGGGAGCGTAGCGCAGTGGATAACGACCGATTATAGACAGCAGTATGCTGTGCTAAAATTATTATCTTATACTTATTTATTGGGTCTATAACTTAATTCATACGGTTTGCTAAAAGATGGCGTAACTTGTATTATTCCGTTGGAACATGCGTTGGAAAGCTACTGTCATTGTACGTCATTTCAGTATATGTCATTCATTTAAAGCGTAAACAACAATAATTTTTTTTCACTCAAAGATGTTGAACTTTTTTTTCTTCATTACTTTAATGTGACGAAAACTGCTACCGAAAGTCATCGTATTTTGGCGGAAGTTTATGGTGAACATGCGCTACCTGAGCGAATGTGCCAAAAGTGGTTTGCACGATTTAAAAGTGGAGAGTTTGGCTTGGAAGACGATGAACGTCCTGGGCAGCCAAAAAAGTTGGAAGATGAAGAACTGGAAGCATTACTCTATGAAGATTGTTGCCAAACACAAGAAGAGCTCGCAGAATCTTTGGGTGTCACTCAAGCAGCCATTTCAAAACGTTTAAAAGCAGCTGGATATATTCAAAAGCAAGGAAATTGGGTTCCACATGAACTCAAGCCGAGAGACGTCGAAAGGCGGTTTTGCATGTCCGAAATTCTGCTGGAACGCCACAAAAGGAAGTCATTTTTGCATCGGATTGTAACTGGTGATGAAAAATGGATCCATTACGACAACCCCAAGCGCAAAAAATCATATGTGAAACCCGGCCAACCAGCCAAATCAACGGCAAAGCCGAATATCCATGGCGCGAAGGTAATGCTCTGTATTTGGTGGAATCAGATAGGTGTGCTGTATTATGAGCTGCTAAAACCGGGTGAAACCATCAATGGACAACGCTACCGAGCACAATTAATCCGTTTGAAGAGAGCAGTGACCGAAAAACGCCCGGAATATGCGACCAGACACGAGGCAATAATTTTCCATCATGACAACGCTCGGCCCCACGTTGCTATTCCGGTTAAGAACTATTTGGAAAACAGTGGATGGGAAGTCTTACCCCACCCGCCTTATAGCCCAGACCTTGCCCCTTCTGACTACCATTTGTTCCGGTCGATGCAGAACGCCCTCACGGAAATACGGTTCACATCAGAGCAGAATATCAAAAATTGGCTTGATTCATTCTTGGCTGCCAGGCCGGCGCAGTTCTTTTGAGATGGGATCCACAAATTGCCAGAAAGATGGGAAAAAGTCATAGCTTCAGATGGGCAATACTTTGAATAATACTATTGTACATGCTTTTCTTAAATAAACGTTCAAATTTTGAAAAAAAAACCGCACGAATTTAGTTATATACCCAATAGTTTAAGTATAAGGTTTCACTTAGAGAGCGAACTCAAATAAAGTGAGTTAGAAAAACTTAATAAAGCTAGTTTTTATATATTTCTTTTGTTGTCTAACTTTAAGTACTAATTAATTGCATTGAAAACATACTTCGCCGATTACTACGCAAGAGGATGTCTGTTCAAAATTTGGCCAACACAAAACGCGGAAAATGTAATCTTCTTTTCTGACGTCAACACAAAAACCTTTCCCCGGACAATTACAGACTTCTGAAAGCGAAATGCTCTGCCTATGAAAACATCTCTCACTCTTCTGTCGTTCGTAGTAGGCAAGAAATCGTAGGTCGCCTCTCACAAAATGAGAAGGCAAACCACACAGTTTGTGGGGAGATCAGACCTTGGTAAACTCCGGAGGATGGTGCCAACAATTTATTTATTAATTTCATTAAACTGTATCTAAGAAAAATGTGATCTGATGTATTATAAGCACTACGGAGGAGTATCCAACGTAAGTTATGGACATTTCAAGCCTTTCAGCAACATATGCGTACTAATGATAAGTATCAGTGTGGCCTCCATGCAGCTCTTGAGACCATATTTTTACACTAATACAAACCCTGGCAAAGAATTTTAAGTTGGAACTCACTGACAATCTATCGCCAATTTACAACTATATGATGCCTGAGATCTACAGGGCGATGGTTAAATTCGGGATGCCGGCAAATCTAAGCAAAGTATTTTGTGCACTTTGGAATCAGTACCTTGGAAATATTCCAAAAGTGTACCAAATTTCGGCCAGAAAATAATCCGTGCCATCATGTGTTCTTTTCAATGTAGTGTTAGGGTATTGGTGCACATGGAAGGCATTAGCTTCAGGACAAAAGCATCAGTGTTAAGAGCAGTAACATCAAGGTAGTAAAGGGGTTAAATTATTTTGAAATGAACGGATGATACCCTAGCGATGGTTCGACAAATTCTTCAATAAAACCAATGCTTTCCTTACTCGAATTACAAAATTTATGATCTACAATATACTGATCGTATTGCTCTCCTACACGGTACTGAGTCCTGGGGGATAAGAGGGAAAGCGAAGCAAATATTTAATACTTTTGGGCGAGAAATTGCTTATCGTATATTTGATCCCGCATGCGAGGAGTTCCAATGAAGGACTAGATATTACCGCGAACTCTATAATTTGTATTATTGTATTATTACAACACTTCGACTCGGCCACATTAAGCGAATGGACAATAATACTGCAGCTAAGATGATACTGAAATCTAAGTCCCCAGGCTATAGAGCGATCGCCGATGCCAGAGCTCATGGTAAAGCTTTAAGAAAAAAGCTTCAACAGCAAGAACACAAATGATTAAAAATACAGGGCCAAATGAAAAAAATCTACCAATAAATCCATAAAACAAATAAACACCACAAACTAACATAATCCAACAACTCTATAATTCGAACCTCTTTTGATTCACAAGGATTGACAACTAGGGGACTAATTTCGGTTTAGCAAGGCTATAGAATGTGAAAAGTGATAATTCTGAATAACCGCTCTACTAAAGAAAATATCATTTTAAAATGGGTTGAGCTCACCATTTACACATTGAAAGAATATTAATCTTTGTAGTGAGATACACGAATCTCGCCACCATAAGTGGAGATACGTTCATGCTAATTGATCTCTACTATCAAATGTTTTGAGCAAGTCCTTCTATTATAATTTAATTCGAAATTCGTAGTATATTATGACATCCTGTAACCCTTTATTGTTTAAGGCTGCCTCAGGTCATCTCTCGCCTACTGCCCATTTATTCCATGTGCGAATTTTTGTATTTTTATAACGGTTTAGCATGCCTTCAATCATACTTCAAGCGACATTTTGAACTACGTTTCAGCATCTGCAAAGTTTTGTCTCGTTGTAGTAGTCCCTTGTATGTGAAAAATCAGTGTGTGAACAACAAAAATTAGTGCTCGTAAAAAAAAAATCTCATAAAGAAATAAATTACTCGAAAGAATAGGGAATTTTACAGTAAGCAGATATATTCATGTACTTTTATACTAAGAAAACAATTTGTTGACGTAAACGGTTCTGGCTGCCCTGAGGCCGCCTTCTATTTCGTTTCTCAAGCCATTTATAATTGTTTGTATCGTTTCGCCTATGGTTTAGATAAAAATGGAGAATAAAGAGCGTTATACAAGTAAACGTTTCAAACTATCAGATATAGACGACGAAAAATTGAGAGAGTTCATGGAGTCTCTCCACACGGACGAAGACGATGACGGTGATCTTAGCAGTGTAGATGAAATCAACGATCCAAACTATATTTCTGATGAAATATCGACTGACAATGAGCTATGCATTTCGTAGGCCATTAAAGAAATGAATGCAGCAGAAACCAGTGACTGTTTCAGTCAAGCCATCAACTTGTCGGTCAATGTTAGCTCAACTGATGAATTACCTATTACATCTTTATCAGCGCTCGTTGAAACAGTGGAAGCATCTTAAATAGTTGAAACTATAAAAGCAGTTGCAAATACATCACATGCTATAGAAACATTGAAAATTACAGACCACAGCCCGGCCTCCTCTTCCTTCAGTTGAGGATAGTGGTCCTGATGTTGAGCCTTTTGCTGGTGGTTTCACTGGTTCAGGTATTATTCCCAATTCGAATAAACGATTTAAAAATTAGACTATTTCTTTTAATTTTTCAGCATATGCCTGAAATCAGAAAAGACTCAACGGCGAAGGAGATCGATGCGACTGCCTTCCAGTTTTAAAATGCTGGATGCACCGCTGAAACTTTTTAAGTATTTCTTCACGGACAAAATAATTGATATGGTTGTTCAAGAAACAAATAGAGCAGCCTTTCAGGAAAGCATAAACACAGTTTTCAGCACCGATTCGTCCAAAATTCGTCACTATATCGATATATTGATGTTCATGTCTGTGTATCGTTATCCGAATTTGGAAAGCTATTGGGGTAAAAACGCATTCCTGCCGATTCAAAACACTATGTCAACCAGAAAATTTAAAACGATAAAAAAATATTTATCATTTCAAGATGAAATGGAGCGGATAAGAAGAGGTGCGCCCCGTTATGACCGGTTGTTTCGGATTCGGAAATCAGCGAGTGAATTAAACGTTCAATTTGATTCTATTCCCAAAACATCTCGACTGGGCGTTGACGAACAGATGTTCAGCACAGAAATAAAGCACTATCTTCGGCAGTATATGCCAAACAAGCCTCATAAATGGGGAATAAAATTGTTCGTGTTGTGTGATTCCCACGGCTTCGCTTATGGTTTCGAAATTTACAATGGTGCAGGCGATAATTTTATTTTACCTGGAACACCCGATCTTGATGCAATTTCGAATGTCGTTGTACGTTTAACGCAATCAATACCGGAGTTCGTGCATCATATTGTCTGTCTACTTCGGCAATTTTTATACTTCGGTGCCTTTATTGGTTTATTTGCGTTCAAGAGGAATTTATGGCTTGGGCACAATGTGCGCAAACCGAATTCCCAATTGCAAACTTCCTCTGGACAAGGATATACAGGATGAATCAAGGGGCTATTCAACCGAATATGTTGCTGCTGCGTATGGCGCCGACATTAGCACGGTTTTATGGAAAGATAGCAAGAGCGTGCGATTGGCATCAACTCCAAGCCAAATCCCAACGAACAAACAGCAAAGCCAGCTCGCTGTGATCGGAAGCAGAAGCAATTCATTGAAGTTGATTGCCCACAGATCATTCGCGAATATAACAGTCATATGGGCGGTGTGGATCTTATGGATGGTCTTATGGGTCGCTACCATATTCAAACGAATCCAATGATGCGTTCGTTTTATCATTTTAAAGAAGGGCGTCAACGAATACATACATCTTATATCGCTGCATACATGCCGATAAATGTAGTGATTCAAATAATATTTGTTCTGAAGATGAGAAGTTGCTGAAATTACCAGAATTCAGAGAATTCTGTGCAGTGAAAAACGCAAAGTTGGACG
Organism: Volucella zonaria; assembly: GCA_963966105.1. Taxonomy (NCBI): domain Eukaryota; kingdom Metazoa; phylum Arthropoda; class Insecta; order Diptera; family Syrphidae; genus Volucella; species Volucella zonaria. Next base: position 19,208,072 of record OZ014532.1, on the reverse strand, counting down.
ACCATTGATAATGCCCCGAGAATCGAGCCCGTTTCCACAGAGTACTTCTGGGATTGGTAAAAAAGCGAAACTTCCTGTACAAGATGTACGTTTTGATGGCTGTGACTACATTCCAGTATGGCTGAGTAAAGAAGGTGGCAAAAAGAAATGCAAATTGTGCAAAACATCACAAACACAATGTATTTGCCAGAAATGTGACCTTCATCTATGCTGCTCTTACGCCAAAAACTGTTTTTATGATTACCATTATCGAAAGTAATCCTCTCGTTCATTTTCTACTATTTATTATCTTTCTGTTTCAATAAAAACAATAAAAAAGCCCGATAAATTGAACATTTTACTTTAATTAAGCTCTTAAATCGGCATTTATATTTAAACAATAGATGAAACGATGAAATCAATGATAAGTGACAGGAGAAAAACTTTGACTTAAACGGTCATAGCTGCGCTGAGGCAGTCTTACCTATTTTGTACCTGGAAGTCCATCAAAAGAATATTTTCGAATTTAGCATTATTTAGCAGAAAAAAAAATCCCGACTCTTTTGCTTCAAAATTGCAGTTTTGACCGTTAAAGGGTTAAGCAACAAATATTCTATATTTTATTTACCCCTAAGAACAAACTTAAACATAAAAATAAAATCGAAAATAATAAGAAAAATATAAAAAAAAAATAAAAAATTAAGATACAAAAGAAAAAGAAAAAAATAGGACTCACCTTTACTGCAATCTTGTTCATCAGTACCGTCACGACACTCAACATGACCATTGCATTTGTATTCCAGGGGGAGACATGTGTTATCGCATTTAAATTCACTTGAGGAACATGCTAGATACGAACAAAAAGTGTTTTATGTTTTGTTTTAGTATTTAAAAGTGTAAATCTGTCTCTTTTTTTTTTTTTGGTGAAAAACTAATTTACATGGAGCTGATGGTTTTCCTTTAATTTTCAAACAACAAATGAGAATGCAGTTACGTACTATCTATCTACAATTTGTACAATTATCTTTATATAAAAAAAATAGTTGTCAGGTAATGTAATGTGTTTTACAAGTCTCAAAATTGAATATTAGTTGAAAATTCTGATATTTTTATTGTTTTGTTAAGTGTAAATTTGTGTGATTGTAATAATTATTTACAGATTGATAATATCAACATGTTTTTAACCAACACGTCATAGATAATTTAAAAAAAGGTTTGCCCTGTAGCATAATTTTGAAAGCCTGCTCTACGACTATAATTTTGAGTATTTTATTTCTTTAACAATTTTTTTACCAAATTAAAATACTTTCGAAATACTAGATACAGAATCAATTATAAGCAGATGGCTTGGATAATATAACATACATATTGAAGTGAGATACATATGTGGCATTCAAAAAAAAAAAAAAAAAAATTGTTAAAGACTTTAAAACATTTTAACCGAAATTGGGAAAAAACTCCCAGTTTAAAAAATTGGGGAAATTAATGAACAATAAACAAATAACTACCCTCTGGATATCTCTCAGGACAGTCACTTTCATCCTCGCCATCTGGGCAATCCTCTTTGCCGTCGCAAAGAAGATCTTCACAAATTGTCTGACCACTTTCGAAGCATCGGAAAGTAGTATCACCGCGGCATTGCAGTTCGTCTCCTCTGTCGTAAATTGGGTCTTTAATTCCACCACCTCCAGATGGATATTCAGTGGCATCAGTATCTTCGGAACCAACTTCTTCAACATTATTATCTTCAACATTTTCAGTGTTTTCATTATCGACAGGCCTTATATCTTCCTCTTCGGTCGGTGATATCCATCCACCGGTGTTCAGGTCATTTCCGCTAACAGGATCAGTTTCTTCAGGATCGGTTTCCCGATCATAATCAGCTGTTGGTGGTGCACCAGTGGCATCATAATCAGGCTCCTCAGGTCGTGGTTCTTGATGTTTAGAAAAAATAAAATTTTACTCGTAAGTGGAACCGTATTCTCGTTCACAGGAGAATTAGCAAATGATGATTTCGCTTGCATTTTTTCTGATATGGGACAACACAAGGAATGATACAAAAAGCAGGCATATGAACGCAATACGAGTAAGTAGCGATATAAATAAAATAGCTTTAGATAAATTATCGCTTTAAGTATACTCTAAGCGCAGTGAGACAATCCATGGGGTTGAGAAAGGAGAGTAATTTTAGTATTTCCTGGACTTAGCCTTGCTTAAAGGGGACAACACACAAAAGATATAACATAAAAGCAAAAAGCTTCCATAGCGCCTTTTATTAACTACAAACTTAGTATTGAAATATAGACTAAAATAAAGAAGCACACATACGAGTATGTATAACATAAAGCAGACAATATACATAAAAGAACTTACAGGTTACATTAATGGATACAAGATTAATACAACAAATATTGACTTTTACACTCTAAACCCAGAACTGTCTTCCTTTTTTCCTTATACGACGAGCTGCTAATTCTTAATATAAATTAGTAACATACACAAGCACAACAAAATAACCCAACAAATAAAATTGTTTAGGTGTTATTGTAGAAATTTTGATAGTTATATTTTTTTCGTTTACATGTTGACTGAAATTGAAGTTGTTAAAAATAAAAATTATCATAGTATTCAAGTTGCAAGTTGTTTAGTGAAGTATTTACAGGTCTACATTTTAGCTACATGACTGCCTAATATTTGGTCCTGAAAAGACAGCAAATTGGCAAGCTCGCAACGTCAAATAGAATTTCAGATCCAGTGCTTTAGAACTTCGCATTTCAATATATTATATTGCAATTCCAAAGGCCTGCCAGTTCCTAACTTCGATCTTCATATTATCTTTTTATGATGAAACTATGGCATGTTCTGTAATGGTCTTTCTGCATTAATTAAAATTTTTTTAGTTGACTCTTATATTCTCACCCAGGATTTTAGAAAACTCTAGGATTCACACTGACAATGGAAGCTACAACTCGAAAGATACAATGCAAGAATGATCTCTTTCATGACATCGACGCGATTCTTTGAATGAATGCACTGAGCAAACTGGACTGTGGAAGACCGGAATTAGAAAATTTGAAGAAATCAAAGGTTATACTTGACTATAACCATAACGATAACGTTTTGTGAAAATGTCTTCATAAGAGTAATTACGTTATAACACTTTATAATGGACTAAAGTTGTAATAAGGTAACCAAAGTGGCAAGGAAATTCGAAGATATATAGTACTCATACCGTTTGAATTTAATGCGATCGAGAAGGCACTGTTTACAAAAGCTTTCAAATCTGAATTACCGATTCTATTTTCGAGCAAAGCAAATAGCAAATGACTAAGCTATACAATTTAACCAATAAAATTCAAAGAAGAACTAACAGATTTCTTGAACATATTCCAAATCTGAACTCTGTTGGCGAAACCACATCCGAGGCCAGAGTAAGCATGCGAATAGTACTAACAATAGTAGTAAACGCTTTCATGGAAGGTTAAAAATACCTACCACAAGCTTTTGCATTTTTGGCAGTAGCATTCTCGGAATACATTTGCATAAGCACTGAAAGGCAGTCTCATCCGATAGTCGATATTCCAGGTAAAGTTCAAAAACAAAGGATTTTTTACAACCTAAAAAATCAAATATGTAACATACGAGTATAGTAAATCAATGTTACAATGATATTTTTCGATTTTACTCGACCGTATAATGTGCTAGTCTGATTTTCGTCTTAAAAGAAACAAGAGCATATTTCAATACGTAGTATGTAGGAGTACGTTACGAGTAGAACCATATTAACATTTTTGCGGTCTATAGGCTGAGGGAAGAAGTTCGTATCTGCCGACAAAGAATTGATCACTTGCAACTGCCTTAATATTTTTAGCTGATCTACGAGTACGGTTTCTGGAATACTTTTAAAATAAAATTTCGAGATGACTTCAAAAACTGCCAACACTTTCCTTGTTTTGAAAAGTGTTACATTAAAGATTAATGAATACATTTTTTTCTGGAAAATGGTAGCAAATTTTCCAAGGGTTAAATCAACATTTCCATAATACAATAATTAGAGTAAAGAGTGGTTAGTTTTGCAGAACTTGCACATGACATTGTTAGTATTCGTGCGATCACATTACAAATGAAAAAATATTCTCACAAAATTAGTAATGAATAAGCGCATATATCTACTGTTAGTAAAGAATTCCCGGATAGATTAGCCCGAAAAATACCTTCTTCTGGACAAGCAAGTTCGTCCGATCTATCATAACAATCAGCGTAAGTATCGCACACTTGATAACATTGAATAACTAAACCATCACCACATTTGTATCCACGTTCAGGATACATTCGACAATCATAAGCTTGTTCGGTGGCAGTAACATAGCCATTATCATTACCGTTTGATTCACTAGTTACTGGCTTCTCATCAGGATAAGTATGAACTGGATACTCTGGTGGTGTATCTGAACCATGAGGTTCTTCGTAATCACCGCCATCGCCATCGCCGTCGCCATCGCCATCGCCATCAACGTCGGCATTAACATCTACATTAGTCGCTGGCGATGTGGCAACTTGTGGACTTTCTGTGCTGCTAGTTGTCTTTACGAAGTAAACTTTATCGCTGATTGGCGGAACACTACCAATATCTGTCAAGGAGCCATTACCACCAAGATATCATGAAATAAATTGTATGAAAGGATATTTTATAAACGATAACTTACCACTGATATGACTGTAGACATAATTGTCGTCCAACTCCGCACCGATATCACCGATTTTTGAATATTTGGAAATTTGATTTTGAATGTGATTGGTGAAATAGTCACCCATACCGCCTGTGATTTCAAGTTGTACTGTGATATGAACCTTGAAAGGATCATTTGTGCGACTAAAGCAGATAAAATTTCGTTTATTAAAATCAAGGATCAACGGAAATACGAGTATTAAACTTACGAAACGTCAATAAGACTGGCCTTAATACTGCTTTCTTCATCGCCAGCTTCCCCCCAGTTTTCGAATAAATCTCTAAAACCAATTTCCAGATTCCGATGAAGTTCCATGAATTCATTGCTGTCCTTCCTGCGGAACTCTTCCGACCAAATTTCATTTGCGATAAACATAACTCGGTCTTTATAAAACAAAAAACGAAATTAATTAAATTTCTGTAGTTAAACTGTATATATCGGAAAATAATATGGCTTACAGTAGGAGATTTCACTGTCGATAGTGGTTTCTTCATCAGTAGGAAAAATTTCACCAGAGCCATCGTATTCATCGTCGTAGACATCTTGACGCTTTGGACGTCCTGCTACTGCACTCTTTAGTAAAGCAGCTTTGCGGGATTTTCTCGGTTGGTTTGTTCCTGCAACTCGAGCTGCTCTGCGTTTTTCCCCAGTGGCTGGAGTTGTGGCACGCCTTCTGTGGCCCCTCTTTTTAGGGAGGACACCTTTTACGGCCTTATGCTTGGCTTTTTTTTCAACCGTATTACCAAGTAGACGATTTAGCTCTCGTCGAACACGCTTAACACTTTTCATTAGCCAGCCATCACTGCTTGTATTGGCCTCATCATCGAGCGTTTCGAGATCATCATTGATGTCTTCCACCGGCTGTAGTTCGTCTTCGAGTAAATCGGTAACATCCAGCAGTTCGTCGTTGTTGTTACTTTGCTGGTTGTTGGTGTTTGTTGCGGTTCGCCACCGTTCGTTCAGCTGTGAATCTTTAATATCAGCATCGGCAAGGTCATCAAATATCAGATCTGAGTTTGAATTGATTTGCTGTGAAAAAAAGAATAATGAAATGAATAAGAAAAAAATCAACAAGAAGATTTACAATTACAATTACAAAATTGCATATTTTTGAACTCGTCTGACTTCAAAAATAATCCTCTCAAATCAGATAAAGATAAAAGACAAAATGTACACATTATGAGAATGGCATTAGCCAAGTAGAGGCAAATTCTAGCGGAAAAAAAAAACACCAAATCCTTAGTAGTATAACGGCGGCATAATGTTTAGCAAAAAGTCAGTTTTTTCATAAGCGATCCGATGATGGTATTTTGATGCCGCACGAATAAATGCGCAAAGCCTATAAATCATATGCCACATGGGGTGTCACTATAAAGTGTAGAGACACACAAATTCGAACGTCGTCGAAGGAAACGCTGTGCAACATTATAATTTAGCGACAGCAAATATCAAAGTTTCACAGCAGTGAAGAGGTGTAGGTCAGCGTCGAAATAGGCAAACAGACATCAAACAAAGGCCGGCTTTTATTTCAGACTGCTTTAAACAGAGCACGAGTTCTGGAAATCTTATTTCTACAAATTCTAACATGAAAATTCACTCCATATGTCTAAAGCTTAACTTATTGAATAAACGTCAAACACATGTTGTATACAAAATAGAATTACATACGTGTTTAATTTAACGAAATGCTTTGTATAAGCCGATTGTCCTAAGTCAAATTTGTGGAAAAGCTGGGGATCTTTTGGTCACTTCATGAACAAATATTGGGTACTAATATAGTATCGCGGAGGAACATTTTATCATGACAAGACTGCAAAGATACTCGTGTGTAGATTCATCGCCGGAGATATTTGGGCTGACGTTTGTCCAAATTCTACCAGTCTATACATTTATTCTCCCTCAAAGAAAAATCTGCTCGCGTTTATTTTTTCTTGTTGTGTGTTGAGCTGAAAAGTTTGTAAAGCCTACTTCACAGCCCACAGCCCACGACGGTCGTCTATTCTAAATTTATACAACTTTAGTTCAGTCAGGTCAGGCCGATTAGTTTGAGATTCTAAATCCTTTTAGTAACGGCTGACTTATTTTCTTTCTTTTTCATAGAAACTAATCGTCTTTCTGAATTCCCCTTTATGCACATTCCTAGTATTCGTACACTAGTTGTTGACCGCGGCTAGCGGTATGTACGTCTTACAACAGACAATTTGGGAGTACGTTCCAAAGGATAATATGAAAATGCCGGATATATCTGAGAAGTAAATGTAAGCAAAACAGGAACTACGAAACCCCTCTTCTGATGGTTAACACTTCCTACGTGTATTGCTTGATATATCCCTCAAAAAACAGGTGATTTGTTTTACTTGACTATATTTGCTTTCACAAAGTTGAGAGGTGAAATAAAATGATTATTTAGAAGAAAGGGCAACAGGAAAACTTCCGTTCAGAAATATGAAATATATGCCCAGAATTTGCGAGTTACTAAGTAGCTATCAAGGAGGAGAGGCCAGATGAAATAAGTTTACGGTGGACTCGTGCCACTCTATGAACTGCCAATAAGATCTGGTCATTCGTTCACACGATGGTTTTGGCTCTTCATAAGATTACACGTTAAGAAGCATTTGAGATTTATCTATTATCACCACAACTTCTTATGTCCATCATCGGTTTCTGAATGTGAAGAATTACGCGGATATGCGTACTTCTCACCAGATCATGTTTTGCCACACATTCGTAACACTTGTAAAGGGTGTTTTTTTCAGAGGATTGGTTTTCAAATTGGCAACACTGTTTCTACGGATTGTCAATTTGACGGTTGGGAATTGATTTGTGGTTAGTGCGTTTTGCCATTTTACAATAAATGGATTATCGCCAGAACAACTAGTGCAAACTGTGCAAAATTATTTTGAAAACCATGATTCGGTTCGCCAAACTTATTGTGCGCTACTTCCATTTTACGGTCGACATAATCGTCTATCTGAGCAAGTTATTCGGAGCACGATGAATCGTTTTCGCACTACGTACACTCTAGTGGATAACGCGCATCCCCAAAGACGGCAAACAGTGCGAACAGAAGAAGTTATTGCCGTTGTGGAGCGCAGTATTGAGGAGAATCCGAATCAGTCGATTCACCATCGTGCACAGCAATTGGAGCTATGCCCATCCACTTTGTGGAAGATTTTACGCAAATATCTTGGCTTTAAAGCCTATAAGATCCAGCTTGTGTAAGAGTTGAAAACGCGTGACCATTACACGCGTCGTAGGTTCGGTGATTGGTCCGAAAACATGATTCAGCTTGATCCTCCTTTTCAACGCAAAATATTGTTCTCCAATGAGGCCCATTTTTGGTTAAATGGATATGTAAAGAAGCAAAATTGCCGAATTTGGGGTGGAGAAAACACAGAATCCTTTGTCGAGAGGCCCTTACAACCATTAAAACACACTGTTTGGTGTGCCTTATGGGCTGGTCTAATCATCGGCCCATATTTCTTTAAGGACGATGCCGGCCAGGATGTTACCGCCAATTTAGAGCGCTATAGAAATATGATTTCTGACTTCTTCGTTCCTCAGTTGAATGGCATTGACGTGACAGAGCTTTGATTTCAATAAGATGGCGCAACTTGCCACACGGCGCGCGACACTATCAATTTATTGCGCGAAACATTTCCTGAGCGCATAATTTGGCGTAGTGGACCTGTGAACTGGCCTCCAGGATCCTGTGATCTCACACCTCTAGATTTAAACACTAATGGTATGAAACTATCTATTATCTATCTATGTATACATCTGAAAAGAACACCATTTACATCGTCCAATATTACGATGTGTATTATAAAGCCGGATGTACGACTGTTATGTTCAGAAAACCTTATAGCTCCTGCTACTATAACTTCTCCGGCTGTTCCCGGACCATAGTTTTACATGACATAGGGTAATTTTGAGAATGGTGAGTTCATAATAGATCTCTGGGAAATCTTTCGATACCGTAGACTTTGAAACGCTTAATATGAAGTCATTAATAAAGTTGACTTGCTAACTATCTAGAACTCTTTCGTGTATTTACCACTCGACAGTTGTTGCAATTTCTCATATCGCCTTTGCCTTGATACAGAAAGCTAACCCCACTGGATTTCTTAAAAAAAAAGTCCTTATCGTGTGCGCAACATTATAAGTATTAGCTCGTGGACATAACACAGGCAAGATATAAACATTATATAAAATAATTTGAGCAAAAAATTAATTTAAACTCATTGAAAAGTAACCATAAAAGTATGGGAAAAGAAGAGTAAAAAAGATAACAAAAGTAAAAAAAAAGAGAAATAGATAGTGATAATAATAATATTTATCTTTAGCATGGCAAACTCATTATGTATTTGCAAAATGTTGAAAGAGGTATTTATTGGAAGTTTTCGTATCCCGTCTAATTTCTTTTGGCAGCGGATTTCATATGTGGATTGCATGGACCAAAAATCGACGAGAACCGACAAGATACCTTTAATGGGTAAATAAAAGCTGAGCCCACGAAGAGTGCTATATATTTTGGCGACTTCATTGTTGATGTGATCCACCCAGCTCAAATGTTGGTGAAAATGTATGTTTAATACATTTTGGAACATAGCTGATGAATAATACGAACGAAATGGCCTAAAACAGATCCTTGGGTACAACTGAGGGTATTGGTAGGCAAGTCGAATGTTTATTCTATGAAACAACAATCAGTCTGCTTCCATTAAAATAGGAGGTTACTAGTTTGCACGCTGACTTTTCAAAGCAAACTGACTTGCAAGTTTATTAATAAAGATTTTGTGGCTTACCGTGTCGGAAGTCTTTGAAAAGTCAAGCAGTACAACCAAACCCGACATATCATCATCTATACTAGCGTGTATATCATCAATGACTTTCATTAGTGTTGCAATGTTATTTTCCCAGGAATTGGGACTAGTGGTGGCTTGTTATCTGACTATGTATATTCCTCAATATACGAGGGTTGTCTGAAAAGTTTCCGCAACGTAAAGATAGCGACACTCGTCAATAAAAGCTAGTTGTGCATCTTCTGACAGTTATTTACCGAAGTTTCAATCATTTGGGACGCGCAGTTTTTAGTTGACAGTCGTTTGAGTGAGTCGATGTGAGTGTTTTTTGTGAAAATGGAAAAAATTGAGTATCGAGCTGTTATTAAATTCTTGTTTTTGAAAGGCAATAAGCCTACGCAAATCAAAAAGAACTGGACACAGTGTATGGGGTCTCTACACCATCATTTACCACAGTGAAATTTTAGGCAGCTGAATTTAAACGTGGCCGTAAAAGCTTGGGAGATGGTGAACGTTCGGGACGTCCAAAAACTGCAACCACTGACGATAACATTGCTAAAGTTCACCAAATGGTGTTAGACGAATGCCGAATTAAAGTGAGAGAGATAGTAGGGGTTATGAAAATGTCCAAAGAACGTGTTTATTATATATTAAATCAAGATTTAGGCATGAGAAAGCTGTCCGCGCATTGGGTGCCGCGTTTGCTTACGTCAGACCAAAAACGTGTTGGAATGAACATTTCCAACGCCCTGTTGGCGCAGTTTAGGCGCAATAAATCCGAGTTTTGTCGCCGATTAATTACTGTAGATGAAACTTGGGTACACCATTATACGCCCGAAACAAAAATTCAGTCAAAATAGTGGACTTCAAAGGGCCAGCCGGCTCCAAAAAAATCAAAAATTAGTTATCTTAATCGATTATCTTCAAAAAGTAAAAACCATCACAGGAGCATACTACGCATCATTACTTGCCAAGCTGAAAGCAGAAATTGCGGAAAAACGGCCACATTTGCAGAAAAAGAAAATCCTGTTTCACCAAGACAACGCGCCGTCTCACACTTCAGCGGTTGCCATGGCGAAAATCCATGAATTACGGTTTGAACTGCTTGACCATCCACCTTATTCACCAGATCCCCAAGCGACTTCTTTTTGTTCCCTCATCTAAAAACTGCGCTCGGAGGACAGAGATTTTCGTCAAATGAGGAGGCAATCACCTTCGTGAACAATTATTTTGCAGAGAAAAACGCCAAGTACTATTTGGACGGGTTAGAGAGATGGGAGCATCGCTGGGAGAAGTGTGTAGAGTTACAGGGAGACTATGTAGAATAAAAAAAAAAGTTGAGAAAAAATGATACAAGATATCACAATGATAATGGTTTCAAGTACCTTACTGAGGAAAGGAAGAACTGTAATTGGCCTTTAATCAGAATATATTGTACAGGAAGACTTTTACAAGTAGTATGAATTGTGTTAAAAATATGTATGATATGTTTAATAACACAAAATGTAAAACATTTTAACAAAAGTGGTATAGGTGTCGTCCAGCCCGATAGCCTTTTATTTCACTTTGAAATACTATCATTCAGACTAATGTTTTTGTCATTTAATTTCATTGATTGTATAAGGTTTAGGTTAAGGTCGGACTTGACTGCTAAGTTCTTTTCGTTTTACGAATAAGAGACGTTGTTGCGCTTTTATAAAGCTTCATAAATATTTATGCATCTATATCTCCCCCACCTTTTATAAAACAAATTACATCTTCTTATAAGTTCTTGCATCTGTGGAGTGAATCAGGCCATTATAGTATATTCTTGGTTTTATAATATTTAATCGGAACATGCTTTTAGTAGATAAATCGCATATTTTTCCTAAAAATAACGACCTAATCGTTGGCATCAGAACTACAATAGCTAGGGAACCAATTAAGCAACTGACATTCGCGAAATAGGAAATCTATATTTACCGTAGAAAATTACCGGATTTGTTAAAAGGCTGTTGATTTTAGTTTGCTGGTTGTACTTCCTCTACTATGTATATGTCACCTGTTAACAGATTACGTACATTCATTTACTGCTTTCAGCTTCGGGCACCGTTTTTATATAACTTAAAATTTCTATCTACGTAAAGTATGTCGAGAATTTTAAATTCCACATCTGAAATCGTTTCAAGTTAAGGCTCTCGTAATTTTATGACACCACTATATTTTTTTACAGGATTCAGAAATTGTCGGTACAAAGAGTAAAAGTAAATAAAAATTCAATAGAAAACATCCCTTCGCATGAATACTGTCTAGCAATTTTCCGACACAAAACTTGCAGCTACGCTATGTGTAGCTCTGACTCGAACCAGTATAGAAGCTTTTTATCATTGGCAACAACCAATTTTAGGCACTTTTATTCAACACAGGTTGCTGAAGAAGATATGCAAATGCAAATCAGTGTTTTATGGGCGTACATCCATCCGCAATTGAATGTATTGTAATATTTTCGTCATTTATTGCAACAGCTTTGCTACTCGTAAATAGACAATGATGTCGATGGACGTTTTAACGAGCAGATTTTTATTATCCAGCTCGGGCGAAGGAAAATTAGGGAGGAAACAAAGAGAGGTACCAATGTACGTTCGTTTTAAATGTTTGCTGGTTATAGTGACTAGGAAATTAAGAGCTTGGCAGGGCATTCCATAAACGAGTTGTACGGCTTAGGAACGAATCACGATATTTCAGAATACGCCCGTGGGACGAGCATTCGAAGCGAGACGGGTGTTACGGTTAAAGGTTTGAATTGCCGGAATGCTACTGGCAATTCCATTGGAGCACTTGTTGTGAAAATGACCATAGAACAAAATGAGGCAGGAGAAATTACATCGGTGTTTAAGGGTGTTTGATTGTATAATATTAGCATAACCTATAAGTTTTATCCCACGGTCTTGAATCCTATCTATCAGGTGCAGAGGTGTTTTAGGAGCACCTGACCAGATGTGAGCATTGTACTCCAATTTTGGGTGGATAAATGCTTTATATATTGAGGCCACATCAGAAGGGTGAAATATTACTTACATTCCTTGAGGAAAGCAAGACATTTAGCAGCATTTTTGACGACATTGAATATGCGGTCGTTCCAACGTAGGTTGTCATTGACACGCATACCGAGAATGGAAAATTTTTCAGTTTCGACGACGCAAGTGCGATTAATGGATAATGGCTGGGTGTTTAAATTTCGCTTTAATGATAATAAACAACATTTTGTTTTGGAAGCATTAAATTAAAAAGTGTCGGGGACAGAACGGAGCCCTGTGGAACACCAGCATTTATTTTGTGGATATCAGTTTTGAAACAGTCCCAGACAACATAAATTGAGCGCTCAGAAAGGTAATTTCTAATTCATTGAAGAAGTGGTTTCGATCCTGATATCAAACTTTGTCAAATGCCTTAGAGATATCAAGCGCAACTATTTTGCCTTCGCCAGATTGATGTACGCTATGGTTCCAATTTTCGGTGAGGCAGGCCGCTAAATCACCAGTGGATCTGTTTCTACGAAGACCATACTGCCGGTCATTGAGAAATTTTCGTGTTTCGAGATATTTCATGAGTCGGCGGTCTATTAGCGTTTCCATGACCTTATGTAATGAGGAGGAGACAGAAGAAGATTCGCCATTTTTAGGGACTGGCTGGACAAATGCAGTTTTCCATCTGCTAGGAAAGCATCCTGACCAGTAGGAATGATGAAAAAGCTTACGCAATGGATTTGCCAGCGTGGAAGAACATCGGATTTGTGTATGTTAAGATATTTGAGTACTCTTGCTACTACACGAGTGCGAAAGTGGATTCGTACCCATGAAGATTCAACGGACTCAAGTGAAGGGCGGGGGGCAAAGCACAATCTGGAAGTGTTGAACTGGTCGAAAAGTGTGCAGCAAGCAGATTGGCTTTGCTGTCAGTTGGAATGTCATTGTAAATGAGCGTTGGGATGGAGGACGAGGCAGAATTTTTAATATTTTTGACGAACGACCAACAATTTTTACTATCCTTGAGATATTGTAGTTTTTTCAATTCAATTCAATTCAAATCAATTTTAATTTATTTGATTGGAACAGTATATGTAAGTAAGACATATGTATATCGTGTTTTTTAATACATAAATCACATTTGAATTAGGAAAGGGTAAGTTGTTTTAATGTTTTAATTTAAAATAAAATATTAGTATTCTGAATTAAAAAATAAAAATTAATAAGCCAAAAATAAATACAATCCAGGATAATGAGAGGGGTAACAAAAGGCGAGGTAGGCGTAAAAGATATTAATAGAAGATAAAGTAAAGTTAAGGAAAAAAAGGAGAAAAGGAAAAAAAAGTAGAAAAGAAGAAGTAGGAAAGTAGTTATTTATATTGCTTAAGGTGTTCCAGTGCTGCATTCTTGAATAATGTAGCTCCCATTGCTTGCTTAGCCGTCAAAGGAAGTATGTTCCAGAGCCTGGTAAAGAAAAGGCGCGAGGAGTTTAAATAATTCTATGCAGATATTATAAGATTAAGTGTTCTGATAGATTGAGAAATCATATCTTGTCAAATAGATAAGCAGGAGATTTATTTTTAATAATTTTGTGCATGAACGCACAACATCTTAGGTCGAGAAATTGTTTGAGGGAACAACCAAGAACAGAGTTGGTAGTGTGAGGCGTGGTTCTATCGGGGAAGACCGTAGACATACCTTATCATATCATTAAAGGCTACGAGTAACTTATGTTGCGAGAGGGAATCAAGCTTGCAGTAGAAAACATTAGCGTGATCAATTATAGGCAAAAATAGCGTTTTCACAAGTCTGAGCTTTGTACCTATAGGCGTGAGGTTAGATTCGCCCAATAACATAAAAACGTTTTTTGCCTAAATTTTTGGTCGTACTTAAATTTCACGTGCTTGAGAAAGACGTTACAGTCATTCCTGGCTCGTTTGAACTTTTTTCGATTTTCCTCTGTAGGTTGGTCTTATAGGGCCAAAAAAAACATTTCTCTAACCCTGACAGCCTCTTTACAGTTCTTGAAGAAAAAATTGCGCAAACCTGTAATACACGTCGACACGTGAGGCGTAGCTCTTTGTACAATTGCAGGCATACACCTCTATCGCATTAAAAAACGTCAGTATCTGCACACATTAGTACTCGGTATATTTAGTCCTTGGGACCATTTATAGGCAAAACGATACTGTTTAGCAAAGAAATTGTTTACAACAACGAGTTCCAACGTGGCATACTTTGTTCGCGGATGTTTCGTGAGAAGTAAATTCATTTAATGCAAATGACGATGATAGAGGTGAACTAAGACCGGTTTGGTCTTTGACGTATCCGTGACTCATATTGTAAAAATATTGCAATAGCATACTGGTATAGAACACTGTAGGATCCTTGCTTGAAAGATGTCACATAATTTTACCATCTTCCAAAATAATGATTGAATCAGCCAAATTTCAAAAGAAGCGTCACATTTTTTAGCAGCCAATAAACCCAGATTTATAATTGTGAGGAAATAAGCATGCGAAATATTTCCGTGTAAGTGAAAGCTAAATGAAAGTCAAATGTTGAATCTATTCAAATGAAATCTTATCGGAGAAACGTTTCTCATATATTGAATAGGGAACTTTAAAATGCTATGAAAAAGAGTAAAAATCCTCTCTAGGAACAGAAGATGAGAGACTGCTGCGAAGCCAGGTTAAAAAATTATGAAAAACTGTGATTTTTAAGAATGACGCAAGCATCGCTTATTTCGGTGGGACTTAGACAAAGAGTTGCGAGTTTTCGACATTCTTATTATCAGACTAATATATGGTATTCTCATGTCCCCATGGTAACTCCAATGGCAGCACCTACCAGCTTCTGAAAATAATACGAACAGTGCTATAAACATGCCGTTGAAATTTCCTGAGCGATTTTAAAGACTAAAAATGAGTTGGTATTGATGCAAAATATAGCTTAGACTTTGCGGGCATCGTAGACCCCGATCAATCAACCGCTAACCAGATTGACCACTTCGCGATCAACGCAAGGCGTATAATGGAGGTCTAAACGTTCCACCACAATCAAAACCCCTGTAACACCAGGTGGTGTTACAATACATAGGCAAATCGGAGGAAAAATAAAAAGAGTAAAAGGTGTGCGGTCGAGAAAATAGAGAAATGTTATATGGCAGGGATACGGCTCGAAAGTTTTACTAAAGGGTAAAATTCCCTTGTCGAATTTACAGTGTTAGAGACGAAAAATTTAATATAATTGTAGGATTGCTGTCTATGTTGAGGATATGGGAGAACTATTTCTGCAGACTGCGACGACGATCAAAATTCTATTGTCAGTCTGAACACTGATAACCAACGCGACCTGCATGAAGTATAGATAACCACAACCAAACTAAGACCCCACTGTTGTACTATGAAAGTGCCTAAAGCCTTTGGTTTATATCAGTGTGGGTTAAGGGATCACAAACCAAATGTCTGATTTGAGAATATTGTTGTATTCTGTTAAACAAATCACTCTATATGGGCTACAACAAATGTTTCACATGTCCCCGGATCCAGTCAGCCACACATAACCTTTTCATCGATTTAAGTGGCGTGTTTGATAGCTTTTATAACAATAGAGATGAGATATACAATGCAATGCCATTGGTATCCTCTCGTTACTCCAGTTCCGCAGTATGAGAATGGAAAATTATCTCGGCGAGACTTTCAATTTTATAAAGGATCTAAGAGAAGTGAAGCTTTGTGTAAAACTTACACCACCACACCAAAGGACAACTCTGTAAAAGTCAGTCCAATTATTCGCATGTACCGATGATATTAAGACAGAACGCCACTTCAGACCGTTGTAAGCTTTAGCCCTTAGTTTAGGGCTTTGTCTACATATTTGGGCTCTGCTATAATACCAGCGCTGAGCTCAAACGAAGAGTAACTTTTTCTAATCACTATTTCTTTTGGCTTACAACGTCTTATCTCGAATAACTAAACTGACATTACAGGAGGTCCCTGTGTGAGTATTTATAACTTGAAGGGTTGATACGTTGACATGAGGTTGGGTTGGGTTGAATACTTTCAAAGTCTTACTCATACCGGCATCAATTCGTTATCTACAATAATTCAAGGAATCACACAAGAGTTTATTCCGCATGAAATTTGGTAGCACGATTCAATAAATACTTTTCTTTGCATTATAATTTCAGCCAAGGCGTACGACAATTGTTCATATATTTTAAACTCTATTGTCACTACAAGCTAAGTCTTCTCAAACAAAAATACGAAAGCACTAAATTATACGTTGCGATGAAATAGGTGAAAAATGGTTTTGCAATTCTATTTCGTTCGTCATCATCCAAACCAAATTATAATATATGTTAATGGCGGAAATCTCCTTAAAATTTGGTTTTGACTTCTCATATGATTTTTGAACACACAAACGGACAGACTCAAATTACAAAAACTATGCTAATGTAATGGAGTAATAGAGCTACTTATTTTCCGCTAATATCTTCAATACATATACGAGTACATATGTTCTGCAGTTTTATTAAATCTACATATCTATTGGTATGGAGACGAAGCATGAGCCAATAGGTGCGAATGCTAGAGCAAAGAAAAACCAAGTCAAATATAAATATGGTAATTTTATCGTACATTTTATTGTTTACTTCGTACTTAGCACTTTGAGATATTTTTCTTACCGCCAACGCCACCGCCACTACCAACTTTACTGCCGGTTTGAGATTTAATGTGTACAATAGTTTGAATTGATTTTGGATTGCGAAATTTTTTTCAGATAGATTGGTGTTCGGTATGTATGTACGTTTTGACAGTTTAACCAGTTGTTAGCTGGGGCAATGTACTTCTGGCATATATTTCTTCTTTCTTTTGAATGAATTGAAGTCATAAACATAATTCATTATCAGTTTTTACTTCATTGAGAAAAAAGTTTGACGAGTAGAGACGTGAACGCCGCAACACTATAGAAACACAAAGATAGATTTCACAGATTACTGGACGAAGTAGAGTGGACCTATAATTACACATATTAAAAACAGAAACTTTTTAAAACTACGATGCGATATCACCACGCTTGAGAATTTCTGAGTATCAGCAAAAACGCAACTATTAACATCTATCCCACAAGATATTTACTACGAAGAATGCATTTTTTTAGGAAGAAGATTCGAAATACGAGTACCATTGGCTCCATATGAGTTAGAATTCTTAAAAGTACTAATAGCTTTTAATATCTCAAAAGGCTATTTCTTTGCAACGGTTCTAGATGTTCTTATATCTTAGAGAACTTAAGCCAAACTCTGCTTACTGTTTGCAGGTTTCCGCGAAATGTTCAATAAAACAATTCAGGGATACGTAGATATTGACGAAATTTTTTTTCATGTGACATTACCACTACATTCTATAGGTGCAAGGATTGTTGTCCAAGTTAATCAGCAGTGTTTTGGGATCTACCCTCTCTCCATCCCGCTGCGTTAGACTACTCTACGTTCTACCTCTCGACGTCTATGGTAAGAACATGTCAGCATTAACTATCATTCTCCTGAAAGCAACGTACTGCGCTAGACTAGTCTCCAGACATACCACTCTCATTTATTTATTTAATTTTGGCAATCAACAAGGTTAACTTCTACCTTTTAAATAAAATCATTCACCTCCATCAACGGTATCTGCTAGGAATATATGCATCTATACCGATAGCCAAGCAATTATAAAATTCTTGAACTTGTTTTTGACAACGTCGAGGGTATTTGGAAATTTTCAAGTGTCTCACAATGAGATGGTCAAATAGCTTGCAATTCACATTTGCTCTGTACCAGGCATTCCGGGAAACTGCAAAGACATCCATTCACTGTTTACAGACAAAATGATAGCATTCTTTCATTTTCTCGCCGGCAAGATTAGACTTTGTTCTACTTAGGATTGTGAAACCATAACAAAGTTTCTCTAATAAGAGAAACAGACCCTGGTATGACACTGATTTACATATACCACCTTGATCAAAAAGTTCCAGGAATAACCGTGTGACGCTCCCATTGTCCCGATTTGTTAAGTTGGTAAATCTGTTGTTGACATTTCCTCTAAATCTTAGCATCATAGCTTGACATTTGCAAAAGTTACGTAGCCAAGAGTACATCTATCTTTGTGTGTGTTGGCGATTTTTTACAATTTTATGTAGAAATGGATTTAAATTTGCAACAACGAATTTGCATTAAATTTTGCCTAAAAAACGGATTTAATGGTGCGCGAACGTTGGAAATGTTGGAAAAGTGTTTCGGCAACGATTCTCTAAACAAAACCGTTGTTTACCAGCGGCAAGCGGTTCAAAAGTGGTCGTGAGTCAATCGAAAATGATGAACGTAGTGGCAGACCATCGACATCGAAAACCGATGAAAACATTGATGAAGTAAAGGGAATGTTGGTCAATAACCACAAATTAACCATCAGAGAGATAGCGGAGGACTTGAACATTGCCTATGGATCCATCCAAGACATTTTGGTTAATAATTTGGGTTTCCGTCGTGTAGCAGCAAAGTTGGTGTCAAAAGACCTCAATTTCATGCAAAAAAGAGAGCGCGTTGACGTCACAAAAGAGATGATTTGCGAAGCTGAATCCGATCCCACATTCATCAAAAGGATCATTACTGAAGACGAGACGTGGGTTAATGAGTACGACACGCAATGCAGACATCAGGCAAGTGAATGGCGTTCTCCAAATGAGCCGAGACCAAAAAAATCACGTCGTTTTCAGTCAAAAAAGAAGGCAATTCTCACGGTTTTCATGGATTACAACGGTGTAGTGCATCATGGATTTTTCCCAGAAGACCAGATAGTCAACAAAGAGTATTACGAGTATTTGGGCGTTATGAGACGTTTGCGTGAAGCAATTCGCCGAAAAAGACCAGAATTGTGGGCAGAAAGCTCGTGGATTTTGCACCATGATAACGCACCGTCGCACCGTGCCATCATTATTCGTAATTTTTTGACGAAAAATGCAACAAATACCATCCAACAGCCACCGAATTCACCTGATTTGGCTCCCTGTGACTTCTTTCTGTTCAATCGAGTTAAAAAAACCACTACGAGGAACGCGTTTCAGCAGCCGAGAGGAAGTAATGGAAAAATCGCAGGACATATGGAAAACCGAATTTAAAAAATGTTTCGAGGATTGGATCAAGCGCTGGCATAAGTGTGTTGTAGTCGATGGGGACTACTTTTTGAAGGGGACTATATATGTAGATTTAGATGAATAAACTTGTATTTTTAATTTTCTGAATAAATTTTTAATCAAGGTGGTAACTTCTCCCTTGCTCGGAATTTTTTTCGGTTTCGAGAAAGAAGAATCGGCGTCTGTGCCGGTATTAAGGAAATGTTCCATCAAATTCGGATAGCAGAAGAGGACTGAACTGCACAGTGATTTTTATGGAGAAGCAACATTACGAAGAAGATCGAAATATACAAACTCGTGTTAATGTCATTTGGAACCACCTGTTCGCCATACTGCGCTCAGTATGTTAAAAATAGAAAGGCAAAAGATTATATGTTCGAATATCCAGAAGCTGCAAACGCCATAATCCGCAACCATTACGTAGATGATTATATCGATAGCTTTGAAAGCGAAGTAGAAGTATGAAGTACACGTCTCAAAGGCGGTTATGGCGGATTTGAGATCCGAAATTTTCGTTCCAACCCGGAAGTTGTTACGAAAGAGCTGGAGTCTTATGCTTCAAAAGAACAACCGCAGGTGGCTATGGCTGACGCTGAGAAGGTGCTCGGGTTATGGTGGTCTCCAAGGACAAATGAATTCTTCTTTAAATTTGAAAAAGACAATGTAAAGGATGAGTTGCATATGGGCGTAAAAAAACCAACCAAGAGACAAGTGCTGCGATTCCTCATGCAGATTTACGATTCTCTCGGGCTAGTTGCCAACGTGTTGATTAATCTTAAAATACTTTTACAGAATATCTAGAGATCTGGGATAGAATGGGACGAGGAAATAAAGGACGAACAGTTTTCAATATAGAAAAAATAGCTACGCTTGCTGCCAACAATTAGAGAGGCCAAAATCCCACGAATTTTCTGAATAAATTCCGGGAACGTGGTATTGCTGCAAAATCTACCGAGATGTGGTGTTAGAAATGAAGAATTGAACTTGTTTAAATCTTATTTAAGTGGCAGAAAACAGATTTTGACATGTATTGTCGAAACCATTAAATATCGAGTTAGGTGTGAAGCAAGGTTCCATACAGAGGCCACCGCCATTTTTGTTATAAATAACGACATGCAGAAAGTAGTTAAAAACTGGGAATTTACATGCGATAAAATTCCAAATAAATATAAGATAGGCTAAGGCTTAAGCATATTAACGTCCATTAAAATTTATAACACAATAATAAAGTCTCATTTTGATTACAGTCCAACTGTATTGTGTTTAGAATCAGAAAAAATATTTAATAAGCTGCAAAAGATGCATACTAAGATACAATAAATACAGTAAGATAATCTATATGTTGGAAACTTTAAAGTGCTTTAGTGTGAAAGAATAATAACGTGTGCGTTTATATTTGTATTTAAAATAAAACATAATTGGTTGCCAAATTATTTTAGCAGAAAATTGTCAATGAGAATGGATGTTCAACCATACAATTTCAGGAATGATTATGATTTCAAGTTACAAGTATTCCACAAAGGCCTTAAAATATACGAGCACAATGAGCTAAATGACCATATAACAAATGAAACCAAATTACATAAACTCATATGTGAGAGCTAATTTTTAAACATAAATATAAGTTTAAAAATGGATTTATGCAACACAGAATACAAAAAATAGCAACAATAGCTAAATACACTTTATATCAAAAAAGAAAAATTAAAAGAAGTTCAGTAAAGATGTTTATAGTAGAGTTAGATTTCGAAAGACAAAGGCTACTTTTGATTTTCGTTTATCATTTTGAACCATGCAGTTCTAACTAGGATAGTTGCAACTATTTAAGCCGTAAACCTCCTAAGCAACAGTCTTAGGTTAAATTTAGCTTGGTTCCGATAAAGCAATAAGGTTTACATCCATCCCCAATTAAGTTAAAATTCCACATTAGCAGTACAAAACATGGCATGAGAGTTCTGTAGTGCTCTTGAACTCTCTTATATATGGTATTGTATAATGCATAAGCTTTTGTATTTAAGCGGAGCTATGACATTTCAAGAGGATTCTCACAATATTAAGGTGCTCTTAATCGCATAAGATGCTCTGTTTTAAACGAATATCCTTAATATTTACATCAAACAAAAAGATTATATGTGGGATGTGTGGGATGCCGTGCTTTGTGCGGAAACTCTCAAGTGTTTTGCGCACATCCTTCCTAGCTATGACTGTATGAAGTACGATTATATGCTTTGTGAATTAGAAAAAAATGTTAAAGTTGAATGCTCGCATTTTTTGAAATTAATTAACACACATTTGTTTGAATGTGGATCCATGATGTATAAACCACGGACTGAAAGTAATTACCGATTTTGTTAATATTATACATGTTATATGTTAATATTATACATACATTTTGAGCTTAATTTTGTAAGCAGCTTTTAAGGTAAATAACCATTTTCATCATCATATACATACATATAGTCATTCTATATTCATGGAAGCAAAACTCCAAGTCTAGTCAGCTGCGATAATCTGACACATCCCTTTTGTGGTTAGAAGCAATCATTCTTTAAATATTGACTAAGTGAACATTTGTTTTTTTAGCTAGGTCATCGTTTGATTTCATAAAAAGTCAATAGTCGTGGAGCGAATTGTACATATATGCGTGCAGATGAATATACGAGTATGTAATATTCTATTGTATTTGCATATTAAATTTTCGAGATTTGCAAAATAAACTCGAATAATACCTAGCTTCATTTATTCGTCATTTTCAAGTCTGTGTGATATTTGAATGGACTGGAGTAGCCAGGTGTCATGCTTGTTTTTCGAATGAATTCAATAGGAAAGAACTACTGGTGTGATGTTCGTTTACTCATATAAAGCAGTACCCGGCTTTTTGGTGTAACATTTTTCAAACCATATTGCTTATAACGAAAAGCGTGTTGGCTGTGCTTTTCAAACTTGATCACTTACTTCATATCGAAAACTGACAACTTTTTATAGAGTTACTCCTGTCTCTTGTTTCTAATCTATGAAAAGTTTTAACTTTGAAATAGTCATCATTTTTGCAGAACCAACTTGTGAATCACACTACAAGTCATTTCCTTTTAAAATATCAGTCAAGTGTGAATTATTAAACTTAGGAGTATGACTAGTCAATGGTGAATAAGTTGCAATACAGAAGAAATATCGAAGGTTTTCTAGCGATTTTTTTCTAATAAAGCCGGATGTCCAAAGAGATAGTTTTCAAACTAACTATCAGAAAAATCTAACAATTCATCATCGATAAATTAATATCGTAAGAAGGTTATCAAATCGTGAGATATTATTTCCGAAATCAATATTCTCTAACACAAACTTATCGAGCACTTTGTCAATTTTATGAACCGCCTATCTGAAAGTACTTTTCATCGTGTGATAATTTTATGTTGCTAAGAAAATATCGGCGCAGTTAAGGCCGGTGTCAATGAAGAGCCAACTTTATCAGTTCGCAGGCGTGAACAAGAGCTTGAGCTTTGTTCAATATTATTAAATGTCGGCAAGAGTTGAAGCCGTTGGATCATGGTATGCATCAGGCATTCGCTGAATGAGGTCACAACCTATTGCAAGATGATCCGGAGTTTTTTTGAGCAAATTTGTACTTGGTGCTTTCTAAAGCCATTTAGCTTTTTTCAATTTGTTGAACGTTCTTAGATGATGATGAACATATCAATTGTGCGCCTTTTGGAAAAGAGGCAGAGTAATATTTCTCTTTAAACTTTCTGATCCATTATTTACGTAAAAAGTGGAGCTCATCAGTTCAGTGACTGCGA
Organism: Volucella zonaria; assembly: GCA_963966105.1. Classification (NCBI taxonomy): domain Eukaryota; kingdom Metazoa; phylum Arthropoda; class Insecta; order Diptera; family Syrphidae; genus Volucella; species Volucella zonaria. The sequence goes on along the minus strand of OZ014532.1, from coordinate 19,184,583 downwards.
TGTAATGTTTTTATAGAATTAGTAAGATACATGATCATCACCCGATCCGCATACTATAGCCAACTTTTTTGCTACATTTTTAAAGCAATCTTTTGCCGATAATTCCTTCGTACCTCAATACTTTCCCATCCCCTTGCAAATCTCTTCCGATTATCGCTCTCTCAAGGTGAATTCCCACAGATATGGAAGTTTTCTTTCATAACACCGATACACAAAAAGAGGTTAAAGAGCGCAATCACTAATTACCGCCCCATAGCTAAACTCTCACATATACCCAAACACCTCGAAAGCATTTTGTACAAAGCCTTAAGCTTCCAGTGCAAATTTCCTATTTTCCCTAATCAACACGGCTTTCTGAAAGGTAGATCAACAACCACAAACCCCGTCGAATTCGTGTCCTCTGTTCTCTCAGCCTTAGAAAGTGGTAAAGAAGTTGACGTTATAACAACTGATTTCAGTAAGGCTTTTGACAAGATATCTCATAAACTAATCCTGTTCAAATTGTCCGTCCTGGGCTTTGAATCCATTTTGCTTAAATGATTATATTCTTACCAAGATAATCGTTTTTATAGTGTTCGTTTCAGGTCTGTCCTATCGGCCCCTTTCTTGGCCACTTCAGGTGTTCCTCAAACTAGTCACCTAGGTCCACTTCTCTTCATCCTAACCATTAATGATCTTGAAAGGGTCATTCACCACTCAGCACTTTCTCTCTATGCTGACGATACCAAATTTTTTAAACGAGTTCATGTAACCCGAATTGAGAGGTATACCCTGGAACGATCCTCTAATCTTACCTCCCTATCGAGATCGTCTCAAACTCATTAACCTGAATACCCTTGAGGAACGAAGGGACGCAGCAGACATTTTTTTCATTCGCCGACTCCTCTCAGGCTCCGTCGATTGCATGTCCCTTTACAACTTCATTTTTTTTAATACTAACCCTCGAAATCTACGTTGTCCCCGCCTATTTTATCTACCAACCCACCGCACCACATATGGCTCTAACGAACCAATATCCCGTATGCTGCGTAAGGTAAACTCCAACCTCTCCGTTTTGGATTCTAATCGCAGCGATCGATCTCCTTCACCATCCCTAGCCTTAAAACCCTAATTAAATATTTTGTATTTTAGTTTTTAAGTCCTAGTTTTGTAAGCTTGAATTAGGCCAAATAAATGGGGGCGTTAGTTCCCACCAAATTACAATTAAAATTAAAAAAATTAAATTAAAAATCTTAGCCTGTCCCTTATTTACTTTATAAAGCTGATATCATGGTAGTTATCGGATGGTTATAAGTGAACTTTTATCCCGTAAATATGGAAAGTATGAGTATTTTTCAGTTAATTCGCGAACATTACTTAGTATTCAAAAGTTCAAGTCGAATACTTGTCAAAATATTTTTCGGTTTAAACTTCGTCTTGCTTCCAGAAGAAAGTACTATCTGTTACTCTAGAAAACGTCATTTGGAGGTTATCTTTATTCATTCTACATTCAGTTCGAACGCATTGCTTCAATCTGACCAAAAACAATTTTCTAAAGATTGGTTAAAGCACAACTCAAAAGAAAATCTTGTGTTTCATCAAAGCCGGAGGACAAAATTTGTACTGAGCAGTATTACTGGGGCAAGTTTTAAAATTTTCGTCATAAATGCACAGAGTTGTGATGCATCAGAGCTGGGTCACCACACAAAGAGCTCATTCTAAATGGTTTCGACTAATGTAATTATTTCCAAAGCATACCATTACTCATGGTATGCATCTCTGTGTTACCTTATCAACAATTTGGGGTTAATGAAAAACATTTGAAACTGAAAATGATTCAAAAACGGCATCACATCCACCTATCCATCGTACAATTTAAAGGAAATTAAAAGGGAGCTACTCATTCCATGTCCTTAGTTACGAATGCTCCTTCTCTGCACCGCCTACAAAATTTCAACCCTTTCTTCACACAAATGCCAATTTCTATGTCCTCTGTATGGCTTTAATGATTCAAGCTTCAAGGACATGCAATGAGGAAGTGTGGCATAGTATGAAGAGAAATGTCTTTGCATCGTATGAACACAGGTATGCATGATGGTTGCAATTATTTGTCCAGCCTATTGCCAATTTTAAATTACTTTACCTTGTAGAGCTCGACAAGGCGGTTACCCACGTGTGGCTTTGAGTGAAAGTTTCCTCAGCAACGTAATTACGTTAGTCGAGTAAAACAATTGAATTAAAAGCGCTACCTACATAAGTTATCATACCTATTGAAATAACTATGTAGTGAAAGTTTCAGTCTCCATCTCTTTGCCTGCTTTTGCGAAGGAAAATGGAATCCTTTTTCAAGGCGATGACCTTATGTACTTTTGTATGGAAACATATCTGGATATGAGGTCGTATGTCGTCTGATATTGAAAATCCATCACATGCTCGTAGCGATAAACGGGCAGACCCTCCAAAACCACCTCATTGTCTGATGAAATGCAATTAAGTGCATTTCCATGTGAATGGCGATAAGTCGCCAACGTATGAGTATATAGCTCCGTAGACATTGTTTTTTTTTAGTTTTCTATTGAATAATCCTTATCTGGAAAACACCTGTAGCTATCGTACTTGCCAATAGATACACTAGTAATAAGAATGATTAGTGCAGTTTTTTTTTCCCCTTTAAGGGTCGTTGACTTTCTGGGTGAACAGTGATAAGCAATAGATACAGATACAAATAAAGATACAGAAAATGGGTAACAGCAGTCAGATATATGGTATTGTTGATGGACACTTACAGTTAAATTGTCAAGATAAAAACCCATTAAAAAGTAGGGCAAATTTGTTAGCATTAACATTTTGAAGTTTTGTATCTTTCATGTTGTTTTGCTTATCTGTGTATCTTCATTTTGTCTGATACCATTGCAGATGTTTGAGTGGTTTGTTTATAAGATTGTATTGTTCATGGGTGCATTGTTTTAGATTTTTGTAGCAAGTAATAGATTTCTCTACAATTTTTGACTCTTTTTAATTAAAAGATTTATATAAGGATTTTGTTTTTTGTAATCGATGATTATATATAGTTCTATTCGTATTTAGAAAAATATTAGATTAGATCTTGTACTCGTAGTGGTAGTAGTAGTAGTAGTAGTAGTATTGTATTATGGTACATGCTATAGAAGTCTTTTGGATATGCGAGGATAATTGAGTTTCATTGAAGCAGCGTACAAAAAGTGCAGCAAAAGAACATTATGGAACCGAGAACTTTAATCCGTTTTGTGCATGGGAGACCAAAATATATATAAGTGTAGTCATACCCACTTGAGTGTTAAGTTCTTAAAAAAAAACAAAAAAACAATAGATACTATAGTGCTTCAGATAAGATCTTTGAATTAGTCAAGAACACCAAATCACAATTGTAATTAAAGGCGAACTGGGGACGACCACAACCACAATATTTTTAACGCTGCTAGATAATGCAAATTGCCCGACGAGCCTGTGAGGTACTCATATTACGAAGGATATATTATAATCCTAAAATTTCATATCAGTCGTTTTAATGACCCGTTTCTCCTGCACTGTGAAATAGTCTTCAACTTTAGTCTCAGGATAGACTAAAGGTCTTTATACTAAAAAAAAAATAAAGATAGTTGTATGACTTTTTCATTGAGTGCTGCAGTCACACTAAGACAGAAGTCGAAGTGTGTCCAGCCACTGGGGAGCTAAAATCCAATCAAATATTTTGGTAGAATCTTCTAATGTAATGTAGGTCGCAACTCACACTGGATCAGAAGCAAGACGAACAAATATCTCGTTAGGCAAAAAAATGAGGAAGTATTGCAACTGGAATTTTCCTTCACTCGCCAGCATTTGAAAGAATATCTCTGTTTGTTTTCGGCAAGGATATTAATGATCTGAGTTAAACAGATCAGCCTGATGTATTAGGTGCGCAACTAAGTTATTTTTTTTGATGAAAATGCAACTTTAATGTGAAAAAATGGTTACAAGTGAATCATTCAAAGTAATGCCCATCACCAATTAGAAATTGTTCACATCTTTCTGGCAGAGCTCGGATACCGTTACGGTAAAAGTGTTCATCTTTTGAGGCTATCCACGAATCAAACCATTTTTTAATGTCTTCGTATGAGCGGAACAGCTGATCAGCCAGACCATGTGCAATTGAACGGAACAAGTAATAATATGGCGGGTGGGCTAGGACTTCCCATTTGAGCGTTTCCAGGTAGGTTTTAACAGGTGTGGCAACGTATTATAGCCGCTTTTCGCGCAGTGCTCGCAACAACTTAAGCTGATATCGTTTCCCAGTAATGGTTTCGTAGGCTATCAATAGTTCACAATAAATAACATCGATCTGGTCCCACCAAATACACAGCATAACCTTTGCAGCGTGAATATTCGGCCGAGCCGACGACGTGTAAGCATGACCGGGCAGTCTTCTCTTTGATTTGCTGTAATGAATCCAGTTTCCATCGCCCGTCCCGATGCGATGAAGTAAACCCTTCACCTTTTGCCGCTGGAGCAGTTGTTTACGACGCTCAACGTCCGTTGGCTTCAAATCATAAGGAACCCAAGTTCCTTGCTGAAGCAAGTTATTTTTGCGTTTGGCACGGATCCCCATTGAGCAATGCCTCCTGCCAATGATCCCCATTCAGCATCTTCGAAGGATTTTGGCCTTCCTTCACGCGGACGTTCGTCAACATCGAAATCACCGTCTTTGAAGCAACAGAACCATTCACGGCACGTTGTTTCACTTAGATCAGCATCTTCGTAAGCTCTCGATGCGCATCAGCCGCCGTTTTCTTCGAATGAAAGAAGAAAATCAACACTTCCCACAAATGACGATTATTTGGCAAAAAATCAGACATTTTCACACAACCAACAGTATATGACGCCAATGTGTCAAAACGGTTTGTTTACCGCATGTCTAAGCTTGGTTCATGACGTTTTGGTTATGACAAAATCGACCAGCACTTACTGCTGGAGCCACCTAATATTTGAAGGTAACTAAAGCATTTTCGATCTTCGCGACTGGGAGAATATCTAGTGCAGAAACATAAGCCTCCTATTGAATTTGAATTTTTTCCCCCATTAAGGAAACCTGGAGAGTCTATTTAGTTCTTTAAGTTAACCGCCTTCGATAGAGAGATGTATATACACGTGTTCGAATATGTTAACATACATCGTAAGGTATTTAAATTATTTCTAGTGTACCAAAATAAAACTACACAAATTTACACAAGTTCAAGTTGATTCAGTGCCAAAAAATGTGCAAAGTGTCTGACAGTAAATGTTGTCTATGCAGCTTGGTGTACCTGAGAGCAACAGCTGTCACGTCATGTACAGCCGCACAGATGTTGAAATACAAATTTATATCGTAAAAATAGAACAACCAACTCAACTATTCAACTTGTAAATTTGATTGAAGTGACTTTATGATGAGTTTAAAGTTTCGTTGGAAAGCGTGGAAGTCCTTCTTGGAAATAATCTTATCAGCAATGAGTACGTCAAGTTACTTGCACCCCAGCAAATTATGGGGCTGGTGCCATCAATAATTCTGAGAAAAAATTCATTACATCAATTTCCCATTTCATTTCTTACAGATGTTGAGGTTTTTTGCTAAACCGCACCACTTCCAAGAATTGTCGAGGGAAACAATGGAAATGGTTAAAAAGTTTAAGTCCATATCTCGTTGGCATTCTACGAAAATGAATTTCTTTAGCCTTGACTACATTTTGTGGTATATTTTCGATTGAATAGCTCTAATATATAAGGCCTTGTGTGATATCATCATATCATATCATAAAAAGCAATATTCGCAATGTAATAGCCATCTACGGCAGAAAATCTGCTCACACAGGCCGTAATCCTTCTAAATAAGTCTCAATACAGGAGTAGAAACTAGTCTGTACTGATTAACGCAAACAAATTTATGAGGTTGAAAATGATATATTTTCCGAACTAGACTGCCTACTAACTTTACTAAGCCAAGGATGCAGCCAGCTAGCCTGCTTGGAAATCATTGGGCTTTTAAAATCTGTCCAACTGACGGCAGATGGTGCATTTCCATCCTTTTTTTTTTGACACTCATGAGGATATGACTATGACTATGGCTCTGAAAATTCCGAAACACGTGCTAAGTTTTTTTTTGAAAATTGGATAGAGAGAGAAAAAAGATGTTTGCGCTCAGATATTTGCAACAGCGGACTCCCGATGATGTCAGCAATAATTCTGGAATGTTTTCCAATTGCTCTAGTTTCCTAATTTTAATATACGAGGGGCGTTCAAGATATTCTCGGTATCGGGGTGCAGCTGTGGTTGCATATATAAATTGACTTATTTATCAAGTAACACTATTATTTTAGTGCATTCATGTAAAATTTCATATAAATGTGATTATTAATTCGCGATTTATCTCTAGTTAAACAGAATCATAATGGCAACTGAGGCGATGATGGTGAAAATTGATCATCGCGCTGTAATTAAATTTCTCACTAAGCAAGGAAAAAGTCAAAAAACTATTAATGAAGAGATGGTGGCTGTTTACCAGGGTTCCGCACCTTCATTATCAACTGTGCAAAAGTGGTCAAGTGAGTTCAAGAGAGGCAGAGAGAGCATTGAGGACGACCCCCGCTCCGGCGCCCCGGCTACTGCTTGTACGGGAGAAAGCATCAAAGAAGTCGAAAAACTTGTTCTTGAGGATGCCCGAATAAAGGTGAAAATGATGGCAGAGATCACCAAGCTTTCAATTGGTACCATTCACACCATTCTTCATGACCATCTTAACCTTTCAAAGGTCAGTGCAAGGTGGGTGCTACGAATGCTCACAGCGCCTCAGATAAAAAGTGAGAATCGCATGCTGTAGAGAGCTTTTGGAGATGTGTAGTGAGAACGCGGACGGTGTTATGGATCGAATTGTTACTGGGGACGAAACATGGGTCCACCACTATGACCCTGAAAGCAAACAAGAGTCCATGCAGTGGCATAAAAAAGGAACAGACCCCCCGAAGAAGTTCAAAGGCACTCCGTTTGCCCGAAAGCTCATGGCCACAGTTTTTTGGGACTCAAAGGGAATCTTGCTCATTGAGTACAAAAAAAAAGGTGAAACCATCAACGCCACATCCTACGCTTCCACTTTGCATAATTTGCGGGAGGAAATTAAAAAGAAAAGACGGGGTAAACTCGCAGCGGGTGTGTTGCTTCTTCATGACAACGCTCCTGTTCACACGGCGCGAGCTTCCAAGGCTGCTGCGCGAGATTGTGGTTTCGAAGAAATCCAACACCCACCCTATAGTCCAGACCTTGCCCCTAGTGATTATTTCCTGTTTCCGGATTTGAAAAAATGTCTTCGTGGAAAAAGATTTTCGGATGATGAAGAACTCAAATCGGTATTTTGCAGAGAAAGAGGAAATTTATTATTTTGAGGGTTTAAAAAAGCTTATCTCAAGATGTTAGAAATGCATTGATGTTAGGGGAGATCATATTGAAAAATAAAAACAATTTAAATTGAATTCGCATTTTCCTTCACCTCGATACCGAGAATATATTGAACGCCCCTCGTAGATCATCAGCAAGGTATAAACCCTATTTTGATCAAAGCGCTAGATAGAGTTTATAATATAGAGGTGATATACTCAAATACTTCAATAACGATGTAGGAGTATGCATATGACAGTTCTTGTTAGGGAAGTCAAATACAGAGATATCCTTGTACGCCTTACGCGAATACTCATACCTTCAGAAAACTCGTATTGATTGTTTACCAATAGAGCCCTTATTTTGGATATGAGGTGTGTAGTGTATGTAATGTAATGAGACTGGAGGTACCCCGTTTAATTTGGGAATAATGTTGGTTTCACTTTTTGGTGAAAGGCAAACCAATTCCACAGAGTCACTTTGGCGAACTTGATTTTTCTGGTGCGTTCCGAAAATGAATTGGTTTTGCTTAAGGTTTATGCACAATGCGACGGAAAACATTGCAAAAGTTCAACACATCAATGGAGACAATGATTTAAGAAAAATTCAGAGGTACCTCGCATCGAATGGTCTTCAACCGTTTTCAAATGAAGAAAATATCCACCAGAATCCGAGATTAGATTTTGTGCGTTCTGATCGTCGGCAGTTGGTTAAAATGAATAGATGACTTTAATCATCTATCATCAAATTTCGACCACTGATTTGGGAATGAGAAAATATTTCCAAAAAATCCTTTGCAAGATCGAAAGGACAACAAGAGAGAAGCCTGTCTTGAATATTAGAAAAGACATATGTACTTGTGGCCCGAGGTCCGCTTGTCTTCTATTCGTTTGCAAAATTTTAAATTGATTGAAAATTCACCTCAAATGACATCATTTCGGGACATTGTAGAACATTGAAAACTGCAGAGCAGCTGAAGACGATTCCAGTGACTGAATTCTGCATTGCAATGAAAAGTAGACAAAACGTTTCTAGCGGCCTGTGGGTTTTTAAGGCAATTACTTTGAAGGAAATTAAATAAAAAATGTATGCGAATCCGTCTTATGATTTTATTTATACACCTTGTCAAATGACACAAGTGTGTTCATTTTCTAAAAGATGGGCACTATGTTGCCACCAGCAGTAATTTCTTTCCACTGGTAGATAGTAATGAAAAACCAAATTTAGTACCATTAGGAATTTATTTTAAGATTCTCAATCATAAATCGACATTATTTTCCGACTTTCTTTTCTGCCACTCTTCAAGCCTAAGAGTACAAAATTCCATGAGATTTCTTTATTGTGTCTGCGATTTTCAAAAACAAATAAATCAAATCCTCATCGTGCACAGTTCAGCGCCAACCAGCGCATCACCGCACGTCACCATCCAATCATTATCCCTTCAAAGCCCTTAGTGATGCTTAACATCAAATCACTACATAAAAACAGACTTTTACAACTTGACACCGCATAAATGATGTCATTATTGTTATTGTCATTTAAACATCATACAAGAGGAAAAAGACAGAGTTAGCTGGTTTCTGATACTATTCGTACTTCTGCTTCTGCTTCAAGGCAACAAAAGGAGAAGACAACTCCAACGAATTTGATGCTTTCATCCCTTAAGTATGGAGGGAACAATCTGTTCTTCCATCACCCTTCATCAGATAGACCATGCACCCTGCATTCAACCGACATTCTTCCAGTCACTGTATCAGTATCCCACTCACAGGGATACGAATACCAGAGAATATTACAGGATTGTATTCCAAGCACGTGTTGGCAATTTCTTATGAAACATGCACAGAACTGAAAAGAAAAGAACAAAAAATAATACGGAGCAAAGAATCTCTGAAGAAGAAAAAGTCGCAGGCAAATCCTTTCCTTAATGGGCAATGAAACAAGGACTTTGGAAAAGTTTTTCTCGGTTTCTCTGGATTTTTCCTCAATGGCAGGGTGACGTGAGGGTGCTTCACCAATTTTAGTGACACACTTCACACTTGGCTTGCCGGGGCTAACATCGAGGACCAAGTTAAACAGCAATTTATGATAGAAAATGTCCTCCTTGTCGTCGTCAACTAAAGGTAGGTTCAGAATATTACACCTCACCAGGAGGCACGACTATCATCTATCTACATTAGAACAATTTAGGACAACAGTATTCATAGGAAGCTTCGCGGAAATTAGACCTAATTAGTGTAGTCATTTTATTATTTTTTTTTGTAATCACGGGGTCAGGACGGAGTGCCAGTATTTAAATTTATAGGCTCGACCGTTATACTATATCATAGATCGAATATACGTTAGCGTTTATTTTTGATTTTTCTTAATTAGCTGGTTCAAACCGATATCTTCTTAAAATTAAAAAATAAACACATTTATTGTACGTGACCTTTGTAAATTAGTTTCGAACGGTGACCCCAACTGGGAAAACAAAATACTCTCCAAACATTTAATATACGTATTTTTCAACTATTTAAATTTAGCAATCACTTATCCTTTCCAATAATAGGTTTGCGTACGAACCTGAAAGTAAAAAAATAAAAATTAAAATTATTTTTTGATTTATAAAAAATGATTTATAAGAAAAAGAGTGAAAATATTTATACATATAGTAGATAAATTCCGTAGAAAGTTATACTCATATAAGCTATCTATACCTTTATCCACGGACCAGCAGGATTTTTGGTTTTTAGTCCAATAAATCTATTATTAACAATATTGCATTCTGTAAAATTTTAAAAAAGTCGAAATTGTTTTCGACTGGAACAGAAAATAAGGATTTCGGATTTAAGCTTCATCTAAACAGAAAAAGATACGAAAGATCATATTGCCAACGAAATATGATTCGCCTATCAACAAAGCCTTGCTCAGGACCGATCTATTTCGTTCTTATAAAAATCTTGCAACTCACATAACAACTATGTACAGTGTCAGAAATAAATGTACATACAATTACTCGAAAAGATGATGTCAGAACTATTAATATGCTACCCAGAAAAGACTTACAAACTGCAAGCTTTTCTCCTTGGACGGAAAATTCTCCAGTTCTACTCGTATTTGGTACCTTGTCTGTTGAGGTTAAACAAACCACTCCCGATCAACTGGTTTGTTATTTTGAAGGACAACCTAATAGCAGTGCTCTAGGATAGGAAGATAGCTGGAATTGAAAACACTACTATGTAGCTTCTCCATAAGGAATTTAAGTAGTATCCATAAGCTATAAAATTGTGCGAAAAGATTTAAACGGAAGAAAAGTTGAACATTTTCTTCTAGAGCTTTATAACATACCCTCATTCAAATTGATAACGATACGATTACAGTTAAACAGACGTTCGGTAATTTCGATACTACTTATGTCCGTCCAACAAAGACTAAAACATGGATCAAATGAGAATATTACGTTTGCAATTTGCCAAACGCCGAAAGCAGCGTTATCATAAGTGTTCGATAGGGCTATTTGGGTTACTGAATTTATGGATGGCCTTCGAGCCCAGAAGTATTGGGTCTATTGGGTCTTAATTCGTGCGGTTTGTTAAGAGATGGCGTAACTTGTATTATTCCATTGGAACGTGCGTTGGAAAGCTACTGTCATTGTACGTCATTTCAGTATATGTCATTCATTTGAAACGTAAACAACAATAATTTTTTTTCACTCAAATATGTCGAACTTTGTGCCTGAAAAAGTGTTTTTGCGGGGAGTTCTTCTTCATTACATTAATATGAAGAAAACTGCTGCCGAAAGTCATCGCATTTTAGTGGAAGTTTATGGTGAACAGCGCTAGCTGAGTGAATGTGCCAAAAGTGGTTTGCACGATTTAAAAGTGGTGATTTTGGCTTGGAAGACGATAAACGTCCTGGGGTGACTGTGCCTCATTTGGGCCGGTGTCATCTCTGGGCCATATTTGTTTGAGGATACTAGAAGAAATTTTAGAATTATTTAAAAAAAATTGTATAATAACTGCTACAACGATTGATCTTCGCAAAGCAAAAAGCGCTGCAAACAAATAGATTCGCACTACGTAGTGGAAGAAAAAGGTGTACCGCTGGTTTAGAATGTCCTCACCATAGTTTTTAATGGATTGTCCTTAACTCAGAACAGAGAAGAACACTGTTTTCTTTCTATTCCTCGTGACTATTCAATTGCTCTATATTGAAATACAAAAACAAAAATTTATTTTATTTAGCACCTCGGTCGATCATTAAACTTCTTGACACTTTTGCAATAGAAAATTAAAATCTTGTTCCTGAAGCACTAGTTTACTTTAAATTGTCGCATCATTGGAGTAAGAAAAGCAATATTATCTACACTACAACTTATGTATTCGATATGCTTTACCGAAGCCAGGTTGCAGACGATAGGACTGGCTGTGGACGTTGGTTGGATGAGGCATAAATTATAAACTCCCCATGCGAAATTTTAGTCAGCAAGCTCCAAGATAAATATACAACTATGTATGTTTAATCGGAAAAGAAGACAACAACAAATTACATGTATATATTTATGACGAAGTTTATTACCTACAATTCTCTAAACTTTCATTATAGAAAATTATAGAAAAATACACAGCAGTGTTGTGGTCATGAAAACCCACCAGCTAAACGAGTCCTCGTCTTGTTTTGGGTTCGAAATCAGATCGATTTTACCTTGACATATTTTGACACTTTTTTGAGATCTAGTCACACATTCTTTAATACCGATGACGTCCAAATTTATCGGAGCTGCACGCTGGGTCTCATTGAAAATTGTTGCCTTGAAACTAATAAGAATCTTAATAGTATTATTGACTAGTCTTTGCAAAATGACCCGACACTTAACCCTAATAAGTCCAAATGCCTAGTTATATCTAGAACAAAATGAGTCTGCCATATTTCCCGCAAATCATTTTAAATAACTCCCCCGTCGATTTTGTGGATACATCAAAGGATTTGGGTATTATATTTAACCGATTTTTAACATGGAACGACCATATTAACACCATCGTAGGAAGGCTTATGGTTGCGAACCTTGTGGATAGCTCAACCAATTACACTACTGGATACATGAATCATATTGGTAAAATCACTTTTAGTTCCTATCCTTGTACATGGGTGTAAATTATATGAAAATTGTGATTCAGTATGCACACGAAAATTACAAGTTGCCTTCAACAGTGCCATTCGATATACATGTATATATGGGCTAAGAAGATATGGTCATGTGTCACATCTCTCATTAAAAGTTTTAGGTATGCCTTTTGAAAACTATTTTAAATTTCGCACTCTGGTCTTTCTCTTCAATATTCTTAGAACACGACAGCCTTCCTACCTCTACAATAATTTACAATTCCCAGCGGCAAATAGATCCATCTATCTTATTATACCGATATATAATTACTTAATATCTGAAAGACAGTTCTTTATCAATGCTATCCGTCTTTAGAATTCACCACCTAACCCTATAAGAACACTAAGCGATATACACAAGTTTAAAAAAGAATTACAGCATCTTCTGTCATGTCAAAACAACTGATTTTTGTCTATAGTATTTATTTTTTTTTTTTTTGTTCTTTTTCATAGCCTTCGTAATCATATCCTACTTTTCTTTAATTGTTTTTGTTTTTTGTTTGTAATAAATGAATAATATAGTTTACTCATTCTGTAATAAATAAATTGTAACAAAGTGTATATTGTAACTTGCTATTACAAAGTTATAAGATTTATTCTTATGTTCTAGCTTTCTTAAAGTAAATAAATAAAATAAAAATAAAGAAAAGTTTGATGAATTTAAGGTGAGGCCCGATCATTGTGATAAAGAAAATATCCTGTTGCTGCAAATCTCATTAAGGACTCCTCTTTCAGGACAATGACGACGATTTTAGTGCCTTATGTATGTCCAGTGTGGTCAACGACAAATGGGATAAATAGGTTGTTAAGGGGCTAGACCAATCTGGAGGCCGTCAAAATAGGCTTTTCGTGATTTTTTTTTCAAGAAAAATATAAAATAAATCGAGTTTACAAAGGTAGAAGTTTATTGTACAAGTCAATCGTATACTGAAAAACATAATTTTTATAGAATAATTTATTTAAAAATGGTGGCTGTGCAGCGTTTCTCAGATAACCTCTCTTTTTTGGAAGGGTAGTATCAACGGCTCCTGAAAATTTTGAATTATGATGAGTCACTAAATTTTTTTTATTCCAAATTACAACAGCTAAAGAGGTAAATAGGATTTTTCTGATATATAGATTTTTGGTCGAATGACGCACTTCCAAAATTCGCAGAAAAATAGTCAGAAAATTGTTAATAACAAATTAACTATCCCACATAAAAAAAAATCCTACGCACTTATTTAGACAATATATTTTCAACGCGTTGACTGCCACGCTACTTTTTGGCAATCCTGTGTAAAAAGCCAATTTAATGTAACAGAAAGCTCTTCGCTGAAGCCAACTTAAATTCTCTGTTGATGTAAGCCAACTTTGATTTTTTGTTCCCTGCACGAGATTATCTTCACATTGATATACCACGAATTTCACCATAGCTGCACAAATATAGCACCTAGACAAACTAGAAGATAACTCGTAGTTGGCAGTCAACGATAAAGATCCAGTTAAAATTTGAAGTGAATTGGTTGAAAATTATGGGGCGGCCAACTTGAAAAATGCAGTTTTGAGATAAACGCGTTTAAAATTGTAAGTTAAGCTCGCTGCCTACGTGGCGACCTTGCACTATTTTTGAGGTCCTGAGGGGCCATTGAAGGCAATAAAAAAGAATTTGATTTTTTAAAAAACCTAGAATGGCTTAACCCCTTAAAGGAGTTTTACAAAATTCTATACAAACGATCCAGGACCTATCTAGTCTTAATTAAATTTGATTACTCTGGCTTATCCAAACACTTGCGTACACTGAAATGTTAAGAAATATTTGTCGATCATCGATTAAACGGAAACCTACATGATACTATGTAAGTATTCAACATATCTTGCGATCTGTTCACAAGTATCGAAGAAAAATGTACAAAATTAAACAGTAATAACAAAAAGTATGCTTTTATGATTACTTAAATATCTCCCTCTAATCCAAATGTACACTTAATATAATAGTACTGCATCTAGTACAATATATTCTTAGTGCCTGAGTCATTCAATGTTCTTGTTTTCGTTTTCCTTCAGCTGTCCTAATTCTTTCAAAGTACTCAAGTGGAGGCCTCCCCTAACTAGAGATAGAGATTTTACGAAAAGTAAAACGATGAGGCTGATATCTATAAAGCGGAAATTAAAAAAACACTAGAAACACACACACACCAAAATACACCAACCGACGATTATAAGATGTAAATCTTTGATTGTCATATGGAGAACGAAATGCATTCCAATCTCATTCTAGGTTATAGACAATGACACGACGACAACTACGACTACGACGATAATGACAACTCACTTGAATCAAATCAAAATGCACTTTGTGCAGAAGAGAAGCATAGTTTGCTCGGTACACCGTACACTATGCTGGATTAGTTGCGAGTGGATAGATGATCGTTCTCGGTCTGGACCTAAGACTCACTCTTGGATATACTCGTACATATGCGCAAAGACAATAGGCAATCTAATTTTCTAATTTAATCGCCAGAGGACAGGAAAATATTTCATAATCGTGTCATAATCTCGACTGTCCAGTAACAGAATCCCATGGTCACAGCGGTTTGGTGATTTTTTTTTGCTCGCTCCGTCATTCGCTATGTTTGATCTTGACATTCGCCCTATGTGCATGCGACGACAAATCGTACCTCCTTGTTCTTAGCGATTATGCTCACCATAAAGTAAGTGAGTGAGCTGTTGCGATGACAGACAGAATGGACTGAATATCGAAATCTGTAGACTAAGTGTTAAAGTAATTGGTGCAAATTGCATAAAAATTGTTTAGATCCTTTGTTCGTTCGTGCGAGTACAATGGTGACCTTGTGCTACTAGCATGCGAGAATACATATTGTGCCAGCTTTTGAAGCTAATCTCTTTTAGAAAAGTCAGACGAAGCTAACTGCTGCAGCTACAGATACTGCTACAGCTACAAATGCAAATGCAGATGCAGATATAGGCGAAAAATTCCAACAGTAATGTGATTTTAATTTTTAGAAATTTTTATTTCTGATGTTGATGCAACTAGATTAGACTACTTTGCATTGTAAATAGAGACAGTTGAGAAGGAAAATGACAAACACACTGAATACAAATACATGATGTCAGCGCTAATTGGGTTTGTATGATATAAAATACATACAAATATGAAATGCATTTCATGCATAGTAATATCACAATTATTTGGGATTCTTGGGATTAGGTCACCTTTTAAGTGTAGTTCATTTTTGATTACAGGTTATTTGTACACTGACAACTCATTTGTTCTTTCTTTTATGGTACTTGGGAGCGATTTAGCTATTAACGAACAATATTGATCGAGATATTCGTGAAAAACAATCTCAAATTATCGAAAATGTATTCCAAAATTGGGTTTACTAGATGAGCTACTGCTAACAATTTTGAATTGAACGCAAGTCTCCAGGGTCTGCGGACTTGACTCCTGAAACTCATCATATACTTCTATCAAAATAAGTTTAGAATTAGAATATTTGAGTCAAAATGTCAAAACCACGCAATGCTTAACCGCTTTACCTCGGTAGGCATGCATATAATTTAATTAAAATTTTGTACATTTAATACAGAACATTCTATTCACTAATCTTTCGATGAAAGATTTTGGTTTTATCCACGGTTGAACTGAAATGTCAGTCATGGTCATTCTCTTTCGTTTGTCTTCTAGTGGCCTGTAATAGCCAGATTTTCAAAACGCAGCAACTCAATGGACACAACAAAGATTAATGAAAAAATTAAAAATTCCGAAATCTTACAAAATCTTACCTTATCTTGAACAAGGTTCTGACAAATCAATGACTTGTACATTCATATATGTACATGCTATTGTGTACTGGATATACTTACCGCATATGCATTTGTGTCGATTTATTTGTTCCCTTAGTAAGGAATTCAGAACATTGCAGTTATACTGTGCCTCCGTGCTACACGGACTCTAAAAGCCTTGAATTTTTTTCCTAAATGATAGCCTTGTTCTCAAGATTATTGCATAATAGTGACATACACACAATAAACCTAACTGAGGAGTAACCCTTGAACAGTAGTCATTGTACTCGCGTATTCCTGAGGCTGCTCGAAAATGCCTTGCTTCTTTAATACACCCCTTCTAAGAAGTGCTCGCCAGAAAGATGCATCTCATTTAAAACAAGAAATAAACTGAACTATGTGTTAAAGAATAAGTGTAATTAGAAAGCAACCGCAAGTGCCAGAAGATACATACTGTCAAGCAATGCCACTTGACAGTCTGTTCAAGGAAATACAACAAAACGAAAGAAAAAAAATAACACTGAAGTGCATCTTGATACAGATACTCGTAGAAACACAATTAGCGAGAATTGTGACTGAACATCTAAAATTATGCAGCACATAAGAAGAGGAGCTGGGCTATTGCATTGCACCAGAGGCAACCTTTCGAAAAATTAAATTATGTTAGTGGAACAAGAACGGGGTATAAAAAATAAACAAGCGAAGCAACATTCGGTTTTAATTGATTCAGGTGATATGGATTAGTGATTCCTAGACAGTAGTTGGAAAAATCCACACGCAAGGTTAAGATCACAAAACTCAAGTATGCAAACATGACTGTTGCATTTCATTCGGCACAAGGTTCGTTGATGTAGTTTTCAATATTTTTAATTTTCATAAAAAACTTGTATGCATAGTACATATGTTAATAAGAAGAATAAAAAATTTCTTATCATTTTTTAGAGGACTAAACTGGGTGGCGGGCAACTACAGTGTTATAATATTTTTCTGCAAATGCATACAGAATTTTCGGATGGAAAATGCCCAGCATTTTATTTCCGGTTTGCTTTATAATGATAATTTAGAAAAAAAAAAACGACGATAGGAAGCAGTTTATTAGTGTTTTCGTAGCAGTCAGTGTTGAATAACCACCATAGGAAAAGAACCAACAATCAATCTGTTTTGAGTTCCAACAGGATTATCCGAAATTGCCATCTCTTTTCCATTAACGCCCAGATAGAAAAGTATGTATAACTTTATAGACATTTTATTAAACTATTGAAAGCTCAAAACACTACAATGTGTATACCTCCATATCTGCTACCGAAAAAGAGGTTCTTTCTTTTCATCAAATATGTACTCATATTTTGTAGCAGGAGCCTTGCAACATATTGTATTAATTTAAATAAACAACATCTCTTATCATTCTGAAATGTGTTACACTTAGTTGAGCAATATCAATCTAAAACAATTATTGCAACAATAGCTTACTTTCAATGATTGTGAAATCTTGCTCGAAATCATTCCACTTATTGGCAATAATTGTTGCTATAAAATTTGACCGCTTCAATTATTAATAAATAATAGGGAGTATCAATAAAAGGAAAAATTATCGATTTTCTAAATATACTCAAACTAATTAATTCTCTTTCGGCTTTATACCTTTGCGACATGATTTCCCATATCCCGAATTAGAGCATTCAATGATTTTGAAGGTGTCATTCTAACCGTCGGTTTTTTTAGTTTGTTATGTGTGTTAACATTATATATAAAGTATTTTCTTAACTTCACGAAAATCTCATAAATACTGTTAAATCCCAGTTCGAAAAGATGAAACATCAATTTTCGAGCCTTAGTGATTGGTGTGTGAGTTTAAGTGATTTCCAAAACTTTTTTTTTAAATCTATTTCTCCAAGAAATCAGTTAGTAATTTAAAAAAAAAAAAATAGACTCAGGGGCAAACCTGCTCGACATAATCAATTTTTCTCTTTTGTGCATACACTATGTGATGTCGGGGTTTAAAAGACCTTGGCGGAAGACTTTGAAATTGAACTAGACTTCGGCAATATCGGCGATAATATGGTGGACGTAGTTGTTGTTGAATATGTTCAAAATGTTAAATTTTGAATTTATCCTACTGAGGACAATGTACGAGTAGCAAAAATAGATCCTACTTTACGGGCGACATTGCAATTGAGTGGTTAGAATTGCCAGCCATTTTTGCCAATGTGTCCAGAGCACATGTCGACTGGTGCTCTGGACACTGTGCTGGCACGGAACATTGAAAATCCTCATCCTACACTAGATATCAAGTGTAGAACTAGATTTCTCCGTAAACATAGAGGAAATGGAATAGCTTATGTAGCACCGTATATACATTCTGATACTGGGACAGACTTGCTGAAATTGTTATCAAACAAATTCAGTTTGTTTTTCTTTAAGATTCAATTTTTTTCCACTTTCCTTTCTTTCAACAGGATATTTAATTTTTAAACTATGCTTATTATGATAGATTCGTGATTGTTCGCTCGAATTGCATGAACTATAATGGACCATGATTTATTTATTTTTTAAATCGCATTTTCGTTGTCAACTCATTTCCATTTCAATATGTTCAAATGGAATTTCATCATCTGGCTCGATCAGTCGCTGCAAAAAGAAAACCATTGCACAGAAGAAGAGATTATTCAATTCAAATGTAAATAAAAATAAAACGGTACGTGTCCCCAGAGATTAAGGTATATATACATCCTGTGCCGAAAGGATGATGAATTATTAGAAGTTATTAATGATAAGCTGCGAAACAGTGTTGTAAATATCCTGCCCGAAAACTGGTTTTATAGAGACGGTGACTCTAAAAGGAATAATAAAATTGGTAGAGAGTCTCAGGAGCTTTACTCCCGGTTAAAGGGCCTAAATAAAATTATTAAGGAGAGAGTCAAAATAGTTCTGTGTAATGACGCTTGAACAAAATTAGTCCCTCTATGCAGGCTTTTAAATAAATTGACGAAATAACAGGTACGAAGCATTTCGGAACTAATGTTATGGGAGATATCCTTAACTGCAATGGGCTAGAAATATATGACAGGGAACCGAAACTTACCTCATTCAAAGGGATGTTTACGCAAGCCTTTGCCAAAACACCCAATTTAGACCAAAACTTGACCAACCAAATTATTCAAACTGTCAAACCTCACAACCTTTTCGCCTCAAAATAGCAGACTCAATCAAGTTGCTTCCTTCACCTCACAATCTAATCTAAGATCTAAGATCAAACTTATTCGATTAAATTTTAGTAGCAAGAAATCACATGAGCCTGATCAGATCTCAAACTTCATTCTTTGAAATTTTCCCCGCTCATTAAAAGTTATCCTTTCAGGCATATTTAACCATTGTCTGAATAATAGCTATTTTCCGGCAATATGAAAAAAAATCGATTCCATTGCCTATATCAAAGAAAAAGGGAGCACAAGATACTAAGGACTTCCGCCCTATAGCATTATTATATAATATAGGTAAGTTACTTGAGCAGGTGCTTTCTGAATCAGATAGTTTCTACCAGGATTTGACGATAGCATCGCTATCGTTTCTGAGTTCTCAAAGGAATTCCCGGTATTCTCAGGGGTTCCCCAAGGACCAATCCGGGGTCCCAAGTCGTTCAATATATATTTTCAGGATTTTCCTTTTAATGATACAACAACAATGAGCAAGATGCGATCTTCTTAGCTTTAAATAAAAATAGAAATGCAGTCCTATTATTAGTCGCATATTGAAGCTCTTTTGACAAACGTTCTTGCAATATTGTTAACTAAGATTTCTTAGACAGTATTTTATTACGCGCATTTGTTTAAACAAATTCTAAATTTTTAAACAAGTTTTAAATCGGCCGAAAAGAGTTGAAGACAACTACTGTAAAAATTTTTAAATAAATTTTGGTAAAGACTGATTCTAATACAATACATAGTATAACTTTTCTTACAGTTTTATTGGCCTTTGTGCCTTTTGAAAATATTTTTTCTAACCAATAAAGCGAAGAAAAAATTGTAGGAGTATATTTCCAATTTTCGCAGTAAACTTTAAAGGTCTTTGCATTTGACCTACTGAACTCTTCATTAAAGCAGCATCAAAAAGTTCATTACATTTTAAAATATGCATAGACGCATGCTGTTGCAAATAAAATAGATTTATTAGTGTTATTTCTAATTTTTCTAGACAAATGACTTGCGATAACGACTTCTTCATAGAAATTCCCGTGACTAGGTAAACACAACACGAAATTGACTTAGGTGGCAGAGACCAATACATTGTGCAAATGCTAACTTCAACCTTTAGAGTAATTGCATAACGTCGCAATGACAGACTTTGATGTTGCAAGCAACGAGGATATCTTTGATTTGAGCCGAAAAGTGATTAACACTGTCGTGATTAGGCAGCAAACAAAAAAAAAAAACATCTTAAGATGGTCAACTGAAGAATGCCAGTCATATTACTCGTATATACAAATTCTAGTTATTATTCTTATACTTAATATAAAACAAAAATAAAAATAATAAATTGAAAAGCTGTCGGGTTCTTTGAAGATGTGATGGTTTTACTTATTGTGCTTGAAAGAATAACTTTTGAAATTTATGTTTTGAAAATATTATTTGGCAACTGGAGTATAGTCCTGGTAAAAGATACATACTTTCGACCTAACTTTTTCCCACTTTTCGAGTGTGATCCATCAAAATTCCTTTTTGTAAAGTAATATTATTTTGCTTCAGATCAACTTCGTACTTGTTCTTAAATCCCCTGAAACAGAAGATATTGTTGGTATCCTGCACTGGGTATATCAAGCAGCAGGATTCGGAAAGAGTTTTCAACATAACCAACACACGATCATTCTCGGAAGTATGTGGGTATATGTGTAAACTGTAGAGACATTCTTTAAGTTATAATCTCCACAGGGAATATTTACGCCCGGAAGCTTAACAGAATAACGAAAGGGCATAACCAATGGTCGACTTAACCGATTCAACTCAAGCTATATTACACAGCAACCAAAAGTTCCATTGTAATTGATTTTCCAATAGTCTCAAAATAACTGAAATATCAAAGTCGGTTTTCAGAGAAAATAGAATAGCTCTGATGCCGGTGAATGGTAAAGTTTTAAGTGGCATTCGATTGCATAGGTCTTACAGATCTGTAGTGTTGCTAAAGAATAAATTAAAATTTAGAACTTTTACACGCAACTATATAAGCCTCGTTGCACTACAATGCACGACTCAATAGTGTGTAAGTATGGAGTTTTTTGCCAAATTAGTTCATAATGCAATTCAAAAACGCATTGTGGACATCCTGTAACTCTCAAGGCAGTGGTAATCGAATAGACCAAGTTAATGGCCAGTATGCCCATTAACAGGGCTCCATTTTACACCATATAGTTTACTTCGTTAAACGTTTGCCTTTAGTTTCGTAATCAATGAATTCTAATGCTACCCCATTACGCTTCAAAGATATACTAGAATTTAATATATTCGACATCCCGGCCAAATATGTTTGAATCGACAAAACACCCAACTCAAAAAGTGATTTTGAAGATGCTTCCGGTGCGAATTGTACTTCCCATCAGAGAAAACAAAAGCATCTTTTAAATGTATTCTGGTTTTAATCGCAATTATTTCACCATACAAAATAGGCTCTAATGATAATGAAGAAGTAAACAGTGGCTAGGCCACTCTAGAGTCCGTAAAAGGCACTTCCAAAGTCAAACTTGTCAAACAAATGAACTATGCCATATAAAAAAAATCCCACGTGCTTATTTAAAAAATATATTTTTAACGATCTAGTTAAAATTTGAAATGAATTGTCTGAAAATTGCTCAAGTTATGGGTGCGGCCAACTTGAAAAATGAAGTTTTGAGACAAACGTATTTAAAATTTTATGTTATCGAAAGCCTACCTGGTACTTTGGGATATTTCTCGGCCAAAATCTTTTGGGATATCATTTTTGAGGTCCTAAGGGACCTAAGGGACCTAAGGGACCCATAACCTCTTAACCCTACCCGTATGTTCCAAAGGTGCTTAATGAGTTAATGTTGTTTGTTTTATTTTTTTTCTCAAAAAAAAAAAAAAAAAGATCAAACTAGATTAAAACAAATCATTAAACATTTTCCATTTGACTAGCAATTCCTGCCCACGAGACTCATTAAATTACTACATCCACAGCTCCAATTATGGTATTTATTTATAAAATCTTACAACCATTAAACCTTCCAATGCGAACGTTAACAATATTAAAAAAGATCAACTCGGCCGCCTGCACAGGCTAATAAAACTTTCCTTTTCTTCGTTACCAATAAGCCGGCTCACAGGCAGACAGATTCGTTAAATCTCTAGTGCTACCGTTCGGTTGTTCGCTTTATATTATATATTCTAGTATATCGGCTTCTATTACGTTTCACAATGGGACTTGGAACCATCCTAATTGATTATGGTGATTTATGGAATTTTATTGATAAAAAATTAATACGATAGTGCGTATGTAAATGGCTCTTTCAGCGCTAAGATACAAGTAGGAAGGAAGGCACAGATACATGGAAGAAATATTAGTCGGAAACCAGTTAGCAGATTGATAATTAATAGCATTACGCTTGATTAAGACAACTACTTAGACCACATATTGCCGGTCTACCTTTTATTGGATATTAATACATATTCATAAATGCTGAAAAGAGCGGAACAATGTGTTGTTTGTGTAGAAATGCTAATTTTTTGATAATTGCCCATTCAACTTGACAAGGGCACGGACACTTGGGCTATGCCCCTGTTTAATCCATCATAATGATGAACCTTCAAGGTCATTGGTTTTTCAAAGAACAGACGAAGTTTAGAAGAATAATGATGGATGAATAGTTAGTGATTGGTGGAACGACCCTGGGCAATGTATTCTTTTGAGTACACTCTTCTTTGAGTAATCTTTCTTTTCACGTCTCCTGAACCCATCACCGTCTTCACAACGATGATGTTTCGAAATCCTTCTCCTACTGCTGCAAGATAGTAGGATCATAAGAGGATCTATAGGTTTTTTTTTATGTACATACATATATGCGATTATAAATGTTACATGGATAATTAAGACCAAATCTGAAATGCGAAGCAAATGCATTAATACCTGCAGATCTGTTTCTAGTCTTGACAACCGTGACAGATCTGACAGATTAAAATATTCTGATAAACGCAGTAAACAGAATTGCTGACCAAACAAAAGCCACGTCGATAGGCTATAGATGGATAAACAGACACTACTAAAACCTTCAGTGTTAAGAAATTTTATTTAGAAAAGACTATTATATGAACCAGGTATAGCAGGCCTTTATTTGGTCTTAACGAATGATCTCCAAATAAGTTCAAGGGCTTCATCATCACAATATTTTCTCGGTACCGGTATCTCTCTTTTTTCCTTCCCTAACTTGCTTTCGTCAGAGCTATGAGCACAAACCTTAAGGGTACATACGTAAAATCCCTTGTGCGTCCGTCAATTATAAAAAAAAAGATAGAAATTCTAATGAAGCTATTTTGCAAATACAGTCCAAGATAAAAACGCGATATTTTTGATAACAACTACGCTTGCTAAATCCATGATTTTAGTAAATTGCTAATTGAAAAAGCAGCAAAAGCAACAAATCATACATGTTAAATATATAACCTTAAATATTAGAAATGCGATGGGATGGGCCGGATAAAAACTGGAAGTAAAACAGCGACGTCTACTACGGCGATTGTTATCGAGGGCAAAAGCAGCGCCTATTTGAATGCGGATTTGTTGTTAGCGGCAGACCTAGACAAGAAGTCTTAAGTTTACGGCATGTTAAGGAGCGTCTCGTAATGATCCGTATTAAGTCTAAATTTATCAACATTAGCCTTATATGCGCGCACGCCACCGCAGATGAGAAAGATGGCGACACCAAAGATGGACCTGTGAAACACTGTCGTAGCTACCACGAGGTTCCCGATATTCATCGATATTCATCTCCTGATCAATCAACCGTTAACCGGATTGACCACATTGCGATCGACGCATGTCGATATGGATATCTGAGCGTTCCGAGGGGTCAATATTGACCCGAACCATTTCCTTGTTGTATTCGAGATACAGTTGTGAATATCCTGAACATCGCAAAGGCAAGCTAATACTATGAGGAAGTTTGACATCGGACGGTCATTTCCGATAGAGGCTCCTTTAATCTCTTAAGAGGTCCTATTCCGAAGCCTGTACGGACGAACAAGGGAACGTAGTAGTAGAGTCGCAGTCGATGCTGAGGATTTGGAAAGAGCAGTTCTGTAGACTGCATAACAGCGATGACGCACCAAATACCGCTGTCAGGTAGAATAACCCTTTCAACCTGGACGATTTAGACTAACAAAGATAGCCATATCTAAGCCTAAGTGAAACAAAGCTGCTGGAGCAATCGGCCTGACTGCTAAGCTCTTCAAAGCGGCAGGCGAGGTAAGGAGCATACACCAACTTATCAGTAAAATACGGCCGGATGAAAATATGTCCGATGAATGGAACCTTAGCATTGTATTGTTGAACTGCGCCAACTACATAGACATCACCTACAAGCTCCTATGCGGCGTATTGTGTGAACGCCTGAAGTCGTTCGTCAACAAACTGATTGGTCCGTATCAGTGTCACTTTAGGTCAGGGAAGTCCATCATCGACCAAATATTCACACGAAAAAATCCATTGTCTTAAATCGATACACACCACCTATTCATTGAATTTAAGACCGCGTATAACAGCATGTATACATAGAGACGAGCTATACAGAGCAATGTCTATTTTTGGCATTCCTGCTAAACTCGTCCGTTCGTCCGATGACGATGGAGAATATACGCTGCCCTTTCAAGGTCGGTAAAGAACTCACCGAGATCTTTGATTTGAAAAAAGGCGATGAGCTGCGATTTCTTTAACATCATTCTTAAAAAAATAGTGCAAAACGCATGGCCCAACACAAGAGGCACAATCTTTCAAAATTCCGTCCAATTACTTGCATATGCCGATGCTGACATACGAGTAATCGGAAGAAAGCAGCGTGTTGTCAGTGGCCCTTTCGCAAGTATTCCGAAGTTGGATTTAAGTGTCAATGAAGGCAAGATCAAGTACGAGTATATGCTGTCAACTAGAAAGGATACCAAACCCCGATGTCTCGGACAGCACGTCACTCTCGACAAGTTTAACTTTGAGGTAGTTAAGAACTTTGTCTATCTGGAAGCAGCTACTTAAAGGTTGAGATGGCTGGAGATACTTATTGGTTGAAACCCATGTCCACCCTGGACTGTAGCACCACCTTAAGCAATTAAGTAAGTACATAAGTATTGTATTAATAATGAAAATTTTAGGGCCTCGTATTCAATAGAGACGAAAGTACTGTCAGGCTTTATATTGCCTAAGCCCATCTGCCGGATTTCAGTTGGTAGGTAGCACAATCCAATAATCATTTAAAGGGATCACACAAAGCATCTTATGAGGTCGAGATACCTTTCCCTAGAACCGTTGAAAAATATGAAAAAAAGGAGAGCGCGAAAATACGAGTGTAATTAAGACACCTTTCGCAATTCCATAAATATTACAAAAATATTCACTGCACGAAATTTGAATTATTGTATAGAATAAGGTCCGTTCGATTGGAAATCGTTAACCTACAATTTTAATGTCGAAAGTCCATCGGTGAAATGGCGATCTTAGTTTTTCGCCGTTTTTATCACATTCCTCACATTTCTTTGATATGACAGGGAATTATATAGCTTTTCTAGAAGACACAATGGAAAATATTATAATAATTAATCAACTGATATTAGTTCATTTACCAATCTACTGACCAGGTAAATTCTTACCTCATTGAATACCAAAGGTTCCCCTGTTATCAGATACCCGAATTGATTCATTCGGTCTAAATCCAATCGCGCTCGTCATTTGTCAACGCTGAACATTGAACTCGCAGATACTGATCGGATCCAAATATAGAATTGCAATCGATGACTAATGGCAACGATGCAGTTTCTGACTTCATCGTTTACTCTATACACATGCAAATGCATTCTTTTAAAAATAGGTTAAGCAACTGCTGTCGCTTTTTGGACACAAACACCGCCGTCTACATTGAAGACGGTCGTCATAGTTATCCACCGACTGGTTAATCATTTGTTTGGTCAACCCAGCAAGTAAGCAAGCGCCTCGAAGTAATTAACTTTAACGACCTTTAGCCGTGTTCGAAGAACCGAAGAGAAGGCAGACAACGTAAAGATATTTGTAAGCATTTACATACGAGTATGCACGACTGCTCATTTCCATACTCATAATTTGCTTAAACAAATTGTGAACTCATCCCCTGGTGACTTAGTCGGAAAATATTGAAATGAAAATGGTTAATTACTTAATTATTAGCTTTTATAACAGGAAGACAATATGGAGACCGGCGGCGACTAGATAGCCACCAACGTGCGGAACGTGATTCAAATACATAATTTTTAAGTTCTTTTAGATCTTATCATAAAAGTGATAGGTTCGTCGATTAATTAAAAGCTTACGTCAATCCCTATGAAAAGAAATACTCGTACATACCCCAATTTACCCGTAAAAAGAATATTAGTTTAGTAAATATGGTATGTGTATGCTCGTACAATAGATATCATATTTTGAAGTGTCGACAGAAAACAATGCGTCAACGTAATTTGTATCTTTATCTTTGTCCTTCGGAACAAAGCGTGCGTTTGAGATAAGGGAAATTTTTTAAGTATGATTATGTAAGTGCTTTCCTAGATACAAACTTATCTAGCTTATATAGTTATACTGGAATTTTCGGAGTGCTTATTGCAGAGTAGAGGAAAAAAAACCCATATGTGAAACCGAAAATTGAGAAAAAACAGCAAAAAAAAAAAAAACAAATGCGAAAAGATGGAAGTGTTATCGCTTTGAACGATAAGATGCCGGGGTCATATTAAAGCAGTTATATTTGGCACTACGTACCTACATACAACATGTGTGTACGAATTGTCAGAATTACAATTTTGACGCCGGTGGTAAAACACCACCAACAGTAAGGCTCACTGATATACATTTATACGAATATATGTTGTAGATACATTTTTGACATACCATACAATATCATCTGGTGACTTCTTCCTAAGGAACTGGCAAACTCAAACTCAAGAGGTATATCTATTTACCACGCAACCACGAGTTTATCTGGATTAGTCTATTAGTTATACGTATGTATATTTGGCTCATTTTTGATTTATTTCCAATTTGGTTTCAGTTGGTTAAATGTCATCTGAGGTTTGTCATTAAATGTCATCCATGCGATTTTTGGCAACGCCAACATATGCGTTTGTTACCAGCCGGAAGAAGAGAACAATTCGATTCAGACATTTTGTTTGCTGTTTTTAAAAATTTCTGCAATGTATGTATGAATTTGTGACGATGAAATCTCATTTGTAAAGATTTAAAAATATAAATATTTTTAATGAATCTTTTAAAAGTTCTTAAAATGCGTAATGGTAATTTGATCTAGGTAATTTAACGCTGGTTCAATATCGAATGTAGAACAAGCCTCAAGTTTTTGCCATTAACAACCGTAATAACCTCACTTAAGACTGTGTTTATTCTTTATATTTAGTCATTCACTCATTATATTACTTAAATTATAAAATAAATGCATTTGGCTCGGCTTATTTTCTGGTGATCTGAAAATGTTCTGTTGAAAGATAGAATCAATTTAGTATCTTCTCATATTAGATCGATGTTAAGAGTGCTTTCGACCACCTAGCTAAGAAACTCAGTGAGTTAAAAACTGCAAAGGCACAGTCAGTTTTCAACAAGTCCATGACATAATGACTGGAGTTACGAAACAACTTCAACGGCGAATCTTCCCTAGTTCAGCAATGGCTCTTGTTAGACTTCGAGTCGAGAAAGATGAATTATATTTACGGGTGTCTCCTGAATAGTCACCGTTCAGACTTGGTATTTATATTTATGTATTTCTTAAACGAAAATCTACGCAATTTTTATGGTCAAGCATCGTGAAAAAAATAGAAATGGAAAACCCTGTCGAGAGAACAGCTAATCATGGGACACTTACTCTGCTACTACTACTAAAGAATAGAGATTGCTCTGAATTTTGCCAATTACATAAATTCACTAAGCCTTGTCTGATCACACTGAACTCTTGAGAAATTAAATCTCGAATCAACTTACTAGACTCTGTTAAGCTGAAAATTTTGTCAAGGTTGGAACTAGCTTTTGGGTTCTATGCCACTGTAATTAGGAGTTTGAATAACGATTCTTCTTTCAGGAACAAAATCGCCGATGTAGGTTCCTCGATAGAACTAACTACGCTTCAGCGTCATTCCGCTTGTTTTCTTCCGGCTCAAAAAACTACGGCTTTATATGTCTATAATATTTTTTTATTTTATATATAGTATTATCTATACAACGTATATCCTTTAAGTTATAAGTATGACTCCCTAGAACTTAAGTAGGATTTCACTCAAATAATTTTCAACACTATTTGTGACATATCCATGGCAAACGTTTTCCATATTGTAAGTGCAGCGCAATTGTTCTGTGAAATATTCATGCATTTCTTTGACTTATGAACAAAACCACGATAATGGAGAGCGATTGGAGATCCAGATAGAAAAATAGTATCAACTGCATGCAGGAAAATGTTTGAAAACAAATTCCACTTAGGAAGTACGCAGAAGTCCTCCAAACAAATTTAAAAGAAAGGTGGCCCCGCTTTATTGCTTAGCTGTGATGTTTTAATTTCATTCTTTAAGTAAGGATTGTTTGCTGCTCATATTTTATGATATGAAAATATGACGCTTCTTATGGAGCTCTTTGGCACTTCTCATATATTAAAAGTATTATTGTATCGAATTGCTAATTTTTCTAGGAACTCTTCTGCGGGAAGCTGAAACTCTGTTTGAGCTTCATTGTTATAGTATCTTGCAGAGAATTAATGAGCTTTCTTGTGATCAACTAAAATTCCAGCTCCAAGAAACTGTTTCTGAAAACATTTTAAATCTATCTTAACCCTAGATATAGGGGGAAGGCCAATTCGGTGAAAAACGGTTGAAATTTGGAGCTAGTTTTATGGAAAATATGAAAATTCCTACACTACGAGGTAGATTAGCAGGCACAATGCCTCAAATCAGTTTGCATTTTCAATAAAAATGTATATACATAAAGAAATGTACACTTAACAAATGGTTCACTCCATAGAATCAGTATCAATCCCAATTCGAAGAAATACAGTGTGTTATACTCCCACTGTGAAGTTCCAATTTTCATTAGTACTGCGTCTCAATGTTAGAATCTGATTCTCAAAAAAAAAAAAATGCTGCGAGCATACTATACGAATAGAGATAGAAGAGCAACAGTATAATTTTGAATACGCTTACGTCAATCGAAACTATTCGTCTGCAATCTCTATTTTCGATTTCCTGTCAAGTTAAAATCGCACTGTTCCAAAAATATTATTCATGATTAAAACAAATCGAAAGTTCCCAATTCCTTCTCAAAGGGGACTTCCACTATCATAACTTAAACTAAAGATTACGCCTTTCCCACTTACACTGCAACACTTCTATATATGGAAGGGAATAAAAATTAGTAAAATGCAGATAAATTTGCATCACACTTTCGTCAAGTTCGGTAGTGATGTCTCCAAAATACTCTAATATTTTGTAGAATCACGTGCTTAAAATTAACCTGCAGCATTAAATCTACATATTCATAACATACCATATATATAGTGGCGTATACTGCATACATCATATTTTTAAGATGGATTCATGTTACGCTCCAGTCTAATCAAAAATCTGATTTGTTGAAATTGCGAAAAAAACTAATTGAAACCAGTTCCTGTACAATGTCATTTCTTTATGTCATATACATTTTAAGGCACAATTCACGATTTCATGAAATCTTTAATTCCATTTCAAGATGACTTTTCAGGTCACCACACACCAAGAGGAGCTATGCGTAGATAGCATCTTGACATCGCCGCCCCTACAGAATGCGCAATCGGAATCACAACTCAAAAATATGTATCTTTGTCGCAAAGCAGCAAACATCCGCTGCTCAATCTGCCACTCTATCAATTGTTCCTATTATTAAAATTATGTCAAGCAATTAAAACGAAATCTCAGTCATACTCTCGTAGGAGCAAGCCTTGACCCAATCGCCGCGGCTCATCATTGCTTTTGCTGTACTCGCATATGTAGCGATAGAGTGATATCATAGAAATTCAACAATTCAGCTATTTTCAAGCTGGGTATTTCTTAAAAAAGAAAAAAAAAATGAATACTCGCAAACTTTGCTGTTATGCACTAGAGCAACAACTGCAACTGAATCCGTGCAAGTTATCTGTCTGTGCTCTACCTATTTTATTCTCATCTCAGCTTGCTTAGTTGGTTGTATCTGTGAGCATGCATTCGTCTGCCTCTACCAGTATGTACGAGTACCTGCCACCAGAAGTCGTAAATTGCAAATAATTTGATATTTCTAAGGATTCCAAGCGCGGCTGGTTGAAGTTTGCAAGTAGCTGCTGAATCTATTGCTGACGAAGTATTTTCACCTATGGTCTTGGGTTCGTAAAAGGATATGAAGTCGGAAATTTTAACCTTAAAATGAAATCTGAGGGGTTAAAAGAAGAGAAGAAAATTCGGTAGTTGGTTGTTCAAATACTTTTCTCCGAATAATTGGTCAT
This sequence comes from Volucella zonaria, assembly GCA_963966105.1. NCBI lineage: Eukaryota > Metazoa > Arthropoda > Insecta > Diptera > Syrphidae > Volucella > Volucella zonaria. The sequence goes on along the minus strand of OZ014532.1, from coordinate 19,153,517 downwards.
GCGAACATGATATTTTAATCAACGTGGACCAGAATGACTAGAGATTTTGAAAATATGCTTTTCACAAAGGCTGTTTCTAAGCAACTGCCATTAAAAAAATAAATAAATAACAATTGTATGGTTTTAATATTTAATTAAAATGTTGAAATAGTATGCAAAAAAATTGGACAATCGAAGGGATTCCGATGTTCGTGGCCTTACAATTTGAACTTCTGATTCGAGGGAATCCTTTCTCAACCGATAAAAAGTATCGAATACAGTAAATACAGCAGAAACAAGAGATATACGAATAAAAAAAAAACTCACGAAATAAGTGGCAAAATGTTCAATAACGTGACCAGAATATCGTGTAACCATACGTAAGAATGATTATGTCCTACGCGAAATTTTCGTACTTCGCTAGTTCAGAGTATCCACTTTTTCGTCGACTATATTCGGTCGATAAGATTCCCCTTTCACGCTTGTTCATATGGCAGCAGAGGAGGATATCTCATCACATTATTATATTCGACAGCAAAGTATCTAAAAATTTGCAAGACGAGTATCTTTTGTGATAAACGAGTATGAGTGTTTGTTTATAAAACTGAGGAGAAGCAAAATTGTATGGATATGGATGCCTGATAATGGGATCAAATCAGACTAACATAATAATGGCTTTCAAAATATCAAGTTTGGAGTGCGAGGCACATACGGAGATGTGTATATAAGAGTAAGTATACGTATACTCGTAGCCAAACGAGAGATTTATTTTAAATGACTACCAGTATATTTTATAATACCTTTTGTTGCCAGTCAAAAGTTTCAAGAATGGTAATTACAAATACCTTAACAAGTGTAGCGATGTAAATTTTTAGTTTTATCAGCAAAATAAGTGCTGATTTGTCAACAATCTTGTTTATCAGTGTATGGCAAGACAAGAATATCTGTTACAAGTGGACGGAACCAAATCTTGAAGAAATATTAAATTGAATTTATTTTCATAATACATATGTATGTATACATGATACACGTGCAGTCCATTTAGTATGTCCAACTATGTTCCAATTTTCACTTATTTAAATGTTTTGCAAGTGAAATCCTGCACCATCCTGAAACCTAGAGCTAACATATATCTTGTATTAAACTCATATAGTGAGACAATCAGGTCCTTTCTTTATTGAGGCGTACATTTTTGGACCGTGTAGAATATAAATTACACTCCTATGGTTTATCAAGTCAATCTTATGCTTCGAATTTAGCTATTCAATGCTCCAGTTTTTGTTTCGTTCCAGTGAAGTGCATAATAGGCCATATTCCCAAATGATCCTTTTTCATTCGAATCCTCTATTGCCTCTCATATTCGTTCTTCAAATTAAATAATCCATCTTCGGTTGGTTTCAATTTTCAATTTAACCCAGGCAGTTCAACTCACTGGAGGAAATTAAAATGCCCGAGCTAAGGAGAGTTCGGGCTTGTAATTTATTTTATTACAAAATCAGAATAAGCACAGCCGAAGTATGCTACTTGCCGGTTAGTTGTGTACGATTAGGGCAGGCACTGATCGGCGTCAACCTCACAATACCCCGTGCTGCAACTATGACTACACATTAATTGCATTATTTGCAGCTGGGAACTAGTCTAGTCTAACCGGATGTGACTTGATAAAGTTAAAAGCACGTGTGTTGAGCAAAAGAAAATAAAAACACTATAATTCATTCTCAGATATTACTTGATTCAGCAGTGGCAGATACCTTATATTAGCTACTCCAACACAACTATTTGTAGCTGAGATCAGTGGGGATTTTTAGGACTAGTCAGGGCGGTAGCGCATGAACGAAGTGCGATACTGATTCCGAAACAGTCAGAACCTTTCACCTAACGATTAGTTACCCACGGACCCCGTTAACTGGAGAGGCCCAGGCCCAGGTCCACATCGGGCTTGGCACCATCTAAGAAAGTTAATAAGTAAGTGTGCTTCTAACGTTTTATAAATAAAAACCGCTTTTAAACATTTAACGCAGCGATTTTGTACTTTCATTAGATATGCTTCATTAAAGATTATTTTAAGTGAAATATGTTTCTGATCTGGGAGTTGAATTTTCGTAAATGAATAGCTGGACTCCCAGACAATCTTCGGAACAAGTTTTCACTCATAGATACGATGCAGAAAACGAATACAAATCAGTTGTATACTGCTGATTCCAAATTAATATCGAGTCAACCAGAACTTTTTCTTGCTGCTGGATATGTAAATTAGTTGTTCAAATAACGAAGACTTATATGTATTCTTAACTCTATAAAACCCTACAAAGAAAGTTAGCCGTAAATTTCTGAAAATAAATTCCCACCAATTTATGTGCCAATGTTTCACAGTTAGCTTTCAGTCATATAAACATGTCAAAAGTGACAGCATATGAGCAGTTTACATTGTGAGAAGGAAAACCCATGAATATGCATAGCCAGGGTGTGCAAGTAGAAATATAGCTAAGTTTCTTTAAAAAAAAAACGCATGCCGAGCAATAAAGTCGCAGCCCTTTTTAAAAATGATGGACGAATTTTCTCAAAAACGGCCAGGATCCTCACGAATCACCACCGAAAGGCTAGAGAGAGAGATATAAGATATTTCCTCTAAATACCATCGGTGGCCACGATTCATAGGCATCTATATTGTACATGAGATGAAAAACGTGGTGGTATTGCTCGCAAATTGTCACACTTATGCAAAGGCAACATTACAAAAAGAAGGTTTCTGGGATAAAGTCCGTTGGACGGTCAAACCCGTGTTTCGGATGAACTATTCCCGTGGACGAAAAAAGGAGGAAATAAGTGTGGCAAACCTGCCCTAAAATCTATGCAAAAGGATATAACAGTATGGATATGTTTATGTGTATATTTCTTTATTCAAAGGGATTGAAATTGGTAATCCGGACTGCGAAAGTGACAGTATAATAATTATTACTTAGGGTACGCATCTTATTTTTATTCCGCGTTTCAGCAGGGCAATGCCCCAATACATAAAATACCAGTTTGTAACAAAAGTATCGGGCATTTTTTCGGGGTTAATTTCCAATTGCCATCAAATGCACAAAACCTGAAACTACTGTGTTAATATCATTGTAAACATTTTTAACTGAATTTTGAAATGGCTGTATTGGAATAACATATTGGGCATACTTTATTGTTTTTGTTTAGGTAAAACCAAAATGGAAATGAACGAGCTGGAGAAATGAGAGTATGTTCTCAGCGAGTTCAAGTGTCGGCGTTGGTTTCCAAAGTTTAACATGGTAATCCAGAAGAGCTAGACGATGAGGTCGATGACCATCCGTCGACGTCGAACAAATATGGGACAAATTGTAAAGTTGGGAAAATGGGTACCACGCCACCTATCGCAAAATAATCTTCAGTAAAGAATCGAAGCTTACATTGCGCTTCTGTCGTGCCACAATCAAGAGCCATTTTTGAACCGCATCGTTACCCAAGATGAAAGATGGTTTATAATAACGTTTCCAATAACATTAAAGGTCACCATAAATGGCTTAGTCCAGAAGACAGACCTGCACAACATATATGGACTTCACACGCTCAAGGTGTTCCTGTATGTATGGTGGGGTGCTGAGGGAATAAACCATTTTGAGTTGTTACCTCGTCACCAGACTATCACCGCAGAAGTCTACTATCAACTGTCAACAGGTCTGGTTAATCGATGGGGTGTTCTATTCCATCAGGATAACGCTCGCCTCATACAGCTAGGACCACTTGTACACAATTACAGGAGAAAATGAAGCATCTGCCTTATTCTCCCCATTTAGCATCTTCAGATTTCCGCGCTGTGTGCAAGCATTTTAAGGGCAATTAAATGACTTGAACGCGCCCCAATTTTATATAAAAAAAAAAACTTGTTCCGATGAAAAAATTTAGATTTCGGGATGATGTCTCAGAGGCGCAAGGTGTAGTTTTTCCTTTTTTCGTCAAAATTTTTTTTTAATGACGGCATTAAAAAGTTGCCTGATAGAGGGGTAAAAGTGTTATCGAATACGGAAAATTAAATTTTTGCATTTAGTGCAAATTAATTGATATTAAACAGACACTCAAAAACCGCGCAATGCTTATGTTACGACTTGATACTTAACCAAGAGAATTATAAATATAATATTATAACTTCAATAGTGAACGTATGGGATTAAATTAAAATAAAGACTCCGGAGAAGAAACCAAAATACGTTAATGAGTTCAGGAAGAGCACTAAGGAGGTAAGGCCATGAAATCACCATTATAGTAAAGTGTGAACCAATAGAATGAATTCAATGTGGTTGATCTTTTTGACAGATGTCATACAATCTTTGGCAATTTCAGTTATGTAGTCGTTTACCATGCAGCAATGCATTTTTGTTATTCAATCTTATCACGGAAATGGGCGATCTATAAAAACATTTCGTAAAACTCGAGAATTTTTCGGTCAACATAATCGCCCTAGTGGGTCCGGAATTCGTGCAATGGTGAAGCGTTTTGAAGAAACTGGTTCAGTATCGGGTCAAACTCCACATCAGCATGATCGGCCAGCACGTATATGCCAAAACAGCACCACTGTGAACGAAAGCGTTCAAAACCAGCCAGATGAAGCCCATTTTTTGATGGATGGATACGCTCAGCTATTTTTTTTTGTTTAAATAGATGTACATCAGTTAAAAATGTTCATCATAACTTTACAATAAATTTCAATTTTGAATAATCAATGAATTTTCGTTTGTACGGAAAAATACCCACTCTATATATAGGCTGTTTAATTCCAGGATTGTATTATAGTTTTGATAAAAGGCCAGCCCTTCTCATTTAGGTTTCTTCCTAAACGTTTAACGTATCATCATATGACCGACTTCTACATAATATTTTCATAGTTGGTAAGCAAAATTATTATAAATACATCAATTCTCAATATTTCTAGTTGTCATTTTAGTAATGAATCAATAATCAATATTATCAAAATTTCACGCACGTTCTGGCGGTAATTTTCACTTGATTAAAAAATGAAAATTAATTAAAACTGATTAAGTGTCTACTGAACTACATGAGTAAATTGCTAAATATATGTGTAACTCATAATCAAGATTTACAAGCTTGTCAATTTTTAGAGGACTTAGATGGAGATAGCACCTCTGGATATAAATTACTTATTATCTTCGTATGTGGTGTCACCGCCATTTAAAGCTTGATTAACGTCTAGTTGTCTGAAGTGATGTCTTTATTTGAAAGCGTATACGTGAGTAGTATCACATGGTTTGCGAAAATCCTTTGGAAAGATGTAAATTATAAAACCTTTTCTATTGTACGTGCCGGATTATTTGAAATAGAATTGTAAAAGCGAAAATGGGCATTATTGAGTTCTTTCTTAGCTTTAACATTTGTTTTGGGTATGTTTGTTTTTTAAGGCAAGAATTCGGCAACTCTTATAGCGAACAATTTCTCGGACTTACTATAATTTCTATTTTATTTCGTGATCGAAAATCTTAAAAAATTGGCATGAAGTAATATGGTATTCACGTTGGCATGCAAGTTTAAATAGAGAAGTTAAATTATTTGTGTTGTTTGGCTCGTTATGTTGAGGCAATCGGATGCACATCATTTCGTCTCCAGTTTCCTATAATATTCAAAGTGCATATACACTAGTCAGCGTAAGTATTTTTATAAAACCTTTTTGTGACTATTGAACCTAGATTTGCTTAGTATCCTTAAATAATGTTACCAAAATGATGCTCAAAACAAAGAATCTATTTTTAGTTCTATGCATGCCAAATTTTATATTGTTTACCGTTTGCATTCGCTTTCTGCTGATAAGAATGCATGTAGACAACGAATTTTTGCGTGTCATACGTATTTTGACGGAATCTTTGTGTAAATGTTTTTACACTTTACCAAGCAACTTTTGTATTTAACTTTAATTGGTATTAAACGTTGATAAAAAAATAAAACTTAATTAAAAGTTATTAAAAACCATGGGTAAAACGGCTGAGTTGAGTTTGGTTATCAGAATCTCAATGGTAGCAAAATTTAACTCTGCAACGGCAGTAAAGGACACTGCAAATTAATAAGTTTAAAAAGCATAATGACATAAGAAACTTAACGACAACAGGTGCTAAGCGCAAAACAACGCCCACTGAAGACCAAGTCCTTCTACGAGAATTAAAAAAAAAAATATTCTTGTGAAGCCTCAATCTGTTGCAGATGAATGGAATTTGACAGTCAAGAATCCAATCAGTGAGCGCACTGTCTGACGACGTTCAAAGGAAGGACATTTTAAGACAATAAAAGTTAAGGACGTGCCGTACATATCAAAGGAAAACAAGCTTAAAAGACTGATCTTCGCAAAGTAACATATGCATACGCCAAAGGAGTTCTGGAGAAGCGTTCTATGGACAGATGAAAGCTCCTTCGAGTTTAAACCATCAATAAACAAATTTTTTGTAAGATTGCCAAAGCTATTAAGGCGAAAAAAGGCCCGTTTGCCAAAAAGTGAGCCATGGTGGAGGCTCTGTCATGTTCTGGGGATATGTTTCGTATGATGGGCTGGGTGACTTGGTTCCTATCACCGGCTCGGTGAACTAATGTCAATATGTTAGTACCCCAAAGGATAATGCCTTTCCTTCCGGAGATACTCGTAGGTCTATTGGGGAATCATTTATCCTGCAACAGGATAATGCCCCGTTCCACATAGCCCGGATTGTAGCTAACTTTTTGAAGGATCTTGGTATTACCACTTTGGACTGGCCACCTCAAAGTCCAGAGTTAAATATTATATTGCAGAAAACGTCTGGTCTCTTTTGAAAAGCAAAAGAACAGTTTCGTTAAACAAAGCCAGAGAGGGGACAATTTCTGAGGTCACTTTCCTTTGGAAAGAGATATCTCCAGAGATTCTTCAAAATTTAATGGATTCAGTACCGAGGAGCCTTCAAAAAGTTATTGAAGCCAAAGGAGGTTATACATTTTACTAAATTCTTCTTCATTTCTTTACTTTTGTTAAGTTTAAACTTTTTTTTTTTATAGTATTACATACTTGTCGAAATACTTATGTTAACACGTGAAATAACTAATTAATTTATATCTTTTTAAGTATCTATGAAAAAATATTTGTTTGCTTATTTTTAAGTTTATATTAGTTATATATAAAAAGAAAAAAATAAACAAAAATTCTTTATAAAGCCATTTAAAAGTTAAGTTCAAAAATGCACTAATTTTATTTTGTCAAAATACTTATGCCGACTAGTGTAAATATACTCTATGTAACATATATGTATATAAACTACCCAATATTCCTATTTCACTTTTAATGGAATGCATTGAAATGTAACTCTAATATCAGTATTTAAGGTATTCACACTTTTATCTTCTCTGTACTAAGTCACATATATCTTCATACATACAATATTAAATTCATTTTGGCTCTAGGTCATATTTTTTTAAGACTCACCTCATTCAAATATTCGGAAACGAGTTTGATTATATTGTATACTCGTATGTACCACTATTTACTATGGCAAAACTAATTCTGAATAAAGAACTATCAAACTTATGGTATATCATACGTCAGGCTTAAAAATACGAATTTTTCGTTTAACCTTAAAATCTTCTACATACGTATTACCTACATATGTTCATGTACCGTCTGTAACTAAGTTGCGTATGATACATATTCCAAGTAATGGATTAATCATATGACAATGTGATCCATATGACACTTATATCAAGTAAGCGTACAATTGGTAGTCTGGAGCCAATAGTATCACAAAGTATGATATTACTTGCAAAAACGAAAGGTAGTCATATGCCTAGATTTGAGTAGAACGAGCTGTCAGAAATCAACCTATGAGCAGTGCTTGATGATAGACACTGTACAAAATGAGGAGTTCATGAATTCAAGTGGTCTGAAAGCCTGACATTCTCAGCGTAAGTTCCGTTAATTGCTGATGCCGGTTACTGGCCTTACGTATATGGTACATGTACGTTAGCACCGCCATTTTACGAAGAGTTTATAGACATGATAACAAGAATCTACCACTGTACCACTGATATCAACATAGGTAAGGTACACAAAACATCATCTTCTTACCTAAAGTTGCACCTATCAACTGTATTTCTTTAAGGAGATTCTGACTACGTCTGTTTGTCCCTTACGATGTGAAGTTAGATTCAATTTCGCGAAGAGGTCGAGCCCGTAACCTCGAAGTGTATTTTCGAGGAGTAATCTGCGTTAAGGGTCGACGGTGCATGAGTTCTAGCCGTCTAAAACTGCAACTGCATCGTTTACCACTCAAAGCGAAAGGCAAAAAGCGCTCATCGCTTTCTTCATGGACAAGTTTTGTGAAAATGAAAAAGTTGTATGGCATTCAAGCAATTCATGCAGTTTTCATTGAAACATCATACATTTTTAACAAGCTTAGTCTTAATAGTTTACAGACAGAAAGACAACAGTTTTATGGTTTATTTTAGAACTCTCGAAAAGGGCTAGTTGGCCTTTCTCCAACAAGAACTTTTAGATCATAAGAAGCAGCGCGCGGTTTGATATAACCCAAGGAAAATAGTTGCTCTAAAACTAGCCATATAACCAGCTACGAGTAGGTGAACAAAGAAAACTTTTCTTGTCAAACTTAATAGATCCCAAACTACTTGTAAAGTAGTGTAAGCACGAACTTAACGTCCAAACATTATTCGACACTTTGCCAACGTTATCACGCCGTCGGACCATATAAAGATTAGCCTCATGCCACATGCCAATCAATTCAAGCGTTTAAGACAATTTAAGCTCAATGTTTTGTTCCAAGAATACTCGTAATACTTGGATGTAATCAGTCAATTATTTGTAGCAGAGCAAAAACTATTTCTGTCGCTCAGTCATTCACTTAAAGGTTTTACATCTCCTATAATCATTCAATGCTGCCCATTGGCCATTATTTACTACTTACAAATAGTATTCGCACTCTGAGTATAGCAAAGATGAAAATGAAACAAAATTATGCTAAATGAACATAAAAATATTCACCGTGAAATACGTGCGTGGAATACAAAACTACTCGTATTTTCAAATTGCTTTTGTCTACACACTACGTTTTACAAATTTTGCAACAAAAAATTGTTAAGAAAAAATATTTAAATAAATGAGAAGTGATGTATTGTATTAGGACTGAATACAGTCCGGACAAAAAGTTGGTCATCGCTAGAAGGCTTTGTGAGAACAAATTGCAGCGACACATGTAACCATCCATTTACTTTCAAACAGGAATTTTAGGTTGTAGCACCTTTTTCTCTACCATCCCCGACCTTTGGTGGATGGGATGGGTAGCGACATAAATCAAAAGAAAGGCTTAGGTCATGGGATCTAGATAAGCATGCATTTATAGTAAGACGAAAGTGTAACAATTGCATTGAATGTCATTCAAAATCATTCTGCAACAGTTAGTCTATGTGTATGATTGACTTTCAATAATCAAAAATGTAATACTAGAGAATACTGAGGGTTTCCTATAATGTCAGTTCAAAGAACCGCGGACAATTCGGGTTGAGCAATTAAAATGGTAATTTCCGTGCCCAAAAGTGTATTAATGGGCTGGCTAAAAATATTTAAACATCTTAGTAGTACTTTTCGCCTTTTACTGTAATGACATGTTTGTTTTGATTTTACTATAAGCTTAACACGCGTATCTTGCTTACGTACTCAGACGCGTTTTTAATCCCGATTCTCCGCCCGTTCGCCCTGACTGACGAGTAACCCGTTCTCCACTGCGTTTTATTGCAGTGATCATTTAATGCTCATTTTCACATGATGGATTTATCGTTATGTTCGTGTTTTTGTCATATAGCTGCTGGCAACGTACATGCATGTGTACGTTTGTGTGGTAATGTGCAATCTGGGATCGTGATAGTCGGATTTTATGCTGTCGAATACGTCGCGTCTTCGCACGAGACGATCAATATAGGCACCCAACAGACCAGCCGCAAACGGATGAACGCATCGAGCAAATGTAAGTATATATACATACACTCACATACCTCCGTACATAATTTTGTACAGACCGAGGAGACGGTGATTTCATTGACAATGACATCACTCGGGTTTGAAATCGTCATGATTATGGTGTTCTCCGAGGGTGAAGGGAATATAAATTGTTTGTGATTAGGGACTGGCAGGATTAATTTTTTCTGGCTAGCCTTATTTTTCGTACCAAGGTAAGATAGCTTAAATACTCGGCATGTCTGAATGGCATCTTCGTAATTAAGTGCTCGTCAAAAAGTGTGCAAGTGATATAATCTTTTGGCAGAAAATCTTGACTTTAGATGAAAGTGATATGCCATGGAGGAGCCAAGATGGCTTGGAATTGCCACTTTAAGAAAAGCAATATCTAATTAAAGTT